>OX639996.1:40768135-42228791 GCA_951828415.1 Anomoia purmunda
ACCGCATAAGTCGAGTTGGGGCAAAATTGAGTTATACAGGGTTTTTAAATAGGCACGCTACAAAAGTTTTTTTTAAATAAAACAAAAACCGTTTGGGATATGAATTAAATTCTTTATTCCTGTGAAAGTACATTCGATGCCATTTTGTATGAAACGGGATTTCTTTTGCATGGTCACCACGGGCACGCTTGCAGAAATCCTGACGCTGAACCCAATTTTCGACAGTTTTCAAGTATAAATCGGCCGATACTGTTGCAATTTCACTTTCGATATTCGTACGAAGTTCATCAATCGTCGCTGACTTGTTGGCAAAGACCATAGACTTGACGTAGCCCCACAGAAAATAGTCTAACGGCGTCAAATCGCACGACCGATGCGGCCAATTGACTGGGCCATTTCGTGAGATAACACGTTCACCAAATTTGGTTTTCAATAAATCGATTGTGACATTCGCTGTGTGGCTTGTGGCGCCGTTCTGTTGGAACCACATATTGTCCAAGTCCATATCATCGAATTCGGGCCAAAAATATTCGGTTATCATTGAGCGGTAGCGATGCAATGTTGACTCATGGAGTACGTGTGGATTGCTGCCTGTCCAATAACGCATATTTTGCTTATTGACGAAGCCATTCAACCAGAAATGACGACGACCATAAATTGGACGTAGGACTCTTAAAGTTGAGGCCATTGACTCCGATTTTCAGTAGTAAATTTTAATAATTTCGACTCGTTGTTGAATCGTATATCTTTCCATGATGAAATGGCAAATCTTACTGAAGAGAAATGTCAAAAGAGCGGGGAAAATATGGCGTCGTTTGCTGTCACTATCGGTCTACTTTTGTAGCGTCCCTATTGAAAAACCCGTTATATACTCGTATTGTCGTATCGCATAACTTTTAAAATGGTTCAGAGTCCTTGAATCAGCTGCGGTAATTTAAAAAAAAGAACCTTCAATGTACAGACAGGAATTTTCTACAGTTTTATTATGATATGGATAAACTCAAAGAAGATATCATGACGACATGCCTATTTTCCAGTATTTAGATTTTTACAAATATCTTTAAGTTACCAAATACTTCGTACCAAATTTTTAGCGTGTTTGCACCTGATTTAAAAAAAAAGAACGCATACCTTGATTTTTTATAAAATGAGTTTCCTCTCGAAATCTATCATTTTTGACATCATGCTTACACGAATGAGTTTCAGAGATATGACTTTTTGATATAAAGTGGGCGATGCAACCCTAACTTCCCTTAATCTTTTGATTCCATGTTAGTTAATATCACATTTGAGAGGTTGGTGCGAATGATTTCTATAATTTTCAAAATTATGGCTACAACTCAAAATGTAAAATACGCACCAAATTTAGTAGTTGGGCCAGAATGTTGCCGAGATATTTATATTTGCTATGAAGTGGGCGGTACCACGCCCATTTTGCCAAGAAAAAACGTTCCACGTAATCCTTTATTCAACCCATTGCTGTCTATCAAATTTGTTCAAATTATCTTTTATAATAATAATAATAATAATTTGGGGTTATTGATTGGCAGAACATCTCTTACAATTTGTGGTGTGCGTCTTGATGTTGCAACACAAATTAAGGGACCAACAGGTTTACGTTGGCTCTGAAGGGCAATTGATTTTTGTGAGAAGTAAAAAAATATTTTCTGGAATATTTGAAGTTGCTTGCCCCGGCCATGAGCCAAATTCGAGACCCCCCAAGTAAAAGGCGTACACGGTACACGTTCGGCTACGGTAGCCGGTGTATTTTTTGATTTTCACATAATACCGTTATGTGGTTGTGGTGATTATCCGATTTCGCCCATTTTCTCCACCAGCGTACCTTGGGTCAAGGACAATTTGTGTGCTGAGCTTCATTGAGATATGTCAGTATATACCGGAGGGTGGCGTACAGGTAGACCTTTCCTCATTGACTTATCTTTTCTGATTTCTTCATATCATACATGAATCAAAAAAATATAATCTAAGTTACTGCATTGTTACTGCAAAGTTCTCCGGTTAGCTGTCTAATTACTTGAGCTTTAAGCAAAACCACATATCTGGACAATCAAATTTGTGGAAGCTATAAGTTATAGTGATAAAGCCTTAATAATTTTCAATGGACACTTGCTCTTCATTATAAGTGAAATGTGTGCCCCATTTCGATGATTTTTATTACACAATTTGTACTCATCATAAGTTGAATGAATGCCAAATTTAATTCTTTAGCTACTTCAGTGCTAGAGTTATAACGCGAGGCCTCTTGGCTGAAATATCAGTAGTAAAGTGATCCGTTCGTCCAAAAACTTACATTTTCACGTATGCGTCGAAAACTACGAAAGAGGGTAGGAGGTAATGCAACTTTATAAATAAAATACTTTCAGACAAATAAAATAAACTTGTTTCACTCCAATCAACCCATTGATTTCCACAAGGTCAAGAAATCGTATTAATTTCGGGCCGCCGGTATTTATAAAAATGGAAAAATAGCAAAGAACATAAGAAGAGGCAACACGTTACTTTTGCTTTTCTCGTTGATCCAACATGATTGCCCCTTCTCTTTTCATTCAATCATTGACGCAACCGAAAGAGTAGGCGCTAGTTTGTGAATCGACGAGAAGATAAAGAGTAGCGTGTTGTCCGTTCTTATAGTTCTATGTTCTTTTATAATAGTATACCTTATTTAATCCAAAAGGAGTTCAAATGTCAATCTGGCAATGTTAAACTGAGTTTAACTAAACGAAACCCTATCACTATAAATGTTTTTCGTCTGAATTTATTCGGACTGCACTTTTCTGGGTTTTTTTTTTTCTTTCTACTATTTCTATGTAGTAAATATTTTGTTTCTTGTATAGAAATATTATTACTTCTTTCGGATATATCATTTATTTTTTCTACTTTAAAGTATATTTTATCAACCAAAGATAGAATTCAAAACGGCTTTCAAGGACAAACTCTTCTAAAGGCCAAAGATAGGCCTGAACGAGACCTTTTCGTTGACATAAATATTTAAAAAAAATCGAACGCCAAATACGAAAGTTATAGCAAAAACGCGGTTTAGCTCTTTTTAGCGGGTGCCTAAAAAAACTTATTATACCAAAACTTTTTTCACGACTACTTAAGTGTTCAAATAAAACTGGCACACAAAACTTTGTCCACCTTCATAAAACGCGACACGATTTAGCCCAGTTATTTAAGCAGTTACAAACAACCGTTACGCGATTGATTTCTATGATTGACCGGTATTCTGTTTGGTTAGTTTCGGCCCTAAAAGTCGATGTTCGGTCGTTCTCTAACAATAACGCCTTTCGCAGACGCGTAACAATTAAAAGCTAGCATAAATTGCCAAAAGCGCAGTCGCATCATCCGCTTCGTAATTCTTGTTTACTTGCTAGTTTTTTAACATAAATTTTTATATTCGATCTGCATAGAGAAAAGCTCCGAAAACATGTGTATGCCTAGCTTTAAGTGGTCTATGGAAATTTGTCAGAGATAGTTTAAAAAAAATTATAAAATTTTTGGCTGTTAGAAAATTAATTTGTTTTTTCTTCATTTATTGTGTCATAAGAATTAAGCACGCCACTTTCAGCACAAAAATCTTTGGAAAGTGTAATGATTATAAATATATGCATTTCATACATAGTACATATTATGTACACACATACATACATACATATGTATGTATTTATATGCAAGTGTGCATTCCATCACATTAAAATAGAAAGCGCCTACATACGCTGCCAGCGTTACTACCGCGAAGAGAAATTAAATTAAATTGCAACAGGAATGGAAAAACTTTGAGCGAATTAATTGCGCCGACACCACAGGGAACGTTAATTGCGGCGAAACGTTTTTCGCGAAACTTAATTTGTTTGCTTCTTTTCGCCTTCGTTTTCATCTTCTCCGCCTTCAAAACACCTGCTCGGAAATTGTCCCCCAGGTCGCTACATATTATATACATATATAAATGGAAGCTTTTTGTAAGCCACTTGGCCGCAATTGTAAAGTGTTGCCACTGTTTCAACACAAGTAAAACGAAACCAATATATACACAATGACGCAAATGCAACAACAAGAAATGCCAAAACTCATTAAGAATTGAGCTAACAAATGCAGCACTAGAACGTGGTCGTCATCGTAGTAAAATTTATTTTTGGTCTTACGAATAAGACGATAGAGATTGCTAAAGCCACTTGTCAACAAAAAAAAAAAAAAAAAAAAAAAAATAAACAAAAAAGACGGTAGACTACAAAAAGAGAGATATGTATGCTAATATCTGTGTACCTGCATAGCCTTTGCAATACGATGGAAGTAAAGACTACAACGATTGTAAAAAGACACCTGCACACAACTTAGACAACACTAATAATAACAACAATAACAACAACTGCAACGGCAAAAACATGCCAACTAATAAAAGTAGCAGTCATGCAGAAATTAATTAGTTTGTTAAGCAGTACCATCGCTTCCGCTATTGGCGTTGTTGTTGCACGCGTTGTGTTTTATCGCTTGCGAAACTTCGCGCTACATGGCTGAAAGGAATTGCATTTGTCGTTGCGCCTGAGTGCGGAGTATCAAATTAAAATTAAAATGAACCGGCACGAAGACGGGTAAACATTTTAATTATGCACATTTTTCAAAATAATGTGCTTTATCAACTTAAACTTCAGAAGTGACAATAACTTGAGCGCAATGAGGTAATTTGTCTCATCACGAAACTTCGAGGTGAGATTTTATATACGTATGTATACACATATAAGTACATACATATGTATGTATGTATGTATGTATATTGGTTCGCTTCGTTTTATTGAGCCTACGCAGTCCCACGTTTCACGGTGTATGCTTATAAATTTTAAATTTGAAACAACAACAGCGCTAATGCAACTGGTTTGAAGTTATAGCACAAAAAATAACATTAAATAAGATACCCTTTGAATTGATCAGATATTTTTAAAAAATTTGATTTTGATTTGGCGATGTCTAGATCATTATTTTTGTTCAGGATCTTATCCAATTATATTTCATTTCCTTTTATGCAGTTTCAATCGTAAGCATTAGATAATTTTTTTAATCTATTCTGTAAGGTTTGCTAAGTATAGACTCAAATATATCTAATATAGGGAGTTTTTTTTTATACATGTGGTTTTCAAGTAAAAATAAAACACATATAATTTAATGTTATGGCGTCAATCGTCTCGGGCTTATCTGCTTAGATAAGCGATTTCACATAACCCCACAACAAATAGTCCAGCGGAGTCAAATCGTGCCAACTTGGAGGCTACGCCACAGGCACACGACACGTGATAATGCGCTAACCAAAAGTTTCCTTCAATGAATTTATTGTTCCGTTGGCTGTATGCCATGTAGCTGAAGGAAAGAAAATGAATTTATTCTTTCATTTGTTTGATTTAGCGAAGATCTTGATTATATTATATTCGACATTGAATGGGGACTATGGCGAATGCGCGTACAGAGATGGAATACGATCTTTGGGACGGGTGTGCTGAAGTAAAAAAATATTAGACGGAGAGATATTGTATATATGTATATGTATAAATAAAATTAAGCAAAACAAAATAAACTGAAATAAAAAACAACAACAAATCGTAATGAAATATAACACGAAAAACGTAAAAAAAATATAAAATTATATAAACTAAACTAAAAGAAAATGAAATAAAATAGCATCACATATAATAAAAATAAAATAAACAAAACTAATATTAATTAAATAAAATAAAGTTAAATTAAATTAAAAAAAAAATAATTTAATTAAATTAAATCAAATACCCCGAAATAAAATAAAAAACCCGCGCTTCATTCGTTATGTTCCGGGTTTAAATCCTGGCCGGGGCAAGTAACATTCAAAATTATTGAAAGTCTAATAACGGTCGCCGCTCGGCAGGCAATATAAAACTACCTAATGCAAGTATTTCTGTCATGAAGTACCACTCTCATAAAAATCCTTTTCCATTCGGAGTCGGGGTAAAACCGCAGGCCACTTAAATTGTGGTACAACATCAATACGCACAACAGAAATGATAAAAGTTCGCTCAAAAATCGAGCTGTTGAAAACCCCGACATAATTGGTCCTATCTATATTTATTTCTTAATTACCCTTTGCATATGTAACCAGAAAATGCATATCGGTTTCTGTCACATATAAAAGGTGGCAACCCTTTCGCCGTGGCGTACAGTTCGACACTTACATTTTAATATTGTATACCTTGTGCATAATTTAATTGGATTTGACTTTTAAAAGAGGTGGCAACTCTCTTTAAAATATACCTATAAGCTTTCTCCTAGCGATGGAAATGGCTTGACACTCATACTTTACTATTTTATATAGCTCGTGAATCATTTAATTAATTTCGACTTTCAAGCAGGTAGCGACCCTATTCAAAGTATACCTAACTATAAATCTTCTTTTAATATTTCATATAACTCGTGTATAATTTAACTAAATTCAACTTTTCAAAACTGTTTGATATCCATATTTTAATATTTCATATAACTTGATATACAAATTTTACTTTTCAAACAGGTGTCAATCCTCGCCCAATCACAAAATGTATTGTACTATATGACCTATTCTTGAAATGCAAGAAATATTAAAGCAAGTAATAAAAAACAAATTCTCTTGTTGTTTTTATTCAAATGACTTTTCAGTTTTGCAAAAGTAAACCAACTTTAAATTTCCTCTAATCGTAGATAAAAACTTAAAACGCTTTATTCGCCATAACTTCTTCCGATATATCTTAAAATTTGGCAATACGAATGCAGCGATCAAGTCGATTTCGACAAAATTTTTGCTTACGACTTTTCGTATGGAAACAAGAATATATTTTACGTGGAAAAACTTTTTAAAACGGCCCTAAAGTAGAATTTTGAAATTCTGTAAGTATGCAGATAATTGTACAATAATGATAAGAATCTACATCAAACGAAGAAGAAAATAAATCGTACGTATTTTACAATAAGATTTCTTAATATTATACACTTTTTTCTTTATATATTTATAAAATAATTGTTGCTTACACTCATGAATTGTGATATTCACATAAATAGTTCATATTATGAGCATTAATTATTATTTGTATGAAAATATCTGCTGCCATTCCCATTTATTGTTTTTGCATATTTCATATTTAAAAATTTGGTTTTTATGATTCACTTCTTCTGGTAATTAATTTGGTTGATTTCATTATCGTTGGCAAATAAAAGGGCGAGCAATACAAGCTGTTAATATCGGCTTTTGCTTTTATTCCATTAGCAGCATCGATGTCGTTTTGGGTGTGAGATATTTTAATTAAATACTTTTTGTACTCGTTTTTTCTGCCTTGTGACATGGGAAGCTTTCGATGAGGATAATCGCTTTAACGCGTACATATACTCGTATAGATATGTAGCAATTGAATTATTACTGTAGTTTAATTAAGAAGTTGCTTTTTTCCTTTTATACAGTGTGGGCCAAAAGAAACCAAGGGGTGTAAAAGTTTAATAACTTTTTCGTTTATTAATTTTTTTTTATTTTTTCTTTTCTCTTCTTATATAGACAACACTTGGAGAATTTATAATGGACAGAGAACCAGAACAATAGAATTTTATTATTTAAAACAGAGATCAATTATTTTAACGCAAAAAGCATATCGTCGACATTTTAACGTCAGAACTTCGCCCTCTGAAGCAATGATTCGTTGCTTAGTTGATCGTCATCACCAACATGGCAGCGTAACAGATTTGCTTCGAACCGGTAGACCACGTTTAAGTCGCACTGCGGAAAATATTGAATGAGTACAGCAAAGTGTTAACGAAGCACCAGAAACATCTGCCAGAAGGCGTTCTGCTCAGCTAGGAATGTCTCGTACGTCACTACGGCGCATTTTAAAAAAAGATTTACAGTTATACCCATATAAGGTGCAAATGGTGCAAGAATTAAAACCCGCAGATCATCGGCAACGTCTAAATTTTGCAGTTAAATTTCAAGAGTTGGCCAGAAATGAAATCAACTTTATTAAAAATTTGATTATTAGTGATGAAGCTCATTTTCATTTGAATGGCTTTGTTAATAAGCAGAACTGTAGGTTCTGGGGTTCTCAAAATCCAAGAGCCATTCATCAACGCCAATTGCACCTAATCAGGTGTACAGTATGATGTGGGATCACATCTGAAAATGTCATTGGGCCTTACTTCTTCGAGAATGAAGATAGAAGTGTTATAACCGTAAATGGAGAGCGGTATCGGTTTATGATATACAATTTTTTACGTCCTACTCTTGAAAACAGACCTGGTATGTGGTTTCAGCAGGTCGGAGCCACTGCCCATACTGCCCGAGACACAATGGCACTTTTAAGTCAAATTTTTCGAGGGCGAATAATTTC
Source organism: Anomoia purmunda (assembly GCA_951828415.1). Taxonomy (NCBI): domain Eukaryota; kingdom Metazoa; phylum Arthropoda; class Insecta; order Diptera; family Tephritidae; genus Anomoia; species Anomoia purmunda. Next base: position 40,776,520 of record OX639996.1, read on the forward strand.
CAGAAATTCGGAAATTATTTGGCCAGCGCGATCGCCAGATTTGACAGCACCTGACTATTTTCTTTGGGGTTATTTGAAGGAGCGAGTGTATGTGAACAAGCCAGAGACAATCCTTGAACTCAAGGCAAACATTGTTGCAGAAATTCAATCGCTACAGCCACAAGTTTTGAAAGATGTTATGGAAAATGTTCTAAAAAGAGCCCATCAGTGCGAAGCTGAAAACGGTGGTCATTTAAGAGACATCATTTTTCATACTTAGTGTAAAAAAATTTCCCTTTTGTATATTATATAATCCGAAAGAAAAAAAAAAAATAATAATAAACGAAAAAGTTATTAAACTCTTACACCCCTTGGTTTCTTTTGGCCCACCCTGTACCATCATTTCAATTCCATTTGACATAAATATATGTGCATACAAATGTGTAATTTTTTGTGATTGTTTACATACTTCAGAATTATTAATTCGTATTCCATATATAGATAATATTTCTATAGCCTTTCATGTCACAAAAATAAAACCTATGGGCATTTTTAAACAGTTTTAATATTTTAAATTCTTTAAAATTAGTATAATTTTGAAATTAAAAGAACTAAATGGATAAAGAAAAATTTTGTGCTTAAAAACGCAGTCTATACAACTGGAAAATTCACAGGGTATCTCATTTGATGTTATTGTTGTATGTGCGAAACTGTTCCCTTTTACCTTTGTCTCTTTTTATTTCTTTTGTTGTCACAACTTATAATATTGAGAATAGATTTTTTTTCAATAGTTTATGGATGTATTTGTTAAGCACCTCAAATTCGCAATTATTACAGTGTCGCAAATACAATGAAGCAAGACTTTGCGGTTTCCTAAAAGAAGATTGTTATACGCATGCGTAAAGAAGTACGTAAACCACAAAGTAGATCGCTGGAGATCAGCGCATTAGTATAGAATAAGTAATATATAAATAAAATATACATATGTAGATCTTACTTGCTTACTTAATTGGCGCTATTATCTCTTTAGCGATTTTGGCCGAGTCCAACTAATTGCGACGTCAAGTCCTATTCCACTTGGTCTTGCCAATGCAGAGGAGGCCGTCCTCTTCCTCTACTATCACCAGCTGGTACCGCGTTGAATACTTCCAGGACTGGAGCATTTCCACCCATTCGCACGACATGTCCCAGCCAATGTAGCCGCTGTATTTTAATTCGTTGTACTATGTCTATGTCGTCGTAAAGCTCATATAGCTCATCGTTCCATAGTCTGCGGTATTCGCCATCGCAAGGACGTAGAGGCCCATACATTTTTCGAACAATCTTTCGCTCGAACACTCCAAGGCCCATCTCATCCGACGCTGACAGTGCCCATATTTCTCGCCGTGCAATAGCACGGATATGATGAGAGACTTATAGAGTGTGGTTTTGTTCCGTCAAGAGATGGCTTTAATGCGCAATTGCCTACTCAGCCCAAAGTAGCACTTGTTGGCAAGAGAAATTCTACGTTGGATTTCCGGGCTGACATTATTGTAGGTGTTAATGCTGGTTCTCAGGTAAACAAAGTCCTCAACTTTTTCGAAATTAAAATTGTCAACAGTGATCGCGAATGCGCTGACTATTTATTTGATGACATGAGGTACTTAGTTTTGCCATCGTTCACCTTCAGATCCATACGTTTCGCTCCTTTATCCAGTTTGGAAAATACAGAAATAACGAAGCGGTCGTTGATGCCGATGATATCGATATTATCAGCTTACGCCAGAAGGTTCACCTCTGCAGTTCGAATTATCTTTTCTAACATAAGGTTAAAGAAGTCGCACGAAAGGGAGTCATTCTGTCGGAGACCGCGTTTGGTTTCAAACGGCTTGGAGTGGTCTTTCCCGTTTCTGACGGAGCTAGTGGTGTTGCTCAACGTCATTTTACATAGCCGTAATGGTTTCGTTGGGATACCAAATTCAGACATTGCGGCTAATAGGCAGCTTCTTCTCGTGCTATCGAAAGCAGATTTGAAGTCGACAAACAAATTTTTGTTTCTCGGGTCTTTTTCAAGATGTGGCGTATCTGAAAATGTTTTGGTCGATGGTCGATTTGCCAGGTCTAAAACCACACTGATAAGGTTCAATCAGTTCGTTCACACTATACGCTCGGATATTGTCGCATATTGCAGGATCGCCTTTTTTGTGTACTTTACCAGCCCCTCGCCGCCACACTTGAATAGCTCTGCTGGTAGTCTGTCTTAATGTTTTTTAGCCGCGCTATTACCGTTCGAATTTCGTCCAGGTCGGGTAACGGTAGTTCGACTCCGTCTTCATTGATTGGAGGTTCGGGTCCATCATCTTCAATTTTTTCCGCGCCACTACCATTAAGCAGCGTTATGAAAAGCTCCCTCCACAACTTAAGTGTACTCTGGATGTCGGTCATCAGGAATTTATTCATTCGGCCTCTCTCTTCTTCTTCGGAAGATGAACCTCGCTTTCTTCTTCAACTACCGATATCTCTCCCGCACGGTTCGCGTTGCGATCGATCACAACGAGACCTTATAGGCGGCATCTTTTTTTTCCATGGCCGCGCGGCATACCTTATCGTACCAGTTGTTTTTTCGGGTTCGCTGAAAACCAATAACCTCTTCAGCGGCGGTACGTAAAATATATATCTAATGAATATAAAACCATTGTGAGAATCCAAACCTCAGCCTTTACACTTACATCTAAATTATACATATGCAGCATCATAATCAGGATAATATTCGTAATTATATTTGGGATAGCGGCTTTTAGTTTAATACCGAAATATTTTTGATTTTCCTATTAACCATTTATTTATTTCATCTATGTTGCATTTCGTTATATTCTAATAACAGGACATTCGGTTTGTTGAAAAATCCCGACAGAATTCTCCGCCGTAGTTACAGTACACCGTTGCAGGATTTTTCCAATCTTTTTAAAATACTGTTGACTAGTACCGATGAAGCACCCTGCTGGCATTGAACGTTCCCCTCAGTAATGTACCCTTTTCCCGAAGCTCCTCAAAGACAACAAAGTTGAAAGTCAACACCAAATCAGCTATGATGCCTTTTAATTGAGCTACTTATTTGCATTATTCAACGTTATATTTCTTAAAAAAGCAAATTCTTCCTACTTTCCACAGCGCTATTACTATCGCTCTCTTCAAAAAGGGTTACCCTGGCCTTTCATTAGGCTATTGCTTACCACCATATATAAAATTATCGACAGTTTGCTTCAGAACCATATCAACGCGGCACGATATATAGCAAAAGTGCGACACAGCTATTCGTAGGCAGATGACATGGACATCGTTGACCCCAATTTACCAAAAGAAAGTACATGCTGGCCACACATAAATAACCTTGGCTTATTGGGACGCTAACGTACAGTTGATAATTGTAATTGAACTAGTGAAGTGCTAATTTATAATCCAGCAATTCAACATCTCCAATAGCTTCAGCGTGGAGGACAGGTTAAGAATAACTCACACATAAATTATTATGGCTGCAATCATCTGGGATTTTTTCTGGAGGATTTTATAGTTCGTAACACAATAATAAAGGACGATTATTATGCTTAGAAGAAGCCTTAAAAAAAAATTTCCGATGAAAACTGTCGCAAGAAGTGTTTTTGCTTCATAACACATATCGCTTGTCTGCACCTGAACCATCCATCATATAATCCCTACATGGCCCCAATCACCTAATACTTATTCTCTTATTTGAAATCCGATTAAGGATACAAAAAGAAAATTATAATGCGAGTTGTTGTTTTTGGGACAACTTGACGAATGAATTTTGAATATTTCCTAAAATTATAGAAATGTTGAAAACAGTGTTTCGAAATCAAGAGAGCTTTTATTGAAAGTTATAAATAGTGATTTGCAATTTAATCTGCATTTTATATGTATGTATTTCAGGATAGGCACTTTTTGGCCCTACTCATTTTTTTATATATATGTTCTGCTTTTTACTTAAGACTATCGGAACTCACACATTTAATAGGTCCTTGTTTCTTTTGCCACCTTCTCATGCATTACCAGAAATACTTGTACCTCGACGAAAGTAGTCGATTGCGTGCATTTTGTGTTCGCTTTACATAGTAGACTTACTTAAGATTAGAAAGTGTATGTAAAGTAGTTGCACGGCAGGCAATTTTCGCCATCCACAAATCAACTGGAATACACATATTTTTGCACACGAATAGCAGTCAAAAAAAAGGAACATAAAATGTTAGTGCAATAACGAAAGTAGGAATTTATAAATAGGTGAAATAAGTGTGTGCAAATATTTAGACTCGCTTCTTAGCAATATGTTGCTATGTTGCAAGTGAGGAATGCTTTTAAATGTGCATACAACAACATTCCACCCGCACTTAAGTGCACGGCGAGCAAGTTTAGTTAGGCTGAAAAATATAAATATTAGTAGTATGAAAGAAAGGAATTGCTTGACATGAAAGCGTCCCCAAAGCACTTGAACTCAGTATGTGGCCAACTGTTTAAGTACCCAACAAGTCAACGCTCTCTACAACAAAGTGGCTTATAAGTATTTACCATTTTGAATGCTAGCATTTTACACATCGTTTGTGGATATTTTTACAAACACTAGCGTGTGCATAAATATATATGTATGTATATGAGTATTAAACAAGATTTCGTTAATCCTTAGAACTTCGAATTGTCGATGATGATTTATTTTCCCAACCGAGATTAGATGAAAAAAGCTATCAGGAAACACAAATGAAAGTTATATGGTTCAAAAATCCACATAGCTATTCATAAAAAGGCGATAGTGTTATATTACTTATATCCTTAAGCCTTTCTTTGACAAAGTATCTTGTCACAAAAGCTCCTTAGCCTTCCCATCTCCATTCGAGATTGTTCTTCCGAACCAAAAGTAACCGAGAGATAAACACTGAGTACGGCGCTTCCATCGTTCTAGTTTTTTGAAATTGCTGGCGTTTACCAGCCCCGAAAAAGAAAACACATGCTCTACAGAAGCCGAGGGCGGAATCGCAATGTCAAACATAAAAAACACCTGCCGAATAATTTTTTAGCTTTCTAGAGAATTGACCAAATAAGTTTCAAGGAACCTTCGAATGCCACCATGCTCCATAGGTTTTCAGGTAAAAAATTAAACAAATTAAGATTTTAAAATCATAAAAAGTGTTATTTTACTGATTGCATTATCGAAGTCCAAAAACGAGTCAGATTTTTCTACCGCCTTTGTTGCCTCTACCGCTGGGCTGTTAAATTTAGCGTGCTTAATAAATACATTTTTTCAAGAAGATGCAGTTAACATCGCAGCGTGACAGCTCGGCGTGACATTGCCGCCATGATAGCTAAATTTATCTATTAATGTTCCTATAAAAATCAAGAGCATATCCTCGAATGGATTTGGAGATGTCCTGTGTAAGTAATTTAACAGTACGCTGCAAATCGCAGCTTTCTTGAAGTTGAGTAAATTTGACTTTCAACGATATTAGGGTAGCTATGAAGTAGCCGATCTGTTATCTTCTCGGTAAAAAGTCAATAACACTTGCCTTAGGTTCCATTAATTTAGTGTAACTCTTTAAGTACCCAATATCGGGCATTGCGAATTTCATTAAATTTAAAGTTATATACAGGGTTTGTCCTTATGCTTTAGCAAAGAGAGTTGCTCCATATAGCTGTTGGAGTATTAAGTGAAGGCAAAAATACACTTCCTACTAATTCCGCCGATTTCAGACGCCCCCATTTATTCACAATGTTTGAACAGCTAAATTGTATTAATAAGAAAATAGTGTAAGCATTTAGTAAAGTAAAGTGCTTCTGGCGTGAATAACGATTTTCATAATTTTTTAAAATTTATAATGAACCATTTGTATACAGAAGATTCAAAGTATGGCGAGCTTATCGCAAATGTTTGAACAATGCCAATAAATTAAGTATTCACAACTTCAATGGATGGAATCTGACCATTAAATTAAAAAAAAAATACCTCCCGATACGATTGCAAAGTGAATTCTGCTTACTATTAAAATAAAGCGATTTTGGATTTTGTTTGATATTAAAATTTGTGAAGTGCTTCGAAACAAAGTAGAATTTGACCACAGAAATTATCAAATTTTTCTTAAGTCCTTCCGAAACACAATGACTATTTTGTTCGAAGCAAACTAATGTTTACAACTTGAAAACGACTGTACAAAATTGGATTCTTCCTTCTGAGGATTTGTACGCAATTGCATGCGAAGGGTCAGAAAAACAGGAAAACATTTCGGTTTTCAGTTCAATTCAATTACGGTTCGCCACGAGGCATTAAATCAAATATTGCTAAATGACGGCTATACAGATTTGTATGAGTTTTGCCACATTATGTCTACAGTTCGTTGTATGGGTTGCCATATATGAATATTCAAAAGGGAGTGGCCACCTTTTTGAAAGCTAAAATTCAATTAAAGTGGTCAATGAAATCAAATATTTCAATATACTATAAGTATCAAAGGAAAGCTGAATTTTGAAAATATTTTGAAAGAGATTGCTTATATGTAAATTAAATTAAATTCATAAGTTAAATGAAATTTCTCAACATGTGAGTAAACCTAAAAAGCTAAAGAAAGCTACATTTCTAAGAAATGTGTGTAGAGTGTTGCCACCTGTTTAAAAACTTAATTAAAATTGCAATAAATTAAATCAAATATTGCAATATCGTTTTAGGATTCAAAGGAAGTATGCCTAAAATATTAGTGTCAATCAATTTAGAAGCTAAATTAAATATAACAGTGTTGGTAGGATAGGAATGCGTTTAAACGAAAAAGTCAATTACGCGAAAAATGTTTGAGGGGTTACCAATTTATTTAATGTACGTGAAATCAGGATATCTCACATACATAAATACAAATTTACAAAAGCTTTTTTGAAAACAGTTGATAAAAGAGCTGTCAACTTCCCAAAATTAAAGAGAAAAAGTTAGAGAAAGTACATAAAATTAAATACACTGCGCAGTTGTCAATAACAAACAACTTTCAGTTATAAAAATGTGTTAAAGTTTTTTTTTAGAAAAAAAGACAAAATAAATTGGTGATATTATTTATTGACTTTTCCATTACATTCGAATTCATAACCTTAAACCGGATACCGGGCTAGCGATGCCGTGGGTAAAAGTTTGTACAATATACATTATATTTTTTTTATTTCTACGATAACTAAGATATACTTATTATCTGCTGATTATCTTCAACGTAAAAGAAGTAGCTTTTCTACGATGCCCTATTTTCGTCGTAAGCAAGGAATCAATATATTCTTCAACATACTTATCCCTCTATAAGTCATTTGATTTCGGTATTTTCGAATATCTGCTTTACTGGTTGGCAGAAACGAAAAATACATGCACTTAATTAAAAACTGTCCTTCATTTCTTTTAGTATGAGAAAACCGTTTAATGGAAGACTTTTCTGGCATTTTCGCATATGTAGAATTTACCTTTACGCTGTTTGCTTTACAAGTACATGGGCATACATGCAGTATGAAGAAACTTCTGACGGGAATGGAAAATTAATTTCTCAATTATTATACATATTTTTCAGTGCACACACACGCCTTCGAATACAGCACTGCCATACGATGCTTTATGCACGATTGGGGAAATTGAATGGTTAATGTTCAACGACGGCAAAGTGGAGTGAATCAATATTATTCGCAAGAGTAGGGCGTAGCACATTCCGTCAGTTACATGGTGACAACAGCACAGCAACTCTGAATGGAGCAAAATTCACAAAGCTGTGCTTGCTGCAATCGTTTTGCATATGAATGACCTTATACAATGGAACAGAAATAAGAATCGACGTTGAGAATATGCAAATAAAATCTGAAGGAATATTGTTAATATTTACAAAGGTATGTATGTATGTGCATATACTTTTAAATACATATTAACGTTAAGGTGACCCTTATTTTTTTATATTCAGCTTTCCAAAATCGGAACTAAGTTTTGTGTGAGGTTGGAGTAAATAAAAATTTGACAAAACTTTTAATTCGATCGGTTGAAAATTGCCGTGAAATTCGAGTGAAATGGAAAGAAAAACTCGCGTAACTACTCAGGAGTCTTCCCTAAAGCAGTAAAATGTAGGAACAACTACGAGTATAATTATTATTGTATTCCCAAAATATTTCTAATATAAACTTAAGCTCCATCGCCAACAATTCGCGGCATCCCTTACGAATATAAGTGATTCTTCTCGAAAATTTACAAAAATTGGGAACAATGAAATTACAAATCAGAAACAAAATATTTGGTATCAGCACCAGTCAGCTGGCGATTTTCAACAACTTACCTTTCGGTATCTGCTCTAGTGGCAATCCGTAAAAACAGCCCTACATTGACAACATTCCACAAATATTAGACGTTCCAACACTAGATTGTGGAAAAGACAAGCATCATTGCAGCGGCTGTTCGGCAACCACTGGCAGAATGTAAAATTTCGAAACGAGTTCAAGCCACATCTTTCAACACGACATCTTCAAACACCGGTCAATTTGCGGGAGCTGGAGTTTTACTTGAACCGCGTACGAGTAGACATCAAACCTACGAACTGGTGCTAATTTCAGTGTTCAAAAATAAAATTGGGACTTTGCACCGAATGTGGCGCTGTGGAAAAATTCAATCGAAACTAATTCGACTCTGGAGTCAGCGAAGAGATTGTTGCATTGAAATTAATACCTTAACCTGATGATGCCATTACCTTTTGCATGCCCCTATTACAGAGAAGACAATGCCACAACCACTATAAGAAAATATTGGAATTGGTTGTTTGATTATTGCGTGTTTATTGTTCGTTTATGCGCTAAAGGCTGGTTGTCTGTACTGAAGCTGTCAAAGTGCCGAATATGGCTATGAACTTTTTGAAATCATTTCATTCGTACCTAGACTTGAATAACAAAGTATCGAAAACAGTGGTTACAAATCGGATGGCTCTGAATATGTTGAAGATGCTATCGCGACTTCGAAAAGAAATACATTTTTTTAACGTTTCAACTTACCGCAATCACGCGATACTTCTTTTGTAAATTTTCCAGAATAACTTTCTGAAAATATTTGGCGATCACATGGCGATGGAGGTTAAGTTAAGTAAAGAAAAGTATTCGAATTACAAAAATAATGGGGTTTGTTTCTACATTTGACTTTTCTAGGGATAACTTTTAAATAGCTACGTGCGTTTTTCTTTCCATTTGTCCCGAATTTCATTCCCACAAACTTCGAAGCGCGTGCGGCGCAGCAATTTTCAGCCATTCGAGTTCAAATTTTTCTCACATTTTTACTTACTCTAACCTCAGACAAATTTGGCCTCCGATTTTAAAACATACGAGTTTTCATTTCCCCAATACATATAGGGTACACCTTAATGTACATGGGCATTTTAAAATTAAGATCCTACATGGCCAGATGTAATCCGAGTATACATAAATAAGTAACGATATTGCTGCCTTCGGCTCTGTCAAGTATTCACATCTTTCATAAATATAAAAAATTAACTTTAATTTATTACTGCATTTTTTACGTAAAAATATTCAATTTTCAAATAACTTTCATTTATCTGATTTTAATTTATAAAAGACAATATTATAAATGTGAAAGTTTGTGTGCAGGTGTATGTACCTTTTCATGTCATAACGGATGGATTTAGCAGGTATATAGTCCGCTATATGAGTCACCATAAAATCGATTTTTTTTAAACGAGTTACCATCTGCTTAAAAGGTTAAATTCAAATTAAAGAAATATAATAATTAAATTTAAATAAATTATTGCAATATGGGTATCAAATGAAAGAGGCAAGCTTCATTTCAAAAATGTTTCGAAAAAAGGTTTCCATCAATTTAAATGCAAATTAAGTAGAACAAAAAAAATGTTTACAATACAAGCGCCAAACTAAAAGAAGGCTTACTGTCAAAAATATTTTTGGAGAGCATTACCACCTGTTTAAAACATTAATTAAAATTATAAGTTCCATCAGATATTGAAATATGGGTCGCTTTAAGAGGAAAACAAAATTGTGGTTAGGGTGGCCACTTACATAAAAGAGAAAATTAAATGAAATTATTATGTTAAAGAAAATATCACGGCTCAAATTAACTTAATCATGAAAATGTGATTAAAGAGTGCTGTCACGTGTTCGGAAATATTAGTTTAATGCAATTTATAAGCTTACTGAAATTTAAAAGCAGTGCTCTAAAACGAAAGCGCTTATACGAAGAGGGATACCACCTTTTAATACCGTTGATTCAATATAATTGATAAGGCTTCGGAAAACAACAAGGTTTAAGGAAGCTATATTCGAGAAATATATATATATACATATATTGGAAAGGGTTGCCATCTCTTTAATAAAAGCATTGCAATATGGATTTGAATTGACAGAAATTTAGAAAAAGTTAGTCTCGAAAAATTTTTAAGATGTTGCCAACTCTTTGAAAATTGAATGCAACTTTGCACTGCCCGTGGTGAGTTAAAGAAACGAAATACAAATTAGATATTCTAAAGTAATAACTTCTAGAATATGGTTCTGGCAAAATGTTTCTTATTCATTGGTAGCTGTTTTACGTATCGCGTTCGAAGGCCAGTGACCAAGCAAACTCTGAAATTTTGTCCATATAGGGAGCCACTGGTAGTAAGTCAGATGCCCGATTATAGCCGCACCTACTGGTGAAAAGAAAAAATAAATCGCAAAGTGCATACAATTTTGCGAAATATCTAGACGACAATTAACCCTGCTGTTAGGTTAAGACCATTTGGTCCAATTTTTTTTTTTGTTTTCTTTGTAACTTTGGAACGGTGATATATACTGTCTAAATTTTTCAGCTCAGGTGGTCTTTTTATAAAACAATATTATGTGCGAAAATTTAATTCTCTGACTTAAAACTGGACTAAGATAAATTGAAAATTACGAATCTTAGGTTAAGGGGCCATTTGGTCCATAGTATATTTTCTTTGATTTTCTTTACATTAATTTTCCAAAAATAAGTATTTATTAGTTTGTTCGATATTTTTTGGCACTACATGATGAGCAAAAAAATGTTTTTCGGTTGGTTTTGCAAATAAACGCACTGCAAATGGAGCATTTTACATCAGACTTAGACTTGCAGCAACTACAAATTCCTCGCTTTCGAGCTCCTGAACTAGAAGCATTTTTAGAGCAGGCCACTGGTGCTGGGTTTTACCAGAGTTGAGTATATAAATAATAAAATATTAATATTTAGCAAGTATTGAACCAAACTAAATATAAAGACTAAAATTAAATTGTTATTTTGTATGAAAACTGCAGTATGGACCAAATGGCCCTCTAACCTAAGATTCGTAAGTTTTTTTTAACCTAACAGCAGGGTTAAACAAGGAAATAAAGAAAACCTTTTAAATAAACATACAATTTAAAAAATACAGCTAAGGGTTCGCTTAAATATGGACCTTGTCTTTTTGACTTAGAAAGTGCTTAGGATTCTAAAAATATGAATGCTGGCTTTAGGCTAATTCTTATAAAAGCAAAAGTAAAAGATTCAGAAAGTAAAACATAATTATGTATGTCAATGTGCTCAACATAATACGCTACTTTCCATTGCCAACGTTGCAAGGTATCTAGTACTTGTTTAACAAAGTCGAGTTTTTCTACTAACTATTTCAATGAATGATTCAATTGGATACGAACAGGCATCGTGCACTAATATACAAATATGTAAGTTTTATTCCTAGCTGTAATATTTGCGCAAAACCCCCTTGGTAGATACAATTAAAATTTGCATTTACACGAAACGTCAGACAACACACCTTTAATTACTTTTCAACTTTTTTTCAAGCGCAGCAAATATTTCCATTATCCCTAGTATCCTTCCAATTACAAATACATGTACATATATCCCAATGGCTATGCCTTGGTTAAATTATTCCAATTGCCATCTATTACATGCGGCAGTACAAACGCAATAGTGCCGACACCTAAATAAACAACGGACTGTAAATCATCGAATGCAAATGACATGCAGCAACAAACCAGCGCCGCATTGGTAAGAGAAAAAAAAGAACGAACAACAACGATATCTGCATTAATAATTGTGGCAACAACGGTGTTGAAGTAACAATGAAATTTTATGTGATGCACTGAAGTAATGTCAACAACAAAACGCGCAGTGGCAACAAACGATAGCAAACATTAAATGGAATAACACCAAGCGTTGCTAGTTATAAGTTAGGGCGGTGTTGGCGGGGACCTCAATTGCAGGTGTCTTTATGTGGCCATAATCGGACTATGACATTTTCTTACCTACTTGGGAGTGTATTAATACATACCTATATATATGGAGATCCCAATGTATATTGAAACACAGTAGAGTGTCCTTATCGTAAAAGGTTCTTCTTCTTCTTCTATAAGCGGAAAAGTATGGATTATGTCTTGGTTTTATACCTCTATGCCGACTCAGCTATTTGAATTATCTTTTTGTTGACCATTTTTTTCTTACACTCGCGATGCAGGTATCGGCAGCGATTTTGTAAAACAAATTGAGGGGCCTACAGTTTCACGCCATTTCCGAACGGCGAATGTTTTTTTTTTTGCACAGTGCACAGGTTTATGACTTTCTTGAATGCTCGTGTCATCTGTCACATAAACTTCACCCAACATGCTGGTAATTTTTCATAGCATAAGTTATTTAAGTCAGTTTTTTCAACTCTAAATTTCTTATCAATTATCTTCTTTTTTTGTGGAAATTTTTGCCTTATTTCACTAAAAAAATTGTTTGTGGAAGATATGCAATTTTTCATTAAAGTTCAAAATATGTTACTTATACGCCACGACAAACGTCCAACAAACAGCGCAAAACTAATTCAACATATTAAGTGATAAAAACCTAGTACTAGTTTTGCATGCGCGAATTCCTTTTAGTCGAATTGAGTCGGTTCGGTTCGGTTTCAGTTCGGCGTCGGCTAAAAAAACCTTTGGTCGGACATTTCCATATTTTTTATTATAATAAAAATTGTATATAAATTTACTATTAATATATTTCTATTTGTAAATAAGTCGAATAAGTCTTTCGGAGTTATATGATAGTAATACGTTATGCAGTAATCCTACTAAAAGAAATTATTCAATATACAGTTTTCTTAATGATCAGCTTTTGGCAAACCATTTTGACAAGTTTTGATTAATTTTTAAGACCATTTCCATCGGTCATATCTAGTGAACAATTACTCAGTGCTGCAGGTCAGCTTTACATAGATATATGGAATTGATTGCAAAGTAGGATGGCTACAATTTGTTCATTGCAATGTAAAAATAGTAATTTTGCTTACAAAAATGTGTATATTTATTGATGTGATGAACATACATACATACATATGTGATTTAAACTAAACTAAGCAACTTTTTTAATATTAATCAAAAAGTCTACAATTTATAGAAAGTAGTTGATAATTTTTTTTTTTCAGTCCTCGAAAATGTTGGCTCCGGCCGAAGTTCGATTCAGTTCGGCTCGGAAAATCGGGGTTCGGTCGTTCTCTAAGATAGCCATATGACAAAAAAGCTGCCACCGGTTAAAACGTTTATTCATTTTAATGCATAAAATAAATAAAATTTTAATATATGGGTATCAAACTAAAAGTTTAATAAAGGTTGTTTCAAAAATATGTTTGAAGAGGTGGCAACGCTGTTGAAAAGTTAAATTAAAATTATAACAAGTTAAATCAAATATTGCAATTTTGATATAAGACGGAGGACGGTATAGAAAACAAAGAAAGTAGGTTTAAAATATTGATTTAATTTCATTTATAAACTAATAACCTATGGCAGTGTTAGTACGAAAGGCAATTGTTTATAAGAAAACATTTTTGAAAGGAGTTGTCACGTTTTTTCAAACGTTTATGTAATTTTATGTTCAAAAGTTTCTCCAGTTTCCTCAAAACTGCAAGATAAATGAAGCATTAAAACAGGTGTGAACCGAAGGAGCTACAGGAAGGTTCAGCCTATAAAAAATATGAAGGGATGCCTACTCTGAGAGGTTATATACAAATTAATTAATACTTTAAGTGAAATCAAGATAACACATACATACATATGCATACAATATATAAGAGATTCCGCCTTGTAAAAATTTCGGTTAAAGAATATATAAAAAATTTAAATATTTATGAAACAAGTTTCTGAATATGCTTTCGAAAATACACATTAGTGAACGCTTATACAATTGTGCAATGTGTGCAAGGAGCAGTAGTAGTGAAAGTGAGCAGAACTCGTCAGTTTAGTTGAACGACAGCTGTGGACGTAGATAAGACAACCGATCTTCATTTCGCCGCTCGATTTAAGTTTTACTGACAAATAATCGTTAATTTATATATTCGCATTCGCGAAGTATTTTTTATTGCAATTTCTCTTTAACGTTAATATTACTTTGAATTGTATCAATATTTCTCTTGAAATATAAAAACTAACATATGTATATACAAAATACGAGACAAGTTGTTCTTCTTACCGGCACAAACATGGGCATGACAGGACATGGACCTGGAATATAATTTAAGAGACTTCCTTATCACTGCAATATACAGTCTTTATATATCTACCTGATTAAGCGCATTAGGATGATCAGCAAATACCTCTAGCATTCTGTGAAGGTACAGGATTGCATTACTGGATGGCGATAATGAGGCGAAATGGCGCTATCGTTAGATTACGTTGCCTAATGGCAGACCGCGCAGTTGTAATTGGCAAACAAGTTTCACCAACCAGTCATTATCAGCAATTTAAAAAAGGGTATATTGTTTTTTTTAGAAAATAAAAATAAACAATTAAAATGATACAGAAGGTGATACATTTGCTAAAAAGTTGTATATCTTTTTCTGTTACATTCGAATTCATACCGTTAAACCGAATGCCATGCGAGCAAAGCCACTGCCCCAAGGTTTTTTACGTATAAATTTTTGAATTTTAAATACTGTGGGGAATAATTTTTTAGACGTCTTTTAAAAAATGAATAAGCATCAAGGGTATTCAATTTATATGGAGAAATCTCGTCAAATATCTCAAAAGTAAAGTTTTAGTTTTTTGTTACATTAACGGCTATGGCTGCTGAACTATTTATGGTTCTTAGCGCATAGAAATAACCCTCCTGCGACACGGTAGAGCAACGACAGAGTTGGCTTTAAGCCAAAAGTTTTTTCGCGTCCTTAATAAACGAAACATCAATATGCTCCTTTGGCGCTCACCGCTGCGACGTTGGTTGTCTTTCTAGGAATTATAGAACTCTTAAAATGAGGCACTATCTAAACAAGCACTATAATCCATTTAAAGGGAGAATCATAGGAAAAATACACATATGAGCGAAAAGGGCTTGAGGTGGTGGCTGACGTAAAATCAATCATTCAAATTTATTACCATGATGAGCACCGGCATGTATAAAAATTAGGTGATTTGGTTGCGATCATAAAGTTTCTCAGGTTAGATAAGCTATGTTTGCAAAGCTAAAGCATTAAAACAGTTTATACTTTGCGAAATGGTGACAGCATTAAAATCGACCGCACCAACCAACAACGGAACCGACTCAAAATTTTATATTCGCCTATAATGAAGTGCAAATAGAAAATGCATGGCTAAATAATAGCAAATATACGGATATAAAAATTGAAACCACAGCAATGTCTTAAGGAAATCAAAAAAGATGTGGTCTAAATTAAGCCGAGAATGATGGTGAGATGTGGCCATGGAAAATAGAAAAATGTACTCAAAAACTAAACTGAACTTTACCAGAAAATCCCGGTAGACATTGCATAGCATTCTCTTACAAATAGTTTTTCATGATTCTTTTCATGGAAATGAACCGTTCGACAACCATACGGTAATATTTCACAGGCATACCTTGTGCATAATTAAATTAAAGGTAGCAATCCTGTTCGAAATGTAGCTGTGAACGTACTCCTTGCCAAGACGAACCGTTTGCACCCTCATTTTAACGAAAAATCACACTGAAGATGGTACAATATCGAAACCAGTTTCTCTTCAAACCAAACTTGACAAGGGATGACTAAAAATTGCTCCAATACACATCATATAAAATAATCATATAAAATTAATAAATTCGACGATTCATTTAATATCCGTACTGTTATATTACATTCGTAGTTATTTTATTTAAATACTATATTAATTTCTTTTACGAAATGTGGTAATTCTACCAGCATTTATTTATTTTAAATTTATACATATATTCTCACTGAAATTCCATTATTGCATTTCGTTTAAATCTGTTTCTTGTGAAACCTTAGATATGGCAACACCCTTTATCCAATTGGTTTTTAGAAATGAGGCAACCTTAACTTAAGTTATGGTGCACAGCTCTTTTCAAACTCTTTTCGTTTAATATCCGTACTCTTATTTTATTTCGTATGCAAATATTTTTTAAATGTTCTTAAAATGTAGAATTTAAAAGTAGCAAAATTTGAAACTTTTCCCAGACATTCCAGACTCTAGTGCCAAATAGTTATTTCGAACTTAGCTGGAGCTTACTTCTGGTGCTCTGGTGCATACTGCAACGAAGTAATCGATAACTCTTCCAACGTTTTATGCAAATTGTGCATACGATTTAGAATTGCAGACGGTCTAAAATACAATAAACTAGTTAAGAATGTTTGAAGTAAGAAGATTTATTCTCATTGGATGCACATTTTTTAATCGATGAAACACTTTGCTAAAAATTCTTCCCCATACTTTTGTGTACACTTTCGGGTATGTTCGATGAGTGCATTAAAAGTGTAGAGCAGTGTAGAATAACATCAGATAGAGCTTAAATTAATTTGGTACAAGACAGTTATCTAAGGAAAAGCGGTGCAATTTATATCTTTATATCTTTCAAAAATTAATAAAATCTTTCATTAGGTGCATAAAATTTTATATTTTTAATATATTTTTCCTTTGTTTAGTTTTTCTTGTGTATTCCCGCCCATCCAACTAGTTCACTCATCGAACAGACTCTTTGTTAAGTGTTAACAATATGAAGAAATATCAGGCTTGAAAACTATTGTACATATAGAGTTGCCAAATTCTAGCGCTTGAAACGCGTGACAGAAATTTGGTATGACTTCAAAACAAAAGTTTTGTTTCTATTCCCAGATATTTACGTAAGTAAATACATACGATTATATTGCGAACACATAATCTTTTTCTCATTAAATTTATAATTGGACTAACACTTACATAAATCAAATGTCGAAAAGCTACATATTTTGGCAATACAATCGCTGACCGGAGTCCCGAAAACTCAAGTCCCTTTTTGCTATAGATTACAGCTGTTGTGTATATGGAATGAAAGTAGCAGTGTGTTATCTGAAACACTTAAAGAGACCAAGCAAATGTCATGAAATATAAGTAAAAGCAATATCGCCGCACAACAAACAACCGCAAAGTTTTACCGCTTTACCAACTTACGTATATTAGGCCAGCCCAAAAACTTAAACGAACATTTTTGTCCAGAAAGCGTATTTCAACAATAACGTGCAGAATACTCTCTTCCAAGGTGTTAATCACAAAAAATAGTCCATCGGTGTTAAATCGTTAAGCCTTTGAGGCCATACCACCGGCCCTAAAAGTTTCCATCAATAAATTTATTGTTTCGTTTGCTGTATGGCATATAGTGCCGTCTTGTTGGAACCAAAGGTCGTCCACATCAACATCCTCCAATTCAGACACGAAAAAAAACAGAACAAATCCTTAATCATGGCTCTTTAGCGTTACCCATTGACTGTAACATTATGGCCGGCTTTGGATTTTTGGAGGAAATATGAACCAATGATATCCTTTGCCCATAGCGCGCATCAAACCGTGACTTTTTGGAGATGTAACGGCGTCACAACAATGGCTTATGGATTAACAACACTCCAAATGCGTCAATTTTGTTTATTAACATGCCCATTCAACCAAAAGTGAGCTTCATCCGAACCGACCGAATATTGGACGCAGCGTGCGATGAGTCGCGTGAACCATGCCATTATTTTGGTAATAAATTTGCATGATTTGCAAACGTTAGCCCGAAGTAAGTCTTTTTTTTATGAAATGGAAAACTAAACTGGGTATAATTCATGTAACTGCTGTCAAAAATACCAACTCCGAAAAAAGTATTGTCTCATGGAAAACATGTCGTAAAAATAAATTATATCTCGGTAATATTGTCATCTATCGGATATAAAAGTATACTTTTGCTTATAGTTTTAGATGAGAAATTTTAAAAATTTAAGAAAGTATAACTCGTTGTTATAAATAAAAGTTTCAAACTTTTTACGGATCTCACAAAAATTCAAATTTCAAGAAACTCCCATATGATTTTCAAACTTTTTAATCAGAATTTTTACACAGCTTTGTAGCCCCTTTAATTTAGCTGAAAATTCTGGTTGGTTTGTGGTCATTTTTTTATCATGTGTCGATTCTTTGGGTTCCGGGTCATTCTGGTAACGAAATTCCGGACAAGCTAGCAACAAAGGGAGCATCAACTCCCATTATAGGCTCAGAACCCGTCTGCGGTATAAGAAAGGGTACAATGCTGTATATTCTGCAGCGTTGAAAAGGAAACATTCTGCGGGAGTGCCCCGCTCTAATCCATAAACGCAAAAGAAATCAGGGTGAATACCTAATAACAGATTTCAGTGCGCAGATTCTTAGGGTTAATACTAAGTTTTATCACGAATGCTGGAGTAAAGGATAGTCTTTAATCCCCGAATGGGGACACAATAGATCTCTAGGTCGCAGTGTCCTATCCCCAACAACAATAACAATAATCAGTAGATTTATGTAAGCCCGCCTACATAATTATTTTGCATTTTGCAATAAATATCGTAATAAAAATAAAATGCTAAAATAAAGTAAAAAAAAAAATAAAAGTATAAAAATTTGGGTACTGTTAAAAATTTGGGTAAAATTTAATTTATCGAAGAGGTCCAGAAACTTCAATTGTCTAGATCTCAGTGAAAATGTCATCAAAATTGATGAAGATATTTTGGAGATTATCCAGAGCAATGAAACAAAAAATTATATATAATAATGGCTCTTTAAAATTTGAATTGTAAAGTGTTTACCAATTGTTTTAGTTAAAATGGCATATATTATTTAAGGTGCTTGTTTTATTTAAGCCATTACAATTGTCATACAGTTAATTTTAGGAAATTCAGATTTTTCTTTATATTTGCCGCATTGCAAGGTGTTATCGAAAGGCGACGGCAAAGAAAAAAAACATGAAAATTCCCCAATCCAATCGGGGCAAGTCTAATGTACATATACATATGTACATTCATACATGCCTACATATGTACATATGTACACTCTTACTTACATGACGCCCTAAACTTGATGCCTTTGTTAAATATACTCTAAGCATATTTGTGCCTAATGCAAACGACTACAATGAAAATGTTCAATGTAGATTTTATGGCCTTCCAGGTGTGGGTTGGTTCAATAAAAAAATAAGGATCGTAAATTCTACTCACCTCTACGAGTGGAATGACAAGCCCACTCGCCTGTCCTTTTGGTAGAGGGTAGGGCATAATATAATTGTTGCATAACATTGACACGAGGGCGTGGATTCTCACACTACGTCAATCGTCGCTGACTGACCGTTGATGGTTTCATTATTAATGCAAATTTATAGTACTCAGCGTACGAGAAATGTGAATTATTGCCTTGCCTATGCCAAGAGTAGTGTTGATTTCAATAGAGAAATTTAACGGGTTTGGGGAGAAATTCTTAAATTTATAAATAATAGTGCATTTCTGAAACACTGAAGAATTTTGGTAGAGGGAAAGTGTGGGAGTTGTTTGCCTCTTTCGCATATAACCATGTGACCCTTAAATTAAAATTACAATTACGATGTGTTCGGATAAGTCCATGTATATTGGAGAAAGTTTCTGATTACCATTCAGAACGATTCCTCTGCATGCGGTTCAAGCACTTCATGACTTCTTTAGTTTAAGAGCTTTTTCGGTTTAAGAGCTCACTAGAAATTACAGTGTCTCTGGGGAGCAGGTGCGCTTGCACTCGAGGATCTCACTTGGAGTAAGCGACTCGCTATAGAAATGAGCTCTTACAAAAAATGCCCCAGATTCTGGTTATACAAAGGGCTTGAGACCGGCCCCGTAAAAAATATTTCTTATAGAAAATGCCACCAAGCCCCAGAAGCCAAATCCTTTTTTGTGACGACCTCAAGTAACGTACTTTGGAGGGTATGTACCTGTAATGTCCGAACCCATAATGGGGAAGATATCGCAGACCCGCCGGTTGATGTACTCATGAAAATAAAGGCTAATCCTTACCGCCATCCGGGAAATAAAATGGACGAGGCAAGGCTAGAACACCAAGGGCACACTATTGCAGCTATTAGCTGCAGCGTAAGTTCGGTGTTGGGTTTGTGGTGGGAGAAAAATTTTGCCACCAAGCAGTGTCGTTCATGCCCACGGTATTCTGAGAACAGAAGGTGGCGCCTTTAGGGGTACCGCTACTTTGGTTTTGCCGATGTTAATAATTCTCCATTGCAATTAATCAAAACTTTTTTACAAAAGGGGGGCAAGTAGCCACTTTTTTATAGTGTTTTGCAGATTTCCTATAAACCATATTAAAAACACCTTATTGCAATTAAACCCCTTTCCTCATTATATTATTGGAGGTTGTTCATTCTTCTTTCACACGTATTCTTGTTTACTAATGATGAGATCTGTCACTTCGCCGTGCGAAGGTGCAATCTTGTTTTCTATAGCTCACTCCGGTGGATGAGCGTCTCCCACGATTCGCATCAAACCGAGATTCTTTAATACCTTGCTGATATGTTCCCATGTGGGGACGGAACAGGGGGATGATGTGTTCTACGAACGATATCAAAATCGCACTTGGAGACTTCAGGGTGGATTCAGAAGATATCTATGGTCACACTGTCAATCTCCACGAGAAAGTCTCAAATAACAGACTGAAACTAATCGACTCTGCAATGGCCCGAAACATGGCAGCCTGTAGAACCAGGCTCCAGTGTAGAAAAATTCGTCAGACTACGTTGTTATCTCCAAAACGAAAACCGCCAACATCGGCTTGTCACAGCCAATTTACATATTTGCGAAGTACTGTACAATGTACATATGTATAGCTTCTGTTTCTAAGTGAATGTGGGATGAAAATCAGTTGATTGTCAAAGCGCGCGAAAATATGAGAGTTGGCAAACGTTTACCTTCGTTTTGGCATCGGCGCGGGTTAAATGGGAAACTTCGTATAATTGTAAGTATTCATCTCAGATGTCAAAGCGAAACTGTCAAATGAAGCGAAGCAAGCTTATTTTCGATTAGGGACAAAGAGCCACATGTTTTAGTATTTTCCAGATTGATTTATTAAATACCTACCTCCAAATCATCTTTCTACACTTTAAGATAACTCAAACATATTTCTCACTGAAATATTGGAAGATATTAATTTTTATATCTCCCATTTACTTGTTTACAAATGGCGAGATCTGTTATTTCGCTGCAATCTTGTATCCTATCAATCTTGAGTCTGGAACTCATTGGAAAATTTAAAAATTTTGCTACTTTTAGACGTTTTGGGCTTTTCGAACTTTAGTTATGGAAGTGCTTTCATAAAATATGCTGGCTAGGTCATGTTGTGTCTTTGGAAGGAAACGATTCAACCCTGAAAGTATTCAGAAGTAACTGAGTAATTAGCACTTAATTGATTGATTCTTCTCTTAACACCTTTAACTTTGGTCCGTAAGTATTAGAAGAAGAGATATATACATACCCAGGTATACTGAATTTATCAGGACCACGAACTGATTCGACTTATCCATGCCCGTCTGGTCTGTCTATCCGTTAGTCCGTATGTCCTACAGTTTCAGAGATATCGAAAAGAAACTTGGTAGCCAGTGTAATAATGTACCAATCATTTGTCGGACCAGATGGGACATTATATAGCTACTATACAACTGATTGTTCAGATATGAGGTTTTCCATTATAACTCCTACATTAAAGCAGCTAATAACATGAAATTTTGTAATCCTTTCCCGTATTGTTAATGAAAAGTGTCGGATTGCTATAACTTATAATTTCGATCAACTGATTATTTAGATATATGTAGTTTTGCGTTATAACTCCTACACTATGGGAGCCAAGAACATGGCACTCCTTTCATTTGTCATTAATTAAAATTATCGAGATCGGACCACCATAACTTATAGCTCCCATACCACTGATTGTTCAGATATGAGATTCGGATTTATAACTCTTGAAGTAAAGTAGATAATAATTTGAAATTCGGCACTCCTCTTGCTTATGTTTAATTGAAAGTGCACAACGAAGATCAGACCGCTATAACTTATAACTCCCATACAACTGATTAGTCAGATATGAGATTTTGCGTTATAACTCATACACTAAACAGCTAAGAACATGAAATTTGGCAATCCTTTTACTTATAATTAAAACAATGTATACAATTGCTTAATTGGCGCAATAACCGCTTAAGCGATTTTGGCCGAACTTCTCCTACAATTTATGGTGTCCGCTTTGTTGCTGTGACACAAATTGAGGGACCTACAGCTTTACACTCGGAGGTTTGGCATTGCCAGCCGAGGGGTGGTCGCTATTAGAAAAAACTTGTTTAAAATCTTTGATGTTACTTGCCCCGCGCTGGATTCGAACCCGACACACTCGGCTACGGCGGCCGCATTTACAGCCTTCCTTGGGCTAAATTCATTACTAGCAAATTTCCCTGTTATAAAACATCAAGCATCAAAAGAGTTTTCCTGCATACAGTACAAAAGCGATAACATACGAAACCACCTACAGTGACCATGCCGGGATATTTTTTACTTCTAACGTTTAATATCATTGTATTTCCATATGTATGTATCTTAATGTTTTAATTTTTGAAGAAAAATACAATTTATTTTATCATAGTTACTTTACTCTATTTTAGTGTATTTCATTTTGTATGAGAAAAGTAAATAGTGTTTTAAAATTTAATATTTATTTACGCTAACAATGCAGTAGTTTAAATTAAATTTTTATATATACATGAAAGGTATGAAGGCTTGGCCGATGGTAGGACTTCTTTACTTGTTTTTTTGTGAATATGGAAAAATGATAGTTAATTTTAAATTTTCTTATCTTAATACTTACATGTATTTGCTGAAAATGGAGAAAAATTAAACAAAACTACTTTAATATGCATTTGAGACAAATAATATTTATTTATATAATTTATAGAATTATTTATTTATGAATACTTTATTGTAACTTCATTATTTGTTTTGGTTTTTTCCTATTTTACTTTTTCCTGTTTGTTTTTTTTTATTTATTTTGAGTCTAATAAACGCACTCAGGTCAGCACTAAAGTCCAACAGTAATCGGCATATTTGGATGCATTATTTATTCTCACATATATATTTAGGCATATACATGTGTATCTATATACATTTACGCTCAATTTATATATATATATATATATATATATATTTATTTTCGTTTGTTTTCAATTCTCTTATAAGGCTAAGTATTTATGAATTACATTTTATGTATATGTATTTATCCCACACTTACAGTTATGTATGCATTTATAATAAATATTCACATTTCCATTTTGTCTTTTAGCTATTGTTGGGAAAAGTTCTTTTACAGAAAATATTGTGGAAATACAGAAATTTACATATACATATTATTTTTTATTACAATTTTTACTATAGCTTTTTTAGTTAAATAAAAAAACATTGCCGTTAGCTGTATACCATTTTCTCTAATTACACAGGTATTTACATATATTTTTTTCTACCTTCTTATTAATAATTTGTGTACATACATTACACTAATTTTTTTATTTACTTATTTACATAAAACATATTTTACAGGTGTGTATATATGCTATATTAAAAACATTAATTTATCTATGCATATAAATATGAATAGCTACATGTTTGTATGTAAAGAAGCACATATAAACATATATCAAATTATCTAAAGAGCATTATGTCGATATATTTAGGCATAGATTTTTGTTTTAATAATATAATTACAACAGATTTTCGTTTCCTATTCCACAAGTAATGCATACAATTTTTTGTATGTTTATATTTGCACATATATATGTAATTTTTTAATATCTATTTTTTAATCACTAATATCGTTGAAAAAGCTGCAAGTTTTTTTGGTCCTAGCAACAGTAAGGGGGTTTTTCACATAACCTTCAGCAATACACACATACAGTGGCATAAATTAATATGTACATAAATTATTATTTTCAAAAAATCTAAATTTAAGTTAAAAAAATTAAGTATATTGTATAATAGGTTTTCACAATGATTTAAAATATGTTAAATTAATTTATTTTTTTATACAAATGTCAACTTCTTTATCGGTGTGGCCTTAAAAGTGCGATTGAAAATTTTAGGCTTTAGGCTAAAATATGTTCGGTAATACAAATACAATAGATCTAATAAAATTCGCTCATTAGGCAAAACATAATATTTGCATATTCAGGGTTCATTTCAGGTTTCATGAAGAAGTCAGTTGTTTTATTTTAAGTTAATACCCAGATATTTAGCAAAAATGTTACTATTCACTTTTATACATTAAGCGATTTTCTCTTTAAAATGCACGCCTTGTAGACATCTCATGAAGAATATTGTCCAGGATGCGTTAATCTACCGACTTAGAATTTCAATTTCTTATACTCGTAGCTGCTGTTATTCCACAAATGTAACTGCTAAATGGTATACTAAAGTCTGCCTTCAAAATTTAAAAATATAAAGAAAATAATTACTTTTTTATAACCTTAGCTTCCGTCAAAATAATAATTATAAAATTTTGCCGCCTACACCATAGCTGGCTATTTGGCCGAACTTCTTCTTCAATTCATGGTGTGCGTGTTGATGTTGTAACTTAAATTAAGAGGCCTACACTTTAACGCTGACTCCATGACTCCGAACGGCGTCCAATTATTTTTTAACATTAATAAGCAGGAAGCAATAACAAATAAATAACACTAGGTATCTTACAAATAATTTAAGGGGTGGGGAGGAGTGGGCGAGTTTAATGTGGCCTTCCTAAGCCCAAAATATATAATCAAAATTTTTTATATAATCAGCTTTTTGGGATAGCGGAAGTTTTGTGTTCGCTCAAAAATATTTTTGGCAGTCGCTGGTTCAAAGGACAATTAAAATATATAACAAATAAAATATGTAATTTTAATTTACTAGTTTTTCGTATTTAAATAAATGTTTCAATTGATTATGACGCTTATGCTACTTTATTTATTATTATTTTAATAACTTTTTCAAATATATTGCGCTTTCTATGGTTTTCACTTTTTTATTAATTAATGAAAAAAGCTTGGCTTAAAAGGTTTGGGAAGTAATCGCTGATTCAGCCTGACTCTTGCGATGATGTTACTGCCGCAATTTCTGTCCCTCGCATTTTGTATTTGTAATGCAGTTCATGAATTTTGAGTAGAAGTCGACTACGAATGCAATTTTCGAACAACATCAAAACACACATCACGAATTGTAGAAGTTCGGTTAAGTAATTATTTTTATACCCGAACGCCATGGTTCCCTGGGTAGTATATCTTTCTTCTCATAACAGTTATATAAATATTCAAAAGTAAAAGAGAAATCGTCTGTCTCTCTATCCTTCCGTCTGTCCGTGAATCGGGTAGCTGGTGTAAATATTGGGATGTATAAATGAAACTGGTACATACATGGGCCTGTATTCAAGGTAGGTATTGAAAATTGATTATATCGGATAATAACCATGCCCACATAACGGTATTTAGCGATGCTTTAAAATTTAGCCCAACAAGCATAATTTCGATTATTATAGAAATCGGACATAATGCACGCTCAATAAATGCGATATCTTAGTAACTTTAAAAGATAATTTGTTCAAATGTGATATGCGGGATTGGGTTGAAGAAGGAAATATATTGTAATCGATTTTTTTTTAGAAAATAGACCTAATAGATTTATCTTTGAAGCCATTTTGTCAAACGCGAGCAAAAAAGAGAGAAATGTGACGAAAATCACTTAAACTTTTCATATAATAAAATCATACCTGTTAAGTCATGAGTACTACTCGTACTAAGTAGCAATTTAAGGACTTTGGCTCACTTACTTTTCAAGTACATTACATTTGTATCAATTACTACTCGAGTACAATTACTTGTAACTGAGAAATATTTGGAAATACCATCAAAGTACTTGAAAGTACTTTGAAAAGGATTGCAACTCTTTTAGCCGAGTATTTTCGAGTACTTTCAGTACTTGATGGTATTTCCAAATATTTTCCAATTACAAGTAATTGTACTCGAGTCCTAATTTCAATTCAGCTAAAAAACAATTACGTATTCATTATAAGTACTTTAAAAAGTATTTGCATTGAGTACTAATAAGTACTTGAAATTTAACAGGTCTGAATAAAATAAATACAAGTCATTTAAGTTTGCCAAACTACAAGTATTCTTTTAAGTGAACAGATTGTATACAATAATTATTATATTAAAAGTTCAGATTAGCGCGAACTTACACTTTTTTTACTTGGTTTATTGTTCGTTTTTGATATTTTCTTTAAACTGCTGTACCAGAAAGTGCAGCAAACACATTTTCCATAGAAATACAACGGAGGGCACAGCTCAGACATCCGGATACATTTCCGTCACAAAAGAAGCTCATGAAATAGTCGCGGGCTAAATAAAACATTAAGCTTCTGAGGAAAACTAAAAATAACCATGCCACTGTTTACTAACACAAAGCAAATTGTTCATATACTTACATAAACAAATTTTATTTACGAACTTAAATTAAAAAAGCACGCACCCTTTTTCAAAGCCCATTCACGTGCATCCCACATACGAATAGCTATATATGTAATCTATCTCACACATGATCTTAAATATAACTTTCTATAGCAATAAGCATACATTTAAATATACACATACTTATTAATAGCTAGATCTTAAAGCGCCAATGGTATTTCATACTAATGTGAGGCCGAGCTGAGGCGTTGACGCCAATGTAATTTTTGTAGCCTGACGGTGTTGTAGCTGGAGCTAGAGCCAGGTAAGTCGGCGGGTGTGCTATTATCAAAATTAACATTGGTGGTTTTATTGTTGCATTGACCGCCTGGTGGTTTAGCATACAGGCTATTTTTGGTCCACATGCAACTTATTATGAAACAGAATATACAAAAAATTTGCAGCTCGAATCGCAGGGGCCGATAGTTTACGCAATTATATTGTGGCAATCGCTGTTGCAATATCGGAGAAATCGGAGTTGTTGCATGACGGGCATTGGCGCGGTTATTGTCAGCAACATTTTCATGCGCCAAGCTATGCCACCACAGCCGCTGTTGGGCCGCTGGGTTTTTGTTGGCGGCATTGGTTTTGTCATTGCGGGAAGTCACTACCATAGCGGTAGTATAGGAGCTTTCATAGTATAAGGTATAACAGCGTATTGAGGCTGGCTGTTGCAATACCACCTTTTCATAGCCCTTTAGCAGCTGCGTATTGTCAGTCGCTTTTAGCTGCATCGTTATACGTTGCATGCAAACATTTTTCATTTTATCTGCAACCATTTTTGCGCTTGGTTGGTCCGCAACAGCAGAATGTGTCATATTTCGCTGCAGAGGCGGGCATTTACACCAGCCACGGTAACTACGCTCCAAAGCATATTGCAACGTCAACAATATGGCGAGCAGAAATGTGAATGCCATCGTTCTCGCATTTAATAACGTCACCGTTATTGCAGCTTCATTTTTTGTTGCCATAGTTCTCGTCATCGCCACTGCGACGAATTCAATTTGTCGTTGTTTCTTTTCACCAAAAACTACCGCCTGCTGTTGCCGCCGCCATTGTAGCTGTAGCTGTTGTTGTTGCTGCTGCACTTTCATGCGTGCAATGAGTTTCGGCAGCAGCGTATTGGCCTGACGGCAACAGGACGCCAGCAGTGCACACATCAGCACTAAAACCGGACATGCGCCTGTGAGTACAGTGTGCGCAGCAGGAGCATGTGAACGCAGCGCACTCTGCTCCTTCTCCAGACATTGCCGGAATTCTTTGTAGTCCACACGCGTTATGGCGCAATAATGATTCAGCATGCAAACGCCCTCGCAGGAATCTGTCTGATAGCGAACTGTGTTGGCGCGCAAGTATCTGAAATGGCAGGGTAGGAAAGAGAGATGGCGGGAGTTAGTGAATTTATTATTATATTTGTAATTGAAAGTATAATTTCGGTAATTACTTTTTAAGTGTTTAAATATTAAATTTATGAATAAACAACTTTTATGAACATTTTTAAAATGGCATTATGTACTATATATTATCCGATTATATTCATCCATTTGCAGACAATTTTTAAAATTGCAAATGGATACAAAAACTTAAATAAATGACGAGGAATATCGTGCATCCGCTGGAATAAACGAGCGGATGCAACTCTAACTGGAGGGAGCGCTGTTGAAGAAAGAATGAAGGGAGAAGGCTTATTCGAAGAAAGGAAAGAGAGCGGACATGAGTGCAGAAAAAACGCCCGAAAATGTTTCCAGAAAATTCGTAGCCTTACGAAACGGTTATGGCCTTAGAAAAAACATGTAAGGGCAAAAATTGCAAATTGGTAACTTATCCCCAAATAATACTTAAGTTCTGGAGGGACACCAAAAGAGTCGTCGGAAAAAATGAAGATGCCGAACTCCAAATCGCTGATGAAGGTAGTGACATAGCGACATCGATGAAGTTTGAATGGCAATAAGAAATTACCAACTGAGCTATACAAGAACGTTGGCAAAGGGCTGGTACTCGTAAGGTGCTTGAACTAGCCGGAAGCAGCTTATAAGTGTTGCCCCCTCAACGATGATAAAATTGTGCTTGGCGACTTTAATACTTTGACAATAGTTCTGATAACAAAGAGAGGCAGATTGACTTCACCGCAGCGAGGACATGGTGAATTAGTATCCGTAAAGTGTCGCTTGAGCAGAAAACAATGAACCAAATTGGTCACGTTGTCCGTGTTGATAAAAGTGTGCGTCAGGTAGGGCGCTGAAAGTTTAAACTCGAAAACCTGCAATCACAACGGACAACGACTCGACGTTTAATCCTGCTTGTCATTTCTGTATATGAACGGTCAGTGGGACTCCATCTCTCAATTTATTTGTTCCGCTGCGGAGCAGGAGCTGGTATGACGAAGAGTGTAAAAAGCCACCTTGCAGTCAATCACTACACGGAAACAGTTGAGGGATCGCCTCAAATAACGTTGTAACCGACAACTTTGCCATACCTCTTTTTTGGACATATTCTAATTTTAAATAGTCTCTCAAATGGGAGTTATTAAAAAAAATTAGGTATATAAAAATTTGCCGTTTATAACGTTATTTGAAGGGAGACCCTTCAATTGAGCGATCCCGGCAGAACTCAGGAATGCCGCTTGAAAGTTCTAACTAAAATAAAGCAGAAATCAAGCGGTTTCAAGTCTAGAATAGTTAATACAGAGATAAAAAATTAAATCTGATAACAGACGTTCATAATTTACTCGAAATATGCAGATAACATGGCGCCTTTGAATGGTAACCATTTTGATGCGTTCGATCAAGAAGCTTTAATGCGCAATTTGGTATGATGTATACCTACCGGAAGAGTAGGTCCATCGATATGAAGGGTAGTCCTTCTATTTGCGCCCATTATCTAGGGACTAAGTCAATCTACAATATCTATAACGCCATGTCTAATTTGTGACGTTGAAGTTGAAAGTTCTAGCTTCGTTCTTATTGAGAATGGCCTCTCTAAGTCGCTCGATACCAAACGAAATTTAAGACAGGGCGACTCACTTTCACCTAACTTTTCCAATTTGATACATGCTATAGTACAAGCACGATGGTGTGTAGATGATATTGACATTGTTGGGCTCAGCATCTGGGATGTTATCGAAGCATTTGTCAGCTTAGAAAAGGAGATTGGGCTAGCGATGGAACGTAGACAAAGCAAAGCACCTCCTGGCAAAAACACTGAAAGAGGAAGATAATACAGCAAATTGTAAGATATTTCTGATCACGTGTAAATATATCGAAGGTTTTCGGAGTAATCCCTAACGCCCTGCTGCTTTCAGCCTTACGTGGGCCAACTGATACCACAAAAAGTTAATTATTCTGTACGACAGTGAAAATACACCCGAGATATAAGATAGCTAAGCTATTCGAGGCGTCCATGAGACACCGATTTATATGTTATGCAATTAAATTTATATACCAGAAATTTTACACATTTCACAATTATTTTGTAATAAGCGATGGTCAAATTTGAAAAAAATATTTTTTTGAGTTTTTCATCTATGAAAACTCCCAACGGTAATAGGTTTGTATACATAATTTTTAAGTTCGTATAATCCTTTTTAAAAACAAAATTTAGTTTCTAAAACCGGTTGGAAAACAGTCAAATAAGAATATATGCGTTTGCTTTTTAAATAATGTGCTGAAAATCATACGATTTAAAATCTATTCTATTCGCTAAATGCTTCCGAAGATTCTGAATTAAAAATTCATTGCTTTGCGTCTTACTTATATGTTCTGCCCAAAGCACAATTCCCAATTAGCTGGAAAAACTAGGTGCGTGAAGTTCTTATGCATGGACGGACTAATAGTCGTAGCCAAAACACAAAAAAGGAAAATACACAAAATACAAATATATGTATATATGTTTATTTTGTGATATAATTATCATTACATTGCACAAAATTTGGGTGATTCACAAGGTGGCATAATGTGTCATAAGTCATAAAGTCGTAAAATTTAAAAAATACAAAATTGCTTAGTTTTGATTATTTGTTTCAATGAAATCCAAAGCATAACTTTTGAAATCTTAAAATGTATGACTTTATGATTAATGACACCTTGTGAATCAACTAATTATTATACATTTTTTTACAATTAACTATTTAATTTAATTAATCGGATGTGGGAATATTCATATATACTAAGTTTATTATAGGGTGGTGATAACTAAAGTAATATATGAAATAATTTGGTTTTTTTTTACTAATATTTCTAGTAGACCTGCATTCCTTCTTTACGAATGTTTTAGTTATTTAGTTGGGAGAGAAAAGCATTTTTCTTTGACCAATCAGCGGTCATCAGAACTTAGCATTTGAATCACCCACAAAAATGAAGGATTGTTCACAATAGTCTCTATA
This sequence comes from Anomoia purmunda, assembly GCA_951828415.1. Lineage (NCBI taxonomy): Eukaryota > Metazoa > Arthropoda > Insecta > Diptera > Tephritidae > Anomoia > Anomoia purmunda. Next base: position 40,807,701 of record OX639996.1, read on the forward strand.
TTCTCTAATGTAGGGATTGTTGAGCCTGTAGTTTTAAGTTTTCAAAAATGAAAATCTACTGCGAAACATGTCTCAATCTAATCAAAAAGTTAACTGACCTCCTATTATATTAGTGTCAAATGACAAAATTTTAATTTCGAAAGTATTTATAGAGAGGGTGCAGTGTATAAAAAATTAAAGATATATTCATAAATTGAATGAAAGAGAGTTAAATTTTCTATCTGTATTGAATTCAGAACGAATAATATTAATGAAAAAGTACGATACGAGTGCCGAAAAATATTTTGGGGGAAGGTTATCACCTCGTTAAAAAATTACCATACTATATATAATTTATGTGTTAAATTAAGTAGATAGTACCATATTTTTGAAAAGTGTTGCCATAAATTGCTATGCAATTTATAAATTTAATATAATAGTACAATAGTGGTGTGAAGCGATGTAAGGTGATGAAAGCTTGGCTTAGAAAACAATTTTGAAGAGGTTTGCCCGCTGTTCGTAAAATCAAATAAAAATTAATTAAGAAGCTTTTAAACTCCCTAAATTTATCGGGAGGTCTGTCTCATAAGAGCATCTGTAATGAGGGTGCCACTCATTCTGATGTATAACCTGATTGAAACTTGATATTGCGGAAGAGCACCAGATAAATGCATTACGGAGCTGAAAGATCCATTGTGCAAGCGACCATGGTCAATGGAGGTGCCAAAAAAGAGCGGGTGTTAATTTCGTGAATTTTTATATTGCCCACCAACTTATTACCAACTAACAATGGCAAATACCGAAAGTCGGTGGTACACATCTTAATACTGCATGTGCTTTTTATGAGAATTCACTTCCTAAATTTTTTTTATTAATTAATTTTTTTATTTGTGTTTGTAAAAATATGTATTAAAATTTAATTATAAAATTAACACACTGCAAATCTAGTTTTTTTTTGAAAATTATTTTTGAAGAAAGTTTTCATTATTTCAAAACATTTTTCAAACATATAGCGGTAAGTTAGTATCGCAGTGAAATATTAAAAGGATTCAACCGCCTTGTTGGTCGCGAAATATATACATACATACATAGGTGTCAAAACAAGACGTGAATAGAACAATGCTACGTGTCGATACGGTCCGAAAATATCCCTAAATATCAGAAAGGCTGCATGACATATTCTTCTGATGCAGAAGATTCTAATAAGTGCACGAGTGTATTTAATTGCAAATGCAACATTTGTCCGCAGGGTTTTAGTTAAGCATGACAAACAGCTAAGCAAATATATGTTCAGATTTCAACCTACTCACCTTTTTGAATAATCACATGCCAAAAGGCACATTTTTCTACCAAGCAATAAGTGCATACAATTCTCGCATACATGTATAGTATGTACGTATATATGTGTATGTATATGTATATGCGGATGTATGTGCGTACAAACATTTCCACCTGTAAACAGTGTTTCGAATCGTTGCGATAAGAAATCAACATGTTATAATATACATAAATTTGCATAAAAACAATCAAGACAGTCAACAAGGAACCGAGTAACATCGCAGCGAAAACAAATAAACAAACAAGTCGTCTATCAACGTTTTGTAACAAGCAGGCAGGCATCCATGAATCCATACACTCTTACACACATACATACATACATACATACACACGAACGCTTATGCATTTGCGCTGGCAAGCAAAACGTCAACGACATGTTGAGTTCAGCAGCTATAACAAATCCACGCCAATGGCGGATTCGGTCGTTAAGGTTCTTCTCGACAACAATGCCAGCTATGACGCCAATTGCTAGCCACAGGCAAAACAACAATTGCAGGCAGAAGACTGACTGTGGTGGAAAGGTAGAGCGGGTGAAGAAGAGTGAGGAGGGAGGAAGAGGTGAAGCAACATTCAGTGCTACCATTGTACGAGACTAAAACCGCAATTTTGTCCTTTTTGATACTCAATCGCTTTGGCGCCAACTTTTTAGGAAATGCTCCAATTTGGGTATTTTTCAAAACGTATGCAACTTTTCCTTTCTTTCATATTTTTTTAAATGTTTTTTTTAATGTTTTGTGCATAAGTTTTTAGCAAGTTATAGTTTCCTAGTGGCACGCCCATATTGCACACGTTTTTTAACCCTCGTCTCTTTCCCCCAACAAAATCCTGCATATAAAATTTTTGCGAATTATCTTTTATGTACAGTTACTGAAATATCACGTGTTTTGTGCTTTTGTAAAGTATTGTTTACATTCCAAAACTATTGTGGTTTTTCGAAGTTGTGCAAAGCATCTACGAAATTTGGTAGAGTTTCATGACTTCGTTTCTAAGATATATCCAAGAATGATAAAATGCAAGATTGCGCTGATTGATCTAAAATTTAGGAGAGTAACTTGGTTGTAACGTTACGCCAGCAGTACCGCTGGAGATAACTGAGAGAAAACACGTTATTGTTATTTTTGGTACAATTTGAAGTCGAAAAGTACTTTGACGCAACATTGTCTTTTTTGGTACAATTTTCATAGAATGTAATGCAGTTTGAATTTAATTTTTCATTCAGTTAAATGACCATGTTTTGAAAATAGAAAAATAAATATCTTCGAAACTGAATCGATTTGAAATCTTTCCAATTTCGGAATATAACTGACAAACTTATATTTTGTCAATTTTAGACAAACAAAACCGGAATAGGATAAGAAGAACTTACAATTTGGTTTTACAATATTACAGCCTCCACTTCTGATTTGTGATTGCAAAACATCCAAAGGCGAAATGACAAAAAATTAGTCCACAAATTGATAAAAGTGAAGTTAAAGCATCCAATTAATAAAAACAAAAGAATGTCAATATGAACAAAAACTTCCAGGGAATTTTCTCCGTTTTCCCATTTCTCATATCATGAATACAAATTGGTGGTTTACAAATTTTCCCTTGCTCTTCTTTCACATTCGAACTTCGAAGTTAAAGAAATTAGGGTATCACGAAGATCAGGAAAAGGGAGAATTAGTTGAAGTGCTGTGCGAATAGTCTCTCTAAATATTTGAAAGCGAATTGGAGTTGTATTTTTCGAAAACTAAGTTAAACAAATTCTGCTGGAGTTATTTACTTGCAGGTTCAGTTTAGATATTTGCAGGTGAACAGTTTTTTATCTCTCCATGTCGAATTACATTCCAAAGGCAAGAAGTTTCTGTGGAAATAATAAAGGCAAGCCTGAGCTAACATGCACCTATTTGTGGGTGGAGTTATGCCAATTTTCCAAAAAAATTTACCTACGTATTCCTTTCTCCAACCCAAAGCTTCTTTGAAATATCTCAACATTTACTCGAGTTAACCAAAAACCGTGAAGGCGGACAGACAGATTGACCTAGGTTAATCGGTTTTACTTTTTATATTGAACATTTTGGTAGGCATATATAACCTACATATATGTTTAAGCTGCTACAAATGTGAATAAAGTAATAATACCCCGAGCACTAGTGCGGTCGGGTATAATGAAAACTTAGACGACATTGAAATTAATACAATTTTAGAGGATGAGCTCGTTGATTTTATGAACAAGACCCAGACTGTAACTGGAAACCAGATGCCAAATCACACAGCTTCAAAAGAGTTTTAAGGCGATTATTAAGGATGCCTATTGTACTTTTAATCTAGTGGAGTAACTTCCCTGGCTGAAAAGGAGAAATCTGTGATATTTTCAAAAAACGCTTATTGCTTGTATCATGGAATTATGACTTTATTTTTCCATGGATGTTTAAAGGTCAGATTAGAGAAAAGTATATTTTTCCACATTGATGATATTATAAAAACCGATTACCTTATTTATATAAAAAATATAACCCACAATACAAACTTTAGATAAATATAAATGTATAAAAATATTTTATATCACTCCTTACTATTTTCATAACGTTCTGAGAGTAAACCATCAAGGCTGAATTAAATAAATTTTGTTGCAAAATGTGTCTGCTTGTTAAATTAAATATTTTTTAAATAAAGCATAACAATAACTCATGGTGAAAATAATTCTTTTCCAAAAAATGCCGCATAACTTAATGGGGAAACGGTAGTTGATGTTTTACTTTATAAAAATTTAAAAAAATAAAACAAGTTTGTTGTTTTTTTTTTATATTTCCAACTATTTAAAACTATTAACTATTTTGCGTCTGTTAAATTAAAACCAAAAGTATTGCTAGTTTAAAAAATTACACAGCTACACATTTTTTGAGGCTATTTCAAAAGTTTCAGTGGCCACACTGGCACCATCACAGCGGATGCCTATCGCGCGGTGTGTAAGCAAAGACCGAGGCAAACACAAAATATTTTTATTTTTCAGTCAATTGGCCTTTTGTGTTTGCCGTCCGTCGCTTTGCTTTCATTCACTCAACCCACCCTTTCACCTGGTTCGCGTCAATAGAAAATTGCTGCTTGGAAAGTGTGCTCTTTTATGCATTATTTGGACGAGTTTGTTATTGTTGTTCATCGTATTATGCCTGCAGCAAAATACATCAAAACAATATATTTTTGTTCAACTTGAAGAAAAACAATAACGAATAATCATTTCTACGAAATGGAAACTAAAGTTGAATCGGTTAGTATCTGGGTGTGTAATATGCATTTGGGTGGCGAAGTTGAAATTTCCGCAAATGGCAAAGTGCGATAGTTGTAGTTTTGGGAAGCAAAGGCATTGTGAAGTGAAAAATAAGAAAAATAAAATTAAAAATCAATACATACAAATCAAATTGTGGTTTCCGTCTGTCTGTTAGAGCTCATTTCCACCAAAGTGCATGAATAAAGTGAGTTAAATAGAGACATTCGGCAGCCCGATTATGTCAAATTTGTTAATCCTTAAATGAAATATTCAATTTGATTATTCACTTAGTTTTGTAAAACGAATAACCGAATCGAGTTAATCTTTGGGATATATGTACATATGCAGCTCCGACTCGGCAAAGATATGTGCACTATATTTTGAGGATACAGATTTTATGTGTGGAAAACTAAGAAGCCTACAAGGCCAAACTTGGAAAAATTAGGTGGATGTAATATGTATTTTCTTTTTTTCGTCGCCATAATGATTTGCAAATATCATGTTGCTAAGAATCGTGACATGTCCTATTAAAGAAATGGATTCACATGAAGATGTTGGATTCATACTAAGCCATTAAAATTTTCAAAGAGCAATTTAAAACTAAGCAAACTTAGAATTAAACCAACGAACCGAAATATACATATTTCTTAGTGATGAAGTAAAAGAAAGGTATCTACTTAAAATGTAAAATAAATTTTTGTTTTAAATTTATGAACAAAAACCTTTTTTAGATTATGACCCAAAAGCTAATTTAAATGTACATCGAGCCTCATCTTTGCTGTGATCATTTATGGGTTAAGTCAATAATGTAAACGAGCTTTTGACATGTCTGTTTGACAAGATAAGGCTACCGTCACTATCTGACACACATAGTTTCAATCAGATTTATCTCTACAACTTCACAAATAGTTAACCATCATGTGGAAGGAGGAAATAAGCAATTCCGAAATATGAACAACAAATTAGAAGGTTCGAAGTAAATAAAGTCATGCTCTACAAAAAAAAAAAAAAAAAAAAAATACCATTACCATTGCATGAAATCGCAGGCAGGGAGTAGATGACAGTTTTGTGGTAGACGTACCTACAGGTGGTATCTGAGACTCTTTATGAACATGCTTGATATTGGATTGAAAGATTTAACATTTTCAATGTCAAAAACTAAAGGCTGATACAACAAGCAAAAACTTTAATTTAAATAACACATTTGGAAAGAAATTCAAAATTCGGAGTCTTCAGATGACTCCTTGGTAACCAATTTTGAAAACAGTAGCTCGGTATGTTAAGTGCTAAAGTTGATGAGTATTATAACGATTTCCCGTCATCCCTTGTCAAGTTTGGTTTGGAGACCAACCGGTTCCGGCGTAGTGCTATCTTCAGAGTCATTTTTCGTGCTGTGTTAAATTCATAATTTTAAGAACAAGTATTGATTATTTCATTTTTAACTTGAAATTTTCGTATTAAAATTTCTGAAATATCACAGTGTCCCTTTAATGGGTGATATGTACGTTTAATTAATTGTTTGAAATAGCTATAATGTTAGAAGTTTAGTTAGGGAAAATTAAAATTTTGTCCAAATTAGCTTTTGAAAGCCAAAATATATAGCCATATTAGTAAACATCAATTTAAATATTAATAAAAGAAGCAAAATCTTCACTAAGGTAGATCAAAAAATAATCTTTAATAATATTCAGTAAAAAAAAGTGTATCGCTTAATAAATCGTCAGTTGCAATTTCACAATACATAGTAGCTGGCTGGCGCTAGTCAATAAATAATTCATTATTGACAGAAACCAATAACAGCCAACAAAAATAAGCTACGGAAATACATTATCTACTTCCGTTCCAAATAAAGTGAAAGGCCAGTATACAATATTTTAATTCAGCCCGGGTATATCTGCTTTCTTTTTCAGATGTTTGAAACTTGTAGAAAAGCTTCTGTCAAGCTGATGTATATTGGAAAGATTTTGCGTCATTCGCTGCTAAAACTAACTTGACATGGGATGACGGAAAATCTTCAAACAAAAAAGAAAATAGGGTTTTGCTCTTCTGTTTTTTGGTTGGCTAAATAGAGTCTGACAGTGATAAGTTTAATGAGAAATTTATTTTTAATTGCGAAATTGGAAGAACGTACAAAGAAGAAATTGGGGAAATTGTGAAGAGAGTTGTTAAAACAGAAAACTTACTTTTCGTTTTTCAATACTTCACGGGTGGATTACATTCATTGAAGGTATGTTCCAATTGGAATACAAGTTGTCGTTAAAAAATTGCAAGTGGCGATATTTCAGTAACTATAGAAGATATTTTTTTCAAATTTGGTACACAGGATAGGGTTGATGGAAGGAATGCGCCGAGATAACGGACGGGCACTTTGCTTACTATATACAATTTCGAAAACAGTGAAAATATTACAAAAACCAGACCCGGAATCGGACAAAAACCGCGCCTACATCTCATATATCGATAGTTCACAAAAATCAGGAAAATGTGATTTTTCAGCCAGTATCAAAGCAAATTTGCCCAAATTTGATATACATTTTTGGGCTAGAGAAAGAAATACGTGGGTAAGATTTTATTGCGAAAATAGAAGTCACACCGCCTACCATAGAGAAAACGGAAACTGTGCTAGCGAACTCCTTCAACCCTTGCCATTGCTTATGATCAAATTCTATTTAATATTTTCTGTTGGTGATTGCTAAAAATTATTATTTTCCATCGTATTAAGAAGTTTTTAATCTTTATAATACCATTAAATAGTGTAGTTACATACAAACACAAAGTTGTAAAAAATTAAAATCAATTTTTATGTACCTTAATATTCTATCCCTCTTTAAATTTTAATAATCAATACTTACTTGCCAAACCAGGTGCCATCACCGTTGGTAAAGCGATCCACGAAATTATGCAAGGAAATTGCTGATATGTCGCTAAGCGCATAGAAATGTGTAAGATTGTATTCCGGAAGCCAGTTGGGCTCGCCCACTTGATTCGCCAATTGTAAATCCATAAAGTATTGCGTGTAGTCCAGAACCTGTAATTATGCATGCAAGTCATGCGGAAAATAGATTAGAAAAATACACGAAAAATTAAAGACTTGCATAATGCTTATGTATATTTTTGGGGTTTGGTTATTGCCGGCACTTGTCACAAAATTTTGCAAATCGAAAAAAATTCAGTAAGTTAAAAATTATTTTTTTTTTGGCGGTGCTTTTGCTTTCGAGCTTAAGGGCAGATTTTAACAAAATAAAAATTCAGTTATTGGTATTTTTATTCTTATTCGTCGAGGAGGCGAACTTGGATGTAAAGAAAATTTTTAGAATATTCCTAATATATAGTGGTCATTGTTCTGATCATAAAGGGTTAGCGGCTGTCCTTTCGACGCCTCCTACTATAGCTATAATTAAACTTGTATTAATCACTTACTTCATTTATTTATAATATCATTAGTTCTAATGTAATGAAAAAGTACCATTTTACATTTCACCACTGAAATCAACTTCAACTAAGAAAAAAACCAAAATTAGTACATTACAATCTTCACCAAAATAGACACTTAAACTTCACAAAATAAAAAAATTTGATACATTTTTTAAAGGTCGATTATTATTTTAGCATATATCTATTTACGCTTTTTTTGATTATTACGCCAATTGCTCTTAAGATTGCCATCGAGTTTATTCTAGCAATATCCAAAGTACGAAAAAAGAACGGCATAGACCACCTTTTGTTTACTGAATAAAGTTTTACTTCTTTATCTATCTCATAAACTTCTCCTTTCATTTTATTGTAACAAATTATAATATTTGAGTTTTGCTTATTATTAGTACTCTCATCGATTTCCGCCACACGATGAAGCGGCAAAATTAAGACAAAAGATCTGTTATTTTTAGGTACGTATGATATAAGTGTAGCAATGTTTGAAAACCAAAATTAACTTGAACTCTCAGGAATTTTTTTATTTTTCGCTAAATCATTTATCAATGAAATACTCGGGATCCAGTTATCAATTGTCAGATTTCTCACCATTCCAGAAATCGGTCAAATTAATCCTTTAACGACCTCCCGCCATATTGGTAAACTGATACGGTCCTTGTGGCTGTCTACCAGCATATAGCTCAAATATTCAATAAAGCAAGTTGTTGTATCCCCCCGTCAATAAATTTTTAGCCCGTATTTGTCAGGTTTCGATTTCATATTCTGTCTAAACGGATATTTTCCACGAAAATCATTTCATATATTACAACGTTCTCACTAACATAGTAGGGAGAAAATCAGGTTTCCCTGAGCATATTCAACAATACTCGCATGCCGCAGCTTAGTCTTCGGTTCGGCGAGGGGGTGTCGTGGATACATCATCAAACCGTAGTCAGTTTAGAAGAAATTTCATTATGTGACTTGTTAATTGGAAATATTGCAACACCAGTGCCATCTGGTATCCTCGAAATGTCCATGTTACACTCGTAAAGTACGAACAGTGTCCGAATCTCGGTATTTTGTAATTTGTAATCTCGAATTCTTGTGTATTTTGTTGCTGCTGTTTTCTCTATATATTAAATTATTATATTATATTATTCAAGAGCATATAAATAAATTCCAGACTTGCATATAAACTGTTATATATTCACGCCATTTTTTCGAACACCAGCCTCCTGTGTTATGGGGTCCGTATCTGGCTCTGTTATTGTTATATTTTTGCCACTTTGTCACATTGTCACGTGCCATAAAAAATGCAGTCCTCACTGAAAAAGGAACGGTTTCATCGTCCGCACTACTAAGTTTTCTCTTATTTATTTGTTTGTTAGTCATTGTTCAAAATAATAATCGTACTTACATTACACAAGCAATGAACACAGAAAGTAACGCGTAAACTTTTCGAGATAACTGAAGTTAAAGCTTTATGTATGACAGTGCATACGACTGAAAGAGGTCTGCTATCTACTATTAGCTGCAATGATTTTATAGAGAATTTATTCACACCGAGTTATTAAGAACCAGCTGTCACATCTTTGGTTGCAATGTATTTACAAGGTTTTATCAATATTTTGGTAATTTTATAACGCAAGTGTCTTTACAAATATTTTCTGGGTTGCACAAACATAAGTTTGTCAGGAGTGCGCTGCCCAAGACTGCTAGAATCACAGCCTAAAATAAGTTAGGCGAAATGCAAATTCCTATCTATAGATAATTTAGCACTTCTCATGTCTTTGATCCATTGGTGTATCAAAGTACGAATCTGTCATCTAGAATTGGATCTCAATTAGACCAACTATTCCGGTCAGGGAATTTAGGAACTAACTTTCTGGAAAAAAAACAGATTTATTTAGTGATAGAGTCGGGATATATACATTTTTCCCACTCGGGATTTATAGCCAGAATATTTATTAGGTTACTAGTCTCTTGCAGTGTCCCATCAGATATTCTTAGTTGTAGCTCTCTCTGCGGTGGTCTGTTTGAAAATGTGGAGGAGTTAACACCAAAATTGACTCTATCGCTGTAACTCATACATAGATGCAGTGATGGAAAATCACGCTAGTCTCTGTTATTTATTGAACCGAAGAGTCCATTGGCCCATACATTATTTTTTTTATAGCTTTTTCGAGCATTGATATCGTTAGTACCTATTTGATTTAATTTCAAGCTTCTTGTATTATATAAAGACTAGAAAACCCCGCCCGACGTAGTCCTGCCTAAATTTATTTATTAATTTCCCTTTATATATATAACCAGACATAGTATAACAGGTGGCCACGCTCTAAAAAATATGGATGTACTTTATCATATCCTATTTATAGTTTAATTGAATTTGACTTTAAAAAAGGTGGCACCCCTATTCAAAACCTACCTATTAATCTCCTCTCAGTGATGTGAATGGCTTACTATTTCATACAAATTGTGTATAGTGTAAATAAATTTGACTTTTCAAACAGGTGGTAACCCTCACATAGTTAGCTATGAAGGGCGATACGAATCGGTTGACACCTTTATTTAAGTATTTCGTATAATATGTGTATAATTTAATTAAATTCGTCTTTCCACGCAGGTGGCAACCCTATCCAAAATACAGCTAGAATTAAATCTCAGCGAAACGAACCATTTTGATATTTTGTATACTGCTTTATTAATAAAATTTGACGTTTCAAATAGGTGGTAACACTGTCTAAATACAGCTAGATATAAACTTTCTCTTAAGCGATGCGCATCGTTTGGCACTGAAATTTTAATATTTCATATAACTTGTGTATAAATGAACTAAATTAGACTTTTCAAAAATATGACAACGCTATCCAAAACACACATACATATACGAATCTTCCTATCGCTGAGACGAACCGCTTGAACGCCATATTTTAATATTGCATATAACTTTTGTATGTATATTATAATTAAATTCAAATAGGTGGCAACCTTCTCCCAAGCATAAGTTATACTTTATAACATATTCTCATATCTATTAAATATTCGTAACAAATTTTATTAAAATCAGTCGAGCCGTTTCGGAGGATATATGGATTTATATACGTGCATATATAAGATTACGAAAATAACCTACTACATATTCTAATCAAACCAATTTATATGAACAAATTGAATTTGTTCTTTATCTGAAATATGTAGCGTAGCCATCTTAGTTTATAGCTTTAATAACTCCTGTTTGTTAAAAAATTGCTTGACCATAAACTAAATTGAACCACCTTAGTGTATGCAAATTATTATTCCCCAAAATGGTTATTTGCAGATCTGCATGCATTGTGAAATTGTCTATTGTAAAATCGGCAACGACGTACTAAACTGCATACATATACTAAGTTGCCATAGCGATGAGAAGGAGTAACAGTTAAAATGTGCATAACTTTGCGAACGCTTGAAAGTGGCATAAATTTGTAACGCGTTGAGCAAATGCTAAGAGAGTTTTTGTGAACGCGAACAGGATGGTGCAGACGAATCATCCATTTGCATACGAATACATAAAGTACCTACACATACACATACAAATGTGCATACATACTTACATATGTATAGAATGGAAATATTTAAATGCAGGCAGCGCGAATGGCAAGCGAAGCGCCACTCGTCAGGCGGATGTACTATGTATGTGCGTAAGTATGTACGCTCAAATGGAGTTGCTATGTAGTACGAAAGTTTGCAGCTGTATAAATTAAATTTGTAACATACTTTGCTACATTGCAGCCAAGAATCAGGACAAACAAAAAGAAATCATAATGCTTGTGTAAATATTTTGCGAGACACACATTTTCACTCAACTGCGAAATTCTACGAAAACGAGGAGCACTAAATAAGTCTTCAGCCTAGTGGGAAAAAAAATTTTGATATACACTTTTTCGCTCAAACTAATTGCTGAAGCATTTTTCAAGTCGATACCTCAAAAACATAATCCTTGACCCTAGATTATCCGTGACGTACAGGAACAAAAAGGCGGATGAGTGGCATTAGAGGTGGAGAAACTCGAAATGTAAAAATAATGTTATAATGAGCCCGTTTCTTTGTAACCTAGTTGCAAAAGAACACTAGGTTAGATAATAAAATGCATGTAAAGCAACAACACTTGTTCGGAAAAATATGCGAGTTGAGCCAAAAGAAGCTAAAGTGATATTCGACCTGAGATGTAGTGTTGATAAGTGAAAAAACTGCGCTATTGTGAATTAGCCCTACGGAAATACATGGGATATTTAGAGTTAAGAACTAATTCGTTTTTATTTGCATAGTATTTGTAAATATATAACTGCATAAACCTAAAATTTGTTTGCACAACTATTTTCCGTTCTTAAATTTTATAAGGTAAAACCGTTCACTCAATTCGTCGGCCATGATTTTTTTTTTGAAGTTTGCCAACATTATAAAGTTTTACTATTGGGAGCGAAGCTAACACCAAACAAAACTAAAATACATACATACAAAATAAACAATTGAAAATATTCAAATTTGTTTTTGCTTTAGACCAAAAATTAAGTTGTGTGCGTGAGAACGTGAGTTTGGCATTTTTTTTATATTGTTAGCAAACTTCAAAAATATTCAGTCTGGCTCTCAGTGGTTTTACCATGTAAATATTTTAGAAACTGTTTTAAGTATTACGGCATCATATTCTCTTGATTTGATGAAAGACCATTTCGAAAAAAAAACGTAAGCAACATCTGTTTTGTTTTGGTGCATAAATTGATGCTTTGGGAACATTTCTGCATCGAAAACAAAATTTGGAAAACAAAATCGCTTAGGTTTTTTCGCGGTCAGCTTTCGTTGTTTTTCACCCAATCAGCCGAAGCTCTTGTCAAACAACTGTGTTCTACATATATTCCCCTGATGCCACTGTAACCGTACGATCCATTTTTGCGAAGAAGCAAGTGGCTATTTTTTGAAGTAAAATTTCTTAAAGACTTTGGAAATGCTTGCGTTAAAATTTTAACGTCACGGAATTGGATACAATTGTACACACAAATAGCTTATAGCCTGAATTAACTCATATGCTAATCTAAATAGAGTTGTCAATGAAAGAGACAAAAGAAGATTTATTTCGAAATGTTGTTTGAAGAGGGCTGTCATCAGTTTACAAAGTTCAATATAAACAGTGTTGCAAGCGAACGGAGTTTATACTAAAATATGTTTAGCCAGAGTTACTAGAGTTTATTTAATAAGATATTAAAAAATACAATATGCGCGTTAAACGGGAAAGGTATAATTTCGAAACAAAATCTATTCAATTAAATTACAGAGTTAACCGAACCATTTCAATGTTAGTGTTTAATAAAAAATATTTATATGAAATAATTTTAATGAGAGATGCCACCGGTAAAATTCTACTAAAACGTTAACGGAAGTGCTACTATTATTATATTATCGTGAAACGAAAGTATAAGAAAGCTTAGTTAATAATGTCAATGAAAAACTACAACATGGGTGTAATAAAGTTAAAAAATAAATATTTAGAGGTATGGGTATTATACAGTTAAAAAAAAATATTTAAAGGGAGCGTGGCTACCTATCTCAGAGGTTATGGATATGAATTAATTAAAAAAATAAGTGGAATATCGGTATGAAACGAAAGACGGTAATATTGTAGATTATCAGCTCATTCAAAAACTAAATAATAGCAAAGCATAACTATATTAGAATATATAATGTAACCCTTTTCCTTTCTGATATTTTTCTTATACAGTTTCACTTCTGCCGCGTATAGGGGCTCCTCGTACCCACGTTTCTTTCGAAGTGCTCGGGCGAACGTATTTTGTTTGGGGTTTCTCACTTTGAAAGATATATACAGCTAATTTTCCTTTTCCTTTTGAACAATGCGCATTAATTTAAGTTTCAGCTGTTGCGATATGATCAAACTATCGCGAAGTGCTCGTGTTTGCTTAGGCTTTGTCGGCGTTTTGTGAGCAATTGTCAAAATCCAACGTGTACACAACTTTTTGACTTCCATATTATAATATTGTGCGTATGATACGAGCGTGAATATATAAGGCCTCCTCAATCTCAATATATGTCAGATGTTTGTCTTCGATTCTCATCGTGAGAGCAGTAGCAATATTTGACTAGGGTTACTAGGGATAGACTTTCTAGCGTACAAGCCGATATGGGATGGCTCTCGACATTTACCTATATATATATACCAACAAATGTATGGTAGCAGGCGTGCTCGGATTTCGAAAACTCAGATTGAGCTGATTAATCTCAAAAGAATAGGACATACATTACTTTGAAGCAATGGGTGTTTTAAAAAACCTGAAATCCAATAGGTGGCGCTTAGGTCGAGATATTTGAAAAGTCGTATTTTTGGATCGGTTTACTATTTCATTTACTTCATATACATCTTACTTAAGTGAAAATAAATTCTTAAGTCATTCTTTAAATAGTACGCGATAGGTGGCGCTGTAATCTAGATATGTCAAGAACACTGTTGGATGGGGGGAAATGTACGTACATCACTCAAATTTTCACCGAGTTTTTATACAAAATCAATTTAGGCGATCAAAAAGTTTTGAAATCAGCGCGAAATATAATTGTACTACGCCAGAATAGTTTTCCAATGCATTGTTGGATTTGGGAAATGGGAAGATGCAATGACATAATAATTGGCAAACGACTTATGTACGTTGGCATTTCAACTGACTAAGAAGTGTTGTGACACCCTTCAGTTACTGGTATCGAGAAATGCAGTTATCCTGTAATGGCAAATCGTAACGATCTACTCATGAAGATTCGAAAGAAACCCTAATGGGACTTAAACGATTGTACGCTCTTAGCTGGTTATAATTCAAAGGGTAAGTTACTGAGTAGTGAGTAGTGAGTGTACTGGGGAACTGTTGGGGTATCACAAAAGCCAGGCTTTTCGACTAGCCCTTCAATTGACAGCTCTCCGCTTGATAGGTCTGATATCAGCTGCCTTGGCAGTTAAATAGGTGGTCAGCGCTTTCACATGCATGGCTGTATCTGTTGGCAGAGAAAACATCTCGGCTATGTATTGATGATGATAGTTATCCGGACTTGGCCAGACATAGATTAAGGTATTTCAAACAGTGCATTGGTAGATCCCCGAAGTCTTGGGAATTCACCTAGCAACGACTTCTAGCGTCCATTAAGTCAGCTGAAGTCATCCAAGAAATCAGGGTTACTGTCTTGCTGCTAAGCTATAAACTACGGTGCAGGTCCCAGTGTCCCTTCTTTTTAGTTTTACTCAAGCCTTTTTCTATCTATCTATCTTTCTATATATTTATTTGTCTATCTACCTATCCCGTTGAATACTTGAATTTAATCGTTGTACCAGGCTTTCGTCCGAACTATTTAAAACTTATTGACATTTTGCAGAGAAATATTAATATAAACATTGGTCGATCCACTGTATTAATCTACGTTGAAAAATTTAAAAATTCATCCAACAAACCCCTTCTTTTCAAATAGTAATTTTTTTCTCCATTTGGACCTTAGAAGTGACTGTGAACAACTCAAAACACGCTCGTATCTACTATAAAAAGTTCTGAGCAAGATTAAGCTTAAATTTTTTTTAATTTTTTATGCAAATGTCAGAATAATGGTAGTGGTATCCCTCGTAAAAGGGGTGAGCATGAGTTTGGAAGTGGAATACAAATTCAATTTTGTAGCAGTGCCAACGCAGTAGACGGCCGCCGTAGCCGAGCGTGTAGCATGTGCGCGCTTCATTAGGTAGGTCCCGGGTTCAAATCCTGGCCGAGGCAAGTAACATCAAAAATTATAGAAAAGTTTTTTCTAATAGCGGTCGCCCCTCGCCTGAAAAAACTTTTCACAAAAACATTCGCCGTTCGGAGCCGGCGTTAAACTGTAGATCGCTCCATTTGTGTTAGTTGTTGTAACGCATACCACAAATTGTAAGTTACCAATTAAGTAAGTAAGTTTGTCAAGGATTCAAAGTATGTTATGACAATTTTTGGCCAATATAAAAAAAAAATAGTGCATCATAGTAACTATAACCCAAAAATGATTAACAGCGTCTCGTAGATATGTATGTATGTAAATTAATGCATCAATTAATGTGTAATCTTTTTCAGAATATATGACTTTTGTGACAAAGCGGCCGAATAGGTGAAGTTGAATATACAAACGAAGATTATAAATCAAGAATACATAAAGCTAACGATGGGAAATGTCAAATAAATTGAGGCTTATTTTAGACCATTTGATAATTGTAGTATTTTTTAGTCAAATGAATAAATTGTACTTACAAAGGCCTGATAATATTGGTTCATAATATTTTTTTTTGCGATCAGAATGCCACTAAATTATATGTGAAATAACCCACTGGTTCCGAGAGTATTTTTCGCGATATTTACATTTATTCTTCTATAATAAAAAAATAATAATTCCACTTAAGTAATCACGCATTATTCGAGATGTAGCAAAATTTTTTATCATTCCAGAAAATGTAACAGATTAACAAATGTTGTGTTAATGTGTGCGTAAGATGTACGTGATTAGGTAGAATCAATTTTTGTTTTTGGTTGAACAACCATAAATTACAACAACAAAAAACAAAATCTTGTTGGAAAAAATTATAAAAAATTAGATAAGGCGAGTACAGCGGTTCAATTCTCACTCTGTGGAACGTGGAAATGAAAACTTTTCCCACTTTTTTATTACATTCATTGAAAAAACTAAAGGAAATCTCACAATATTTTCGTATGAGAAAAGTGAAATAGAATTTTTTCACATTCTCTCAGCATTACCGATTTTTGTTTCTTAAAATCGTCATATGAAAACCCCGAAATTTTCACGAAAACTATCTATTTATTTCGCGCTACATGGGAAAGATAATAAAAGGAATCTACGTCAGAGAATTCAAAAGAAATTTCGGTAAATGTAATTACACATTTAGTAATTTATAAAAGCACATTTTAAGTCGCGAATCATTGTTGATTTATTGTAAATTTGTGTTTTGCTGACGATGTTTTGCGTTTTCTACCACAGAGAATGTATTTTTTTCATTCGTTGCGTGGAACGAAATTAAGTTTTAATGCAAGTTTTATTTTATTCTAGAATTTTTGTGAATTTTTATGAATTTATTAAAATTTTTATTTACAGAAAAATATGAACCAAACTTTTCATATATATATATATATATATATTATATATATATGTTATTTATTTTTATTTATTAACCATCTGAATAATGTATAGGTGCCTTGGTTTTTTTTAAAGTTCTATTACAATTTCATTTCCTGACAACTTTATACTTTTGGGAATATCTAATAGTTATAGGCCACTATGCTACTAGAGTAATTAGAAAATGTCTCTCTGTAATTCGCTGGTTCTACAATTTTACCTTCGCAAAGGAAGTATTGATCCTTGAACGCAAACTGTTCTTACATTTTTTTTCGTTAAACGCGTACCAAATATAAAAATTATAAAAATACAAAATTCGACGATTCAATTGGTTACTTTGATTTCTGTACCTAGGCTTTTTCATACTTCTTCTACATACATATGTACTTGTAGTGATGGCAATTAATCGCAAAACTGTTTATTTTACTTCGGTTAATCGAAAAATGTTCAAAACAGTCGAAATAATTTACCACCCCACTCGCCCTACAGCATATAAGCCTAAAAGAATATGAAAAACTAACAAATATCATTTCTTGCATGCGTTATAGGACAGAAAACGCGCAAGACTGTCAAAAACTTTTATTTCGAAAATCATTTGAAATTTGTATTTGCAATTTATTATACTAGAACATAACAAAGAGGGTGCTGTCGGTGCGGAAACCCAAAGTATGTAGACTTACAATGAAAGGCTTGCTAAAATTGTTATTATTAAATTCTGCTCTTAAAATTCATTTTTGAATTGCTTATAAACTGTTACAAAAAGTATGCATAGCCATTAGTAAGTTATTGAAAATGCAGGAATTCAAATAAAAATAAATTTTATATAGAGATAATATGATGAGATTCCATTAAAATAGCGTCGTAAAATCATCAATTCCTATTAGGATCGCAATAATTTTCACACCACATTTCTTTGCGTATCGAATAGCAGAGTAACTCCTCAGAGTTTGAATTTCAAATAATTGCAAGTTACAAAGCAATGGCACTACTCATATTAAAAATACATACCACTCCTTGTATGTATAAATATTTAAAACACTCAATATGCACTGACCTGGCCAGAGTCCGTATCGAATTTGTAAAGCCGCATTGCCGGATTGTTTGAGCCAATATTAAGTTTCCTTGGTGTTACAGATGGCGAAATCATCATCCACGAAACCGGTTTACCTGAAATAAACAAAATAAGAAAGATAAATACGAATGTATGAGATTGCGAAAGAATGTATATATTTATGTAGGTTCTTTTAAATTGAGATTTAACCAAAATGCTTGCTTATTCATTTATCTCAAGCATTTTTGTGCACTTATGGCGGTCAACATGTTTGTACCATGTTAACCCGAAAATTGTGAAAGATGAAGTTTTCGCCGACAAATTTGTGGCAGATTTCTGTACAGAATTGTGTAAAGTAATAATTCCATGTGTGTATGGGAGTAAAAGTGTGGATGTAAGGTCAGAAGCATCCCAGTCGGAAAAAGCAGACAGTCTAAACGATGTATAAATTTAAAATGTACTGCCTTGAAACAAATGCACGTTAAATTAGTTATGTTGATATAACTTGCACCAAGTATATATGTATGTATGTAGCTATGTAGGTACCCATTATATTTTTTCTGTTGTGAAATACAGTTTCAATAAATTATAAGTATATCTTTATACAAATGTTTGTTTGATTAATTATTATGTTAGTTTCGATTATTTATATAATTATTATTAAAGCTATATAAATATTTGTTTTAAAATATGCGGAGTAACAGCTGGTGGAAATATAACTGTTTTTTGAATCATTATTTCATCAGGCCAACATGCGTCCTACCAATTTTTGAATCCAGCTTTGAACAAATGAGCCAGTACGTTAGCTCTAGGGGTCTCATTCTTTAAAGCTCCATGATTGCTGTTTTTACCACGTCTCGAGCGGAGTGACGTAAATATCATCCCTAAACATTGACTTAGATTTTGCTTTGTACAAACCATCTCCAGTGTTGTCCATATCTCCACGTCTCCGAAAGTCCCAGCCGCGGTCTTGAAACCGTTCGATTTTATCATCATTTCTAGCCATTCCTTTCGCTTTTTCTTGCAAATGTCACACTCCTCTTCTTCTAGTATCACCCAGTTGTTTTTTAGCATTTGGCTCCACTCCAGGTATCGGCAAAAGTAGAACTACACACAAATTATTATTATTAAGCTTAGCTTTAATTCCGACTATGAAAGTTCGTTCAATGATGAAAGTGCACCTCAAAGCAAGATACCGTAGTCTCCGCCCAACCGCAAACTCTGAACCAAACCCTTGCATGCTTCGTCCATCGCATTTCCAATACTATGGTGACGTCTGCAGTGCATTCTACGAGAACATCCATCAGTTGGATAAAAGCACCTTCCCTATAAATAAGCCGGCCATTCGAGATGCATATCCATCCCAAAATCCTTCCCTTGTTCTGCTTATGGTGATGCGGCTGCTATTGGAAATATTTAGTAATGTGGCGGGCTGAAAGCGCAGCGACAACCCAGTGCTGAGCACGAACTGTTCTAACAAATTTAAAATTGGCTCTCTTGTAAAAGTTATGAAGATACCTAGATTTTTTGCGCATTAAATGCACATTTTATGATCCTTTAAAGGAAGCTTCCAAAATGGATGTAATTACAAACTTTTTTCGTGACAAATTCAATTTCCAATAATCTGATTAATTATTTTAATCCTCACATATTGTGATATACCCCAGTTAAACCAAAAGATCTTTTAATAAGCCAATTTTATTTGGAATACAACCATAACCAAATTTTTATTTTAAACTATGGGCTTTGTGTTGCCAAATCTATTTAATATTTGATCCATCTTTAGTTTTCCACGGCATATATTATTTTTTTTTAGAACAGTTGAATAACATAGAAACACATTTAACCTTTAAATGCCTAACGACTCCTTCAGCAGTTAGCTGTTATTATCGTAAATATTTCATTTAAAAACATACACTTCCAAAAATTACCATAATTACTACGGTGTTCTGTCTTCACCTTTTGGGGGTACGCAATCAAAAACTAAGTATAAGGAAAGAAAGAAACCGATCCAAAAACCAGTCAAGAAGCCAAACACTTGTCACTTGAATTTCTTCGCAGCGGTGTTTTTTATTACTGAAAGGCTTATCAGTCGAAGAAAACTATCGATAGTGTTTACAAAATATCGATAGCTTTCCACCTCTAATTTGAGGAAAACTTTTTGTGTTCTTGTGAATAGAGCGGAAGAAATAGTAATTAACTGTCGCGGGATAATTGAAAACGTTATTGTGATGGAATTCTTATTAATGTAAGCTAGTATTAATAAAAAGTAAACAAAAATATAATCTTATTTATGAGTTAAAATATGAATGACCTTTTTAAGAGCCAATAGCTGCTTATCCAGAAAGTACAACATAAAGAAGAACAAGGAGAAGCTATGCCAAACATCAAGCCATAATATCAGCGCCACTTTATTATTATTATTTATCTAGAATGTCACAGAGTAATCCATTTCTTATTAAACAAGAAGTCCTCGCTAAGTTCCTAAATGATATTTACTGATCTAAGAAGATATCTGGAAGTGTTATTCTGACAACGACCATGGTGATTTTTCAAAATATTCGTAATGTTTTTCACAATAAATTTACTTCGTAAATGCGTAAAACTGCGGTTCAAGAAAATCAAACACCCAAATTTTCATCAAATTTTTAAATTTTTTATACAGAGCTTTTGAGTTTGTAACACCTTCGTATCTGAAGCTTCAAACACCTTATACAGTTTGGATTCTTTTAGAGATATTATTATTAAAATTTTTGAACTATTATAACTCACTAGAAAATAAATGGTGAATTATATTTCAAAATGTTTTTCACTGCTAACTAAAGCAACACATAATACTTTACTATTTAAGGTTCGAAAATGACTGTTTCTAAACACTGTATTGTACATAGGTTATATATGTTAATCCCTAATTATCAAACGCTACCCTATTTGTTCTCATTTTGCAAATGAAATGAACGAAATATTATTATGAATTTCGTAATCGATGGGTTTATTAACAAAAAGCGGTATTACGACCATACTACTTATACATTCGCGTCCTTCTTCTTATACTTGCTCAGGCGTGAGTTAACTGGCCAGATAAATCTCCTCAATACGCAGAACCGAAAATTCCAATGCGCCGGCATTGGCGAAACTGTCGACTTTTGTCCGAAAACAACCGATATTATCCCAAAAAAATTATCGATAGTATCATCGATAATGATCTGGAAAAAGGAATTTATAACAATCAATAAGTGATGTTACGAATAAAAAGAAAATCGCTCACGCTGTAGAGCCACTATATTAGATAAATCTAAATCGCACTATGTAAACACTCTTGTGCTTAGTAGCCACATTTTTGACAGCTTAACCTTTGTATCTAGAAATTACTGTTTCAAATTCATCACCTATTTTCGTTAAAAAAAAATCCGTTCCCTCAAATAGCAAATTTTCTTGCGGGGTTGTCATTTACATATGTATTTGTTTTGTTTGTTTGCATTTTATCCTATCAGCAACTGAAAAATGAATTATGAATATATTATTATCAACCTACATGTACATAGACATGAAATACTTGCATATGCGCATACATATATTATTTACATATACATATTCATTTATTCATGCGAGCATACATTAGTTGCATACAGCTCGCTTGTGTTTTTTACGCCAACATTAAAGCCCGTTAAAGGATTTTATGCACGTTTCATTGCGGAAACAATTAGCCGACAGATTTACGCTTCTCACTAGGCAGCCCCACCACTTTTGCGTGCAAATATTAAGTAGAGCTTGAATACATTGTAGGCAATATAGAAAAAAGGGATATATGCATGTTTATGAAACATTATGCTATCGCTTGAAATTTTATGAGTATTTTTTTGGTCGGCAAAAAACAATCTTTTTTACATGACATCGTACCAAATATGGGCTTAAAAAATTTACCACTTAAAATATGGCAAATTAAAGCGGAAAGTGTAAACGCCTATTCAATTATGGTTTTTATAGGCTTTCGAGTATTAAAAAATCACTTTATTTCTTCATTTTAATACAACTTTACAAATTGCGTTTCAGGTTAATTTAAAGGAAGTAAAGTTTGAAGTAAAATAATCGTTATATGTGTAAAATAGATATATTAGTACATTTGATATAATACTCTCTTTTAATTTGGTGTAGCACAAAAATTATAACAATACAAAATCCAAACTCTGTGATGAACAAAACCAATAGTTTCCGAAAATAATAATTACTTTTAAAATTTTATCGCAAAAATCAAAACATCCAAAAGTCAGACAACTGTTTCCGATATACTTACCATAATGCAAGTTTCTATAAAAAAGAGAAATATACAAATAAAAATAATTCAAATTTATTGTGATCAAAAATAGTTGATGGAATAAACTTTCTCTATACAAAGCAGCAAGGATGGGGCGGATAATTTTATGATTTTGTTTTTCAGCATCTAAAATTTTGTTGCACTTTTTTAAAATGTTTTCCCTAACTCCAGATAAATTTCGTGGACACATCTCGGTATACAAATATCATTGCAATAGCCCGAAATTTTGTTATCAAACGGTGATATCAACCATTCCCACTTTCATTTAATCACTCACAGGTCTTGACTTACATACTTCAGCTCCTTCGAGAACCAATGCTGATCCCAAGATATATCGGTGGAGCGCACTACGTCTGGTAGGGCCTTCCATGCCGGAGAGGTTGGGGAAGCGAAACCGATGACAAGAAGTGCACGAAAGTCAAATTCCGGAAGCAGAGTGAAGACCCTTCCACTAATTCTTTAGCAACGGCAAAGCATCCCTACTGCGACGTTTCCCGAGACCATCTTCAGGTTGCTCTGTCGATGCAAAGTGTAATAATGGAAGATAAGTTTTGGCTGTGTGGGGCCTCATTATGCGATGGGCATCTACCTGAGATAATCGTAGAGCATTTGCAGGGTAAGCAAAAGGAGAGACGGGTTCTTAAGAGAATCTCTTGAGAAATCAGTTGCTAAGATTGGTAGCGTATGGAATAAACTTTATTTTAAGCTCACCTGGCCCCGAGTCCACGATTAGCTACCCAAAATGAAGCTCATCCAGTGTTTGTAGAGACACAGCAGCGAAATATAGAGTCCGTCCTTCTGTTAATAAGTATTGAGTATGTGCCAGCACTCGAGCAGAAGGATCACACAAAAAGGTTTGGCATCAGTGTGGTCAAAATGAAGGTGTTTGTTTCAAGATTCGCTTACGCCAGACAATAATCTAGAGTAGACTGATGACGCAAATAAGCTCATGGAGAACCTCAAGCTGGCAATACCTGCGGAGGAAGGTGCCTCGTCAATAGCAGGAGAGGCTGTGAGTGCGCCACCGCAGGATATTGAAGACGTCGATGTCTGTCTTATTCAGGAGCCTTGGATCTGGCGCTCAAAGATTATTAGTTCACAGATCAGGCAATACAGCTTATACGTTTTACACTCATGGAGAAGGTAAATCGAGGGTTTCCAAATAGCGGTTGAAGCCTGTTGAGCGCTTCTGTATACATATATGAAGCATAACTGAACCGCACCTTCCGAGGAGGTGCACCGAATAATGAGAAGACTGACAACGAGAAGAGAAGCGAGACGAGCAGGCGAGGTGTCCTGGAGAAAAGCTTTCAGGGGGCCTACAGCGCCTCTTGTCCAATTTCGAGGAGCAAAAAGACCTGCCCTTCATAGTGGAATAAGAGCCTGAGTGACCTCCTATCTTAGAAGCGTCTTCAATATTTGCTAATCAAGGCACAAATTTTTAAAAATACCTAAAGGGATATAAAAAACTTATGTGTAATGCAAAACAGATATACTGGTGGCATCATTGTGAGTTGATTGAGTCCCTGAAGGACTTAGTACAGGTTGCTATGGACCATTCAAACAAAACATTCATAAAACGAGTTGAGGGTGCATGGACGGAATCAGCAGCCGTAAGTCTGAACATTTTAGTAGATATCCACTTTCCGGACTGTCCTGCTTGAGACAGTGCGCAGGGAGAACCGTTATTGCAGGATGAACCGGTAGCGCTGCTGTGTAAAACCATAACGGCAGGGAGGATTACCTGAGCATTAAATAGTTTACAGAGTCCCAAAGCCGAACCGCCGAGACGCTCTGACCAGGGTCGCCGTTCTGGCTTTCTGGTGATTCGAGTTCGTGAGGACTTAGTTTTTTTCGCCCCAAAAATTTAAAACTGGCACTAGCCTTTTTGCAGCCAACAAATTTGTTTAGAAATATGGATGTGATTTGGAAATTATACAATTCATTGCTTCTTTATAACATCAATTATCAAAAATTGTTATTTTTGTAAACTCACTAACTTACCGACGTATATACAACAACTAATAATTCTTTTCGATGAATTAATATGAATTTCTTAAAATCTTTTTAATTTACTTTCACGGGATTTGATGTCTTTACGTCAGCGAAAGATAGTTGACTGGGAGCTGGGAGCCTTCACATTATTCACAAAATTGTTTGAGGCCAGTCGTGAAAGGATTGGGATTGGACCGAAACTTGATTGTTACCGATAGTATTAATGCATTATGTCATAATGCGTCATAAATCGCGAAGTTGAGTTGGTAGGTTGCCTAGGAAAAAATAACTAAAATAAAGTAGTTTTGTATCTTTGAAAGTGTATTACTTTAAAACATGGACTAGAGTAGTCGTTCCTGTGCTTGATAACGGGCTTTTGAAAAAAAATTGTTTGCTATTTCTTGGTGATTTTTTTTGCCTTAAGCCCCGATTTTTTTGTGAACCAAATTTTTCTTTTGATGCGCACAACTTTTATATAAAATTTCCGATTTCGCTACTTAACTTGCGAAATACTTGTATTCATTGACACTGGCAAAAAATTAATTATTATAATAACATAATAATTGTTTATTCGTTGTCTTACTGTTTGCTTCCCCAAAAAATCAAAAGGTTCAAATTTAAAGCAAAAAAATGGCATATACTTAATCTGGCTTAATGAATTTTAGCTTAAACTTTTTCTTTATAAGATGTATAACTTTCTTTGAAATTACGTTATTCGTGTAGCGATACTTCAGAAACTATAATTTATAATTTACTAAAATTTGTTATACGAAAATTTTAAATTTTAAATATTTTTTTTAAATGGAAGTAGTGCTGGACACTTTAGGGCAAATATTTTTATTACTCTCGTATAGTAGTAAAAATAAAATTCTCACAAAAAAACATTCGCCGTTCAGAATCGGCATTCAAAACTGTAGGTCTCTCGATGTGTGTTACAACATCAAGACACACACCACAAATTGCAGGAGAAGTTCGGCCAAATCGCTTAAGCAGTTATTGCGCCAATTAAATAAGTAAGTAGTAAAAGTTGATTAAAAATCCATTTAAAGTGTTGTTTTCTGCGGTTCTATAGATCACTGTCATAAAACTGAACCGATCCGTCATGTGGCAAAACATGTTCGACCACCTACTCGCTTTTACCCACTCACCCAACTATCTCGGTCCAGTACATCTTACTCTCTAGCAACTCTACTCGTTACGTGTAAACAGGGCGATAATATTTTACCTCTTCCAGAGCGGACCAAGCCTGCAAATGCAGGAATTTTGTTGTTGGATTTTATTGTTACTTATTTTAATGGATATTCCGTGTTCGATTTAACTTCATCTGTACAAATAATTGGCAAAACGTTAGACAAGCCTTAGGCTCTTAAAAAAATTTAATTTTGTATAGGAATCGCATCCATAATTTATATCGACATAAATGCCTTAATATTTGTAGTTAGTATCCGGATATAAATTTCCATGCGGCAACAAATTATTTCGCAAGCGCATGCATGTTCTGCTCTAAGTATTTCCGACTGTAAGATGTAATTTAATTAATAATATTATAAAAGCATACAAATATTCTGCTAAGTAATGTGAATTGCTTGAAAATAACAAATATGTAACTAGTTTCCAGGTCATTGCCCAGTTGTTGTCGTACTATTGTAATATATTTGAACAAATTAGTACGCCTGACTGACAATCGGATAACATGTCTGTCAAAGCTCAAAAGCCACAAGAACATAACAGTTGACACATTAATAAGTTAAATTGTATAAAAATGAGTAAATGTATGTCAATTTAGATAAACATAAAATCACATTAAACTGTGCTATTTATACAGATACTTATTCATATATATAATTTAATTTATGGCATTTACAAAGTAAATGTATTTAGATATATATATGTACATATATACATATGTATATAGTAGTTGTGCAAATAATGTGTGCGAGCAGTTTTCACCGCAAAGTGGTCGCCTTGTGGAAAAACACCACGACCAATGCTAGGAAGGAAATGCGGAAGCAGTTGAAATAAAATTATTTTAAAGTTTGTTCGCTGACATTTTAGCTTTATCAACGCATGGTTGCTCATACGCCACGGTGGCCCACAAGGAATTCACAAACAGATGCAGCTTGCATTACAGCAGAGTTAAATATGGACAACTTTTAATCGGTAATGTTTATAAAACGCTAAGTTTAAGCCTATATAAATAGCAAAGTAAAGAAAATATTGTATGTTATTTGTGTTAGTAAATTGAAAAACTTTAAACTTTAAAGCAAATTGTTTTTAGTTCGTCCATTTCGAGTGTGCTAGCTAAGCCAATCATTACAAATAATGGTCGGACAACTTAAGTGCTGAGCACAAACTGTCAACAGTTGAATTTTGTCATTTGCTTTGTATGTAGTTGTGTCAATTTCAAAATTTTTCTTGCAGCATATCCACAGTACTTCGTGATCTATTTGTGGCTGCTGTAAGTTTTCGTATATATTCCTCTGTGCTCTATTTTGGTGAAACTTTTTATGGCTTGCATTTGGTTTTTCCTTTTCCATTTTTTGGGTCATCCATCACGTGCCTTGTAGGCGTCCGCAAATATGACAAACCAAATTTGCCACCATAATTCAAAGTTTTTTTTTGTTTGCTATATGTAAAAGTTCATATGACCATATTCTTACGTCCTGATGCTTTATGAGAATTAAGTTTGCTGGGAGATTTGTGCAGAATCTTTTAGAGAGGCAGAAAATAATGTATATATATATATGTATATTTAGATATAAAAGACGAAACAAATTTCGTAAATTTGGCAGTAGGCCTGAAAGTATAGGAAATAGATCTGTCGTTCTATTAAACAAATGTGCGGCAAGATATTAGTAATGAAAATTGTATAAAATTTTGAATTTTTATTTTCCAACAAAAGTCTTTTCATTCCTTTCAGAGGCTAGAAGTAATTAATTTCACTTGTAATATTTAATCCTTTACCATTGGTGCTCAACAAAGAAGGCTTAGATCGAATGGCAAATCATCTTTCGCTTTTTGTAAAATGTATACCAAACCAAATATTGGTTATCAAATTTTTTTTTGAAAAATAATCGCTCTATACATGTAACCAACTTATTTTGAAAATAATGCTGAAGACTTTCAAAAGTTATCTGTTCGTAAACTGAGTTTTGAAATATTGATTGCTTATGTTCAATACCGCATGGGTGAATATATTAGGTTTCTTCTATAAAAGCCGCTTTTTCTGATTTTCGTTAATTTTAAAACTTTTGAACAAGGTCTCCAAAATTTCGTCCCAACAAAATAATGGTTTAACGCACTGCATGGCTTGTTATATAGTCCTACTAGAACCATTTCATACTTAAACGATGCATGAGGAACTAATTAGTCTTGAATAAATTGCCTATAGTACTTTAGTAGATACATAGAGTACAGATATAAAGAGTTTAAGTAGTCGTTCATCAAGAAATTCACCTCATCGAGGAATATGATTTTACCAACGCATATGGGGGCTTCCTCCTCATCTGCCTTCAACACTTTGAGGCTGACATTATTATATAGGTTAATGCTGGTTCCAAAATAAAAAATCTTTGACTGTTTGAAACTTGTAATTGCTATCAGTGATGCGAGAACTAATACGCGAACGTGACGCCTATTTATTTGATAACAGGAGATAAGGAGATTCTTATTTCTGTCCTAGTTCATCTTGAGACCCAACCGCTTTGTTTTATCCAGTTAACAAAAGGCAGGAGTAATGACGCGGTTTTTGGGGAATATATTTCTAATGCTATAACACTACATGACAAAATCTACTATACTTTCTTTCTGGGGATTGGACAACACCAATTTTTTTTTTACCAGATTGTGTCACAAGTAAAAGAGCAATTTCTACGTTTTTCAAACTTGGCCTCTGAAATCAAATTATTTGATACTTATATATACATATAAACAACAAATAAAGTAAAAAAATGCCTCTTCCTCTTATTTGACCCTGAAAAAATTGAAACCTCATTTTAAAAAAATGTGATTCTATGAAGATCTCTTCCTATAATGCTTATACCACCTGCAATATAAGTTTGCACAAATTAGGTTATATATCACGATCTTATATATTACAGGCATATTTTGACGTTTTTAGTTGTTTACATATAATAATTCAAAAGCATTTTTAACCATCAATTTGGAATCTCTTAGTATGTATCTTGACTACGGGGGATAATTTCAAAAAATGGACAAATTACTTCCTTACTTATGACTAAATCTTAAAAAAAAAAATTGTTTTGTTCAATTCTCAGACGAGTGGAAGCATATGCTAGCTTATGGAATATACAGTTCTATTTAACCCTGCAGTTCAAACTGTTTTTTTCCAACATAATATTAAAGAATGCAAACGATAGAGAGTCACATAGACTGAAACCTCGAATTAACTTCCTTCGGGCCTCTTCCCAGATTTGGTCCGATCTTATGTAAGCCATATTGATAACGTCCAATCACTTTGTTCGCCTTGGGCTTTAGAATTTTACTAAATACTCTTGACGTAAATTTGTATCCTATGCTAAGAAGACTGATCATGCGGTAGTTGGTAAATATTGCAAAAATGTAATGACACGGAAAGAAAAGAACGACGTTATCTGCTAGGTATAAAGGCAAATAATGTTTTCTCCACGCAAACATCTCCAACTTTGACATCCATGTTACCAACAAATTAAAGGAAATGCTGAGAGAAAAAAACAAAATGTTCAATTTTTCCTGGTATTACCAAGGATGGCAGATTAATTGTTAGCACACATTTTTCAACATTTCTTTTTTAACACTCTAAAAAATTATTGTATTTATTGGAAAAGTTATTTTTTGTTTCGTTTTGTATTATTAAAATAATACGTGAGATTATAATAACGGCAAGAGATACTTTTTATAAGCAGTACATAAAAAATTGTCAAAGATACATACAATAGCGCCATAAAGGATTCAAATCACTTTTTCAATATGACCTATTTCTCAATGTGAAGTGAAATAAAGCAATATAACGTAATTGCCAATGGCTTTGTAACACTGCTCCACGGTCGCCCTTAGGCAGGCAATGACAAATCTGCGAGTGTATTTGTGTAATGGAAAAACTTCACGTCTTCAGTAATGAGATAACCTACATATATCATACTTTATGTATGGCCTTTGGTGAGCTCTTTTTTTTTTGTTAACAGTCTTATGTAATTGACTCTCTTTCTGCAATTCGTGAAAACCTTTTCGCAATTAGATTTCCATATTCCAATGTATGACAATATGTGATTGCTTCCATTGCTCTGCATTCTGATATTCTACTGTTTGGGTTCAATTCAAATTGAGCTTTCCGATTACATTTGGGACTACAAAGTAATTTTCCTACAGTTACTCTCACTATAAATCTGCACATGGAGCTTTGAATCTCATTGCAATTAGTAATTAGTTAACATTCTAGCGAATAGTTGTGCGGCAATGCGTATTACGTGTTCTCTTGTTGCAATTGCAAAGTTTGGTGCATTGGCGATAATTCCCAGTTGGCATATGCCAAGCAATATGTTGTATGCAAATTTACTTACATATATGCAGAGTATCCAATATCTAGTAATGTAATTTCATATATTGGTCTTGGTGCTGCTGCTACCTGGAGTGTGTAGCATAGAGTTTCGATAATAGATGTTATTGAAATAGAAATTTCAGTGCTCTATTCAAATTGTGTTGCAAACCAATTAGCAGTAATAGATGTCAATGAAGTTAAGAGGTGGTTAAGATGAAATGACTAACATAACAAATCAGATTGTTTAGTGCAATGTATAATTTGAAAGTATTTACCTTATTTATATAGTAATTTTTTAATATAATCATATACCACATAAAATTCATATTTCCGCATTGTTTACAAGATGAATTTTAGAGCCACTTCAGCGGCTACACTAACTGGTGCGAAGCGGCTACGCTAACTATATGCTTGCCTTTTGATTAAAACCTCGGTTTTCACTTCGCAAATCAATTGTTATCAAAACTTAATAAAACCAATTATGGTATTCCTCCAAAAAGTTTAGAGTATCTATTTCAGTACCGTTTTTTGCGAATTCTTTTTCATATTTAGCCCAAAAACCATTTCTGGGTTTGGACCGAGATCAAAAAATTCGCCTATCGCCTCTCTCTTTTGCGAAGTTACGCCAATTAATTACTACCAGGGTAGACGTGGTCCTTCCAGTGTTCTTGTGAAAGTCCTTGCTTTCGTTGTCCACCGTACCGTGTCGGAGGATGTTTTTGCCGGAGTATCATAATTAATGTTGAATTTTTTTACGTCTCACTATATCCATATCACTATATAGCTCGTAGAGTTCATCATTCCATATTCTTCTCTACGCGTCGCCCACTATATAACTTGCTTAGGATTGTTCTCTCGAAACAAAAAACCTTCTCATCTTTGTTAGACATCACCCACGTTTCTGTGTTTGTATGACACGACGGGCACGATAAGCAATTTTTAAAAGGAAAAAAATTGTATGCTATTTATTTTATAGCAATTTGAAGGCAAAAGCGTACCAAACCTTTAAAAACCATAAATATTGTAAAAATTGGTATACAAATCTACTTCGAAAAAATGGAAAATATGCGTCTGCATGTCAATTTGAATTTAATAATCATTTTTGTATAACTTATAGAGCTTGTGGCCAGGTTTGTATTAGAGAATAATATGAGAAAATAACAATTTTTCAAAGTGGTAGAAGTGATAGCTGCTATTTTGGAGATCACTACATCTCCTCATCAGACTTCTTTCTTTCTAGACTTTACCTGGCTTTGAACCATGGTACACGGGATTGCTAAGCGAGCAGGCAACCACGCAGCCACGCTAACCGTGTGAACCTGGCCACAAGCTCTATAAATTATACAGACGATTCATAAAAAAATAAAACTAATAATAATCTCTTTTGATTGACCCAATTTTGTATTTTAAATAAATCAAGTAATAGCAAGAGCTTTTAAAATATATCCCCATAACTAATTTTTGGTAATTATTGAGCACCTCGCTAAGATCACAAATATAACAGTAATGATCGCAAGAGTAAGTTGAGTTGAAATTGCTTTATTTTAGTTGGCTTATTACTTACCGTTATCATCATATATGATACGAAAAGAATCCGAATGTAAATGTCCAAAAAACTGGCCCTGTATAATTGATGAATATTTGCGCACCAACTCTAAATAACGTTTATTGTTCGATTCTGTAAAAGTAGTGTGACCATTCTGTTGGAAGCCAATATTACGTTCATCCGAACCGGGCGGAATGTGACCCACAATGTATACCTGCAATGAAAAGATACAATTTATATAATTATACATGTTTACTAGCATCTACATATACACATATAATCAAGTATGAAAATATGAGTTAAAAACAGTTAAAACTTTGCAAAAAGTTTTGCCGAGATACCACTTTATTCGTAAAATACCGAAAATTTCCGAAAGTGGATGATTGTGATTCATAAATTAAATATGTATATGAAATAAACATTTTTAATAAATCTAAATGGGGTTCAATTAAGAGTAATGCAATTTAAAATTTAAAGAAAGCTCATACATATGTATGTGTTTAGAGAGATTCAACTCTTTTTTGAAAGATAATATTTTTATTATTAGGAGGATACCTCCTCATGTTTTCAATTAATCGATTGTTATCATGACCGTGTAGCAGATTTCACATATATTATTGATTATTGTTAACAATTGTAAAGCAAAACTATTATGCATTATCGATCTACATTGAACTGTTACCATTCGATCATTTTCTTCGACTATATATGCACCAAATACTTCCGCAGCATGAATTGCAAGCCATACAGTAACTGTAATTGAATGTAATTTTCGTCAAGGATTTCGTTTCGTTCGTCACTTCACATTCTAAAATTCTGGTTATCAACAGTGTAGCCAATAATGAGCTTCATTAGAAAACATCAATAAAAGGCTTAAAAGTTAATTTACTTTAACTTCAACCAATTAAATTTTATAAGAGTATAACCTGAAATCTCGTTGTTGTTGTTGTTCGAAAAACCTGCTGTGCATATGCAATTAAAGAAAATTGTAAGCAACCTTGCAAATAGACTCATATAAAGGTTATATAATCTCTTTTGGAAAACTCTTTGTAATAAATTATTTATTTAGATAAATCAGAAACAAATGGAAGGTATAAATAAAAATTGAAAGGAAAATAAAGAAATGATAGATGGCTAAACGGACGCATACTCGAGACCAACAAATATTTGCTTAGTTGCTTAAATGTGTAATAGATTAAAACTTATCATTATTATGGCTTTGTATTGCAATATTTCATTTTTGGTCTCACACTAAAATTGTACCAATAGCATAAAAAGAAGTTAAAAAGTATTTATTTAAGTTTTGTTGGCATTGTCTCAAGCATGTGGTAAAGTTTTCCATAAAATACTCGAATGGTTGAGTTAAAGTAAATGGTCCATCTAATTTATTGCATTAGCCAAAGCGCTGTATAATTGCAAATCATTTTTAAAACAATAATTATTTGTTTAAATAAAAAAAGCCTGTAAAGAAGGGTCTAGGGTCGGGTGAAATCAAATTTTGAATACCCGGTGCACGTTTTTATTTCATGTAGACAGTACTCGTTGTATGCAATAAATTCTATTGAAAAATTAAACGAATTTATTTTTTAAAATAAGCACAGTTTATATTGTTTTCTTTATTTTGAAAATTGGGATTTTATTTATTCGTCATCATTCGTCTATCCCCGAATTTTAAAATTTTTAAAATTATGTTTACTGAGTTTTAATGAAGAGTATGCACCAATTTTGTGGAGTTCGAAAGAGTATTTTCGCCTATTTCTAAATATGTGTTAGCCCTCGTATTCCTTTCTCCAACAAATTACTGTGTACCTTTTTTAATTACTAAAATAAGGTTTTTTTTTTTTGGTTTTTGTAATTTATCGTTATATGAGAGATGAGAGCGTACATCAAATTTGGTACAGTTCGACAAAGTTCCTAGTTTCGGAGATATACCTATTTGCTTTAAAGTAGGTGAAGCCTCACTCATTTTCTAATTTTCTCTCCAACACAATCTCAAATTACCTTTACTAGCTACTGAAATACCATTTTATTTATTTGCTGTAGTTTTTGCCCGAGCTCTCTATTGGAATTGTGCTCTTTCTCTGATTTGACAACATGATATTTTATAATTAGTAAAATGTCTGCCGTCTAGATTAGGGGAGGGCAAACTGAGCACATTTGCACAGTGCGTACACTCCTGCACACTACAGGTGCTCGATAAAGGGGACGTCAAGAGAAATTAGAGAAAACTCAGACTCGCAGTCTAACGGTGTACTCGCAGAACGGCCTCTTGCGCTGGAATTGGCTGCTTACGAAGACAAGTGGAAAGGAGAGTTGCAGCCATTTGCCTATACGACTTCATGGCTAATACTCGTAATGTGCCGTGATATGGAAAATGTGTTGTTGTTGTTTACGGGACCCCTCGCGATGAGATTATATCTTGAGCGTAAAAGATGAAATGTGGATGAGACTTCGAAGACGAAGAGCAAACCATGAAGGTCAATAATGATAATTTCTGCACATACATATGTACACATAGCGGATTCTGTTAGTAAATAGTGAGCGCTAATACAGTGAGCGAGTAATACAAAATATGATGCCAAACTTTCTGCATTGGTGTTCTTCAACAAGCACGATTAATAAAATAGAATAAATTTAACACATTGATACTCTCACACATGGTGGAAAGCGATCATTAACTCATTGCTTGCAATAGCAACACATGTTAGGTCACACCCGACGCATAATAATCGAAAAATAGCTTTTTGTATTCTAGGTAATTTTCTCAGTGGACTATGCTCAAATCGAGCCGTAACCGCGAAAAAAGTAGGCGACATTTTTTTTTTTTTTTTGAGCAGAAATGCCACTAAATCATAAAATCGGATGGTTTTTGCCTTTTAAAGGAAAGACTCTTAAAGCAAACCACCATAACTGAACAGGCAGTCGTATCAAATAAAGCACCATTCATGAAAGTCAGCGCGAACCTTTGCCGCTTGTTGGTGTTGCGTTATGTTCAGTTGAATGATAAATATATTATGTTGTCTGATTTCCCTAAAAATAATGTCTTACTGAAATAGTTATAAAATAATTTTGGATTCTAATAAAATTTGAATTAGTTGTTTTATTTATTGGGATAACAGCGGATAAACATATACATAACGGGTGTTTTTTTTATACTGATAGAACTTTAAATTAAAATGAAACACATAAAAAATGAAATATGATGCCAAATTTTCATGACATTTAATATTTAAAAACGATTTGTGGCATATGTCCGCCACGACTAGCTTTGGTGAATCGGACGCGGTCAGTCCATGTTGTGGATGGACAAAGTCCAACTTGTTGAGCACGGCGGCGAATAGACAAATTCGGATCTTCTCCACTAATATTTTCTTCTGTGCGTACAGTTATTTGTCTTGTTGTTGGTTTTTCATCGAGCAGAGCAAATGTTATTCGAAATTTATCAACAGTTCGACGAATAAGCTGCTCTGATGCTCGATTATGTGGACCATAAAATTCACGAAGTGCTCTATAAGTTTGGCGAACAGAACACTGTTTCTAAAGTAAATTTCGACAATTTGTAATCATGATGGTTTGTCAATGCTTACTGAACAGAAATGTCAAAACGAAATATTATTTACCAGCTGTCAAATGGCAGTTATCCCTATAGAAAGTTATATTAGTCTAAAAAGACACCCGTTATGTATGTTCGATAAACATAACGAAAATTTGTATTAACACAGGAAAATTAACTTTTTAAAAATGTTCGCCGAATCGACTAATAGGTAGGATTTACTAAAGGGGGCGAGTGAACGTTAACTGTCTAAGCAATTAAACTAAGTAGCAATTTAAGGACTTTGGCTTTCCAGAGAAGTACTTAATACTTTTCAAGTATATTACATTTGTATCAATTACTACTCGAGTACAAGTACTTGTAATTGGAAAATATTTGGAAATACCATCAAGTACTAAAAGTACTCGAAAGTACTCGAAAATACTCGCTAAAAGAATTTCTATTCTTTTCCAAGTACTTTCAATTACTTTAAATTACTTTGAAGTACTTGGAAAAATATTGCAATTATTTTAGCGAGTATTTTCGAGTAGATACTTTCGAGTACTTTCAGTACTTGATGGTATTTCCAAATATTTTCCAATTACAAGTACTTGTACTCGAGACCTAATTTCAATTCAGCTAGAAAACAATTACGTATTCATTATAATTACTTTAAAAAGTATTTGTATTGAGTACTAATTGAACTTGAAATTTAACAGGTCTGACTATATATGTATCGGAAAAAAAAAATTTTGAGGGAATCAAAAATTAACATTTCGTAACAAGTTTCGCTCGGTTCTAAAGGAGAAGCTCATATTAGATGTGTAACGGCCAAAGTTTAAAAAATTGAGTTTTTAATAAATTTCAAATATTAACTAAACCACAAGGCTTTACTTATATCCAATAAATAAATAAATTACAACACTGCCACTTTAATGGGCATATGCATTTACTCGTACAAAACAATAGTAACAAAAGCATAAACAAATTTCAATTACAGCTAAAATTCTACGCTTCATTAGACCGAATGTTATATCCTTAGCAACTTCAATATTATGGTAATTAACATCCTTTCTGTAGAAAATGAACAAAAATTAAATTAAGTAAAACTTATACCTAATTCTTTTAATTACGCTTTGATACCGCCTCCACCAGAACAACTTTGTAGTTGGATTTCCCATAATTTCAGCCTCACACACAGTCTTTTACAAATATATACTATAAATACATACAAAGTACTTAGCGTAGTACATATATAAATGCCCATTAATGAACGCATTTACAGAGAACTAGGATGCTTCTCATAATAAACTTGAATAGGCTTAACTTAGATTCCATTTGAATAGAGTCAAATTTTGCATTTGCGAGTAAGTAGCTATCGTGAAGTGGAATTTAAGTCAGAATATATCCTTACAAACGCAAATAACATACTTTGTAATGATTTTCAATGTAAACAAATACCGTAAAGTGCAAATTAAGATAAACGTGTACAAATATATAAATATTATACTTATATCTACTAAAAATAACTGTACAAGTTTACTATTAGAAGAGACAGCTGTGCAAGGAATATCTTTAGAAAACCGGTCGGAAATGGCAAGCATTGCATAGTAAAGAAAATTGCAGAGAAAAAAATATTATAGATATTAAAGAGTTCAGCAAATAAA
This sequence comes from Anomoia purmunda, assembly GCA_951828415.1. Classification (NCBI taxonomy): domain Eukaryota; kingdom Metazoa; phylum Arthropoda; class Insecta; order Diptera; family Tephritidae; genus Anomoia; species Anomoia purmunda. Next base: position 40,844,492 of record OX639996.1, read on the forward strand.
TGCTGCGGGTACAAAGTTATACTTCTTCAAAGTTATATATCTTCATTTGATGAACTTATTGCAGACATGTGCTGATTTTGAATTTAATGATAAAGCGATTTTTAAGGTAACGAATGTACGGTGATATTGTGCCCAAAAGCAAATTCAGTTATGGAGATAGAAGAGAAAGGAGTAAAAATCCGCACAATCTTGTAAACTAAATCTCGATCTGCGACCTTCAGAAATACATAACAAACATGAAAAACATAATCGGCTTTATTATATACATATGTATGTGCAGATTTCCGCTTGAATTCTAAATCACTATCAATTTATGACACAATGTTACGAAAACATGATTTGGAGTTAACTATGATGATTGTTTATGAAACAACGCCAGCCAAATTTGGTTTGGAAATAAACCGTTTCAACGTTGTGCCATCTGTAGGGTCATGTTTCGTTTTGAACGAATTTATAACCAGTCGCATAAACTCCTCTAATTATTACAGACATCTGAGTGCAGTAGAAAAATTCGACAATTTAGTAGAATCTGTAAACAAAAACCGCTTATTAAATTATGCTAATGTAAAATATGTTTTTGGCATATGTAAACAATGGGGCAAATTATTCTAGTTTTTTTTATAGAAACAGCTAGCATATAAATTTGAGGATTTGAACCTTTCGCGTACAAACCCTGCTAATAGAAAATATCCATCGGTATCAACAGTTGTCGGGTAAGCTGTCAAAAGCTATTCATAATTGCGGATAATTTCTCCTTTTTACACGCTTACAAACAAGTTTTTGTTTCTTTCAATTCGATATTTCAAATTTTTAGGGATCCCGGGATTAGCTTGTATTAATTTTCGTCAGCTGACAAATCTTTAGTCGGTTGCACTATCATACTGAGTTTTTATCATACCCAATAGCCGAGAAATTGTTGAACATATTTAAGTGTAAAGAAAATATATCAAGAAAATATAACAACGGATTGAAACTTAGTTTTTTTGCAGAGCCGTATAATATTAGCTTACTCATTGCAATTACACTGATAGACAGAAATTAATGAAGTTATATGAAATTAAACCAGCATGGTTTAGGATTTAAAACTTTTCTATAATTAATCTGAAATTATAAAAATCTCAACAACCCTCAGTTTTTTATTACTCTTATATTATTCAATGGCAAACAAGAGAAATGGTAAAGCCAACCTATCTCGAAAAGTCTAGAAAGTTGTAAAAGTTATAATTCAGCTCGTACTTATTTAATTATCACATAAAATACCTGCATGGTAAAATATACTTATTCATCTACATACATATAACAAAGCTTAAATAGATCTAATTAGCAAGCTAAGCTTCGAGACACGCGATGAAACATTTTATTTTCAAATTTAGATGTCAAGAATTTAAAAGAACATATGTACATAGAATCAAACGTACGCTTCACTGTGGCAAGCATGACTGTTTTACTAATACTAATATGTTTAGACATGTGTACATATATTCACAAGCCTAATATATTTATATGTATGTGTATGGCGGTGTGCAAAATTACACTGAATCATTGAGTTGTGTTGAACTGCGTTGAAAGTCATTTTAACTATACTTTTGACTTTTTGGCCCATTGCGGTTGAGACCGATTTAGAAGTTAAACTATTAATTTGCACACAAACGACTATAAGATTGTAGCCAAATTAAACAAAAGACTAGCACTCAATGTTTTACTTTTACACTTCTTTCTCTTTTGTGAAACAAAATAGATGGGTATGTTCGTACATTCAAAAGCAACCAAGTGTAGCATTAATTTGTAGTGCAGTTGGCGTTTATCCTTGTAGGAATAATTAACTATGCCAACATTTACAGCTTCAATTGAGTACAACGTTCTAAGAATGCTTGTATTTGAGTGGCCAAGTTAGCTGAAAGTAAATGTAATGTCCGAAAGTGCGAATATAGGGCAATGTAGGGATTTAGAATTTATGTAAATGTTAGAAGGCAAAAGACTTTAATCCTCTAAGCTATTAAAATTTACAAAAACTTTACATTAAATGCTACGAATGAACACCGAAGGCGTTAGAATTATGAGAAAGTGCAGTTTTCTGGTAGCTTTAAGAAATGTAAGCAATGTATCGGTTTTTCTGCAGCATTGCATATATAAACATAGATAGAAAATAGAGAAAACACAATAATAATAATAGTTTAGCGCTTACACAATACCTTGACATTTGGCCGAGCTTCTGCTACAATTTGTGGTGGGTGTCTCCGAACATTTTTGTGAGTGGTTTTTCATGGCAGAAAAACACTCACAGGTTTGTCAATGCCTGCCGAGGGGCGACCGCTATTAGAAAAAAATTATATACTTATTGCTAGCACTTGTCCCCGAACAACATTCCAACCCGGGACACACCAAATGAAGCACCCGCATGCTGCATGCGTGGAGTATTTTTATATTTTTGAAAAAGAGCTAAAGCGAATGGAGATTTATAGCGCCACATTGAGTCGATCCTTTAGAATAAATTTAGTGTAATTTCGAACAAGAGTTGGCTAAGCGAGCAACACCCAGGTTAAGGAAAAACTCCTAGGTCGTTGACAACGCGCTTCGTCACAGAAAGCTAAAACTCCGAATTCTGCTGGCTTGCTGACATTTTCAATTTTTTACTCTTACATATCTACATACATTTCTATAGATTTACCCGTTCTCTTCAGCAGCTAATGATAAATTGGTTCACATGTCAATGTAATATATGTATATACAAAAATGTTAAAAATGAAAATGGAAATCTATTTAGCCATGTCTTTCTGTCCGTTTGTTTTTATGAGCATCGGATAATTGGAGATATCCAAAGGAATTTGGTGCACATATTTACCTTGACTCTTGTTAGATTGGCATTGTCGAAATTTAATAATAACAAGATCTATATAACGATATTTTTGGGAAAATAAAAACAACGCGCTGTTCTAGTAATTATAAAAGACAACTGGCAGCATTGAACTTGAAAAAGGAAATGGAGGGTTAAACTTTACAACAAAAAAAAACAGAAACAGAAAAACGATATTTCTATTACTATAAAAAGGTGCTCAAATTTGATCATGATTCTGTTGAAGGAACGATTATGTGAATTTAAAAATGTTGGGAATCGGGAGTGACACTGCTCACTTTAGAGCAAATAGGTATATATCCGAAACTATTTTTGTAAAGTTCTACCAAATTGGTACATACTTTGCATTTCGACTAAGTAAGCATGATTTCGAAAATATAAATTAGGTAAAAATGACGCCCACCTTTCATAAATAGCACAAAAATTTAAACAAAATCCACATTTCATTAACTATAATTGATAAAAATTTAAATGTATACGGAATTAGTATATCTCCGAAGCTACTCCAATTTTCAATATGCATAACATCCTAAAATTTAAAACTATTGAGACCCATTCCTCCATTCTCATTTAATGTGATAGCCCTAAATTGAAAAACGAGTGTGTGGGCGTTATGAATTCGCCTTGCCATCACTTTATATGAATTTACCTTGAATGAGTCGTAGGTCAGGTGACCATAATACACATTCACAAGTAAACTCTTTAACCAATGTTTATAATTATATTACAAGATTTCTGTTTTCCAGTTATCTACAGCAGATTTTAATTTGTATGACATGTCAGAATGTAAAATATTTTTCGTATATTCATTACTGTATGTCACACACACTTTGACAAGTTTGTTTCTCCGTCCGAGTTTCGTGTTCTACCTGTAGTTTACGAAGTTCCAAATCAGGCACCAAATCGTTGAGGTTATTTTGAGTTATACAAGAAAGTGCCTAGGTTGGCAGTAGGCAAAGGAGCAGTCAAATCACTATTGTGCGGGATGTTGGGCATACATATATTAGAATCGGATAGTTCAGAGTGCATCTAGATTTATTTTTAATACATTTTTTTAGAAGATTCGCTGTAAAAAAAATCTGATAATTCATATCATTGCAACTACGGCTGGCATATGGCGAGATTCGTTGATGTTAATAAAATATCGCACTGTGCAAAGTAAACAACAGCGGTCCAAGTTCTGGGGAAGCTAAAATAATTAAAGCAACTTTTTTTTTAAATTAATAAAGCCACCTTACGACGTTGAATTTTAAAAATAAGTTGGCCGCAAGTATAGCAAAACAGAGAACCCCATTTCAATGTAAATAAATTAATGCCACTTTTTCTCAAACCCTAAAAGTGTAGGTGGCTGAATAAGACTTAATATACGGATTACATATAGTAGGTAGTAAAGTTTAAAAAATCAAATTTGTTTAACAAAACCACTGTTTATCAGTGTGAACGCTATATGATTGCAGTACATTCTGACATTTTGAAATAATGTAAAGGAAATATTAAAGGTTTAAGCCCCTACAGTTACAAAATCCCCTAATGTAATGAAAGCCGTTTCGTTTCGCCATACGTTAGCGAGTGGCGAATCGTTGTAGCAACTGGTATAAAGAGCAACAACACAGTTTTTGCTTTTGTTTCCAATGTAATGTTCACGCATCAAAAACGACGAATATACACCAAAAGTGCAAGGTCGTCAGCGCACATGATCGTCGTTTATGTGCAGTTTACAACTGGCCTAATATATACTGCATTCAATGTAACAAGTTCGACCAGTTTGACGAAGTATCACCGTACTCGCTATCGCTGAATCTAGCTAGCTCAATCGTTGTTGTTGCTTGTACATACAAATTTGTTCGAACGCGAGCAGAGCTCAGGCATCGGCAAGCAGAGCAATGGGGAATTAAATGGACGTGAAAACAAACTACATATAAACTCCACTAATCTATAACTGCCAACTTCGAATTAGAAACACTCTTCCTTAAAGCAATTCATGTTTGGTTATCGCCTATGCTTATGACACTTAAATTCTATGTAAATTCTACAAAATGCTTTTTATATCATACCCCTTATATTAGCTACGTAATATGGAGAAACAACCAACAATTTACTTTGCTTTTTTATCCTTTGCCTACTTATTAAGGTAGTTTGTGCTCAACCACTGTGCCGCTTATTTCACCAACTCTGTTATTTACGTTCCCCTGCGTATTACTACCCGATTTTTGTTTGTATTTTATATGTATGTATATACATTAGACTGACTCACTTAGAAAATGTGCGGCTTTTCTACCGGAGTTATTAAATTTATTTTGTTTTAAGACTTCCGAAAAAAAATATTTCGGAAAACTGTTAAGATTCACATGAGCTGGACCGATTACAAAATACATCCAAAAACATAAAAGTAATTTTTCAAAAAATTTCCTTAGATGTTAAAACAGTTTAAGTTAAAAAAATGCCATCGAAATCAAAATTATGGGATGTGAAAGAGTTTGTTTGCAAAGAAATAAAAACATTTACATTTACAATATAATTTTAAATCGGCCCAGTTTTGGCTGAGTTCTTGAAGTTTTTGTTAAATCAACCTTCCCGAAAAGATGAAAAACAGCTCATAAAATCTCATTATTACTATTACCGTTAATATATTTTTTAAATATTCGTATGCAGACCAAACTGTTCCATCATCTACGTGATTATTTTAAAAATATAAAAAAAAAAACTAATTTAAAAAAAATCATTATTTTTGAAAAAACTTTCAAATCCGTTCAGCTAACATAAATCTTAATATTTTCCAAAATACTTTGTTAGAAGTCATAAAATATGATCAATTTTATAATTCAGATGTAAAAAGAGTACCAATGTTATTTTTGTGTTTGGGTAGTGATACACCCTAATATATGTACATAAGTAGATGTGTGCATGCCTTGGCCTCCCTTAGCGCTTCTACAGAGACGCTTTAATCTATTTATGTAAATTTAATCCCATTTCGGTTTGCATTTGGCAAAGTTTGTTTCCCCAATGCGAACTTTCCTGTAAAGTCTATTTACCTACATATCTCGGATATATTCATTTATTTCCTCTTTTCTCTTTTCGAAGGTTTCTTTTATTAGACGCGGCATTTTTTCTCGGTAAGCTCGCAAGTACAAGTACATATGTACATATATGCATGTAGGTGTGTGCAATAAGTACATGTGTTCAAATATTTTTTGCGTCTCGCCATTGTGGAATTAAGTTAACCGCCAAAATAGGAATAGAAAGTAAATTATTAAAATGAGATAAACATAAAGTGCAAATCTACTTAAGCTATTTACCACTCAGGGCCAGTTTTTCAGTGCTAGTTCAACTTGATTTGCAGTTTAAACTAAGTTTAAACTCGATGTGCTGTTTTTCAGTCGAATTTAAACTTAGTTTAAACTAAGTTTAAACGCCCGATATGCTAAGTTTAAACGGAGTTTAAGCAATCAGCTGTTCAACTGTTCAGCTGTCATTTCATGAGTTCACAGAAATTGAAATCAACAAAATTACGTTTTTTGTCCGTAAAATATATTAAAATATGGATTTTTCAAGTGAAAGTGACTATAGCGATGCTGAAGTAAACGAAATACTCACTATTGTGGTATTACGAAGGACGAGAATTATTAACACTCGCCCAAATCATTTCAACGTTTTGGACGACAAGGATTTTTATGATCGCTTCCGAATGAGTAAATTATCAGTACATAGCATTTTGGAGCTGATCGGGCCGCATATAAAGCACCCAACAAATTGGTAAGAATATTTATTTCTTATTCAGTAATTCAAATACAAAGCAAACTATAGTATGATTGTATTTACATGTAGGAATCACGCTTTATCTGAGGAGAAAATGCTTTTAATTACTTTGCGTGTATATGCGACTGGCGGAATGCTTCAAACAATTGGTGATTTGTTCGGAGTATCAAAGTCGACGGTATCCAATGTGTTAGCGGTAGTATCACACCACATAGCTTTACTAAGAGACCGGTTTATAAGATTCCCCGAAAACCACAATGAGAAGCATGAAGCTTATAAAGGATTTTACAATATTGCTAAGTTTCCAACAGTGATTGCTGCTTTGGATTGTACGCACGTTAAGATCATTTCGCCAGGTACTTTTGGTTTATCACCCAGGTGACCGATACTCGTTACTATTTTTATATCTTGTATAGGGGGCGAGAATCCGGAGCTTTACCGAAATAGGAAAGGATTTTTCTCAATTAACGTGCAAACAATGTGTGATTCAAACTTGAAGATAACAAATATTGTTGCTCGTTGGCCCGGATCTGCACATGACTCGAATATATTAAGGAATTCAAGAATTTACTCGCGTTTTGAAGGCGGCGAATTTGGAGATAGTTTAATTGTTGCAGATAGTGGATATCCAAATAAAAATTTTTTGTTAACACCGTTGTCTAACCCAACAAATCCAGAAGAAAACTTATTCAATGAGTCCTTGATTAGAACGCGTTGTACTGTAGAAAGGAGTTATGGTGTGTGGAAAAGGCGCTTTCCAATTCTGTCGCTGGGAATTCGTTTAAATCTCAAGAAAGTGCAGAGTATTATTGTTGCTACCGCAGTTTTACATAACATATGCTGCACAAATAATGAAAACGAAGTGCCTCTATTAGAACCTGATGCTTCATATGCTGTAGATTTCGCTCTATCAGTCCCAAGGAACAGGCAACGAGAAACAACGAATCCAAACAATTCAACCCGAACAGCATTAATCAGTAATTACTTTACAGAATTGCTAAGAAATCAAAATAATTAGGTTTTTATTCATTGTTTAAAAATATTTATTACATATTTTTATTTGTATATTTTTTTAAAACTTTCAGTATTTTTTAGAAAATATCAACATGTTTATCACATAACATAAAAGGTAACGCATTTTTCTTATATATATAAAATCCAAGGTATTCATTTCGTTAACTACAGCTATTTACAGACTAGTCAGACTTCAAATTCATTTTTTTTAAACTTAAAAACTAAAAAATAATAAAAGTTCATAAGAAAACTAAAAATAAACATAACTAAACATTTCCATTCCGATCACATAATATTTTCTGTTCTACTTGCTGCATTTGCAACTTTAAAAGCTTAATTTCCAGCTCCATCTTAACCACTTTTAGGTCGTGCTCCTTTTTCATTATCCTAATCTCCTCTTCTTGCTTCCTTAACTTTATTTCGTGCTCTTCAGCCAGGCATTTCATCATAAATTCACATTTTTGCGTTTTTTTATTTGCAACACTCGTCCAAGAATCAGCAGCAGAATTTTTCCTTCTACCTTTTAATACTCTATGGACGGGTTTGCGGAGATTAGACGGAGTAGGTTTCCGCCACGAACTTTCATGTGCTCTATCTGATAAATAATGCATATATTCAAATAAAATTACAAATTTTTGATTAAGTTTAAATTAGTGGTACCTGGCGACTGCACTATTGTCGTATCTGCAAATTCGACTGAGTCTTCAGCATCTTCGATCATTTCCACAATGCAGTTTTCATCTGTAATATGAAAGCTATAAATTTCAAGTGACTTGTTATAATGATAAAACATTACCATTTAATTCTAAGGCGTCGTCGTCATAGATGGCTTCATTGCCCACTACTTGTTCGGACTGGCATATACTTAATATTCTCCCGTCTACACTAGTAGTGGGGATAGGAACTATTGTCCCACCTCCAGTCCTATACAGCTCCCTCCTTTCAGCAGCAAAATTGTTTTTCGCCGTCTTCTTTAAGTTTTCATATTTGGTCCTCAGGACCTTTCCGCTCCTGAAAACCTCTCCAAATTTTGCGTTGAAATCTGCCTCCACGTCACTCCAACCCTTCGCCTTTTCATCGCAACTAACGCGGTCCGTTTTTTTGCACTCGAGCACATCCTTCTTCGCGTCCACCAGCTCCAGCAAAAAGTTCACTTCTCTCGTCGAAAAATTACCGCTCCGCTTATACATTTTTTCACCGTATTAGTAACTTAAATTTTCACAAATAATTCACGAAGGTTTTTGTGTACAAAAAATGTAAACAAACGTCAGCTGCTTTGTTGTGTAGATAAACAAAAAAACAGTGTTGCCCTACCACACTGTCACATTCTAGGGCGGCCTTAAACGCTCACTGAAAAACTGCTCTGCAGTTTAAACTTAGTTTAACCTTAAACGGCGTTTAAGTAAACTTAGTTTAAACTCAGTTCAAAGTAGCACTGAAAAACTGGCCCTCAGTAAAACTACTATGTGTGTATATTATGACGCTACATATAAACAATGATGATGCAGACAATAATCTTGCCTCAACTAAGCGCGAGCAAACAAAAAAAATTGGATGTAGCATTGCACACGTGATAGACACTTTTTAAAACATTAAGGGCCAGTTTTTCAGTGCTACTTTGAACTGAGTTTAAACTAAGTTTACTTAAACGCCGTTTAAGGTTAAACTAAGTTTAAACTGCAGAGCTGTTTTTCAGTGAGCGTTTAAGGCCGCCCTAGAATTTGACAGTGTGGTAGGGCAACACTGTTTTTTTCTTTATCTACACAACAAAGCAGCTGACGTTTGTTTACATTTTTTGTACACAAAAACCTTCGTGAATTATTTGTGAAAATTGAAGTTACTAATACGGTGAAAAAATGTACAAGCGGAGCGGTAATTTTTCGACGAGAGAAGTGAACTTCGTTTACTTCAGCATCGCTATAGTCACTTTCACTTGAAAAATCCATATTTTAATATATTTTACGGACAAAAAACGTAATTTTGTTGATTTCAATTTCTGTGAACTCATGAAATGACAGCTGAACAGTTGAACAGCTGATTGCTTAAACTCAGTTTAAACTTAGCATATCGGGCGTTTAAACTTAGTTTAAACCAAGTTTAAATTCGACTGAAAAACAGCACATCGAGTTTAAACTTAGTTTAAACTGCAAATCAAGTTGAACTAGCACTGAAAAACTGGCCCTAAGAACAAGAGAGATTTAGTGTGCGAGTTAGAAATATAGAGAGATTCTCAAAACATATGCCATAACACAAAAATTTGCATACAAATATTCTATTTTTTCAATATTTACACAACTATTGGTTAGCATTGCAATAAATATTACTGATATTATTGGTTTGGGGGAACTAAATAAAATATGCATATTGTATGTATATCTAGACCACATTTTTCGCAAAGAAAGTTAGTTGGCATCTAATCAAAAATTTACGTTACAGTTTACCCTATACTCATAGGGATTTTATATTCGCCTTAGCACCAGCATCTGTATAACTCTAAAATGCTTTCAATGCTTAAAAGTTTTAAAATGATGATATTAATGTACACTTTATTTACAGTAGTTTGATTTACTACGATCGTTTTGTATACATAAGATATACATATGTTTTATCTATACATATATTATTATGCGGTAATGTAATTATTCCCACAGATCTTCGTGTTGTTTTGCATGAGCATAAGACAGATAAGTTGCTGGAATGACAGTTCTTGACCGGATTTAAATCCGGGTTATGCCGTGCCGACTGTCGTGGGAATGTAGTTTCGGCGATAACCCTATTTTTTTATAGTGGGCAAAGTCACACCTATTTCCCAAAATGTGGAACTACGTGTATTTTCTTATCTAATCCAATCCTGCACAAGAGATTTGAACAAATTTTCTTCTTTAGCTAATAAAATATGGTATTTTTATTATTTTTGTGTATTACGGTTAAATGTGAGGTGGACGTGATTTTTTCGGTTTCTATGATTTTCTTAATTTAGCCCGCTGTGTTAAAATGTAAAGTGGTTAGAGTTTAGTGAGGCCCTTTTGGAGATATTACTACTTATTTTAAACAATATTTATCAACGCATTCCGATTTCCATCTCAATCATGTACATACATATATCGAATTTGAGCAAATTATATCTTATAGTTACTGAAATATCGTATTCTTTTAATTTTAACAAAACACTATTATGTGGCGTAGTTAGCTAGCCTTGGGCCAAGGGCCATGTGCGTACCTAGCTTCCTTGAAAACAAGAAACGAAAGCGAAGAAAAGGGACAGTTGTTTATTATCTTATGTTAATTTTCCCGCAAATACGCTACCGATCGAAATGATTAAAGCAATGCTTTGTTCAATGTAGACATTTTTAAATCTTTCAACACAAATATCTCGGCAGCGGTTTGAGGAATATTAAAATGTTTGCAAAACTTCTTTACAAAAATACATCAATTGGTATGTTCGCAGATAATTTGGCAATTCTATTACTTTGTATTGTTGCGTATACGTCGGCTTTTTTTCTCATTTTATCTTTCGCTACGCCAAAGTTGGTATCTCAACTATGTTACGAAATCAGCTTTAAAAATTTTACTCACCATTTGCGATAAGAAGTTTCGCATCGAGAACTATGTATATACTGTACTCGCATACGGGTACATAAATAAATAGAGTCTACTTTTGAAAAAAGGAAATGTAGCTTTAATCTTTTCAGTTTGGCCCAAATCACCTTTAATGAGTGTTAATAAGATAAAAGGAGTTATTTTGCACAGTTAGAAAGTGAAGCAATTTACGTGAAATAATAAGACTTGGTTTTTTTTATACTGCACGCTTGTGTATATGAGTTATAGTATATAGACATGTATGTATGTATATACGAAAATCGGTTAATCCATATATGTCCATCCATACATGGTAGCAATAAGCTAAGTAAAATGGAAATATCTCAAACAAACTCGGCGTTGGGTAAAGGAAGGTCGGTATAGTTAATGGATAAGATTATATATTAACCACGCCTAGGTTTATGGAGGAACAATAATTTTGAAAAAAACTGAAAAATTCGATAACAAACTATATGTTCATGTTTTCACAGCTGCTACGGAAACTTCGACATGTGCAGCACCATTCGCCCCAAGTCATTGAGGAACGAAATAGGCTCACAACATTTCCGTCATTGCTCACAACTTCTAAAAGTATAACAACAATCGGAAATTTTGTATGCATAACATATTGAACAGCTGACGGGCATCCGAATACAATCGCATGCCATCATATTTTTTTATCCTGACCGAAAAAGGTTTCGCTAAAAAAAAAAGTATTAAAAAGCCAAAGTGTATCCACGTTTTACTCAATTTATTTAAAATTCTCTGATAATTTTATGTTGTTTGATAACTCATCAATCAACTGCTTGAAATTGTTTTGTTTTGCAAGTTGCTGGTTGTGTGAAATTTTTTGAATCTATTGCCTAAACATTTATTTTTATTTTTCGTGTTTATTTTAAACACAAGCAATTTACCAAACTGCCTAAACTTAACAACAAATGATTTCATAAATAAGTCTTTTACCGAAATACCTATAAAGGAACTACCAAAGTAAAATCCACTAATATTTAAAAATCTGGCAATGACTCTGATGGTTAGTTAAATCTATATACGGTATTGTACGGTATTGTGTCTGAGTTGTTGACATATAAAAATATCACTTAATCAAATATTACCAAAAACGCTTCGTTTCATAAAAATATCCTTATATAGAAGAAATACGGTTTCAGTTCAAAAAATATACAGGCTAGTTCATTTCCATTGTGATAAAGTTTATTGAATCGAATTTAATTTTTTCATATACTACCTCTCGGTTTTTACCAAAAAAAAAAAATGCTTTACGTAAATAAATCACACAATATATTTGCAGATACATACATAGATATATATATAGACAACCAAACATATGCATATTTTTGCAATTCCGTAGCAAATAAGAGCATAACACTGACATTGCCATAGTTCACGCCAGCTCTGAATTGTATTTTCCACTCGTAAGGCTTAAAAAGGATTACAGTAGTTTAAAACATTTGCGACATGCATACACAATTGCAAACAATAAAAGCAAATACATATAAAGGAGTAAGTACGCAAACAAAGAACTTGAAAAAAAAACCATACATATTTGGATTCATTTCGTTCGGTGTGCCAAGTAAATAAAAATATTTATGTATTTCATCCCAACTCCAATCCATGTAGACCAAGCGGACTCAACTTTGTACTGTAAAAATGGTAGAGATACATACATATGTAGTTATTTTGGCCAATTGCCCACCTGGTAGCAAAAGGTTACCGGCCACAAATACCACTTTGTGCTTACTAGTATTACTTTTGTTTGTGTTATGTATGTATGTGAGTGTGTGTGTTTCCTAACCACTGACTAATGCAGCTCATGCCACGTATGTATGTACATACATATCTATGCATTAATGTAGGTGTATATACATATGTATTCTCTAATGTAGCGCATTCAAAGTAGATTATGCTATTAACAAGCGACCTCCATGACAATTGTTCGTATGTACGAATTTGGTTAGTTATTTATACATATATTCATATGAGAATGATTCAGCTATATATACATATGTATTCCCTGCAGTCAAAGTTACTAGTTCTAAGCCAGCTAGCAGTTTACTTATCACCTCAACCACGTTATCTTCTATCTTGTTACCATCTAAGCAACTGGTGCTTTTAAAAGAGGGATGTCCCACGAAATATTAATTGTTAAAATCACACTATTCAAATAGCTTATATCCAAGAATAGTTTTTACATGAAATAAACAGCACTTGTTGTATGCATTAAGTCCAGTTAATATAGCCAAACCTTTGGATAAACGACACTTGAATAACTTTTTTTTTATTTAATTAAATGCAAAAAGAAGTTAATATGAATTTAAAGATCCACGCCCATTTTCCAAAATCTTGACTTTTCGTATCTCTTTCCCTGAACGAATTTTCTACATGATTTAGTCTAACATCGAATAATTAAAGTATACGTAAACTACCGTTATATAGGTGGGTGTGGTATTTGTCTGATTTCTGTAATTTTCTAAATTATAATTATAGTATTCAAATTGTGCATCATAATTGCATAGTTTGATAAAGTCGTTTCGGGGATGTACATACGTCATTGCTCGGAAGTAACCCGTGCCAGGCCCATTTGTCAAAATTTAGATTTTGTTTTTTTTTTCTCTTGAATCAAATTCGTCGTATCAAATGTAAACAAAAATTCGTAAAAGATTTTGCAAAATATTAAATATTCTAATACTATGGAGATTCTTACAAGAGATGTTGGCGTGGTTTTAGGTCTGGTTTTTATATTTCTTGATATTATAGTTAAAGAGTTGAAATGCAAAGTACGTTCCAAATTTTGGTAGCGTTCGACAAAGTGGTTTTGGAGGTATACCTCAATACTCTAAAGTAGTAGACCATCATCATTTAATAAAAAAAAAATACCCACTTATTCCTTTTTCCAACCTAATACAGCATATTGAATTTGAGCAAATTATATTTTATAGTTACTGAAATATCGAATTCCTTTGATTCATTTTCAACATCAACCCACCTTTGGTGGAGAGATATGTGTGTACCAATTTCCTTAAGACATCTCAATACTGACGTGAGTTATTCGGTGCACGGACGGATGCTCGAAAAACACAAACAGGCAGGGCTTAATCGATTTCGCTTTAAATTCAGAAATTTTCACTGGATATGTATGTACAGGGTGGCGCAAAAGTCGTCGTGCTAGTGGTGGCAAATGTCAGTACATTTATGAAATGTTTAAGGCAAAAATAAAAGGAATTGGTTTGAAGCAACCATGGAAAGCGTTTGTTATCGCATTTTGGTGATATTCCCTGGCCTACAAGAATTCCAGATTTGACTTTTTAAATAAGTCAGAGTAAACAAAATTGAAGTCCAAAGAACATGGTCTGACAACTTTTTCGCCACCTTGTATATGTCGATATCTGTATTAGAACAAAGTTATGAGCCCTTCGCACTATCAATCGGGTATAAAAATGTTAGGTTGTACAAAGATTTGTTTTTTTTTTCTATACAAAAAGTATATAAGTTTTCGGGTACCGGTAACCACCACCCAACGGTGCAAAAAGTAAATCGGTCTACCCAGCCTCTCCGAATTGGTACACCGCAACAAAAACGATGCAAAAATTAGATTATCAAAAATTTTTGGAGTTATCAATGTTTTCTAGCCCCAGGGCGTTAGTTTGATTTGAGCCCAGGCAAGCACATAAAGGATAAGCAAATTTTGACATTGTAAAAATATTCTGTATGCTTGGTTATATGTTTAACCGCAAAAACAAAATTTGATAACAATTTTCTGATTCATCGATAACTTCTTTTTTGAGACCAAAACAATAAAAGCAGTTTAATAACTACTATATATATTTTTAAGTAGCTTTTATTTTAGACTTTTATTGTAATTGTTTTAAAATTTATTATGAGTGAGAGTTGTTCTTAAATCTATCATACATTTTTTGTCTTGATACTTCTATGTATGATAAACGTTTTTTTTTAATAATTATGAGTGAGAAATTTTTTTTTAATTCTTGGAATAGTGACCTAAGTAGTTCGAGACCGTTTTCGGGCTAGTTCAGGATCAGTTGAGGACTAGTATAGGCTAGTCTAGGAACGTAGTAGTTCGAGACCATTTTCGGACTAGTTCAGGATAGTCTCAAAATAATGGTTATCAATGACCTAAGAAAGGAACCTTGCTGATAATTATTATGGGAATAATTGTGAAATACAAGTATCCAAATAACAGTTATCGATAACTTGATAATTTTTTCCCACTCACAAAAAATATTTTATTATCCTTTCAAAAATTTGGATGACTTTTAACTCAACCAAAATAAATAACAATTCCTGTTTTTAAAATGGATATTAATCCAAAGGGTAGACATAGAGAGTACAGAGAGAGTGGAAGTCACAAATAAATTGCTAAAATATCTGAAATTCGAGAATTCAATAAAATAGCTAGCATAGTTTTTTTCACTAAAACTCCTATATTAATATTATACGCGAAAGGTTCACACAGTGCAAAAATACGAGGCTATTTTATACTTGGTTAAATGTCTAAAAATTACATATTTTGTGTCAAAATCAAACTTTGATCGGCCAGAGCTCTGTCCCTTCTAAGAAGACTCTACGTGACACCAACGCTGTCAATATTTGTTAACTACATAGATGGTTTTTTCATTGCTAGGTTTAAAGAAGAGTATGTAGTAATACGTATGTACATACGTGCATGTGTATGTATGTAATTTAAGGCATGTTTACAAGCAAATAAGGGCTCGTTTAAGAATGTCTCAGTTGTCATATGCAGTTGTCTATTCTAATATGGACAACTAACAATACACATTACACTTGTCTTTTTCAATTTTACTCACTTGCTCTATGGAATATTCAGTCACCATAATAGTCTTGCGAGCCCACTGGATTAACATTTGTGGCAGATTTTGTTAGACAAGTCAAAGGCCGGCTCTTAAATAAGCATGCATGGATGTATGTATGTATGTACATATGTACATATGTATGTATTTATGCAGGCGTGCTAAAGCTTTTTGGTTCTAATGAAAATGTGTTGTATGTAATGTTAATTAAATGAACAGCAAGGACATAATATATATGACATTAGAAAAAAAAGCAGTGCATCAAAGTTCATACTACTGACAGTTTAGACAAGAATACCATCGATAATATGCAAGGAATATGTTATATATTTACGTTGTTATATTCAGCACACTGATTCATTATGTATTGTAGTGCGTACGAGCGTAAGTACGTGCTTCTATATTTCGGGTGTTCATATTTAAGATTATATATCTTGACAGTTTATAGTCAATGGCATGCGATCCAATTTGATTTCGATGATTTCACTGATTACCATAAAATTGAGCAGCGATATCATTCGAGCCTTTTTTTTTTGTACATATAAATGCAGGTAAAAAATGTCTTTAGAAATTATGATTTTTCAATTTAAGGAATCATTTGAAAAATTGAATATTAGACAAGATATTTAATTTTGCTCAACAAAAGTAAAAATAAAAGTAATTTTCAGAAACAGTCTGGTCTCGAAAATAATTGCTCACACAAACGATATAATTACTCCTTTAAGGGAGCATCCTTTCCGTTTTTTTAATTAAACTAACCAATTTAACAAAAAAAAAAACTCTGCAAAATAACTCATGAATTTTATGATCCTAATACTCATAACTGTATACTCATATATGTATAAGTGCATCGGCAGTAAAAATAAAGAGTCACTCTCCGAAAATAAAACCTTCCTTTCAAAGCTATTCCCGTTAAACTTTGTGTGGGATTTCCTTGCACTCAGAATTAACAACTTCTGTTATTTAAGAATCCTCATCGTATTACTTTAATTATAGCTAACGCCATAATTATACTGACGCTTAGGTGTTTAGTCGTACCGACTAGCACTCCCCTAAATATTGCAAAGGGCCTTCCCATGAAGACACCTAGTCTCGCATTGGTGGCTAATTCTAGCGGCAACCCCTTCTTCATCCTAACATATACTCTTCTCATCAGACCTACTCCCTGACAGCTTCCATCCTCTATTTTGGGGCCGGATCAACGTGTCATAAGACCTGTGCCGAGGATCCACTTTGCTGGGGGCCCTACATAAAGCGTAGTCGTGAACAGGGGGGTGCGATAAGGTCATGTGAGGTAAGACGATAATGGCCATCGTGAACGGAGTGCTTCGGTTACCAAACGACCTTCGGAGCCAACTAACTTTACCCGGGTACAGACATCTCATTGTTTCGCTACTCGTAGGATAAATGGGAAAGAAGTCACTTGTGATACTTGGGTAAAATCTCACGGAGCTTCTGCGCTGGTTGAACGGCGTACAAAAGAATCATTCTGGCCACTACCAGGCGAATGGCGGTTAGAGTCTTTTACCAGCTACGTGGACCTCTACGCACGAAACCATCCTGCGGGTTTATAATTTTTATCTAGAAAAAACTTTTGCCGATATTGCGCTTTTGAGATATTGCGCTTCAAAATTAAAAAATTTCGCTTCACACAGTTACATTTTTTATTTGAATTTAGTATTAAGTTTCTACATAAATGTAACATATATTATATTAGGCCCATTTCTTTGTAACCTAGTTGCACAAGAACACTAGGTAAGATAATAAAATGCATAAAGCAACAACACTAACTCGTAAAAACTATGCGAGTTGAGCCAGCTCGGTAAAATGGAATCCGACCAGAGATGGAGTATTGGGAAATGAAGGAAGTGCGCTAGTGTGAATGAGCAATACGGAAATACGTGAGAAATTTCATTTTAACACTTAATCCATTTTATTTTTAAATATATAATTACATCAACGTAAAATTTTGCTAGCACAGCTTTTTTCCGTTATTTAATATTACTGAACAAATGGCATCTTTCCCGAAAGATGTGCACAGGGTTGCATTTGAAACAAAAGGAAATTTTATCCGAGCTGTAGCATTCTTTTCCAAGTCGGGTACAATAAAACGGGCCCATTATTAGATATGTTGTTTGATAAGAAAATTATTGTTTTTATTATTTATTTTATATAGTACATCAATAAAAAGAGGGGTTTGCATTGATTTTGGAACGTTGAAAACGGTAATTGTTATAATTTTGTTTGGAGAAAATAATTAAACTCATTTTCATCTTCGGCGACGCAGTCTAAGAAGCACATTTTTGACGAAGTACACGAATACGCGTTAATGGAATTTTTTTATACTAGTGAAATTAAAGACGTAAAGTTTAGAAATTTATGCGATATGTGCCGTACAAACTATTCATATAATATATTCATTTTTGAGATATGAATTCAAACTGATTTCCAGCAATCGCCAAAGAGTATCGTTAGCTGCACACACGCGCTCTGTACGGAAATCCCAAGCAGCAAATTGCGGTTTGGAAATGAAAAAAATGTTAAATATCTACCTTACCAAACGACTACCACGGATTTTATTATGCAACACCTTAAGTGCTATGAATTATCCTTGTTTGTGATTATCAATGGAAATATAATAATATTATTTATCTTTTTAGATTTTTGTGTATTTTTTTACTACAGTCATATTCTACCGCAGTTAAAGCTAATTTTTTTTTATCACTAAATTTATGTTCAAATTTCCTTTTATACTTCACCACCTGACCTTACTCACTGAATCTTTCTATTTAAGTTTACCGAATGGTTAAGCTTCTGCATAACTGCGACGTCTAATTTGACGCCACTTGTGTTTCATTTCTTTCTTACTCCTTCCCCTCCTCTTTCTTCGCTTCCTTCCTTGTGACTCGGTTTGCAATGCTAATTTGTATGCAATGTAGCAACAACAATGTGGCATATTGTGGCATGCCAAATTCGAACAAAGAACAATAACAAGCAAGTTTTCATATCAAATCTGTAGCTCGTACATTTGCTTCGTACGGTGACGGATGTCAGTTTATAAGTACATCCGTTCGTTTTTCACTACTTCAACCGACGCTATTCTAATCTACGGTCCAGTCCAATGGTCCATCTGTTTATCTGTCGCAATTCAATGTTGCATTAGTTGTTGCATTCCGCTGCATACTCGTATCCGCCTGGCTAGCATCCTATTCTACTACATCGCTACGGTGTCAAACCCCTTTTGTTTTTCCAAAGTTTTTGCTGGTAGGTCTTTAGTTCACCTAACTCATCACTTAGGCAGCTGGAATTTAATTAAAATACCAAAGCGGGTTAAGCGCATGAATAGCAACAGACTATGTACAAAGCTAAGGCAATATAGGCGACGGTATCGCTAGCAATAGCGGCTGCAAGGAAAACCTAGAGAAAGACTACTCATTTCGGCAGCATACTATGTAAGTACTTACATACAAAAGAATAGAGAAAAAAATACACTAACAAGCAGCCGTCTGTCTATCAGCTAGTCTAATTTCGTTTGCTTGTCTTGTACACACTCGTACGCACAAGGGTAATCACAAAGGCGTACGTACATACCCTGTTGGAAATAGAATTACTTTAAAAGCAATTTAATGAGTACTTTTTTACTAACTCCAAGTGGTTGAGATTCCTTCTCTTTTTTGTGAGCAACTAGCTTTATTAACATAGTGATGTGCTAGGAGAAAGTAAATTATCTGACTCTGCATTCCACTTCAACTACCATTAAATATTTATGTTTGTGAGAAAGACCATCAACATTTTTTTTTCCAGGTTAAATACAATGTGTAAATATCCAACTATTTGAAAATTAGTCTAGAGTGATTCGAGCAGTAAAGACCGACCAACTGCAAATTTAGTAAATTCGTCAGAAAGTTAGTGATTCTTCTTGGGCATGAAAAATTTGTTGACTTGCAAAAGAGTGTAAGTCCAGAAATAACGCTTACAAAGTTTACAGCCAATTTTATTGCACAGAAGCAATAATATGTTTGGTATGATAATATCTACTTCACTTTTGTCATATCGCCAGGGCAAAATTAGAAACTGTGGGCGAGTTCCAAGTGGCATGTTGCTTCGCATTTTTACCAAACATCTTATCTCAAAGCAACATTCTTATTAATAATATACAAACTATCGTGCTTCAATTTGTTTATCATACGTTTTCGGTACCCGAAATATTTATGAAAGCTCTGATAAAAAGGTTTAAAATTTTATTGAGAATTTCTGCAATTTTTTTCCGAAGCAAAGTTTTCATTTTTCTGTTTTCAGTGTTTCAGTGTTTTTTTTTTGCTTGTGGAAGAGTTAACTACTTTAGAACACTAAATAGCACACAATTAAATAGTTCATCCATATTTTTCTCTCTAATGTTTTTAAATTATATGATTTTTTACCGGTGGATGTTAATTAACTAGATGTATTTATTGCTGAAAAGAGTAACAAATAAAATAAATAATTGGTTGTTTTCGAAAGTCCATATCAAGTATAAGTATGACGATATCAAATATATGTAGCTAGTATTTATCTTCAAAATAATAAATAATAAAATAAATTACATTTTTATAAAGATATACTTATAATTTATTGAAAACATATAAAATATATTATTGTCTTAAAAGATACTAACATTTTTAGTTTATTTTTGACAATTTTTTCTTAATTTAAGTCCTACAACCTTTCTTCATTTAAGGCATGCAGCTTATGTGACAAAAAATGTGCAAGACCGCCAACAAAAAACAATATTCTACAATTAAATCGAATTTATATAAAACCTATCAGTTTTATGGAAAAATGGGTGTGAGATCAAATGATAAAAAAAATTATCAAAACTGCTCCCGAATTTCTAGCCACTCCAGACTAGCATATCTTTTTGTTAAAATTACATAGCATATTTTACCGCAGAAAAATTATAATATTACATTTATGTAGGTGCATACATATAAACTACGTGCAATTTAAAGCAACATAATTAATTCAACATGCATTTGTTTCAAAGCAGTTGACTTCCAACTACTTTTTAAATTGGACTCTCTGCTTTTTTCCGACAGGGCACAATACAATGGCTATGTATTTATGTAGGGTAAACTGATTGTACTTGCTTAATTGCATGACCTTTGCGTGCATCTTTGTCTTCGGTCTCAAATTAGCATTGCATTACTTTCCATGCCCAACTTTACTGGACTTGCTTTAAACTCAGAAAGTTTCACCAGCTTTCTATTTACTTTTACGGTTTGTCCAATTTACTCAAAGTTTTTTTTGAGGTTTTTGTTTTTTATTTTCTAAGTAAGTTGTTGATGACAAATAAACATACCCAAAATCAAATTAATGTAATTTGGTAATTTTTTTAGCTTTAGTTTTTTGCCTTTTTGAGAATTTTTTTATTTTTTTTCTTCTTGCTCTTTTTGTTGACATTGCGTAATTATGTCTTTCAGCAAGAGAAGTAATTCCACAAAAGCCTTAATGAATGTGCAAAAATTTGCATTAAAAGAGTCTTAAAAATTTGCTAAGCTTAAGGGTCAAACATTCTTTATAACTTATTCAAAGTTAATGAACCCCTAAGATTTTTTGAAGAGCTTTGGAAAAACTGTGCATCGTTTAACTATTTAAATCATGTAAGAGATATTTTGTCTCTTTAATTAATCACGTAAAAGAGCACTGCATAGAAAGACAACTCGTTTGCAAAAAAAAAAGTGTAAACAAAATAAATAAACCGACCGCTGATGTAGGGCTCTTTTTTATAGTTCAAAGATGATTGGCCGAGAAAAAGGAAATACTGAACCCAACGGCGTAGATGACGGTGTCCACATCCTGCCACACGACCCCGAAGAAGTTCGAAAAGCAATAGCGCGGCTACAGAAATATGTATAAATTACCAGCTGAGCTATTCAAAAACAGTGGCCTCGTAGGGTCCATAAACCCGTTTATTTACAAAGCATGTTAAGACCAAATTTGCTCTGTCTAAGCCACCAAGAAGGATGCAAAATTAGTCTTCAAAATATGCAATATGAGGTCCTATTGAGCACAAGGCTGAAGCCCACTCTCAAAAAACTTTGCAGTGTGGATTTAATTCAGGCAAGTCTAACAATAATAATAACTCGGCGCTTTCGTCGTAGCTTGATGTTTGGCCGAACATCTCCTGCAATCTGTGGTATTTGTTTTGATGTTGTGACATAAATTGAGGGACCTAAAGTTTTACGCTGACTCCGAATGACAAACGAATTTTTTGAGTAGTTTGTCATGGCATAACTATACTCTGAGGTTTACATTTGCCTGCATGACTAATGTACTTAGTTGAAACCTATATTGATTAGAACTAAATAAATATAACTCATATCGTATTCCCAACGGCTGTAGCTGAATATGTGTCGTGTGTGCGCTTCGTTCGGTGGATTTCGGGTTCAAATCCGAAAATATTTTTTCTTATTGCGGTCGCCCCTCGGCTGGCAATGGAAAAACTTAAAACATGAAAAAATTTCTCACAAAAAGTTAGAACTCAACTTGTGTTACATAACTAAGACGCACATCACTAAGAGTAGGAGAAGTTTGGCCAAATATCAATCTATGGTGTAAGCGGCAAATTATAATTATTATTATTAAGATTGTTTTTATTAAAAAAAATAGAATCAAAATTAATTTTATGAGCTAAAAGTCATTTAGTAATTGGGAAGGTATGTGGCAAAGCAATAATTACAATGTAATAGAAATAAAACTAAAGATATAGATATGTGCAATAATACAAAAATTTTCATAGTCATAACCACATTGGCGGTTAAAGCTTCTTGACAAATGCAAAGCCTTATGAAAGCAAATCAATTGGTAATATGAATTAAGCGGGTATGTGTGTGTACAAATGTGTATAAAATTATAATTTGTGTCACATACACAAAACAATATAATTTTTCATTAGGGTATTCTTGATCCATTGCAGGAGCAATAGTAGCACATTTGCAGTACCAATGTTTGCACCGAATAGAGAATTAAGTTTTTTCGTTATTAGTATGCATGTATCAAATACTTACAAACGCTCCAACTATTTACTTGGTTATAAATGAAACAACAGCTGACACAGGTTTGCAAAAAGCTTGCGATCATATCATGAAATCAACCACACCAAGTTCATAGTATCATGAGCATGAAAAGATAGCATAATATTTGAACACATGAAATAATAACAAAGTTATCAAATCGCCTTATTTGTGATTTATGTATATACACTATGCCACACAGTATGCAGCGGAACGAAAATACCCCTATTATCTTACGTGTGTCATCTACTGTAACAAAAATAGGGGCGTGAGCGGTTAAGCAGAACATTTGTTCATTTATTTTTACCCATCTTCACACTGATGTGCTGTCTATCGAACTGAACGTAGGAATGTCTTGTTCAATGCAGAAATTTGAAAAAGTTTTAAAGCAAATATTTCCTAAATTTTTATTTCGATATAAGCAGTTTATCCATGAAGTAGATATTTATAAAAATCTATTTGTTTCAGAAAAAAAACAGTGCTCTACCTCTATATAATCTATGTATCTTTCGTCATAACTATGTAACGAAATTTGTTTTGAAAATTGACTACCCTTTTTCGACTTTCCCCTTAGAGGTTTTACTTCAAAGATTCTGATAAACCGAGATATTTTAATTTAATAAAGCTAAAAATGATAGCCTATTTTTGGAAGTACCACTAGGCGTATGAGTGATATTTTATTTTTCATATGTACATATGTTCTGTATACTAGAGGCCTGCATGAATGCATTAAGGCTACTAATAACTCGAGTTCAGCGCTGTCCTTGTAGAAAAGTTCTGTTATCATCGTACCATTGTCTAAAGCAACTCGCATTCACACAATTCATTGCCGATGACAGAATAGCCGCAGGGGTTGTTAAGCCTTGAGGTGTTTGAGTGGTCATCACTGGTTATCTTAGGGATTCTGTTATTATTCCCTGTGTAAGTTGTCAAGTATTGAAGCACCCAGACAAATAGTTTTTTTTTGTTATACTCAGATTTTTTGTTTGAAAACTGGTAAATAATTGTGTAGCGTTGTAATTGAAATCTAATGTTAACACGAACATTTATTTCATAATATACTTTTTTTCAGTTCCAGGTTTTTATTTACGCTATGATAACGTAATAACATATCATTAACAATTTTCTAAGCTATTGAAAATAGATTTAGATGAACGAAATCAATTGCCAGTTATGTGTACTACGAATAACCGTAACCATCCTTAATTACCGGAAACTACTTGCTATCTTCACATTTTTTTAAATACAAATTCAAATCTTTTGTGAAAGGTTTTAAATCTATTATTTACTGTTTTTGATACGAAAAACCTTAACAGCTGGAAAATCTTTATTATCTGCACATTTTAACAATATTGTGCAAATCGGTACATAGGTATCTTAATATGGAATGTGCGTATACAAGTATTATATTTCTTTCATGAAGTAAAAAG
The DNA here is from genome assembly GCA_951828415.1 of Anomoia purmunda. Taxonomy (NCBI): domain Eukaryota; kingdom Metazoa; phylum Arthropoda; class Insecta; order Diptera; family Tephritidae; genus Anomoia; species Anomoia purmunda. Next base: position 40,869,024 of record OX639996.1, read on the forward strand.
ATAAAATACGTTTCTCAGCAGCTTTTTCTAAATATTTTCACTGTAAAGAACAACGTCAAGACAACTGAATTTGTAAATATTTTCGGCAAAACGAGCGTTTGTTTTTTAAGATAAAATGGGTGAATTCACATCGGCATATTCTTCAAGATCCACAGGAATGAATTAGTTTTCCGAAATAAAAAATAATAATAAATGAAGAGTATAAAATTAATATTTCTAGAGAAAAAGGTATGGTTTGGAAAATGTTTGGTAAAGTGCATAGAGGCGGCAGCATAATAAAAAATATCAACGCGTGTAAAAGTTGCAGCAGTTTCTAAAAATTTCAACCTAGTTTTTTTTTGTACTTCCTCTTTATTAAACCTGCCTAAATAAGAACCCCATCATTATGTAGGATTTATGGAAAAAAATTATTGTAAGATCAATAACTCAATACAAACATAATAGAGGACGATGTCCTATAAATAATTTACAATGAAAATGACAGTAACAGAATTATACTATAATTCAAACGTAGTCTCATAAATTAGTTGAGTCTTTGTATGGTAGACCTGACGTTGTCCAATCGCTTAAGCAATCTGTGATGCCTTTCTTCGTCCAAGGGTATTTGTTGTACTTTATTGTTGGCGTGGCTTTTCAGGTCTATAATATGTTTCGTGCTGATTTTCTTAATTGTATCTTCTACCGTGCAGACTGTGAGTTCCTGACGTAGGGTGTTATTTGTGATGTTCCAAGTAGCATTTGCTATTTTATGTCTAACTTTTGATTGAGCACACTGATTTTTCGCGACGTTTGTTTTGTATGCGGTTCCCCATATCTGGATACCACAAGTTCAGACAGGAACTATGACAGTCTTGTATTTTCAGCCCAGTAAAACACAAATGTTAGAAAGATAGGAACCACCGAAAATAAAACAAGAATAGACGACGCAAAAAAAAACAGTAGTTTGTACAATAACAATGGGAAGTAGAAAACTGTCGTTCATTCCAAATAGTAGAAAATAATGATGATAAATTTGATTGCTCTTTGAATAAATTAATAAATTTTACTGATAGAGGATCCGAAATGAGAGCTGCATTTAGTGAAAGTAGTTTTAAACGCAGTATTGTACGACATTTTTTTTGCTTGGCCCGACGCATTAATTTATTGAATTAATACAGTCATGTGCGAAAATGGGGGCACGTAATTTTTGCCAGTTTAGACTATTCTTCTTTTCATTTAATTATTATTTTTTTATATTCAAAAGAAATCAGGGAAATAAAACAAATTTTGACAACAAGAATCTTCGCATAGTTCCATGTTTAGTGCATCCGATAAGTTAATATTTTACCAGTTACATATGACATTCAATAGTCACAATAAAACAAAAAGACAATTATATACCAATATATTGTAAATGACTTTTACTACGCTTAAGGGTTTAAAATTTCACGAAATTATTTCATAAAACATATGAATTAAATACATGAATTGGATTATATAAGAAAGTTAACTATGAATTCGGCATATTTTCAAAAAATGTTGAAACGAGTATATGTATTGCTTAATTTTTGAAGAGCCTGTTATGATATTTGAAATTTTTCATAATGTGTTTTCATTACATAGCCAAATGGACGAAAGTATAGTATTTTCTTCTTTCTTTTATCAAAATTATTGCCGAAAATAGCTTTGTATGAAAAATCAATTACGCACATATTTTAGTGAAAGGTCAACCAAAAAAAAAAAGAAAATAACTTGAATTTTGTATTAGGAACGACAAAAAACATGCCATTGTAAATAAAAAACAGTAAATTTTTAACCATATTTTATTTTAAAGCGAGTAATTTTTGGTAAAACTTCAACTTGTATACAATATAATTTCCTTTACTTTAGAGAACTTATCAAAATGAAAGCTATACATGGAAATGCTAAGACGCCTGTGTACTTTAGTGTCAAAATTAACCTTAAAAGAAGCCAATATTTGGCGTCATTTCTGCGGCAGAAATTAAATAATAACTTTTAAAATTGTATCTATGTATATTCACCAATTTATAATACATACATATATATATTTATATTCTGCACTCAGAAAAACAATCCTTCGTGCTAGGAAGAATAGCGAATTCTAAGGGAAAATTCCCATGAAATAGCTCTAAGGTCATGGTTGCCTTAATATGAGTAAACGATTTTATCCAATTTAAGGAAACTACATAGATATATTTCCTTAATTTATAGTACTATTTTTTTTTTTATGTTAGGTAAATTTATCTTACTCACTAGTGTTGAGGGAATTGACAGTTTGTTTTATTTATTTTGAGGAAATGAAACTGACGGCAGTATAACCGTTAGACAAGCACAACAATTTAATCAGAAAAACTTTTAAACTACATATTTACGATTAGTTTTATCAATGGTTCCTTATGTGGTGATGTATTGGAATATACAAAAAATAATATTTTTTTTTAATAAATGAGCCTGGCGCTTGCTATATTAATGTCGGTGTATAACATTAAGCACATTTCACATCAAATAGTTTAAATAACTGCAATGAAAGAAGGGGATGGCGGGAATGTCATAGAATACATTTGAGCCATTCTAGAATTTCTGTTCGTCTGTTTGCCTGTTTGAACTCAGTAGTCTCCGAAACTACTGAATGGAGTTTCACGAAACTTTAAATGATTACTAGACAGTAGAAATGCTCTAAAATAATTTTATTATGAATAACATTTCATTCTTTCAGAGGAATTAAAAAATGTCGGTGTTTATTTTTGTTTTGTTAATTTTTTAGTTTTGTAAAAAAATTCAAAATTATTTGAAAAAACTATTACCATTCTTGAGTTAATTAATGAAGCAATGTTTTGAGCACAAACTTGAATTAGGGAAAACGTTGTAATAGTGAGGAAATTTTTCGTAACATTCAGGTATGTCGTGGAATACAATCTTCTCGGTATCGGATTTGAAACCGTCAATTTTTTTCGTTAGGTGCCGTGCAATCCGATTGTATCGGTTTTTTTGTTCGATTTTTTTTTTGTCGGCTTTAGGTGTCGCAGAATCGGAGTTTGTTAGTTTTTTTTTTATCGAAAGTAAAATGGTCACTCAAACTCTACCGTTTTTGCTCTTTGTACTTTTCTATGTACTGTAGCAGGTGTTTCTCATAAAATATAGGCATATTTTGTACAAACACCAATTTTTTTTTCAATATTTACAGGATACATTTGTAGGAGTAAACATACATGAAATTTGCTTCTTATTATAGTTAAATAGAATGACTCACAAAACTGCATACGCGAAAATTTTCTAAGAAATTTTGATTGAAAAGTTAGAAATTTCGAAGAAATTTTTTTTTTATGTTTAATTTTTGTACATTTTCTCGAAAGTTTGTCACTTCGACCTTTATGGTTTTTGTTAAAGAATAAACTATGTTTTTTTTTTAATAAATAAGGTAAATTAAATAAAGAATGACTAAATTGTCAAACCATGTCAATTCATTCAAAACTATAGAATAACATGCATACTATAGAATAACATGCATACATTTGTATATTGAGTGCCTAAACATATACTAAATAAAAAAAAAACGAAAAATAAGTTTATAGAGCATTTGGTACGTCATTTCGGATTATTTAGCACCCATTTTGGATTCTGACATTTGATAAAACATCAAGATTTTCCTCATAAGCGAAAACACTTTCATTATGTTATAATATATTTATCTAATTTTATTCTCTTATTGATAAAACAGTGGAAAATTATAAAAATTCTCAATCGTTAACAAATACTTGTCAATTTTAGCACATAAAAAGAACAGCTTAATCGAATATCGATTTTGCTCAAGTTCGAAAAAGCAAATAACGATAGAGTTTCATGACACGAAATGAAACGGACGTCGGTTTACATTTCCGGCAAAACCCAATTCCGAGTCGGATTCTGCGACATCTTCGATTAATGAAAAAACAGTAACTCTACTGGTTTCTTGTCATTGTGAATAAATACAAGTAAAAAATCTTAGCCCATAGACGTCAAAATTCGACACAGCTGAGATCACTTGATGTAACAATCGTCACCATTTCTGTGTTATTTACTGAGCGAATTTCTATATCTGACAGTTAATAATGGCCATTTTTGACATTTAATATCAGCCGCCGCCATCTTTAATTTTGAGAACTTCTAACTTGTATTCGTTCACAATGTTTCTTGCAAATGCTTTTTTCTGAATGTAGGGAGCGAGACGAATAACTTTATCACTTTGCCAAATGAGGGCCATCTTAATACACAAATCGGCTTCTCTTATGACAACGTACATATGTATGTGTTCCCACATGCAAAATTTCAGAAACTCGTACACTTACGGAGCGTTGCAGCTAAGAATAAATCGCAGTCATACAAATCATAAATATATATACATAGCCATATTTGTGTGCTAAATTATGACGTGTTTGTGTATGGTTGTGGGTGTGCAATATCAAGTCAAAGTGACTTTCCGCAAAAATAGCAGCACTTAGTATTTCTGCGGTACACCAACTGCGACAAAACATGTCCTGCAAATAAACGTAAGCATACAAATGTGTGTGTGTGTGTGTGTGGTAGAAAATCTTTCTGAGGAGTGAGCAAAAACAGAAGGCACCGTGAGTTATGTCAGTAGCTCGAGCAGCAGTTGCACGTACAATCGTGGCGACCGTGTGCTGCTTGGCGAAAATATATTGGTGTATAGTTTTTAGTAGTTGCTTTATTATACGCTGCTACATACATATATAATGCTTAAACAATACTGATAAATGTGATGTACTTACATATATGTAACATTTATGTATACTAGCACGAATGCATACGTACAAAATCTGTATATGTGTTGCAAAAATAAAAAAAAAATACCCAACAGTATTTTTCAGCAGGAAACCCACAGCTCCGTCCCACTGCATATTCAGTATGGATGTTGTTTCACAATTTGAATATTCTCATTCATTTTTATAAAAAAAGATGGCGTTAAAAAAGAGCTGACCCAAAAACTCACGAACGAAAAACGAAAATTTTTGCATGAAAAAAGATATGCAGACGCTGGAGAACGGGAAGCGAGAAAAGATTCTTAAAATTTATGCATAATTTCGATAGGAAAAACGACTTAAGCGTCGTGCAAAAGTCAAATATTCTTTTATATTTTTAATTCTCAATGTAATTTTTTTACACTTTTTGTGTCAATAAACAGAATATATGACGTCGCCGCAACTGGTTTCTAGAAACAACTGAAAATTTCACTTGCGCGTTCAGCGAAAAGTTTACTTGCCCTGGAAGCTTCACTGTTTGTTCGGTAAATTTTTCAAGAATAGATTGCTGAACTGAGGTCATTATTATGAGCTACATTTGATCTTCGAGCGAAAGAGCTGATCGAAAAAATTTGATTTTAGTATTACGGTTAACATTCGATGAAGAATAGCGCTATTTTGAGTTTCACTTACTAAGAACATCCCCAATAGTATATTGCTATCAGCTGTCATTAAAATTATGTACAAGTTTAAGTAAATAAAAATAATGATGAGGACGAGAGTTTACTGCAATTGAGAGGAAGAAGAAAACGATTAAGGGATGCTTCAAACACTTTAGAAAAGAATTGCACTGCGAAACTGTAATATTATTAGAAACTTTCCACTACTACAGGTCTAAGCATTAAGTTAACACAAATAGTTTAATAATAGTAAAATTATGTTCGATAGAAAATTCGATGTGCAACGAAAATTTCGACAGGGTTGCACAGCTCACAATATGAATTTAATATTCGATTTCGATGTTCGATAACCAGCGAAGATCGAAGAACGAAAATTTCGACAAGAAAACACAATACCGGCGAACGGCGAATTTTACGTCGCGAACGTTCGCTGTCAAAAATAGAGCACAGTGACATACATACATATATGAGAATGCACATAACCAAAGCGAACAAATATTTTCATCCGACGAACATTCGTTGCGATAGACTTATTGCATTATTAATATACTCAGGGGTTTTAAATCGAAATATTTAAATTTCAGCACAAAATATTATTCTCAATTTTATTACTTGACTGTAATTGTAGTTGTGTTTTACTGGATGAAATTTTCGGGCGAAGTTTGCTGACATCGTCGCTCTATTCAGCGAAATTTCATTCATTAAAAACATTGGTGTTTCGAATGTATAAACATCGATATGCCGATTTAATTCAGAGCAATGTTTTACATCGATATTTTTTATTTCGATTTTCCACAAAGTTTACCTCAAACCCTTTATTCTATTCTGTGTCAACATCGACACGGCGCGAAAGGAATCCTTTGGCACGTCTGACCCCCTCAATCTATTAAGAGAGGTTTCAACTGAAAACGTCAATAAAATATACAAATTCTTGAAAGAGACTGACTTGTTAAAACTAATATAACTTTAAGAGGAAAAAAAGAAGCTAAATCACAACACTAACACACACTAACAATTTTATATTCTCTGTACATATGTATCTTATAATCTCTTATCTATCTTAAAAAAAAAAAATTAAAGTCAGCCGAAGGCCCTTGTTGCTAGCGCTGCTAAACAAATTATTTGTTAAATAATTAATTATTGTACAAATATTTCTAAAATAAAAATAAAAAAATAAAAAAAATAAAAAAAAAAATATTCTGGGGGCCAGCAAATATATTACACCCAAAATAAAAATTATTGCATATAAAATATGTCTTGGCTAAAATTAAAACGAAAAATTTTTAATATAAATGGTTTTTTAAGATCTTTTGATATTTGGACAAATCATAAAAATTTAGCTCGCCAGAATATAAAATCTACACAGTTATCTTTCTCGACCATCTCAACAATGGAGGTTAAAGTACAAATGTATGTATCTTAGGTCAGCTGTTCCTCCGAGCAATCGAAATCGAATGAAATTTAGGATGCTTTGAAAAATGTGCTTTGAATAAATAAACGACTATTTCGGTACATCGATAATTTTACGCTGTTTTATTTTACGATATTTGCATCCCTTGCATCATGACAGTTATCGTACTGAATGTTGTACTGAATTTGAAGCTCTATAGCTGGAATACTGTTGGGTATGCACATAAAAATTGACACATTTTGATCGTAGCACCGTCCTTCATATTTCATTGTTAGAGAATATAGGTTATTATTTGTACGTTATACCTGGCGAGACAGTTCTTTCCATTTAATATGAATGTGTACATGTTTTGTATGTTTTGTATATTTGTATGTACATATGTACATTTGTATATTTGTGTTTTGTAGGTTGATATATTTTGTCATATAACTCACATTCTGATTTTAACAAAACGCAAAGTTGTCACAAAAGTAAAGTGTAATGTATGCTATGAGCGTAGTAGACATTCGCGCCTGTTGGTATTTAATAGTTATTGTGCGGTAACCAAATGGATATGCGCCAAATGTAATATTTTTTAATCAGAAACTGCCGTATTTTCTTAGTTTAGGAAAAATCAGTAGCTTTTGGGTAACAGAAAGCCTTATGTTTGTATTCTATAGCTTTTCGTTTATTATCCTTGAAAATTTAGAATGATGATTATGTATGTGTCATTTAAATTTCTCTTGAAAACTTTCATAATATAATATTCAAACATGATACAATAAAGAAAGTAAATCAATTACCGCTTTTCGGTGGCCATATTGCCTACCTGACAATTAAATATTTCTTGCTACCATTCATGATAAAAAAGTTATTATTATTTGTATCATTTTGTATTAAATGCACACAAATAAAATAAATATTGTGCGTTAAAATCGTTCGAATTAAAAAAATATGTGATGGAAGGTTTATCCTATTCTCCATCATTCGTGATATTCGGAGGAAATTGCTGCGGTATTAAAGCCCCAACACACGTAACTTATGGCTGATTCTTAATTCATGAGCAAATTACTATGAAACTACGTAATTTCCCTTTGCAAATTCTGTAATTAAATTAATATGAAATGAGGTGTTTTACCATAACTCAAAAACCAAATCACGAACAAGTCGGATGACTGTCTCTAGAATCTTGTTTTTCTTTCATAACAGTAAATTTAAAAAAAGAAATTTCCACAATGAAACTTAAATATTTTTAAAAATGTCCTTTCATCAAAGAACTAAGCAATCCTGAGGCTACGGAGCTGTCGCGGTAATTTAGGAATGATAAGTGTGGGCGTACTTGGCTTTTGCGAAGTAATTTTGAAGATCATAAGTAATTTACATTGTGCTACGTCCGGGCTTTTAAGGAGTGGGACTTGCCTAGCACATTTTACGAATGACGAAATGTTTCTAGCAAAGAAGCACGTACGTTTAAGTTAACGAAGTAAAACATAAGCAAAATAATATAAAAGACTTTAGTATTGAAAATTTTCAGTAATGAATCAGAAGACACGGAAGAGCATTTGCAAAAATATCTTACGTATTTAGAAGGGTATGTGTCAAACTTTTTTATAACTTTTTGCAATTGTGTATGAAGGTGTGGGAAACAACCGTTAATTTAGATGAGAAAATTGTAAAACGGTTTTTTGGATATGTTTTTTGTCGGATAAAATAATAAGGTCCAAACAACAACATATCCGCACGATTGCAGGTAGAAGGAAACGATTTTTTATTGGTTATCAATGCACTATTATTTATTCAAAAAAAAAGGTATTTAGAAAAAAATAATTTGATTTTAACTAAATTAATGAAATAAAATTTCAGCTAACAAAATTTTGAAATTTATGAAAAAATCTAAAGAACTCAGAAGACTGAAAAGCAAAAGTATTTTATTTCTTAAACTTCTTCGGATATTCAAAAGGGTTTAGGAAAATATTTCAAATAATATTAAAATAAATATTTTCCATTGACACGTTTTTTTGTTATTATATGCTTCATCAATCAGAATAAGTACAACTCAGCATTATGTAAATAATCCTTAATGTATGATTTGGAAATAGTCTCTTCTACAAATATCCGGTTTGGTAACGCTATGCCAAATATTTATATTTGAGGAAATGTCCATAGTCTGTTTTTTAATCAAGGAAATTAGAGATGGACCAGCCTTATTTTTTGTACCATGATACTCAAACGAATATACAATTTTCAGCTTAAATTAACACCTTTTCAAAAAAAAAAAAAACGACAATTTTAAAAAAGTAACTAAACTATCCAAAACGCATAAAAAAAAGGGTTATCTACTACTGTTATAGCTTCTATATGATTATTATTGTGAACATGCGTATGTCAAATTATCAAGCTTTTGCTTTGTGTTTAGCATATTCTTCTTTGTGTACTTCAAATTGCTCTATTTGTTATTCATATTCTTCTTTACATGTTCGTTGTTTTTATACGATCGCTATAACCTGGTATAGTTGAATCATGCTGTTACCCAATGATAGAATACACGATTGCGCCATCCAGGCAAGTATAGGCCATGGGGAGAAAAACAGCAACAAATGAGAAGAAAATGAGGGCGATATGCACTGCAGTATCTTATTTTATTTCTGATTTATTAAAATTAATAATTTTTGTTTTTACCTTGTGTTGTATAACTGCGGACAAGAGCTAGTGCACTTTGAAAGGCGGTAGAAGATTAACAAATATGTGCAACCGACGGGCAGTCTTGTTTTTCCTGCAGCTGACACAATTCAAAACTCGACACTTTAGTTTTATAATTTTTTGTTTATGTTTATGTAAAAATCACAGAAAAATCAAAATTTGTACACAAAATTTGTGACCTGACGTCACTTAGCTCTCAAACGGGGCAAGTACGAAGTAACGGAAGTGCTTTTGTCGACATTTCTCTTTCTCTACATCGTAGCTGTTATACATTGTTGATGGTGGCTGAGGAGGGTTGTACGAATTTATTGACATTGGCAAAGCAGTGCAATTGAATGCGGGTAAATAAATAGTATTAATAGGTGACCATAATTCAAAAGTCAAAAATGTGTTGTTGGTATATAACAGAAGTTATCAGACGCAGAAGAAGTACACAAGAAAATCAATTGTTTCCAAAAAAGATAAAAGGTGATTATACAACTGTAAGTAAAATGAAGGAATTACCATCGCAAAGGCATGGCGAACGGTGTACAGAAGAACGATAGTGATCGAATGGAAATCTTGTTATGAAAAAATTATCCAAAAACATTGGGCCAACAATTCTTGAATAACTAAGGGGACTAAAAATTTCAATATCTCTTTTAAAGAATTCAATATAGTAATATTAGTTTCTTATAATGTCCAAGAACTCCAGGTTATGCTATAAATGGCTTCCAGGGAAAGTAACTGTTAAGGCCATGACCCAAATGTTCAATTCAGTGTCAATAAAAAAAATATTTTTATAGATAAAGGCGCATTTAACTTACCCACACGACATTCAAATAAACGAAGCAGCTTAGATGAAGGAGCTCATGTTGTTGTGCAACCTTAAAGGAATGGTCTCTAATGTTTGTCACAGGAATTATACACCAATAAGTTATTTATTTTTCCATTGTGTATTCGGCCCATTTCGAATATTTGTGTGGAAGCTCTTGGTATAATTAAAAGCAGTCTAGTGTAACACAATTTAGTTTAAATTTCAAGTGAGCCATAATAAATTCAAAGAAATGAGAGATATGGTGGGCAATTAATTCATATTTCATTAATTTTAGTACGGTTATAGTCCAGTTTACTTTTGAATGATGCTTCATTGTTTTTGGAAAGAAGATAGTTGGGCCGCCGAAACTCACTTCGATAACCCGCCTAGTGCTTATCTCAATGGTTATGGGGAAAGTGTAAAATACCCAATAATAGTTTTTTAATGTTGTGCAGCAATATTCACAAATAAATGCTGACTCGTACCAGCGACTCGCACTATAAAACCATTCGAAAATCTTGTTATATAATTTTACAACACCAATATTATTTTTTAAATCACGCCGATGACTTGTATCCGTAAATAAGCCTCAAATGTAGCAAATCTTATTACGCTTGTCGCACATTTTAGTATAACTTTACCACGATTTTTATCCAATTTAACAGCAAACACAACAAAAGATAAACAAGACGTGCAGTTCAGTATAACGGAAATTTATAAAGACTTCAAAATTGAGTAAAAATGATAATTTCCTTGGGAACAACAGAAGCAAAAATTTCGTTCTTATAAAAAGTAAAATAACTCAGTCACTTTTTGGCCGATTTTTTAAAAGAAACATTCGTTGAACTCGGTATTAAACGTGCTCTTTGAATCTAATCAAAACTCATTTTGTGTTTTTATAAAATAGTGTGTGAAAATATCGCCAAAGTCAAAAAAAGAAGAAAAAGGGTAGCAAAATTTAAGTTTGTTGTGCAAAAACATGTAAATTTCTTCAGCTTTATTAAGACGTCTATATTTCTTTCTTAAAGTGTTCTTAGAATGAAAATCGGTTGTTAATTAGCTAAGATATGGGCTAAGAAGTGCGCAAAAGCACGAAAAATCGGCATTTTGGGGTTAAGTCGAGATTTTGGGGGTGTTTGACAAATTCCAAAATTGGATTCTCGTTCTACTCGATAAGACCTACAAGAAAAATAACATCACTTCCCAGGTATTTCGACTTCATTCCTTTTTGTAGCACTGTGTTGTTTATTTGTAATGCATGCATGTAAAAATATTTTTTTATAAAATTGGATATTAATTAGAGTATCGAATAAAGAGCAAATTCTATCTTCGTAGAAATGTACTGCTTCAAAAATAGTTAAGTCAACATTTTAGGAGAGGTGTAGTACTCCACCGTTTTCATGTCCTTTATTTATTCGTAATTTAATAACTGAATTTAATATGCATAGGTAAGCATTTTGATTGTGATTAGTAATTCTTAAAACTTGTTTTAAATATTAAACATAGGAAGTAAGGTAGAACGTGGAATTTTCATTTAAATAGTTAACTGTGGAATTTATATTGTGAAATTTCCTCTGCGATACGCAAACATACTCAATAAGCGATATCTACTTATACATACATACATCTAGCAAGTAATCTGCTCTAGTAGTAGTTAAGGTAAAACAAATAAAGAAAGCTTTATATTATTATGATTATAAGAAATGTAACCTTATTATAACATTTGAGTTCCTTAAATTTAAAATTATATAAAATTATATAAAAAAATTACTATAGGTAAAGTTGTAAAGCAAAACCTTACTCAGAGGCATACGACCCATAACTTATGTAAGTCGCTTACAAAATATCAAGGTTTCAGCTGACTAAACAAGACAAGCTCGAAGCAAAACCTCACTTTGCTAAAATTAATTTTTGTAAGTACTTTTATTCAAATCTAATTTGGCACCATCTTTATAAGATTGTCCTTAAAGTAAATTTTTGTATTTACTGGCCAGAGTTATTAAATGGAGTCTGAATCTCCTAACTCTATTACTATATGTCATTATACTTATTTCAATACCCATTTTATAGCGCCTATATACTCTTAACAAAATAAACTGAACTTTTTCCGTCAAAATTTCCCAAAAAGTTAATGCATATCAGCGCTTGGGGAAATGTTGAGACCACGGAGAAGATAGAGGATTAGGATTGGTCGAATTCTGTAAAACCGCATTCAGTAAATGCATTGCCATGAAACAACAACACTTGCTGTGGCAAGTTTGCTCGCTGTGTTTCTTTAATAGCTCCCCGCAATTGATAAAATTATAAAACAAATAGGCAGAAAAGTAATCGCCGGTAACTAATTTTTTGCAATAAAAATTCTTTTGGAACTCACAAATATTGTAGCGATAACATTTTACTGAGATTGAGTCATATTTGCTTATCTTCGTTAGTAACAATTGTATCAAAAACTTATTTCTTTCGACCATCACAATTAGTTAAAAATTGAGTACAGAGCTTTACCCGTTTTGTTTTTTTTTTTTGTTAGAACATCAAAAATATATTTTGGTTGATCTTGCGTTTTTAGACATCAGTCTTCCACTACTGATGGTACCATTTAAAATCGTATCAAATGGTGGTCCTGAGTGCGATCCATCATCACTGGATTTTCTGGCCAAACGAAAATAGTTTGCAGTTATTACACAACACACGTGTGTAACGAAACGTCTAGTAATGAATTAACATTAAAGTTTAGTATCTTCGATGAATTTGATATCTAGGTAGGCTTTTTCTTACTCCACTCCGGCCCTTTGCTTTTTAAATAACATTTAAAAGTTTCAGAAATACTGAAATAATAGTAATGTTTTACGCAGCGTTATTTTGCTTAGTATATAAAAAGAAAACTGAGGTGGTCATTTCCACGGTTTCATTGCATCTTCATTGTTGCAAAACTACATTTCCCACGCCTTACTAATCAAGCTAGATCCATAAAGAAACCTCAAACTGAACTTTATGTCAGGAAAATAATCAATTTCCCCAATTGTGCAAATACGCCGGTTGTGTTAAGTATAACATTAAAACTTGGTATATGGATAGTACTTGCTAATCTTATCTTTATCCTTTATATATATGTGTGCATAATATTGTAGTTATTTACTTTTTACTACTGTAAGAAAAAATAAATTTTTTATTGCACTACTTGTATGATCTACTTATAAAATGTGCGGAAAACCAAACGGTATACAGTTACAATAAATAAAGTAATTTCAGACAAAAATAATGACTCCCAACATGACTTGAGTTGCACCGCAAGCCAAAGTACAACCGAAAAACGCTTAATTGCAAATCAACATAGTCAGCATAATTAATCTTTCGTTAAGTCATTCGGGAAGTGCTTTCAATTGCGAACAAAATTAAAACGAAACAAGCCCATAAACGAAAATCAGCGTCAATATCATACCATTGCAACGATGCTACAAAGACAATGGCAGGCAAACAGCAAGAACACCACAATTTCGAGACTATTAAATATGAGCTTATCTTCAACCTTGGCGAACGCACACACGGCCGCAAATAAAAAGAAAAATATGTGCGTATGTCTGTCCATAGGTATATGTATCTATGCGGGCTCAAGTAAGCTTATGCGCCTAAAATGCCGCTATGATAAACGACTTTCAACAGAGCTACGTGCACTCAATTGGAGTGATGCTTGCTGAGTGGACAATGTGGGCGGGCGGGCGGTCGGTCTAATGGTAAAGCGTTTACCTAACAAAACATTAAAATTTGAAGCGGCATTTGTTTTATGTTTTCATTTCTTATCGCTGTTACTTTTGTTTATCTACCATTTGGCCTCTTTTGGGTTTTTGTTTATTCGAATGGCTGGGATAAAATCAAATTTCGTCTTCATTTCCGTTGCTAGACCTACGACATTCGTGCTTCTCAGCCGCTATGCACCATTTCTGTTGTCCATTCGACATGAGTTTGTAACGGCATGAAATGTGTCTATAGGTGTTCCCCGCATCTGTTTTCGCTTGCCTTCATTTTATACGCAGCCATGGTCATATTCACTCGAACTCGAAATTAGGCACAACGAACTGAGGTGTTCGAGCGTGCTGCGACTCAATGGCTAAATATTCTTCCGACACTTCTGGGGGGAAACTTTTAGGTTCAACATTGCTTCCGTTGCCATATAAAAGCCCACTGGATTTTGTTTTCGTTGTTTTGCCCACTTAAAGCACAAATGATATAAATGCTGCTGCTTGCACACAAACATACACACATACAAAAATATACAATACGTATACAAGGAGTGATAAGTAAAAACAATTTCCCGGCGAAATTACAATGATTGCCAGCACCCAAAGAGCAATGTGCTCATCTCCGCCTTTAATTCGAGTTCTGCATGAATTTTCACTTTTTGCTTATGTATATACTTACATATACATATTTTGCTGTTTTTACTTGCTCTCCTGTTTTCTGTGTTTTTGCGCAGAGGTGAAGTCAATGAGACAATTACTTTCGGTACTGCTGTGTTGTGATGCGTTTGTGTTGATCATTTTATACCTACAAACATTTTGTCTGTCCTCTTTTAAGAATTTTTATTCGTTATTTGTCAGCCCTCCCATTTTCGGTGCATAATTCTGCTGTCTACTTTTATTTTACGTAAGCGTGTTGGGGCTTCTAAATTAATTTTCTCGCACTTCAATTCTTTTTTGTCCTTCGGTTGAAACTTATGAGGCGATGGACAAAGTTCTGCAATATTTAGATACAATAGTAAGTGCTACACAGTAAAAAATGTGAGGTCTAATATATACGCAACTCAGAAAATGTGATTAGACCAGATATTCATCTAGCACCAATATTTGTGAAAATCCACGTCAGATTAAAATAGCGACACCGATGTTGTAAGCAGTGGAAAAGGTTCACCCCTCAGAAAAGAAATCTGCTGAGCTAAACTCTGAAGACAAAATGATATCCCATTTCTTATTTTCGTGTTCCAAACTGATGGATTGAAACCACATCATCATTGGTTCCTGTTCTTCCCATTGGAGCCAAGAGCCTCACTCTGGTGTAATTTACTCAAATTTCATTTACAGGATTGGGTTCGAGAAGGAAATATGTGGGTTAAACCAATTTTGGAAGCAAGTATGGCACAAGCCAATTTAAAGCAAATACGTATATCTCGGAATTAGCTGTATAAAACTCTACTAAATTTGGTACACATTTTACAATACAGCTGAGAAAGCACAATTTTGAAAATTATAGAAATAGGGGGCAAAACCCACGCAACAAAAAAAACCTTCGATATTTCATTAAATCAAATTTGATATGACGAATTTAGTTGGAGAGAAAATTACAGTGGTTCGTAAAATTATACTAATTTATTTTTGCTTATTTATAAAAAAAAAAACAACAATAACTTTTGAGCTTAGGACCAGTTATAAGGAAATTATTTGAAGAAAAAACAACAGCAATCAGTGCGGTAGAAATTAAAGCTGCTATTTCAGAGATCACCACATCTTTTCATCCGATTTCTTTCATCATTCCACCCGAGTATGAATTCATTACCTTTGACTTGCTGGCCAACTACAGCGGGCTTGTAAACTTTTGTTGATTTCCCCTTTTTCCTTAAACCCCACCAACGCAATTCAAGTTCGACAATCAGCCGGTATTACAATGAATTTGCGGTTATTGTTGTCGGTTATCACAAATCTATTTTAGTATTTTTCGAATTTGTTATAGCTGGCGTGAATTATTAATATATGTTAGATACATACTTACTTAATTTATATAAATTATCAATAAAGTTTGGAGCTCAAGTCCAGTTAAAGGGAAAAGTATTTGGAAAGAGACAACGCTCTGACACAAATATGCATTTTTTGGCCAAATTTATCGAATTCAACAATAATTTTTGAGCTCTAAATGGTGTTGTACTTTTTCCAAATAAAAAATTTCCTTATAATTGTCTTGGAGCTCATCAATTACTGCTGATTTAAATAAAATAGGGCAAAAAAATTAGTACATAAATAAATAATGCTCATTTAAATATTCAAAATGAAGGATATTATATTAACTGATTTAAACAATTATTACTGTATCTTTAAAATAGAAACGGTTATTCCTTCATTTGTTTAATATCGAATAAATTTAATTAAATTGGTGAGGAATGAAACATTACATGACTCGAATAAACAAGCAACGAAATTATTAAATTTTAGGAAAGGCTGAATAAGTATGGTGATTGACCAACGCTTTTAAAAAACTATCTTTAAAATGGTATTTGACTTTTTCATCAAATACATAATTAATATTTACTGTCTATTAGTTATATCATCAATGAAATTTAAAAACTCCTTCAGGTTATTTGGGAACATATTTGGCTACATTTAGAATTATTTTCGAGCCTTCCTTTGTCATGAAATATAGGTAAATGAAATACTTTCTTTGATTTGAATGAAGAAAGCTATCAAAACTATCAAAAGCATTTTTTGCATGAATTACAAACACAAATTTGAATATGAATGCAAATATAGGTACTCTCATTCTTTGGCTGAGCTTATAGAGGGACTTAGAAATTCACTATAATTCAACCAGAAGACTATTTTAAGATATGAGAAGTCAGAAACTCGCCAGGTTTCACATTAGCCACCATGGAAAATTCTGTAATTTTATGTTTCGTCCATCGGCCAAACAAAGAAGTTATCCCAGCTTTTATTTGGCAGTTTCATTTGTCATCAATAGACAGACAAGAAAATTGTACTTAGATATATACGTACGGGTGTATGTACATTTCTTATAAATCCATCATGTTTTAAAGCAGTCACACGATTGAAACTTTAGATTTGAGCTTGTTCCGTATAAACCAAAAAATTTTAGGTATATCTGGCAGACGCCAAAAAATATTTGAATATAGCATGAACTCTAAATAAAAACTTACAAATATTTATAAAGTGCCCGAAAACGGTGGATCTTGGTTTAACAACTATATATAATTATTCTATGCCTTAATAGAATGAATATGTTTTTCTAAAACTTTATAAAACAGTGCTTTATATGCCACCGCCGAAAAGAAAAGCCATAACCCTAATGTATGTAATATGATATTAAAAATAAATCTGGCATTCCAAAAGTGACAGAACACTGCGAGATCTTTTGAATTTCTTTCTCGTATCTCTAACGTTCAAAGGCCAAGAGCCTGCATGACAACTTGATGACAGCAATAACATTCTTCGCATAAGCCAAAAATGAAGATACAGTCTAAATAAACCTAATATCAGACGTTCACATACATACATAGGTTAAGTTGAGACTTCTTTTTGCCCTCCAGATATAATCGGAGTTCTGCAACTCAAGGTCTATTCGATGCATCTGCGAATGCATGTGAGGTAACTCAGGAGTAGCCGCAAGTATATTGGTTTACGTCACCGCTAGAATAAAAACAAACTGCAAAGCCTCCCCTGCCTTAGGCCATTAATCTCGCCTGAGTGTGTCCCGTCTTGTAATTTTCTCTTGGTTGTAGAGCAACTGAGATAACAGAAGGTTTTAGGTCTCAAGAGAGTGACGGTTGTTCTTTTTTCTTGCCAGCTCTTTTGGTACCTCGTACCTGTACTTACGTACAACTACGCAATGAACAGATAACCAACACAGCATTATGGTGCCCACAGTCACCAACGCAAACGTACGTTACGTGTCAGCTGACACGTCAAACTTATGAAAGCGCCATGTAAATGAAAACTCATCAACGTGTGCGTGTGACGGTTACGCGCGACGTGTACGTGTGTAATTTGAGAAATTTAGATTTTTGCCGTGAAGCCGTGTCAGCTGAGTGCTCTCTCACCGCACAGTGTTGCCAAGCAGAACTTTTTAAAATCATTAACAAAATAACCTTATAAAAATTTAAATTTTTATTAAATTAATTTAAAATCGATGTTTAATAATGTTAATTATAGATAAATGAACTATTTGCATTTGTTGGTTTTTGGCTTTGGTTTATTATACAATGAAAAATTGTAATTGACAACGCGGATGTGTGTAAAAGTATGTATGCAAACAAATGAATGGCAACATTGTGTTGATGCAAGCAAACACAGTTTTATGTACGCAAAGTTTGTTTACAAAACATACGTACGGTCACAAGTTTTGCTCAATTTTGTGTATCTCCCGTCAAACAGACACGGCATACGTACACGTCGGTGACTGTGGGCACCATTACTGTATTTTAACTCGCTGTTAGGGATTGTTGTTTCACTCTCTCACCACTCTTAATGGTCGCTTGATTATCTGAAGAGAAAGCAATAAAATTACGTTTTTATTCCTCCTCAAGTTTTATACTGGCACAGGTTGAGAATGCTAGAATTTTCAGTCTATCCTTACCATCAAAATAACCAAACAAAAGTTTCCTTTAATAGCTTCTATATTTTTGATCCGTTTTCAAAATATAATTTATGGCAAATACATTTTTGAATAATATATATTATGTTTGCCAAAAGTGCATCCTTCAGTTAATTATTTGAATTATATTAGATACTTATGTATATAGAATTATATTGATAGTTATCTTAACTTTTACCACATTAAAATAAATTTTAGTGTCTATAAAGTTAAATATCTTAGTAGACGATGCAGTTTTTAGGAAGATAATTAAAAACTTGTTTTTTTATCAGGGTCGACCTGGTGTAATCGCACATACATATATGGTACGAATGACTTTGATAAGGTTATAGTCATAGTAACATACTTTATTCATGTAAATAGTACGCATATGAATTTTTATCAGCATCCTGTATATATTTTATTCAGTTTGCCAAAATATACCTTTTACAACCATACTGAGGTCACATTTTGGTGTAAATATCTCCTACTCTGGTTGAGTTATATCGAATTAAAGTATATATATATATAAATTCGAATCAACCTCTTTTAGACTTTTTATGCTAAATATGTGTAGAATAAGCGGAGGACATAACTCCAACTTTTTCCCATAAAAAAGATTTTGTATTTATTTATATCTATTTATTTCGCATAGAACTCAAAACATTCTTGTTGTTAATATGCTCTTCTGACTTCCACCGCCTCATATCTAGAGACTGAGGATGTACATGATTAAAAATATTGCTACCAAAATTTAAAAAAAATAATAAGATTAGAAACACTGAGTAATTTCAAGCTTGAAATGGATACCAAACGTGCCCCCTGAAAAGTACAAGTTAATAATCGAAGCTAATAATCGTGAAGAAAATAATAAACAATAATTGGAAAGACTTAAATAACACATAAAAGAAATTGCTCACAAAGGGAAATTAATACAGACATACATTAAAATGAATCAGTGCCTTCCCATAAAAGTTATTTCATTCATTGCTATTTGCAATTAAAATATTCAGATAATAAACAAAAACTAATTTCACTGCTTGTTTTGTGTTTCGCCTGTGGTTATATTTGCCTATTTGTAATTTTTTTTCGAACGCTTTCTGAATAAAGGCTGACCGCAACAGAAGCACTTTATTATCATTTGGTTTTCATTGTGGGAATATTTGCCATTTTTTCGTAATTTCTTTTTAAAAAAAAAATACAATTTTATTTGCTTTCGCAATCAACATTTCGCCTGCAAATGAAAGAAAAAAAGCGCATATACTTTTATTTGAACATTCATATACATACGTAGGGGAGAAGTGGCGGTTGTGGGCACCTATTTCATTTTCCCTCATAACTTTTGACCATATGCATGTTATAAAGATGTGTAGGTATTTATAGTAAAGTAGAGATATCAGCTAACTACTAATGAAGAAATGTTGTCAATTTCCTGAAATAGAAAAATTTTTTTTTTCAAATTTTGTAAAGGGGTCATTTTTGGACATACTCATTTTTAGGGTCGGTTGTGGGCACCCCAAGTAAATCTGCAGGAAATGAAAATATAAGAAGAAAAACCACCACAAATATTGAATGAATGTTTATTAATTTTAGAATACTTTAGTTTCATTCATCTTCTGAAACACAATTTTTACATGTAAAGTAGCCAGCACGCATGTCAGCACACTTCAGATGGAAGGGCCGATCACATTCGTTGCAATTCGCTTGCTACATTCACGGAGAAAATCCAAAAGAGCAAAATCGTCAACGGATTCGATTTTGTGGGTTGTTTGTCCACGAGACAACGTTTGATAACACGAAGCAGCACATTAAAATCTATATGAGATGATTTTCCAGAATTATCCTTAGAAAGATACTATTTACAGAAATAAATATTTAATAAAAATGAATTACTATTTACAAAAATAAAAACTAATAACACGTTTAACATTACTCCTTGAAAAACTTCTTTATCCTGACATGTTTATCTTCCGTCGATCAGTGTCGGTACGAAAACATAGCATTGTACCGACATTTCATTGTAAACACATAAAAAAATGTGTTAATATTATGTTTTGAAAAGTTTTTCAAAGAAAAAAGGGTGCCCACAACCGACCTAATTTTGGTGCCCACAACCGACTTTTGCAAGCATCTTGAAAAGTAGCGAAAAAAAAATTTGGGGGCAAAATATTGGTAACTGTCAATTTTGGATCACAAAGTATAATATATTTCCTCAGTACATATGTATTGCACTCACCTTTAGGATCAATTTAATGTCATTTACAGCACTTTGAAAAAGGCTCGAAGTTATTCTAGTGGTGTTTTGCTCGCGCAAAAAAATAAATAAGTTCCCTGAAAAAAGCACACGCGTGGGTTCACTTCGTTGCACGGTACAAAAGTGATGTGCTGCCATGAAGCACAAATGCCATTGGTCACACTAACCAAACCTGAGTTCCATCGAATGATATCCAGGGGTGCCCACAACCAACACCATGCCCACAACCGCCACTTCTCCCCTATATAAAAAAACTCGTGCAAACTGATGTTCAGGGTATTTGAACTTTGTTCACCTAACGGGTTTTTGTAACAACATAAAGTAAACGAAATAGATATAATCATATATTTACTAAAACCCATAGAAGTAATTCTAAATCGAGTAAGCCATTTGTTATAAGTCAGAATACTGCTTCCAAAAGTTTTTCAAATCGGACCAAACCTACGCCAACCTCTCATTAACAGTTATTTTCAATCAAAAAGTCAATACGAAATATTTAAGTAGGTTCTATTAAAGAGAATTCGCTCAAATTTAATATGTAGAATGAGGTTGCATAAGCAAATACTCGGAACAAGAAAATTTTGGTAACAGGCGTGTCACCGCCCACTTCCGAGCAAATAGGTGCATTTAAAAATTTTGTCATGAAACTCCACCAAATTTGGTGCATACATTGCATTTGAAGTCAGAAATCAAAATTGCGAAAATTGCAAAAGTCATACAAAAACCATGCCCACCTTTCATATAACATTAAAATAGAAAAATAAAAAAAATCCGGTATTTATTAAGTACACAAGGGGATTTGCTCAAATTTGGTAGGCAAGATTGGGTTTGAGAATGGAATACATGGAATAATAAATGTTGGGAATGGCGATGATATCGCCCACTTTAAATCAAATTGGTATAACTCCGAAACTTCTTTGTCAAATTCTACCACATTACGTTTGTATACTTTGCATTTATATTCAGAGACTACAATTTCAAAAATTATAGAAATCAGACTATAAACCATGCTCACCTCTCATATAACGGTAATTTACAACATATTAAAATATTCAATATTTTACTAAATTATGTCGCGGATCCTTTAAAAATTGGTATAAAGAATATAATTAGGGACAGAAATAGTTAAAAATTGTGTGTGCCACGGTAAAATCATACTAATTTCCGTTTGTGTTTGTTTCAATCAATAAATGTGGTTTAATGTTTCAAAATGATGTTATAATTATTAGCATACTCGGTTTGTTTTAATGCACCAATAAAGACATCTTTTCTTAGATATTGGTTTACATATATATCGAGTATTATATATCTACCCCAAATAGCAGGGAAGATATGGTCAATACTATTTTTCGTTTTAAATGGGGGCGTGAGTACTATGCAGCCTCATATATAAGGTATTTATACCTAGTTGCGGAGTTATAAGAAGTTAAGCTTTTTTATTGACCTATAAGACAGTTTGTATATACCCAAATATTATTAACCTCCACCGAGTAGTTGCGATATAGGACTAGTTCAAATTTCCTCTTCCGTGGGGCGTGGCACCGCCCACTTTTCCAAATATATATAAATATCCTATGTAAGGCTCGGAGAGCACATGCATCTACTGTAAAAATATCATTATGATCGTTTGAGTACTTTGAATCCCTATAATTCATTTTTATATATAAGAAGATTAACTTGACTGCATACAACAAGTAAGGTTTATGTCAAATAAAAACTTGTGCCGGGTATTTGATGCTCGGTATTTTTATTTGTTTCTACATATTTTTGCTAAGTACTCAAATTTTGGTACAATTTGTTCCACTCAAAACTTACACCTGCCTTAACGTGCTATTAAAATATTGATTAAGAAAAAAATTACAGAAACGTTGAAGAGTGGAAGTTTTTACACCTGAATCAGCATTTCTCGGTTCCAGCTACGCCTTTAAAAGCAAAAATGCAACTGATCAGTAATGACAACGGAATAAGGAGCTACTAAGAAAATTAAATTGCTAAGAGAGTAATTCAAACAAAATTAAAGAGAGGTTGTGGCTTTCGGTCATCAGGTTACCGCTTTCATTCGTACATGAATTTGAAAGTTTCGATGAGCCGCTGCACCTATTATTGAAATTTTTTATGATTTTCCTTTTGGTCTGTAGTTCTTCGCAATCGCCCTCTTCTTCTTACGAAACGTACACTTCACTGGGCGATCGCAGCGCAGGCTTGAAGGCAGAATTTTGTCATTCGGGCATTTAATAAATGTGCCGTTCAAAATGTTCCATCGATTTTTACTTCTCGAACAATCAGTTATCGATTAATAAATGTGTTTTTTGTCTGGTCGTTTCTAGTTAGAACCTATTGGTTTTCGGCTTGTGGCGCCACAAACGAGCAACGGCTCGAAAATTAAATGTTAATTTAATGAGTAATTTTATATTTAATCCAAATACTCCTGCAAGTACTGAACCCAATATTTCAGCATCTGCCCGTTTATTTAAAACATGAACTAATCGAAAGCAAAGTTATTGCAACACTTATAATACTTATGGCACAAAATTTGTTTATATTCTATAATAAAAGAATTAAAAGCAGACGAGAAAATAAAAAGCACTGTAGCCTAATCCAAAAAATGTAAAAAATAGAATAAACATAATATAAAAATGCAAAACAAGCGAAAAATGTAAAATAAAACCCACTAAAAAATCCGTTTTAAAACTAGCAATATTCTTGGCTATTGAAAGCAAAATATAAAAACCAAAACAGTGGAATGCGTAAGCTACTTTCAATACGCTTACGAGCCGTAATCCTTAGCGCACTAACAACAATGCCATAAGTACTGACTAAGAGTGCCGTAGCAGCTGTATAGTGTACACCGTGAGCGGTGAAGTGTATGAATGAAAGAGTGTGACGGACCAAAGCAATAAGTACTGGAAAAATGGTGGTAAGAGGGAAAAATAAAATTGAAAATAAACTTTGGCTACGGCACGAACTTCGTGACGAACTAACTGACCTAACACAATCCAATCCACTAGCAGTTTGTTTGCGTACACATACGAAAGTACTACTAGCAAGTGGGTGAACAGAAAAAGATTGTTAAATAAAAAACAAAAAGAAGCACAAACACTTTCAAACGCATACATACAAACATATATAGAAAGATAGAGTGCAGCGGCAAGGAAAAGGACGATGGTCCTGAAGAGCTATCGGCTACCGCCACTCTAGTCACACACCAACACTTTAGTCACATGGTAACAACACACTAACTTAGAGTGTATGAGTATTAGTGTTAGTGCACTCACTGCAAAACATTGCCCACTTAAACTCACTTATGTACACACACTTGCTCAAGTTTTAATGCTAAAGTATTGGCTATTCTACTCCTTTCGTGCATGCGTGTGCGTGTGGTGTCTGTGTATGGGTAGGTGGGTAGTCATGCGCTAACTCTTAAATTTGCGCTCGACTGATGAAATTGTTGACACAGCCTGACCGGATGTAAAACAGTTGGTGTTGCTGAACTTAAGAGCGGTGGCTGGAGCAAGAAGAGGTGATGGTGTAAAAGTGCCAAATGCCAACAGCTTCGAAGCGAAGAAATGGCAAACAACGGATTTGCATATAGTTATCCTGTAGGGAAAAATCAATCTGTTATGTAAATAAACTAGTTTCTGAACTAGTGGTTATTGGAGGTAATCATATCTTTTACATAGTGACCGCGCATCTCAGTGGCATCTGCTAAGGAATAATGAATGTTTTGAAACCAAATTGAATTTGCGAATAAGAATACACCATTCGTATATGAAAGCCACCGCTAACAACCACAGTATAACCAGTATAAAGCTTGAGGTGAAAATCTTCAATAGGGTTGATACTTTCGGGAGTGAAATTAGACCATGCATGGTTGGTCTTAGAAAACAAGAAAAATTAACATAATAAATGTTGGTCAAAAGTTATAATATCATGCTTAATTCTTAAGTAAGAACTCGTATAATTATTTACATAAAGTATTCAACGCAAATATTTATAGTAAAAGTTCGTTACCATAATTCTTGCAAGACAAAATTGGTTATCGAATTGCTCGGAGCGCCGTTACTAAGAAAAATGTTTACATATAGCTACAAGTTAGTCCTGTTAGACTTTGTTGCTGAAGTTTATTCAGGTGAATTCACATCACTTGCTAATTCCCTTCTAACAAGAGCATGTAGTTAATTGTTTTCATACACACACATCATTTATATTTATTTACTTTCAAAAGCTTTCCTGATGCGCTATTTTAAACATTTTCGTTAATTTTGTTTCACTTTTCTGGGTCAGCGTTACCGTAGTCCTGAGTTGTATTTCAAACAATTGTTCGATTAAGTGTATAAAATTTAACTCGTACACATCTTTTCCAACATTTTAATAAAATACTTCTTTATTGAATATTTATTGCTTTTCTTGAATCAATTTCTACCTGAAAGAGAAGTTGCCTGCAAAAACTTATAGAATATATGTCAAAAACGCTTCAACTAACTTGAAGTGCCAACTTAATTTTGACTTGCAAAATGCGCCAATGCATAAAATCTACAATTAACTTTAAGTACCAATTAATTTTGTTAATGAATAAGCGCCATAAATTTTAGTGGGATATGTATCAATTTAAGCTACAACTAACTTTAAAGGCGATTTGCTGTTTACTATGACCAATGCTACTGAATTCGAGTTAGACTCTTAAATGTTCAGATTTGTTTATAGTTCCTTGGGACTAATAGTTGAACGAGGAGATATGTGTGTTTTCTTTGTAATTATAATCTGTTCCCTTAATGCTTATGTAAAAACATTTCATGATTTCGAATATTATATCCGTTTTCCATCCTCCCCTGTTTATGAATATTTCTACCAACTACTCCACAATATCATTTATTTTGTAACATTTATTTTACGCTTATCCAACTTTTCTTGTTTGCTTGTTTGTCACTTGAGATAATAAAATTCAATAGTTTTCGATTAAATTTATAATATAAAGTTGGCAAAATGGAATCGATTGGTAGTAGAGAAAACGTGGGCTAAATTCACGTTACAAAGAAATCTCCTAAAATGGAAAGGATCCAATTAGATTTTTAAAAAATCTTTAAAGTGGATGAATATTCGAATTTTTTCGGCACGTTCCTTGAAAGCAGAATTTTGCTTATTGCAAAATTGTGATGAATTGATGATTAGTATTGATTAATAAATAAAAAATTGTATCTTTACCTAGTCGAAGTGAAATTTGATATACAGAAATACAAGTGTATTTCCCAAAATTTTTTTATATATAGTTATGCAGGAAGTGAAGGTAGCGTAATTCTAACTTTAATATGTTTACGGAAATACTAATACTGACTTTTAATTGTATATTTTCTTTGAGAAAAGCTTACTATTTTTGTATGCCGATGGCCGAAAAAAGTCAGCCTTGGTTAGCTCGGCATTAGTTGACAGATAACTATTATCTAACTTTTATTTGGTAGCTATCTTTTTACTTTTTGTTTAATCACTATTTTTATGCTAAATAAAGCTAGTGACCTCTTAACACATCTACCTGCTTATGTATTAATTGTGTTAAAGTAAATTACAAGCCGAAACAATGCACTTAATGTAATCAAGTTAAGTGACGGTGTTTTTTTATTCAAAGATTTCATAAAAATGCATTTTCCTTAATTATTACAGCTATTATTATTAATTAAATTTTTTTGCAGAAACATCACACGACTCCGACACGTTTAAATGTTTTCTTTTTGTGATAAACGAACGTCAAACTTTTGACAGCTGACTTTTTAGAATTCTTTTGCATGACTTGTCAACTAACAAAAAATATGTTTCTGGGTGTTTGATAAAAATGGGTTTTTATTTTAAATCACTACAAAATAGTTAGTAAAAAATCATCTGGTTTTAGTAATTAATAATTTTTTACTGCAGGGTAAGTATACATATATGTATGCTATTGCTTTTATTTAAGCTATACAATTTCTGTAATTATTTTCAACAAATGTTAAAATTTATTTATCCACTTCTGATAGCACAATATCCTAAAATGAACAACTGAAACCTTATAAGCTTTTCCGAGAGGTGAATTTCACCGTAATTACTAAAAAAAAAAAATGTAAACAATCCAAAAAAGGTTTTCTATTGGTTATACTGTGCTTACTGCGCTTAGGACTCTGGTTCGAATCACAATTGGAAGGTTATGGGAACTTTTCAAATTACTTTCACTCTTTTAATGCTCGTTTTTGTTTAATTTATTTTTTTTTTTGAATTTGTAAACTATGACTGAAGGCAAAGGGAATGTAGGTGTAAGTATTATGCTATCTATGAGATCACCAAATACTCGATCCCTTAGCCCCGTGCCCGATATTTGAAGATTTATAACTGACTTTGTAACTAATAATGTTTTGCCTTTACTAGTATCCGAATTAAGGAAAAGGGATGCAAAACCTATCTCTTACGAAATATTTGTTAAATGTCATATGTGTTATAAAGAAAATAATAATAATTATTATTTTGGCGCTATTAAAAATTAGTTTACAAGCTTTGATTTGGACAGAGATTTGAAAATCGGGCACTCCGAGAGCAGCACGCACTAAAAACAGTATTTAATTTCACATTGGCGTTAATAAGTTATTGATGTCATATATTTGTGCAGCCAATGGGAAGTTTTGGGGTTCAAACCCCTGCCGAAATGCTAAAACTGTACTATTTTCTTGGAACTAATTTAGGTTTTTTCTTACATTAGTGTAAAATCCCCTCCAAAATATTTGTCTGTGTGCGCCTCTGATGCCATATATATAAAATTCTAACTGGTGGGCATATTTACCAATTATTTAAAAAAAATCAACCTTTCAATTGTTACCCTGAGGTGTAGCGTTCATTACTAAGTTAAATGATAACTAGTTATTTGTTTTTAAGAGAAATTTAATGAACCTGGGTGTAAATTACTCTAGTTCCATCGATTCCAAAATACAAAAAAGTGGAAAAATTACTATTTTTTACAGATATATATCGTCGAAATGTTATTTCGTAGAACATCGCCAGATTAAAAATATGAGTTCCAGCTGCGCACAGGGGAAAAAAGTAATTGCTCAACAAACTCGTAGTAAGCTAGTTTAGAAGTATTAGGTTCACAGCAGAGTATCTGGAAAGTAAATGAGCTGGTTCAAATAAGTGCTGAGCTAAATATTCCGCTTTGGAATGTGCTAGCCTTTACCAAATCTATAGCAGAAACTTTCAGTGTCACTTTGATGGTTGACTGTGGTGAGTAAACAAACTTGTGTTCATTTGGAAATCATTATTCAGATTTTTTTCTTAATTCTTTCTTTTTTCTTAATTCAAAACGAATTAGCAAACATAAAATAATTTTTCTGTGATACACATGTGTAGGTAGGTGTAGCTATGCCGTTTTTCAAGAATTAAAATTTCTACCACACATTTTTACACCAGTTTTTTCCTAACCAAATTTGACAAAGGATGACGGGAATTAGTTTTTAAACACCAGAATGAACACTCGAAAACGCTATAGGGTAAAATTTGTCAACTTTTTTGAATTCTCAAGCCAACTTATGTACGGCTAATATTCATAAGTATGATGTTTTCAAAATATACGGAAAAATGTATTACAATGCATATCTGAGAAAAATGCCAAATGAAAAAATTAAGTAGAATAGTTTAACACATTAGCTCTCACATGAACTAAAACGGAGTACAGCGCCATCTTAAATTTGAATAAAAGGAAATCTTTAGTTCGCCAGAGGATTAAATTTTCGTGAGAACTATTCGCAGGAAGACAGATTATTTGAATAAAGAACGAAAACTTAGCAAGTGTACAGAGCAGGTTTTTAATTTGCATATTAGACTATTTATTATTTCATTCAGATATTTTAATTTCAGATTTTGAGGGTGTGTTTGGGATTTTGAGTACCTAGTTTTTTATTAATTTTATTACTACAACGAAAAAATGTATTATAAGGCCTTTTTATTATAAAATATTGTATGCCCATATGTACAAAATTAACCAGGATATGAACTTTATAAAGCCGCATGCCAATTTTCGCCAGTGTTCTAAAATAAATTGACTTTTAGTACATTTTCGGAAACCGGCATTTACGACGATATCTGCAATTTCACTTCTGCCTAGTTAATGATGTTTGTTTTGAAAGTTAATGAAGTGCAAATTTGCAATCAAAAACGAAACTAACACTTGAAGTGTCAAGGTAAATTTATACAAAAAAAATTTCCGTTTTACTTTTTGTTTTGCCAATTTATTAATGCCGCTACGCACATTTCTGATACTATCTATGTACATTATGTCAACCAGAAAATTCGCCGTTGAAAAAAAGAATCCAGAACAAAAGCTGTCACGTTGGAATAGTCAGGTGCATTACAGCTTATTTTGTACGTTGCTAGTAAAGATTTTGCAGGAGAAATATTGTTTTCATTTCCAATAAGAGTTACATCGGCGAAGATGAAGAAAAACATGAAGATGATGAAAATGAATGATAAAGATGAAGATTTAGATAAAGTTAAAGTATGCGATAAAAGTACAGATAAACGCACAGAAGAAATAACTCTTTTCAGACAACGTAAAACGTAGGTTAGGTTAGGTTAGAGCGGTTGCAACCATGCAACTCCACGGATGCGCACGTACGCTGACAAAACCCGCTGTGATACCGCAGGCGGGGGCCATACGTTTTCTTCTTCCCTCCCTTAGAAGGTGAACCACCGTGCGCGCCTTACGTAGCACAGAGCATCGGGAATGCTAGCCGAGCTCAGGTCGGCCAAACAGTTTAGAAAATACCCATTTAGGAATTGGTTTCGAGTCTTGGACAAGGCGGGACAGTGGCAGAGATAGTAACGTAAAACGTAACGTTGGACGATATATGTTATAAGTAGTACTAAAAAGTAACGAAAATAATATTTCTCCTGTATAACAGACAATGCTAAAAATATGTATTGGAAAATAACTGATATTGGGAAGGGAACAATTATTTTTCCTTTATAACACAGTTCAGTTAACGGGCAACGTCGAATGAAAAAAATGGCGAATGTAAGGACAGTTATTTTATTTAATTTCAGAATTCAGACAATGTTTTTCATTTGTAAGTTCTGCTTCAATATCAGTTATTTTTGGCCTCCCCTTTTATTAAAACAGCATTTTTACACAACATTTACGTATACATTTTTTATAGAATAACAAAATTCGTATATTTTTCTAAAGCTTTATTCAACAGTTCGTCTTTCGGCACCACAAAGCTGCTTAACTAAGTAAAAATTTAAAAAAGTCATAACCCTAATGTACACTTACGCTATGTGTATTTTAACCTGTGTAAATAAGTTGAGTACCGAACCGTCGGATTTCACCCCACAGCTGCGCAAATAATTTGTGATTTACAAATGTTCTCATTTCGTACTAATTCGACCTCGACCCTTGCATACATGCATACATATGTATGTACATAAATACCTAGCTGATCTCTGCTTTAAGCAAATGATTCTTGCCAACAAAAGTCAATTAGTGCATCGTTTATAGGTCATATAAGTTCCGCTGACGTTTGCCCAAATATTAGTTACAACCGAACGAGCAACGAGTAACGAGCTGGAGCAACACGATGGTGATATATGAATATACATACTTACATAGATACATACATATATACATGTACATACATATGTATATATTGGTTAGTCTGTAGATATGTAAGCGAAGCATTGTAAGGGCAAACAATTGACAGATAACCAAAGGCATTAAGGAGAAACGGGGGGCGAGTTTGGGAGAACGGGAAAAGAAGATAAATGATCAAACACACAATGGAATTATACAGCCAGCAAATTAAGTAAAGTATAAACGATATACGTAAGCACCTAAATTACGCATTTAGTCAAAAGCTAATGAATATAAGCCAATAGATAGATGTATTGGCGATTCACCAGGGATACTCGTATTATACAACACAAGTAATTACTCGTACATAAAGTATATGCACACAAACTTGCACATATAAATATGTTCGTATAATATATAAATATGTATGTACATATATCTGTCCATTCAGTTGACTGCTTACAGCAAAGGTTCCGGTTGAGATCTTTAGTACTTGGTACTTAGTTGGCTGGTTGGCTGGTGACGCTATATTCAAAGTGGTGCCCACTTGTCGCCTGTCACAGTGTTAATGTGTGTATGTGTGTACGGCAGCCTGCTCTTGCTAGCTTTACGTGCTTAAAATAGCGCCACGCTTGCGCCTACATATACGTATGTGCATTTGTATAGGTACATATGTACATATGTGACTATCTATCTATGTAGGTACGTATATACATATGTATGTTAGCCTTGGTTGACAAGCAGTCAAGCAAAACCGATGAAAATAAATATTGCAGGATATAACGTATGCACGTAATCTGCCCACAATGGAGCAGCAGTTACTGCCTTCACTTGTCACTTTCGTTACACAGCCACAACCTCATCTTTGCCATGCACTTCAAAACACATTAACGGGCTGACTTTGATGACCTGTTTGTTATCACAACGAAGGTACTGGAACACAAGTAGAATGCCACTGAAATACCATACCTGCCCACACACGTGGGTGCAAATTCACATTTACATATATCATAAGGGAGAGCCAACAATATGCAGCATATATCGGGGTTACTTGAAGTGTGCATTGAATGAAAAGAATAGGGCGAAAGGAAGTCAATAGCGTTACATGCAACCAAAATTTTCTTTGGTTACAGTGCTCTGAGGATCGCAGCAGCTTTTCACTTTGCTGCATTTATGTGGTAGCGCAGCGTATACGCCAATTTCCGTCAGTGTCTGTGGTAGACAACAAATATTGCAGAGTTGTTGATGCAAACGACAGATTTGGCGGTGGCAGGTTGCAGACTTCTTACCGCTTACTGTCAGTAACTGGAGAAAGCCTTGGGAAACTTCACGTTTAACACTCATACGAGTATGGAACGAGAGTTTTGATTTCTTTATAAACAGTAGTTAATGTTTTATTAGCTAAAGTATTTCGAAATGCAAATGTTAGCACATAAGTAAGTATAAATCTGCCAGAATAATATTTTATAATATTTTTTTATTGATTTACTTATTTATATACGATACTTGTGACAGAAAGTACATAGTGTAAAGTGGATTCTGTAAAAACTGTTTACGAAAATTTCCGCAAAAAATATGTTCGGCTCATAATGCGAGTAAACCCCTTTTTAATAAATCCTTGCAACATGAGTTTTTGTCTATTAAAAATTATTCATTTTTGAAAATACGGAAAAACGCTTTGGTCTGTATGAAATCGTGTACGTTCTTTAAAGTCGTAAATTAGCTCGAATTGAAAATAACGAAGCAGCACAAAAGTTCCAAAAATCCAAGGAAATGGTAAAAGCCCACTTCAACCATATACATAACTATTTGAATTTAGTTTACTTTAGGATATATATCAGACTACTAGAAGCTCCAGTACTACTGAAATTCTTCCCATTTTCTTGCTTTTTAACGACCCCAAAAATTTGTTTAATCCTATCATGTCGACTACCTTACAATATCCAAAATGTGGGAAGTCAAATTGACCTATAATTACTAACTTTCTCTCATTAAAGAACTTAACCTCACCAAACAAAAGCTGACTCCGAAATTAATAATAAGCAGTTGTTAACGCACCCCTTCAAAAAATAAACACAAATGCAAAGACAAACAAAATTTAACTAAATCACTACCAGAATAAATAAAACATTAAAAATAAACGCCAGAAACAAAAACCAACCAATTAGCAAGTAAGAAAGAATCTAAGTTCGGGTACAACCGGATCTCCGGGCCCAATATAGGATATACATATATAAATTTGAAAAAGTGGGCTGAGACAGTTACCATTATATGAGAGAGGGGTGTAGTTTCGTTCGATTTTAACAATTTTCAATATTTTGCTTACCGACCTGAAATGCATGCGTACCAAATTGGGTAGAGTTTGGTCAAATAGTTTCGGAGATATAATTTTTTCTTATAAAATGGGTGAAGCCACATCCATTATCAAAAAAAAAAATAAAAAAAAGCCAGGTACTCACGTATGCCATATTATATTCTTTTGATTTTCACTGAATACTGTTATGTTGGCATGATTATTGCCCGATTTCGCTCATTTGCAATACCAAAGTACTTTGGGTTCATGGCAAGATGTTGTCGCTGATATAGTTCAATATTTACTCGAGTTATCCAACCCAAGTACGGACAGACATGGCTTAATAAATTTTGTTATTAACTCTAAAAATTTTGGTAAATACCGGTTGCCTTATGCTTTTATAAGGTTGACAACGATAATATCCTGGGCACCAGGGCCGTTGGGTATAAAAAAAAAAAACAACAACAAAATACGAAGTAAAGGATGCAAGAACAATGCATTGTTACCAAACCACAACAACCAGCAACTCAAATTGAAATCTTGAAATAACAGCAACTATACACAAACATAGTTTTCAGCTAAGTTCTAAGCCGCATAAGACCGGCATATTAAATATAAAAATACATATGTATGTAGATATCCTGGGTGACCTCCGTAGCCTTAAACCATAAGAAAGGACGACACGTTACTTTTGCTTTTCTCGTCGATCAACAGGGTAGTTCCTACTCCTTGGACCACATGCTTAAATGATAGAATGAAAAGAGAAGGGGCTACCTTGTTGATCAACGAGAAAAGCAAAAGTAACGTGTTGTCCCTTCTTATAGTTCAATGATATTTGGCACAACGAAAGCAAAGTGTAGTGCCATTTAGAAGTCTCATTATCAGCATATCTAGTGTTGCAAAACTGTACCTTAATCTGATGTACAGAATGCTCTAGGTATTTGATGATCATCAAAATGCACTTATTCAGATGGCTATATAAATCAAGCAACCCTTTCTGTGTTAAAAAAGTCTCAAAAACTACTATATTCTAGGATACTGATAATGTATGTACATATGTACCAGTGTGTCTGGCTGGTACTCTTTAATTTTAGCAGGTGGCAACACCCTGCGAACAAATATGTCGACTAAACATTCCCTCGGCCTTTTTCGTTTCACTCAATTCATTACTTTTTCTGAATTACACGACGTAATATTTCGTTTGTAAGTCTACTTCCTTTAAACTTCATGTCGTAATATCTCCATTAACAGATCATTTTATTTTATTTATTTTTTAAGCAGGGGGCAACCTTTTCAAACGTTTTTTCCAAACAATGCTTTCTTAAAACTCTTCAGTTGTGACCATATTTTAGTATTTGATTTAAATTAATATAAAAAAGTTAGTTAAACTTTTCTAAAGCTTTTAGTTTGTTACTCTTATTGTAAAATATTATTTATTCTTTAGTTAAACCTAATTTGCATTTGCCTTCTTTCAAAATATTTGGAAAATGAAGCTGAATTAAGCTTTTTTCATTTGATACTTCTAATGCAATATTTATTCTCATCCATTGTTTTATTTGAACTTAGCCTTCTAAACAAATGGCAACTCCCTTCGAAAAATCGATGCAACAGTAACTAATACACAGAACGTGAATTTTGAAAATAATTGTCGACGATTTTGTGAACGTCGCTCCGAACTTAACTGAACATGAATTTCAAACACGTACACCCTTATGAAAAATCTCCCTTTTTGCTTTTCAGTGAAAAAATCTACTTCAGGAATATCTTAAATTATTAAAAATGAAGATAGAAAGACTTTGTGCTTATAATATGTATTAGGTTATTCATATTTTCAAATCACGACTCCTCTTGCCAAGTTATATATTTCTTCAAATAAACAAAATAGCAAAAATAAATAATGCGGGAGCTGACAATCTTATCAGATTTCACAAAAAGCTAATATTTATCGCTTAAACGGCTAAAGAGCCTGCTTTTCGAAATCATCTTCCAAGGGTTGATATATCAGTTAAATAAGTAACATCACATTTACATGTATGCATCATGCCATTTTATGGGTTAACTCCTATGTAAAAACTCGCTTATCAATAACCTCACCCATCATCTTTCTCACTCATCAACTCACTCACTGTTTTTTGCTATGGGGAAATCGAGTCTAAATCTTTCCGTTCTGTCTTCCGGACTGATGGATTAACATTGACGGCACTTTTGAAAGTACCTAAGTATGCAAATAAGTTCATACTTTTAAATATACATATATCTATATATATATATATATATATAAACATGTATAGTGGTATCACATATGCAAGTTGTTTGGTTTAACAGACTTATTTCCACCAATATTGAAACGTACTTATGCTGCTGGCTTGCCACCTGTTGCCAGTTTCTTACCTTTAACGGTTAAAACAACATTTTATTGCGGCAAAAAAACATTGACTATTATCGACGATGAAGGGGTGAGGTTTGTATTTGTTAAAAATATTGAAAAATAAATAACACTTCCAGGTAAAAATATATAGATGCTGTGTTTTTAAATAGATTTGTTCATATAAAGTAAACCGATAGCAGCTGAGTGTTAGCAACATGCATTCCTCTTTCCCATCTTTGTACCTAATTATAGCCTAATGTGGATAATTTTAATACCTTCAAATATTTGGCAAATTATGTCCGAACCAGATAAACTAGCAGTAATTTTTATTTGTGCCATATGGTACGGTTTGACAGTTCATTATGGAATAATCCGATACAGCATTAATCCCATAAATTCTATAAATTTATGAATGAACAGATTTTTTAATATCCACAGTTTGCTCTATTGCGTGAATACATGGAAAGGCCGAATATTGTATAGTTATAATAACTAAATTGTCAATTTCCCAAGCGAA
The DNA here is from genome assembly GCA_951828415.1 of Anomoia purmunda. Lineage (NCBI taxonomy): Eukaryota > Metazoa > Arthropoda > Insecta > Diptera > Tephritidae > Anomoia > Anomoia purmunda. The sequence continues at coordinate 40,904,687 of OX639996.1, forward strand.
GAAGGATATTTACTTCTAACTGGACGCCGATCCTATGTCAAAAAACATCTAAGAAAGTGAGTTTGTCAAGTTCTTTCATAAACGAGCAGGAATTTTTATACATTCGATGGGAAGAATAATGAACCTCAGGACAAACAAATGCTTTTCAATCGACGTTTCCTGTCAAGAAAAAGAGAAGGCGATATACATTAAGTCCAAAAGATTCTGTTCTGAACGATAAAATGAATCTTTCTACATAATCTCCCTTTATTTGAATAGGTACCCTTAGCAGTTGACTTCGCTTCATCAATAATAATAATAATAATTTGGGACTTGCATCAAATAGTTTGATGTTTGGCCGAACATATTCTACAATTTGTGGTGTTCGTCTTTATGTTGTAACACAAATTGAGGGTCCTACGACAGAAATACACTCGGACGTTTGCCATTGCCTCTCACTTGCCTACTGCGGTAGTGTCAAATTTTTTTCCTCGGATTTCATTTAGAGAATAAATGGTAGTCACTTGGCGAACCAAGTTAGGAATCGACAAGCACAGCAGTTAGATTTTTGAATCGACAGTATACTTTTTGTAATACTAAAAAGTCCAGTAATTTAACGCTAAAGTTTTGTATCTCCGATAAAAAAGACACTTTTTGAACTTACTATGCACACGCGTTACTCTGCTTTATGCCGCTTTATTCAGGTACATTATTGTGATTCCATTGCAATTGGCAAATAATATATACAGTAGTTTTTCTGACTTTTATAAAAGTCAGTTTTACCGAAGTTTAACATTTCAGGAATAAATTATTAAATATTATATTATATGTCACACTTTTTCTACTTATTAAAAGCACTTCACATCAAGAAAAATTAAAATTAAAAAATGTCTCATTGCTGAAAGGAAAGAGAGTAACAGTAACAGCTATTGCACTCACCATCGCTGAGTTATAATTTTTACATTCTTCATATGGCACCAGAAAATGGAGGGCCTACAGTTATACTCATTTTAGGGGCACGTTTTCTCATGGCAAAAATATACTCAGAGATTTGGTATGTACTGACATAATCTGTCTATAATTAATATTATTATTTTCTTTATGTTACTTAACACACCCAAAATTTGACCCGGCTCAATGGCGGCTGCCATTCGGCTACTGCATAACAAATAAAATTTCATACAAATAATTATGGTTTTTGCTCTTTCCGGCCATTCAAATGAACAGTTAGTAATGGTATGAATTTTACAAAATTACATGGCTCAAAAACTTATTAAGAATAATTATGCGCATTACCCACTCCAAAAATATTTAGTTAAGTTAATGTTACTGCTTAATATGTAAAAACAAATATTAAAAAATGGGACTATTATTAACTAGACATCAGATCTATCACTGATTCCGAACGAACTACCGTCGTGAAGAAATCTCCCTTCATGAATTCGGGAAAAATACTATGAGCAATTCAGACGTTTTCGTAGTTAGTGCTGCCAACTGTTATTCTAAGTACCAAATCTGTACACGAAATTCAGCTGTTTTTTTTTTTTTGTTTACTTTGTTGGCAGCAATCGAAAGCAAAATCATATTTTTTCACACGCAAATTTGACAAGTACCTATTTTAATACAAAAAAGTTAAATGGATTCCATTGCGGTAGCAGCTTTATCAGTAGAGCAAGAGCGAAGATGCTTAAAAATTGAGCGTACAAATTTACGAGATGTTTGCTATCCTTTTAGTTTGGACGTTAAAGCGAGAGTTGTTGTAATAAAATACATGCATATATACGTACATATCGAACAAATATTTTATTTTGTAGTTTTATAAAAAAATTTCGCCTAAATAAGGATGCACAAACGTACTGGATGTGGTGCAAGGTCTTTCTCCCAAAAACTGTGCACATTTTCTTTAGAGGTTTTTGGAAAACTTTATGCAATGTCTGCCCGCTCCGCCATCATATTCCCCAGTCTTTCATACTGACTCCTATTTATGGATGGTCTTGACCTGATTGAAAAACATATTTAGATTTATGCACTACAGCCACCAATAAATACTTCTTACATTTTGATTCACTTCAGTATAAGACATCAACTTAGTTTATTGGTTGCTTGTATGTTTTATTTTGTTTTGGTTATTCTATCGCTTCTCCTGATAAACAATAACGTTCGTAAAAAATTTTCCCGAAGAACTATCAAAATTCCTTTCAATAGCCTAGGAATCAGTGATATCGATCTCCCGAATTTCGAATGACAATGAGCAAATATTGAAAACTTTGGCGATGACAACGATAACAGTAGGTATTAGTAACGGTATTGGGAGTTTTATGTGAACAATAAAATAATTGAAAAGTACGGTAAAATTATTGAAAAAGTGGTTGAAAAATCACCATAATGATAGATACTTATGTGGAAAAAGTGAAATACATCGATATAACTGCAAAATAAACTAAAATAAATGCTTAACATATACTCGTATTTAGTGTATTTCGTTCAATATAAAAGTATTATATTTTTCCATTCGATAAATTGTTGCAAACTCAAAGCTTCAAAGACTATAAGTTTCATATGAAAACCCTGGGTTTACATATAACGCGCACGTTTTTTACTCATACAGTAACAAATCGTTTTTAGAAGTGCAAATACAAAAATGCATGCAGTAATGCAGAAGTAAAAATATATTTAAAAAGAATTACGAGACGAATAATGGGAACGAGAACGAGAAAAGAAATTGTGCAGAAATTTATTTAAGCAATAAAATAAAATAAAGTAAAAATAAGCGAAAACAATAACAATAGTATCCATGGCAAAAACGAATGCCAACAACAATCAGCACAAATGCTGATAAAGGGAAATAAAGATAATATTTTTTGATGAAAAGATGCAAAAAAACAAAAAAAGAAACTGCAACTTTCAACAAAAACCACTATGAATGCGCAACAGTCATTCTTTTAATGGCAAGTGCGATGGCAGCCAGAACGATGGTGGTAAGAAAAACTTGCCCTAAACTTGAAATCGTTCATTAAACTTCCGCTTGTTGGTTCCAAATTGAAACTTTTCTTACCAAGTGAAATCAAGCTAGTGAAAATGGTTAAGTAAACCACAAGGAAAACAACAATTACACAAATGTTTGCCAAGAACTGCAAAGTGGCAAAGAGATTGCTTGGAGCAGCGGAAACGGCGGAAGTGGCGACGCCCAAAAGTATCAGATAGCAGCAAACAGCACTTGCATGTATTGGAAATTGTATGTAATGATTGTTTTCTTTTTTTTTATCACTTTTAATAGTTGAATGTTGGCGCAAATAAATAATGAGAAAAATTGAAAGTTTCGCGCAAGAGTAAAAAATTAAGACTTCAACAGACAAACGATAAAGCAGAAATGAGAAAGTAAACATGAAAATAAGAAATTAAAACTGCAAAAACAAAGAGACAAAAAGTAAAAAAAAATTTAAAGAAAGATACATTGAAAAGCAGAACTTTTCTGGGAAAATAGCAACAGATCAAACAGCAACTTGTTGTATTTTTACCATTTCTCGCTTAGCCGCTTTGCGCAGTGGCTGCACAGTTTTGTGAAATTTTCAAAAGAATAACAATTTGTGTTTTTTTTTTAGCATTTATTCATGAAAACAGGAATGATTAAAGTTAAAGTCTGTAGTTGTAGTCAGGACGACCTAATTGTTTTTTTTTTGTATACATAAATAAATAGTAGTAACTTGCTTGGTAAAAACAAAGTGAATTTTAGATTGAATGAAGAGGTTTTTAAGGATTTTGAACTCTCCTTAAAAATGTGAAAACATTGAAGAGTAACCACCATCCAATTAGCATTGAAAAGGGTTCAGTACAAAGTCGTACCATTGCAAAACCGAACAAAAAACCAATTACTTTTAATTCGCCTTATCCGCAGCATCCTGCGATAACTTAGCCTTCGGATTTCCATTAGGTCAGTTTTAAAGTATTCACGGTCCTAAAGTGGTAATTTTCGCGCCGTTAAGAAAATCAGTTTTTGCTTCAATATTTCCTAAAGAAGCCCCGACAGACATTGTATGGTTTAATATATCATCATGATTTAAGCCACGCGATTTAAATATTAGCAACTTCAAATTCTCGTCCCAAAGAAGAATTTCAAGTTGAATAAGAATAGTTTGTCTCCGAGAACTGGGGCTTATTCTAAATCAACAAACTTGTAGGTTATTTACATATAAGAAGCTTACACAAAAAACTTACAGAGTTAAATTTTTAAAACTTAGGAATGCGACTAAACTATTCTGGTATTTACTGAAACTTGGCTTAAACCGATTGTGTTGGACTTAAGTAGAGGTTTTGGTTTGATATCAGTGGTTTGTGCTCGAATTCAACATCAGTTCTTTTTTAAAGTAACTTCTTTACTGCCCAATTATAATACTCCTATTTATTTAAAACACTTTTCGATCCTGTTGTGTGTTCGGAGACTTCAATCTTCTATTTATTTTATTGGAATCAAATATATGGGTTTCTTGTGCCTAATTCAAACTCCTATATTTTAACAAATTCATAAATGGCTTATCAGATTATTGGTCATTTCCGAATCAGTACACTTTGTAATAAAATTTTTGTTTGTAATGAAAAAAGTCAGTAACGACTCTTTTGCTATTTAAAAACTCCAGTTTAGCGTTTAGCTTAAAATAGCAATATTTGATATAGTCTAACTTCGTGGGGATATAAATGAGAGTGCTTTGTATTTGAGTAATGCTTAAAATTGTATTAAAAAAAATATGTTCCATTTGCTGGGAACCTGAAATCCTAAATGGTTTAAAGGAGAACCAGCGAACTTGTTATCCTACCCGTATGTATGCATATGCTATTATTCGGAACAAATACAATGAACACAACATATTGCTCTACAGGAAATACATTGTCAAATTAATAAAAATATCACTACCAACCCATCTGGTACTATTACCAGCTGAATATATTAAATATGGTAGCGATGAGCAGTGAATAACTGAAGCCCACAGTCGAATGCACCAGATGGTGAACGAAGGGAAGGTGGCATATCTCCTGTCGAGTTCAGTCAACCATGTCATTGTTGGCAATAATAGCTTTGCAGTGGCAGGGGAATCAATATGAACACCAATAATAATAATGTCAAACTTTGAACGGTGATTATATCTTCAAAACAAGTGCTGAATTAAGCAAATCGAGCGGTAAAGCCCACTCTTGACAAGCAGCCTATAAGCTCCTGATTATGCTCGTACTGCTAGTTACATATATGACGCCGAAGCTTGAGTGATGAAAATATTGAAAAAGAGATGGTGACATCTGCAGACGATAGATTGATGAACCGTATGAGCTTTAAAATGACAAATACAAATCTTTCTCATAATAAATCGTCTTTTCACTTTTTTCTAAAACTAGTATCGTTTCGTTTTTGAATAATAACGAACGCAAGATTCAATGATTCACAATCATCAACAGGGCTAACAAATGAAATAATTTTTGGTAAGCTCCGAAAATTTGTTATCGAGCTCAGCCAAATTTGGTACGAGATTTGTAAAAACCGATTTGAAATCGAATGAAATCCGTGAGCGTGGTAACGGTAATTTAAAGAACTAAGAAAAGAGATACTTATGTAGGATAAGGTAGGAGATGACATATATGGAATTGAAAATTATTGGAAATGAAAAACCACGCCCGTCTCTCATATTTTACAGCAAATCACAAAAATTCGATGTTCCAGTAACAATAAAAGGTAATTTACATGATTGGGACTGAGAGCGATAGACGTGAGTTAAAAAACGTTTCGAAATGGGGGTATATTTCTTTAAATACCTGAGAAAATTTCATCAAATTTGGTATACACATAGATTTTATCTTAACAAGCATAGTTTCGAGTTCGATATTTCAATAACTATAAAAGATAACTTGCTCCAATATACAAAGAATCTGGTTAGCGAGAGAAAGGCGAAGGTTAAAAAAAAAATTATTTGAAATGATAGTGTCCCACTTAGAAGCAAGTATATACAACTCCGCAACTAGCTCACCAAACTCTTCTAAATTTGGTACAAGCTTTGCATTTCAACTCAGTAGAAACAATTTTGGAAATTACACAAGTGGGACAAAAAAAAACGTCAATCTCTCATGTAAAGGTAAATTAAAAAAATCACAAAAATGTCGATACTTTAGTAACTATGCAAGGTAATTTTCCTTTCTCGAAGTTTCTCTGCCATGGAGGCGTGTCACCGCCATATTTTCAAAATATATAAATATATATATATATATATATCCTATATTTGGTCCGAGAATCACATGAACCTACTGTGAAAACTTCAAAAAGATCGGTTGAGTACTTTGTGCGCCTACGCTTGTACGCACGCCTCACACTCATTTTTATATCTACTACTATAACCTTTGAAATAAAAACTTGCGCCGGCTACTTAAAGTTCGGTAGCACCCCAACTTAGACTCTTCCTCTTTTATTTTATTTAATAATGGGGGAAAATAAGTGGCCGGCTAGAATTTCTAACAGAGCGGTCGGTATAAAAATATAAATAGTTAACAATCATGCAAATGCAAGAAAGCGTAAAAAACTTGTATTTGAGTTAATATTAAAGCCAAAAGTGTTTGCAATATGATTAAAATTTCTTAATATTATTTATAAATTATTTATCAAAAATGTTATAATGCTGCATTTTATTCTTGACTCCATCTACCCTTAATTGGAAAACATTGGACCTATTGGCAGTAGTATTGGATTGCATAAAATGTTTTGAATGTACAAATATAAATAGAGAAGATTAAATCATAACCAATTGAATCATAACTTCTGGTGAATATCCAACTATATTGAAGAATAAATATAACACTGATAGCGATTAGCTCTTAGTCCTTCATTTAATAGGTTAATTATAACGAATATGTCATTGAATTTCCATATCCCTGTAACATTTGATTATTCTGCAATCCATTGAGGCCCTTGAACATTTTGTGAATATTTTTTTAAGTGGCGTGTAATGTGTATACCACTATATGTATAGATAAAATTAATAAAAAGCTTAAAACAACCAAATTCGTAACGATATTGAAATTTATTTATATATGCATGTAAATCGGTGTGTGTACACAAAATACAATTAATAAAATATGCACTGCATTTACTTGCACATTGAACTCTTGACACGTAATTGGAGAGTAAATAAAATATTTTATTTATTTGGGTATGTGAAAACGCAGTTTTTTTCAACTACAGTAAATACACATATGATACTGTTACTCATAAAAGTGAATTTTAATTTTTTTACTGATGCCGTAACCGAATTTGTGAATATGTGTAGAATAAATTATGGAACAGATTTTTATAATAGCGGTCGCTCCCAACAGGCAATGGCAAACCTTCCTACAAAATTTTCCACATATGAAATTATCATGTCATATTTTCTTTTGCCACACTCTTTTGGCGAGGACCTTATCATAGATGTAATCTTTAAAGTTTTAAAATACAATATTTCTTGTGCGTATAATTCTACACTGACTTCGAAAGCAAACGATTTTTATCAAAATCGTTGCTCGTTTACGAACTGATTTTGTCCATTTAACCAGTAAAGTGACATTTAAATGGTGTAAAACGACCACTTGAACGAGGTATAAGACTTTATTGACTGGTTTTGTATATGAAGCTATTTAGATATATATATGTATATGTGAGATACATGCGTTTTAGCGATAGTTAATAGATTGAGGGAAATTTAAATTAACCGCCCTATGCTGATGACCTGGCAAAACTTATCAACCTGACAGTTGTCAGTATGTCGCGGAATATAACGTCGCTGTCACGTAATCTGTAGGACAAAGCAACTACAACGACGCATATGTATTTTTAGGCACAGTAAACCTGACAACTCTAAGGTTGATGAGTGTTGTCAGGTCATCAGCATATCGGGGTAAAATGTGCAAGATTGACATTGAAGTACTAGCAATAATTTGTAAGAAAAAATTATTCAGTAAACTTCTTCAAGTTTTCCTTAGGAAGTGGAGTGAAAACAATCTTAGTTATCGAAATGGAAACAATGTTGATTGAAAAATTCTTTTTTGCTTCCTTAAACAACGGAACAGAATGCTTCTACTTTACTTCCAAAGGGAAACTTTCCATATTTTCCTAAAGGGTATATGCTACTACTACTGCTACAACTATTCTTCGAATATATTCATCCTGCTTATTTTGAGAGATTTCCGATCACTCACACCCTTGTAACGCAGAAGTTTTTAAGCAAATTTGCAATTTTGTTTGGCATTTTTTTCTCAAATTTGGCACTCAAGTCATTTTATTCAAATAAACAATATTTTGTTATTTAAACCAGAGAGAATAACAAAAAACACATGCTAATTGCCTTTCTCCCACGGACAGCTTAATTTAAAAAGTCAATAGAAAAAGTAATTGTTAAAATAGATATAAGACATTAATAAAAGACATAAAATGGCAGGTAATGAAAGCAAAATATGTTTTATTCAAAAAGTATGCAGACGTGTTTCCGAGCTATTTTTTTCCACTATCGGAAACTTTTTAACATTTCCATCACTGAAACAACACAAGCGAAATTAGCACCATAAGTGTTAGCACGCATTCCAATGTTAGCGATTCAAATTAAATTCCAAATCAAATGTGCTACGAAAGCCAACATTTTTGCAAATATAAGTGCATATATTAAATATTTTTCCTATTTCAATGACTGATAAAACAATCATGATCACATTTGTGAATAAGAGTATACATACATACAGGGCCGGATTAAGAATGTGGGGGCCCTGGGGCCGGGATAAATGTGGGTTCCCTCTTTTATATCTATCTATAAACAAAATCGAACACATTTTCACTTCCGACCATATAAAAGATCTCATAGTTCAATTATAAAAAATAACACCTTTTTATGACTAAAAATACTATTTCGAAGCAATTCACATTCAAACTGTCAACATGAATAATGATATGATAATCATAGAACCTGACTATATGGAGTTTTCAGCTTGCTCTAGACAAGGGTAGGCCCCATTAATATTTATTATAGAAGTTTTCCGTTAAATTTTGTAGATTGAACAATCCTTATGTTATGTCATGACCGTGTCTGTGCGAAATGCACGATTACGGAGGGCCTGCCATTTTATATTCGATAAATGAAAATTATGGAATTTCCTAGGGCCTACCCGTGCCTAAGGCAAACTGAAAACAATGTATATACATACATACATATATAGTCACTAACGCAGCTGCTTGAACACAACTAATTTTTTATTATTCAAAAGTTTGTTAATGTAAGTAAGGTTATAATAGTTATGATTCGATTATTTTTTAATAATCAAACTTGGATTGTATTTTTATGTCAAGGTTAACTCAGTTACAATGCGGGTGAGTGAGGTTATTTTTTACGAATGACATTAAAAAAAATAAAATTTAGGCTCTTGAAAAGCTAATTTTACACGTTTGATTTTGACAAATTAAAAATAAATAACATTTTATGAATTATTTTAGCAAAACGTGCAGATATATGTAGCGGATGCGTTATTAACTTGTGATATTGACACATTTATCTTTCTAGCTGATGTTAATTAATCGAACGGAACAATTCTATATGAACAACAGCAACAAACGGTTCCGAGACAATAATATCATTAATGAGATTCATTTTACAGCAATTAATACAGTAAGACAACTGAGACAAATTTTCCTTTAAGTGTAACCCTGTAATTTAAACTGACTTTTATTTACTCTCGATTTCCTCGATATGAATCGATAGTTTAACTGCGTTGCTCACGCTGAGAGGTGGACAGAAAATTGAACGAAATATGACCTAACCAATATCGCGTTACCTACTTGTAACAGGATTTTAACCAAAAATTTCGTTATATCAAGTTAAAATAAAATAATAAGATAAACTATGTCGAGTAATATAATAAAACTTTATTCAAATCAATGTGGGGGCCCCGGGCCGCGGCCCCGTCGGCCCTGCCCTTAATCCGGCCCTGCATACATACCTATATTAAAGTAAATATTTACAGGTTTAATCGTGTAGCTCAACTTAATATACACTAATTGTTTACAAAAAAAAAAAACAAAAACCATCACCATTGTTATTGCAAGTAAAATCTGCAAAAACCTGCATGTACTTAATTTCATAAAAAATTTGTGAAGGTTAATTAAATAGTAATTACAATTCCTACTATTATCGCTATAAAAGAGGAAATAATATGTCAACCACATTTGCGTTTATAAATTCATATGATTTACTTTATTTTTGATTGCACATGAGCAAATGTGTGTCGTTGTAGTAGATGCAATATTGAATTAATTGTATTCTCCACAAAAGCTTTATTCCTTAATACGTGCTATTGTCGATAATTCATGGTGTTATTTACAATAAACTCATATTAAGTACTGTTAATATATGTATAAAGGACGCCATCGTTATTTACTATAACAAAAGCTAAATATAACCATTAAAAATTGATTCAAAAGCTGTAGCCCTCTAATTCAATATATAGCTAACGAAATTATGGTGTTACTATCACCAAAAATTACAATATATGTACATATGTATGTATGTATATTCAGCAAGTATTGATACGCTTCAAAAAAGTAGGTATATTTCGGAAACAAAGCACCCTACTTTAAGGCGTTATTCGACAGAAAAAGTGACATCAGGTGATAAAAAAAAGTTGTCTTGCATTGAACTGGTTTAAAACATCGCAATTTGCCCTACATACCCCGATACTTTTTCTCGATTGCATAAAAGTTCCTTCAAAGGGAAGATAAACCTTTAAAAAATAAAACATTTGTCTCCAAAATGAGTCACTATTTCTTTAATGCCAATTCATTTCCACTTTTTCCTCTTCAGATATTTGTTTTTCTTCAATGAAAGCAACTTTTTTTTTAATATACGGCTTCATCCATTTTCTCGAGAAAATTTAGAGTTGTCGCACCGCTTCAATTTTAAATAGCTAACCATTTTGGATACAAATAAAGAAAAACCTGAATAAGAAATGGGTGCGGCCGACTTATTTCAACGCCTACGGTTTTCTAATAGCGGTCGCCCCTCGGCAGGCAATGACAAACCTCTGAGTGGAATTCTGCTATAAAAAACTTCTCACAAAAAACCATTCGCGGTTCGGAGTCAGCGCAAAACTGTAGTTCTCTCAATTTGTGTTACAACTTCAAGACGCACACCACAAATTGTAAGAGAAGGTCGGTCAAAATCGCTTAAGCGGTTATAGCGCCAATTAAGTAAGTAAGTTTATTTAACAGTAGATTGAATATAAAAATATAGTACAAAGCACACCACGCTTTTTGAAAATTATATAGATTTTTTGTGCTAATTATTTTGTACGTATATTAGACATTATTTTCTGCTCTTTAGTTCTATCTACCACTAAAGCGTGGTTTTTTAATTTAAACTACTATTTATTTTCACTTAACATTGAGACAATTCATGCATTTAAACAAAACTTGCATATATCTTTCTTATGCGTTTTGCAAGCGAATCGCACACAGGCCAAACAGGTCTTTCTTGAAGATTTGTTTGCTTTTCGAAATTTGGTATGACATAAATCGTAGGGGTTGAGAAAATCGCAGCAGCTCTGCTTCACTTGACAGTTCGTCGAACCATCTCGGAAACAGTTTCGGATTCTTCGACTTCTTCGCGTCATCGTTTTTACGGTTCTGACATAATTCTTTGCTTTAGTCTCAGAAATATCGGAACAATATATGTAAAATTTAACGTTCAATCAAAAGCTTCAACGCCACTGGTGCAATATAAAGTACACTTGTAGACCAGCCCGGTTTCAACCCAGTTTAAAATGCGATAAAATTTGCTACCGCTCGCACTAAGGGAATTTAATACACTAGCTCCATTAGGAATATCTTTTAAGAATATGATCTACTTAATTCAAGCAAATTTTTAGAGAAAGAATCCCATAAATCATTAAATCAAACATTGGCTTAAATATTTCGATAATTCGATAACTTTTGTTAAATGCTGGTGTTTATTCAACTTTGGGAATAAATTCCCAAAGAACACCCCAAAACTCAAAGTCATATTTACTTATGTCTACGCCATTGTTCTTAATAAGGGTTAATATGGCTGCTGTTGGGAATTAGGGCAAACGTAAATAAAACAAAAGGCGCAAATAAGGTGGCGTAAGAGAGAAAAGTTAACACAATCAGTAAGAAAGGCGAAAAGCTTCCGGCTTTCCTTTAGCTTCCAAAAGTTGTGTCCAACTCTGAATGAATGTTATAACAATTATATATGTATGTATTAACATATGTATGGAAATTTAAGCATGCTTGTTGTTTTTTAGCGAAAGCGAATTTCCGAATCGAAATCCAAATATCAGCACCGCTAAGGAATTAAAACTTATACTGAGTTACGGTTTAAAACTTGTGAGCAAGATTTTTAATTAAATAATTACTAAATTCTTCAAAACTTTGCCATTATTGCTTATTGGCGCAGATATAAAAGTAAGTATATTTGTAAAAAAAACTATATGCAACCAATCAATCAAGAACTGGCGCTCTAACCGATTTGCCAATTTTGGCCGATTCCAACATGGCATGCTAGTCGTTCCCTTGCTTTGCTAACTAGCGCTAATTGGAGACAACAAGTAAAGCCAAGTATTTCCGCATCTGGTATTGCCAATGTTGAAGATGCCCACCTTTTTCTCTACTACCACCAGCGGTTACCGTGTCGAATGCATTCAGGACTGGATCTATTTCTTCCATACATGCAACATAACCTAGCCTAGAATCTTAATTTACTGCACTACGTCCATATCTCGGCCAAGCTCATACAGCTCTTTGTTTTATCGTCTGCGGTATTCGCCGTCGCACAGACGTAAAAATCCAATAACTTTTCGCAGAATCTCTCTCTCTCGAACACTCCAAGGGTCATCCCACCCGATGTTGATAGCATCTATGCTTCTGCTCTATATAATAGTTTCGTTGATCGAGTGAGGTATTTATTGCTCGTTTGCCTACCCAGCCCAAAGTAGCGCCTTCTAGATTTCGCGATGTTGTAACCCAACCTTTTCTTCAGTGTAGTGGTACTAAAGGTTTATCCACAGATCAAAGTCCTGAAAGCTGGAAATTTCATATTCGGAAAGTGTCGAAAACAGCTACAATTCCGCTTGCCTTACTTCGAACCATAGTAGTAAATAAAGTAAATTTCTTCTAGCATTATGTCAAAAAGGTCACATGACAGGGAGTCATCTCTTGAAACCGCGTTTTGTATCAGAGGGATCCTTCCCGATTCTGATGAAGCTGGTGGTGTAGCTCGACACTATTTTACATAGCTATATTAGTTTTTCAGGGATACCAAAAGGGATACCAAATTCTGACATCGCGGCATATCTCATTCGGTCGAATGCTTATTTAAAGTCAACAAAGAGGTGGTTTGTGTCAATCCTCTTCTGGCAAGTATTTTCCAAAATTGGCGTAACGTGAATATTTGGTCGATGGTAGATTTAGCAGGATGAAAGCCACACTGATGAGATCCAATCAGTTCGTTGCTGGCTGGCTTTGGTCTTTCGCACAATACTCTCGAATTAAATGTTAAGGAGGCTGATCCCAAGGTAGTATGAAAATATTGCAGGATGCTCCATCTTGTGAAGCGGGCATGCATTCGTCCGACCACATTCTGGAAATGAGCTAGGGCATGCACCTCACCTGCTCTTCGCCTCCATACTTGATTAGCTCTGCCGGTAACCGAGCAGCTCCAGCGGCTTTGTTTTTCCATAGCCGCACTATTGCTACTCGAACTTCATCGAGGTCGGATGACGAGATGTTAACGCCGTGATCAGCGATTTGGGTTCAGGATCTTCGTCTTCCCCGGCGATGCTTTAGGAAAGTGGAGAAATGGTCCGTCTACAATTTGGGTGTGCTTTGGACATCAGTCAGACCGGCAGTTTTTACAGGAATTTTCTGTTATTTTTTCGGGTTCGCTGGAATCCAAGAACTTCGTCAGTAAGAATTCCGGTTTGCTGAAAAGTGCTATTAGAGAACAGGTGTGAGCAAACATCGCAAGTTACAGTGTAGTTACATCACTACCGCCATTTGTGTAACAGAAAATATCATCAAATTTCTCTATACCAGAACTAATTTGAGTTTTGTTGATATCTTTACAGAAACGATGTGTTGCAAAATGGATCGTATTGCACGCTGATAGTGACTTGTCGTTGCATTGTGCCCAATGTTTAATATATAATTATTTGTAACAAATATATATGCAGCTTGGCGCAGTTGTATGGAAAGCACATTCGTCCACACTGAGCATAGAGTATACATATAACTCGTGTGATCATTTTAGAGATATAGCTCTGTTCACGTAGTCGATTGAAATAACCATAGATATTTTATTGAAAATGTAAATTTTTTTGTTTTTGGTTTTATTGAGTTAAGTAACTTTAAAAATAAAAATGCATTTTTTAAGTAACTTTTTGCAATTATGAACATTTTTTGACATTTGTTTTACATTTCAATATTCAAAGTATATCAAGTTTAATTTATAATTATCATCAATGCAACTTTATAAATTATATAGCAAAGCTTTCGTGCTAAACTTATGTACACATATCATAACACTTACCGTTTCCTTATTATTTTTTGACTTAATCAGCTCTTCCTCGAGCCAAACCCATTGCTTTTCCGCATCTTGAGTTTCATACTCAGATAAAGCACTAACTCGACCGCCGCCATCACCAACACTCAACGCAGGTATTGCATTCATACCACGATGATGACCACCTCCATAGCCACCATAGCCGCCACCATGCGATTGCCAATCGCCCGAAGAATGGCCATGGTGTTGATGTATTGAGCCATGGTGATAGTAGTAGGTTTTATAGTCACTATCACCGTTACCGCCGGCGCCGTTTGGTGTACGTTGCCGCACTGCTGCTAAATGGCTAGGTTGGGTTTTGTGATCGTGACGCATGAAATTTGTATTCAACGCGATTATACGAAGGCGACTTTTCGTCTGTTCAATGGAATAGTAGCCACCTATAAAAATAAGGAAAGAAAGCGAAATTAATAAATGCATGAAATATAAGGAAAATGGAATTAAAGTCGAAAACGATAGTGATTATATAGAAACGTTTATGTGTAAAAAATCAAATCATATGAATTTTTGTTCTTAAAATTACTTAGAAAATAGTAGCAGACGACCAGTTAAATCACATAAAGAACAGTGAAACAGGCGAGCAGTGACACACAAAAATCAATTTGAAATAAAACCAATAGCTCAATGAGTCTTATTTTTTTATATTTTCCTTTATTATCACCTTGCCACAAATGTGAAACCAGCAAGCAACAAAACCGATCTATAACAACAATAATAAAAGTACAGAGAAAAACAAAACAAATTATATCCACAGACTCCTTGTGCAAGCTGTTCATGTTTTAACTGTTATTTTTTGTCATTTCAATAATACAAATGCCTACAAATACCAAACTACTTAGCAACAATCACGCATTTGCCCTGTCGGCTGGCTGTTGTCGTACCCATTCATGCTCGAAGTGAATCGATGTGATTGTTCTGGCTGGCACAGATTTTCAAGGATTTGAGGCTTGCAAAATAAAAAGAAAAAATAAAAAACAAAACAATAACAACTTTTGTTGCAAAAACTTCTTTCATCGTCATTTTCATGCATTCTGCCTTCATTATTAATTCAGGTGGCGTAAAAGGTAACAGCATGAAAATCAATATTCACTGAAGCGAAATTCGCTCTGATTACAACAAGACAGCAGTTTATACTTTGAGAGCGTTTGAGCTATCAGACAGGATGGTTGTTTTACATTTCCAACATCATTACTGTTAGGTTCATAATTTTTTTTTATCTATTATTGGATCAATGAATAGGTGAAAATGGAAATTGTTGCTAGTAAAATCGTTAAACTTATTTGTTAAAATTATTTGTTTTGAATTTACATAATGTACATAAGATTCAAGTGCACTAATAGCGGAGGCGCATGCATTTACTAAATTTAAGGGGTCCTTTGTTTGCCCCTAATATAAGAAAATGTTGTTTTTAATTAGTGAGGCCAATAAGTTTCTGGTTTGAGCTATAAAATTATAGTTAAATATTCAATCCTTTCCTAACATTTCTATACCCTTAGGAAAATGCTCTGAATTTGTGCCGTCAAAATGTCCCATAACAGCTAGCTTCACTTATCTCTATTTGAGCGGCGGCTTCGTTCACTGGTATTGGGATTAACGTTATGGATTCGAATGTAACGATGGTGACATTTAGAAGCTTCATTTTTCTGATTTAGTTTTCTTAAGTTTACTTCCTTTGAATCCCATGCCATTTTTCCATACATATTTCCTATATATTAATAATCTAATTTTATTTACTTTGTGAAGTAGCTGACGAACCTCTCCAAGGTATTTTCAAACTACATATTTTTAAAATTCATGGTTTTAATTACGTAGCAACACTCCTTAAATATATTTCCATAATTAATTAGGTGTAAACCTTCTCCAAAAGTATTTTCAAAATAAAGCTTTCTAAAACTTTCTTGTTTGATACCCATATTTCAATGTTTGATTATAATTTTAAGTAGTTTTTTAAACACTTAGCAACCCTCTCCAAAATTATTTTGGAAATTACGCATTTTTTAAATTTAAAGTTAATTTCGGTACTCATACTGTAAAATATCATTTATTTATTTTTTTAACTTAATTTTCATATAAACAGGTCGCAACGCTATTCAAAAGTATCTGGGAAATGCGGCTTTATTGAGCCTTGCATATAATATTAAAAAGATTCGATTTAACTTATTATAATTTTGATAAATTTTTTAAACATGTGGCAATCCTCTTCAAAATTATTTTTAAAATAAGGTTTTCTTAAAACTTTTATTTTGACACTCATGTTGTAAAATGTCATTTGTTTCTAAATTAACTAAATTTGCATTTAAGCAGGTGACAACCTTCTTTCAAATCATTTATAAATGAAGTCTTATTAAGCCTTCATTGCTTTAATTGAATGTAACCTTTTAAACAGCTGGCAACGTATACAATTTTGATTTTGTGGTAGCCTACACAACGAACTACATTTGTGCCAAATCTTATCCAGATCTATTCAGTCGTTATATAATTAAACTTATTTATTTAATTGACTTTAACTTTTTCCACAGGTGGCACCTCTAAATAGAATATAATCTATATTACATCTAAATAGAATATAATCTATATATTGCTAGAGTTTGTACAATTCCGTCTACCCGTTTTGGTTTTAAAAGGTAATAACATTCTCACTCACCCGCAAACACACAAATTTTCAAATTTTTCACTATTCATCGAATATTATTGCAAAATAGACGGTGAGTTTGCAAGGAAGGCCTTCGTAAGGGCCTTCTGCTGGAATGAACAAATAACTGTACAAATTTTCAGGTCTTTCCGTGATGTGCTTCGGACGTTCTGCGCGGACATAACGAAATAGCGTTTCATATCTACAATTATTCTTAAGATAATATAAACTAGTTAACATAAACCAGATGTAACGGAAATTGTGAATAATATTTTATATCTGACACAACTTAATATTCATCCATATCTATACTACACACCTACCTTTTTCAAACGTATGCAGTGCCTCCGATGGCAACCAATGTCGCCATAGTTCGCCCATATGTCGAAAATTAGTTGTACCATCCTCATGGCCGAGCACGGGAAATACGAATTGCGAGGAAAATGTACGCCCCAGTAAATCAGTAATATTGCGTAGGATTTCCAATCGCTTTGTGTCTGACTCCTTGAGCGCAGAGTGTGATAAGCCATCACTGAAATAAAATGAAAGAGAATGATATATTAAATTGTATATATGTACGTACGTTTGTATTTATGTCTTTAAGTTGAGACAAATTTTATAGATAAAAGTTTCAAGATTTATATGTAGTTGAGCATATATATATATATATATATATATCCGTAATACTGTATTTGTCTGCTAATTATTTCAATCTAAATTCAGTCTTAATTCAAAGTTTTTGCGAGTGTGGTCCATGGACCTTCAACGATCAACCTTTTGTTGTTAATAAAGGATATTAAATATTTATTAACTAAGACAAAATAAAGTTTTCAGTAGAATTTAAATATAAACAATTATATGCCGAGCTAATTGTTGATAATTAATAATTAATAATTAAGAATTGTTTGAATACAAATTTTATCAAAACTCGCGTTAGCCATATTAGTAAATTATTTGCGATAGCTTAAACATAAAACTTTTTTATTCTGTTAATATTATGAACTAAGTCTCGACTGGAGTTATCTGTTATCGGAAATCTCTTTCGATACGAATAATACCTGCTACTGAATTTCTGTTCGTCGAGCTTTCACAGCTGTGGGATCAAAACTATAAACACTGTTTCCGAATTTGAATGGAAAAATAAATGTTCGTCTTTAATGCAATAACATGTTCTGAGTATTGGCGAAAAAGATTTCACTACCAGCTGAAATCTGCCAATATAAAACCTAAGGTGATGGATAAAATGCAAGCCAGTAAAAAATTCAAGTAATTTATGCCAAATTAATAACTGGGAATTTTTGGTTTGATAGTCGCGAAATCAAAATCAGATTTGCATAATACATTTTGACAACTCTAATGTGTCGGACGAGTTGTTGTCAATAATTTGATTATTGACCATTTAAAGTTATACTTATATTAAAAAAAAATTTTTTTTAGCAAAATCTGTTCTATGTATTATTCCTGAAAAGTTCCGTTTAAGAGTTTAACAAGTCACTATAGTAATTGCTTTTTCTCGATATCTGGCGCCAATTGAAAACATCAATTGTAGCCAATTCAGTATCTACTTGTTGAATATTTGCGGGGCAAGAGCGTTTTCATTCAAAAGACACTTTCTGCCATAGCCAGAGCAGACTTCGGATACTAGTTTGCCGAACTATACCCATATCGTTATAAAATTCACACAGTTCATCGCTTCATGGTATAATCTTTCTCTAGAATACTTCAGGCGCTTTATCATCCAATATTGTTGGTGCCCACGCTTCTGCTACATGTAATACCCATACAAAGGGTGTGGTAAGGGTTATTGAGGGGCGTTTAATATCTACCAAGTGAATATCTTGGTATTACCACCAAAAAAATCATAACCTGCTTGAGTCATAAGCGGAAGCGGTAATCTGCATAGACACTTCCAGGTTAATATCAAACAGATGTATAATAAGTTTGTCCTGTATGTTGCAAGTAACTATCGAGAAAAGAACCTTTTTTGCCGGAATGCTTTTTTCCATTTTTGAGCAATCAAACCTTTCCACTTCGCACAACTTGCTGTCTGGGCTAAAAATGACACATCCTTCCGATTTCTCTAATTTCACTTTTTCTCTTGCCTGTCCAACGGTATAACCACTAATTTTAATATATCATGTTCACTTTCCGATGTTTAAAGCGCATCCAAATTGTTTCCACCACAAGGAGCCATTCAAAATAAAACGGTAAGATTTTTAATGTCAGAAAGTCTCGCATATCCCAACGATATTTATTTAACTGAATTCAAATACCTAACTAATTTACATTTTTCTTTCATTCTTCTTACCAAGACGAATTGAATAATGTGGTGGTAGTAAGCAGCTGATTTCCTACTCCGTGGTACAGCAAATACCTAACTAATAAGTTTCTTGTACAACAGTGGTAACACAAACTGTCGTTGTGCGTATAATTTGTTAGTGTAATTTTTGTTTCTGTACATTTAACACCATCTTAAATGGATTCGCCTTGCTTCTTATATTCTTCTTTCCTATCGATGACATTTACTTATTTTGGCATTTCCTTACTTAAAGTCAGATATTTCATTCCTGGCACTTATTGGTAAACTCAATTTGATTTCTAACATTTCCATTAAAACCTTTGTATAAATATTATCGATTATTGTAGTGGTATCTTAAGTACGTACATATTTATATTATGCATTAATTGAGCGCGATTTCCTAGTGATTCTCGTATTTGCATGTGGATTTACTTTCTGAGATTTTTGATTTTAATAACCGTATATTTAGAGAGAAATTAAGCCTCACTGATTTTTTATTAGTGTCATAATATCAGAGGTAGTTAAAAAATTTATATTTCGAATCTTTACGATTTGCGACAGTCAAACATATGGCTCCTTTTGCAGTTTAGAGCTCTTTGTTAATTTTCTCTCGGGATTTCCAAGATCTCACTTTTAATAAATTAAATAAATAAATAACAATTAAATGGGGTTTAATAACATATGCGAAAAATGCAAACTTAACAATTGTATTTTTTGTTGAAAGTAAGTTCATATAATTTTTAATCTAGTACATACAGCTTATGCAGAATAAGAGTGAAGTAACTTTAAATTTTTCAACAGTATCATAATATGTATATGGATGTGTATTAAACAGGAAACAAAAACGCTAAAAATATTCATATTTGTAAACAAATTATGGCCTACAGCAAGTCACTCTCAGAATTTTCAAAAAACATTTATATTGATAAGTGGCCGATGTTAAACCATAAATAATATTTTTTATTCTCCAAAACTATACCTTCTTTTTCAACAAAAACTATAAATTTCAAAATCCCAAACTTTGTTCAAACGCCTGAAAAATTCGACAAAATTTTCATTCATTTATATAACAATATTGACCTCGATGAAATTCATATTAACTATGAATGGTAGATATTCATAGAAACTATCATATACGCTGTCCAATATTATGCAAAACTACTTTAAAAAATATCTATGCGAACTCGCTGAAACATTAGCGAAAATAACAAAATAACTAATAACTCAACAATATATTAGTTAAAATGATTCACAAACGCATAAAGTGTTTAACTGGCAGTACCACGAAGCGTTATATTAGAAGGACTACTTGATTAAAGTTTCAAAACCACTGACAAAATGTTTAATTTCTGCGTGTGCGTATATGCTAATTATAATCAAATTACATCACATCCTTACTTTCTAAACCGCTTGGTCACACTAATTGAATTTTGGCTAACTTAATACAATAGCAATCAGTTTATGTTTGAAAATTAAAATATAATATACTATATACATATATGTATATAAATAATTTGGACTCAAATGTGATGCAATAGTATTTGTTGTTAAAGTAATAAGTATAATTTGTAATTTGATTATATGCATTCACATTTTGAATGTAGTTGTCCGGAAGTAAATCACGATAGTTCAAAACTAATGCAACACTAGCTCGTTAAGAGGCGGTACTGGTTCTCAATCTATCCTAATGCCATGCTTTCAAATGTCTCTCCTAATATGGCGATGCCTACGAAGTGACGAATGCCCCCCTCTGCAAAGCTTTTGAATACTATCTTAACTGGATAGTTTAAGTTCGATTAAAAAAAAATACTTCTAAGTTAGTGCTGAAATAGTTAGTTCAGATCTAATTCAAAACCTGGTATAGTTATGAATCCGCGTGAAAAACCATTGCAGGGCCATTGAGAGTAGGATCATCCAGAGGCATATCGTTTTATTTTTGAATTCACATACGCTAAACATTTTGTTTTAGCTAATATTAAAATTGCATACGAATACGATTTTTAATTCATAAATGTTTGATATTAAAAAATTAAAACGGTAAATACTCGTATGTATTTCTTTCATTATAAATATGAAACAAAAGGTAGTTTAGAGTTTTTTCTTTTAATTCAGGGCCCTTGCGATTTAATCTGAGTCGAAAACTATTCACATGTCTTATCAAAAAAAGAATAAAAACTAAACTGCTTTAAATACATTCATATTTGAGTTAAGCAAAATTTTACAATATCCGTTTACAAGAGCTGAAAATAAGACATATCTTTAAGTAGGCTTGCCACCTATGAGTTTAGAAAAGCAAAACAATTTAATGTTTAAGTTAATTGAAAAATTACACTTTGGCCGTCAAATAAAATTTAAGTATATAGAACGCATTTTAAAATAGAATGTCTTGTTTATCAATTCAAATGCAGTGAACGCTCCTACAGACGGACGCTCTAATAAGTGGTCATATTTTATATGCGAACTTATACTTGTGAGCCAATAGTTTTGATTTATAAAAAGTAATCTCCGATTTACGGGGTTTTTGGTAAGTGTCCACGGATACCCAAACGTGTATATTTACGAACGGTTGCTCGTAACCGAGATAGATATACACATCGATTAAGCCATGCCAGTCTGACCATCCGTCCCTCTGTGGGTCAGATAACTCGAGTAAATATTGAACTATCTCAACGAAGCCTTGTATACACATTGCTGTGGACCCAAGGCACTTTGGTATTGCAAATCGCCGCTAATAATAACCACGCCCACATAACGGTGTTTTGTAGAAATCAAAAGACGGCGATATTTCAGAAACTATTGAGGATAAGTTGGTCAAACCAAAACCACGCCCACCCCTCACTTATATCGGGTTTTTCAATAGGAACGCTACAAAAGTTTTTTTAAATAAAATAAAAACGGTTTGGGATATGAATTAAATTCTTTATTCCTGTGAAACCGTCATTTTTTCGGGATGCAATGTTGACTCATAGAGTACGTGTGGATTGCTGCCTGTCCAATAACGCATATTTTCCTTATTGACGAAACCATTCAGCCAGAAATGACGACGACCATAAATTGGACGTAGCGCTCTTAAAGTTGAGGCCATTGACTCCGAATTTCGGTAGTAAATTTTTATAATTTCGACTCGTTGTTGGATCGTATATCTTTCCATGATGAAATGGCAAATCTTACTGAAGAGAAATGTCAAAAGAGCGGGGAAAAATATGGCGCCGTTTGCTGTCACTATCGGTCTACTTATGTAGCGTCTCTATTGAAAAACACTTTAATAGTAATTTTCAAAAATAAAAAAACGCGACATTATAGTCAGCATTAAAGACCTGGCATAGGACCTGTTTTGTTTTTATCATAAGGGCCCGTGCTCAGGGGTACGTAAAGCAGATACATTTGCTAATAGAAACAGAAAATTATTGTTTTTTATTTTTAGTTAGATATCTACTAAGGGTTATTACATTCTTAAACAATTATGAATATATACTATCTCAGTCGGTTACCAGAAGAGGTTTTTAAATATTTTCTATGCAATGAGCGTTCTTGACTCACATCAGAGGGGTACTCTGTAATCCGATCGGAATGAAAAATTTATCGCATTCGCAAACAAAGGTCCCTTATAATGCGTCATTCACATGCGCGTACAAATATCCGACTTTTTTTGCATCGCATTTGATTTTCGTATCGCATTACAGAGTATACCCCAGAAATCAATTAGCATTTTCTTAACTGTATGCCCCCACGAAGGGAATGTATTTTCTTTCACAAACATAAGACTAATGTGAATTTTGTTTTAAGGTAAGGAATAAAAGAATTAATATTAATTTCCTTTTAAAAACGCTAAAAAAATACTCAAGAAAAGTTCCTTGAGCCAAATTTTTTTAAACCGTACAAAGTTTTTAAAAAATTTGATATGCTTTCAGCAATAGTTTTCTATATTTCTTTTGTAAAAAAAGAGCGCAAGGTAATCAATGTTTACAACAGAAATGTATATCCGCTCCATTCTTCCTTGAAGAAAAAGTGACAACTATTAAACGTGAAAATTTCTTTGATACTTTTTTTGACTCAAGGAATAAGTGCAATTTTGTTCTTGACCATTTTCTTAAGAGATCCATTCTACGCTTAAATGATAAGAAATTGTGACTGAAATTCCCTTTTTAATTTAGTTTAAATATTTTGTGTATTTAGTTTATTTAATTTGATGTGCATAGCTTCACGTTTATTTCAGAGCGATGCTTTGAATCGTTTAAATATCGCTTTCGTCACGATATACGCACATCAGACGTATAATAAAAATTGAGAGAAATTTGAGGGCAAGCATCGAGGAAATGTGATGTAATCATTAAATTATGTTTAAATTGTATTATAGATAATTATTCAAAGTAAAAATAGGTTTTTTTCTAAACTTAAAGAAATCTGTTTCGAAATTCATTTTTTTTTGCCACAGTCGAGCCCTTCAGTCGGTTGCCAAATGGAAGTAAATATGTACGATAATCGGTGCTATAAAAAAAAGAAGAAAACCCCATGAAATAACTTAATTTTAGGTTATAGGAATGGTCGAGTAAATCATCAGAAAAGTGCAAAAAAAACCCCGCTTGTGTTTTTTTTTATCAAAAATCGTTTGATTGTCAAAATATTTGGATTTTAACAAAACTAATTTTTTTTTAGGTTTGGAATCGTAAATCTGAAAAAAAAACAGTCAAACTCTGAGTATCGGCACTCCTCTGCAGTGTAAGTATTTCTAGAAAATATTGATTTCGACTTCGTGTCTTCACTTACATATTTCGTCATATGCGATTTTGTAATTATATCATTGTTTTAGAAACATGTTTTTTGCTGGCATCGAGAGACTATACTTTTTGAACACATAGAATACATTTTTTTTTAATTCTTCGCCAGATCTAGGAATTTCTTCGAAATAACTTGCTATGTGAAAAGAATTAATTCACTGACACGCTTTCTAAATAACATGAGGTGGTTGGAATTTTGTGAATTTATTTTTACCCTCGTGGGTCTCTCATATGTACAGTGCAGCTAGCATAAATTCCAACACAAACTTTTGTTTCGCTCTTAAACTACCATGCACTATAGCTTAGCCTATAAATATATATCTATGTTATATCTATGTAGGTGTATACAATTTATTGAACCCTCCAGTCATTCGATTGTCAGTCAGCATATTCAGCTTGCCTATTGTGTTTTGCATTGGAAATCAGATTATGTCGAGGGGGTCTTACATATAAATACGAGTAAAGCCAATTAATGTCACCCAAAGGCAAATACCCTATTAACGCAGAAGTGGCAAAAACGACATGTCGGTAAGTGAAATAAAACCAGTAGATTAATCAGCCATTAAGTAAAGCCAAATAACATGGCAATTCGTAAAGAAGAAATGTGTAAAAGAAAAAGTACTAAAGATACTCCCTACATGATGACTGGAAGCATGTAATGCGAGAGTGAATAATTGAATTATTGACATACAAATAAACGGTGTTTAAATAAGCATTACCTGGAGCATAAGTGTTTGACACATGGAAATCACATTTGAACAAAAATCGATAATTAATCAAAATACTGTTGTTGTTTAGAATATACCGTGTGTTAAGAAAATGCAGCAATTTTGAAAGATTTTTTTGTTAGAAGAGATACTAGATAGAAAAGAAAAACATGTGGTTTTAACACTAAAAACAAAAATGACCATTAGGTGTTTTTTTTACAAAAGAAAAAGGAAAATTCGACTTTTATTTCAATGCTCGACATACATTTGTACTTATACATATGATTTATACAGAGTTGAGGAGGAAATAAGCCCATATAACAGTGGATTGATGTTTGCTCCGAGCTGTAGGCATCTCGTGTAATCCAAAATTGAATAAATTATACCGTAAAATTTGTGATAAAGCACGAAGGATATGAACATAACATATACAGTGTTGATAGCAAATGGAAGATATTTGCTTAAACTAAAATAAATATATGCTTTCATGTGTAAACTGTGGGTATTAATAAAATAGTGTTAAAAGACATTTTTGTGTATATAAAAGAATTTGTGAGTTATTTTAAAAATAATAGAAGTAATTTACAAAGTGGCTGAACTTAAATTTTGTAAATAGCTATTTTCCAAAGGCTTGTCATTCAAATAGGCGATTTCTTTCAAACTATCTAATTATTTCAAAATACTAAATAATCACGTTTATCAAATTATATAGTCAATACTGTAACTAATTCCAATTAATGTTATCAACTTTTTTTGTACTAGGAGGTACAACTCTCTAACCGACTGATGATTTCGGGAATAGAAAGGACATTAGCAAAAATTTTAGAATTCATCAAAACTGGAATAACGACATGTTTTGG
The DNA here is from genome assembly GCA_951828415.1 of Anomoia purmunda. Taxonomy (NCBI): domain Eukaryota; kingdom Metazoa; phylum Arthropoda; class Insecta; order Diptera; family Tephritidae; genus Anomoia; species Anomoia purmunda. The sequence continues at coordinate 40,930,569 of OX639996.1, forward strand.
ACAGGATGCGTAACAACAAGATATAATAAAATAAGTAAGGAAGAGTCTAAATTCGAGTGCAACCGAACTTTAAATACCCGGCGCAAGTTTTTATTACAAATTAACCGTACTTGTTGTAATTGTCTTTATTTTGAAAAACTAAATGACTTTTTTGTTTACATAAAAACTAATGTAATGCTTTTATTTAAACTCTTGAGAGTAGTGGCAGGGATAGAGTTCCTTAAACGTATAGCGCTGACGAAAAATAATCTTGCAGAGAAAAGGAAGTTATAATTAGGAACTATTAGATCATTTACACGTTTTGATTTTGGAACTAACAATTTCTCGTAGAGATGGCCAGTTGTCATATCCACAATAAGCGGAAATAAGCAAATGCAGTTTCTGGCTTTGAAGAAGTCAGAAATTTCACAATCTAACAGACTCTTCCTCCAGGCAGATATATGTTCATATTTCATTAGCTCAAACACATAATGTGTTAATCGGTTAAAGGCTGTCTCAATTTTATGCACAGATTGAGAATCTAACTTGCTATAGACTAATTCAGTGTAGCAAATTATCGGCATTATTAGTTGGATTGCAAGTTTTCGTCTTAAATTGATCGGCGTAAATGAGGCAGACATTCTTAAATTTCTTCAGATGTAATACACCTTGCTAACTATGGAGTTCACATGGTCAATACAAGTTAAATCGGAATTAAAAACAAAGCCAAGGGTTTTTACTTTGGAAACGAATTTGATTGGTTTATTGCCTATACACAAAGATGGAAAAGTTGTAAGGTTAAAACGTTTCTTACAAATAGGTAATATATAACACTTATCACAATTAACCCTGCTGTTAGGTTAAAAAAAACTTACGAATCTTAGGTTAGAGGACCATTTGGTCCATACTGCAGCTTTCAAACAAAATAACAATTTAATCTTAGTCTTTATATTTAGTTTGGTTCACTTACTTGCTAAATATTATTATTTTATTATTTACTCAACTCTGGTAAAACCCAGCACCAGTGGCCTGCTCTAAAAATGCTTCTAGTTCAGGAGCTCGAAAGCGAGGAATTTGTAGTTGCTGCAAGTCTAAGTCTGATGTAAAATGCTCCATTTGCAGTGCGTTTATTTGCAAAACCAACCGAAAAACATTTTTTTGCTCATCATGTAGTGCCAAAAAATATCGAACAAACTAATAAATACTTATTTTTGGAAAATTAATGTAAAGAAAATCAAAGAAAATATACTATGGACCAAATGGTCCTTTAACCTAAGATTCGTAATTTTCAATTTATCTTAGTCCAGTTTTAAGTCAGAGAATTAAATTTTCGCACATAAAATTGTTTTATAAAAAGACCACCTGAGCTGAAAAATTTATATATATATTATATATCACCGTTCCAAATTTACAAAGAAAACAAAAAAAAAATTGGACCAAATGGTCATAACCTAACAGCAGGGTTAATCAATACAAGGTCTGAGCACAAGCTGGGTGACAGGTCAAGAAATCTAGACATACATGCTCGTTTGCTGACATACAGAAAAAACATAATTCACCCGACGGCAATGGATGTAGGTTATACATTTTCAAATTAACTTTCACACGCTGCGACCTGCCTGTTAGGTAGCTCTCCATCAATTGCACAGCAGATTGGCCAAAACCAAAATACTTTTTTAATTTAGAACAAAGGCGTTTATGATCAACAGTATCAAATGTCTTGGAAAAATCCAGCAAACAGAAAAGTGTTGAATGCTTTTTGTCAAAGTTAAGTCTGATATCGTCAAGTACCGTTATCATAGCTGTGGGTCAACTGTGCTTAGACCTAAGTCCAGACTGAAAGGGAGAAAAGATGTTGACATTATCAACATAGTTGTAGATTTGCTGAAATATCAGAGATTCAGAGACTTTTGACCGAGCAGGTAGTATACTAATGGAACAGAAGTCTATGGGGCTACAAGCAGTTGTGTGTTTGGCTACCGGAAGCACAGTAGCAACTTTCCATGCATTAGGGAAACAAGACGTTGTAAAGCTAAGGTTTATTATGTGAATTAGGGTGGGCAAAACTAAAGGCAAAATTATTTTTTTAAACTTAATTGGGATGCCGTCGTTCCCAATGGCATTGGACCATATTTTATAAATAATTTTTTCTACCTCAAACTCAGACACTGCACGCAACTTAAACGTGTGATCGGACTTGCACAATATAATTACTTATAATTATAATTTTCTTCTAAAGTATAAGAATATATAAAATTTGCTAATCCTATTCCTAAAATTAAAATAGGGGAATTTAGTCAAAGCCAGAAATGCAAATGCTATCGTAGTAACTGCGAACCGTGTCATAATTAATTTCGTTAACTATATTACTATCTAAATTTGAAAACGTTGCGGTCAATTTACGTCTCTGTAGATGTAATAGAACATTCTAGACTAAAAGCGACCTAAAACTTTTCTATTTTATCCTTGATAGACTTTAAGCCCAGATTAAAATCTCCAAAAACTATGAATTTCTTATTAAAAACGTCATTACTAAGAATATGGCGGCATATATTTTTTTTGTTCGGATTCAACCGAACTATAAATAACCGGTGCAGGCTTTTATTTCAAAGTAAATGTAACTTTTTCAAATTACCGTTATATGAGAGTTGAACCTGGTTTTTCGCTTTCTATAATATTCGAAATTGTGCTTACTGAGCTAAAATACAAAATGTTGAGCAAATTTGGTAGAGTTTTGGTCAGCTAGTTTCTAAGAAATACCTATTTGTCCTAAAAGGACGGTTCTACGCTCATTTTCCAAGAATATTTGCTCACTTATTTCCTTCTTTAACCTAATCCTGTATATCAAATTTGAGCAAATTATCTCTAATATTTAATTAAATATCGCATTTTAATGATTTTAAAGATGTAGTTACGTGGGCGTGGTTAATATCCGATTTCAAAGACAATATTTGTACCAAGTTTCGTTGAGAAATATTTGGACAGGCCGACATAACAAAATCGATTTCACTTTTAATTCTGAATATTTTGGTATTTATATATATAAATGTATATGTCTGTATCTGTTATGGGTGCTTTAGGGTGTTACAAAAACCTGTTAGATGAACAAAGTTGTAATGCTGTGTGCCCTAGTGCGGTTGGGTACAAAAACCGTTTCGGTGGATTTTAGAAAGATTAAAATCAATTTTTTTGAAGGTGTCGAAATCTTCTCAAAATAAGCTTCAAATACATATGTATATCCTAGTATATAGCTACTCCCTCAATTTTAGATACCACTCTACTCATATCATACCGTCTGTCAGTTCAACTAATCCTCACGTCCCTCTTGTTTTAGTGTCCCAGTACATGCTAACCGATATCGATATAAATTTGATTGAATGTCACAATATTTGAGCAAACGGCGGTTTATGCGGCTAATATTATTGAATAAGTAAGTGATATTTATTAGTGGCTGTCAAATAAAATAAATATAAACAGCTATTAGAAAAATATTTATGTATCCCCCCAATTAACAGTTGATGTAGTCATCAATGGGTTATTGATTTAAAAGGCGAAACATGCGTTTGCCTGTAAATGGTGTCTAATAGGGAATTCAATCTTGCAACAGCGGGAAGGAGGTGTCCCATATGAATGGTTCTCATGATTTGGGGTACCGAAAAATATATAAAATAAATATGTATGCTATTCTGAAAATTTGTTCATGCTCATATTTGCTCCATATGTGACTTTATTACCAAAATATGAATGCTAGTCTTGCCAGTATAAATTTCCTGCAAATCTAATGCGCACCAGATGCCTAAATAGAGCTAATGCACTTTCTATCTCTCTGAAAATACATATGGGTGATTCCATATCAGATTTGCAGTCGATATTGCAATTTTCAATGACATATAGTTTTTTTTGCAAAACTATGATTTTTTGAATTTTTGATGTACTGGCTTTTTTCAATGACAGTGGCGTTTTACAGCTCCAATAACTCAAGAACCGTTCATCGTAGAAAAAATCCCTAAAGTAAAGTTAGGTGTTTCATTCTTCTTTGCAATGCTATATTATAAAAATTTGTTTTTATATAAATAGTTTATAAAATTAATAACAGATTGATTTTACCCAATTTTTTTTTTTTCATCTCAATTAATTCTCCAAATTTAATAATAATTTGTTGGAATCAGAAGAAGAGTTTGAGTTATAGAAATAACAAAAACCTTATGCAAAGTCCGCGCGCTCACTCCCAGGGATTCCGCCGACCAACGAGCGCTATAATTCGCTTCAAATTTCATATTTATATAAAACATATGTATATTTATTTGTATATATAGTTTAGGGTTTTTTTATAGCGAATTCGTGGTTTGGTGCTTTTCTGCGCAAAACTCATATAATATGTATATAGTGTGGATGTCAAATCGGGTCCCCGGAATGTTTTCAGTACCAAACATTCCGTTACTACTTAGTTTGAGTCGCGGGAATAGAGAATCAAACTTTTTTCCATCAGATGCAACTAGCAAATTTGTAAGTAAAAAATTTAGCTCAACCTTGGATAATACACTCGGTGTTTTAATATTTTTAAGAACACTTTTAAACTAATACAAATAGTAACTGCATGCATTTTGCTAGTATATTTAAACAAAAATAAATACTTCGTTTGTCTTTCAGCGACGAACGTTAATTTAAGTTCAGTAAAGCTGCATCACTCCCACCGTTCCTCCGACAGAAAATCTCGCCCAATTTCAACATACCAGATTTAATTTGAATTTTCCTGATTGATATTAGAGTCTTATTAGATTCAATTGGGTTATGGTGTGGTAAAATTCGACAACAGTACTTGCTACAAGAACCGAAATACCATGTAACTTCTTTGTACTCCACGTTCTTTGGTCAGACTCTTGATTAAATCTGTGCTTACATATAAATTGTTTATTACTTTTTATTAAACATTATGTCGACAAACATTGTGTAAATTTATGTTATATGGGTCTCAAACAGAGATCTAAAATAATTTTTAAAAATTTGTGCATGTGATACAAACACTCTATTACAAAATATTGAAGATTTAAGTTTGTAAAATTTTGTTGTATATGTTTGTTTTAAAAAGAAATGAATTTGTGGTCTTAATAAACGTCTAAATAACTAAAAATAATATTGATTTCTTTAGGTACTGCTTTAAAATAACTAATAGGTATATTAATAGGACATCTCCGAGACCCCGGCATTGCATAATATAATCCCGAAAATCCCGGTAGCAGTAAAATCTTCCACAATGGCATCCCTAGTGTACATGTATGTACAAACATACACATAAATATATACACCCGTATTTACTATGAATATACAGAGTATTTTCGTTATGTTTTATTTGTGTCCGTCAAGTACTGATCTACTTGACATTTGTCATTGTAATTACGGCGCCACTTACAAATGCTTAAGTATGACAAATAACATACATTATCTTATTAGATTAATTGTGCACTGCTTTGTATTTGTTGGTATTACTGTTGACATGACAAAATACCAACACAATGAACAAATCAATCCCAGCAAGTTGTTGTCATTATAAAAGGCCAACAAATTTGTTGTGTATAGATTATATCGATTTCTACGAATAAAGAGTACAGGTATTTAGATGCAAAGATATAATGGGTTGTACATAGTATATGTTTTGAGTTGTTGAGATATTTCACGTTGTTGCGGTAGCTGCAGTAATTGGATATTGTTGATTTTAAATTAAATACTTTGAAATAACAAAACCTGTGTGAAAATTGATACTACAAATATGTTAAAACGTCAAGCATTGTTAAGAGCTGCGACAGACATACATAGATATATAATTTCTCAAGCATTTCACCACGTGTATTTACGAGTACTTTATGGTGATAATTGGTTGTAGACATATGAGATCAAAATTGACTGTAATTAGTTATAAAAAAAAAATTTAATATGAAGAAAAAATTAACAAGTAAAACTGAAACAAAGTTCAGTATTATAATTTAAATACTAACTCCGAACCAATGTTTTTATATTTGCACAAATGAATTGCGGTACTAGCTGTACTTTGTCAGTCGCCAAATACGTATGTAAGTTTACACAAAGTTGTAAGTTATATGCCTAAACCATCTGACTTAATAATTGCCTTGGGTGACTTTAACCTCTCGCACATTTCGTAGACTATTATTGACTTTGACACTGCGCCAGTTTCAGCGTGAATGGGTAACAGTGACTTTGTGGATGGCATGGCTGAACTTTGCCAAATCAGATTAATATTCTTCCAAACATGTTTGGGAGGATTTTGAGTTTGTTTTAGAGGGATGATATTTCTAAGTACACTTGATGTCGATAGTTTTACCTGAAGATGTATGCCATCCTTCGGGAAGACGAAACCAAAACAGGCAGTTCCAGTACTCACTTCGATTTTACAAAAGCTAGCATTAAAAAACTAAAGCATGAACTTTAAAATTTGCTTATTCTAATAGTGCTTGCTCAAAAAATTTTTGCATTTCGATAACACTCTATATTGATTATTTCTAAAATATGTATCTAAACGTAAATTCAACCACGTTGAGCAAATACATTTGTGTTTTAAAATGGAACTGAAAAGGTTAACAAATAAAAAAATCGCTATATTTTTAAACTATATACAAGAAAAACAAACAGGATCACGTACCGACTGCTTAAATACATCATTCTTTGACTTAAATATTTCGAATTAGATAAAAGGTGTTACAGTGAATATATACATAAGTAGCGGGTGATTTTTTAGCTATTTTCTTATTTGGCAACACTGTCAAACACCTTCAGTTTGGTCTATAATTTAACCATCAATCGGTTTTGAAAGGAACGACGCTTGCAAATTATTGAACTTTATTTTAAAAATGACGAAGCTCATTTCTGGTTGAATTGATATATTGACTAAGCAAAACTGCCGTTTTTTGGAGTGAAGAGCGGCCAGAATCATTGCAAGAATGCATCCCGTAAAGGGCACTATTTGGTGTAGATTATGGGCTGGCGCCAACATTGAGCCGAATTTCTTCAAAGGTGATGTGAATCGTAACGTTACTATGAATAGTGAGCGCTACCGTGCGATGGTAACAAACTTTTTCTTGCATGAAATTGAAGAGCTTTTTTCACGCATGACATGTGGTTTCAACAACACGGTGCCACATGCCACACAGCACGCGAAAAAATGGAGGACCGATTGAAAGGTTAGTTTCGTGAAATGTTTTTTCACGTTTGGGGTATGTCAATTGCCCGCCTATCCTTATTGTAATCCCACATCAAATGGTTGTAGAGTTATAATGCATTTGGCTTTTTCATTCAATGATTTATTTTTGTAAGCTCGAGTATTGCATTTAGTGGCAATGAACATATGCGAATATGTTTGTAAAATTTTTTAAATTCCAATTAGTCTGCTAAAGTCAATGTACTCTTTTTCAAATATCCATATAAACCTTATCCCCATAATTCAATTCGTATTCCAGTGGTATCTTCTAAAGGTGTGTTATTTTACATTATAAAATAATCATTCTAGTATGAACCTCGTTTAATCCAGCCAAGTTTTCTTAAAAATTTGCTGATTACCTTTACCAGACTTTATCTAACTTGTTGAATCTGTCACTAAAACAAGATAATTTCCGACAGTCTTTTATAATCCCTCTCCATAAAGCTAGAAGTTGATCTTCGATTGTCGATTGTTATTGCAACAACTTCAAAGTCTCAACACGAATTTTTAAAGCGAGTCTGTAGACGCTCATTTTAAATTGTTTTTCATTCTGTGTATTTTTTAGACCAACATCCTCCTTGATATTAAACATGAGCTCATTGTCGTTAATGTTGACATACATAAATTTCTCCTTTTATTGAATTTGTTGTAAATTACCCTTATATGAGAGGTGGATGTGGTGTTTATCCAATTAAATTGTCAAAATTTTGTTTACCGACTTGAAATTCAATATGTGTTTCAAATTTGGTAGAATTTGGTGAAGTAGTTTCACAGATATAAGTATTGCCTATTTTCCAAACAAACTTCCACACGTAATTGCAAATTATATTTACTGTTTTACGAAATATCGCATTCTTTTGATTTTCACAAAACACAGTTATGTGGGCGTGATTATTATCCGATTTCGCCCATTTCTATCTTGGGTGCTTTATGCTGTTACAAACTACAGTTTGGGGAAGAGTGTTGTAATACCCTGGGCATCAGTGCGCTTGGGTAAAAAATTAAAATTTAATTTACTTGGTTACCCAACAATAAGATGAGCAATAATAGTTGGGGCTTTCAAACACTTTGCAATTCCTTTCTTAAATTTAGACAGTTACTAGCACCTAAATATTCTCAAAAATTCACCGAATGGGCTAGCAGTCATGATACATTCAATTGGGTAATTCATTGAATGCAATAAAACAATTCATTATTGAAAGCAGCTTTGCTGGTCGATCCTTTTTTCTCATCATATAACTACGCTATATAATTTGCTCGTGCTAGTCCGCAAAACATCTGACACCTTAAAATGCATGCTTAGCATTGGACTGATTTGTATAAACGACTTCAAACGGTTGGATATCCCAATTGTGGGATCAATGGATCACCCATTATCTAGCAACAAAGCTATCTATCAAATTTTATGAATATTTTCGGTAATTCAAAATTTCATGACAACTTGACGTGTTGGAAAAGCGCAACATATACTTTCATACTGCGTATTCCTATAAGATTGCACGAGATACAAGAAGATCGCCACATACCCATTCGCCAAACGCCCTTTGTTCATTGCCAACAAAAGTTGTTGCACCTTCTAATTATTTCAAAGACTTCACACAGACACACAGAACCTCCGTCATGAAACACAAGCTCTGGCCAAAATTAACGCGCTGTATTCATCGGCAGTTGCCTATGGGGCCAAATAATTGTACGAATGTTCATCCCACTATGGCTATGCATTCCAAGCATCTCAATACGACACTGCGTATAAGTAACAATATAATATGGATATTTCTAATGGCATCGTAATACGAATAAAATGTTTGAATTGTTGCTTAATATGTTTAGCCTTACACAAATTGGGATTTAGCATTTTGCCTATTTACGCTTTTTTTATTAAGTTCTGAACAGTAGGGGTGAGGAGTAGAACGCTTGTTTTTATATTATACTAGCAAATACCCGGCGTGCTTCGCTGCGCCTTTAAAGTATTTTTGCATTGTTGCCCCTCTTACTACAAAGTACAATACATCCAAAAAATCGTATGGTCTTAATCTGGAAAAATGCCTTAGTTAAAAAGATTTCTTAGTCAAAGATTTCTCAAATACCTTCCATTGGACACCTATATTCTAATATTTAGCTTATCTTATCAACTTATTTAAGTTTAAATTTTCAAGTAGGTGACAACCCGTCTGAAACTTATCTTAGTCAGTCGTTGTATTGACAATTAGTACAAAATTTACATGGTAGATAAGTTGTTTTCAGTTAAAATTTTATATTGAGATAATGATGCAAAGCACGGTTATTGTAATATTACAAACATGTACAAAAGCAAAAATGATATTAAAATTACATTGGAAAAGTTAAGTAAACCATTCATCGCAAAGCTTGGTGATGAACGATATTTTTTGTTTTTCCGGTGGGAGAGAAAACGAATAGCGCCGATGGTTTACCCACTCTCGAGCACGCTACGTACAACTGCCCATGAGAAAAACATGGTAATTCCAGATTTATTCCACAAACTTCCAAAGATTGACCTTGCGATTTATTAATCGTCATTGCAAATGCAAGGCGGACAGGGAACTGGATACGCTTAAAATGAAATGGCAAATCTGTTGGAATAAGAGGTATTCTTGGAATCAGAACATCCTCGCCTTTAAACTTTCCTATGATTATCGTTGCTTCAATTAAGTTGTTCATCAGCTTCTTAACAGCGAGCCTTGTTCCATTACATAGCTTCGGTTGGTTCAGGTTGCGTAACATAATTATCACTGAACCGATCTTGAGTTGCAAATTGTGCGGCGGCATTCCTGGCAAATCCAATGAATTCAGAAATTCAACTGGGTAGTTGACAACCTCATCTAGATCGGTAATTGAATCGATTGACTTATATGAGTGCAATTCACCAGCGATTTTGCTTTGAATTTTTATGTTCAAATCATCTACATCTTTATTTTTCGCTGCCAAAATAGCTCGTCCGCTCAACCAAACATGATTTTTATAATTTGCACCAATTTTCGGGAACACTTTCGAGACCAGCTCAAAATTAGGTGGAAACGAAATGAGACCAGTGGATGGATCAATAGGAACTTTTCCATTACCAATGTCTAATAATTGTGTTGAAAATGTGTGTGACGATTCATCATTTTGCAACGCAACTCGCATATTTGTTGTTAGCTTTAGGGTTTGCACGTATCTCCACAGATTAGATGACTTTAAGCAAGCGTTTATTTCATCAGCAGCTGTTGACCTCGAAATGACTGGCAGGGTTTGTCGAAAATCGCCGGCCAGCAGAATCATCGTACCTCCAAAGAGGTCTTGATTATTTCGCAAATCTTTCAACGTTCGATCAAGTGCTTCCAATGCCCGTTTATGCGCCATCGTACATTCATCCCAAATAATTATTTTGCAATTCTGCAATACTTTCGCCATTGCTGAATTTTTAGTAATGTTGCAAATTGGCTATTGTTTGCAAATTCAGTGGCAGTTTAAGCGCTGAATGGGCTGTTCGTCCTCCTTCTAGCAAAGTGGCAGCGATCCCTGATGAAGCTACAGCCAGCGCTATTTGGGCTTGTGCGCGAACTGAAGCCAAAATCAGTGATATTAGGAACGTTTTTTCCCGTTCCACCAGGTGCGTCCAGAAAAAATATTCCTCCATTGTTGTCGTTGACTGCTATCATCAATGTGTCATATGCGGCTTTTTGCTGCTGATTCAAAAGTAGGACTTTCGCTCGCACTGATTGACTCAAAACGTCTCGATCGTATTGCAGTTCTCGTTCAAGCTCCCGATTGAATGCATCGTGCATAGAGCGATTCGGCGCTGGCATCCCTAATTCGTGCAACATCTTTCCCGACATTTGCAAGCACAAATTCTCTATTGAGGTCAATACCTCGTTGTAGATCTCAATGTTAATTTGAAGATCAGGATTCACTGTTCTCAAACGCGCTTGGTGCAAAATATCTTCAGCCATGTCGTCTTTGTATTTGTTTCATAAATGAAGTGGGTTAGATGGAGAGCATGTTGAAATTATTATGGCAAAAAGTGATCTAATTTTCTGTGCAGTAGATGAAATAACAGCGTCAGCAAGTGCGTAATCCCATTGAATGTCATCCTCGAGCAAATGTAACCGCTGACACGCTTCTCGATATGTTGCGCACAACTCACCGTTAACAGTTCGTAGAAATTCAAATGAAGTCGGTCCACGAACATTAACCAATAACAGACGCAGGTAAAACATTCATCATTCCTCGGATGAACTGTGTAAATGCGTCCCAATGCGTCGGTTGAATATACATTTTTATATCCAGGAACAGGCTTTCCCTGTTTCCGACGTTGGAACCTTTTTGATGATGCGTTCCATGTGAAGTATGTAGGCATCTCCGAGTAAAGCAGTCTTCTTGCGAATGGATCACTTGCGCATGTCGAGAAGAAACTTGTTAGCGTTGTCGCTGGTGGACGTTGGGCTATCCGCACTGCGTTTTCTGACGTGAAATATACCCTTTGTCCATTCTCGAGGTGCACAGCCAAGTGGACCACAGTGGGATGACGTTCGTGTATGGCAAAAGAAAAAATTTTCCAAATTGCTTCATTACTGCTGATATATCTCCCTATTTGATATTGCGAAATTTCATCTTTGTAATCAGGAGATGTAATACCAAACACAGCCATGTCGCTTCCTTTAGTGATGTACTTACAAACATATTTGATGGACTGTATAGAATTGCAGTACTCAACATTACAATGCGCTTTGAATGTTTTGGAAAGCAGAGGAGAATACGGAACAATCCAACTGTTGTCCACTACAACGTCCCTATTCTTGATTTTTAACGTAATCGTCCTACCGTTATCCTCTGCCGAGCGACGACGATATAGGGGGTAACCGTCATTACCAGTAATTGTGTTAGCCAATAAAGCACGCGGATAACGTTTAGAACATTTGTTTTCTATCATGCATGGCGATTCCCGGTTATGACTGCCGCATGGTCCATGAATCATATTCGTTGTAACAACTTCATACAATTCTGGATCTGTTTCTTGATCTGGAATTTCTGCGCATATGATTGAGTCAATTTCATCCGGTCTTATTTTCTCGGTCATCCACAGCAGAATATGCGCATAGGTAGTCCTCTTTTCTGCCACTCTACGGTGTACATCCAACATCGCACGTCTCCGAAAATATGATACTGCACAATAAAATTTTTCAACGCGTTGAGTTTTTGCTTGAACACTCGTGCTGTAATATCGTGGCGATCGCTGGATAATTGACCGGGAAGTAATAGTTGTGTGATTTCGGTCCATTTAGGGTTGCACGTAAATGTTATAAATAAGTCCGGTCGACCGTATTGACGCACGTATGTCATTGCATCTTGCGCATATTCGTGCATATGCCTCGGACTTCCAACATACGTCGGTGGCAAAATGGTAAGTTGGCCGATATTGTTGGCATTTCCATCTTCATTGAGGGCATCTCGCAAATGGATGTATTGCTCTGAACGTAATTTGAGCTGATTAAAGCGTATATATGACAGTCGTTCCGTCTATATTTTGACATACATATCGACAACGAACTGATGAAATAGTCTGCGACACTTCAATATATGGTTGTCCTCGTTTCGACGAATCATCAACCGGTAGGCATAAAAGTTCATTGAGCTAACTTTTTTGTTTGTTTCTTGACCTGTTACAAATCAAAGGTAAACTTTTTATAAACACGACACTTGAGTTGATTAAAATATCAAAAGAATAACATATTATATATTTTTTTTTTGAATTTAGTTAAAAACGATTAACAACACTGCTGCGTACCAGTTATTGGACTAATCATCTTGATCAAAAGATGGTATCCATCCTCTCCTCGGCAAAATATTAGCGGGTATTGTAATGCATCATACGAACGATGAGTTTCGGTGACACGTTGAAGGTTGTTTCCATCCCGCCGACGAACCACTATATCGCGACTATCCACATTCTCGCCCACAATGACAATGGCGACTTCATTCAACGTCGGTGCATTAAAGCGCCTTTCATGCTCACCTACAGGTCTTTTATCTGCTTTGATCACTATTTTGTGATCATCTGAAGACATCATTTCTAGTGCTGTCTTGAACAATCTAACCAACTCATTATGTTCATGTAAGAGTTGTTGCAGTTGTGCAATAATATTTCGCTTTAGCGCACGATTGATGGCACAACGCTGATTGATTTCATCATCTGAATTTCCAAGGAAATAAACCTGCAGGAATTTATGTTGTTCATTTACAGGCGGTACCAATGCTCCAGTACGATGGTGTATTTGTCCTTGAATCTAAATATCAAATTGAAAAAAAAAACCTAAGTACACCGGGCTCGTCGTGTGTATGTGACATGTGGTATAATTAAAAATGGACATGCCTTAAAAGTTGGCCTAAAACCTCTTTCTGCGATTATATTAGCTCCAAACGACGTCATTTGGAAGGCACTGTTGTATGTTTGAATGTTTTGCAAAAAATGCTTGGATAGAGAATCCTGGCCGGAAAATAACGATGCTAGTGGCTCAGGTGGTGGTGTAATCTGTGGTAATTTAACCTTTCCGTTTGCACAACATAATCCTGGTGGTTCTAACCGAAATTTCAAAGCATTACAATGCTGACAAACAGTGCTCATGGTTCCAAAGTCTACCGATAAATCCACGGCGTAATCGATTGTTGGATCGTATCTGAACGCCAAACGGTCATGCTGAATTGTGACATTTGATCGTCTATTTTGTCTTCATTCCAAATTGCGTTGTGCGCTACTTTCAACTGAGCGAGTCGAACCCGACTCTGCCCTTTGCTCCGGAGTCATAATTGATCGGGCTTGAGAAATTCTTATTCGATTTGCATCCAAACGCTGGGTACGGTCTACAACGCTCTCGTCGTCCCGACTGATAGTCATTACCCTTGCTCTGCGAGTACGCCGACCGATATTTTGACGCTTTATTGGCGGCATGTCTCCAAACACAACAAATATGTATAATCTTTTCCAGTGCACCAGTGCAAACAATGTTGATACATATAACAAAATTACTTCGAAAATCTCACAACTAAGTTTATTGATGTTATAGATCTAATGCGCTAGATCAGACTAATTATTGTTTAGCCGCCAACGCATATGATTTAGCGAAATAACAAAAAACAAAGGCCTAACAACATGTAATGTTCCTATACTTACAATATCAGTTGAACACACATACAACAACAACATACATTCGCCAATGCAAGCGAATTTGTATATACCACCCCAAATTTAGAACAACATAACAATAAAAAGATGGCAGGTACTGAGTTTTTGTGCAAGCTGTTATTAAGGGTATTTAATAGCGTTTAGTGATGTACTTGAGATCGCGCGAGCTACTTTCAAGTGTTTAGGTAAGCTGCGAAGTGATTAGTGGTTTTTAAATACATTATGCATGAACAACAGATAGAATACAATAACTACCTTTAGTTTAGAGACTTCTTAAACCTCTTTCATTTCAAATTGCAATATTTTACTTGACTTAAAATTGAATTGAATTTAAGTTTTTAAACAGGTGGCAACACTAATAAATTTATGCTCGAAATGTTAGTTTTTTAAAGCTCTTTCATTTGATACCCGCATTGCATATCTTGATTTAACCTATTAGATTAATTGAAAAAGATGGCAACTCCCTCACCACTTTTTATATTAATTTTTATTTTTTTATAAATGGTAACACTGTCCAAAAATAAAAAAACGGTCATATTGTAGTCCAACCAAAGAAATTTTATTTTTTTATTTTTTAGAGGTCTGGCAACACCATTTACAATTTTTATTTTTTACAAACCATCTACAGTCAGAAGGAAACCAAATAAAATTTAAATGAAGAAAATCGGTTAAGCCGTTCTCAAGTGATGAGGTAACATACGTGGGGCATTTCATTTTTATATATATAGATTAGATATGGTATAATCATATGTGATACAAGCTTAAATGACACAAGATTTAAATGATATGTCAGCATATTTTCGATAAGTCCAGAAATATTGAGATCAATGTTACGCAAATTTAATTTCGGGTCTACTTGAAATTTATTTCAATATTTATGTGAACACTACACCGAAAATAAATTTAAGATTTTTTGGTTATTGTATGTGATCTCGAAAAACTGTATGTGAAACTTTTTTAGCGGCGGAGTAATTTTGATGGAATTTAGTGTAGACGTTTATTTGATTCAGTAATATATTAACGTGAAACGAGTCAAAAATTTTGTAATTACTACTCATAGTACAGATTCTTCTCATACGTACACAGGGTAGTCCATATTGTGAGTTTTATTAATCACATGATTTTTATAAAGCAACAGCTCGTTGCGCATGCTAACAAAAGACAGTATCGTATATCCGTATATAAAAATCAATCGATACTAGCTTGTATTAATTTGGCAAGTAATACAAATAAAATTGACAACGATTTTAAAAATGTTAAAAAGCAAAACTGTCGACTCTAAGCACTGGAGGTTTAACCTATGCAGAAAGTACACTATTACAAGCACATATGAAGAATTTTAAGTAAATGGGTTCAGGGCCTTATGAGCCTAGAAAGTACATACCAACATACACACACGTCCTTTTTTTATACATAGATATGTACGTTGAAGGAAGAGAAGATACAGCATATATTGTTTTTGTATAGGCATAGGGATATCTCTAAGTTTAGTTTTCTTACGCAATTTGTGTGCGCATTGTTTCAAGGCAAGCTATGTATTTTTAGTCTTTACGCATTTCTAAATTTTTATTATTTTACTTAAAGTCCATTAAAGTCCACATTAGTGTCGTATTAGTTCCGTGTCAGTTGAGTGTCACTGTCAAACAAATTCAATTCAAACACATCCATAGTGTGCCTCTTGCTGTCAGTAAAGTTCCTATAGGATTACACGAAACTATCTTTACCGACGTACATACATATTTAAAATTCAAGAAGTGAGCACTGAAACATCACCGACAGTAAGAAACGTCATTGTGGCAGATTTAGCTGAACAAATCCAATTAACCGCACAACAACGGTGTACTGACAAAACTCACCAACCTGACATTTGACAGGTTCACGTCGTCTAAACCCATGCGGCAAAAATGGGATTCAGGCCTCTAATAATGACAACAATATTGTTATATCCTACTAAGAACGCTATAATCACGTTATATTCTTTCATATGTGTACCCGCATTCTGCGGAAAATCCCTCTATTTATTTGTCGTCTCGTCTTCGTCATGAACCCATCTCTTCACAATAGTGCATGACGAACAAGACTTTTATATTCAGTTTGCACACAAAATAAATAAAATTTAAAAATGCCTTTTATGTACAACGATGGCTAATGAGAAGACGTAGGAAATACTGGGTGCATTCCTACAATACATAAAAACTATTACCATAAACGTCTCCACATTGCCGCTCCGACGCGCTCAGAAGATGATTGAAAGTTCTAGTCATTCTAGACAATTTCCAAGAGTACGGTTTCTATCCCTTGAATCAATTGTGAGCCTAAATATTAAAAAAAAAAGATGTCCACCAAAAGCACAAGCACCGTAAAATTGCTTGCTTGTCTCATTTCATCTTTAAATTATTAAAATTTACGTAATTCAATTCAATTAGTCAACATAAAAATGTAAATAAATGACGAATTGAAAATTACACTGTTTGGCGAGCTACCTTTTGACGAGCGAATGAAGAGACGAAAACGACATGATGACGCATGATTTGTAGACGTCTAATGAAATATCATTTTTCAAATGATGTGATGAGAACAAGACGACAAATGGGCAGAGAACCCAAGGCGCCGATATTTTATTCTTCACTGACACTGCTACTGAAAAGACACTGCACTGATATCTAATCTCTTCTTCTTAAGTATACACTCTGTCTATGTAACACACTGTCTATGTGATATCAGATGTCCTGCAATAATTTATGATTTAAATACTTGCATAATTCAAGTGACTGTAGTAGAGAACTTGTCAACTAAAAAACATCTGAATATAATTACAATTATTCATACGTTAAAAATCTGTAATTTAATTGCTATAACGGCATGCAATTAAAAACCGACAACTGCTGTTGCAAAGTTACAAGAAAAAAACCAGAATAAAAAGGAAAGAGTTGGGGTAAAAAATGGTCAATGTGGTAGTTAGCCAATTACAGTAGTATGCATTATATATTACACACAAGTATACCCATAAATAGAACATTGTATCTTGTTCTCTTCTTCTCACCATTCCGCACAGATGAGCAAGAGCACACTTGACTGGACAGTGCAATAATTTTTATGCGTTCACCTGACGCAGATCTCGGCTCTATCGAAGCAACACCGGAAATGAGCGGAGCTGAGCAGAGCTGAGGTAGACACGTGAACCACCTTGACGGTTGGTTGCTGTTAGTAGAGAGTAAAGTTTAGCTTTTTATGCATCATAAAACTCATGTTATCTTAATTATTTTTGCGCACTGGCGGCATATTTTATGCCCTTTCGCTTACCTTTTTGTCCTTTTGTTTCTTTTTTCACTCTCCAGTTACGCTTGGGCGTGAATTTACAACCACTGCCAGCCGGCCTTTTGGTGTATCCTGATATCTCACTTTATACACTCGCATGTGCATACATACATACATATATATATATATATATATATATAGTAATGATTTCATAAGAAACAGATTATATGTAAGGGTATGTGGAAAGACAAGATGTATATACGAATATATTTTTTTGTTTTCACTTCGCTCTTTTTAATGTATCACTTGGGAGTACTTAAATTATGTAGGATTATCTGTTGTTGCAATAAGTGAAAGTCGAACTAGGCTGAGATATTTATTTTGCATCAAAAAAGGTGTTGTAAAAAGTCAAAAGACTCACTCCTTAAAAATAGTATTCAACAAATGATTTATGTTTTCCAAAAATAATGCTTTGCAATAAACGAAAAACATTTGATACAACTCATGGTTAAATTTGAAGTGATATAATTCTACTTGTATTAGCCGATTTGCCAGAATTAGGTTTGTTTGTACACAATAGTGAAATTAAAAAATATAATTTGCCATATATGGCATTGTAAACCAAAAAAAAACCTCAAAGACGAATATATTTTGTTTATTTTAGAAAAAAAGAAAAAAGTAATAGAAAAACCTAGTTCGGAGCCGAATAAATAGTTCTGATGCTTGGTTTTCATTAGGTCACATTTTTGACGACAAAATATAACACGAAACTCCACCATGCTGACAATGGACCGGTTTCTTTGTAACCTAGTTGCAAAATAACACTAGGTAGGATAACGAATTTCATATAAACCAACAACACTAACTGTGAAAAATATGCGAGTTGAGCCAACTCGGTAAAACCATATCCGACCAGGGATGTATTGTTGGGAAGTGAAAAAACTGCGCTATTGTGAATTATCCCTAATAAAATATAAGGGAAATTTGAATTTAAGACCTAATTCATAAACCTAAAAATTGCCGGTACAACTATTTTCCGTTCATAAATAGCACTAAATAAATCGCATCTTTCATGAAAGGGGCTAACAGGGTCGCTTTTGCATCTAAGGGAAATTTCAACCGAGTTGGAGCGTTCTTTTGCAACTCGGGTGCTCGGAGAAAAGGGCCTAAATATAATTTAGCAATGGCGTCAAATTGAACTACGTCAAAATTTTGACTGTTTTTATTAGAATGACAGCAAATTTACCCCCAACTATTAGTCTATTATTAACACTATAAATAACCTTATTATATTTGGTTTTATTAGTATTAAGGATGTTATGTACACACTTATATTATTCAAGACTGTAAAGCTCACAGACTGAAATAAATTAATAGAAATAAAAAAAGGCAAAGCGATCGATTAATAATAATCTCATTTGGTATTTTGTAATATGGACGTTACTTGTTTGGTTTTTAGTGACTTGGAAATTGTGTCTCAGCGAAAAAATTGTGGTCTTACATCGCTCACCAAGAAAGCATTGATGGTTTGTCTAAATTGATAATGAGTGAAGGTATACCTTATATTGCTATGAATTGCAGATAAGCGATATTTCATTTAAAAATTTAGTCATGTTTGATATAATATAATTTGGTAATTGATAAAAAAACAATGATCGCGGAAATTAGGATAAGACAATTTTAAGGAGCTTCGGTCGAGGTACGATGACAATCACTGCATATTTGCCACGTCATTAATCTATGCATTTGAGCCAGATATTAAACAGAAGGCGACTCTTGTGTTATACTAATGTGAACTTAACCTAACAATAGTGATTTGTGATCGAAGTGATCTTAGCCGAACAAAGAAGACAAACTGTAGATGACAAATCATATTAAACTGTCTATGCAGTTCTTAAAAACATTAAGGGGGCTATCCACCAAGTGCAACTGCGTGGTCAACTGGTTTTTCGAAGACACATTTGATGTGTTTAAAGGAGATGTTTGGGAGCTACAACATTCGGAGTTGTCGGACAGCGTGATCCCATAATTTTTTATCCACGTCATTCATGCATTAAAAATATGTCAAGATGTTATAACTTCGTTTGCATACTTTTAGGATGAAGACAAAGGAAATATACTCAAAAAACACTGAGTGATCTATGTCGATATCAGTACTATTTTATTATTATTATATTTTCGCAGTTATCGGTATCGGTATTGCAAAATAGAGGTTTTCGCTCAAAGTTTCAAAGTACTATTAAAAAGATTTTTTAAAAAATAAAAAAATAAACAGGAAAGGGTATTGCCACAAAAGCGCTAATTCTGAATTATGTAGTGGAACTCCATCGGAAATATTTTTGTAAAACACTTTTATGCACAGGGACAAAAGAAATAATTTTGTTTGTACAGAAAACAAAAAAATCTACAAAAAAATTCAAAAATTGTTAGATATCTCACCTACATATATGCAAATTTGTTTTTCTCGCTTTGCTTGAACAAGTAAGTTAGATGTACGACAATTTTACGTGCATGAGGAAAGTAGTTAATTTCTGCACAAGGCTTTTGCAAAACTATACATATAATCTGGCTACCAGGGGGTATATCATTGTATAGCTATATTATAAACTCGTATGATACGACGCAGTCGATTTGAGAGAAAATCGAAAAAAAAAAACTGAATTCAAAATTCTTTTGGGCGGCCTTCACAAAGAGGTACAAATTTAGTGCAGCGTCTTATTCATATTGCACAGGCTTTATTCATACCCAAATTTTCAATTTTCATGTTGAGTTCCGAGCTATATTGTTTTTGAATATCAAGTCATAACAGATATTTCCTTAGTTTAAGCCACATATCTTCCGTACAGTATCCTCTAAAAATTTTATAGTTTTTATCCGTAATGTAATGTGGATTGAAATCCGAGAGGAAAAATTCTCGAACATAGCCCTAAACGTTGTCTAATTTCCGCAGGTGACGTCAACTCTTTTCTCGAAAATTTGATTACAGCTCGGACTCATTTTATGCCGTATAACTTATGTAACATATTTTTCCAGTATTTAGTAACGAGTGCAAGTCAATTTTGGAACATGCGGCTGGTAAAAAGTTGAATGCTGGAGAAAGGTTTTTTATATAAAATATTTTTGTTATAAATTTTTGATAACATAATCAAGATAAACAAAACGTAAATATAATCTGAATAGCAAAAAGTTCATCTGAGTCTAAAAAAAAAAAAAATAATCTTGATATCTTGTATAAAAACCTGCAAAATCGCCTGCACAGTGTAAATATATGATACCTATATGAATAAATATTTTCCAAAGTTTCACTTCATATATATTTTCCGTAAACTTGTCAGCTCATAATACGCATCACAGGTTATATTGAATTTTATTGCTTTGATGTGGTCTTCGTTGTTTAGTTGGCTTATTTTATTTTATTATTTTCTTAAGGTAAGGCGCTTCCTTCTTGAAGCTTGGCTGCATGGAAGGCTTCAATGTGCACTCCAAAATGTTTCAAATACACACATGCGTTTTCTAAGGAAAATATACTAAAGATAGCATTTGAACTACGTATTAAAATATATAAGATATACATACGCATGCGAGAGTGCGTAAGAGAATATTTACTGAGAAATTTAGACAAAAGCTTAACGGCAATGCTTTTGTTTTTATGAATATAATAAAAAAATATTTGCATTTCACATTCTTGTGTATTTTCAAGTCTATTTAACTGATCTCGGCTAGGTAAAGCGTTAAATTTTGTTACCTATGTACATAAAAACTTCTATAAAGTGTGTTTTTATCGATTGAAGAAAACTGTTCCATCTAACTAGGAGGATACTAAGCCGGAAGGGTTAAAATAGTACTTATTTAAATATCGAATCGATAACCAAAATATTTATACTAACTACTTTAAAGTAAAATGTAGTCGCCATTTCTTACAAACAAATTTAGAAAGATCTGGATTTATCGGTGATCCATACTAGTTTCCTACTACGCGATAAAATTGTTTCCTTTTTTTTTGTAAAGTCCTCTAGAAACAAGCTCACACCAGACACTGGGACAAAATCACTAATTACAATGACGAATATAGAAAAACGAAATTCTTCAAACCTTATCACACATATCTTTAAAATATTCTTTGTAATCCCGTCCGCAATATTAACACAATAGCTTTAGCGCAACCGCAAAGTCGACTTTGCTTCTCTAAGTCGAATTACATTTTTGAAGTAAAATTTCTTTAATGGCATGGGAGGGTTTTTCCAACGACGCGTCAGAATGCCGCGAAATGACCCTCCTCTGATATACATTTGGAACAGTAATCTCGGGACACCAGGATCCGAGATTCCAGACTTTTCTAAGTACCAAAAATACTGGGAGTTCTTGATAGCAATTCCGCAATTTTTTGGGAATTTAAATAAGATTTTCTCAGAAATGTTTCCGGTATGTTTTGTTGTTCATTAAAATATTGTAGTATAATAAAGAGTAACCTGGAAGTTGCTACAAATTACCTTCGAATTTTAACTTTTTTTTTTTTTTTTTGGCACACACGTAGGTAATACAAAATTCGAAATTACGTCGAACTTTTCCATGTTTTGGGCAAGGTTTGGAATTTTGGATTTTATAGTTTTAGTTGAAAACACTTTGGTTTGGAATAAATGTAATATGTACTTGTGATTGAAAGCCCTTTATGAAAATTATCAATATTAAAATTTTTGGGCAGCCCAATTTTGTGTGTGACTCACTGTAGGTAATAATTTGTTAACAAATATGTATCTTTTGAGTGTTTTTTCTTTTCTTTTCGTTATAAAAAGCATTATATGTTGAAAAAACGAAATGGACTTACTTGATTTTTATTTTAACTTAAATCAATACCTATATTTAAAAGCGAGTTAGGTTGTTACAAAATAATGATTTCCTGAACCCCTGGGTTCTAACAACTAAAAACTTGAAATATAAATATAAATGACGCCATATAAATTAAATTTTTATTTTTTGAGCAATAAATACAACTCAAAAAATAACGATTATTTTCCAAGCAAAAAATATAACTTAAGAAATAGCGATTATTTCTTGGCAAAGAATAAGACTGAAAAAATACGCGAAATTTAAAACTCAAGAAATAAGGGTTAATCTTTATTTTTTAAACTAAATTCAAAAAAACTAAAAATCAATGTCGGTAAAGGTAGTCCCTGCTACAAGAAGTATGTCATTTTAATCATTATGCGCATGATTTTCTGAATTAAAATTTGGATAATAATCGTTAATTGCAATATCTGCTTAAAACGTAATGTGCCACGCCCATTTTCCAAAAAAAAAATTAACACGTATTCCGTTTTCCTACCCGATCCTTTATAACAAATAGCACTACCACACTAATTTGGGTGCAGGGCAATGTGTATCCCAAGTTTCGGCGCGATAGCTCAATTTTTATTCGAGTTATCTATTCCACGAATGGACGGATGGACAGACTCAAATAATTTATCTATTGATTCTAAGAACAGAGGGGAACAAAGCTATAATATCCACTATTTTTCATTACCATATCCTCAAAATTGGTATTTAAAGTTTTAGTCCTTGAAAATCGCTAACAACAATTTGTTATGTGAATACTTCCGCATATTGAAATGCTTTCACTGCATTCTTTTATTTGATAATCCTTTTTCCATACCTTATATGATTTTAAATTTATACGATTTTTTTAAACCAACAGCTTTTTCGAAACATTGAAGTACTTAAAAAAAATCAGACGTTCAAATTTGAATTTATTATACATATCTGACTTCTAGTTTCGAGTGTGCATATATCGATTTTCTCATTTTGGTTTTTTCATGGATAACATTCAACATCTATTTTCTATAAAAGCTGTTTTCAATACAAATCGCTCCATCTACCATTCGTATAAGCGGTTTTATTTAAATTGCTTTCGCACACTTTTCGACTTACCTTCGGTTTAATTTGCACTGCACCACCATTTTTACTAGTAATTTGATACATACTAACTAATCCAAGGACTTGATTAAATTTTCTTTGGTGTTCGTTGCCACAAAACTTAAACCTAAACTGCTTAGTAGCACACGTACTATAAACAATTGAAGAAAATAAAAATGCAACTAAGCAAATTAGCATTTACACAATTTCAGTCACTTCCATGGGCTCCCGACAACAAATTTCCATTAAAACTAATACGAAAGTGAACACAAGCAACGTTTCACCTTTCGAATTTTTTTTCTAGCATCTCTACTCAAAACCCCCACCACGTACTTACCCCGTCCATAACACGAATTCGACATTGTCTCCTTGTCGCGATTTCATTGCTTTCGCCGCCGACTCAATTAGACTCCAAGGACTGTCGCAGAAGTAATCGCCAAAGCGACCTGGCGAGCGAATGGCCGAGCTTGGTGATTGACCATCAATACGCCAGCAACCTGAAAATAAGCGTAAGCGTAAATGGAAAAAGATGTTTTAAAAATACTTCAAATGATTATCTTCGTTAAAGCAAAACAAACAAAGTGATGCTGCGAAAATAAATGTAAAGAAAAGACCAGAAATTGCAACTAACAAAAGCCAATGAAAGCAATCCAGGTAACCAAAAATAGTCCATCGGATGCCATAGTGCTTGCTACCTATGGTAGATTTAAAAAAAATAGATTTAATAAAATTAAAAGCACTCAAAAGCATACAAAAATTTTTGCTACTACCACCACAAAATAAAATTGGAAATTTGCAGGCATGGTAGCACAGACGTTTTTTGTTTCTTTTTGTTTTTTTTGCTGACGACACCGAAAGCCATGTGACCAACCAACCGACCATTCATTGTCCTGATGGCCAGCACAATTTTGGTGGGCTTTGCTTTGCCAGTGGCCCGCAAGCACTTCCGTACCAGTCATTTTACTGAAAATTGCAAACTAAATCGGAATGTGAGCCTCCCGACCCAGGCCAACTTTAAGAATAGAACCAACAATAGCAAATACCGACTACTTCTACAGCTGAGTTAGGTAATTCGTACATGGGAAAGGCTGCTGGGGCGGATAATAATGGAGAGAAAAACTAAAAAAAAAATCGAAAGAACAAAGTGCTGTGTGGAATTTGGAATAGAAATAAAATTTTAATTTGATTGAAATAATAACAATTTGCAAAGGCAAATGAAAGCCTGAGCTTTGCAGGAGGCTCTGATGTCAATTTGAAAGCGAAAGGTGTTTGCATTTGCGGAAACTGGCAGTTAAGTAGATGGTTTGACTTTGCTGGAAGTTTAAATAGCAAGTTCAACAGAGCACTCGACTTTGAAAAGAGCAGTGCTATTCTTTTGTTTTGTCTGAAAATATTTAATTGTGGTATTGTAGGGAAGTTTCAATGTAATGTAATTGAAAATTGTGCTTGAAATTTTCACAACATTTATGTAGATGCATTAATGTATATCTCTGATATCAATGAAGCTGGGTGGCAGCTACTAACTTGAGTCCTGAAACTAAAATCGGAGAAATACCACATGACATACTGATTTGAAAATATGCATGTGAGTGAAAAATTTCAATTCAAAATAAGTTCTAGTCATTGAGCTTCAACTATACTGTGCATATAATACAGCTACGCTTGAATAAATTAGTACCTTTCATTCAGAACGCCATAGTTCAAAACAAATACATAAGTATACGAAATTGCAAATCCGTTTAAAGGTATAATCCATGTCGGAAAAAAGCAGACAGTCTAAAAAATTTATTAATTTAAAAAGTATTTGGAAGTCAAATGCCTTGAAACAAATGTATATGAATGAAACTAATTTTGTTGCTCTACCTTGCGCCGAGCTATGTGTATTATTATAATGTTTCTTTAGTAAAATATATTTTCAATAAATTATATGTATATCTTTATAAAAATGTAATTAGTTTTATTAATTATTATTTTGTAGATAAATGATAGCTATACATATATATTTAAGTTAAAACATGCAGGGTTATAGCTTGCGAAAATGCTTTTTTTTTTTAATTTTGATTTAAAATATATTTTTGTTTTTTAGAATTTCTGGCATTTTTTAAGTTTTTTTTATTTTAGTTATTTTTTTTTAACGTATAGTTAAGAAATAAAAAAAAACTCAAAAAATCGGAAAAGAAGTTTAAAACCAAAATTTAAAAATAATATTGTATTTTGGCCAGCTATAACTCAGCAAGTTTTTAACCAATCCATACAAGTTGTAAATCGTTAAAAGCGCATTAATTGTCTTCCGAACAAGATACACAATTATAGCACTTAGTAGTTAAATAAAACAAAATTTTAAATGAAGAAATACCAAAAAAAAAACACAAAATTACCGCCAGCTCGAAACGGTATCCATGCAAAAAATTTATATCTGATTTTTTTTTTGTAATTATTTGCCTGTAAAACAGTGTAATTGAACAAGAAATCAACACTCACAATACTTTTGCGAATTTCTGCTCGAAATAGGGGTGCAATTATTTTCAATTTGTGTACTGAACTGAAATTAAAATGTATTTTTGTTTAAACGATGCATATTTATAAAAAAATTGGAAATGGAAGGTTTGAAAGTAATTGGTAGTTAGTCTAGTTTTAAGACAATTCTAAAAAAAATGGAATTTCAAATAAATAGTTGGTAATAAAAAAAGCATTTTATTACAGTTGGAAAAAACCTAATTTCGATGTTCCTTCTGTCAAACATACATATTTAAAAGTTGTCGAAATCAAATGCAGTGTCAGATAATAACCTTGCTCCTAGGACATCGTCATGTTAATAAAGTTCGTTGCTTACAAGAAAAAAGAAAGAATCTTCACTTGTAGTTGGTAAAAAAATAACTTTCAAACTGCTTTTAAAGTTATTCGTTTTCCGACAGCGATGATACCGACTTAAAATAGTTTATAAATTCGCTGCCGAAAAAAACAAGTCAGTTGCATGAAAAAACATATGTCATTTTATATATATTGTTTTAGCAAATTTATAATTAGTAGTAGGAAACATATGAAAAATAGGATAATTTACTATTCCTATTTCCCATATCATCACTATGTTAAATAAATCAGTTCGTTGTAGAGAATGGCAATTACTTAGTTGTTACTAAAAAAAAAGTCATTTCTAAATGACTTTAAATTTAATTTTATTTTCCACAAGGTCGGCAATTTTCTGTTTCAAACATAAAGCAGGAGCAAATAAACGCAACAAAGCGAATGAGGTTATCGTTTTTGACAAGTGTTCAAGGGAGAAACGATTTTTTCTTTATCTTGTTAGAAAACATTTGCTTCGAAGCTATTACATAAAAGTAAATAAAGGCAGTTAAAAAAAAAAAAATTGGTCCGGATTGAAATCGAGTTCAGTACTTAAGATAAATTTGTCCAAACAAAATTAATATCAGTGGTTACGATGATATTTTTTTCAAAACCATAAACCAATGTGTATAACGAATTTGCCTGTTCCATGGCATCTAAAAATGCGTTGCGCGAAATGAAGCCGATTTATATAGTTGAAATTTAAAAAAATCTGAAAATTGAGTACTTCTAAAAAAACAATAGTTTTTAATAAAGGGTGATTTTTTCAGACATTGTTTAAAAGAAGAAATAAAATGCATATTATTTAGTGTTATGGTCAAGAATTTAGCTTTATTATAAAGACAAGAGTTTGCCATTATGTTTTCAAAATGATTTCGGGCAAGTATCCACCGCGGCTGGCTCGAATAAATTCCAGCCGAGAGATCGAATTTTCTACCAATTTTTGCAGCTATTGGGGTCGTATGCCAGCAATAACGCGCCGAATATTCTCTTCCAAGGCGTCAATCGCCTCGGGCTTATCTGTGTAGACTTCCCATAACCCCATAAAAAAAAGCCCAGCTGTGTTATATCGCACGATCTTGGAGGCCACACTATCTATAGGCCCACGACCAAAATTTTCCTTCAATAAATTTAGTGTTTCGTTCGCTATATGGCATGTATCGTAGACTTGTTGGAACAAAAGATTGTCCACATCAACTTCCTCCAATTCAGGCACGAAAAAGTCATTACTCATGGCTCTATAGCGTTACCCATTAACTGTAACATAATGGCCGGCTTGATTTTTGGAGGAAATATGGACGAATCATTGGTCTGAACCTCTGTCCATAGCGCACATCAAACAGTGACAGCGTCTCAGGAATGGCTTTCGGATTATCAACACTTCAAACGCGATAATTTTGTTTATTAACGTACCCATCCAACCAAAAGTGAGCTTCATCGCTGAACAAAATTTTCTTGTGAACGTCGCGCGAACCGAACCACTGTTTTCGTAATAAATTTGCACGATTTGCGAACGTTGTTCCGTAGTAAGTCTGTTTATAATGAATTGGTAAACCAAACTGAGTATAAATCAAGTTACAGGTTCAAAAGGACCAATTTCGTGAAAATTATTGCCTCGTTGAAAACCACACGTCTTAAAAACACACCCTTTACTAAAATTAGGAAGAAAAAACATTAAAAAAATACTATAGAGTAATTTACGAGATAAAATAGGAGATATGATTTTGTGGGGTTTTTGCAGAATAGTGACTTCGGAGGCATGAACTATATTGAGTCGTAGCTGATGCAGAACCATAAATAAACTTCTCGTGATGTTTTTACTTAAATATAAGCTTTCTTTTGTGATCGTAATTTTAAAAAATATATTACAGTAAATTTAAATATAATAAAAATGTGCATAAACTCACAAATGTTTAAACAACTATCCCTGTGGCTACTACTACTCTGTAATATGATCATAATTTATAAGACATCTACAACTTGGTGGCGCCGTAGCCGAGCGTACAGCGTGTGTGCGCTTCATTCGGTGAGTCCGGGCTTCAAATGCTGGCCGTAGCAAGTAATATCTAAAATTATAATAACTTTTTTTCTAATAGCGGTCGACCCCCGGCAGGGAATGGCAAACCACCTCCGTATTTCTGCCATGAAAAAACTTCCCACAAAAAAACATTCGCCGTTCGGAGTCGGCATAAAACTGTAGGTCCCTCAATTTATGCTACAACAGCCAGACTGAGAAGGCAATTTACTACTAAGAAAGGCAATTTACCCATATATAGAATTGAGCTGGAGAAGAATATAGAATATAGAATATATCAAATATTATGGGAAAAAGACACCTTCTACTTTAGAGCATATAGGTATATTTCTGAAACTACATATTTCATCAAACGGTACTTAGTTTAGAACAGCGTTTGCATTTCAACGCAGCATAATTTAGATAACTATGGAAATCAGCTAAAAATCATGAGCTTATCTTAAAAAATATCAAATATTCGACGTTTTATCAAACTCAAACATATAGCAAACTCTATTAAATTAGGCACGAATAAATCAATTCAGGAGAGGAATGCTTAAAATCTAAATTTCTCTATTTCTTAACACAACTGGTTATAGCAAATCTATTTTTAAACTATTAGAATTTCTTGGGGTACTCATCAATTAAAAACACTTAATATTTTCGGGCCTTATTCTATTCATATCACCTATAACTTTTTGGGCTTAGTAATTATTTTTTTTTTAATTTGGATCTTGGTCCAGACAGTAGCGGACTCGCCTGCAGAAAGCCACTGGTTCTATTTCTGGCCAAGTCTTAAAAGAAGAAGTCTAATGAGAAGGTGTGATGATCTTCGAAATAGTAGCTAAAACTATTACCGCTTTGACTGCTGTTGTTTTTTTCAATACCTTCCAAATTTAAAAAACAACACAGACACAACAAAATAATTGGATGAAGTTCAATAAATTATTGTTGACTTAAATAAATGAATATAGCTAGCGTTTTCAAACTAAAGGATTTGTTAATTCTTTCTTTATTTCCCGCACGAACAAGATTTTTTGTCTGTAGGGTCCTTGTTCCTAGGTCACGGGTAGGTTTTCAAAACATCTTTTAACGATTTATAGACTATCAACAAAATATTATAAATGGAGAAACTTTTATATGAAGAGTTCGGATGCTTACAAATAAGACTAGGAATATCTACCATAATAACTATATAAAAAATATATAAATTTGTAGCTTTATGGTTTATCATGAAAAGCGTAACTCTAATTACGTTGCTATAGCGGTTATTACCTGATCCCTTGGGTTTGGATTTTCATGCAAAAATAAGAACCCAAATATACGAGATATATGGCTGTATATTTATAGGATAATTTTTGTCGATTTGTAACCCGAACTCTTCCAATGAGTAATTTATAAAAACTCTTAAACAAAAATAAATAAATAAATAACTATTTTCAACATTAAATTATACTCACTGTGCATAACGTCTCCTTGCGTCGAGTAAAATGTATCCAAATGTAAATCTGTGATGTGCCAAAAGTATCCTGAAACGATAAGAAACAAATAAAATATTTAGAAAAATACAAGCTAAACAAATCAGAAAATAACTTGACATATTGTCCCACGAAAATACCACAAAACTTTATAACACTAATTGGGCTTTTTCCCCGGAATAGAATATTTAATTTGAAAGCTTTTAAATAGCCCTTGACCCAACAGCGAAACATCGCAACAACTACTTATATAATACATATGTGCATTTATTTGACAGTACCAAGCCATCTAAAAGTGAAATAATTTAAAACATCACTCAAAGTCTGAGCAGACATTTAACCCTAGAAGGGTACGGCTAAATTGTAGGCGCTTATAGGTACCGATGAGTAAATTTTACTCACTTCAGAATTTTTACGTTATTATCTGATTTATTTTGTAAAGTAGTAGTTTTAAATGAAAAAAATTGAAAGCCAGCATATAATATAAGTTTAGTTTTTTATTAAAATATATAAAATAAGCAAAAATAATACTTTATTATTAATTTATGACGATTATGAATGCATACAAATTTTTCAAGCACAGTCAGGGCACTGTTTTTGGGCATGTTCACCGCAAATAGCTAATCCACAATTGCAATAAGTTGTGGTGTATCTACGTTTGGTATAACTACAAAAATTACAGTACTTTCTTGGCCCCTTTTGGTCTTCTCTGGCACTATGGGCCTCTTGACTTGTGCCTACAATATTTTGAATGGATTTTTTCAACGCCAGACTCATGTTTGTATTAGTTGCTAATCTTTTCCTTTGAAATCCTTCCGTTAACTCCTTGTGTAGAGATAACATAAAATTAAGTCGGGATTCTGGCTTTTGCCCATGGCTACACATGTTGTGCACGTAAACGATGTATGCGTTTATTGCAGCTATGTTCATCATATTTTGGAAAAATGCTAGAGGCCACCTTCTGGTTTTCCTGCCATGGTTAATGTTTTGGCACATCTGATCAAAACTGTCAACTCCTCCTTTTGTTGAGTTGTACACATGCACTATTTCTGGTTTTCCAGTGGTCTCATGAATACTACCCGTACTGTGCATACTAGACGCCAATAATACAAGTTTATTATTATTGGGCTTGTATGATACAACTGTCAAATCCTCATGAAATATAAACAATGAAGTGGATGCGGTTCGTTTTTGAAACTTTATATCTGTAGCTTCAGTAGGCAATTGTGGTTTATTTTTTTTTATTGTGCCAACAGTTGTTATTTGGTATTCATGACGGAGACGTTGAATGAGTGGTACACTCGTAAACCAATTATCTATCGTGACATTTCGATTGCTGCCCTTGACATTTTTCAGCAGTTCAACAACATAATATTCACCAGCAGCTATTGCAGGAGGTATACTTCCTTTTCCAAGGTAAACAATGGCATCCAACATATACTTTGTTCCGCTATCACAAGACATGACAATTTTGATCCCATACTTGTTCGGTTTAGAAGGAATATACATCCTAAATGGACATTTGCCTCTAAATCCAACTAGTTGCTCATCAATGGTTATATAGCTTCCAGGTTTATAGTTGACCCTGCAATTCTCTAGAAGTTTGTCCCAAATAGAAGAAACTGGAGCTAGTTTGGTAATTTCTCTTCTAGCAGTTCTTGTTTCTTTGTCATCGAATCTTAGACAATTTAGGATAAATTTGAACCTTCTCTCAGGCATGGTTGCCTTGTACCTTTCCCCACAGTAGGTAGTGTCAAACATCATATGTGTTGCCAAGTGATTATCTTTGAGAGCAGCGGACAAGACTAACAAACCAAGAAATGCTTTAAGTTCGTCCATTTCCAAATTTGACAAAACCGCGTGAGATTTGTCGTTATAGTTCTCCCTTTGAATGTTTATTTCTTTATTTGTATAAACCAAAATCTCTTCCAATATGTCTGCGGTAAAAAATAGTTTGAAGCAGCTGGAAGGACACAATGAATTTTTAGCATTTGCTGTTGGGCCAGGACGAATGTGAACAATATTTATTGAGGGAGTTTTTTGACCTAGCGCAGCAACAGGTTCCTTACTCCAAATAAAATTTCCATCTTTTCCGATCAGATTGTTGGTACTAGGTGTAATAATTGTAATTACTTCTTCTGTTTCACGAATTTCTTGAGCAGCTGATCTTTCATTTCTTCTCCCTTCACTAAGTTTCTGTTTTTTACGTTTGCTGCTTCCAGGTGTTTCCTCCCTTTCTTCTGTTTCAGCTTCTTCTGCATTTATGATTCCGTGTATCAAATTTTCTTCGACATCATTTAATTCCTCCGTTTCTGGTTGATATTCCGGATCTGCAACACTGTCCCAAGAATCCTCATCAAAGTTACAAAGCTCCAACTCCAAATTGTCTTCTTCCTCAGATTCTAGTTCAAGTATTGCATCCAAAATATTTTGTTCTGATAGCCCGTGACCTGCCATTTATATGCTCTATAGTTTTCTTTACGGTAACATAATACAAAAGAAAAACATAATTGTCACAATGCAGCACAAAATATATTTTTTAGACACTTAGTAAGTTACTGATAAGTAAATATGACTCACGTAAAGGGTACTGATGAGTAAATTTGACTCACACAATTTAGTACGTAAAGGGTACCGATAAGTAAATTTTACTCACTAACTTTTTTTTAAATTGTCCACAAGCGCGATAAATCAAACAACACCATTCAATGCTTGCGGCAGCCGACTAATGACAGAGTGGGACAAGCACTGCTAGTGGCTTGACTTTCAGTGTGGCCAACCTGCTGATTTACGAACAAATCTAATCCGTATGTGAGTAAATTTTACTCACAGTACCCTTCTAGGGTTAAGGCCACAAGGCGACGAGCTGAACAGAAATCAAGACAATCCGGATATGAAAAATAAGGTAAAAATGCAGAAAAGTGTAGGCGAGGGGAATAACGTGAAGTACATGTTTGCTTTGGGAATGCAAATATGTCAACCAATACCTACTGGTCGGACTGAATGCGTTTGTACTCAAATATATGGCAATATATGTATGTGCATATGTACTTACATATACTTACATTTCTAAGGATGTGTGTACAGTCATACATTTCTGGCTCTACATTTGACAAATGGTACAACCGTATTACAATTTGTAAGCGACAGTTGAACACGCTCCATTCATATCAGCATGAAAAACGTGTCGGTGACAATAGGCAACGTACTTACAACTGTGCACATTTACGTATGTATATGTATGCGTATATATGTACATGTATTATGGCATAAGCTGTGGAACATCTCAAAGGGATCAACTATGCATTGAGGCTACTATAAACAACAATAACAAATAAGCCAATTCCAGCTGTAGCTTGATACGAGATTTGGCGCGCACTTGTCTCGCGTTTTGTTTGTCAAGTAGCCACATATAAAACACATATAAAAAGATAAACTCTACAAAGTTTTCCTAGGACTGGACTAGGTTGGTGCCACAGCCGAAGTAGGTCGATGCAGCCGAAAAGGTTTGTGTATGAAAGGCGAAAAATTAAAAGAATAGAAACACTTTTTTCAAAATTGGAAATCCTCAATATATTATTTCAGATCCCTTCAATTGTGAGCAAACACCAAAAACCAAACTATAAATTGAGGAAGAAAATCAGCTAAACACATGAACAGGATTATAAAGAACCATCTATTGTGGTACCATCCTTAGGCTTATTGCGAAGAAAATACGCAAAATGAAGTGGAATGAAGCTGCGTCACAGAGTAGCGGTCATGAAATAGTAACCAAAATACTACAATTATAACTTCGAAAGTTGAAATCAACGTTCTAGATTACCCTGCAGTCTGATCTCCAAAGCAAAAGCGAATTCATATAAGGTGGTGCTATAAGCTCAACTACAAAATTGCCAAGTATTTTGTTTTTGCTTTCGCGAAAGAGTTGTCAAAATTTGCATAGATTTAGGTCAAGGAGAATTTATTGAAAGCAGTGTCAAAAGAACAGCTTATTTAATTTCTTTCATTTAAAGTCGCCTTGCCTTTATGTAGGAATTGTCATAATGATTATTTGTAAACCAAAAAACGATCGATTTTGTTATAACAAATTGCTTACACTAGCGAGCGAAACCGGTCGGCACTATTAGCAAAGTTTTTACATTTTTTTCGTTAATTTTGTATAAAACTATAGTTTAGGTATTCTATAACAAAAATCATGTAAATTAATGTTTCAAATTGTATAATTTTGACATTGGAAGTTTTTTTTTCAAATATCGCCTACACAATTTTATGTGACAGAAAATGAAAGGAATTTATTTAAGATTCATGCGTTTTATGGAAAAAAGTTCACAGGACCAAAAATTAAATAAGCTATACAACTGCGTACTTGAACAATTTATAAAAACTCTTAAAAAATTGTTTAAACAATGATGAAAATTTGTTGAGTTTCTAAAAGTTTGTAGTATGCTTAAAACAATAATTTACAGGGTATGAACTACATTTGTACATAAAATTAACAAAAAAAAAATGTATCATGAATATCCTTGTTAATATTGTCAAAATATCATCTCGAACAGTTTTGCTCGCCTCTGTATGTTTGTCTGTTTTCTAATTTCTCAACCCGCTCAACAAATTCGCCTTAGACTGCCTTTGACAATTGTCCCACCGAAAACCAAAAACAAAATACATGTAAATTTTGTGAATGAATTCGCTGTTGCTATTGCCCCCACCAAGGCGAATTTCTGATTTTTTTTATTCACCTAGATGTATTTTGTTTTTGCTTTTGCGTATGAGCTTTCAACAGCCGTAAAAGCAAAAACAAAATGTATTTAAATTTTGGCAACTCTTACGCAGAAACAAAAACAAAATTCATAGGAATTTTGTAGTTGTATTTATAACAACACCTTGTATGAATTCGCCTTAGCCGCCAGCATATGAATTCGCCTTGATGTAGGTGAATAAGAAAATCAACATCTTATATGCATTCGCCTCGATGAAAGCGATTTCCATTTTTCATTTTATTTGTCAAAACCTTTCTTTTGTAAAAGTTATTAACAATTTTGAAAATATTATTGACGTTTTCCAATCAAAACACGATTTGAATCAAGAGAAAAACGTAACTATTTACTTTCGTCGACTATATCTATAACAGCAGAACACAAGAAAGGTAAAATACATGATTGCGCCTTCCGCGGACCGCTGGTTCTCTCTTTCTCGATTTGACAGCATTCACCCATTGGCTGATAAAATAAAAGTATTTTTACACAAACATTACTAAAAAAAAACTTTCGTCCGTTCTGTCATGTGACCGACCGCTTATTTCGCGCTTCTTCCCCTTAATTATTTACTTGCTATCTATAATATATATTTTCCAAGAAATAACCCAGAAACCGTATGCTGAATGCCATGGTATATTAATCGTATTTCAATTCCTCATTTAATTACTTTTTTTCAATGTGCGCTTGGGATTGTGTATTTTTCGAAATACACACACATACACACACATGTATACTATGTGCAAAGCTATGTGCCTATTCTGGCAAAAACTGCATTTAATTTCAAATTTCTGCGAATGACATGAATTTCCCGGATATGCGACTTGATGTGACTTTAATTGCAAGCAGATATATTATGCAACGGCAAGTTGCTTGGC
This sequence comes from Anomoia purmunda, assembly GCA_951828415.1. NCBI lineage: Eukaryota > Metazoa > Arthropoda > Insecta > Diptera > Tephritidae > Anomoia > Anomoia purmunda. Next base: position 40,966,074 of record OX639996.1, read on the forward strand.
AAAAAAAAAAACAGCATTACACAAAAGTCAACAACAGCCAAAACAATAATGAACAAATGCAGTGGCAGCAAACAGTAAACGATAAACAACCACCAAGTTGACTTTAAATAAAATAATAGCGACAACGTTTAGTATTTTTTTTTTGGAAAACCTAAAGCCAAAGACAATTGAAGAATAACAAAACAAATACTAACGTAAATACCCTGCAATGAAAAGCCAGTATATTCAATTAAGGTACTAGCTCCGAACTAGTATTTAAAAGTGGTATGATAGTGTGAAATATACAATACAATATAAAATGCAAAGCTATAATCTAAGCGTTAGAATCAAGAACACCACCACCAAAACGAGTCGGAATTCCATGAAGTTTACTTTTCAAACTGGATCGAAATGTGGAACTGGCCTGATAAGTTTCAAAATGGAACCGTTTCATCGAATAGTTGCTAAAATGCTATATTTCCCTTGCCCCGGGAATTGCCGAATAGTTGCTAAAATACTGTATATCCCTTGAAGTGTCAATTCATATGATACTATAAAAATACTTATTGTATACACACATGGGAAAAATATATGAGACCGAATTATGTGAGAAACTAAAAAAAAACTGGTTGCAAGTTAGTTTAGAATTAGTAAGTTTGACTATAGGGTATATTTATAACACAAGTTGACGAGAAATGCGCAGCGACATCAATGCAAACATTCCTAAATGTGTGTTTGCAAAGAAAAGCAAAGAGGCAAGGACGCTAAGCCGCCTGCAGCAACTCAACAGAAAAAACAAAAATTAAAAAAAGGCAAGGAAAATTCGAGTGTGTAAATGGAATGGCAAGGACATATTGTCTGCGCTTGTCTGCATTATTTCAAAGACTTGCAGATTAAAGTCTTCTCATCTCAGTAGCTGCTCTCTACTTTGCTCCTCAATTCCGACAATTTCTGTGCCTATTCCAGCATTGCGCGTTTTCAAGGCGTTTTGTAGTCCTATCTGGATATGAGTCTTCTTCTGTGAAGGCTATAGATAAGTGTTGTGAATTGCTGCTCTATTTCCTTTACTTCAACGCCTACAAATATACATACATATGTGCATGTGTTTGTATTTGACTTGTGACAATAACACCGCTACATATGTATGCGACAGCCTACAACTACTACCAACCAATTACTACGTGCGTGTATACATAGTTGACACGTGTCTTTTCATTGAGCGCCCAGATCTACATACATTATGCTAGATCGAAATTTCTTGTTTTCAAACGTATTTGATTAGAGGCAAGAAATCATTTGTAGCCTTCTGCTTAGAGCTTAAAATAAATACACTAATCCATGAAAATTATTTGTTTACGAATTTAAAAAAAAAAATCCATTTTCACACTTTTCGGTTACTGTTTTAACAAAAATTATCGCTTTGATATTTTCGCAATTCCATATAAAACAATTTTCATACTGAATCAATATGACGGGAAACTTTGGGTGACCTCTAAATGTTTTCTTGATTAGAAAACAATAATGGGTTCCTCAATATAGAACAATCCTACCCCGACTTTATTTCACCCAATGCATTTTTAGACCACCTTAACACATGTACGTGCATACATTTGTGAGCGAATTCTTATATACTCACGCTTGAACTTCTAATAAGAAAGGATTGCATATTTACAGACGTTGTGAGCGTTTCTGATATACTAAAATGACGCTGCCAACGACAAAGTTAAATACAGGATAACTTTATTTAAACTTCGCGTGGTTTTATCTCTCTTACCGGGTATTGGGATGTTGTCATTGTTTTTTAGTGGTAACACGTTCAAAGAAAATATATTAAGTTAGACTTCCAAATCCCAAACTGTGGTTTCTTATATGTACATATTTTCAAATAATTGTGCTAAAAATATCCATTCTTTCATCAGCGATATTTTTTTGGAATCGAGAATTTCAGATTTCTGTGAATTGTGATCATAAATATTCGTTTATTACATTAGAATTTCCTACCAAGGAAAAAAATAAAAGAATGTTTTTTCGGAAAATATGGATAACTTAAAATTCCATTATGTATTTATATAAAACGTACTATTATACACAAAATTTACAAATAAATAATTTCAGAATTTCGAAATTTAAAGAACCGACAAAATCAAAGTCAAGAAATAAATCCTTGGAAAAAGTTTTTGTATACCTACAATATGTCTAACTGATCTCTCAGAAGCGCAAAAAAAATCTCAGAAAGTATATTATAATTTGAACTGTAATTCGAAAAAAGACAATAAAAGTGCAAAATTTTTAAACATAAAAATTTGAAAAAATTAAAGTCATATATTAAAATGTTGGCTAAATTTTTGTAAACCTCTCTAAATCATTTGACTTTGTTGGAAGGTAAATTTGCAGTACTTACATGCATTAATTTTTAGAATTTTCAGTGCTTATAAGAAGAATTACTGTAGATTCGGATTTTTTTTAACCGCAAAATATTTTTTCGAAACTTTTTTTACTATTTAAAGAAATGCTCATCACTTTATTCTGCGTATACAGAACTGAGGATCTACGAAATGTATAGAATTTGCAAAAGTGGAAAAAATAAGATTTGTAGAAACACTGGGCATATGTAGTGGGGAAAAAGCCATGCGACGTTGGCTTAAAGAAAAAATTTTGTTCAAAACTAATGCAAGGCTTTAAAATTCCGGCAATATTTATCTCTTACAAATTTTTGACGTAAACATGTCCATTCTTGAGATTTTAGGCGGTCGAAAAAGTTCTTAGAATGGATTTTCCTTAACGTCTGAAGTAAATTTTTCTACTCAATAAAATCTAACGTCAAGCCAGTTCAACGTTGTAAAGCTTATATTATTGTTGTGTTGTTATAGCGGCTAGTCACGCCCTGTGAAGAACGGATTCACCCATGGTCGTTGTCGTCAAACTCATCTTGGGGCAGGCCTAGGGAATGAGATGTGTCGACTGGGTCGGACCAGAGGCAGAGGGGGTTAGAAGAGTTGGTTTGACGGGCATGTCATTTGGTATCGTGCGGAGAATCTCAACATGCCGGACATGTGTTTGGTATGTCGGGGTTGATTCTGGATAGGTAGGAGTTAAGTCGGCTGCAATATCCAGATCTTAATTGGGGCAGAGTAGTGCGGGACTCGGGAGATAGGAGGGACTCTTCATCTGCAATTAGTGGTGGTTGGGCTCATATTACCGCTTTGATAAGGCGAGAGTCGATGGTGGTAGGACCGTTTCTTTGCGCTTGTTGCTTAGGACCGCCAGTTGCGCTTCCGGATCCAGCGGTTGTGTTATAGTTCGATGAGATGCCTTCTGATGTACCTGGGAGGTGGCTCGTGTGCAAGCAGATTCCTATTTGGGTGCCCCAAACGGTGATCCCCAGCAAGAAACTGCTGGCTGAGCATGAGTTTATATTATCATATTCTTCTTCTATGGCTGTGTATTCATTTATTGGACGCTCGAGCTTACATACATACGTTAAAGGTTTTTAGTCCATATTTTTCATTAGTGCTTCAAATTTGTCTCCGGACTTTGCTTAATCTATCATTTATCAAATGCTTCTAATGCTTTTATGTTGCCCAGTCTAGTAATTTTTTTTTCTGTATTAACTCCTTAAAATTTCATATGTTTGTCTTACTATTTAATATTTGTTTTGCCCTAGATATGTCTGTAGTTTTTATAGTCCATGTTTTACTTCCGTATATGATATTCGAACATTTAACGAATCTAGTCTTCAACTTTATAGCTATGTCTCTACTAGTGAGTATCTTCCTTACGTTATTGAATGATGCTCTTGTTTTTCCTATTCGGCTGTTGATTTTGGTGTCATATTCCCATTTGCCAATCAACCAACTGCCAAAATATTTGAAGGTTTGTATTTTTGCTATATTTATATTATTTATTATCAAATTAACATTGGATTAATCTTGGAAGCTTATATTTATTATCATGAATTTTATTTTCTGATGTTAATGATTAGTACAAATAGTTAGACGTGCCTTTCCACGTTCTCGAAAATCTTCTCGAAATTAATGTTGAATAGGAGTGGTGGCAAAATATATACTTGTCGTCCATCTTTTATTTTAACGTCTTCAGTTTTATTGCCCCAAATTGAATTTCTGCAGTCTGCCTTGACAGGGTCTAGCTATCAAAGGATTTTTGATAGTCAATAAAACATAAGAACACGTCTTGCCTGACGTCTTGACAACTCTGAATGATCATTTGCAATCTAAACAGTGCTTCTCTTGTAGCCATACCTTTTTTAAACCCGAAATTGCGTCCCTCCCATAGTTTTCTCGAATTTTGTATATACCTTAATCATCAGTGCATGATTTTTTTAAATATTTTTAGATAGTGGCTTATTAAAGTAATAAGGTCGATTTCAGCGATGGTAGTGACTATTCTCCTTTTCTATATACATAAGAATATAGTTAAATATTTTACTTATAAAATTCTCTATTTTTGAAATACTTATTTTGACCGTGATATTTTTAAAATGGTGTTCTCAGAAAGAAAGGGGAACTCTTATTTGTGCATATATGTACATACACATCTTTATCTTAATATGAAAAAGTCCTATCTCAGCATCAACGTTCTTTACAGGCAAAATAAAAACAAAAACAAATTAAGTACTATTACACAAAAATCGTATATTGAGTCCGTAAAAAGCAAATTCTAAGATTTCCTTGTATTTTTTAATATATGAAGATAATTAGTTAAGATTTATTTTATTTTCCTCTGCATTTACCTATCTATATTCTACGTTTATCTACAGATTTATCTAATATTTTAGTCAATTGTGCAATGCGTAATGTTCTAATGAAATTTATTAAAAACGCTAGTTTTTAGTTATGTCATTTTATATTAAGGTAACGATATATTCTTAAGACAAATAATTTTTTGGAGTCAATAATATAATTTCTGAGAAATGTACAAGATTTTCTTCAGATATAGAGGGAGGAAGCTATTCGAAAAAGTAAAACAAAGCAAAACCTGCAAAGGGTTTCAGGCAAGTAAGGCTTTCAAATTTAAATTTTTTATTCTGAATTTTTTGTACAGAAAATCGGTGCTGGAGCAATGCAGCCTTTTTTTGCTCCCCTTGCAGCAGACTTAAAGTATTTTCATTATATCAATGCTCCTTGGTACATCAAAAATAAAAACCTCCTGAATGATTTAAACTTGCCATCTGTGAGGGATAGGGTACGAGTTCTCAGTGAAAAATATATAGACCGACTTGGCACTCATTCTAACAGGATAGCCTCTGCACTCCTTGATACTTCCAATGAAATCAGAAGACTGAAAAGATCGCACATACTTGACCTTCCCTTCAGCTAATCAAATAAATATACATAATTGCTATGCATCTGGTATAGCTAATACTGTTAAGTTATGTTAATGTTGTATATTTGTTATCTTATTTGCTTATTACTATTAAGGTAGATTGCAAACTCAATTTAAAAAAAAAAAAAAAAAAAATATCTGTGCATAAGAAAAATTAGGTTACAAAATTTGGGAAACGAAAATGGTTTTGCAAAACTTTTGAATTAGTATATGACTTATTTGAAGCAACGAACCTTTCCTTAAAACTAATTAAAATTAAATAAAAGTTATCAAGTTAGTTAATAAATCCCTTCCGAATAATTTCGTAAAGCAGCATATTATCAGAATTTCAAAATTATACATATAAAAGGAGATGTATATCATTGTGTATGCAGAACTTTGCCGTTTAAATATTAGTCTTCCTTTTCAATTATTTCTTCTTTGTCAAAACGAGCACAAAAGGCTGAAATATGCAGAGCTAAAAAGAAATGTTTGCTATGAAAAGAATAATAACCCATATGCGAGTATGTATGTATTTGTGTGGGTTAGTATGCGTTTTGATTTGATATGATTTTATTCATGCAGCTCATGCTAGGCTTTCACCATCCACCACCATTCACCTTTGCCACTTATTAAAACTAAGAAAATACATTAGTTTTTATCTTCCACCTCATTTGAAATTCATTCATTCATATTTTCTGCTCTTCAACTTATTTGATTTTATGATTTTACTTTGACGTTGTCTAACTTAACTTTGGATTTTCGTTGAACTCACCCAGTTCCAGCGGAGTGATTTAGCATAAGAAACTTTTCCCGTTAAAGTTAAATTTAAGAGAAAAAATTCTTCGCAACTTTATGCATTGTTTCAGATACATTTTTTTTTACTTCTCTTTAATTTTACACTCATATATGTATAATGTTTAAATTAGACCGGATCAATCCCCATACCAAAGAACCCAGATTCAAGTAAGGTACAATATATTAGTAGGCGATGAGTTTCTTTCCTTGGCGGCGTAAAAATAAATGTAGAAAATTAGAAGTAACAGTAACTTGAAATCTAAATGCATATAATAATATATACTTATATGAGTTTGTTGTTGTGCAGAAGAGCAGTTTTAGATATAATAAATATAAATATAGATATATTTATATGGATTAACATGTTTTAATATATGTTATACAAATTGTTATTAATAATATTATATTTTTTTATTGTTAGAAACTATTTAAAATTTGTATAACTAACGTTAAATTCGATATACTTTTTCTTACAAGTTTTGCAATTTTTCGAAATATCTAAATGAAAATAGGGAAAAGCCGTAAAATTTGCAAAGCTTATAGAAAAGAATTTTTTATAAACGACTTGAAATAGCTTTTAAATGCTAATATATATCAAACTTCTATAACTTTCTTTTTATAACTACCTTCTATAAATTTCACCTTTTTGTTATTTTTATTAGAATATTTTAATTCCTTTCGAAAGAAAAGGGACCCTGTGCTGGATGGTGACGGAAATTAGAGAAGAACAACCAGGACCGCCAAAAAGGAAATGCGAGCCCAGGGGTAAAAAGGTGAAGCCCTTCCTTTATAAAAGTTTCGAATACTTCAACAATTTCATCAACTATCTTCTACTTACTACTTCAATGTTTTCAAAGAATTAATCAAACACGACGTTTTTTGCTCTCATCAGGTCATCACATCTGCATTGAATTTGCTTTATAGTTGATATATAATTTTTTTTATACGATTTCGAAAATCAAAGTAACGTATTAATCAGTTCATATATACAGACTTTTGGTCATAAATATTTATTCAGATCATATCGGAATATACGAATATAGGGATAGCAAGACTTGTCAGTTAATAAGAACACAGAAACATCTTATTCAATCTAATTTATTTATCGATCTGATTAAATAAAAAACAGTTCTTTCGAAGTTTGTTGACTATCATGATTAAGTTTTTGAACATGCAGTTTAAAATCCTCCAATCTTCAATTATTTGGAACTTAGACCTTTCAAATAAAGGTTTGAATTAATCGACTATCAAAAGCATTCTAATTTAACTATTCACTCAATTTCTTGCAAAATACGGGCCCCTTCGAAAACTACGAGCGCGGGGGGAATCAACACCGAAACCCCCTTCACCCTCCTTTCTCGTCGGGCCGAGAACAACTAAATTTTTTACTTTATTTCATGGCTCATCAAATGTACAGGGGAAAAGTAGTTACAATCTGCACAGCACTTTCCAAAATTACCTACTTTTATGCCTGTTTTGAAGTTAACGGAACCCACGCTTTATCCAGCTTTTTAAAAGCTTGTCGCTGGTAAGACATGTAATTTAGTAGCAGATGGAGGAAGTAAAAAATTACATCATATTTTTTGTTGTAAATGTAATAAATTTTATAACTGTAATAAATGTAAAAACTGTAGGGTTCCATAATTGATGTTTAATTTCAAAAGGAATGAATTTTTATCTCTGGCATATATCGCTCACACTTTATAAAATAATTCCCTTTATTTTACTCAAACTAAAATTAAGGAAAATTACGGTTACAAGGAAAGTCTTGGGTAAGTGAGTAAGAAAACAAATTTTAAAACTAAGTGTCTTTGCTAAAATCAAAACTGTCCATAATTGGAGAAACTATCTAGCAAGCGTTATAATATTTTGGAATTCTTATTAAATGCTCTGACTTTCAAAGTAACTTGCACAACTAGGATAGTACATTTTGTTTTCAGTACAGTCAGTCAGTACAGCGAAGCATTAAATTTCAAATTTGTTTGGGCAGAAAGCGTAATTTTTTTCCAAGCTAAGTCCGTTGTCTTTAAATTTTATTTACTCAGATTTACATAATAAATATAAAATTGAGTGAAATTGGAAATTTTTAGTGGCTGGAATGCCATCTCGTCTCTAATTTTAAAAATACAAGACTTAGTTTTTTTTACGTTTTTCCGATAGCTATTATGACCTGGCTTGACGTCGCCTTTTGGGACACCCCTTATATATTTTTATAATATATACATACGTACGCATATACCTAGTCGTCCTTTACGTCCGCTGATATGGTTTGAGCTTGGTGCTGTCATCCCCGCCATGTTGAATTGAGTAACACTTGCTTAAGTTGCATATTTCTCACACTTTTTCCATTTTTCGCTCTTCCTTAAGCATGACATTTGTTTTGCGAAACTTTTTCAACAAGTCGGCAATCTTAAACATCTACATATACGTACGTACATACGTAGTGCATATCCAGCTATGTATACTTAGACTAACAAAATATAAGTATGTATATTATATGTGAAAAAAAAAGCTTTAAACTTCCCAAGAACTAAAAGCGATAAAAGTGTTGAACGCTTATGGGCACTTTGTACTTATGAAATGCTGTCAAATGAAATGTCTTATTTGCTAATATTTTTTTGGACCCTTTTAATAGCGAGAATGTCTGCTTTTTTTTTTTTTGTGACTGGTGTAGAAATGGAAAAGAATGAATTATGTAGATAAACAATGATATCCAATATTTGTCAAGCAATTTCTTGTATAAATTCTGTTTAATTATAACACAATGATCCAGAAGTAGGCCAAACAACTAGACGACTAATAAATTTGGTCATTCAAAATATATTTTGTCACTGTTTATTAAAGAAAGTCGCACATACGCTCTATTGTACAATAATTAATAATTGCAAAATTGCTAGTTCAACAAGTAGTGCGACAGCAAATATACAAATGAAAAAAACTTAAGCTAAGCTTAGGGGCAACCTCACTACAGGTGCTTGTCTAAATTTTTAGAGGCACATCCCACTAAAGATCAAATAAAAAAAAAAAATATGTAGATAAAAAATGATATCCATTATTTTTCAAATATTCGAGCAATTTTTTGCCAATTCTATTTAATTATAACACAATGATGCAAAAAATATATTTCGCCACTATTTTATTGAAACAAGTCGCGCATACGCCCTGTTGTACAATAATTGGCAAATTGCTAGTTCAACAACTAGTGCGACAACGATATTCAAATTATGCATATGAATGTGTTGGTGCATCAAGTGTAATATCTACTTACGTTAAAAATGTGATTTGCTGACGTTAGAAAACAAAATGCTCGAGCCTCCACAAGCTGAAATTATTACCAGACGGTATCCACTGCATTTGAAAATTTGAAGAAGAAGTATGAAAGTAGACTACTATCCTCTGTTTAAAAATTCTGCCACTCAATTTTACGCTATTTGCCTTGGATTATACAGCACATCGAAATGATTATGTGCAGACTTTTATGTTAAACAAGCAAAGGAAGACTGCTCTTCCGATGCCTTTATATGGGCATTAAAAAAATAACTTCAATATTTGATATAATGGCGTTTTTAGTTTAAAAATATTTAGTTTATATAAAACTATCATGTGAATCTCTCTGCATGGTTTTCTTATTCAAGAAGAGGAAATAGAATTGCACATTTTGATGATTGGTGGTTGATTTTACTGATTGCGGGTAAATGTTCTTTATTCAAAAAGAAGCAATATTTGTATATTCGTAATATTAATTAATGAATTTGAACTTCCCGATGTAGAACTGTAAATCCGTAAAATTTACTGTGTTCAAACCCATTCAAGTGATAAAAGTTAGCAATATAAAAACTGTGATAGACATTTTTCTATTACAAAAAATTTGAAAACAAAGCGTGTTTTTTTCAGACTGATAGAAATTTAAATTGAAATAAAACACATAAAAAATGAGGTATGATGCCAAATTTTTTTTTATTTTAAAGATATTTTCATAACATTTAATATTTAAAAACGATTTCCGACACATGTCCGCCACGACTAGCTTTGGTGAATCGGATGCGATCAGTCCAATTTTGAACCACTTTTTGGAGCAACAGTGGGCGTATTTCGTTAATAACACGAGTTATGTTGGCTTCCAAGGCTTCAGTTGTTGCTGGTTAATTAGCGTAAACCAGAGGATTTACATAACCCCAAAGAAAATAATCCAATGGGGTTAAGTTGCATGATCTTGGAGGCCAATTCGCTGTACCATTGTTTGACATAATGTTATCGCTAAATTGCTCTTTCAATAATTCGAAAGTTCGAGTGGCTGTATGAACCGTGGCACCGTCTTGTTGGAATCAAAATTCTTGCAGGTCGATGTTATGCAAATTTGGAAACAAATAATCGGTAATCATTGATCTGTAACGATCACCAATGACAGTAACATTCGCTCCGGCCTCATTTTTAAAGAAATAAGGACCGATGCTGCCTCCAGCATGTAAACCACACCATACGGTGTTTTTTTCAGGATGCAATGGTGTCTCGAGAGTTTCATGAGGACTATTCTCACTCCATAAATGGCAATTTTGTTTGTTCACATATCCGTTTAGCTAAAAATGAGCTTCATCAATAAACACAATTTTTCGATAAAACAATGGACCAATTTCCAACTGATTCAGGTACCATTCAGAAAACAAACGACGCTTGTTATGATCTTGCGGCTTCAGTTCTTGAACCGGTTGGATCTTGATGGGTCTAGACCAAGATCTTTGCGCAAAATTTTCCATCTTGTGGATGGATAAAGTCCAACTTGTTGAGCACGGCGACGAATAGACAAATTCGGATCTTCTCCAACACTATCGCTAACAGCACCAATATTTTCTTCTGTGCTTACAGTTCTTTGTCTTGTTCTGGGTTTTTCATCGAGTAGTTTAAATGTTGTCCGAAATATACCAACAGTTCGACGAATAAGCTACTCTGATGCTTAAGATGCTCGATTATGTGGGCCATAAAATTCACGAAGTGCTCTATAAGTTTGGACAACGGAACACTGCTTTTCAAAGTAAGTTTCCACTATTTGTAAACGTTGTTGCGGTGTCATTCATTCCATGATGATTTGTCAATGCTTACTGAACAGAAATGTCAAAACGAATTGTCATTTACCAGCTGTCAAGTGACAGCTTTCTCTATCGAAATTTATATTAGCCTAAAAAAAAAACACACGTTACTTCAAATAAAAATAAAATAAATTTGCAAATAAATTAATATTAGCTTTCCGGTTGTATTGTGTTAAAAATTCCATTGACAAGAGTGCAATGGAAAAATATATTCGCGGATGAAAAATTCACTAAACTATTTGATCATTTTAAACAAGCACATACATATGTATTTAGTTACAAAAATTTCGGAAATTTTTCGGTTAACTTTTGTTTTTTGTTGACATCAAATTATTTAGTAGAATTACAAACAAGCGACAGAATATACTCAAATAGCGCATAACTCAAATAACACCGAAGGCAATTTTATGTACGAGTAACTGATTTAATATGATTTGTAACGAATTCCATGACTTTTTTAAATTAATTGCTGTAACATAACTAGTTATTTATTAGCTGACCCTTTATTCTCTAAGCTAAAATATTTATATACGAAACTACTAAAGCTAGCTAAGAAATGTGTGTGTGTGTGTAAATAGAGTGCAAAATTAATTTTTATTAAACGAAGAGCAATCTTTAAATTTGTATACCTAAATGTATAAATAAAGACTAATTGAATGTAATACTACTAATAGATACTACAGTATATGATTAATTTACTTTGTAATTGCATAGCTTGGGATTCGTTTGGTTTTCGACTCAATATTTAAAATCAAAAAACGTGCAATACATTATTTTATAATAATTTACAGTTATTTTTGCAATATTAAAATTTCACATAAAATCTCAAATCGCACATACAATTCTGAAAGTTCATTAAGCAAAAGTGCAATTCTCCCGATGAATGAAAACCTTGAACTCGGTTGATATTGTGAATGATTTTATCGCATATACTCATACATGTATACATAGCTATGCACGTTTACTATTATTTGCACACTATGAACATGTGTACGAGTCTATCTGGATGTTTATATGTATGCGAACGCGTTTTATTTACCAATACACAAGTATGAAATGAAAATGATGAATATGCAAAAAATCAGAGCTAAATATCCACATATGTAAGCACAGCCCTACATACATATCTACGATGATATGAGCAATATATGTATGTATGTAGATACGTATGAAAAAGTTCATGCATTTATCAGTACATGCTGGAAGCCCCTCTAGGCACTGCGCTAAGGTCAAATGTTGATGGCACAAGGGAAATGGCAATTCAGTATGTTAAGAGCTACGCATTTTTTTATTTAAATTTTTTCTCATACACATACAATTATACATATTGTCCCATGAAGAGATTTGTGATTTGAAATAATGGAGGCACAAATGTACATACATATGTACATATATTTTGTGAAACCATCTCGAGCAGACTAAATGGATGGAAATTAAATCTCATGATTGTTGACAGTTTTGATGAACTTTTTCACACTAAGTAAGTGAGAATTATTTTAATATAAAATTATTTGAAAAGCTTGACAGAGCACTATGTATTCTTTTTTTATGGGGTAAGATTTTATGTATATAAGTCGATTCAACTATTACGAATTTATAGTATTAAAATTACTGATTTTTGACAAATTGGTTTACACACCAGTATTAGATTAGTAATTGTTTATGCCCGCCATCCAAAGTCGCTTCCTCTAATTTTTTACACCATATTTGAAAAAAAAATTTAATATATTTGTATACATAGTTATGGGATTTTTATTAGTTTACTTCATGTAAATACTTTGAAAAACTCCCATGTATATCAGACAACATTTGAATAAATAACTTTAATTTCACGCATACACGTAAGAGATGAGTCGATACTAATTGATCGCCAATAATACCCAATTGGGAATACTTGTAATTAATTGACCCCGAATTGAACTCAATAGGGGCTTATCTAGGAATACTGTTTTAAGACATTAGTAGCACAATTTTTAGCATGATTAAAATAAACCGCAATTTTGTTTATACTAAATTATAAAGCCATAATATGTACAACTTTTTTTTTTATAATAAAAAACTACATTTCATTTATTATTAGGTCCCTTCATTTTGGTTTGGTTTTTTATATGATAAACTTATATTATTCACAGATATAATGAAATGTCAGCTTAGTTTAATATCGAAATTTATATGACTCCCGCAGGTGAATCTTTAAACATATAAAAAGTGTCTCTCACACTTTTTCGTTCCACTAGAGACTGCTGCCTAATTTAACCTAACAGGTAAATCAAAAAGATATATATGATAAATCGCATTTAAATCAATATAATAAAGCTGAATTAGCTGTTTGATTTGTAACAGAATATTTCGTCAATTCAATGCACCATGAATAAAAATGTCTTTCAGAATATCTTTATGTCATATGTGGAAATGAAAATGTATCTGAAAAGAGTCTATCTGCCGATACAAGCCGATAGGAATACGAAAGACTAAAACTTAAAATAAAATTATCTCTTGTAACGGTATATTAAGTCTCACGACCTCACATGCCTCAACAAAATCTACTGAAAATTTCATAAATAAATAAAAAAGATAAAATGGTAAAAGTTTAATAGAAAATAACTCCGCATTAGGTAAACCATGGAAAAGCCTATAAGTGAAAATGATGCATATTTTTAGTCCATACCTCGAATATGTAAACTATCTAACGTAATGTAGTAGAATTTGTCAAAAAAGTTTCGGAGATACACCTATTTCATCTGCTTAAAGTAAGCGATACCACGACTATTCCCAACATTAATGATTCTTTGCATTTCATTCTTAAACCCAATCTTGCCCATCAAATGAGCAACTTACCTTATATAAGGCCCGTTTCTTTGTACCCGAGTTGCAAAGAAAGCTCCAACTCGGATAAAATTTCCTTTCGTTACTAATGCTATTTAAGAACAGAAAATAGTTAAAATGTAGTTACATATATATTTAAAAATACTATACAAATAAAACGAATTAGGTCTTAAACTGAAATTGCTCATGTATTTTCTTACGGCTCATTCACAATAGCGCCGTTTTCTCACTTTCCAACACTACGTCCTCAGATCGGCTATCATTTTAACGAGTTGGCTCAACTCGAATATTTTTCCGAGCTAGTGTTGTTGCTTTACATGCAATTCGTTATCCTACCTAGTGTTCTTTTACAATTCGCTTACAAAAAATCGGGCCTATAGTTAATGAATATCGGATTTTTTTATTTCTTTTTAGCGCTTACGATGACATGCTACCTAGGTAATCTACGTGCGATAGTTTTCTTATATATATAATGTAATCGGGAGATCATTGATTAAGTTTATTACATCATTAGCAGTTATCTTAACTGCTTAAAACAACAATGCTCCTAAAATTCCTAGACCGGCAGTGGCAGAGTGTATTAAATTCGCTGGAACAAGTTTACATTTTAACAATTTTTTTTTTATTTTTCAGACCTATTAGATTTTTTTTCCGAAACCATTTTTTTCTAATCACGAAATTAAGAAAACCTTGTAAAATTCTACCAAATCTAAATAAAATCTATCGTTCTATCAAATATTAAAATTTAAACAAATGTTAGTTTTAGCTTCGTAAGCAGAACTAGCACTATTAATAAATAAATAAATAAAATAAAGTTTAAAATAAAATCTACCAATTTAGGTGGAATCCCGTCGTGTTTGTTTCTATTTGTTCAAAGAGCTTTTGCTACATATTTCTGCTTATATGGTAAGGACGCGCCCCGAATTTTCAGCTCATGCAATGGCTATGATGATCAGCGACAGAAAATCAAAAACAATATTAACAACAACACTTTCATAAATACATACATACATATGTATGTATATGCTTCTAGCTTTGAAAAGAAAATCCGCCAAGCAGTAATTCAGTTCATCTCGCTATGAGTTTGATATTTTGAGCAAGTTCATAAATGTCAATGCAAAGTGCAAATAGTTGTTTGTCTGTATTTAGTTTACAGCTGAAAGTTGACATTTAAATATTGGCACATTTCTTTTATGTATGTAGATATTTATGTGTTCGTTTTTACTTGAAGAGCTGTGAACAATATCTCATGCGTCTGTATGTATGATAACTTTAGAACAGTACTTCGAATAGTTAATGCACTTCGTATTTATGATACGAAACTGAACACTTTCAACACTTTCCTGAAAACAACGACACCAACAGGTTGGTAGAAATATTTTTGGGGGTTTTCATTTCTCGATCGAGGGGGAATGTAATGCTAAACTAGTTATATTTCATATAAATGCGCAAAAATGAAGCACATGAAACTGTTTTTACTAGATGATATTCCAAGCTATGTGCATATATGTTGTGCTATTTTCATGCGAGTAAACCATTTTGTAACTTCACAAAATGTAACCGTCGACATTGCAGGAAAACTCATAAAACCTAGTTGTATACAAATATATTGAAATATATGTATGACTTTGTATGTTGTGAAATAGTATACTTATTTGCACATAGTTCCTTAGGTATATAAGTACATACATATGTACAATATATGAATGAGTGAAATGTAACAACAAATATTTGTGAGAACGTTGCCGCTGCTACTACTGCTTCTGCTGCTGCTGCTGCTGGAGCCTTGACAGCTTTTATTTTCATTTATTCGTTTCCACGTCGCTTTCAACGGTGTAATACTACTTGTTTCCGGCCATCAGCGGCACCAACATTACTAACACACACACACATACATATAAACAAATACAAGGGAAAAAAATATGCCCTACACTAACAGCAATAAAAGCGTTCGCATATTATTTCATTGTTTATTGTTGCACCCAGCTAAAGTCCATGTTGCAACGTGTAGTATACCATAAACTCTACGCCTTGCACTTTGCCTCACGCTTCAAGTGGTTATGTTGCTACCCCAACATTTGGGGCAAGTATAAAATGAGTGATGAATTTATTTTACACTTTCTTGCCACCCAGTTTTTCGTTTTCTACTACGACTATTTTCCAACACACTTACCATAAACTACTCTATGTATCGTACCATGGCAAAGAAATTGCGGCACAGGAAATCCTGCAAATTTGCATTGTTGCAAGAAAAAAACAATAAGAGCTTGCCATGCTTGCATATATACAAACCAAAAGGGAATAAAAAAAAAACAAATGGCAAGAACAAGAAAATTAATTGTTGCATTGCGGTTACTCGGTTTATATTCTAGAGCAGCTTGTAGTAGTCGGTCTTTGTAGCACAATTACGAGCAACACATTCATAAAAAAAACGTGCAACAGCACAGGTACTATCCAGCAATAACTGCTTGCAACAAACAAAAAAAAAGGCAAAAAAAAATACAACGAAATATAGCATTCTTTTGCGCAACTTGGTATGTGGCTTTGGCCTGCTTTACATGAAGAAATATATTCATGCATTAGAGTGCAGCGATTTGTGAGATTAAAAAGTGTGCGCAAATAATAAAAAACAAACGAAAAATTTAAAAAAATATGTATGGAAGTTGAAGTCTACATATAAAAAATTTTTGCAATGCAGGTAGGTGATTACTTAAATAGAAAGATTTTACATGTATACTTGAAATAAATATTTGGAGTGATTTTAATTTTTTCCACAAATTTTATTTTCGTAAATTGAGTTTTTTTGGAAACAAACAAACAAACAAAAACTCAGTAATTTACCAAACCAATTATGTATTGTAATTTCTCGGTGTTCAATTGGCTGGCTAACTCAATTCCAAACTCTGAAAATCATTCCACCATTTTAAACCGTAACTACAAGACACGTTACTACTAATATTTCGATTGTTTCACAAAAAATGTTTTAGGTTAATTTAATATTTAATTTACTTTAAAAAAATCCCCTAAAAAAATCACCTTAAATTAATTAATTAAAGTATTTTTTAAATGTAAGATAATTTACGCTAAATTGTGTTACTAATATGAGTTCCATATTAAGAAGAAAAAAAAGTTATTCACAAATTTAAGCCAAAATATGATTTTACAATAAAAATACCTCACATTAACAAAAGTAAATACCAATTTTGTATCTGTCATAATAACTAGATATTATGGAATGCGTTCAGCAGACATTTTACTCGCTGTTCAACTCTGATTGCTCATATCACTGTAAAAATAGAGAAATATATTCCACAAAAACATATATATTTCATAAATCTGCAAAAAAAAAATTATTTTAAGAAATTTACAACAAATTGAATAACGGTAGTAATATTATATATTTCTTTCTTAAACAATAATATGCCAGATATTGTGAGCAGCTCTCCTTATATTTCCGATTGGATTATTTTTACTATATTTGAATCCATTTTTTCCATACATTTATCATTTTGTTGTTAAACTCATCATTTGGTTTTGCATCCAATGTAATTTCTTCACCATGATCCAAATATTCGGTTGCAGTATTCCTCCACAAAATTTTCAGCCATTTTCGAAACTAATGCCGGCTCATACATCTTCTTCATGCTGTTGCATGAATTTCCTGTCAGATGTCCTGAGAGACATCGTTGGATAAACATTTTCTGATGTTGGTTCACTGACCATGCCATGACCAAAAAAAAACTAAAATCCAATAACTACTGTTCTTCGGATCGCACAGTTTTGCCCACTATGGGGGTTACTTAATTCGGCACTTCCTCGGTACAAGCTAATAGTAATAGCAACTAATTTTTACAGTTCACATAATAAGCCAACCGTGTATGTAATCGACTTTGAGAAAAAAAAGTTTAGAAAAGTAGCGATTTTGAAGCTTTAATTTCATTTACACTCCATTTTTTGGTTTACATTTTTATATTCGTGGTGTTTTTTATTTAATTTTAATGCAAAACCATATTCCAATCAATTCTACTTCATAATTATTGTAATAATTATAATTATTCACTACACTCAACTACAACACTTTTTCAGTGTTATTATTTTGTTCTCTTCTATAGTGAATTTTGCTTCATTTGGCAGCGAACAAACATGGCATCTAAAAGCGCTATGTCACTGCCAGAATATTTGCTCTTCTCTCGCTTCATATTGCCAGTTTATACCAGATTGATTCATGCAAAAACTGTATGGTGTTCTGAGGAATCTACATCAGTAACTACTTATGGGTTAACAGCATAAAGCAATTTATTTTTTCTAGCCGACATCTAGCCATGCTAAGAAGCACCCTTTTTGGCCTTCAAATATTGATTGATTTCTATAAGTAAATTTTTATAGAAAGATATATCCCACATAATATATACATACTTAAGCCAAAGGTTGGTAGTAATGCCTGAATATTAAGTACATAATCTTTAAATACACTTAGGGTTAGCTTTTCTGAGTTCAAAAGTTTAAGAGTCAAACTAAGTTTAAATGTCCACTCTTGCAGTTTATGAAATTCATTATAGTTGAACTTGCTCTGAAAAACTGACCTTCACGAGATATGAATATTTTCATTGACTAAAGTGAATGTTTTTTTTTTTTCAATAAAATAGTGATTATTTTGTTAACTATGTTGTTGAAGAATAAATTTTTCAAACGCTCTTATTTTTCAATGAATAAAAAATATTATTTTTGTCGAGGAAGCAATTATACTTTTGCAATAAAGAAAGCTTGAAACTTACCAATGATTGCTATTTTTAACAGAAGAAAGTATAAAAAAGTACCGATATTGTGTAATATTTTAAATAAAAGTTAGAAGTATTAAAACGATTGAAATTAAACTGGAATCGAATTTCTCCAATTAAAATCTCACCCCTTGATACATCCTGAAATTTGTCAAAGCCTCTATGAAGAGACTAAAATAGTAATCTGAAATTTTCATTTAGCGTTCCTCTAAAGGATTTGTGGCATAAGAGACTTTACATACATATCAGCAAAGGCATTTGAAATAAATTTTTTTTAGCTTCTAGCTTAAGAAAAGTGGCTAAAAACTTGTGTTGTAAATGAAAGTGTGTTACACTTGTATTTTTCCAAGTTCTAGTGCAAAAAATGTTTACATGTAATGTAAAGGTTATAACAAATTTACATAAATTTATGCAATAGAGGTAGAAGAGTATAACCGTTCGGTTTATTATTGTTACTATAAAAGTATCCCCGAAAACCAAAAAAAAATTAATTAGGCATCAATAACACTTTGTGTATCAAATTGAAGTTTATATATCCGTATTTAATGCAAAAACTTGCACGACCCTTAACAAAATCCTACAATGATTTTTACCATAAAGATCTGGGTTTTTGGTTATACCTACAAATCTAAAAATTGTTATTCATAAGATACCCTGTATACAGGGGAAATTTTGCAAAATTTTATTAAAGAATGTTTTTTTGTTTGGAATTCCTGTGGAAAGTTATGGTACTGTTGCTAAAATCGAGGATTTCATTATTATAGTAATTTATACCTAAATAAAGCTTACGCTAGTTGAGTCTATTGTACAATTTCCGTTATTTTGTGTAGTTTTTTCATTGAAAAAACAGTGTATACACATTGTGAAACTTATCCTATGGTAATCTATATACGGGAATTCACACCGAGAGTGGCAATGATAGTATTGGCGATGTAAATTTACAGTTTCAAAAAAGCTCAAAAATTTAGTATTTAACTTCATTTCTACTTTCATATTCTTTTAGTACTTTTTTTTTTGTACTTTCATTCATAATTTTTTTTAAATATAAAAATAATAATAATAAAACCGGAAAATTTTAATCATATATGTATATATTAAATGGTCATTTTCCATATAAAGATGCTATGTTCCTCTTAGAACAATTTGTTCACATGATAATCCTATTTTCTTTAACAAAACTACTAAAATGGCATTTGTTACAACTTTTAATGTAAGTTTTCAATCATGAAAAACTTTATTATTCAGCGAAACCCCATACAAATAGCAACAAATTTCTAACAGCCCCACTTGGCGTAAGTTTTAGATAAAAATAAACATCAAAAATAAAATACTTAACTGACAAAAGTTGTATGACGCAAAAACTTCAACAAAAAACATCATTTGGTAAAATTATTTCAATGATTCCTGTTTAAAAATCACCAGCTTAACTCACATATAAAAAAGCAGACCTATAGGCTAAAACTCCTTTCAAGATTTTGTTATGGAGGGTGCAAATATGTAATCATTTTTGGTTTCATCAAGTATGTAAAATATTTTTGCATTGTGTAATGAAACACAAAAAACTTATTTCGTTTATTCAATGGAGCAATGGAGCATTAGAGCATTTCTGAAAATTCCTGAAATCTTTACTTATCATTAAAATTGCATTTAGCAATGTAAAACTCATTTATTTTGATACTTAATTTTAATATAATAATACTTAATTACTTTAATTCATTACGGATATTCAACTACAGCCTTGCTCAAGGGCAAAAAAAAGGCAAATAATGTAATATAGGCAATTTTTCGTTCATTCATTCAATGAAAAGATTTTCACTTTTCAAACTTCACACCGCAGAAACGAATTCTAGTTTTTGGAATTCAAACAAATTTTTTAAAGCTATAGTAGAAGTATGGAGCGATCGTTAGGTATTCACAAATTTTTGGTGTTAGATGATCGACAGATTTAGGATGGCACACAATGTTATAAGCAGTGATTTGAATTAGAGATGTTATATCTAATATATAAAAGTCCCATGTCACGGTGTTTGTAGTCGAACTCCTTTTTATGTATATATTGGATAAGTTCGAGAATAGGTCATAATGTACAGTTTATGCATAGGAGCGGGCTTCCACCTGTTTGAAAAGTCAAATTTAATTTAATTGTGCACTAGTTATATAAAAGTGAGATATATTGAAAGTCTGGGTGTCAAGCATATCGTCTCGGAGAGAAGAAGGTTAATAAATGTATTTTGGAGAATGATGCCACCTGCTTGAAACGTCAAATTTTATTAAATTATACACCAGCATATGAAATGGGAATTTTTTTATAGTTAGCTATAGTTTGAAGGGAGTTTCCACCTGCTTGGTAAGTCATAGCGGCCGCATCTTTATTCGCTGAACTGTGTCTACGTCGCAAAGACGTAAGGGTCCAAAAATCTTTCGGAGAATCATTCTCTCAAACATTCCAAGGACACTTTCATGCGATGTTGATACCATCCCTACTTCTGAGCTACACAATAACAGGGCATGATGTTTTGATTCGTCGAGAGAATGCATTTTTGTTCACTTGCCTACTCTGCCGAAAGTAGCACTTGTTGGCAAGAGAGATTCTCCGTTGGATTTCATGGCTGACATTTTTATTGAGTTAAATGCTAGTTCCCAGATGAACAAAGTCCTTTAGTTTTTCAAAATAGTAAATGTCACTTATTCACTTCACTTATTTGTATGGCTTGAGGCCGAGAAGCCATAACACATTGGTATGTTGATAACAATGACCACCAATTCTTCAATACCGCAACCATACACAAATTGATAGAAAATTATCGCTCACGCTAATTCCAAATAATGTACTGCTCGCAACTCTATTCTTCTATTCTCATTGTTTGGCTATCATTTACAAGCCTGGGAGTTTTTCATTTTTAAGATACATAGTTGTGAGCACAGACCGATCAGCTATGCAATTCATATAAAAAATTAAGATTCCTACTTCCTTTCGCTACGGTTGTCTTATTGTTATATGGCGTCGTTGCCAGAAGTGGTCTTTGTTTTATTATTTATCTTCCCGGCTAATAAAAAAACCTTAACAAAGGCTATGTTATCACCTCTCACACTCAATGTAAGTATTAAAGATTTTTTGTACTTCTGAATGGACAATTTTGCCATTTATGCGGGCACGCTGTTCGGAGTCTGAAAGATAATCCCAATAATTTAATATGCAATTTCAAAAAAGCGCAATTCACATATTTTGACAAAAAAATTTACACGTCATGGCGTCTACAGTAATAATATCGGAAAAGTTCAATTTATGATGGTTTGAAACTTCTTTTGAGGGAACTTTGAAGGTTTTTAGAACTCATATCTGAGCATTTGTCGTTCTTTTTCGATGATTTATTTGCGTCACCATACTGTTTTCATTCTTTCAAATCGTTTATGGCTTCAGCGGCTTAATTTCTACATTTTTTTCGATACAATTTTCTTCAAAGTGGAGATTCCTTTCGGGACTTAATTTACGAACGCTCTCAGTTTCGTTAGCCGAGTTTATTAAACAGCCAAGTATGTAAA
Organism: Anomoia purmunda; assembly: GCA_951828415.1. NCBI lineage: Eukaryota > Metazoa > Arthropoda > Insecta > Diptera > Tephritidae > Anomoia > Anomoia purmunda. Next base: position 40,988,404 of record OX639996.1, read on the forward strand.
AATTATGTGTTTACATTCATTTTTTATTAAACGGCATTATTAATTTTTGAGCTCAAGGCCAGTTATAAAGAAAGTATTTTCGAAAAAGACAGCAACAGTCAATAGTGGTAGAATTATAGCTATTTCGGAGATCACCACATCTCCCAATTTTTTTCTTTCATGACTCCACCGGCATTTGAACCCACAACCTACGGTTTGCTGGGCAAGTACGTAGACAATGGACCACAGTCGGCTCTCCCTATACTGTCCTTGAGCTCAAAAATGAATATTGTTGTTTAATAAAATCAGGCCAAAAAATTTAAAATATGAATAATCATTTTTTATGTTCCAAAATCATTGTGCCTGAAAACGCTAAATGATATTTTAAATTTATTCAAAGACGAGTTTGGATTTAGCCTTTAATATCACAGATGTTTGGTATACTTTAAATATATAATTGAGTGTCGTTCGACAAAATATGCAGAATTTTTGCATAGTTTTCTAATAGCAGCTGCACAACTGACCCATCTTAATGGATGTTTATACAATACTTATATTTCCATTGCATCAGCTATAAATACACCTCCTTACATCGGTACATACATCTGATTTGGTGTTCGCTTTGTGGGTGGCTTAAACAAAGTGGAGCTCTTGGATTGCACGGTCACTAAACACTTTCTTTGGCGCTTATTATTGTAATATTTATATTTTTTTTTTGTAGATTTAATTTCTATTTTTACGCTTTGCCATTATACGGCTTGCAATTTTCACATTGTTGCAAGAAAGTCAAAGGTATCTTTTAACCTTGCAAATTTTCGAGTACCAGCATTTTTCATTTCTCATTTTCTCCTTTACTTGGTAATTATTAAAACTATGTGCTTTCAAGCTTACCACAGTCCTTATTTTCAGAGTAATGAAAGGAGCAAATTTAAGCGAACCAAAAATTGTGAAAATTTCGTTGCTACTTAATTATAAAACATACAAACTATGTGAGTATCAGCATAAAATAAAATGTGCTATTTTGAAAAATAGATAGGAGCAAGGTTATTGGTTTGCAAGAACAAGTTTGTATGTAATGCCAGATTAAGGAAGCTCTATGATCTTCTACGATACTTCCTTTAACTTGAATAGATTTTTATTGGTTCAGTTTGCGGGACAGCACTACGTTCCCATTTCCCCTTTTGATCTCTTAGAGGCTGGTCGACTTTCATTTCCATAGATAACACTTAATGCTGTTTGGTGACAAGCGAAATTTTGCTGTGCATAATTTCTAAATCAATTAACCCACGTCTCTGTCCGTCCGTCCATCTGTCCGTGCACCCGGTAACTGTAGTTCATATTGAGATATCTCAACGAAACTTCGTACGCATATAGATATAATAAATATAATAAAAACGCCAACATAACGTTTGTTTGACGGAAATCCGAAAAAAAATCCGATACTTCATTAACTATAAAAGGTAATAGGTCTGTTTGATGAGTGCACTAAAACTGTAGGACAGTGCAAGGCCGAACAATATCCGACAGAGCTCAAAGCAGTTTAGAGTAAACTCCTCAACGAATGAAAATGGTGCAAGCCATAGTTATCACTTAAAAATTAATCAATCTTCAATTCGGTGAAGAAAATTCTAAATTTTAATTAACTCTATTTCCCTTTTTTTATTTGTTCTGTTCTACACCCGTAATCCAACTTAAACAGCAAGCTGTGTTTTTGTGCTGCACTAACTTACCCCAGCTGAGAAGCTAGAGTAGTTTCGTGCAAAATGTTGACTTAGTGCAGACTCAAAACCACCGTTCAGAAAAGTTTAGTGCAAAAAAAACTTCATCGAACACTTTTTTCTGCACTAGAGTACTTTAGTGCATTTAACGAACATACCTTATTTGTTCACACTTGATACGCAGAATTGGATCGAAGAAAGGAATCCCTGGCTGTTTTTTTTATTTATTTTTTGCTCTGAAAATAATCGTTATTTCTTAAGTATAATTTTTTGCTCAGAAAGTAAAACATAAATTGTGTGAGAAACGCCTATATTATTTTCTAAGCGATAAATTAAACCCAGAAATAACGATTACTTTCTGAGCAAAAAATAAAACTCAAGAAAAAAAATTAATTCTTAATCAAACATTAGCACTCAAAAAATAACGATCATTTTATAAGCAATAAACAAAACTCAAGAAATAACTATTAAACTCAGTTGTTTTAAATAAAGCTAAGAATTAAAAAAAAAAAAATGTATGACAACACTCGTTATTTGCGGTCGATGGTAAATAGCTACATCTACGGAACTACTTTATCAAAATGAACAAAATTTGATGCACACATTGCCCTTCAATAGTAAAATTTCTGTATAATTTCAAAAATTATAGAAATCAGAAACGACGCTGGTAATTTACTAAAAATTCGGTTCTTCCTTTAAGTCATATAGCAATTTCGTTAACATTTGGAAGCTCAACGCATTTAGGATTCTATTTTAAATTCTCTTATAGGTATGATCCGAAAAAATAACTATTTAAAAACGAGTAAGTTAGAAGATGTAATTGCATATCGTTATTTATTTCCAATTTAAATTTTCTTTAGACCCTATTGCGAGCAAGCAGCTTTTCTATTTAACGCGGGATTCAACGGTTAAATTCTATAAAAAATAAAATATTTAAATCAAAATAAAAAAATTAAAATTAAGCTTAGTAATTATATTTATAATTATAATTATTGATAGTTAAATTGTTTAGTTTGAGACGTTTTGTCATAAATAAAAAATAATATTTTTTTCAAACAGATTTGTTTTTGAAATATGCATGATAAATATAGCGCTTTTTCCGACAATGATAAGAAATCTTAGAAAATGGCTCCAATACTTTCAACAGAGCTATAGCAAAGCAAAGCGATCATTTCCACAACCTAAGAGCCCAAACCAAGGCGAATCCATACAAGGTGGTGTTTTAAATACAACTACAAAATTCCTATGTATTTTGTTTTTGTTTCTGCGTAAGAGTTGTCAAAATTTAAATACATTTTGTTTCTGCTTTTACGGCTTTTAAAAGCTCATACGCTAAAGCAAAAACAAAATACATGTAGGTGAATAAAAAAATCAAATCAGCAGCTCTTATGCCATCACCTTCTATAAATTCGCCTTGGCCCAAACATTGCAGACTGTTGTATGTTTTACAAGAAATAGCAAAAATTATTTTTATTTGAAATTTCAAAAAAAATTTAATTTTCAAAGACAATGTCAAAAAATGATAGGTGCTTAGCCTTGGCAATTTGCAGAAAAACAGTATCCGGGTTATCAAATTAAAATTGTCACACCGAATTACCTACCTCTTTGCTTATAAATTTAACTCTGGATATTCTGCAAGTGGGCCCTAATTTATTTGGAACTTTAAACCTGACAATTAATAGATATAATCGAAAATGTAAATACCTAAAAATTAATGTACTCTATGGGGATTAGTTTCCCATGAATGTCTGCTGTGGTCAAGATAATGTTGATGGGTCGATCCTTTCATAAATTAAATAATTAGACGGAAGTTCTATTGAAGTGATGCGCTTTGTTTGCACGTTTTTGATCGAATGACCTGACATTCTTACAAGACTGTGCTAAAATAAAAGAAGAAATAAAGTATTTAGGTTTTGATAGCCTTAAACACTTAGAACTGTAATAAAGTTTTTTTTTTTTAAAACACAGTAGCGGCAATAATAAAATTCAAATCCATAAAATTAGTATTTAATGTACAAAATGGATATTAAGGAAATTTACAAGAGAAATGAAATAGCTTGTTCTACACAATAATAACTATATATGTATGTGTATATACACTGGCGGTTAATAAAAACGCACCACCACTTTGGTAGACTATCTTCAGCTATATAACTGTAAATTTGAAAAAATATCTACTAGATCTAGTAAGCACTGAGAAATAAATTATTTTTTATGAAATTGGGTTGCACACTGTTCAGTTATAGGCGGGTTTTGGTAGTATATTTGAAAAGTTGTGCAAAATGCCAAATAATCGGAAGAATATTGGCATTAGATGAAGAAAAGTTATCTTATCATTTTGATCCCAATTTTGGTACTTTTTTTATCCCAAGAAATTCGTACAGGTCTTCATTATTTGTGTTAATAGTGGCTTTTTGGCAAGGCGTCTTCCATATAAACCCACATCTCTAAGCCGTCGGCTTAATTTAATTTGCTAAGCTCACAAAATTTGCTTTACGTGTGCCGTTCAGGTGGTATGAGGTTTCAGGATAATTGTGTAGTAAAGAAAGTTAACTTTCCTCAAAGTCCAAATGGTTTCGGGCTGCTTTTCATATCATGTTTTTTTCTACACCTTGTTGATGGAATAATGAATGCACAAAAATATGCGACAGTGGTTAACAATTTTTTAGTACCCGCAATTGAAGAGCATAATTCTTATACAGATCGCCTAATCTTCAAGGATGACTCAGCGCCTTGCGATTGTGGGTAAATTTTGATTGGAAACAAATCTTTTATAAAACAGCTACACAATATTGTATAATAATAGTGTGCATGATCGTATTCAGCTCGAATTTTTATTTTTAGTTGGCCAATACATTTAACGATCTAGGGATCTAACGCTTGGATTGGCTTGGAAACTCGCCAGATTTAAGCCCTATTGAACACTTATGGCACATCAAGAAGTGTGCAGTTGCTAAACAGAAGCCAACAAATAAAAGTCAATTGATAAAGATTTTAGAACTGGTTTGGTATGGTCCCATTATAAGGAAATCAACTGAGGTCCTATTGAATTCCATGCCTTCGAGAATTAAGGCAGTTATTGAGGCTAAAGGAGGAACGACTCGTTATTAGGAAAGCCTATTGTGGAGTCTATATTTCTACCGTTAATGGTGAAAATGATTTATTCGATTTAAGTTAACTTAATTTTGTTTTCTTTTAATTAATCATGAATATCATCGAATGTAGATTTTTGTTAATTTTGTTAATTAATTGGTTATTCCTTATAAAAACCATTTTCGAGAAAAGTTTTTGTGGATAACTAATTTACACTATGTTGCCAAACAAATAAAAATTACCCTAATATTCTAACTTTATAAACAAATTGCTCATGTGATCTTATTTCAATTATATACGGTGGTGCGTTTTGAATGACCGCAAGTGTATCTATACGTATGTATCTAATCAGCGCCGTTACAACTCATATTTTCATAAAATACTAACAAAATATATGTACATATACGATTTTGGCACAACTTTTCATACAATGTTGAGTACAAAATGCTTGCACTTAAATTTGTTAAAATAAGCCGTCAACAGCTCCAGCAACAACCGAATGGCGAAAAACAATAGGCGCAATTTCACTTTTTTTGAAAAGAGCTTTAAATATGTAAATATTCTTGTTTATGCTATCGAACGTTTAACTCTCAAGTGTCATCTGCATATGTGAAAAGGCAAAAACTAGAACTGTTGGCATAAAAAAAAGATTAGAACTGCGATTCCGAGCGATTGCAGGCAACTATTGACTAAAAAACATCCATCCATGCCAGTACACATACATATATCAAACATACATAGCCTTAAATAAATATACGCAGATTTATAACGAGTATGTAATGCATTTGAATATTTCTATACACACGTACTACATATGTATATTTGTACGGATGAGTATTTACATCGGCCAGAGATAGGCGGACTATGCGGATCTGTGAGCGTTCCAAATGAAAACTACTACAGTATGGGGCGAAACTCTCAGCAAAAAGTACATACTGAATATTCAATTTTTCTTTCAAATGTTCAAAAGTGCTTACCTGAGCAAGCATAGAAGCAGTTGCATACATGCATAAAATTGTGTGACTACACAGAGCTAAAAATTTCACCTATAATAAAAGATATCGTTTTTTAAAATGGCTTGCTGCCGAAGGAGAGCGAGGGGGGGCAAGATTGGAGACTTTTTTTTAAATTTGTTTTCGAATTCCTTCTCAAATTAACAGAAAAGAAAAATGGCTGCAAACAAGGAGATAACTTCCTGTTTATTAATTTTAATGGAATTTTGTCCAAAAATATAAAATTTTTAGCAGAAATCTCCTTGCTTTTTCGTTAACAATCATATAAAAAAAATAATAAGGTATCCTTTAATTTTTACCAGAAAATTTATTAATAAAGAACACTTTTTATTTTTCAAAGTCGTCTATTTAAGTTAAACTATACATATACTTATACAAACAATATAAATCGTAAATACAATACATTGGCCAACACAGGTAATGGATGAGGATCAGGTGCGGAACATAGTCGACACCCTTTTTCCCACCCATCCAATAAGAATATACACACCAGTCGAGGTGGGACAGGCTGAGGTGCCACTTTTTAGTCCAGATGAGCTTGAGCAAGCCCTGCACAGCATGAAGCCGGGCAAGGCTCCGGGGCCAGATGGAATACCAGCGGAAGCAATCAAATTGACAGCACATGGTTGTCCTGAGCTTCTGCTAAACATGTATAACAGCTGTCTTAAAGCTGGGGTGTTTCCGACCCAGTGGAAGACGGCCCGGCTCGTGCTTATACCCAAGGGCAAGGGAGACCCCAACTCCCCGTCATCCTACCGCCCGCTGTGTATGCTTAACACCGCGGGGAAGATGATGGAGAGTCTGCTCAAAGTTCGGTTAGGCTCGGCCATCGAAAACGCCGGGGGACTTTCACCTCGGCAACATGGCTTTAGGAGGGGACACTCCACCATCGGCGCGATAAGCGAGGTGATCGAGGCGGTACAGAGGGCTAACACGGCCTGCCTTCAGGCACGGCCCATAGTGTTATTAGTAACACTTGATGTTAAAAACGCCTTCAATTCGGCAAGATGGAGCGATATGCTCGACTCGCTGGAACGGTTGTTCAGGGTGCCAACGTACCTTTTGAATATGTTGAGCGACTATCTCAGAGACCGCTGGCTATTGTATGAGACAAACCAGGGCCAGAGAAAGAGACCCGTAACCGGAGGAGCGGCCCAGGCATCTTTACTTGGCCCAGATCTCTGGAACGTAATATATGACAGCTTACTCCGAATGGAAATGCCAGGGAACACTTTCCTCGTCGCTTTTGCGGATGATGTCGCCGCCGTGATAACAGCACGCAGCACACAGTTAGCGCAGCTGAGATTGAACCAGATAATGCGTTCCGTGAACGGTTGGATGAGTGACCATGGGCTCCAACTGGCAACAGCCAAAACGGAGATCGTGCTGCTTACCAGGAAGCGCATTCCTACTATAATAGATATGATGGTCGGGACTCAGCCCGTGACAACGTGTGGGTCCACTAGGTACCTAGGGGTGAAGTTGGACAATAAGCTAACATTCTGGGAGCATATACGCGGAGCCTGCGAGAAGGCTGCGCGTATCACGGCTGCTCTCAGTAGGCTAATGGCAAATGTTGGAGGCCCCAGGCCTGCCAGGAGAAAACTCCTGATGTCGACTGTCCAATCGGTGCTCCGGTACGGGGCAGAAATATGGGCTGACGCTTTAAAAGTCAATAAATACCGAGTTCAAATGGCATCGGTACAGCGCAGAGGAGCTTTGCGCGTCGTGTCAGCATACCGTACGGTGTCAGAAGACGCAGTTCTAGTGGTTTCCGGGGTCATGCCAGTTGATCTACTTGCTTTCGAGCGGAAGGAAATATATACTTCCAGCGCCCAGACAGACCGAGCAACAGCCGCGGTGCGTGCACGTGAGCGATTGATCCAAAAATGGCAGCAAAGCTGGAACGCGAGCACGAAGGGTCGTTGGACTTACAGGCTGATACCTAACCTCGAGCCATGGTTAAAGCGATCACATGGAGAGGTTGACTTCTATCTGACCCAATTCCTCACGGGCCATGGGTACTTTCGGGATTATCTGCACAGGATGGGTAGGGTGGATTCGCCATTCTGCTCGTACTGTGAAAATGTTAAAGATGACGCATATCACACCTTCTTTGAATGTGGAAATTTTGCCGCCTTCAGGGAGAGTGTGGAGACTGTTGTTGGCACTTTGAGACCTGGCAGTATCATTAACACAATGATATCCAGCGTCGAAATGTGGGAAGTTATGGGGGAGTATGTAAAGAAACTACTCCGCAGCAAACTAGAGGATGGTTGTCTTTCAAGAACAACCGCTGTAAACGCCCTTTAAACAGAGCAGCCCTGAGGCTCACGTGGCGCGTCCCGTATCCGAAGTAATGCTTTTGCGGTTCCGGATGCGGGAATTACGCGCGGGCGGTAGGAGTTAGGTTTTAGTGGGTACACCAGCAACTGCGATGGGACTCCCACACTCGGGAAAGCTAGTATAGAGACTAGTAATCTCGGTTAGTGCATAAAGCATTTCCCCTCCTACTGAAAGAAAAAAAAAAAAAAAAAAATACAATACATTGTAAATATTTCACAACATAAAACAATTATTGCATCAACCAATTTTAATGAGATATTTTATTTGGCGATAGTAACTGTACGGTTTATTTTTTAATAATCTACTTTTTACTGTTTTTAGTTTAATATTACTTTTGGATGTTTATATTTAAAAAATCAAACTTTTTGATGTACTTCAAGCCTAATTTATACCAACAAGCGAAAATCACTCAGCGCCTTTCTCAACACCACCTTGTTCCAGAAATTTTCAATGATCAAAGTTATAATTCTTCTCTCATTTTCTCTAGTTATATTTCTGGTGCATTTTATTAAATACTAGTTATGCAATATAGCCCTTAAAGTTATAATGGCCAAAACATATTGGAAAACATACACTATGGAATTGTAATAGTTGTAAGGATGATAAAAAGAAGAATTATAAGTATACAATTTATAAGAATTTGAATTGTAAAAATTATAACAGGTTTTACACTGTTATAATAATATATGATAACTTAAATTTGTTGTAATTATAAGTAAAATTTGTATAATTAAATAAGTTTAAAAAAAAGTGTGATATTTATTTTCAGAAATTAATCTATGTACTTCAACAAATTTAGGTGGCAATAATTTCAAATTGATAATATCATCCATCCATCGGCTTATTGAAATTCAGAGGAGATTGTAATGAAAACCAAGGTGACCTTCTTAAATATATTGAAGAGGTTTTCTTCTTAGTTTTACGGGTTATCTACTAGATTTCATTGAAACACTTTTCATCTTAATTCTACATGTCATCCTCTTAATTATATTAAATAGATTTCATCTTAGTTTCACAGATTATATTCTTGGATTTACTTAAAAGACATATTCAGTCATAATAAGAAGAGCTTGTTATTGGAAAAAGAAAAAATCACAAAGAAGTCCGCTAAATTTTGTTCGGATTTACAGGGCATTGTAGGTGATATTTTCGCTCTGTGTATACAACGCAGGTTACTAAACTGATATATGAATATAATTTCTGTGGGAAGTTCTGAAAATCGCAGAATAGCTGCATAACTATCTATATAAATACATATTGTACAAATTGCATATAAAGGCATACATACATACATATACAAACATGTGCGTATAAGTGCATTACAGTGAAAGTTGCATACACTTCGCATTTCAATGGCATATTCAATACTTTGACACACACAAAATGCGCAAAATGTTCAAGTGCCATTCGAGATTTTGAATATGAATTCACAAGAATAGATTTACTGAGTATTAAATTGTTTGCAAAATTTACGAATCGTAGCTAAGTACTCTACGTACATATATGCATGTATGAGCAATGATTTTAGAGCTCTTTTTGAATACAAATCTATGTATTTAAAAATAACTTTTACGCGCGCCTTCGCTCACACGAAATTCGGTTTGACGTTATGGATTCAAATGTAACAGAAAAGTAAGTAAATAAATTAGCACCTACGCTAATAACTTTTTAACAATTTTTATGTTTTGTTTTTAATTTTTTGTTATACCATATAAAAAAAATCGACCCCTGCTCCACTATTGGCAACCACGCTTGGATCCCGAAGATATTTTTTCATTGGGAACTACACAGTCTACCATTTGGGTTTTATTAGTAATTCATAAAACTTTGCTGTTCAGTTAGATCTTAATTCTATTACAAATTCTAAATGAAATATTCTTATTTTGTACTATAATCCTTGAATAGTGTTTGCATTGTAAGTTTTTTAATGCATTCCATTCATAGTTAAATAGTTGTAGTGTCTTATCGAAAAGAGAGTTCAATACCGCTGTAGTATTCTAGAACTTTATTCTAAAATCATTTGGGTTTATTTTCACGTAATTTTGAACATACTTTACATGTTCAACTTGATCTATTAGATATGACAATAATGACAACAATGCCCATGTTGTTCTTCATTTTGGGTATCATCATTGAAATATTTAGGAATTTCAACATTTCATGCATTATTTTCATCGGGGTGTAGATCGTGCATTTTATTATACTTATAAAGGGTTTTCAGATAGGAACGCTACAAAAGTTGTTTTAAATAAAACAAAAATGCTTTGAGATATGATTTAAGTTCTTTATTCCTGTGAAAGTACATTCGATGCCATTTTGTATGGAGCTCGATTTCTTTTGCATGGGCACCACGGGCACGCTTGCAGAAGTCCAGACGCCGAACCCAATTTTCGACGGTTTTCAAGCATAAATCGGCCGATACTGCTGCAATTTCACGTTCGATATTCGTACGAAGTTCATCAAACGTCGCTGGCTTACTGGCATAGACCATAGACTTGACGTAGCCCGACAGGGAATAGTCTAACGGCGTCAAATCGCACGACCGAGGCGGCCAATTGACTGGGCCATTTCGTGAGATAACACGTTCACCAAACTTGGTTTTCAATAAATCGATTGTGACATTCGCTATGTGGCTTGTGGCGCCGTCCTGCGTCCTGTTGGAACCACATCCAATTCGGGTCAAAAATATTCGGTTATCATTGAGCGGTAGCGATTCCGATTCACAGTAACGTGCCGCTCTTGATCATCACGGAAGAAGTACGGCCCAATGACGCCGCCGGCCCATAAACCGCGCCAAACCGTCATTTTTCGGGATGCAATGTTGACTCATAGAGTACGCGTGGATTGTTGCCTATCCAATAACGCATATTTTGCTTATTGACGAAGCCATTCAGCCAGAAATGACGACGACCATAAATTGGACGTAGCGCTCTAAAAGTTGAGGCCATTGACTACGAATTTCGGTAGTAAATTTTAATAATTTCGCCACGTTGTTGGATCGTATATCTTTCCATGATGAAAAATATGGCGTCGTTTGCTGTCACTATCGGTCTACTTTTGCAGCGTTCCTATTGCAAAACCCTTTACATATGGGCTTGTTTAAAATTACCAAATATTTCATCATTTAATTTAACACATTGTTTTACACTGGTTGCAACCCGTTTCGAAAGTATTTTCAAAATAAGCGTTTTCAAAATTCCTTCGTTTGAGATCCACATTTCGAGATTCAAATTAACTTATGCCGGTATTCTGTACTCAGTCTCATCTCAAGTCACTAAATTTAAGACTTTCAATTAGAGACATTTTTTGTGACTTGCGACGATTTTGTTATACAGTAAACAAATCTCAAAAAAATTCACCAAAGATTTTGGTGAAAAGCAGGAGAGACGATCAGCTGATGGTATGTTCAGCTGGAGATGCACAATCAATCTCAGTGAAAATGAGTTCATCGATAGCACACAATATTATAATATTAACTTTTTTTTTTTGAACTTGTTTTAACCCATTGCAAAAATATTTTTGAAATTAAGCTTTCTTAAAAATCTTTTAAGTGTAGCAATTATTTATAATTGTTTCTCTTTATAATAATAATAATAATAATAATAAAACATTTAGTTTAACACGAGTAAACATAAGTTCCGAAAAGATGTCATGGCGGCGACGCGAGTTATTAATTCTACATCCTTCGGTGTATTGGCCAAAGTGGCCTGAGAACACGAGCCTACTCAAAACGTCCACAGCAGGCACGCCTCTTAGCTTTACCTGCAGAAAAAACATTAAGAAATCAAACTCATCCAAGGTCCATGACCCTGACTGCTTGTTGGAATGCTGATGCTGAAAAATTTGAAACCCGCAAGAGAGGTATATCTTACGTGGAATCTCAGTATGTCGATAGACACTCTCATTATTCCTATTTTAGAAAAGGTTTGGAGGATGATCCTGTAGCACTCAATACCATACCGCAGTTTTAACCGCCACCGCCATTACGAGGGAACTTTCGTATTATTTTTAATAGTTACCGAAATAGCGCAATTTTTTGTTTTTTTTGTTGTCCAAACACCGTTATGTGGGCGTGATTATTATACGGTTACAATGCAGATGTCAGTTTCAATGGGACGATGGCGTTGTTTCGTTGAAATATCTCAATACTCCTAGTTATTCGATGTACGTACGATATATCAAATATATCTCGGTTGCTTTAAGGGTTTACAAAAACCATTATAATTTTGTCTTAGAATACATGGCCACCATTATATTAGTACATACATACATATATGTACATACAATTTATTGAAAATGGAAACTTCTTCAAAGACCTATAGCAAAACATTGGTTATATTTAAATCCTATAAAATTTCACTTGAGTATTCATGTGAAACTAAGTACAAACTAATATTTTAACTATTTGAATATGTTCACGAGTATATTTGTATACTATTTGTATGTATGTATCTTATGCCAACAGACAATAATATATATGTACATATTACTATGCCTGAATGAAAAAAACAATATGGTAAAATATGAAAATTTTAAAGCACTGCTTGCAGCTGACAATCACAATTTGTTTGTACGAGCCTTTGGAGTCTTAAGAATATTTGCATACAATAAAAGTACTGCAAAGGAAATCTGCTCAGATTTGTTTTCTATCGCCAGTTGCCTCCTATGAATTGAGTATACTAAATGTATGTCGCATGTATCTGAGTTTGTATTTGGTTTTTTTTTTATATTTAATATTGCTTATAAAGTTTTTACTTGCTGTTTCAAATACCCCAACATGTTTTTCATGCATTTTTTCATGTTTTTAGAAATAAACTGATAGCTTTTATTTAAATGAACTAAATTTTCCCATACAAAAGAATGCACTTTTATCCCAATACAAATATTTCATAAAAGCTTTGCAAACTGGATGCGATTAAAATAACAATGTTAAATTCAAAACTAGAAAACTAATTTAAAATACAAAGGATGGATTACTTTGAACACTAATTAAAAAAAATAAAAATGCAGATAAAAAAAACAAAAAATTACTTCAAAGGCTGTACTATAGCTAGCTGCCACTGCACTTGCTTTGAATAAAACTAGTAGGTTAGGTTAGGTTACTGTGGTAGTTCCCCAAAGGGAACTCACTTAGACATAGTAGGAGTCCGTTGTGATACCACCTGATTTATGAACGGTAACGTGAATCGGAAAGTCAGGAACGATTAACCTGTGAAACGTTGCGTGCCCCGAATGAAGTCACGCAAACTACCAATCTCCACTCCAGAAAGGTCTTCTGGAGAGCTAAAGAAGTACGAGCCTAGGTACTTGAACCTCAGTCTCGCAAATGCAGGGCAGCTGAGCAGAAAATGACAAGATGAATCCACCTCATCCTCCTCCATACAGCTGCGGCAGAAAGGGTCAGAGACTATTTTCAGCCTAACCGCGTGAATACCTAACGGACAATGCCCAGTCAAAACACCAACCAGGGTCGAGAGTTGCCACTTAGTAAGCGACATCAGCTCCCTTGAGCGCCCACGATCCACTCTCGGCCAGAAGGACCTTGCAATTCTGCATGTCGTGGCAATTTCCCAGCGCTCGCTGAGACGACATAAAGCCCATCTGTCCAGGAGAAGCCCGTAGGCAGTCAAAGGAGCCCCAACCCCCTCCCTGCAAGGAGAAATGACTTCCAGGGTACCTTGCCGAGCAAGCTCATCAGCCATGCAGTTCCCTGCAATGTCGCTATGGCCCGGTACCCAAATTAGTCTAACGTCGAGATATTCCGAGGCGGCTGCGAGAGAAGTCAGGCATTCCCTGACCAATTTTGATTTCACCATTAGCGATCCTAAGGCCTTAATAGCGGCCTGACTATCCGAATAAATGTTGGCCCGTCTAGAGGGCATTACATTGGTAAGTAGCCAATCGGCTGCCTCCTTTATTGCGGCCACCTCTGCTTGAAATACACTGCAATAGTCCGGAAGCCTAAATTTACGGCTGAGGGAAAACTCATCGCAGAATACCCCTCCCCCAACCTTACCATCCAGCTTCGAGCCGTCCGTGAAGAAGTTCACCGTCCCACCGCCCCACAGGCCACCCTCCTTCCACTCCTCCCTACGCGGGATGTAAGTGGAGAAGGAGCGACTCTGAGCTGGAGTCGGCAGACAGTAATCTGCTTCCGGAGGGACAAAGTCGAAACTGGCAAGAATCCTAGAATGCCCAAATGCCGAGCTGAATCTGTAACCATTGCACTCAAGCCGGGCTGCGGCATGGGCTGCCGCAACCCTGCCTGCAATGTCCACAGGTAGCACGTTAAGCATAACATTGAGCGCGAGAGTGGGTGTAGTCCTTAGCGCCCCACTGATCCCAATGAGCGCGGACCGCTGCACCCGCTCTAGTTGCTTAACCTTAGATGCCTTGTCTAGTGAGTTCCACCAGACCACCACTCCATAAAACATTATAGGCCTTATTATCGTCTCATAAAGCCAATAGTTTACCTTGGGAGAAAGGCCCCATCTCTTCCCAATTGCACCCCGACAACAGTACACCGCAACCGAAGCCTTTTTCACCCTTTCCTCAATATTTGGCCCCCAGGAGAGTTTCCTATCCAGGATCAAACCAAGATACTTGACCCGGTCAGAAAGCACCAATGGGACGCCACCTATTGAGGGAGGATGGGCGACCGGTACTTTGTACCTCCTGGTAAATAGTACCAGCTCCGTCTTGCTAGGATTAATCGCGAGCCCACACCCTGTAGACCACTTCACGATCAGAAATAAAACTAGTAAATATTAAATATTAACTAGTAAATATTAAATAAAATTTTCGAATCGAAAAATTAATTGAGCATGGATAGATAGACTCAATAGGTGGCACCACAATTGTACGATTGTTATATATGCAGTCGTTCAATTTGCCAATTGAAGCGCAGAGCACATTTTCCCTTTGAATAATTATAGACATACTCCTGAATGACGAGTGGTGAATGAAAATAAAAGCTTTTTATTTAAAGTGAATTTTTTTTTTCATTTTCCAGATATACTACTACAAATATAGTGCAGGATTTATTTATTTCAGAGTTTTCTTTCCCATTACATTTGTACCCAGGTATGCGTGTAATGCTGTGAAACTTCAATTTATTTTCCAATCATTTCGCACGCTTTCCATAGCGGTATATAAATAATTAAACGCAAATGTATGTAAAGCCGTTTATTTTTTTTTTTTTTACATTTAAATAAGTATGTTTTTTAGTCCTGCTTGCTTTCTCAAGGGTACAGTTTTAACTGAGCTGTGTACAAACAACACAAAAAAACAGAAATAGTATACTTGACACTGTCAGTACCACCGTCCCATATATTAAAAGAGAACAATTAATTTGAGCAAATTATATCATTCTTTTTTACTATAAACGTCTATTTAACTGAATATTCTGGTAGCAATTGAAAGTTTTTTTTTTGCTTAATTTATAAAGTCTACAAAAGTCGATAGCGCGGAGTGTAATCTATTGAAGAAATTTTGTGTTTTTGCTGAAATGGAAGTTTGAAAAAAATTTGCAAGAATTATTCATAGTTTTGAAATATGTATATTTCGCGTAAGAAAAAATTCTTTAGTGACAGTAAAAACTCGAGTGCAATTCGGCATTGTTTTTAGAAACGATAACTCTTAGGCAACGAACCGCAAATGAAGAGCAAAATTTTTAAAGCTGATTTCATTACATAGTTGAGGCGAAAAGTAAAACGTGGATAAATAGAGAATGATAAAGAAGGCGGCATATAAACTACAATGCAAAGCTATAGAATAAACACTTTATATGATCACACACTTCATATTTTTATAAGAATTTACTTCACGGAGAACTACCTACCGCCCAGACAAATGATATATCCAATTAAAGCGAGTGGTCTGAAGTTATGAACACACTTTTTAGTTTTAGAATTCCTACAACCAGTTACGATAAATTTGCATTGAAGGATTTATAAACTTTTACATTGAGCTAAGCATTGCCACGATCCGATAGGCAGCGCATCAGCGGGAAGATGGGCATACGATAATGAACTACTGTCCCTTTTATTCGCTTTAGTCTCTGTGTTTGTTGTTATTTTCCTATTTGCAAACTGAGCAAAGCCTTTTTATAAACAAAGCAAATAACGTAGAAAACAAAGTAGTTGCATACTTCCACCATTCCACTGACACCCACAAGATAATTGAGGGAGACCTCCTTAAAAGAAGCGTTGCTATTTATGATTCACAAAATTTTAGAATAACTGTCTCCGGACCAAACTTGACAAGGGATGACGGAATATCATTCCAATATACATCAAACATATGGAGTATATTTTTTTTTTAAGTGCGTGATGGAGTTTACATGCAAAACCATTTACAACCCCGAATTCAGCAATGCTTAGATAAAGTGACAAACCGAGAAAAAATCTGATGTGACTTATGTTGGTATATAATTGTATTGTATTTTATTGTTACTATTAAATGGTAGATGTCGCCAGTTCATCGAAGGCGCTTTTATACTAAAAGGGTTAACCGGGTAACTTTTTTAATCAAATACATATGTACATTTCCTTGTTGATGAAACGTTCATGTCATAAATGGAGCATTATGTGAACTTTTCAAGTATATACAAGTTCTGCACTGAGCTGAGGCTGTCTTGCGGATATAACCCAATTTATATAGCAGTTTTCAAATCTAAGCAAATTGTACAGGCAACGGTAAACCTCCGAGTGAATTTCTGCCATGAAAAAACTTCTCACAAAAACATTCGCCGTTCGGATTCTGCGTAAAACTGTAGGTTTTTCAATTTGTGTTACAACATCAAGACGCACACCACAAATTGTAGGAGAAGTTCGGCCAAAATCGCTTAAGCGGTTATAGCGCCAATTAAGTAAGTCAGTAAATTGTACAGTTTGGCCTTTGAATTTGCTGATATGTGCTGATATTTGACTTATTATTTGCTCTTTAATTTAATTTAAGGGCGATAACACCAAATAGCTTGTCGTTCGAATAAGACTGCAAAAAATGTATTTGTAAATTCAATTCAGAAAACCTTGCAGTAGAGCAAAGGCCAGTCTGCTATAATTCACTCAACACCACACATCATATAAGGCGGCTGACGACTGTCAAAGGAACCCTTTATACAGGTTTAATGCCACATCTTAAATTAGGTTCACTGAAGTTCGTTCGTATATTTTTGGAGATAGAACGCAGGCAATAAACAAAAAAAATCGCTTAATAGCATACAAAATATTTTTCGAGACATCCAGCAACATTTTAGAACGTCATGTAGCCGATGCTGACTTTTAGTGTTGGTAAAGTTTGCTTGCTTATAACATAAACCGCCTATATGTATGCTACATATGTTCATTGTGTGTTGATAATGCATGAGCGTTCCTGCATAAACCCTAGAATTGAGGAAATATATACACAGACGCATTATTTGCAGCGGCATATACATATGTACATATATTTTACTAGTTGTGGATGTATAACTACATACATATGTACATATGTATGTGTGTCTCTGTTCGTGCAAATTTTAGATGCTTTAAAGCGTATACTCCTTCCTATCTTTTAGTATGTTTTGTAACTTTATGATAAGCACTTGCCAGATGCTGCCACTGCCACTGCCGCTGCTACTTCTACTACTAACCACACCCAGCAATTGCTTTGTCATCTTGCAACTATTTGTACGACAACGGCACAGTCAGCCGATATTCCATTGCTGACACTATTTTGCTCTAGTACTTGCTGTTATGCATGCAACAGAAATAAATACATATATGCTGTAATGTGCATGTGTGTGGTTTTTTTGTGTTGCTGCAAGTGTGTGCAATAATTGTGCTACTCTAGGGTTGCAAATGTTATTTTAATGCCACACAAGTGTTCTATATACATACACGCATACATACTCATACTTTTACTGAGAAGAATTGTACTGCAATGGCTGCCTTGCAGTGCATCCATACACCCATACAAACTTATGTACGTCCATATATTTGCATACTGAAATTCCTTTTATTTGATGCTACAACATTTTTCTATTAATGCAAAACGTAGTTAGTCTTGTTGCAACTCTCGGCCGCCCTCATTGCCGTTATTGCCATTATCGTTGTGCGATTGTGAAAGCAAAGGCAATAGCAACTGCAAATGCCACTCTAAGTAAATGGTGCTACAGCATCCATTTGTGACCAGTTTGAAAATAAAGCATACTGAGTCTATACCAATAAATTTTTATATACATAGATATGGGCATTTTTTTTGTTGTGAATTTCGTATTTATTCTACTTTTAAAGCTTTTTGAGCGTTCACCTCTTCTACAGTTTTGTTTTAATTTTGTATAGAATTTGCAAAATATTTTATATACCGAGTATATTCATATCATTGAATTGCGAATGCATTTCATTACTGCTCGTTTGCTTTTACTTATTTCAGGTAATTTATTATGAGAGGTTGGATGTAATAAAATAAAAATAATATATGCGATGACATTTGATGAGCGATGAATATTCAATGATTTGCATTTTATAAATGTAAATTTAAATTGCAAAGAAAGATCCAAAAGTTTAAATATTTTTCTAAGCAATTGGTTTTAATGATTTCAATATAATCAAGGTACTGAAATCATGCTTTATTTAGCGGGTTGGGCATGAAATTCCTAAATACGAAATCTCAAAAACAAAATCTAAGAATTCAAAGGTCCAAATAAAATTCACGCAAAATAATAATAATCGGCATATCCCAGAATCCGAATTGGAATTGGTTTTTGTAGGAAATGTAAACCGATATTGATTTCATTTCGACAACTTCTATGGACATTAGCTTTTTTCGAACATGAGCAAAACTAATATTCGAAACTTCTGTTCTAATGATGTGTTGAAATTTACGCTGATTTGTAAATGATAGAGAATTTTTATAATTTTAAAATTTTTTTGGCAGCAAAAGAAGAAAATAAATATTATATGGTATACAAGGGAAATCTTGACTTTTTATCAAATGCCAAAATGCAAATGAGGGTAAAAAAATCGGAAATGGCGATTGCTCTTAACACTTATTTTCTCGTTTATTTAATAGTGCACATACCTTTATGTCCTTGGTTAGCTGTGTCCATAAATATAATAGCAAAATGTATTGACAAGTTTTAAAAAATTAGGCTGCTCTGCTGAATTTTAATTATTTTTTATAAAAATAGAATTCATTCTTTAACAAAATAATTTAAACAAATTTTGTATGCCCTATAAATGCATCAAGCTACTATTGAAACAAGAATTGCATAAATAAAGCTTATATTATCAAAACTAGTTTGAATGATCGTTTTATTTCCAATAACAAAACTGATAAACTCTATTCTCCGACACCTGAAACGGGTAAAAATCTCAGACATAAAACCGATAAGTTCGGATTGGCAGCCCTTTGTTTGGCGTGACGGTTTGCAAACAGTTTCTATTAAAAATTTTGTTCTGTTTTTGAACTTTGAATAAATAAATTTGTCAAAATCACTTGGTAAGCAAATAATAGGAAGTTTTCAGACATGCGTCGAAATACGCTTAAAAATGGCAGTGTATTCGCAGAACAACAAATAAGCACTCCCAGCGACGAGGCTCTATTTCACGTATCTGGATGTATAAATAAAAACATTTTTTGTCGCAGAAAATCACTATTGTGTATAGAGTTGTGATCAAATTTACAGCCAAATAATTGTAATTTGGTAAACTAAAAATACAACATTTTAGTTAGAAACTAAGTATACATACATAATTGGTCCGTTTCCAACTTTTCCAGCTTAGTATCCTCTTTAAGCTAAGAAGAAATATCTCAAGAAATACAAAAAGAATGTAGATAAAAATACACTCAATAAATAAAAAAGCGAGTTTTCGTCTAAAAAAAAATGCTTAAATCAAATGCTCTTGTTCTTCGATAAAATTTACAAAAACGGTCAGGTACTTTTTCATCCAACAGAAATAATGAAAAATATGTTTGGTGATTTTTCTTGGCGGCTGGATACTTAGCTTTACGCTTAAAACTACTCATCTAGCGTGACAGGGCATCTACTTATTTCTTTACATACAGCTATGTACAGATATTTAGCGCACTTATATATGAGAAAAGGTATATTTAACAATATTATGTTTAAACAAACTAAAATTGGTGCTTCTTCACAAAAATTTTTTCGCTCTTCATTTTGAGCTAAATAACTTAAAATAACAGATTACTTTTTAATATTTCATTCCTTAAGATTACCAATAGCTATCAGGTCCCAATTTAGCGCACTTTCGAAAATCTGTGTAATAATCAAATATTTATAAAAGACAGAGCAAGATTTCTTCAGATTATTGAATATCTGATTAGTATTTCGTGGAATAATCCTTATTTCTAATTACTGCCTCACATCTTCGTGGCAAACTCTCTATTAACTTTTGGCACCTGTCCAAAGGAATAGAGTTCCACGCGTCTTGTACTCTTTCTATAATTCTTTTTGACTTCCGAACAATTACTGCATCTTCACGGGGTGTCATTTTACGAGGCGGCGGCATACGAATTTTAGGTTTCTTAAGCAAATCGGGATCAGCCTTTACAGTTTTGATGGCATTATAAACCATTTTTCGCGAACAATTCACAATTTTGGAAATTTTCACTTGGTTTGTACCCTTTTTGTAAAGGTTCCAAATAATGGGTATTTTTAAATGGAACAATAACTTCCTTTGGACATTTTCCAAATATGCAAAATATTTATAATTCACTAACTGTTCACAGCCAAATTTAGTTAGCTAGTTTACCCAACCGAACATAAATTATAACAAAAAATATGCAAGTGCGCGAAACTAAGGAAAGCAAATGAAGCAACAACATAACAAGAATAAATAACGGTTTCTTCTCTCGTCATTAAAAGAGAATATAATAATAATATATTTATTTGCTATTGATATATTTGTGAAAATCCCGCTTTCTTAAAAGTAACTGTAATATTTTTAATTTTAATGGTGCGTGCGCTAAATCTCTGTCCATAGCTGTATGTATATCTACTATATAATTATGTTGGGCTAAGTGTACGAAACACAATTCTTTACCTTTGAGACTTTGTTAAATCGTAGTTAAATTTACAAAAGTAGTTTGCAATAGGTTGTAAAATGTGCCATTTCGACATTTGCAATTGAAGCTCGGTGCAAGCACTATATCGCTTGTAGTTTTGTAAAAACGTTCAATTTGGGCCACTGAAGATTGAAAAGGATTATCTGGTTCCATTCAAAACACAAGTCAAACAAACTATCAAATATGACGGAGGCATCCTTGAGTTGAGAGGTTGGTTTATATGGTGACACCTCGAAGCATTAGTTAAGAAAATTGGAATAGTGAATAAAGAGTCTTTAGTAAAAGGCGAATGATTTATTCGACAACTGAAGAGAAAACAAATTAAAAAAAAAAAAGTGAATAAAGAATAATATCAATACTTATTTCACTGCGCAATACCAGAATAATAATTATTTGATGATGTATATGGGAAACAGAAGATAAAAAAGAAACAATTATTTGATGGTTGAGTTTTAAAAAAGTCTTTCAAATTTTCGTAAGAATTATGTCTGATACAACATTTTGAAGTCTGGTTGTGTTACAACTTGTTCGCTGCTTTTTGTTTTTTGAATATGAATATTAAAATTAAACTGCATTCTCATAACCTTAGTAAAACTATAAATGAATTAAAACTACATATAAATGCAAAAAGGTGTCCCTTTAGACCCCATAGTTGTTTGCAAAAATGTTGGAATCATATTCTCCATAGTGCAGTAGTGTTATTTCTAAAGAATATCGTCCCAATGTTGCCGGTTGTGAGACATCGTTCTGTACCAAAATGCATTTTTTCAATTATTGACACTTCTATATTGTCATTCGAAATATTCGCATTTTTATATAATTTCCAATGAAGTTGTTTACGTCGGCGAAAAAAAAAATTGTACTGTATCGAAAAGCTTAAATTTTTGTATTGCTCTAATAATGTTTTGAAGAGAAACTTCTTTGCGCTCGTTGGGCTGTAATTCCAATATCGAATGAAACGAAAAAGCGACAGGAAAAGGGAGGGGATGGCGCGCGTGGTGGGGCAGTCGGACGGAACGAGACATGGGAGAGAAACGAAAATGCGACAGATTCGGAGTAGAAAAAAACGACAGAGGGGTAGCATGCGTGGAGGAGCGGACAGAGTGTGGCAATGATTGTTCTCTACATCGCTCCGAGCCAGAGAGTTAACGATATAATTAAATTCATACATAGAGCAGTATTGGCATATATGTACTCCCTCTGGTGCAGCAGAATTAGGAGAAGATTTGCACACTATGCCAATGATTTTAAGCGGTGATTTTAATGTCAATTTTGCCTTGGAAGAAGCTCAACCACTTGTACAATTTTAAGAAAGTAAATTTATTTTATAAATGAATAATAATCCCAAAGACTCAACAACCAGATCAGGCACGACAATCGATGCAATTTTCTCAAGATATTTGAATAATTTACAATCACGAGTTTTCATTTCATATTTTTTATACCACAAACCAATTGTATCTTTTCTTGAACATGAAAGTATGGAAGTGAATGAAAAGATTTTTTATAAATGGAGGCGCAAACATCAACTATATTTTTTCATTAACCGAACACCCTGAAAAATTTCAGAATAATGAATAGTGGCTTCTGTTATCGGTGAAATATTTCTATCTCATAAAACTTGCTGGCTAGGGTGAGTATTTTCATTTCAAGTGCCCATCGAGATCCATGAAGTTTCACTTCTATCGCCTTGCTTTCTAGGCTGAAATTTTTTTTTTTATTGATTCACAATAGTAGGCTTTAAATTAGGCATACGAGTATTTCACTTCTTGCTCGATATCACTAAGTTAATTAATATAAAATGTAGCTACATTACTTATTAACAATTCACAAAACAATTGCAGGACTCATTAAAATTCATACTATGAGAATCAAGCATAAAACGAGTATTAAATATTCGATTGTTTTTTATAGAAAAATTTACATACAAATATTTGTGCAAAGTAAAATAATCATGCAAATGTATTTCAACAATAATTTGCTAGCCACCAAAGCAAAATACTTAGCCACAAAATAGCCAAAAGGGAGACTTGCAGTACTTGCACTTTATCTAAACCGGCAACGAGAGCACAAAGGGGCAGGTGAGCAGATGGCTTATTCTACATAGTGATAGTTAGAAATAAAAAGTGCTTACAAAATTATATTTTTACAACAAACCAAAACAATTTAAACCAGCTACTTGAATTACTTTGAGATATTACAGAGAAAGCATAACAGTGCACCTTTTAAACTAGTGAAAAGCAAACTTTGCATACACAAAATATGTATATGTATATGTGTTTGTATGTTCATATCGATATAGCTGTGAATATTTATATCAATAGTGAAAAAGAGTAAAGTCGGCAAAATCAAGCAAAGTTTAAAAAAAGCGTTGTCCTACATCTGACCAAGCTGTTATTTATTTATTTTTTATTAAAAATATGTTTTTAGTTTTTCACGCCAGCTTTTGAAATACGAGAAAGCAAAATAGAAATATAACAACGAATTATTTTCTTTTTTTTTACCTCTTTGGCTCTCTTTCTCTTTCGCTGAACACATTGCGCCTTGACTTCACTATACAAGCATTTGAGAATGAATCACCTTAATGAAACAAAATATTGTGTTGGCAAAACTATCAAGCGCAAGATATTTCAATTTAAAACAAAAAAAAAAGTATAAACTACTTGAAAAACTGTTTACGATGCAGAAAAAATGCACCAAATTCATGAGCAACAGCGAGCGCGGCATGACTGGATGAATGCGTCCATGGAGCATAAGCGAATACTTAGGATAATGGCGAGTGTAAGTTAAGAAATTTTAGTGAAAAAATGTATGCCACCGTTACTGTTATTGTCAGTGTTGGTATTCTCGGTGGTAAGGATGCGCTGCTGAGGCAAAAGCTTGCATACATGTTCCATATGTTATGGTAATTTTACGGAACTTAGAAAACAATTATATTTTGAAGTAACAAATAAAAAAAAAAATAAAAACAAATAATTTGTTTTAATCGTAAAAAAATGTGGCAGTAAAAGGTTTATTTAAATTTGATATTATGAGCTTAATTTTTAGTTTCCTGGGTATATTCTTAGCTAATGACTCTGTGCAAATGTCTATTTAAATCCAAAGTCATCAAAAAAAAAGGCATATCTAATTACAGAAGACAAAAAAGTCAAAATAACAAAACAGTCCTCTTAATACTAGAAAAAAAAAAATATATATATAAACGAATCTACATATATTCAAGTTAACTAAATGACGTGCTGTCCACACTTTCGTGTCTATACAAAAACTTTAGAAGAGCTTAATTTTGAAAGGTATTTTGTTTAGAAAAAAATGGATTCGAAAAAACATAATTTTCATAAACAATGCTAGGTAGGATAATATGTGTTTAATGCCGGCTTACATAAAT
Organism: Anomoia purmunda; assembly: GCA_951828415.1. Taxonomy (NCBI): domain Eukaryota; kingdom Metazoa; phylum Arthropoda; class Insecta; order Diptera; family Tephritidae; genus Anomoia; species Anomoia purmunda. Next base: position 41,013,012 of record OX639996.1, read on the forward strand.
ATGGGCCACAAATAAATTGCATCGTAAGGGACGAATGAAATACGAAATAAAAGAAATATGCGAAATATGCGACATTTTTACCATAGCCTATGTAACATTATGGGATTCATTATCATAAATATAAATTTTGTAGAATATTTCTTAGATAAGTGATATCTTGAGAAATATTCAGGAACTTAACAATTGAAAGATAAAATCCTTCAAATGTTGGTTGTAACTGCCTTAAGGACTACAACTTTTATTAGGTCAGGGGGGCCCAATTAGGCATACAAGAGTGGTCCATCCTAATATGATTTATTATCTTGAGCGGCAACATAGCTGCTAATTTTAACTTTTAATCTCAATTTTGCAAAAGCAGAGCCACTGAAGAGAAAATGAATCCTCCAAACAGATACCAAAAGGAGGCTCAGATGTTATATTAAGTTTAATCGCGTGATTTCCTATCGAACAATGTCCGGTCAGAGCTCCTCGACGAAGATGGAGATTTGTCGCTTTATTAACACAAGAAATTCCCACCAGCCAGACGAATCTTGAAATTCATAATTTTGTAGTGATTGTTCAGCGTTAGCTAAAACGACAAAGAGCACAACTGTCCTATAGAAGTCCTTGGTTGCCGCCTGATCAACTGCAGTAATTGGTCGCTTGTCCAAACGCTATCCGTCACCTACTTTTCCCTTAGTGAAATGTGAGTGGGAAAGAAGCTGTGGACCGACGTTTCCATAAAGTACATTATTAAGTCATTAAGTGCATACGCACATCAAATCGTGGCATTGTCTGGATGTAAAAGCTGCTTTTTAACTTTTGCGGGTTGTTCTTCAGCTCGTATATGGAAATTCTGATGATTGGGGTAACTATTAAGAGAGACTTGAGCCACATCGCAGAACAAAATGTTGGTCCAAAGAAGCTGATCTTCTTCAGGCCTTTCGAGACCCAAACGGAAGCTGGTAGATCTTCAATCCTTGCATGAGTAGAGCTCTGTATGATTCTACAATGAAACCTGGGCTTAAAATTTTGCGAAAGTAAAGCGGTCATTGTAGCTTAGTGTATCGCGTGTGTGCGCTTCATTCGGTGCGTCTCGTGACAAGTAACATAAAAAAAATATGGCAAAAGTTGTTTTCTACTAGCGGTTGTCCCTCCAAAGGTACTGACAAGCCGCCGAGTTTATTTGTTCTATAACATTGAGACGAAGTTCGGCCAAACATCAAGCTATATGGTGTAAACGTCAAATTATTATTATTATTTTGGCGGATTATGCATTCTGGACGGTGTGCTAAACTAAGTCGTTCACTGGTGAAATGTCAAAAACGACCTAACAAAATAATGTTCGAAATTTTCTATATCTAGAAGGCCTTTAGTAGTATAAAAACTATTGTTCTTTCCTGGTTTTATCGACGAAAAAGTCAATAGAAATTAGCGATGAGTTTATAACAGGCTTATTTATAACTATATAGTATTATAATAGTAATTGAGCGATTCATACCGATGGGCAAATGGTTTGAGTTTACGTAGCTATCTTTAACCTCTTAAATAAGTGAGCTGAAAAGTACAACGCTGATGCAGTGTAAAAGTGCAGTACAAAAGTGAAAAAGATGTGAACTCAAAGAACGAACAAAAAAATGTTTACTAAAAGAAATAAATGCCAGGTTTGTCAGACCACCAAAGTGCAGCACATAAATTTAATGCCACTAAGCAAAAGTGGCGGCGGCGGCAGTAACCATCGGCCCAAAACCACTACCGTACAGGTGAAGGAGAGCTAGTGGTTTGATAAAATAAGTAAATATATATTGTGTGTAACATAAAAAGGTTTGTTTGATCTGTAAAGCTGTGAAGTTGCTGCAGGTGAGCATATGTAAAATTTGTTTGTATAAAAATATAGATATACATATTTATGTATGTATGTATATAGTTATAGCGTAGAAAATATATGGACTAACACCAAATCGAGCAAGAAAAGAGTTGATATGTATTGGAACGATTTTCCGTCATCCCTTATCAAGTTTAGTTTGGAGACATGTCTCCAAAGGATGACGAAAAATTCTTACAATATATATCAACTTTTCACGCTATCAGAAGAACGAAAAAGCAATCAGGTATTTCTTCTTTTTTTTTTTTGTTTTTTGACTTTCCACAAATTGTATTGAGTTCTGATTGATCAATAAGGTGTAATAAAAGGTTCAGATTCGTACAATGTTAAAAGGCAGAATACAATTGGCAGTGCTTGGATATTTGTGGAATTACACAGCTCCACAAAAAAAAAGAAAATTGCTTCATTCGAGCAGACCATGTCTATTATATGTTTTCGGGGTTGCTGAATCTAAATCCGAGGTCAGTTTTGCGCCATCACGTCAAGTTTGGGCATAACCCCAAAAAAGCGAATCTATTTTTTTGATTTTTTTGCCGTTTTTTTTTTGAGGTTATGTCCAAACTTGACGTGATGGCACAAAACTGACCTCGGAAATAGATTCAGCGACCCCGAAAATATATAATAGGCATATATAGTGCTTTAACAATAGTTGGAAAACCTAAAAGAATGTAAGAGTTTTTTATGCATAACTCAGATCAGTTTTTAGAATTGCAATTCGTAAAACAGTATTAGAAACCATTGAGAAAAAGTCAACCTATGTTGGGACAAACCTAAGCAAAAACTTCCACTTTCTCTATTTCAAAATCTAGAGGTGAGAGAAAAATATGGGTGCTATTTTTAGAATAAGCGGATCCAAATCGAAAAAAATATGATATTACAGCAAATGAACACTCTGGCTGTTGCATCGTGAAATGAAAAGTTGCTGGCAGATTTTTAAATGAAAAATTGAATATAGCTAAAACTAAAGTTGGCCGCTTTTATTTAACTTGTAATAACTTTTACATTTTCTGTCCCATTTAAGCGCCGTAATCTCCATATATTGTTGTTATGAAATTCTCTTTAAAAAAAAAAACATTTTTTTTTTATTTTAAGTTTATTCACTAAAAAGAGTGGATAAAAATTAAAAATTTTCGAGAATGTCCTTATTTTTTGTATTTCGACATTTGTAACTCAAAAAGTGTCATTCCAATTCACACAAAAGATATAACGACGAAAAGAACTCGTACCTTTAAAAAGATGCCCGCAAATAAGTGAAGAAGGACCTTCAAAACAGAGGTTTTGCCTATTTTCTTTGGAAAAATAAATGAAACACACATTTGTGTTGAGTGACCTAAAATTAGACTAAAAAAACCATTTGTAATTAAGTACTTTTTTCGTGTACACAATTGTAATTGCACTCGTTTTTAAAAATGTGCATACTTTACGTAATTACATAAACCATATTTTAAGTAAAAAAGTCTAAAAAAAGCCATGAATGTAGGACTCAAATTCAAGGGCTAAGGAACAAAACTCTAGCGTCGAAAAGGCCATCTGGCCAAGATGTGCAGGGATTTTTATGCTGGAGCACAATAGTTCGCAGTTTACCATCAGAAGATTTCCACACTAAGGTAACTATAGAAAATGTCTTAGTATTAGTATATGCACTCGTATCTATAACCATGCAGACTATTCGTACGTATGAATCTTTGTTCCAGCTGACATGAAAATGCTGTCTGTTTCTGCTGTTATAATGCAGACATTGAGTTTTTCACCACGATAAAGAGCAAAAAAAAAAACAGAGGTTTGTTATATAACATGATATCATCGCTTTTGTCATATCAAATATCAAGCATACGCGCACATAGCACTTAAACTTTACACATATCTATGTATGTACATATGTATAGATACATACATGAAATGCAGATATAGGAATGATAGTTTGTCTACCCTACACACTCACATACAGGTATGTGTGTATATATTTGTATATTATAATCAGGACATCGTACACCGCGCGCTCCTTTAAATGTATGTGATAAGAAATGGAGTATTGACGTGTGAATTGTATGACCCACTTTCTTGTCTTCGATTATATGCTTGAATTTGTGGAAATAGCTTTTAAAGAGCATGTACGTGTACGTGGGGATAAAAGGTGCTTATTTGACAAATGCGAAAAATAGAACAAACCTACGGATATGCATACATAATAATGATTACTCAGAATTTCGGGTTAAAATTGTGATTTGCTGAAAATCGCGTCTCAATTCTCTTTAAGCTCAAATATGCGAAATAATTTAACTAAATGTTGCTGAATTTCGCAAATAACATTTCTTAAATGCAATGAAAAAAAAAACAAAAATAAAACTCATTTTATTTTCTTTCAATTTGGTATGAACTTTCAAGACAATTAATTCAAAACTTCCGCTTATTACACAGTGAAGGGAACCTCCACGGTCCTTTGAATCGATTTTCTCAAAATTCTGACGTGCTACAGCAAAACGCCGAGACACGTGCTTCTTTATTTTAAGCCTATTTTATATTCTGGTAACATTTCTCATGTGTACCAACCACTGTCGTACAGTGTTATTAGCGGAGTCGTGGAAAATGTTAGGTAAGCGACTTGTCACCTGCAAATTTAGGCTAGCTTATTTTAAAAATGCCAGCTTATGTAAAAAATCCAAAAATCCGTAGCTATTATACAACTTTTTGAGTAGGCATGCAGAAAATCTGGAGGATCGTGTACATAGATCCATAACATAGTAGTTGTCGATTTATTACAAAGCGTAATAAAAATTATTATGTAATGCAAATGTAATCTCAGCAATTAATTGGAGTTTCTGTGACGTCTTTCTTCGCGAGAAAATTTTGTCCCATAATATACTATTATTTAATACGAGCTACTTTGTAACTTTCTATCTTTTGAAACTCGAATTATCTAATGCGCTCTGTCGAGCGGCTCTGTAATTCGACACTCAAAGCAATACTTTGCGAAAATTTAATTGAATCCAATTAATTCTGCTCATTTTGGTATGAATAGGGCTATGATAGAATTCCACCAATGAGTGGCAAATTCTAAGGAAGTATTCATCTGGGAAAAATCAGTAATTAACCTTGAGAGACTGTTGATATTTAAATGGAATACACTGGAACTAATAGATCTCAAAACAACTTTTTCTCGGGCTTTATAAGATGAATGTTTGGAAGGGTGTAATTGAAAAGACTGAAAACGAAAGTCGGAATCAAAGACTAAGGCAGGTATTTTAGAGACATTTGAGTGTAACAGACGAGGCTTTGAAGGAATTTGAAAAATGTGACAAGATGCAGTAAAAAATTGCATTTGCTTTGCGAACAGGTGAATGAAAGAATCACAAATATGTATATGTAGGTATAGAAATCAAAGTATTGCGATATAGTAGCCGCAAAAAGAATGGATTTAATTTACAAACCGAAGACGCCGAGGCATACCATTACATTGCATTTTACATTCCTCTCCTTGATACATAACAGATTATTTATTTAAAAACAGGTTCCTAAGCTGTAGGCAAGATAATTTTTGTATTTTGTTTCCAAAGTATAAAATTAAGGGGAAAGGTTGAAGATTATTTTGTGTCGAATGATGAAATTTTGAGTCGTAGATACAGACAAAACACTATCGATATTCTCCTGAAGCATTACAAGTAGTGAGAAAGACGCCTTGTGGAAATGCTTATTTAAACTTTGTGCAAAATATTCATATGTATATTATATTGATTTTTACGTATCCGTAACTCTTTGTGTCAAATTTGTTACATGATTTAGTAAGATATCGAATATTAAATATTTATTTTGCATCAACGTTACATAGGAGCGGGCGCGTTTATCTACCGATTTCAATAATTTTTGAGATTGTGTTTGCTGAGTTGATAAGCAATGATAAAGTAGTTGCAGAGATTTACCTGTTTGGTCTAAAGTGGACGGTGCCACAACAATTTTACAAAAACAAAAAAAAAAATACCGAAGTATTCCTTTCGCCAGCCCGATCTTACGCAATTACTTTTTACATTTACTGAAAACCCGCATTTTTATGTGTAAATTGCGGCTATATGAAAGGTTGATGTAGATTTCTAAAATTTTCTAAGTTATGCTTATTGACTTGAAGTGCAAAGTGTCTCTGGTTGAGTTTAACAAAGCTGTTTCTATAGTGGGTAGTATCACAACTTTTTCCCAAAATGTTTGCGCTCACATAAATACTTCCTTCTCCAATCCTATCTTGATATTTTTATCAAAGTAATAAAATGTTAACTCCACTTTAACTACAGTATCTGAAAGTATTTTTCGCAACCACCAAAATTCCCACATGGGGTTTTTTTTTCGACACTTGTGAACTTGTATTTTATACACATTTGGTTTGTGGAAGAACGATCTACATATGTAGTTATTAATTGGGTAATACTTAAAATACGTTAGTAGTTTTAATACTGAACCCTTGTTTTTTAATTCAAAACTCAGAATAATTTTTTTTTTTACTTTTACTTCTTTAAATTCTTATTTAAACAAAGCCTTCTACGAAATTGTTTCCAAATTTCGTTTACCACGCAAATGCGACGGTTGAAAGTTCCAAAAATTAAACCAAAAATAACAATATCATACGTTTTATTTGCAAATAGCCCACGAACCTTTTTCCTTTACTAAGTTATTATACTAAGTATTATATTTCATTATGACGGAAAATGTATTTTTATTATTTTCAAAAATTTATTATTTGCAAGCAATATGTGCATCCTAATAGATAATATTTTGTAATATCCTTATCTTTTAGTGTTATAAAGAGAAGAATAAGAAAGAAAATGATTTTTCACATCACCACTATTCCTTGGCTAAATTTGTAGAAGCTAATGACTGTGACTGTGTATAAAACACAAGATGTATAAACTCTTTAAAAAAAAATGTCCAGCTATGTTGCTAACCTGCGAGAAATGAAAGCAAACGTCTATTTTTACAATATCTGCGATTTTTTGCTAGTAAAACGAATCTTTAGTAAGTTAAAAATTTCCATTGAAGGGCATTCTATTACTAATTTCACAAATCTAACTATTTGGCACCTGTGGCAACTCTGTTTCGAATATTCTTATGTTGTCATACTGAGATATATGCCCTACTCTTATGAATCTAATTTGCTTTGCTGTTCGTTCTTGTCTAAAAATAATAAAAAAAAAGTGTATGTTCCATTAAACAAATTTCAGGAAGATTTTCCGGAAGTTGGCGATTTTATTTGCCCCGTTATGTCCGCAAATTTTTGAAGACTTTCTCGAATCCGCCCATATCCGCCATTTTGAAATTAGTCCCGTTGGATCCATGGATCCCATGTCCTCTAGTACCTACATATGTACGTAAAATATATGTACATATGTATCGTTGGTATAAAGTAAATACTGAAGGATAAGTTGTACTTGTAAAAGCTAAGCTCATAGTGAAATCTTCAAAAAAGGAGATTTTCAATGCTACATATTTTATCTGTAGTTTATAGCTTTTGTGTAAGGCATCAATCGGTTTATTTAGAGCATGTCTGGATTTTATCACCTACTTATGGAAAAGTTCACAAGTAAGTAGGCGAAAACATCGATAGCGGATAAACCCACTTATTAAACCTGGTGAAAATTATATTCATATTTTCATAATATAATTCAAAAAATAAAATTGCGATATATTGAATTGGGTTAATTTTTAATATTGGGGCCCAGCCGAATTTTATATTAACTTCCGAAATGAAAACCGGCAGTGCAGCCAAATTTTAGATTTTCAAACCCTTGCATACATAGATTTCTATGTACATACATAAATACACAAAACCAAAGCTATTACAATTTCATTTCTACACGTAGTAAATTTACTGCGCCATCGTCTACAACAACAAAACCATTAATGATAAAAAGTGCGATAAAAATAGAATATTTGTTTGTTTTTTTTTTTAATTTATTGTAGTTGTCACAGTAAATTAGGTTATAAATATGGCTATCAATTTTCTTGTCGTATATATGTATGTATGTAAAAAGCGAAATAAAACAAATTAAAGCTCTACGGCCAACGCTGCGCACATTTAGCGCCTGAAGCGCCAAGCTGTGCCAAGTTCTTCGGAGCGAAATTTGCAGCGGAAAGGCGTTGAAGCGGCTGTAAATACTTTAACGATTTTTTTCCACCAAACTCAAGTAAGGATTGGGCGGAAACTAATAAGTCGTAAATTTGCAAGTGTCAATTTTTGCAGCAATCGATTTGGTAATGTTTTTGTGGTAGTGTGCAATTTTTGGCATGGCAATGCAGCAGAAGAATAGCGAGCCATTGGCAAATAATGAAAACGATAAGTATATAAAAATAATGTGGCTGAAATTTCTCTTTTATGCACGACCAATTTCACTAACACATACAGACATGCAATCTGTATACATACATATGTATGTACTTATGTATCTAGTCATTGCTTACTATGACCAAAAGGAATTGAGTGCAAAATGTTCATAACCAATTTAGTATGAATTATATGGCAATTCTTTTTATCGTTAGAAATTATTTTTAGCTCAAATAGCTACGCGACTACGGGAAATTTTCGGCGAATCATGCAAGGGCACGACCAAAGCCTTCAATTATTGTTTTTTGCTATGAATTTCGATTCTCCTCCAATTACTTATAAGACGATTGAAATATTAAAGAGGAAATCATACTAAATATAAAATTAATAATGTTTTCATCAGCCATATTACTCGAAGAGAGTAGGCAACTTGTTTCCGCCTTCCTCTTTCTCTGCAACCATCAGTGGGGTGCGCGTTGAATACTTTCAAGGCTATCGTCCGGAGGGTTTGACGTTGCTAACTGCTGACGACGACCAAGCACGGTCGATACCAATAGTGTTGTGGAATGGGTATGTCACGACCTTGGTAAGGCTCGAGACTTCTCTAACACCTTTGTCGTACTATGGTAGAACACCAGGTTTTTGCAACTCCACATCCGAGTGTGCACTACAACAACAAGATTGAACACTCTCGGCGACCTGCTCTTTTCTGACACCTCTTGCCAATACCTTCATTTTTCCTACTTCTTTCTTCTGACATCTCTTTTCGTTCTCTTACCACCATCTACTATTTGTCGTCAAAGCCACATGCAGCTAGGCAGCGGTTCGAGCACGGCCACATGTGTGCAGCTCGCTCCCGTGCCCGAATCACTCCACATTTATGTCAAAGCCAATTCGCCAGCAGCAGCCCGGATGCGGGTCACATATGGGCAAATGCGCTTCCGTACGAACCGCTCCCTTCAATACCAACAATATTCCGCTCATACCAACTATTTTAAAGTTTTTTCGGGCAGTGGGTGCCAAATCCCATCTACAGAGACCCGTTAGCCATAATAGGGATCAACAAGCCCACAGGCAGTAGGTTAGGTTGTCTTGAGAAGGAGAGTTTATGATTCACATCACTTCACCTGAATCCCCATTTTCAATGCTATATAGGCTCTGATTATTAATTCGTATAACTATATCTATGTCGTGGTAAAGCTCATACAGCTAGTTTCCATCGTCTGCGACACAAAGACCTTAAGCCCCACAACTTTTTCTCTCGAACACTCCAAGGGCCATCTCATCCGATTCTGTGCCATAAAATACCACGGGCATGATGACAGACTTATATAGAGTTTATAGAGTTTAGCTGTCAGCGAGGATTGGTTTTGAATATATCAACATACTCTAAGCCAAATATTGTTACCTCTTATTGGAGTTAATTTCGTCTGGAAGATTCTGCAGTTTGATATATGGAGCATAATATCTATTTTGAGAACATGTCATTGCACTGAGTCATGATTTACATATGTTGCAATTTCAAAAAGTTCATATAAAAATGTTTCTTTGTTTTTGAAAGATATCTGAATTCGAAAAACTCGTTCGGAAGTACTTTCCATACTAATCCTTATTTCTTATAAAAGAATGTTAAGATATGTAAAAATTTCCCTTTTATAGCGCACTTTTAATTGAGTCTGTTTCTGGAATATATAAAAAAAAATTACTTCTTGCTACATATGTACATAGAAATATGTGGATATCTACATCCAAAACCCTAACTAGTTTGAAGTGTTTGCGTTTGTTGGAAAATATGTACCTTGACGGTGTACAGTGGCAATTCAACATACATATATTCATTGTAAATTTGGTTAAGCATTTTATACATACAGATTTTTCGGTTGCCAAAAATTGTCATTCTCGTTTGTACTTTGTAAAATAAACATCATCATAAAAAACTTTAAACTTATTTTTTGGCTGGTAAGCACCAGCTCATTTCCAGAACATGGTCGGATCGAATGCATGCCCGTCAATTGAAATTAAAATGTGCTCTGCCAATCAACAGGAAAGGTGATCTAATAATCTGCGCCAACTACCCCTGAAGCAATATTCTAAACATTTCATACATATAAAGGGTGTTTTTTTTACAGGTTTGTTTTTCGAATAGAGATAAAACTGGCGTTTTGTGGTCAAATCTGGCAACTCTAATGTCATTTATGTTCAGTTTGGTTTGGCATTTCATCATGAACAGGTTGACAAAAGAACAACGCTTGCAAATCGTGCAAATTTATTTCGAAAATAATGGTTCAGTTCGCGAAGTTTACCGCGAGCTCCGTCAATTTTATGGTCGACATAATCGTCCATCAGAGCAATTAATTCGGTTAACCATGGATCGTTTTCGCACTACGTTTACTCTATGTGATAATACGCATCCGCAGAGACGTCGAACAGTGCGCACCGAAGAAACAATTGCCGCTGTAGAGCAAAGTGTTGAAGAGGACCCGAATGAATCGATTCGCCACCGTGCACAGCAATTGGAGCTTTGTCCATCAACTTTATGGAAGATTTTGCGCAAAGATCTTGGCTTGCGACCTTACAAGATCCAGCTTGTGCAAGAATTAAAGCCGCGAGACCATGCAATGCGTCGTGATTTTGGTGTATGGGCCGAAAATGAGATTGATCTCGATGCTGATTTTCATCGCAAAATTTTGTTCAGTGATGAGGCTCATTTTTGGTTGAATGGCTACGTCAACAAGCAAAATTGCCGCATTTGGAGTGAAGAGAATCCACATGAGACCCTTGAAACGCCATTACATCCACAAAAACTGACTGTTTGGTGTGCTCTATGGGCTGGTGGAGTCATTGGGCCATACTTCTTCCGCAATAATGCTGGAGAGGCAGTTACCGTTAATGGAGACCGGTATAGAGCCATGATAACCGACTATTTTGTTCCCGAATTGGATGGCATGAATGTGGATGAGTTGTGGTTCCAACAAGACGGCGCTACATGCCACACAGCGCACGTCACAATCGATTTATTGAAGGAAACATTCGATGAGCGCATAATTTCGCGGAATGGACCTGTAAATTGGCCACCAAGATCGTGTGATTTGACACCATTGGATTATTTTCTTTGGGGATATGTGAAGTCGCTCGTCTACGCCAACAAACCAGAAACGGTAGGGGAATTGGAAGCCAACATTCGTGGCGTTATTGCCGACATACGGCCCCATATGCTCGAAAAAGTGGTTGAAAATTGGACCTGTAGAATTGGCTTTATTCGAGCCAGCCGCGGCGGCCACATGCCCGAAATCATATTTAAACATTAATGGCATAAAATTATCCTTCCAATAAAGCCAAATTGATGGACCTTAAAACGATTTTCTTGTGTTTTATTTCAATTCGAAGTTCTATACCCCTAAAAAAACACCCGATAGAGTTTGGACATTCTCAGTGTGGCTTTGGATCTGGATAATGTTATCGGTCAGATATTCCCAATACGGTAAGTTTTGGAAAGGGCCGGGTATGTAGAATCGACATGCACCGTCTCTTTGTCGACAGCTCGGTAAGAAGTTGCCAATAGGACGCGATGTCTGAATTTGAAATACACGCCAAAATAAAACGGCTATTTGAGATGATGTTGAGAAACACCATTAGTTCCATGAGGACTCTAACCTCTCCGAAGCGTTTGATAAATACCAGACTTCGGTCAGGGGACTCCGTGTCGTTTGACTTTTTTAAATTTATGTTGGAAAAGGTAATGCGAGCTCCAAAATTAAGCCGGTTAGGCAACATTTTTTAAAAGAGTGTGCAATTGCTGATATAGTATGATGTCATCGACATCATCGGCCTCAACAACCGCGCCGTTAGTTCTACCTTTTCCAAGAACCGAAGTGAATGGGTATGTAGGAGAACGAGGCTATGGGAACCAATATTAACACAAACAATAATAGCTGCCGCGAAATCTGAAGGCGGCAGAAGAAAGCCTCCCTCCCCTCCGCTGTAGAGATCAGATGAAGAAGAAGTTTGCTTCACTTGGTGTATCTACATAGTTGGCGCCGTTAGAAAGGCAAAAAAAATCGGCAACGCGGTTATAATGCCGCAGAAAGGTCCTACAGTTTTATGCCAGACCTAAATGGTGGTAACCTTTTGCATGACGAAATATAATTGGAAGTATGCCATTGTTCGCCGAAAAACTAGCCCTATTAGAAGAAACATCTTTGATGTAACATTCTTAGCTCCAAATTTGAATATGGACCGCAGCGCACAATAGTACGCTCACTCGCCTGACGGTTATCGATTTTAGAACATATTTTTTACTTTAACTGGCATTTATTTTTAAAACCTGTTGAGTCTTCAGAATTCAAAATTGCGCACGTTTCTTCACATGCGACCTCTCGTATCGAATTTGATTGAGACCATCTCATTAGTTGATGAAATATCACGTTTTTGAAATTTACAGTTTTTGTTCTATTTCTACAACTTTCGAAATCATGTTTAATGAGTTTAAATGCAAAGTGTGTATAATTTCGAAGATGCATTTATCTCGCAAAAAGTAGGAGGTACCACTTACATTTTATAATGAAAAATCGTATATCGGATTAGGCAAATCACTACGCGCAGCTACTCATGCCGCTACTCAATTTTTTTTGTTTTTTTGTTTTTGGCTAGATGTAGTGATTTTGAAAACGGGTGTGGTTGTTGCGGCGCATAACAGGAAAAAATATTGCGTGTAAACTGCAATAAAAATAAAAACACACACACACACAATTTCCCAGAATATTATAGTGGCGTAGAAAAACTGTATAGTTTGCTCGAATTGCATAAAACATGAATTTAGGCGAAAGGTAAGTAGGCAAGTAATAAGTAAAATAACAAGCAACAAACAAATTGGAGTCAATTGGTACCAAAGCGAAAAATTATCGCTCACATGCAAAATTGCAAAAATTATTGCTTAGCAATCACCATATCAGCCATATGAGATCATTATTCCTATGAAATATGTTAATATACAACATATGTATGTACATACCCGTATGTACGCTATGTGCACCCACGTTTTGCACTCATATGTAAATATGGAACAAATACGTGGAATTCTTATGTTAGAATTTATTTTAGTCCTTAAATGTCCTTGATTACTTTATTATCGTAGAAGCGTAAATTTCTTAAATTGCAATATTCATTGAAGTACGTAAGCGTAGCTGTAGTATAAAAGCAGAGTAAGAAACTGACTACAATATTAGTCGCTTCGCACAGCTCCACCAGAACGACGAGCTAAACTCCCACTAAATATATAATAAACGAATTTCAATATATAAAATCTAAAATGTTATTACCGACTTGGTTGAAAGCTTACGCTTTGATATTTATTTTGACAGTATGTTTGCAACAAAGCACTGGTCTACGCACGGTTTGCGGTCCAGCTTTAGATGCGGTGCTCAGTACGCTTTGCGTACACGGCTTCAATTCAAAATTCAAGAAATCAAGTGAGTATAATGGAAGTTGTAGAAAAAACAAAAAAAATAAAAAATAAAAACAAATTTCAAGTGAAAATTTTCAATTTCCAGTAGAATGGGATAATCTTGGCAGCAATGAGTTGGAACCTGCGTTGCCCTTCCCTTATGCGAACTTTCCCTTTTTATCTAAGATTCATGGCGATCAAGCCGACACATTGGCAAAAACTCGTCGTCGGCGTGGCGGTGTATACGATGAATGCTGCAGTAAGGCATGCACCTATAATGAGATTTTGTCCTACTGCAATCAATATGAAGATTAAGTTGATCACATACATATATAAATAATAAATATAAAATGTAGATGTAGGCATTATTAGTCCTTGGTGTGATAATGAACTAGCCCATATAAAAACAATTATAGACTATAAAGTGATGATCACTTTGCAACATATAGTTATACCTGCTTTTTTATATATGTATACTCTGTAACTGGAAAATATATATACATATATACATATATGCATAAACATATACAGATGTTTGCTACATTATAGCAATTTGGTTTAATTTGAATTTAGTTTAAAAAAATTTTTTTTTTATGTAAGACTGGTTTTATAACAACTACCTCTGATTTCAAAGGTTACTTCGAAGAAATTTTATCATTGAAAAAAAATTGAACCCCAAACCTCCCTCTAGGATGCATGAAAGATACAAATTTTCTGAATGAAAACAGTAATAGATTAACCTAACTATTTCCTTTTGTCAGTTCGCGCGTCCAACTGGAACCCCGATTACTAGAGTAAATATTGATATATCTCAACAAAAAATGGTAGGTACACCTATTGCAATTAATCCAAGCTATTAAAAATGGGCAAAATCGGTTATTAATCAGGCCCACATAACGGTAACTACAAAATATAATTCGCTTCAAATTAATACAAATACTTGGGTTGGCAAATGAAATACGTGGGTTAAAAGAGGCATCGCCCACTTTAGACCAATGAGGTACCAAATTTTGTATATTAGATTTTGGAAAATTACAGAAATCTCACTTCTCATATAACGGTGATTTACAGAAATCAAAAATTTTTGATATTTGACTAAATTATATAACATAGCCGAGTGTCTAGCATGAGCGCGCTTCATTCAGTGGGTCCCGCGTTTAAAACTTGGCCGGGGTATATAACTTCAAAAAACTATAGAAAAAGTTTTTTCTAATAGCGGTCGGAATTGAATTTTGGAGAGAAATACGTAAATATCAAAATTCATGAAAATTTTGGTTGGTATGCTAAGAGCATAATAGTTCCGATGTATACTGGAATGATTAATTTTGTCATATCTTGTAAAGTTTGGTTTGAATACACTCTGTCAGAAAAACATAATATCAAAAAGAAACATAATAATTTATTTTTGTTTATATATAAACTTCTTAACTCCGCAACTTCGTCTGCGTTGCTTACTACTTTCCTATATAATTTTCCCTTATTGAACAGTATACATGTTTCATGCTTTAATGCCATCTAAATTGGACCGGTGATTTTTTTTTTTTTTTTACGTGAGTACCTGCCGACGACGGCCTTACCCCACGGCGCTCTAAAGCACAGCGGATCAAATTAATGCGTTGATCAGCGCCCCGAAATGCAAAGCATAAATCGGTACCAAATTGGCAGTGTGGAATGGACACACTAACCCACCTTGGTAAGGTTCGAGGCCTATCTAACACCTCTGCCGTACTATGGGTCCGGCACCCGGTTGCGATGCAACTCCACATTGAACTTGACACAAGGTCAAGCTCTACCCGCATTTGGGTATTAAACCACAGCCACCACGATACTCCCCTAGGGGCCGTGCCCAACGAACAGGCCAGATCATGCTCTGGGGGCTCCTGTTCCCCGTGGTACCAGATTTAAGTCTCCGGTCGGACTTCGTGGCCGAAACCACTACCAGTTGAGCTTCCATTCAGCTCCGGACTGGTGACCTGGGGATGAACCCCATACACCTCGTACCAATTCACTCAGCCTATCACCACCATTCACGACCATAATCACCCAGACACACACACATGCAACACAATCCAACTTACGCCAAAAGTCTCCGCCTTTTAAAAACTTCACACGCAAATTCACGCAGCACTCTTACACTCTCCCTAGAAGAGAGAGCCTCACGCACACTAAATTGTCCGTCAGACAAGCTTATCCTCATCATTCCAAGATCCCTAATGTCCGAGTACATCGGACACTCACATAAAACATGCAACCAATCCTCACATTCCGCCCCACATACACAACTTGAAACCTCATTCAAATGCCTCTTATGCAAAAATGCATTGAAAGGCCCATGCCCCGTGAGAAGGAAATCCAGAGTCAAGCCAAAGCCAAAATCCGGATTCCCCTCAACAAACAAAACATCCCGAATGTACTCGTAAGTGACCCGACCATTGGAACTATTGTCCCAACGATCTTGCCACGCATCAATCAACCGCTCATTTAAGAGCCTCTTGCATTCAAGCATTCGACAGCAAAGGCATACATATTCCCCTTTTCAATCTGAAAGCCACAGCACGCTGTATTACCACCAGATCAAGAGGAGGCACACCCAATAACACTTGCAACGCCTCCGTAGAGACGGTGCGGCACACAGGCAAACACGCTAACAACATCTAAATTGGACCGTAAAAACAATGAAAATCACACGTGCATCATAATTTTCTAATATCATCAATATCGGGCCATAAACCAAAATCAAATTAAAAAAACCAAATCAAACTAATCAATTTTTCTTCAAAGTTTTTCTCGTCATGCCACCGTCATAAGTTTCTAATTTCACTAAAATTTAATCATAAATAGACTCTTGTGCCACCTAACGGATTCAAATACAGCCTATGTCTATCACACGGGTCTAAGGATTATACTGCTCATATTTGGTTTAAATCTGTTTGTCGGTTTTTGAGATTAAATATCACAAATAGTTGAGTTTAACTATTACAAATAGTCGATTAACAGAAAAACCGGTTAAAATCGGTTATTTTCTTTTGGGAAACATTTAAAATAAACCGATTATTTCCTTGTTATTAACCAAACGCTGAACCAAAAAATTTTACGAATAGTCCAAAACACACCATCAAAAATCGACCACTTTACGCACTCAATAGCGCAAAGTGTGTTCGACAAAATGGTTTTTGTACGGAAGAAAATTTGTGACACTGTCAACAGAAAAATTTTCAAAAACCAGCAACAGTTTTTAGCTACTTGAAGCTTTCACCATGTTAAACTAGAATTTCATGGACTAAAATTTTAAATTTACATACCTAGAATGGTTCTGACATTTTTTTGTTTCATAATGAATAACAAAGAAAAGAAGAATAGCCAACACAAATGTTTTGGCAGTGACTACAAACATCGGTTCCAATAGCAGTATACGATTCAATCGGAAAAAGGCACCATATTCCTTGTTTTGCACACTAGTGGAACTTGGTGTGCAACGATGCATTGAAGTTAACTGAGTTTAGCGACATGTTAAATCAAATGATAATTTGCGCTTCTTGCAGTCTTTAGTTGAAAAACTAGAAGCTAATATTTGAAACTTATTTAAGACATAAACACACGATAGAACTGCACTTATTATGTGATTGACCGCTTCATCAAATTAATTTCATATATAAGCCAAATTTTGATAAACTATGCTGATGCACAGCCTGGGATATCAAAACAAAAAAAACCAAAGAAAAAATTATAAGAATCATTTTCTTATTAAGATCGTTGCTATGGCGACATAAATAAATGGAGAAAAAAATTTTACATTAAGCCAAGTTATTCCTCTTGCTTAATGTGAGCGCCTGCTTATATGAAAAAAAGAAATGAAGCATTCATTTCTGGTTGCAGCATCAATTTGGCTAGATTCAAGGTTTAAATGAATTCACTTCGAAGCTCCTCTAGATTTACTCACAGTAATGAGACCCTTAAAACACAAAATTCCTCAAGTTTGTCTGCTAGACGATAGCAGTGAAAGTGATACGTCATCTCTAAGTGATTACGACTTTGACGCACAAACGAAGCAGAAGACACAACGACTCCTTATACATATCTAAAAGACGAATTGAGCTTCCTTCTCAATGTTCCGGATTTAGAGTTGAAACGAAATGTGATTGATACCATTTATAATTGATATAATATATGTATATGCATTTTAAAAATTTTAGTTTACATCACTTTAAAAATTTACATAATTTAACAAGAATTAAATAAAGCAGTCAAGTTTTATAACTTCTACAATGGTTTTCTACTCTTTCGGTTTTAATCGAAACGACCGGCTAATCTCAATTAAGAACCGATTGATCTCGATTATTTATTAACCGACTAATCGGATATTCAACTGTTTTTGTCATCAGTAGTCACAAAGAAAGTTACTACATACCTTTTCATTTACGCTTGTGAAGTCAGAAGTTTTTAAAATGAGTACTATATTAAAGGATAAAAAGATTAATAATTAATATTTTTAAAAGGATTGTCATCTATTTCAAAGTCGAATTTAATTTAAATAATAAATAAACACATGTTGTTTGAAATATTCAAATATGATTGGCAAAGAGTTTGTTTACATCTGCATAGCTACAAAGTTCAAATTTAATTATAATATAACAAAAGTAATTTGTGAGGGAAACCGAAATGCGTGTTGTGCTTATCATTTATATTCGATTTTTGTAAATAATTTTAAGTATTTTGCTTGGTTATAATGTAAACAAATAAAGCACTTTGAATAAATATGCAAAGGCAACATACATATATGTAAACAAAAATAAGCAGGACCACTTTTGGCGGACCCACAACCATCACGGATAACTCGTCCTCGTACTCTTTAAAGCAGCGTCTTAACCTAACTAACCTTGCACTAAGTAAGTTGTTGTTGTTGTTTGTAACAGCATAAAACATTTCCCATAACATTTTGGGGAATGCTGCTGAAATGACAGTCCTTGGCCGGATATAAATTCGGGGCGTTCCGGTATCGTAGAACCGACTGTAGTGGGAACGCGCACTAAGTAAGTCGTGTACACTGTTGTTGCTTTATCATCTTCTTATTTTTGCAAGCACAATTTCAAGCAAGGCATGTGTAGTTGTTGTTGGTTATAACAATTCTCATTTCTCTAAATAGTTAAGTAAAACCAACAGTAATCACAAGTCCTCCTTATAATAAAAAGCACAATAACAATAACCAAAATTTTCAGTTGTTGCCCCACGACATGACCTCTTATGTGTGCAAAAGTAGGGATGGACATATGAAAAAATGTATCGATATATATTGCAGTTTTTCCACCGCAATAGAAACTTTATTATATTTTAAGGCTTCCGTCAAAATATTTAGAAAAATATGAAGAGCCTTAAGAAATATCGAATTTGATAAGAAATGTGATACTCGGACATAAATATCGAATATCGATATTTTGCGATTAAAAATGTCGACGTCTTTATGTCGCATTTTCTAAAACATAAATGACGATATTTGGATACATCAATAATTTTTTCCCAAGTCTATATGAGAAAAGGGGAGAGGCTAAATACCGTCTGTTTAGGTGTAACGGAGCATAGCTAGTAACTATTTACGTTATGTAATACTTGCGTAGCTACATACTACATATGTACATAAACTATTGAAATATTATTTCTTAACATTACTTGCAAAATCTGCTTTGTTCGGCTTGTTTAACACGGTTCATTCTACATCTCCTTTAGTAAAAAAAAATCTTTTTAATAGAAACATCTTGCTTCTGGGTACCTTTTATGCGAGTGTTCAAGTTCTCCACAGCCTCATTATTGATTGTACGTGGTTTAGAATGCTGCACACCTTCTTCAGATGATAGAGTACGCGAACACAACACCTAACTAAATTCCTTATTTATGTAACTTCTAATGAAAGACAATGTATGCAAGTCTACAGTTCAAGCCACCTAATTAACAGTTAGTTGTTCAATCCAAAAAAATAAAAAAAATTAGAAAAATTTAAAAAATATAAGAACTGCAATTAATGTGGACTACACAGTAGCCAATGTATAGAAAATTAAATTTAGACAATAGGATATTTCGGATTAAAACCGTCCAGATTAGCCAGCTTTCGCTGTATATTTATACATTTGAATAATTTTGCGTCCTCCCTTGTAAGTTTCATTTTGACGTTTTCATGCCCAAACAAAATTAAAACAAAAATCAATTCAGTTGTTTCCCCGCTACTATTCTACATGTTCAATAAGTACTTGGGTTGCGTTGTTTTCCCATATCCAACATAATTTTTCATTTTTATATGTATAAAGTTTTTTATTATTTTTATCCATTAATTTCTTGTGTGTTCCTTTCAAAGTCATAACAACGGGAATCGTATTTCACATCAAGTTCCATAACTGCTAAAAATGAATTTTCCTCCGTACATAACCCCACCCAATCATTTCAGTTCATTTGCTCAAGTTTATTATTTCCACATGTGTCCTCTTAATAAAATCGCAATTCGACTGTGTTTTGGTTTTTAGCTCAACATTATTTCAACAAATGACCCAACCCAATGAGTCCTGCAATGGCTTACAATTACACACCTCCGTCTCTTAAAACCCAAAAATCCTAAAACAAATGGCTCCTCCACCCTATCGCCACGCATCCGATATATGTATTTGTTGTTGCCTTAGGGAGAAAATTTGTCAAGTAGTTTTGAAAATAAAAGTAGCAGTGGAGTCCCTGCAAGAACCAAATGCTTTCAATTTTGTCCCTGCTTAGGGTCAAATAGTTCAGATATTTCTCAAACTCACTTATTTCATACCAGTTCTTTCGTAATGGTGCGGAACTGGTCTATGGTAACCTTACTGTGAAACTTACCCCTTCTCAACAAACCTACTACCATGAGCAAGCGGTGTTCTTATTTGTGCTGGAATTTTCACTACCCTTTGGTAGATAGCGCTGGTAAAGTAGGTAGATTATAAAGAAATTCCATCACGCTATTTTTTCTAAAGAAGCAAACTTTAAATTACTGTAAGATTTGTCAGACGATGATATTAAAAGCGATTATTGTTTAAACTCAATTTATAAAATAATAAATTAATAATATAAAAAAAATAATAATTTGTTTAAAACCCCCAATTGAGTTTATTTTTTTTAAGCTCTCGAAGACGTTAAAAATATAAACTATGTTTTTATTTTATAAACTATGCTTCTATATTCGAAAATCGATGTTTTAAATTTTGACTTGCTTCTCTAGTAATATTAAATATTTGGTTGAGGGCATGTACGGCTTCTACAGCTCGATCTTTGTTCTGAACCGATTTTTTAGTTTTTTATGAGGCCCAAAAGAGTCCACTGTAGAAACCGTAGCTGTTAAAATTTGTTTACATTGTAAAATTGTAAAATTGTAAGTTATCAAATTTTTGTGCAATATTGATTTAGAGTTTACCACATTTCTGAAATGCGATGGCCTTTTTCTCCTCAACATACGTATTTTCCCCCAGCGCCACTGAAAAAGAGCTTTCGAAGATCCACAATGTTTTGATTTTCCTTCGTTGGCGAACTTGCTGTGATCCCCCAAATATTTAAAAATCATAAATTTTTGTTCTTTTGTCAATCTTCTGCCGCCGTAGCCGAGTAAGTAGCATGTTTGTGCTACATTCTGTGTGCCCCTGGGTTGAAATCCTAGCTAGGCGAATTACAACAAAATTTATACAAAAACCTTCTTTCAAATAACAATCGCCCCGTGACCCGAGGTATTTCTGCCTTGAAAAAACTTCTCACAAAACTCATCTGCCGTTTGGAGTCGATGTAAAACTGTAGGCCCATTCATTTTGTGTCACAACATCTAGACACATACCAAAAATTGTAGGAGCTAAATGACGTAAGCACCAAATTATTATTATTGTCATTATTACATTCTTTTATATAATTGAATAATCTAAACAAACAAAAATATAAATATTACATATGATTTGTTGATTAAATTTGTTAGCAGCAATTTTTTTGTGAGCCAATTTTACACTTTTAAGTGCAAATTATAAACTTTTATAAATTTTATCTGGCAGAAGCTTCACTCATTTTATTGGATTACATAAGCGCTAAAATATGCCAGAAATTAACATAAATTGTGATTTTTGGACAATTTAGAGATATTTTTTTATAATAGAATAGCGGAAATCGCCAAAAATTTATCTAAATCAAACAAAATTTAAATAAAATTTAAAAAAAAATGTACCAAAATAAAGTAGTTCCCCAAAAAACAACCAAATATCAACTTATTTTTGTTTCTTTATAAAATTCGCAATTTACAAAAATTGAACCCTGTCCCAAGTTATGAACTCCGAACTTCTTATGGTGTAAGCCATGTACGCTATTTAGACTGCAACAGCAATACGCAAGCGAAATCATAATATTTTTTCGAACCGGCTACAATTAGTCCTTTCAAACTGGTCCTAAGCTGATCTATAGTAATGCATAGGAAAAGTGTTCAATAAATGTGGCATCCAATTGGTTTGTGGTGTGGTGAAGTAAGCTAACATTTTTTACCACAGATTAATTTCACTGATGCAACCTCTTTGTAATCTACATATGTACGTTCTTTGCTCTAGTCAGCTGAATATTTCTGCACTTTCTTGCAGGGGTCTGCAAAATGAAATGTGTACATATATACATACATACATACATACATACATGCATTTCCATTCACCAAGAATCACTTCGTCTTCCTAAATGTTTGTTTATTCAGTCACAAAAAGTACATACATACAAACCTAACAATTTCATATTTTTAATGCTGTCGCATGCTGTTGTGCTGTGTATATGATTTTGTTGTTGCTATTGTTGTACTATTCTAGTGTATTTTATGCGTATTTTTACAGGACATTTAATATACATACCTGCTTAAGTCAAAAATTGTAAAGAGAAAAAGTGTAGTAAATGAGACGCAATAAATTTGGCTAAATTGTTTATAGCCATTTGGCTTGTAAGTAGTAGTGTTGTTTGTGTAATGCCCACACAAAGTCGTTTTTTTTTTCTTTGCTACTACTTATTCTTATTTCACATTTTATGTTTTGCATTGCAAACCGACGACTAACCGGCGTACATGAGTAAACATATACATAGTAGTGCGTATATCTTTCTACATACGTTACTATATATTTACATACCCACGGTTACATAACTACTTAACACAAGAACATGGATTATTTTTTTATTGTCGTAGCCCACATTAGCTAAACATGAATAAATATTGAGACATTTTTATGATGTGCACTTTGTGTTAAGTGTATGCGTAAGTAAACATTAACACATATTCAAATATGAATAAAAATTGCTCTATGGGTTTATATTTATGTTCGTGCATTTTTAAAATCCGAGCATTTGCCAAAGCAAATATACTTGGTACATAAATAAAAAGCATAAGAATATTACAAAACAATTTTTCCCACACAGCGGCAGTCAGCTCAGATGGACACACCAGCAGTGAATTGGCTGCAGGATATGTAGCAGGATGTGTGAGCACATTTTCTTTTTTGTTGTACATTTGTGAGTGTAACAACTGATTTATGGGATATTCGCTTATTTTCAATTGCTGTGCTTGTCCTAAATGTTTTTTTTTTTTTGGTTTTGTTTTTGTCATTGTCTCACTCTGCTTTATCTACTTTTCACATTTTTCATAAATGCGAAGAATTTGTGTTAAAATTGGGTGTTTGCCAACAAATTTTGTTTTTTAAATAAAACATATCTTCAATATTTCCGATATTAAATGTTAACAAAATGGAGAATTATTGGTATAACCAGTAGACAACCTGAGGTGAAAGCTTTGTGTAGGGGTTGATCCGTTCAGAGGTGAAATTAACATAATCAATTGATTAAAAAATTATGATATAATGCTCAACTTTTTACGTTAGAATTTGTAGAATAATTTCTATATAGCATTCAGCACAAATATTTAACACAAAAAAACTTTTCTTCACACATTTCTTAAAAATAAAATTGGTTATCGGATTGGTCGCAGCGCCGCCAGTAAAATAAATGTTTACATACAAATATACCCCTGCTAGCCTAAGGTTGCTAAAATTTATAGAGGTGAAATCGCATCACCTATAACAAGTGGCAAAAGTTTAGTTATTTTCATATCTTATCATGTGCATTTCTTTATTTTCAAAAACTTTTCTGAGTATAGGCACCTTTTTATACATTTGCGTTAATTTTGTTTCACTTTTCTGGCTCGGCATTATCATTGTCTACAGTTGTACGAGTATTGAAAGCAATTGCTATCAATGCTGCAACCAACGCCAGTGTGCATTCTCTTATTCATAATATCATAGGATAGAAATCAAATATAGATTTACCGCTCAAAACAAACCGCAAAAAGAGTACTATGTTTGCAATGAAAGCCCACAAAAAAGAAATTAGCAGGCAGCGCCACCTAGTATACATTTTAGTTATAACATATCTTTTCAGAAGAATTGCAGAAAAAGAAAATTACTGGGTCGAATTTTACTTAATTATTCCTGTGCTCAGAGTAAACGACAGATCCAGATGTATTTACTTTTGATTTTAAAAAATAAGGATAAATAAACCTCCAATTTGTATTACGGTGATATTAGTTTTTTTTTGTGTTTTGTTAAAAAGTATAATTTGTAAAATTTTTGATGAAAAATTTGTATAACATTTGATAAACTAAATAAACTTCGAAATGTTTTTTAGTTACCTATTTCTAGCTTTAAATTTTATTTTCTTAGCTATTTTTAGCGACTTTTTAACATTGATTTGGCAATAGCTTCGGAGTTTTTCTGGCAACACAAATCACCATACCACAAATTAAGGGAGAGATTTGCGCCACGCTGCGATAAGGTTATGAGTAATGAAAAATGATTGTCGTCAAACAGAACATCATAGGAATGAGTGAATCTAAAGTGTTTCTAAACGTAACTGTGAAAACGATATACTGATCATCTCGAGTCTATTCAAATTCTGCTATAATTCTGTACACATAGTACATAGTACAATTGTACATATATCCTTATAGATATTGTAATAATTTAAATTTATTTATGATTATTTTCTGATATCTGTAAGCTGCAACTTTACTATTTCGACTAATTATACAACATACATCTTACCTATTGTAGTATACGTAGGCAATTACAATTGCATATACGTATGTACATGTGCATGTAAATGCCGAAAAGTTACTACATATCTAAGAAATTTTACACTTATTATTTTATCGCTACTGTCATGGAGTCAAATTGGCATCATCTGATAGTTCATCTGAGTGCAATGTTCCCGTCACGACCTTACCTGTAAACACTCCGTCTCAAAAATGACACTATACCACGTGTTCAAATATCCCAAACCACTCTACACACACAAATACTTATTCTACAAAGTGTGTGTGTGTGTCTGTAAAGTCACAGTGATTCTACCCACTTTACTAACCAATTTCTTGCCTCAATGCCAACAACCTTAACTACGTGCTACTTTGGGTTTTACGTTTGTGACAAAGCAACCAACATTTCCCTCTTCACAAGTTCATAGTTTAATTGCAAAACACAGGGTTGGCAAATATTTGACAATTAACTGAAGGCGGAACGACGAAGACCATGAAGCACAGAGATATGTATATTCGTGGGGAAAGCATTTTGTTGCTGTATTTGATATGTATGTATGTATTTTAAAATTTATACATGTAAGCTGGTACTCCTAGGTACTTTACAAATAAACTGTTCCAGTTGTGTTGTAAGGAAGAATACTGAATGTGTATACATATGTAGTAATTGTTAAAGTGAAATAAAACATATGAATAAGTTAATATATGTAGCTGTCAAATAGACGGAAGTAACTGTTAATGGTTTGAACTCAATCTACTATGGTATTTAGAAGATGTTGGAAAATGCATGACCATCAATTATTACTCGTATCGTGTATATAATTAGATTTAGAAATGCAGCAGTATTATTATGATTCATGTCATGCGTTTATTATAGCGGGTCACATGTGGTAATGTTGAAGTCAGGCTATTTAATATTTGCCTAACCGGTCGCAACTCCTGCTTTCTCGCATGATACAAGAGCCAAATTTGTATAATAACTAATAATAGCTTTTTCCACAGGACGTCTGATTTTTTTAGAGTACCTTAAAGTTTCAAATATGGTAGTGGTTTCAATAAAATTGTTTTCAAAATTATACAAGATATGGAAATATGGGTATAAAACTAAAAGAGGTAATGCACACAATGTTCAGAATTTTTATTTATTTTTTCCATAGTTATCCTTTGGTAAACCCCCTCAAAATTATACTTTAGATATTCTCGTTGAAATATTTTAACAAAAATATGTATATTACATTAATTGTTATAAAAAATCAATATATGAGTGAAGTACAGGTTAAATATAGTAAATCTGCATTTTTAGTTTTGTTTCACAGAATGTCATGATTTTTTGAAAGGACTTTAAAGTATTGAAAAACATAGTGTTATCACAAACAGGGCATAAAGTACAGAAAAGTGGGAATCTAATGAAAGAACGAAGAGGACATTTTAAAGTTGTCTTACCGCAAACAAAAATTATTTTTTCACAACCCTTTTGCAATGACAATGTTAAAATTTTTTCAATGTTAAAATAATAAACAACGGAGGGTGCCCGTGCCGTCCTTAAAAAAACACGTCAAGAGGGAAAGAAACTATTCACGGCAATGCTGGACGATAGCCTCATCTCGTTTTTGAATGATACAATAGATGAAGACATAATTTTCAAACAGGAGAAAGCTACCATTCACATTTCTAAATAGCCTTTAAAATGGTGCCGCTCAGAATGTATGAATAAAAACCAAATGGCACCTTTACAAAACTGCCATAAAGGTTAACTTTGTCATAAAGGAAGTGCGGGAAGATTTGGACCATAATTCTACATCAACATCTAGCAAGAAGAGTCTGATTTTTTTTCATACAACTTCGAAATAAAATAATGACCTTAAATAATATAATATACTTTTAATGTGAGCATTTTTATAATATCGAATTTATTTTTCGAATCTCATAGTCACACACAAAACAAGAAGAAAACTTAAATTGGATTCCTACCGATATGCTTTCGAATTACGAATTTTTCATAAACAAACAACTGCCATTAATTTTTATTTAGGGAAAAAATTTTCAAAAAAAAGGGAGTATGCAACGGATCGGCGTGGGCGTTGAGAAAAGGTATTATACAGAAAATAATTCCAACTCAATTATATTTAATAGTTTTTTTTATTTGTATATAATATTTAAAAAAAAATATTTGCTATAAACTTTTTAAAAAAAAATTAAGTTAAAGTTTCATGAAAATCGGAATTTCGGAGATTGCTGCCTGCGTGCAAACATACAAACAGACAGACAAAAATGATCTAGATGTATTCTATTACATTCCCTAAATAATCTTTGCGTATGTCAAAAGATCATGCATTTCAAATTTCTAGCACATATAACAGGTGGCAACCCTCTCAGAGATATACCTATGCGCTTTGTCCTCGCCGTAACGAACAGTTTGGCATTCATTATCCTTGTGTATAATTTAAAAATTTAAAAAAGGTGGCAATTTTATTAATTTTATTGAATTTTCAAACAGGTGAATACCCTCTCCAAAATTTATTTATGAACTTCCTCTTCGACGGGTCTAACGGGTTGATCTAACGGGATCCATTTCCGAAAAGTTCGACGACAAACACCGTGAATTATCGCTTGCATTTAAAACTCATTGTGAAAGTAAGCGTGTTTGTTTTTGTGATAATACCAAAGTTGGCGCCTTGGCTTTTATATACGGCTTATAATAATTTTTTGTCTTCTTATTTTTCCAAACTCATAAAATGTTGTGTAGTGCTGTTTTGGTCCTGCCTCTTCCTGCCGCACGCAGAATAACTAAATATTCAGTAACCATCGTTCAGCAATTAGGCGTCGTATTGTTTTGCTTCTTGGCTTCGAATTGTTATCCAAATTTTAAGTACAACAGTAACGCCATATAAAAATATTACAAGAGCAAATTTTATGCTGTAAAATTACCTGATTGTTGGCTACATAATGAAAATAACGCTGGGAAATGAATATACCGATCTAACTCTTATGCAAATTTTACCTTATTTTTAATTAGAAGATTTTTTGTTTTGTAATTTATTTTGTAATTTAGTTTTTCCGATCACGTTTAATCGAGATTTTTTAATTTGCTTTTTTCGATCACAAAAAAAATAAATCGTATTGTTGGTACTATTGTTGCTGTTATTGCTATCGCCAAAAAGTTTTTTTGAGTTTATTATACTCGGTAAATCTTAAATCCAAATATAACGGTCAGAAATGATCGGAAAATTTTAAATCCAAAAGTAAACAATAATGTCGATCGAAAAAATAAAAGTTCCTGTCTTAATTCGTGATGCAATTCGTTAATATTTACATTTAAATTTAAATTTGAAAATTTTGGCAATTTTTTCATTGAGATCAATTGGCATGAATTTTCACCAATTTCGTTTACTGCATTGACTAACATATTTTATTCTTTCTTGCTTCACAACAGGGATAGAGAGCGCAATTTTCAGGTAAGGTAATAAAAAGATATCTGCAAAATTTCATAAGTCATAAACATAAAATTTTAGCATAAAGAAATCTATTGTTTGCATTAGGAACCTCAAATGCAAATCAAAATTTCACTTTTACATCATTGTAAATTTGGATACAAACTTGCCAAATTGAAAATGGAAAATTCAGTTTATGTACATACATACATATATAAATGCGCATTACTTTCGTGCATTATCAAGTTCTCTGGTGAAGAAACTAGATTGCCGCGGTTAAGGAAAAATTTGCCAGAAGTGCTAGTTGAAGTTGTGAAGATGAACCGACTAGCAAGGTTTCTCGTAAACTGACAGCCCGCAAATACACTTAACTTAAACTTAAAAGGTCGCACCTTTTCCTCCAAATAGCGATATTCACTGAGCTTGAGAGTAGCCCGGTCGCAATGAGTAATATCCTGTTCTTATCAGATACGTAGCTCAAGTGCTTGCCCTCTATTTCTTAACATCTGGAAGTTCTTAGAGAAATTAGGATCAGAAATCCGATTAAGACTATTCACAGTGCACAATGCCTACTGAATATCTCACTGGATGTGCAATATAGAGAGGTAGAAAATTTGGTATTCAATACCCTTGCAATCTTCTAGGGGACCATTGATAAATATTGTTATTTACATAAATGTGGCCGGATGGTAATCAAATTTTCATGACCCCTTAAGCTTTACACTCAAAATCATTGCACCAGTAATACAAGAATGTACAAATGCACTATACTTACATATATATATACAATATACATATATAAACTGACTAACCACAATAATACACTGGGGTATCAACAATCGGGTAAAAGTATCTAATGATTTCTATTTTAAATTTCTATTTTTGGAGATGGGTTCACAATTGTTCATACTTATGTACTATGTACATATTTATAAACACAAAAAATATATTATTAGTTTTTCATTGTTTGTTGCTGATATGAAATGATTAATATGTTTTTGAAAATTCAAATGTAATTATTTTTCTTTCAACACATTGTATTTACCCCATTCATAAGAAAATATAATGAGACTTGTTATTGTTATTGAAACTGGGACCTCGGTCCTCAACTCCCCCATTTATGTAGTAATTTAATCTATTTTCTATTAAAGAGGAGAGTGAAAACACCGAAAAACAAACAATCAACGAAAACATAAATAAAAACACAATAACGCTGATAGCGACTATCTCCGTGCCGCAGCCAAAATTCAGTGTAAAACAAAACACAAATTTTCAATATATGCTATTTCTAAGTGAATATTTTTGTTCTTGGCACTAATCGGTGGCATGTTTGTGGCAGAATCAGCCACTTAGACAATTTGTCCACTATATGCCGTTAGTCTTTTGTGCAAAAGCACTTAGCGTCTAAATTTCCTGTTTACTTCTAATCATTCATATAAAAATTTTCAAAATTGATATATGCACATAAGTATGTACTATATATATTATGTTATTAATAATATTCAATGTTGCATGTTGTTTATGTTATACATACATACATACATACATACATATGTACTTACAGATGAAAATATTTTATGTAATTGATTGGCAAATATCTATGTGCATACGTATGTACATACATATGTATGTATATAGCTAAACAGTAAATATTCCTTGGTAAATACGTCTATATTTATGTGAGTAGATGCAAAAAAGACGTTGAAAGAAAAAGTACATATGTATATTGATTGTGTTTAAGGATAAAAGGATCGCAAGCGAACACTCTTATTAATAAGCGTAGGTTAAATGGTGCAAAATTAAGTAAAATTGATTGAATTGTGTGTGTATCTGTTCCGTCAGCGATATAGCAAGCGAAATAAATGATGAATGAGGAGAAGCAAATATACAAATATACAAATACAATTTGTGGTCCTATGGATCAATACCATGGTCGGGTTCAGTGATAAAATTGGATATTATACTAATATAGCACAGTAGATACTAAGCCTTTCTTGGGAGAAAAAATGTATTACAGTAAAAATAATAAGATTTAATCTCAAGCTTAAGTATTTAGTGAAATAAATTAATTAAATTAATAGGCATTTATATTCATCTTTATATTCTGAACTTAGAATTAGCATTTTACTAAACAGCTCAATCAAGATATGCACATTGTATGGACTCTTCTTCAATTACAGTTGCGAGCAAAATAATAGCAGTTCCCTGTGAATCATACTGTCTACCACTGTAGTTTTGATATTTATAAGTTTTTTTTTAATTTTTCTTTTCGCCAAAGCGTTTGCCAACACTATATTTGGCTTTATATTTTGTTATTTGAATTTCAGTAACGCGAGGTTGTTTGCAGGGCGAGCACAATAATACGAATCGTAACAGTGTTTAAGTTAATTATGTAGTCAGAGTTTTTTAAAATCTCGCATACAGTAAGGAGCTATTTCATTCAAATATTTGGTTATGATAATTTAGCTTTTACCAAAGTTACATGAAGGAGCATCAATCAATAACAGATTGATCTAAAGGAAATATGTACCTATACACCAAATACAATTTGTCTGCGTAAAACAACTGAAAGATAAAATAAATAGTAGTATCCTTTGAAATGGAGGCGTTACTCTGGTTTTTTTTTATGAAAATATAATATCACCTGATATACATATAGAATCTACTTACAAAATATTCTGCATCTACATACGTCAAATAGTTGGGCAGATATAACAAAATTTGGCTTTTTTACTGGGTTTTTCCAAACTACAAAACATATACATACATACATACATATGTAGGAATAACCAAATGTAATTCATCTGCGCCGTATAATTGCGGAAATAAGACGAATTGAAAAACTCACTTTCATTGGGGCGTAACACCACCCACATTTCTAACAATACCAGACACTGCAAAAGTTTCATAAATTTCGGTTGATCACTTTAGACGCCTATAAAGGACACACATACCTTTTTCATTGCATACAAGAAGTACCGTTATTATTTAAAATAAAAACTTGATGTTTATAAACTACCGTTATGTGATAGATGCAAGCAGCTTTTCCTATTTCTGCTAGTTGATCTAAAATGCAATGTGCATACCGGAGTTGATGGATTTTCAGAGATATATGTATGTATGTACCTTTTTCCTCTAAACGCTTATTCCTTTCTCTAGTCAAAACGAGTACATATATCAAATTTACACAAATTGGCTTTAAGAGTTACTGAAAGGCCCCATTCTTTTGATTTTCCCAAAACATTCTTACGTGGGAGTGGTTAAATCGAAAAATTTACAAGAGTTTGATGCAGAGACCGCAAATATTAAAGAAAAAATACTTTTTATTAGTTATTTGCTGAGCTTTGTTTTTAGCTCAGAAAATAATCGTTATTAAAAATCGAAAAATAGGTCTCTTTTAGCTTTTAAATAAAATGGTTATGAGGACTTTTTAAACATTTGTTACTTTGTGTTATTGCATATTTTGATTATTGCTGAATTCAAATTTGTTCGAAAAAATCAAGGAGTAAAAGGAGTATTCGCATATATTTATGTAAATTATGTAATTATTTCTTGTAAAACGCCCTGAAGTCTTTAATTTTTATTTTTGCCATTAAGGATTATTTCTCAAACTCTATGTTTGCTCGAAACATAATTTTTGTTGAGTTTTATTTTTTATTGAAGGCCTGTGCCAATTGATAGAAAAGGATTCTGGAAAGTAAGAGATGAATATAAATTGTCGAGCCGTGGAAAAATTTTACAGCAAGTACAAACAAGAAGAAAATGGAAAAATGAAATCCCCAAAGGCCGTAAACAAATACGCAGATTTTTAAAAGGCTTATGAATAAATTTACGAATAAACTTAATCCAAGCCAAAATATTTTGACGGAAGTACTGCATTCACAAAATTGTATGACAATTTGAAGAATGTATACTAAAATTTTTTTCTTCATTCTTATTACTATTGCACTAGACAATATCAAATTGGAGGGGTTGTGTATGTAGATTATAGGGGAAAATAAAAACTAATAGGATAATGCAGTACGTTCATACATGTACATATGTACATATGTATGTATCATATTTTGTAGTCCTTTTCTTTTTGTTTTATTTTCTTTCGAATGCATTGGAATATGCAATTTTCAATATACATACATATATGTATGTACATATGTATGTATGTCCAGAAAATTTTCAAATAAAAGTCTTAATGCATTATCTCTGTACAGAAAAGTGTTTCCATAAGTATTAGTATATATTTATATATGTAAGTATATATACTTATATGTATGTATGTACATTTCCGAGTGAATGCCTGCACGCACACATATGTATGTATATGAATATGTTAGTTAGACGGTATACAAATATATGTACATGCATATGTATTAAGTATATACATATATGTATATGTATGTGTGTGCTATACCAGGAATTTTTTTGTACAACTCCGTTACCTTACATATAACACGCTAATCCAAACAGCTGTTTGACACATACACTCACTAATTTATACTATACATATGTACATACATACATACATACATATGTACTCTTAGCAGACAAGTGTCCCCATGAAGTAAAGTTACTAGTTCAAAGATAGTGCACGACTTGGACTGGTTGCTTTGTAATGTGATACGGGACACTGGATATTGCAAAATTTCAATGTCCGCTAGAAGACCAAATGTAAAACTTTTCGGGGAAATTTATACATTAGAATGCATAAAGGAAAATTGTCCACCGCCAATCACATCTCAATGTTAGAGTAGACAGTTGAAACCGTTGTTGGGATATTGAGCGGAAACTCATATTGTGGAAACTCATGCCACTAAACCATCTTAGTGTTACACGAAAATTGCTCGTAATTTAACGATCGCAATCATTACACACGCTTATTTGTCTGTATTGCCAAGCAGGAAAAATGAAATTAATTTATTTAAATGTTTTTAAAATCAAAATGAGTATATAGCACAATAAGTGTAATGTTTTACACTTGTATTTCGTTTTCATCTAACTATGGTACCTAACCGTTTCTTATTCTCTCGATGTTCGTCGCCCGGTATTTTATTATATTCCCCATTTCCTCTTTCTCAATTTTATCTTCTTCCAACTTCAGGACCTAACGCCAAATAAAAATTGTATGCGGCACTAGCGCCGCATTATTGTAGGATGCTCCGCAAAAATTGCATGGCCTTGAGAAATTTTGACGCTTGATGCAAGTGGAAGTTAAGTTTAGAAAATAAAGTGAGTGACCATGTCGAATATGCCTCTGCACTAAGGGCAACTGAAAGGGACGTAGGAAAAGGTAGAGCAGGAAAGAGTAAAGAAATAGATTTAAAGAAGAAAAGGAAAAAACGCAGAACGTACAAAAATAAAAGAAACATGCTTTTATTTCGTCAACGAATAGGTAAATGCTGTCAAATCGACAAAGAGAAGACTCGCGGTACGCGGAAGGTTCAATCTCGTATCCTATCATCCTTTCCTTGGTCGCAAGTAAATTAGCTCAAATAATTAAGGTTTTTCGTTTTGATCATAAATATGAATATGTTGAACTTTGCAGTTTTACTATGCATAAAGGAAATACAATTTTTGACAATTTCGACAAATACAATTTTTGACAACGACAAAAGGTAGTTTCGAAACTAACCTGCTGCCGGCACTCTATGACGTAATATCTTACAGTAGTTATATGATACTCTGATGTAATGTAGAGCTGCAGTTTGTTGCCTTAATCTACGTCATCACAATGTTATTGCATCACATTTAGTTCATGCATTCCAGTTACTTTCGAAGTACTCTTTGTCTTTTATGAAGTATACTTCACATGCGTTCATGAACTAGTGGAGATTTTTGCAGGGATGCTTTACCAGTGGCGGGCAAACTTATGCAAACACAATCTTGTTTGTGGGTGTGTCTGAGTGAATAACAGCGTACTCTTTCTATACGCTTGCATACGGATCTTTCACAACATACTGCTAAATGCCGTTGTTCGTTCGTTCGCCTATAGTGTACATGTGATAGCAGCGACGTTGACAGCGAAAAGCAAACGCATAAATAGGAAGGCCCAAAATGTCCGTCACAGTTTAAAACCAAGTTCAGTGTTTCTACATCGCTTAGCCTAAAATAATCACAAAAATGCCTTCCGCTATTTTATTTTTAATGGCAATAATCGTGGCTATTGTTAGCAAAGCCGAAGGGGACGACCAAATTCGTTGCAGTGAAGGACTGGACGAAGCTTTGACTTCGATGTGCCCGAATGGGTTCAATTTTAACCCATTTTAGCCTACTGGGTATTTAAATACCCATGAAAACGTTGACACTTAAAAAATTCTAGCGTTAACCACATGAAAGATATCAGAAATTTTTTTTTTTGTAGGAAAGAGGAAAGATGGGCCTACGAAAAAAAAATACTACAGAAAATTATTGCCTGGTATAACTCAAGTTACATACCGGTTAATATCGGGTTTTTTTTTTGTCTGAAAATTTTCTAAAAGAGTGCTGTAAATTATTGAGCAATCGAAAAAAAAGAAAGTGTTGAACCTTTTCAGATGGTTTAAGGTTTCCTTTGTGCAATAAAAAAATCCTATAGTGATATGTCGAAACACGGTCCCGTCGCACCTGATTTTTTGAAAATGGGTATTTAAATACCCAACAGTCCATGGTGTATACTAAATATACAATTTCCTGATGTATAAAACTATTTGTTTGAAAAGAAAAAATTACACATCTATACCGTAGTTTTATTGTTTTATTGAAATTTGACAATGCTTATAAAAAAATGAGATCATTGAGCCTTAGCAATCTTTTGTTTGTCTGGTTCGACATTGTTGTGGTAGTCGAGAAAACAAGGAGCCGGATGCAAGTTCGCTTGGCACTTCAAGCAACCATATTCAGTTTTCCCCCCACATTGCCGACAACGATGACGATTGTCTAGTTTGCCAATAAAATGGTCAATACGATCTGAGCGCATAGCCAGTTGTCCTCCGGATGCCGATAGTCTACCCGGATGATAATAGTTACTTGACTTGACCATTAGAGTTTCGCAAACCTCAACGCGGAATTCGAATTGAGACATCATTCGTTTCTTTTCATACTTGCAGCAAAAGCAGTGTAATTTCCACGCATTTACCATAGCTGCATCCAACGCGTTTGTTATTAACGGCCAATACCACTTCTTTCCTCGAATTCGGATACGATAATTATTCATCGCGTTATCAAAAAGGTCCACACCTCCCATGCGTTGATTGTATTGGTTTACCAAATTGGGATATTCAATTGTGACCATTTTTCGTTGCTTGCGGTCATAGCGCTTTGCGTTGGACATTGGTAAGTGGCTCATAAAATTTGAAAGTAAAGTTACGACCTGAAAACGAGGGAATAAATGAGAAACAAACGAATGAAATTACAAATTCTTAGTGTAACTTACTGCATTATCATTCCAACGCACTGCTATTACAGAATTGTTTTTGTCGAAGCAAAAGTCCGATGACCCGCGAGGTTTCTTTTTCATCTCTTTGATGTCTATCAGTGGGGCATGATTGGTCCGATTATCTCGAACAGTTCCCAGAGCGAAGATTCCTTCGTTTGATAAACGAGCCATTAGTTTATGACTCGTAAAAAAGTTGTCAAAAGTGACAGTGTGCTTGGCGCGGTCCTCCAAATGCGACATAAGCGAAAGAACAACTCTTTCTCCAAGTCCGAAACCTGGGCTTTCATGTACCGATGCACCAGCGTAGGGAATAAATTGATACAAGTAACCTTCTGATGATGACAAACACCAATACTTGTAGCCAAAGCGAATCGGTTTTCCCTTGATGAACATCTTGCAGGAATGCCGGCCGTAGTAGGCAATCATTTGTTCGTCAATTGAAAGGTTGTGCGCAAATATGCCGAATTGAAGGAATTTTTTATTCAATAGATCATTCAATGGTGCAACCTTTGCAAATTTATTTTGTGTGTCCAATGCAGTGTTGTCACACACGTGGAAAAATTGTTTGATTTTTTTGAATCTGTCTCGAGAAATACAGTCTTTTATTAGCGCACATCCTAGCGATTCTTTATTCGACCAATACGAATTTGTTTGCGGCAAATTCTGGTAACCAGTTATGTACAGCACCCCCAAAAAGATTTTCATTTCGCTCTTTGATGTAGAAAACGACGGACAATTATTGATCATAGCGTATTCATTGGTGGATGTGACCAACAGTTCCAACACTTCGTCCTCAATGAACATTTCCCAAAGTTGCATAGGATTCATGTCACCAATCTTATCATACAAGGCTTTGTATGAATTAGCTGTATCGTCGAATGGAGCTTTATCAAATTCATAATTTTGTTTTTTAGTCCATTTCGATTTTATTTCTTCATCAGTTCGAAGTCGCTTCTGGGTCTTCTTCGTTTTCGGCTGTGATTTACGACGGCAGCCATCAGAAATTGCGGCCATTACTACATCATCTCCCTCTTCTTCGTCGATCTCGGTTTCATTACCGTCTGATGGCATATTTTCGTTTCCATCATTGTAAGTACATTGTAATTCGAACTGCCCGACAATCTCACGAGGTAGTCCCGGTTCATCGTCTTACAACTGGACGTTGTCGTCCAGTTCCTCAGTATCGCTTACAGAATCGACAACATCGGGTGGCGTTATAATAATATCAACGGAGTCTGCATTTTGTCCAAAGTCATCTTCTCCATCAGACCAATTTTCGAGAATAGCTGCCAGCTCGTTAGCAGTCAGAACTTTTTGTCGACGAATCATTTTGCATACAAAATTTTACAAACAAAATCTTACCAATTTACGAATTGTTATAAATTGCTCAGGTTTCTGTTTATTCAATTTTTTTGGTTTATTTCACTTTTTGGTTCATGCAACGCTCTTATTTTACGTGTGCACTACGCGATGACCACCACTTATATGAACATTTTTCTCTAATTTCTGTACGTACACATTTTCTCGCTTATTTCGGGGAAGAACACTTTTCCTTGTTTTGCGAATAAAGCGGCACACACATGATTCGAACGAAATAGCGTGCTTATTCACCACACACGTGCTTATTCACCACACACACAGAATGAAAAAGAAATAGCGCGCGGTAGTTTCAAACAAATAAGTTCTAATGAAATTAGTTTACACTAAAGCCTGTCGGGTATTTAAATACCCATGCTATATCTCGGGTGCTAGGGGAGATATCAACAAAATTCTTTTTTCTTTCAACTACTACGATCCCCCTGGCAAACATACTCAAATTTAAAAAAAATCGTACAAGCCAATCTAGGGTCAGTCGTTAATGGGTTAAAGATTTGGGTAAGTAAATGCAGACTGAGATGACAGAGGAAGTGTTAATATATTTCACTTTGTTGAAAATATTCAAAGCTAACAGCGTAGACAAATAAAAACCTAATTCTTATTCAATTTAAATACCAACAGATGGATCAAGACACAATATTCGTTTTCGAAGGCTAGCAGATGTATTGCGACCCAAACGAGAATCAAGAAAACCTTTTGTCGGTGTTGCAGATGAATGTTGCAAGCATGGCTGCAGCTACTCGCAAATCAAGCGATATTGCTTGACTATCAGTTAGTCGTGAAAAACTAACATGAATTATTATAGTAAGCTAAAGTGATAAATATGTGATATGAGTAAAACTAAGACATATATAGAGATATAAGCCTGTTATTTTTAGTTATAATTTTTATAATAATTTATATTTGATTAACAAAAGTGATAGATAAATATTGGTATTGTTTGTTAGTACAATTTTATGAATGTTGTGTAAAATTAAGTCATTATTTATCAAAAATATGAGAATAAAGCTTCATCTATGATAATCAATGGTACTCAGGATTTATATTTTTAATGGTTATAATCTTGGCACCTGTTAGCGAAGCAGAAGGGGACAACCGAATTCGCTGCAGCGAAGGACAGGCTGAAGCTTTGCCTTCTATGTGCCCGAATGGGTTCAATGTAAAAGATTTGGGTAGGTAACAGCAGATTGAGATAACAGAGGAAGTGTTAACATATTTCACTTTGTTAAAAATAATTTAAAACTAACAGCGTAAGCAAATAAAAACCTAATTTAAATACCAACAGATGGATCAAGACAAAATATTCTGTTTCGCAAACAAGCAGATATAATGCCATCTATAATGGCCGAACAGTTCGCGGAGCATCATAAACTAAAGAGCTGCAGTTTGTTGTCTTAGCCTGCGTCATCGAAATGTTATTGCATTACATTTATTTCATACATTTCGGTTTTATCGAAGTACTCTTTGTCTTTTATGAAGTATACTTCACATGCGTTCGTGAACTAGAGGAGATTTTTGCAGGGATGCTTTACCAGTGGCGGGTAAACTTATGCAAACACAATCATGTTTGTCGGCGTGTCTGAGTGAATAACAGCGTACTCATTCTATACCAGAGAACTTACAATATATACGGTATAAATACCAATATATTGGTATAAATATGTATACTTCCAGAGAATACTACATATTTTATAAATAACTAATATATCATCAAGTATACAATCTTATATGCACACATCCATATGTATGCATATCTATGTATGTACATATGTATCTATGTACATAAATTCATATGCATCCATGTACATACATACTCACATACTATGTATGTACATATGTAGTTACGTGCATGTGCATAAATTCAACCTTGACGTACGCTAAATCAAAATCAAATCACAGCGCAATCACAACCGCAGCTGCATTTGTGCCTGCGCTGGCGCCAAATATTCTAAAATATCTGAAACCACATACAACAACAAAAAATTCATTCATAAACGCGTGCGCGTATTCCTAAACACAAATGCCGTTCATTCATAAGCGCAAGCATTTCATCTACCCGCGCACGCAAATGTTCCCCTCAACGATCTTTTTCGCAACGAACACAAAAATGCTAAAATCTTCAATTTTACAAACTATCGACGGTCATTGAAAATTTCAACACCGCAATATCAGACAATAATGCAATTTGCCAACGTAGTCTGACAAATTGCTGGCATTCTAGAATGTTCTAGAATCGACACAAAAATTGCCGAAAAACAGAAAAGAATATTCCTTTGCTTACCTTTCCCTTTCCCTTTCAACCCTTCTCTTATCCACAATTCTTGCATAACTCCTCTTCCATCTCAACTTGCCCCGCTTGCTATCAAAAAACAGATTTTTTCTCGGGTTACTACTTTTTCTTCTTTGTTTCATTTTTAGTTGGATTCGTAAATTGTTCTTCTTCTTTGCGCACACATTGCTATGATTTGCATAATTATCCGCTTAAGCGGCCTCCGTTAAGTGTCTGCTGTGGCTTAACGCGTATAGTCGCCTGTCTAATTTTTATGCATTTTTTTTTTTGAATTAAATACGATATATTTATTACCTTTCATAAATTTTTGGAAATCTTTTTTCATTCACATTCTTATTCTGATTTTATTGCGTTACGAATAAATATGCAAAATTATTGAAAAGTTTTCATTTTTTTAAATACATAGTTTAAGATTTGTAATATAAACAAATTGGAATAAAATCTTTTATTAAACTATTATGTTTAATATTATTTAATATTAAAAACAAAAAGATTTAAAAAAAATATATTAATTATATAATTCATCAGTTACTAGAAAAAGAAAATATTGAAATAAATTTTAATAAAAAGATCCATTATATTAAAATCGTTTATATTATATTATATATAAAAATTAAATTTTCAATAAATTATTAACTTTTTTAAATTCATTTACTTCGGAAAATACCTATCAACCCGAAAATGTTCCCGCAACATTGAAATTCTGCATTTGTCTGCTTTTTTAACATTCATTTTACCATTTCGAAGCGTTTTAACATTGGCAAAAAATGTTAATCTAAAATTCCGCAGCGAAAACGTTTCAACTCTGTTAAGAAATAAATAAAAATGTTGGACCTGAGTCGTTTGCACCTTCTCATTGTTTGATGTTCTCTGTTTCTACAGCGCTTAGTCTAAGATAATCACTGGTGGTGTATATAGCAAAAATGAATTCGGCTATTTTATTTTTAATGGCAATAATCGTGGCTATTGTTAGCAAAGCAGAAGGGGACAACCAAATTCGTTGCAGTGAAGGACTAGACGAAGCTTTGACTTCTATGTGCCCGAATGGGTTCAACGTTAAAGATTTGGATATCAAGAAAACCTTTTGTCGGTGTTGCAGATGAGTGGTGCAAGCGTGGCTGCAGCTGCTCGCAAATCAAGCGTAATTGCTTGATTAGCAGTTGGTCGTTGAAAATTTTATAATTCCAAAGGAAAAAACACGCGACCTCTCATATTACAAAAGATCTACATATTTTGTACTTTTTTAAATCATATACAGTGATAAATGGTGTTTTGGAAAATGGACGCGGTAAGTGTAAAAGAATAATAACTTATTTTTGCTTATATTTAAACAATTGCAGTGCGTAATATTTTTTTATTGCACACAACATCCACTATTCATTTAAAATAAAAACTTATTCTAAATTAAGAATCGTGTTCCTCAACTAGCATTTTGGCGTAGAATACG
This sequence comes from Anomoia purmunda, assembly GCA_951828415.1. Classification (NCBI taxonomy): domain Eukaryota; kingdom Metazoa; phylum Arthropoda; class Insecta; order Diptera; family Tephritidae; genus Anomoia; species Anomoia purmunda. The sequence goes on from OX639996.1 coordinate 41,053,668, forward strand.
TCTTACCTTACGGTATGGGCACCAATGTCATTTCTTTAATTATAAGGAAACGGCTCGATTAATTTTTTTTTTTTTTTTTGTAGTCAAATGAAGATGTTAGCTTTCGTTTGACATACATTTCATGTTGGTTGATATCTTCCTAATATTTAAATTTCTCAAATGAAAATTGTATAAACACATGCACACAGATATGTGTATGGTGTTTTGTTGAGTGTTTGCTGTTGGGCGATTTAAATGTACTCTTGCAGCCCTTTCTTTGTATTGCATAATTTTAGGCGGGCAAGTTAAAGTAGAGTAAAAGAAGAGAAAATGCTGCCAAGCACTGCAAAAAAAATAATAAAATTGATTCGCGTATGTTATTTATCATTTATCTTTACTATTGATAACAGCCATTGACTTCGTTTTTGCGAGAAATTTAATTGATAATTTAAAAACATTTTTATCCTATTTTTCCTATCATAAGCTTATGTATATCATCCAAAGTAACTATCAAATAAAGAAATTCATTTGCTTGTATTATTTATCATTTATTGTTACATATGTTTTCTGTCTTATCGGATGGCGTATTCTACGTCAAACTTAATGGCCGTGTCTCTGACACAGCCTGCTTCTTTTTTTGCATGCGAGTTTTACTCGTACACCCTTTTTGTATTCTGTGCATACTTATTACCGATAAATTTTGTTACGGCAGTATAGACGTTTAATTGCTTTTTGGAGTTAGAAACGGATTTTTCACATATGTATGTATAGCATAGCATCGGCGTGGAACAAAAAATTTCCAATTCAAATGTGAAACAATTCAATATGGCTGAGCTGTAAGTTACCTGAAAAATCCACACAACTTTTAAAATTAACAAAAATTTAGAAATGGTAAGACGAAGAAGCAAGAAGTTTCTAGCGTGCTTGCTTTGCATGTTGTGAACAAATCGTGGGTTCGTGTCTTGCGGAAATCTAGCAAGAAGAGTCTGATTTTTTTTTCATACCACTTCCAAATAAAATAATGACCTTAAGCTCAAAAACTTATTGCTGTTTTTCAAATAACATAGTTGGTCAGTTCATAAGATCTTTTATTTGGTGCTATCGTTGTATTTGCTATAGTTTTAAAGTTTTTACAGCTCAGAAACAGAGCCAGCAACCAAACAAAGAACACTCAACTCAGCCTAATGTATGCAATTGTATTTGCATTAAAAAAAAAGCAAATATTAATTTCGTAGGACACAAGCAACGTTCATATCATATCGTATAGATATGTATATAATTTATAACGCTACAACTTTAATTCATGGTGAGCTTAGAGCTGTATCCGTTAGCGGCCATAACTGTTGTGCAGATGCACACAAAAATTTACGGTAGCGTTGAAGTTTACTGGCTGGTTCTTATCGTTGCAAAATCTTGGCGAACGTGTGAATCTAACTGTAAATTGAGGAACGAAATAAAAAAGAAGTGGGTGGCAGTCAGTAGCAATAGGAATTGCAATTGTTTGGCAAGCACTTCTGTCCAAAACAAAAATTGCGGTCATAATTCAATCGACACCAAGGTGGTAGACCAAAAGTAGATAGAAAGCACCAAAACTTACGGTCATATCTGTAGAAATGTGTATGTTAATGTTTCATATATTACATACTATATATTTACATACATACATATATTCACACAAATTTGTAAACGCAACAGAGATATACGAAATAAGATATTTCATTGTAAATTCTTGAAACATTGCAAGTGTTTTCTATATGTATAACCCGAAGATAGTTTTTGGTTCAATTGGATTGAAAGCAACAAAAAGTGGGCCAGCTTTGATTGAAAGCAGCAAAAATTGGGGCATATGTATACATACATACATGTATGCACCGCTAGGCTTTAATTTATACTTTTGTTTTATTTTGTATCAAGATCATTTTTAGCGTTATCCTTCAAACTACGTGAAAAAAATAAAACTTTATTCAACAGAAAATGATTTTAAACCATTTATATTAAATATTAATATCTTGATACAATATATCCTATGATAAAGCTCCGCGGGTCACTCACCAGCCCCAATGCATTATCACAATGAACCATGAGCCTAAGAGTGTCTCAGTATAGACTGTCACCTAACCTAACCTAACCTAAGCTCCAATCCATTCAGTAGTTTCGGATATTAGTGAGTTAAAACAGACAGACAATTAATAGCCCAAATGATAGCTAGAAATTTTATCCGAGCTGGAGTGTTCTATTGCAAGTCGGGCCAATTGTGTCAATAAATATATGATAGAAATATTATTTATTAATTCTTTTAGAATGCCGCAAACTTGTAAGAACTCTGCAGACTATTGTAGCTGCAGTTGTTGGGTTAACGGACTCTGAAAACACAACGAAATACAAAAACAGATGTAGTCAAAAAAGCTTTTCTGCTTTATTTTGGATTTCCTATCGAAAATTGGTTCCCAAAATTATGATGTACCTGTTGCCTAAGAACGTTGCGCCTCGTAAAAATCATATTGCTAAATAATATAATATACTTGTAATGTGAGCATTTTTATAATATCCAATTTATTTTTCGAAACTCAAAGTCACACACAAAACAAGAAGAAAACTTAAATTGGATTCCTATCGGTATGCTTTCGAATTACGAATTTTTCATAAACAAACAACTGACATTAATTTTTATTTCGGGAAAGAATTTTTAAAAATAAGGAGTATTCAACGGATCAAATTGGCCGTTGAGAAAGGTATTCTACAGAAAATAATTCCAACTCAATTATATTTAATAGTTTTTTTTATTTGTATATAATATTTAAAAAAAAATATTTGCTATAAAATTAAAAAAAAAATTAAGTTAAAGTTTTATGAAAATCGGAATTTCGGAGATTGCTGCGTGCAAACATACAAACAGACAGACAAAAATGATCTAGATGTATTCTATTACATTCCCTAAATAATCTTTGCGTATGTCAAAAGATCATGCATTTCAATTTCTAGCACATATAACAGGTGGTAACCCGCTCAGAGATATACCTATGCGCTTTGTCCTCGCCGTAACGAACAGTTTGGCATTCATTATCCTTGCGTATAATTTAAAAATTTAAAAAAGGTGGTAATTTTATTAATTTTATTGAATTTTCAAACAGGTGAATACCCTCTCCAAAATTTATTTATGAACTTCCTCTTCGACGGGTCTAACGGGTTGACACCCATATTTTATTATAATATATAATATTCGGTCGATCCATTTCAGAAAAGTTCGACGACAAACACCGTGAATTATCGCTTGCATTTAAAACTCATTGTGAAAGTAAGCGTGTTTGTTTTTGTGATAATACCAAAATTGGCGCCTTGGTTTTTATATACGGCTTATAATAATTTTTTGTCTTCTTATTTTTCCAAACTCATAAAATGTTGTGTAGTGCTGTTTTGGTCCTGCCTCTTCCTGCCGCACGCAGAATAACCAAATATTCAGTAACCATCGTTCAGCAATTAGGCGTCGTATTGTTTTGCTTCTTGGCTTCGAATTGTTATCCAAATTTTAAGTGCAAGAGTAACGCCATATAAAAATATTACAAAAGCAAACTTGTTGCTGTAAAATTACCTGATTCTTGATTACATAATGAAAATAACGCTGGGAAATGAATATACCGATCTAACTCTTATGCAAATTTTACCTTATTTTTAATTAGAAGATTTTTTGTTTTGTAATTTATTTTGTAATTTAGTTTTTCCGATCACGTTTAATCGAGATTTTTTAATTTGCTTTTTTCGATCAAAAAAAAAATAAATCGTATTGTTGGTATTGTTGCTGTTATTGCTATCGCCAAAAAGTTTTTTTGAGTTTATTATACTCGGTAAATCTTAAATCCAAATATAACGGTCAGAAATGATCGGAAAATTTTAAATCCAAAAGTAAACAATAATGTCGATCGAAAAAATAAAAGTTCCTGTATTAAAGTTGATGCAATTCGTTAATATTTACATTTAAATTTAAATTTGAAAATTTTGGAATTTTTTCATTGAGATCAATTGGCATGAATTTTCATCAACTTCGTTTACTGCATTGACTAACATATTTTATTCTTTCTTGCTTCACAACTGGGATAGAGAGCGCAATTTTCAGGTAAGGTAATAAAAAGATATCTGCAAAATTTCATAAGTCATAAACCTAAAATTTTAGCATAAAGAAATCTATTGTTTGCATTAGGAACCTCAAATGCAAATCAAAATTTCACTTTTACATCATTGTAAATTTGGAAACAAACTAGCCAAATTGAAAATGGAAAATTCAGTTTATGTACATACATACATATATAAATGCGCAATACTTTCGTGCATTATCAAGTTCTCTGGTGAAGAAACTAGATTGCCGCGGTTAAGGAAAAATTTGCCAGAAGTGCTAGTTGAAGTTGTGAAGATGAACCGACTAGCAAGGTTTCTCGTAAACTGACAGCCCGCAAATACACTTAACTTAAACTTAAAAGGTCGCACCTTTTCCTCCAAATAGCGATATTCACTGAGCTTGAGAGTAGCCCAGTCGCAATGAGGAATGGGAACGAGGTAATATCCTGTTCTTATCAGATACGTAGCTCAAGTGCTTGCCCTCTATTTCTTAACATCTGGAAGTTCTTAGAGAAATTAAGATCAGAAATCCGATTAAGACTATTCACAGTACACAATGCCTACTGAATATCTCACTGGATGTGCAATATAGAGAGGTAGAAAATTTGGTATTCAATACCCTTGCAATCTTCTAGGGGACCATTGATAAATATTGTTATTTACATAAATGTGGCCGGATGGTAATCAAATTTTCATGACCCCTTAAGCTTTACACTCAAAATCATTGCACCAGTAATACAAGAATGTACAAATGCACTATACTTATATATCTATATACAATATATATAAACTGACTAACCACAATAATACACTGGGGTATCAACAATCGGGTAAAAGTATCTAATGATTTCTATTTTAAATTTCTATTTTAGGAGATGGGTTCACAATTGTACATACCTATGTATGTACATATTTATAAACACAAAAAATATATTATTAGTTTTTCATTGTTTGTTGCTGATATGAAATGATTAATATGTTTTTGAAAATTCAAATGTAATTATTTTTCTTTCAACACATTGTATTTACCCCATTCATAAGAAAATATAATGAGACTTGTTATTGTTATTGAAATTGGGACCTCGGTCCTCAACTCCCCCATTTATGTTGTAAGTTAATCTATTTTCTATTAAAGAGGAGGGTGAAAACACCGAAAAACTAACAATCAACGAAAACATAAATAAAAACACAACAACGCTGATAGCGACTATCTCCGTGCCGCAGCCAAAATTCAATGTAAAACAAAACACAAATTTTCAATATATGCTATTTCTAAGTAAATATTTTTGTTCTTGGCACTAATCGGTGGCATGTTTGTGGCAGAATCAGCCACTTAGACAATCTGTCCACTATATGCCGTTAGTCTTTTGTGCAAAAGCACTTAGCGTCTAAATTTCCTGTTTACTTCTAATCATTCATATAAAAATTTTCAAAATTGATATATGCACATAAGTATGTACTATATATATTATGTTATTAATAATATTCAATGTTGCATGTTGTTTATGTTATACATACATACATACATACATACATATGTACTTACAGATGAAAATATTTTATGTAATTGATTGGCAAATATCTATGTGCATACGTATGTACATACATATGTATGTATATAGCTAAACAGTAAATATTCCTTGGTAAATACGTCTATATTTATGTGAGTAGATGCAAAAAAGACGTTGAAAGAAAAAGTACATATGTATATTGATTGTGTTTAAGGATAAAAGGATCGCAAGCGAACACTCTTATTAATAAGCGTAGGTTAAATGGTGCAAAATTAAGTAAAATTGATTGAATTGTGTGTGTATCTGTTCCGTCAGCGATATAGCAAGCGAAATAAATGATGAATGAGGAGAAGCAAATATACAAATATACAAATACAATTTGTGGTCCTATGGATCAATACCATGGTCGGGTTCAGTGATAAAATTGGATATTATACTAATATAGCACAGTAGATACTAAGCCTTTCTTGGGAGAAAAAATGTATTACAGTAAAAATAATAAGATTTAATCTCAAGCTTAAGTATTTAGTGAAACAAATTAATTAAATTAATAGGCATTTATATTCATCTTTATATTCTGAACTTAGAATTAGCATTTTACTAAACAGCTCAATCAAGATATGCACATTGTATGGACTCTTCTTCAATTACAGTTGCGAGCAAAATAATAGCAGTTCCCTGTGGATCATACTGTCTACCACTGTAGTTTTGATATTTATAAGTTTTTTTTTTTTAATTTTTCTTTTCGCCAAAGCGTTTGCCAACACTATATTTGGCTTTATATTTTGTTATTTGAATTTCAGTAACGCGAGGTTGTTTGCAGGGCGAGCACAATAATACGAATCGTAACAGTGTTTAAGTTAATTATGTAGTCAGAGATTTTTAAAATCTCGCATACAGTAAGGAGCTATTTCATTCAAATATTTGGTTATGATAATTTAGCTTTTAGCAAAGTTACATGAAGGAGCATCAATCAATAACAGATTGATCTAAAGGAAATATGTACCTATACTCCAAATACAATTTGTCTGCGTAAAACAACTGAAAGATAAAATAAATAGTAGTATCCTTTGAAATGGGGGCGTTACTCTGGTTTTTTTTATGAAAATATAATATCACCTGATATATAGAATCTACTTACAAAATATTCTGCATCTACATACGTCAAATAGTTGGATTTTTCCAAACTACAAAACATATATGTACATACATATGTACAATATGTAGGAATAACCAAATGTAATTCATCTGCGCCGTATAATTGCGGAAATAAGACGAATTGAAAAACTCACTTTCATTGGGGCGTAACACCACCCACATTTCTAACAATACCAGACACTGCAAAAGTTTCATAAATTTCGGTTAATCACTTTAGACGCCTATAAAGGACACACATACCTTTTTCATTGCATACAAGAAGTACCGTTATTATTTAAAATAAAAACTTGATGTTTATAAACTACCGTTATGTGTTAGATGCAAGCAGCTTTTCCTATTTCTGCTAGTTGATCTAAAATGCAATGTGCATACCGGAGTTGATGGATTTTCAGAGATTTATGTATGTATGTACCTTTTTTCTCTAAACGCTTATTCCCTTCTCTAGTCAAAACGAGTACATATATCAAATTTACACAAATTGGCTTTAAGAGTTACTGAAAGGCCCCATTCTTTTGATTTTCCCAAAACATTCTTACGTGGGCGTGGTTAAATCGAAAAATTTACAAGAGTTTGATGCAGAGACCGCAAATATTAAAGAAAAAATACTTTTTATTAGTTATTTGCTGAGCTTTGTTTTTAGCTCAGAAAATAATCGTTATTGAAAATCGAAAAATAGGTCTCTTTTAGCTTTTAAATAAAATTCAAAAAATAAAAATCAATAACGTGGTTATGAGGACTTTTTAAATATTTGTTACTTTGTGTTATTATTGCATATTTTGATTATTGCTGAATTCAAATTTGTTCGAAAAAATCAAGGAGTAAAAGGAGTATTCGTATATATTTATGGAAATTATGTAATAATTTCTTGTAAAAAGCCCTGAAGTCTTTAGTTTTTATTTTTGCCATTAAGGATTATTTCTCAAACTCTATGTTTGCTCGAAACATAATTTTTGTTGAGTTTTATTTTTTATTGAAGGTCTGTGCCAATTGATAGAAAAGGATTCTGGAAAGTAAGAGATGAATATAAATTGTCGAGCTGTGGAAAAATTTTACATTAAGTACAAACAAGAAGAAAATGGAAAAATGAAATCCCCAAAGGCGGTAAACAAATACGCAGATTTTTAAAAGGCTTATGAATAAATTTACGAATAAACTTAATCCAAGCTAAAATATTTTGACGGAAGTACTGCATTTACAAAATTGTATGACAATTTGAAGAATGTATACTAAAAGCTTTTTCTTCATTCTTATTACTATTGCACTAGACAATATCAAATTGGAGGGGTTGTGTAGATTATAGTGGAAAATAAAAACTAATAGGATAATGCAGTACGTTCATACATGTACATATGTATGTATCTAATTTTGTAGTCCTTTTCTGTTTGTTTTGTTTTATTTTCGAATGCATTGGAATATCCAATTTTCAATATACATATATGTATGTACATATGTATGATTGTCCAGAAAATTTTCAAATAAAAGTCTTAATGCATTATCTCTCTACAGAAAAGTGTTTCCATAAGTATTAGTATATATGTATTTATATATGTAAGTATATATACTTATATGTATGTACATACATTTCCGAGTGAATGCATGCACGCACACATATGTATGTATATGAATATGTTAGTTAGACGGTATACAAATATATGTACATGCATATGTATTAAGTATATACATATACATATATGTGTGTGCTATACGAGGAATTTTTTTGTACAACTCCGTTACCTTACATATAACACGCTAATCCAAACAGCTGTTTGACACATACACTCACTAATTTATACTATACATATGTACATACATACATACATACATATGTACTCTTAGCAGACAAGTGTCCCCATGAAGTAAAGTTACTAGTTTAAAGATAGTGCACGACTTGGACTGGTTGCTTTGTAATGTGATACGGGACACTGGATATTGCAAAATTCCAATGTCCGCTAGAAGACCAAATGTAGAACTTTTCAGGGAAATTTATACATTGGAATGCATAAATGGAAATTGTCCACCGCCAATCACATCTCAATGTTAGAGTAGACAGTTGAAACCGTTGTTGGGATATTGAGCGGGAACTCATATTGTGGAAACTCATGCCACTAAACCATCTTAGTGTTACACGAAAATTACACACGCTTATTTGTCTGTGTTGCCAAACAGGAAAAATTAAATTAATTTATTTAAATGTTTTTAAAATCAAAATGAGTATATAGCACAATAAGTGTAATGTTTTACGCTTGTATTTCGTTTTCATCTAACTATGGTACCTAACCGTTTCTTATTCTCTCGATGTTCGTTGCCCGGTATTTTATTATATTCCCCATTTCCTCTTTCTCATCTTTATCTTCTTCCAACTTCAGGACCTAACGCCAAGTAAAAATTGTATGCGGCACTAGCGCCGCATTATTGTAGGATGCTCCGCAAAAATTGTATGGCCTTGAGAAATTTTGACGCTTGATGCAAGTGGAAGTTAAGTTTAGAAAATAAAGTGAGTGACCATGTCGAATATGCCTCTGCGCTAAGAGCAACTGAAAGGGACGTAGGAAAAGGTAGAGCAGGAAAGAGTAAAGAAATAGATTTAAAGAAGAAAAGGAAAAAACGCAGAACGTAGAAAAATAAAAGAAAAATGCTTTTATTTCGTCAACGAATAGGTGAATGCTCTCAAATCGACAAAGAGAAGACTCGCGGTACGCGGAAGGTTCAATCTCGTATCCTATCATCCTTTCCTTGGTCGCAAGTAAATTAGCTCAAATAATTACGGTTTTTCGTTTTGACCATAAATATGAATATGTTGAACTTTGCAGTTTTACTATGCATAAAGGAAATACAATTTTTGACAACGACAAAAGGTAGTTTCGAAACTAACCTGCTGCCGGCACTCCATGACGTAATATCTTAGAGTAGTTATATGATACTCTGATGTAATGTAGAGCTGCAGTTTGTTGTCTTAATCTACGTCATCACAATGTTATTGCATCACATTTAGTTCAAGCATTCCAGTTACTTTCGAAGTACTCTTTGTCTTTTATGAAGTATAATTTACATGTGTTCATGAACTAGTGGAGATTTTTGCAGGGATGCTTTACCAGTGGCGGGCAAACTTATCCAAACACAATCTTGTTTGTGGGCGTGTCTCTTTCTATACGCTTGCATACGGATCTTTCACAACATACTGCTAAATGCCGCTGTTCGTTCGTTCGCCTATAGTGTACATGTGATAGCAGCGACGTTGACAGCGAAAAGCAAACGCATAAATAGGAGGGCCCAAAATGTCCGTCACAGTTTAAAACCAAGTTCAGTGTTTCTACATCGCTTAGTCTAAAATAATCACAAAAATGCCTTCCGCTATTTTATTTTTAATGGCAATAATCGTGGCTATTGTTAGCAAAGCAGAAGGGGACGACCAAATTCGTTGCAGTGAAGGACTGGACGAAGCTTTGACTTCGATGTGCCCGAATGGGTTCAATTTTAAAGATTTGGGTAAGTAAATGCAGACTGAGATGACAGAGGAAGTGTTAACATTTTTCACTTTGTTGAAAATATTCAAAGCTAACAGTGTAGACAAATAAAAACCTAATTCTTATTAAATTTAAATACCAACAGATGGATCAAGACACAATATTCGTTTTCGAAGGCTAGCAGATGTATTGCGACCCAAACGAGAATCAAGAAAACCTTTTGTCGGTGTTGCAGATGAATGTTGCAAGCATGGCTGCAGCTACTCGCAAATCAAGCGATATTGCTTGACTATCAGTTAGTCGTGAAAAACTAACATGAATTATTATAGTAAGCTAAAGTGATAAATATGTGATATGAGTAAAACTAAGACATATATAGAGATATAAGCCTGTTATTTTTAGTTATAATTTTTATAATAATTTATATTTGATTAACAAAAGTGATAGATAAATATTGGTATTGTTTGTTAGTACAATTTTATGAATGTTGTGTAAAATTAAGTCATAATTTATCAAAAATATGAGAATAAAGCTTCATCTATGATAATCAATGGTACACAGGATTTATATTTTTAATGGTTATAATCTTGGCACCTGTAAGCGTAGCAGAAGGGGACAACCGAATTCGCTGCAGCGAAGGACAGGCTGAAGCTTTGCCTTCTATGTGCCCGAATGGGTTCAATGTAAAAGATTTGGGTAGGTAATTGCAGATTGAGTGTTAACATATTTCACTTTGTTAAAAATAATTTAAAACTAACAGCGTAAGCAAATAAAAACCTAATTTAAATACCAACAGATGGATCAAGACAAAATATTCGGTTTCGCAAACAAGCAGATATAATGCCATCTATAATGGCCGAACAGTTCGCGGAGCATCATAAACTAAAGAGCTGCAGTTTGTTGTCTTAGCCTGCGTCATCGAAATGTTATTGCATTACATTTATTTCATACATTTCGGTTTTTTCGAAGTACTCTTTGTCTTTTATGAAGTATACTTCACATGCGTTCGTGAACTAGAGGAGATTTTTGCAGGGATGCTTTACCAGTGGCGGGTAAACTTATGCAAATACAATCATGTTTGTCGGCGTGTCTGAGTGAATAACAGCGTACTCATTCTATACCAGAGAACTTACAATATATACGGTATAAATACCAATATATTGGTATAAATATGTATACTTCCAGAGAATACTACATTTTTCATAAATAACTAATATATCATCAAGTATACAATCTTATATGCACACATCCATATGTATGCATATCTATGTATGTACATATGTATCTATGTACATAAATTCATATGCATCCATGTACATACATACTCACATACTATGTATGTACTTACGTGCATGTGCATAAATTCAACCTTGACCTACGCTAAATCAAAATCAAATCACAGCGCAATCACAACCGCAGCTGCATTTGTGCCTGCGCTGGCGCCAAATATTCTAAAATATCTGAAACCACATACAACAACAAAAAATTCATTCATAAACGCGTGCGCGTATTCCTAAACACAAATGCCGTTCATTCATAAGCGCAAGCATTTCATCTCCCCGCGCACGCAAATGTTCCCCTCAACGATCTTTTTCGCAACGAACACAAAAATGCTAAAATCTTCAATTTTACAAACCATCGACGGTCATTGAAAATTTCAACATCGCAATATCAGACAATAATGCAATTTGCCAACGTAGTCTGACAAATTGCTGGCATTCTAGAATGTTCTAGAATCGACACAAAAATTGCCGAAAAACAGAAAAGAATATTCCTTTGCTTACCTTTCCCTTTCCCTTTCAACCCTTCTCTTATCCACAATTCTTGCATAACTCCTCTTCCATCTCAACTTGCCCCGCTTGCTATCAAAAAACAGATTTTTTCTCGGGTTACTACTTTTTCTTCTTTGTTTCATTTTTAGTTGGATTCGTAAATTGTTCTTCTTCTTTGCGCACACATTGCTATGATTTGCATAATTATCCGCTTAAGCGGCCTCCGTTAAGTGTCTGCTGTGGCTTAACGCGTATAGTCGCCTGTCTAATTTTTATGCATTTTTTTTTTTGAATTAAATACGATATATTTATTACCTTTCATAAATTTTTGGAAATCTTTTTTCATTCACATTCTTATTCTGATTTTATTGCGTTACGAATAAATATGCAAAATTATAGAAAAGTTTTCATTTTTTTAAATACATAGTTTAAGATTTGTAATATAAACAAATTGGAATAAAATCTTTTATTAAACTATTATGTTTAATATTATTTAATATTAAAAACAAAAAGATTTAAAAAAAATATATTAATTATATAATTCATCAGTTACTAGAAAAAGAAAATATTGAAATAAATTTTAATAAAAAGATCCATTATATTAAATTCGTTTATATTATATTATATATAAAAATTAAATTTTCAATAAATTATTTACTTTTTATACCTTTCATGAGAATGAAATGGTATATTAAGTTTGGTCCGATGTTTGTAAGTGCCAGAAGGAGAAGAGATAGACCCATCAAAAAGTATACCTAAATGATCAGGACGATGAGCTGAGTCGATTTAGCCATGTCCGTCTGTCTGTCCGTCTGTCCGTCTGTCCGTCTGTCCGTCTGTTTGAACGCAAACTAGTCCCTCAATTTTAGAGCTATTTTGATGAAATTTGGTGAGCAGGTGTCGTTGTACAAATGATTAAACATTTGTCGGAATCGGCCAGATCGGGTGACTATAACATATAATACAACCGATTATTCAGATATTGAATTTTGCGCCATAACTCCTCCATTTAAGCAGCTAAAGGCTTGAAATTTCGCAGAAATATCAGCCATTATTAGCTACGTATCAGTATTGAAAATCATGAAGATCGGAGAAATATAACATATAGCTCCCATACAACCGATTGTTCAGATATTGCATTTTGCACCATAACTCCTCCATTTAAACAGCTAAAGGCTTGAAATTTTGCAGAAATATCAGCCATTATTAGCTACGTATCAGTATTGAAAATCATGAAGATCGGAGAAATATAACATATAGCTCCCATACAACCGATTGTTCAGATATTGCATTTTGCACCATAACTCCTCCATTTAAACAGCTAAAGGCTTGAAATTTTGCACAAACATCAACCATTATTAGCTATATATTAGTATTCATCAAGATCGGAGTTCACAGTGTAAATCGGCAAGATAAATTCAGGACAAATATTTATTGCGAAAAGTAATAAGCTCAGCGCAATATCACATGAATCATAGCGTTAAACGTTTGGGAACTATTTACGGATCTGATAACTGTTTTCAAAGACCGACATATGTAGGTCTTACATATTAATACTTAATTATTTGTATTTTTTAAATGTTGAATATCAAGCGTCGATACGATATTAAAAATATTCAAAAACCATTCCCTTCTTAAAACATAGTTCTTTTTAATTACATAAGGAAAAGCATTAAATAATTTATAACAATGCCTTTACTAGAATTATTTTTATTGATTTGAAGGAAATTTTCGCTTTTAACTATAGGTAATACGAAATTGTAATACAATAACACGTTTTTTACTATTCTTCAATTCATGAAAGGTATGAAGCCTTCGGCATAGCCGAAGACAGCGCTGTTTTTACTTGTTTAAATTTATTTACTTCGGAAAATACCTATCAACCCGAAAATGTTCCCGCAACATTGAATTTCTGGATTTGTCTGCTTTTTTAACATGCAGCGTTTTAACATTGGCAAACAATGTTAATCTAAAATTCCGCAGCGAAAACGTTTCAACTCTGTTAAGAAATAAATAAAAATGTTGGACCTGAGTCGTTTGCACCTTCTCATTGTTTGATGTTCTCTGTTTCTACATCGCTTAGTCTGTCACTGGTGGCGTATTTATCAAAAATGCATTCGGCTGTTTTATTTTTAATGGCAATAATCGTGGCTATTGTTAGCAAAGCAGAAGGGGACGACCAAATTCGTTGCAGTGAAGGACTAGACGAAGCTTTGACTTCTATGTGCCCGAATGGGTTCAACGTTAAAGATTTGGATATCAAGAAAACCTTTTGTCGGTGTTGCAGATGAGTGGTGCAAGCGTGGCTGCAGCTGCTCGCAAATTAAGCGTTATTGCTTGATTACCAGTTAGTCGTTGAAAATTGTATAATTCCAAAGGAAAAAACACGCGACCTCTCATATTACAAAAGATCTACATATTTTGTACTTTTTTAAATCATATACAGTGATAAATGGTGTTTTGGAAAATGGACGCGGTAAGTGTAAAAGAATAATAACTTATTTTTGCTTATATTTAAACAATTGCAGTGCGTAATATTTTTTTATTGCACACAACATCCACTATTCATTTAAAATAAAAACTTATTCTAAATTAAGAATCGTGTTCCTCAACTAGCATTTTTTGCATGCGAGTTTTGCTCGTACACCCTTTTTGTATTCTGTGCATACTTATGTATTACCGATAAATTTTGTTACGGCAGTATAGACGTTTAATTGCTTTTTGGAGTTAGAAACGGATTTTTCACATACTCGTATGTATAGCATAGCATCGGCGTGGAACAAAAAATTTCCAATTCAAATGTGAAACAATTCAATATGGCTGAGCTGTAAGTTACCTGAAAAATCCACACAACTTTTAAAATTAACAAAAATTTAGAAATGGTAAGACGAAGAAGCAAGAAGTTTCTAGCGTGCTTGCTTTGCATGTTGTGAACAAATCGTGGGTTCGTGTCTTGCGGAAATCTAGCAAGAAGAGTCTGATTTTTTTTTCATACCACTTCCAAATAAAATAATGACCTTAAGCTCAAAAACTTATTGCTGTTTTTCAAATAACATAGTTGGTCAATTCATAAGATCTTTTATTTGGTGCTATCGTTGTATTTGCTATAGTTTTAAAGTTTTTACAGCTCAGAAACAGAGCAAGCAACCAAACAAAGAACACTCAACTCAGCCTAATGTATGCGATTGTATTTGCATTAAAAAAAAAGCAAATATTAATTTCGTAGGACACAAGCAACGTTCATATCATATCGTATAGATATGTAATTTATAACGCTATAACTTTAATTCATGGTGAGCTTAGAGCTGTATCCGTTAGCGGCCATAACTGTTGTGCAGATGCACACAAAAATTTACGGTAGCGTTGAAGTTTACTGGCTGGTTCTTATCGTTGCAAAATCTTGGCGAACGTGTGAATCTAACTGTAAATTGAGGAACGAAATAAAAAAGAAGTGGGTGGCAGTCAGTAGCAATAGGAATTGCAATTGCTTGGCAAGTACTTCTGTCCAAAACAAAAATTGCGGTCATAATTCAATCGACACCAAGGTGGTAGACCAAAAGTAGATAGAAAGCACCAAAAATTACGGTCATATCTGTAGAAATGTGTATGATAATGTTTCATATATTACATACTATATATTTACATCCATACATATATTCACACAAATTTGTAAACGCAACAGAGATATATATACGAAATAAGATATTTCATTGTAAATTCTTGAAACATTGCAAGTGTTTTCTATATGTATAACCCTAAGATAGTTTTTGGTTCAATTGGATTGAAAGCAACAAAAAGTGGGCCAGCTTTGATTGAAAGCAGCAAAAATTGGGGCATATGTATACATACATACATGTATGCACTGCTAGGCTTTAATTTAAATTTTGTTTTATTTTGTATCAAGATCATTTTTAGCGTTATCCTTCAAACTACGTGAAAAAAATAAAACTTTATTCAACAGAAAATGATTTTAAACCATCTATATTAAATATTAATATCTTGATAAAATATATCCTATGATAAAGCTCCGCGGGTCACTCACCAGCCCCAATGCATTATCACAATGAACCATGAGCCTAAGATTGTCTCAGTATAGACTGTCACCTAACCTAACCTAATCTAAGCTCCAATCCATTCAGTAGTTTCGGATATTAGTGAGTTAAAACAGACAGACAATTAATAGTCCAAATGATAGCTAGAAATTTTATCCGAGCTGGAGTGTTCTTTTGCAAGTCGGACCAATTGTGTCAATAAATATATGATAGAAATATTATTTATTAATTCTTTTAGAATGCCGCAAACTTGTAAAAACTCTGCAGACTATTGTAGCTGCAGTTGTTGGGTTAACGGACTCTGAAAACACAACGAAATACAAAAACAGATGTAGTCAAAAAAGCTTATCTGCTTTATTTTGGATTTCCTATCGAAAATTGGTTCCCAAAATTATGATGTACCTGTTGCCTAAGAACGTTGCGCCTCGTAAAAATCATATTGCTTAAATAATATAATATACTTTTAATGTGAGCATTTTTATAATATCCAATTTATTTTTCGAAACTCATAGTAACACACAAAACAAGAAGAAAACTTAAATTGGATTCCTACCGGTATGCTTTCGAATTACGAATTTTTCATAAACAAACAATTGACATTAATTTTTATTTAGGGAAAGAATTTTCAAAAATAAGGAGTATACAACGGATCGGCGTGGGCGTTGAGAAAAGGTATTCTACAGAAAATAATTCTAACTCATTTATATTTAATAGTTTTTTTTATTTGTATATAATATTTAAGTAAAATATTTGCTATAAAATTTAAAAAAATTTTAGTTAAAGCTTCATGACACCCATATTTTATTATAATATATAATATTCGGTCGATCCATTTCAGAAAAGTTCGACGACAAACACCGCTTGCATTTAAAACTCATTGTGAAAGTAAGCGTGTTTGTTTTTGTGATAATACCACAATAATAATTTTTTGTCTTCTTCTTTTTCCAAACTCATAAAATGTTGTGTAGTGCTGTTTTGGTCCTGCCTCTTCCTGCCGCACGCAGAATAACCAAATATTCAGTAACCATCGTTCAGCAATTAGGCGTCGTATTGTTTTGCTTCTTGGCTTCGAATTGTTAGCCAAATTTTAAGTGCAACAGTAACGCCATATAAAAATATTACAAGAGCAAATTTTATGCTGTAAAATTACCTGATTGTTGGCTACATAATGAAAATAAGCTGGGAAATGAATATACCGATCTAACTCTTATGCAAATTTTACCTTGTTTTTAATTAGAAGATTTTTTGTTTTGTAATTTATTTTGTAATTTAGTTTTTCCGATCACGTTTAATCGAGATTTTTTAATTTGCTTTTTTCGATCACAAAAAAAAATAAATCGTATTCTTGGTATTGTTGCTGTTATTGCTATCGCCAAAAAGTTTTTTTGAGTTTATTATACTCGGTAAATCTTAAATCCAAATATAACGGTCAGAAATGATCGGAAAATTTTAAATCCAAAAGTAAACAATAATGTCGATCGAAAAAATAAAAGTTCCTGTCTTAATTCGTGATGCAATTCGTTAATATTTACATTTAAATTTAAATTTGAAAATTTTGGCAATTTTTTCATTGAGATCAATTGGCATGAATTTTCATCAATTTCGTTTACTGCATTGACTAACATATTTTATTCTTTCTTGCTTCACAACTGGGATAGAGAGCGCAATTTTCAGGTAAGGTAATAAAAAGATATCTGCAAAATTTCATAAGTCATAAACATAAAATTTTAGCATAAAGAAATCCATTGTTTGCATTAGGAACCACAAATGCAAATCAAAATTTCACTTTTACATCATTGTAAATTTGGAAACAAACTTGCCAAATTGAAAATGGAAAATTCAGTTTATGTACATACATACATATATAAATGCGCATTACTTTCGTGCATTATCAAGTTCTCTGGTGAAGAAACTAGATTGCCGCGGTTAAGGAAAAATTTGCCAGAAGTGCTAGTTGAAGTTGTGAAGATGAACCGACTAGCAAGGTTTCTCGTAAACTGACAGCCCGCAAATACACTTAACTTAAACTTAAAAGGTCGCACCTTTTCCTCCAAATAGCGATATTCACTGAGCTTGAGAGTAGCCCGGTCGCAATGAGGAATGGGAAGGAGGTAATATCCTGTTCTTATCAGATACGTAGCTCAAGTGCTTGCCCTTCTTAACATCTGGAAGTTCTTAGAGAAATTAAGAACAGAAATCCGATTAAGACTATTCACAGTACACAATGCCTACTGAATATCTCACTGGATGTGCAATATAGAGAGGTAGAAAATTTGGTATTCAATACCCTTGCAATCTTCTAGGGGACCATTGATAAATATTGTTATTTACATAAATGTGGCCGGATGGTAATCAAATTTTCATGACCCCTTAAGCTTTACACTCAAAATCATTGCACCAGTAATACAAGAATGTACAAATGCAATATACTTATATACATATGTATATATACATATATATATATATATAAACTGACTAACCACAATAATACACTGGGGTATCAACAATCGGGTAAAAGTATCTAATGATTTCTATTTTAAATTTCTATTTTAGGAGATGGGTTCACAATTGTACATACCTATGTATGTACATATTTATAAACACAAAAAATATATTATTAGTTTTTCATTGTTTGTTGCTGATATGAAATGATTAATATGTTTTTGAAAATTCAAATGTAATTATTTTTCTTTCAACACATTGTATTTACCCCATTCATAAGAAAATATTGTATCATGAGACTTGTTTTTGTTATTGAAATTGGGACCTCGGTCCTCAACTCCCCCATTTATGTTGTAAGTTAATCTATTTTTTCTTAAAGAGGAGGGTGAAAACACCGAAAAACAAACAATGAACGAAAACATAAATAAAAACACAATAACGCTGATAGCGACTATCTCCGTGCCGCAGCCAAAATTGAATGTAAAACAAAACACAAATTTTCAATATATGCTATTTCTAAGTGAATATTTTTGTTCTTGGCACTAATCGGTGGCATGTTTGTGGCAGAATCAGCCACTTAGACAATTTGTCCACTATATGCCGTTAGTCTTTTGTGCAAAAGCACTTAGCGTCTAAATTTCCTGTTTACTTCTAATCATTCATATAGAAATTTTCAAAATTGATATATGCACATAAGTATGTATGTATATTATGTTATTAATAATATTCAATGTTGCATGTTGTTTATGTTATACATACATACATACATACATATTATGTACTTACAGATGAAAATATTTTATGTATGTAATTGCTTGGCAAATATCTATGTGCATACGTACATATGTACATATATAGCTTACCAGTAAATATTCCTTGGTAAATACGTCTATATTTATGTGAGTAGATGCAAAAAAGACGTTGAAAGAAAAAAGTACATTGTATGTATGTATATTGATTGCGTTTAAGGATAAAAGGATCGCAAGCGAACACTCTTATTAATAAGCGTAGGTTAAATGGTGCAAAATTAAGTACAATTGATTGAATTGTGTGTGTATCTGTTCCGTCAGCGATATAGCAAGCGAAATAAATAATGAATGAGGAGAAGCAAATATACAAATACAATTTGTGGTCTTATGGATCAATAGCATAGTCGGGCTCAGTGATAAAATTGGATATTATACTAATACATATAGCACAGTAGATACTAAGCCTTTCTTGGGAGAAAAAATGTATTACAGTAAAAATAATAAGATTTAATCTCAAGCTTAAGTGTTTAGTGAAATAAATTAATTTATATTCTGAACTTAGAATTAGCATTTTACTAAACAGCTCAATCAAGATATGCACATTGTATGGACTCTTCTTCAAGTACAGTTGCGAGCAAAATAATAGCAGTTCCCTGTGGATCATACTGTCTACCACTGTAGTTTTGATATTTATAAGTTTTTTTTTTTTAATTTTTCTTTTCGCCAAAGCATTTGCCAACACTATATTTGGCTTTATATTTTGTTATTTGAATTTCAGTAACCCGAGGTTGTTTGCAGGGCGAGCACAATAATACGAATCGTAACAGTGTTTAAGTTAATTATGTAGTCAGAGTTTTTTAAAATCTCGCATACAGTAAGGAGCTATTTCATTCAAATATTTGGTTATGATAATTTAGCTTTTACCAAAGTTACATGAAGGAGCATCAATCAATAACAGATTGATCTAAAGGAAATATGTACCTATACTCCAAATACAATTTGTCTGCGTAAAACAACTGAAAGATAAAATAAATAGTAGTATCCTTTGAAATGGAGGCGTTACTCTGGTTTTCTTTATGAAAATATAATATCACCTGATATATAGAATCTACTTACAAAATATTCTGCATCTACATACGTCAAATAGTTGGGCAGATATAACAAATTTGGCTTTTTATTGGGTTTTTCCAAACTACAAAACATAGGCATACATACATACATATGTAGGAATAACCAAATGTAATTCATCTGCACCGTATAATTGCGGAAATAAGACGAATTGAAAAACTCACTTCCATTGGGGCGTAACACCACCCACATTTCTAACAATACCAGATACTGTAAAAGTTTCATAAATTTCGGTTGATCACTTTAGACGCCCATAAAGGACACACATACCTTTTTCATTGCATACAAGAAGTACTGTTATTATTTAAAATAAAAAGTTGATGTTTATAAACTACCGTTATGTGTTAGATGCAAGCAGCTTTTCCTATTTCTGCTAGTTGATCTAAAATGCAATGTGCATACCGGAGTTGATGGATTTTCAGAGATTTATGTATGTATGTATGTACCTTTTTCCTCTAAACGGTTATTCCTTTCTCTAGTCAAAACGAGTACATATATCAAATTTACACAAATTGGCTTTAAGAGTTACTGAAAGGCCCCATTCTTTTGATTTTCCCAAAACATTCTTACGTGGGCGTGGTTAAATCGAAAAATTTACAAGAGTTTGATGCAGAGACCGCAAATATTAAAGAAAACATACTTTTTATTAGTTATTTGCTGAGCTTTGTTTTTAGCTCAGAAAATAATCGTTATTAAAAATCGAAAAATAGGTCTCTTTTAGCTTTTAAATAAAATTCAAAAAATAAAAATCAATAACGTGGTTATGAGGACTTTTTAAATATTTGTTACTTTGTGTTATTGCATATTTTGATTATTGCTGAATTCAAATTTGTTCGAAAAAATCAAGGAGTAAAAGGAGTATTCGTATATATTTATGGAAATTATGTAATTATTTCTTGTAAAAAGCCCTGCCATTAAGGACTAATGTATTGCGACCCAAACGAGAATCAAGAAAACCTTTTGTCGGTGTTGCAGATGAATGTTGCAAGCATGGCTGCAGCTACTCGCAAATCAAGCGATATTGCTTGACTATCAGTTAGTCGTGAAAAACTAACATGAATTATTATAGTAAGCTAAAGTGATAAATATGTGATATGAGTAAAACTAAGACATATATAGAGATATAAGCCTGTTATTTTTAGTTATAATTTTTATAATAGTTTATATTTGATTAACAAAAGTGATAGATAAATATTGGTATTTTTTGCTAGTACAATTTTATGAATGTTTTGTAAAATATTGTAAAATTAAGCCATAATTTATCAAAAATATGAGAATAAAGCTTCATCTATGATAATCAATGGTACTCAGGATTTATATTTTTAATGGTTATAATCTTGGCACCTGTTAGCGAACCAGAAGGCGACATCCAACATCGCTGCAGCGTAGGACTGGCCGAAGCTTTGTCTTTTAAGGGCCCGGATGGATTGAATGTAAAAGATTGGGGTGCTAACTGCAGGTTGAGATGACAGAGGAAATGTTAACAAATTTCACTTTGTTGAAGTTATTTTAAAGCTAACAGCGTAGACAAATAAAACCCTTAGTTTTATTCAATTTAATTTTATTTGGCATAGAAGAATAAAAACCAAAAAATCAGTTGGCAAGAAGATATCACAATTTTTAATTGCTTAAAACCGAAACAGAATTGGTATTAGCAGTAACTAGAAAATAGCTTCCAAATTATATCGAAAAGTCGTCAAGCTTTTATTTTTATCGTTGTGAACCAAAAAAAAAAAGAATAAATTTAACAAAAAAGCTGGACCTTCAAAAAATTGTTGGCCCACTTCACAAATCAAAATAAAATTAAGCAAAAAGCTAATTGAAGGTTGCAATGTAACTGCACAAATTAGCGCGAAAAAATCAATTCGCGAATCGGTCTATTTATTTGGCATACAAATTTTGGCATTTTATTTGCGAGGGTTCCAAGTTGTACAGTTTACTCTGCTTGCAAAGGCTTTAGGCTTTTAAATGAGTACTCTTACTATGTAACTAAATGCAGAGGCAACTAGTCAGCCATTTTCAAATATAAATTATATATCCGTCTATGCGCAAAAAAATCTTAACTGTCAACACTACATTTTAACTTTTCAACACACAATTTTCGGAAAAATTACAGTCAGCTGCAGGTTGAAGTGGTAAGGAAAGAAGCGACAGTGAAGGACAGAACAAGGCATTAGTATAATGACAAATCATCAGCTGGGAGACAGCCAACAACGGACGGGAGAATACGAAGAATGAAAAATAGTCAATAAGTAGAAAATTAATCCCAGCTAGGATCTGTGAAGGGCGCACCAGAGACAGCAAGTTGTTTTGGTGAAGTGAAAAGCAGTGCAGCAAAAACACACAAAACGAATATATGTAGAAAAAACGCTGTGGCCATGTGCTCGTA
The DNA here is from genome assembly GCA_951828415.1 of Anomoia purmunda. Lineage (NCBI taxonomy): Eukaryota > Metazoa > Arthropoda > Insecta > Diptera > Tephritidae > Anomoia > Anomoia purmunda. Next base: position 41,076,422 of record OX639996.1, read on the forward strand.
AGGGTACGATAGTTAAATTTGTAAGATGGAAAGCGAAATCTGGCAAACTGACTGCTGCAATGTTGACGTCAAGTACAACCAGAAAAAAAAGATGGACAGAATTGTGGCGCTCGTGTGCAAAGCATTTGCTGTTGCCATTGTCGGCATTTAATGTTGCTGGCATTGGAGCGCTTATTGATACTGGTAGCGGGTGATAGGGTAGATAAGCAGCAGTGATAATAGCGCAGTGCGGAGCGCAGCTGTTGTTGAACAACTACGAAAAATTAAATTTTTACAATAATTTATAATGAAATGCAAAATTGTTATTTTTCTAGAGTATGCAATTTTTATTTGAATCTATTCACTAAAATCGCCAGAATATTTTTATTTTGTGTTTGCAAAACTGCAGCAGTGATTTTATACATACATATATGTATGTAAGTATTTCTGAAATCTTACGCTTAACCTTTGTCGAACATTTTTTTACATGCCCACGTGTATAGGTAAATGAATTATTTTATATGTAAGTGCGCTATACACGAATAACTAAGTAAATCACATACATATGTACATATATGTATGTATACGTACTACTGAGATATTGACTGGTTTTCTTTGTTTTATTTACTTTTTATTTTGCGATTTTTTTTTTTAAATATTATTTTTAATGCAGCATAAGGCTCAGAATCAAGCAAAATAAGAAACAGGAAACTTTCAAGGCAACAAACTACATACATATATAAAAAAGAATTTTTCGCAGAACTTTCTTTGCCACACTCCTCACATGATCATTCAACTGAGTATTCCAATTTATCAAGCGTACAGTTATTTTGTATACTTTTACAAGCAGTAAGACAGCAACTCATTGTATGTACAGCCTTTGCGGCAACACTCATCATATACACCATGGCGACGGTGACGTTGTTTGGCCATCAAATTAACTTGCTCTCCATGCATCTTTCCCAAAAAGGGCGAGCTTGCATAAAGAAAAGGTAGCTCATCCTCCACTTCATTTTCGGCGTAGCCATTCCATTCCACTGGAAGTAAATAATTTTAAAATGTTATGCTTATTATTAAAAGTTTTTCCCTTCAGAGTAGGCAAATTAAAAAAAAAATCTTTTTAATATTAAACTGGCAACATCTAGCACGCAAAAGGTGAATTGATGAACCGTAATCTCTCTGTATGCGACGCATATCCCAGCTGAAGTTAATGAAAACAAATTAATTGAAATACATAGCTAATATGATAGGGGCAAGTGGGCAGAGAAGGCTGCTATCGAACTAGCAATACAAAAAAATAATATTTTACTACCAAGGACTTTGAGATCTTGTTGGCAGTTTCGGTAAATATTTCAAAACGTCTTTCTTTTATTTCTTATAGAAAAATAATTATACTTCGCCTTTTTATATAGAAAAGACTACAAACTGATTTCCGAATTCATTCAGGGAGCAGTCCTTTAATTGAGTTTAGATACAATTCATGTTATAAAAGTTCGATAGAATATGCAATACATCATGGTGGCTGATGGGACATTTCATTGTGGAACATTTGACCAGAATTTCCAGAATTTTGTTAACTGTGTCATCGGAACTTATACAAAAGTCAAATATATTTTTGTATATGGATAAATAAATACCTATGTATGTATGTGTACATATATGGTTCTTTCACAACAAAACACCAAACGGCATAGATATTACAAAAATAAATAAAATTGTGATTGGTGGTGGAACAAGAACAAAATTTATGAAAATCGTTTTTCGCGTAAATCAGTTTTTTTTTTATTGTTTTTTACTTTATTAGTGTAATTATTTTTAATTTTGACTATGCGGCATTAAAGTGAAATCAGCAACTACAATAAAAAAAAATGCTGTAATCAAAAGACAAATCCATAACAAATTCAAACTTTTACATTATTAAATACATTCTTTGGCTATAGTTTACATTTACCAAATTATTTTAGTATTAACTTATGCTGAATTTTAAATTTTACAATTTAATTTTTATTTAAACGATTTTTTTTACATATGGCATGCACTCTGCGGCTAAACTGCCGCGGCGAGCCCTCTCGTGTAACTTTCAAAGTGCGTTCTCGGAAGGGCTGCTTCGTGCGACCGCGAAATCATTGCTGTATGGAGAAGATGTAGGAATATGGCAATGTTCTCTCGTTATATTTTGTTGTTGAATTCTCAGTCAATAAAGGGGGAGACAAATCAAGTTTACTTTGATGCTTTGTCATAACGAATTTTACACCTTTTTCCCAAAGTACTCGCGCGGAAATTTTGCCGGAAATATATATATGTATGTATATATTTTTTTGTTTTACCGAACGAGACGCATTTACGAAATGGTGGATTGTTAAGTAATCAAAATAGAAATTCAGAAATGAGTCAAGCATTTCAAGGCTTAATTAGGAATATGAGGGTTGCAATTTACAATTTCTGGTCTAACAATGGAAAATAACATAGGAGAGTGAAAATGTTTTTCAAAATGTCCTATATGCTGATAAATGCACTCTTGCATTCCTTTGTAGCACCTCATCTGTCCGATTGAGATAACTCATTTGAGCGTTTTTTGTATTGCGTGGGATCCCACGAACACACCTTTTTTAAATTATGCTCATCATACTACTTCGCAAGAGTGGTTCAATCTCCAGGTATTTGACATAACGATGTTGCTCAATCATTTCTGGCATAACAGCTGATTTTGGACCGCTTTCATTGAATTCGCCGGTTAGTGAACAGGGACCACGAGAAAATTCATTTCACCAGGGTTTTTGGATGCTACAGGTCGGTGTTGATCGCCGTATGTATATTGAGTTTGTTTTTTGTTGCGAAAAAATATTCAAAACGCTCTGAATGTATTTATGATAAAATATCATAGTTTCTTTTTATCTTATTTTTAATGGGAAAGCAATAATAATACAGCTGTGTATGCTTCAAACGTTGGTAACTACTTGCCTTGTTAATAAAAATAATATAGATCACTTTATACGTAACCGTGTGTGTAGCGTGTGAGCGTTTCGCGGGGTTAAATCTTGGCTGGCGCAAGTATCATCAACAAACAATAAAATGTTTGTTTCCATTCGGCAGCCAATGGCAAACCCCCTGATGTATTTCTGCTATGAAAAATCTTCTCAAAAAAACATTTGCCGTTCGGATTCGGCGTACAATCAAGCACACCGAGGGGGGATGTTAATCGGACCTGTTCTGCAATTCACTTTCACTCGTAAATTTGCACTTCACCCGCCAGTTTCAAATAGCCACAATACGCAAATTTAATCCGAAATTAACGGTAGAAAGTCGTCAAGTCGAGTTTTACCTACATACATATATCTTCAACAGATTCACAACTTTGGTGAATAAAAAGCGATTTTCCAATAATCTTTGTGAGTATGAGAGCTGGAACTACCATTTAATCTATATCCTTTAAATTTACATATTCTTCAACCTATGCAACGTTTCACTTACCAAATAAGTAGTCATACATAAGTTTACCAAGCCTCGGTGTCTTTACCGCCACTTATCAATTCTATGTCCCGTTATCATTAGTAAAAAAATTGTCACGACAAAATTTTAATAATTTTCGTAAAATTTAAATAATTTAATATGTGATTTGTTTTCATTGTAATGGCGCGGTTTGTCCCAAAAAATATGCTAATGAAAACAAGGCTATAGTTCCAAAATTAACTGAGAATTTGGTATGGCTGAGAGACATAACTTTCTTAGTTGTTGCCGTTTTCTATTAGATCTATTACAATTATTTTTCACTACATCTCTTTTTTAACATAAACTTACTTGATTTCTTTACTTTCGTATTGTACCCATTTAAACATATTTGATCCAGTGCTTCGGGTAACGTTTTTCCACAAAAACGCTGTGTGGTGGCACCTTGCTGAAATAACATTGGTATCAAAACCAGTAATACGCGAATTCGCAATAAATTCGGTTTATTCATTTTTTATATGTAGCAGTAACTCTTTCTTGGTGTATTGTTAAACAACTGGTTCGAATCGAAACTAGTGCAAGAGCTTTTATATCAAGAATATAAAAACAACTTTGACTATGGCAACACATGAATATTCATATATTTATACTACCTGCTAGGTGTCCATTAAAGTTAGCGCACCTGTCAACTGGTATAATAAAATCTGTTGCATATTTATGAGCGCTAGAGAGTGCACAAAGTGTAACATTATGCACATACATATGCACATACGAGAGTGATTTTCACTGTGTGGGAGAGCTGCCAACATTAGTTAGGATTCATTGGAACCAAAACACCACGAAACACCAATATTGGTTGAATTTTCGTTGAGAATACTATTTTCATTGACGACAGTTTTGGTATACCGAAAATTTAATTTTCGATAAATATAACAGTTTTAAAACGTAAAAAAAAAACAAATGTATTGAAACTAAATATGTATGTATATAGATTAGAACTGCAACCTCATACTATTGGCCGAAATCATCAAAAATCCTTCAAAGTCATTGGTCTAAATCTCACTCAATTTGTGTTACAACATCAATTGTAGAAGAAGTTCGATCAAAATCGCTTAAGCGGTTATAGCGCCAGCTAAAAAAGTAAGTAAGATCCCATAAAGTTGAAAGTTTTGTCTATTTATCGGCTTTTGAACGATTTAAAAAAATTATGTATGTATATGTTTGTTTAGTTGTAAACCATTTAGTGTAAACATTAAAACTTTTATATGAACTTACCTTGCAATCGGAGATGACGAAGACGATGTTGATGGGGTAACTGATGAAACGCCACTGATGCTTTCTTACTACTTTCGCACCCCGATGGCGCCTCTAATATTCGAGATTTCTCTTTTTAAGTGGTGAATTCAATTCATGATTCACGATTTGCTAATTGGATTGCATCTTAGAAACGTAGTAATTACATAATTAACTCATTTTTAATTAAGTAATTTACTATTATCTACCTACTCTTTTTAAACTTGCTTATGCTAATAGCATATTTAAATGAAATTTATTATTATTGAATATTGTAAGCGATCGTAATTAGAGAGAGAGGTAGCCGCTCGACCATCTACATGCAGAAAGTATAGATAGTTGTTGATAGTTTTCCAGCTCTAACATAATACAATATATGTAGGTAATTTGAGCTTATATTTGAAAAAAAGCCGTTTAAAAATTCTTTCCTAAAGAGTGACTTCGCTAGGAGATTTTTGCCAAACAAAGAAGGAAGATCACAAATAAGCTTTATCTTATTTATTCTCTTATTATTTGTTTGTATTTGGTTTATATGGTTTTTAAAGGAGAATGTCACGAGTCTGCAGATAAATTTAAAAAATTCAAAATAGCGGATCCAGTATGGCGGACCCCAATTGGCTAGAAACATGATACCCTGGCATATTTGAGGTTGAGGTGTTTTCCGTAAAGTAGATACTTACAAAAATAGACTTGTAAGTGACCAGAGAAAAATACTATTCTATTGATTTACATTATTGTGTATATGCCGGTAATGCACTTCTTTTTTTTTTACATTACATCCTTAAATGATTAGCGATTTTTCTTTCAAACATATTATACAGTAATTTTAATTATTAAGCCTTACTTCCTTATGAATGTAGACTAAGCTAAATCTTATAAGAAGATTATTTCTAAATATAACATTATAAATGACTAAATTCAAAGTAAATCTTCTCCTACCGTCAATTCAGGGCAATATAAACCACAAATTGTAGGGGAAGATCGGCCAGACATCCAAGCTATGGCGTAAGCGCCAAATTATTATTATTGTTATTATTATGAAGATGAAATGGTAGTATAACTTTCGTCCGATGTATATGTATGATCATACCCAAGTATATCAAAATGTTCAGGATCACGTGCTGATTCGATTTAGCCTTGCCCATCTGTCTATTTGTACGCAAACTAGTCCCTCAGTTTTTTAGAGATCTGACTAAAACTTGGTTGACAGAAGTATTTCTATAACCAAACAGATCGGATCTTATACAGCCGTTATACAACTGATTATTCAGATATGAGCTTTTCCATTATAACTCCTAACCAAAGCAGCTAAGAACACCAAACTCCTTTCACCTATTATGAATGGAAAAGTTCTAATCAAAATAATTAGAATCGTATCACTATAACTTATAGTTTCGATCAACTTATTGTTCAGATATGATTTTGTGCATTACACCGCTTACACTTGTCATGAATAAAAATTGTGCAATTAAAATCATCAAGATCAGATCCCTATAACTTATAGCTCCCAAATAACTAGTTGTTCAGATATGAGGTTTTACTTCAAAGCTCCCTTGAAGTTGTGTGAGCTATTTACTTGTCAATCATACAAGGTTTACTGAGAAAATCATCAAAAATAGGTTATGGTTGGAGACTTTAACATTTCTACCATTCCTTGAAATGCGATTGAGCCAACTTGGATCACATTCATTGCTAGAGAGTGTTCCTACTACAAAACAATAAACTGTGATTTATTTTATTTTATATGCGAAAAATAAATAGTATTTTTAAGTTTAATATTTTATGCTAACAATGCAGCAATTTAAATCAAGTTTTTTTCTTATATTCCTGAAAGGTATGAAGGCTTCAGCAAGACCGAAGACAGCACTTATTTACTTGTTTGCGCTTCAAATTAGTGCATGGCGAGATCCACGACCACACGAGGGTGAGCCATTTTTTTATTGTGACTTAAAGGTTAACACCAGGCACATATGTATATATGTAGGTATATTCTTGTCCCTATCACCATATCCGTTTTTGGCCCGTCAGTGTACCAAACGTCTCGATCAGGAATTTTGATTTGAAACTCGATGCCGAAGCAGAGATCTTTGGCACGTAGTCAGAAATTCTGCCAATGTACTTCCTAAACTTGCGTTCTTCCCAGAATCCCTTATGGATACTTGTTATGAAGAAAGGTCCCTTGAGACACATAGAGTTGCAGCTCTATTGAGACCGCAGCTTCTTGTATAAAAATGTTTACAGGAGTCCAGCTTAGAAGAGATTCCAACGCCAATGCTGCACAAATTGTCATAGATCCAATGGCAGCTGGATAAGTCTTTATTTAAATTTTGCTTAAGAGCAGTATGGTGTTTTTTGAGAAATTTTCGCCACCAGACAACGGAAGCAGAGGCTATGATCGACCACGCCATAATCTTTGAATTCAGACCTCATGCCCGACCAAAGAGTCTTCTAGAAGCGCTTCCAACTTTGGTTACACAGTTAGTATTTTAATGGAATAAAGCAATCGTTATGAATATTTATTTAAAAGACAACAAAATAGGAAAAAATTAAAAATCACTTATTTTCAAGTAAAGTTACAGAACACTAAGCACATTTACAACATTTTTTTTTATAAGGAAACTGTAAACATGTTCTAACCGGTTTCATTATAAAATATTACCTATAATATATGTACGCAAATGCATTATACTATCCAAATTGTGTTTTATTATTTAAAAGTTTTTGAGTGAAATAATAGCTTTCTATTTTCTCCAATCTTCATTTTTAAATTCTCCTTCTTAATTGCAATAGGAAAAAATCTCATTATATGTGCATCCTCTGCTACAACACTCATCGTATACACCGTCCCGACGAAGACGACTCTTAGCTATCGTGTTAAAATGGCCGCCATGTACCTTAGCTAAAAAGGGCGAATTCCCATAAGGAAAAGGCAGTTCTTCTACCAGATCATTAAGGCCACGGTCATCCCAGTCCAATAATATTATGGAAATGTATGGCATAACAAAATAAAAAAAAAATAATAAGAATGTATAGTGACTATTTGCTATACAATTTATAGTATACTCAATTGACTTTTTGAATTTCGTATTGAAACCGTTCTCACAAATTGTACTGGGTGCATTGTCCAATGCAGGACCACAAGCAGTTCGCCTAGCAGTAATTTGTATTAAGCTGACGGAAAAAAACAAGAAAAAATGCACAGATTCTAAACGAATCCACCGATAACATTATGTGTCTTTATTTCAAAGAAGTTATTGTACGAAGTTATGAAATTAACTGATGTAATCTAGAGCTTTTCATCGTGCTTTTATGTATACCAACAAATTTCCTAAAGTAGTTAAATTATCTAAAAAACTCGAATCGGTTATAGATGTTGCTATTTGTTAATATCTGTCAATTTAATTTAGTTTACGCTTTTCTGCTTGAGAAATAAACAAGCCGACAAAGAACCAAAAATAAACACGAATTCAATAACTTGCATATTTATGAGTGAGCACACATGTAGGCATAATTATAAATTAGATATGTACGAATGTTTAGGGAGGATTCATAAGAGGTTGCCAGTGGCGCATCTAATCCTTCCAAATATACGTACATACATACTTCGGTGTCAGCATAAAGAAAAACAATAACATATTTGAAATAGGTTAAAAAATATATATGTATACGCTGCTATTAAATCTGCTTGCTACCCATTACCCAACCATTACCCTAAGCTATAACACTGAAATAGCCAAAACGCTCACGAAAATATATACCGCACACATCAGGTACTCGTAATAGGGTTTTTTTGTTCGAAGTATTTAAGAAAAATTAGCTAAAATATTGCCTATAACAAACGAAAGGTATTTTAATAAATTTATTCAAGATAATTACTTTTCTCTTTAATAAATCAATCCTTAATGAGCTGAATCATAGACTAAAGTTTATTGCACTGTGGTAATTAGTGGACGTCCTAAATTTTTTAATTTTCCTTTTTCTTTAAGTTTAAGTTAACTTAGGGTAAGTTAATACCACCCAAGCCGCTTGACATGACCAGCCGTCATAAATCAGTAGTTGCCCCATTAGAACCACCCGCATAGCCACCATAAATTTTCAGCAGAAGCCGAAACCATAGCTGGGGAACTTCGATTAGAATTAGAAATCATTACGATTAGAAAAATAAAATAATGTAATCATTAGATTTTTTTAATTCTTTAATATTTTAGATTACTAATTGATTAGATTAGAACTAATCAAAAATCTAATGGCGATTAGCGACGATTAGCATATCTAATCAAAACTAATCAAAAAAAAATCGATTAGATTTCTCGATTAGTTTTGATTAGATTTGATTAGATCAACTATTTTGAAATATTTTTGTTGTTTTTTTTCGTTTAATTCATAAACTAACAAATTTAAAAGAACTTTTATTCAAAATTTCATTGTAAACATAAATCTTATTCTGATTTGAAAACTAATTTAGGCGAACTTCTTCCGACGCTACGCATTCTTTTACCACTCACTGCCGGTTCACTATCCGCAACAATATTCCTCTTGCGGATCACCTTCTCCGGGATAAAATTTGGGTCAACAACATCATCATCTGCCGAGAAGTGTTGGTCTTCAAACAGATCTTGATCCATTTATAATTTGAAAATGCTATATTTACAAATAGAGTTATCACCACTTCACTCAGAGAACTCATCAGACAGCACGATCTGATTAATAAAGTGATAATAAAGAATAAATAAAATGCGGCACTCTTTTGTTAATTTATATACAAAAATAAAAAAAGATAAAAAAGTGGAACTTGAGCAAAACACGTTGAAAAATGTCAATACTTAAATACAAAAACAGTATGAATCACCTGAGTGAAGAGCCTGCGCAACAGGGTGACCTTGATGTAATATTATGAAATATTCAAAAATATTTATATCATGTAAATAAATATAGTATACAAAAATAAATATTGAAGAAATTTTTACTAGAACATCTTTTTAATTCTATTTTGAATTTTCTTTTAGAATCTATTGAAAAAGAAAACGGCGGAGAACAAGGAGATAACTTCTTGTTTGTTAGTTTTTATGGAACATTATCCAAAAATATGCAAGTGTAAGAAGAAATCCACTTGTTTTATGTTAAAAATCATATAAAGTAAATTGGTAAGGAAATTCTTTCATTTCTACTAGAATCTTATTGAATTTATGAATAAAGAAAGATCTCTTCTTAATTCAAATGTTACTTTTAGTTTTTTACTTTACCTGCATAAGTACTTTGTAAATAATTCACTTGAAGTATATTTATTTTTAGTTTAATATTATGAATATTGTTCTTTGGATTTTTGTATTTTCAGAATGAAAATTTTTCACTTACATTTTTATTGTTCATAAGCTTTCAATGAATAATATTATAATTGTTTTCAAAAGAAATAACTCGATAGTGATTGCTCTCTTTTTCACTGATTGTCTATTTTGTGCATTTGAAAAAATGGAACGTGTCTTACTATGCATAATTTGGAAACACATAACAATTGGAGTTTATTTTATAATAAGCAAATATTAATAAATAAGACCCGGATAAATAATATATAAATAGTTAAACTTATTAAGTAAAACTTGTGCCCTTAAATAAAAAACTGTTTAAAAAAATTGGTAATGCTTATTTTCGAAAAAATAATGTACTTTTAAAAATTTAAATAGCAATGGCAGTAATTTCAAATTGATAAGATTCTCGGCTTATTAAAATTAGTAGGAGATTCTAATGAAAACCAAGATTTGTTTTTTAATTACATTGAAAAGTTTTCATTTTAGCTTTGCAGATTATCATCTTGATTTTATTTAAAAGACATATCTAGTTCTAATAAAAAGGACTTAGTATTGGAAAGAAATTATAATGACTACACGACTATATGAATTCACCTCGGCCATTGAGTAACTTCGGCGCATATTGGTTAAAGGGTCATATGTATAGGCAAGGGGCAACCGATTTCTTCCTCTAGATTCACCTGGTACATGAGAATGTTAACAAAACCGAAAAAAAGTAATATTTGGTACCCAATTTTTTTTTTTATTTCTTCACTTCATCCTTTGATTCACCAACAATAAATAGCTGCCGTCATTCTAATTTCTATTATCATGACATTTTAATTCGACTTTTCACCTTATATTAATTCGACTTGAGGGCACTCTATTATTTATTTCGCATTCAAATGCGGTCAATGCTAAAATAATGGTGCATAGCGCTGATGGCAAGAAAAATCTTGCAAAAAACTCAAATATGCAACGTACCCTAGTCCATGATGTATTAATGAAATGTGTTGCACATTGTTTCTTTAAGAAATAAATTTTTATTTTACTGCGAATTACTTTTTTTTTTTCAAATCCTACAAATACTGCAAAAAGTTCGAGAAGTTTTATTGAATTATCGTTAAGTTTTTTGAGTCCTAAAAATCCCGGAATTATTCAGCTTGAATCCCGGAATTGATGAGCATAATTTTTGCAACTAGTGAAAGTTTCATCACGAAAATATCTGTTTTTCGATTAAAGAAATTAAAATTTTTTCTAATGCTACAAAATTTTGCTTCTCATCTGCTGGCTTTGTTAGCAATAAATTTGGGTCATACTTGGAGAATAGCACCCTCAGTGTTCTAAATTTGTTTAAGATCACACTTTAATCAATACAAGCAGTAACAAAAAGTAGTTTTAAACCATACTGATCTTAAGAGCGACGCACAATGGTTCCTGCTAGTGTAAGAGCGTAGATAAATTCAAAATTTTAAGTGTTTGACATATACTTTTTTTTGTGTTTTTTTAATAAAAATATGTCCAAATTGACATATTTTACTTCATTTATCAATAGGTTTTATTTTTCTTTAGGAAATATCTTTGCATAAAGTTTCTATATATGTATAATCAAAAAAGTTGAGTTATAACACCTAAAAGTTTGAAGGCGTATAAATTTAAGAGTATAAAAGTCATACTTACGTATGATACCTCTATAAAAAGATAATTTTATTGCAAATATCACAGTGTTAATTTTTTATTAAAGTTGTTTAAAAAAAAAAAAATCCAACTAATTTTTCGATCAATCTTTAAATTTTAAGAATTTGATTTTAAGGTGGAACTACAGTTTTGCCGCCACTCCCCGCCACTTAGATATTAGCACAGGTATATTGCTATATGTTTCACTTATTCGTCCTAAAAATTTTAGCTGCTAATACCTGCTAGCCTGCAAAATATTTACAAAATACTTTAACAACTATATTTTGGAATATGCATTTTTTTCAGTTTTTCCAATAAAATTAAACAAAATTAGTTTTTTATATTTTTGTTAAAATGTCAAATATTATCATAAAAAGCTATTGTGTAAATAATATTAAAATAAAAAATGCCTTTGGTGGGATTCGAACCCGCAACTTCTTTTTGAATCACCAGAGTCTTATTTGCTAAGCCATCATACATGTAATAAACTATATGCTTAATATTTGTGCTATGTGGTTATTGATCAATTGTTCCTTATGTTGTAGGTGCGAATGCACTTAAAGCGAGTTATTTTAATAAGTTTTGTTGTTTCGTAATGGCAGCTTCGCATTATTATATTTTTCGGAGATTTACTTCCCTATTACGCGCTCTGAAGCCGACGACTTCAATGTTTATTTTTAGAACAATGTTATATTTGTTGCAAAAAATAACAGAACTGCAACTAAATTCTTCATAGTCACATTTTAACTGCGTGAAACGTTTCTTGTAAGTTGTATAATTTGAAATATTGGTGTAACAAGAGTTATAAATAATGGAAGAATTTAAGTGTAAAAAAAAAGATTTAATTTTGTCTTACATAAATAACGATAAAAGTGATTCTGCAATAAGAATTTACATAGAGGGTAAATTTAATATATGCGAAAAGTCCATCAATCATGTAATGAATCATGTAACCAGAACCTTGATTCCGCATTTCAATGTACGTTGGAATAAGTGCAATCGAAATAAAACGTTTTTCCTAAAAAGATATGAGGATTGGATGAATGAGGAATTTTACGTAGAAATCCCAGATTCTCAGGCATGTTCTTCGTCTTCAGTGAAAAGAGGGCGACCATCTACATCTTTCGAAGAAGCTTCAAATCTGACGAAGAAAAAGAAAAACACGGCTTTGATTAAAGAAACAGGTCTTGATCACTTGCGCAGTGCATATACCCAAGGATTACGATCTATTCATGAATCAGAAGAAGCAGAAATAATACAGCTATTAAGATCGACCAGCAGAGAAAAAAAAGGACAAATTCTTAAAATGCTCAATGAGGAAGAATGTTCCATTCCTTTCGACAATGATGAAGCTTTGAGTGTTTATATTGAAATGGATTTTACGAAATCTCAATACATATTATTGAGAAATCTATTAAGAAAAAGACACTGTTTAATATTACCAACATACAAAAAAATATTGGAAGCCAAAAAAAAATGTTACCCTTCCCCTAATGCAATTGAAATAACTAACTATAGTGCAAAAATAACATCACTTCAGGAGCTTTTAGATCTCACTATAAAAAGAATATTCAATATTGAAAATGTGCTTATTGACAACTATACGGATTTAGTTCTACGCAGTAAATGGGGATGTGACGGATCTTCAGGCCAAAGCGAATATAAACAGATATTCTTTGAAGAATCTGAAATTATTTCAGATGCTCATTTGTTTATCGTCTCCTTTGTTCCTCTGAGCATTGTTGATATGCAAACAAATCATATGGTATGGGAAAACCCAAGCCCCTCTTCAGTAAGATTTTGTCGTCCCATATCAATTGAGCAGTGCAAAGAAACTCCGGAAAAAATTCGCGAAGTTTCAGAAATAATGAATGAGAGTATATCATTATTATTACCCACAGTAATAAGTAAAGATGGGAAAGAAAGTAAAGTAATGCATACGTTCTATCAAACCATGATTGATGGAAAAGTATCCCAAGTGCTCACTAATACTTCATCAGCTGCAAAATGCACTATATGTGGAGTTTCCCCGAAAGGTATGAATGACCTAGCTAAAGTACTTGAAAGATCAAATGATGAAAGCGCATATCAGTACGGGCTGTCAACACTCCATGCGTGGATTCGATCAATGGAAACTATTTTGCATATATCTTATAATATGGAGTTTAAAAGGTGGTCGGCAGTAAATGACGAACATAAGAAAATGAAGGGTGAAAAGAAAAAAGACGTCCAAAAGTTGTTTCGACAAGAGTTAGGTTTGATAATAGACAAACCTCGACCTGGTAGTGGAACATCGAATGATGGCAACACGGCAAGAAGGTTCTTTGCTAACTGTGAAAAATCAGCTATAATAACAGGTGTAGATGCCGACCTTATAAAAAGGTAAGCTATATTTCCAATTTTTATAATAAATTTTTATAAGTATTTCATTTCAAAGGTTTCATATCATTTTACAAACAATATCATGTTCACAAAAAGTTGATGCTGATAAGTATGGAGAATATGCGTTGGACACAGCAAAACTGTTTGTTAGTAAATATAAATGGTATTATATGCCCTCTTCTATACATAAACTTCTTATTCATGGAAAGGAGATTATTAAACATTTTGGGATGATTCCCATTGGGGTCCTTTCAGAGGATGCACAGGAATCAAGAAATAAATGCTACAAGGAAACACGACGATTTCACTCTAGAAAATGCTCGAGATATTCTACCAATGAAGATGTTTTTAATTACCTACTGTACTCTTCAGATCCATATATATCATCCTTAAGGAATAAGTATGGCAAATATGTCAAAACACTGGATGATGATGCTATAAAGCTCTTAGAAAATTCAGAATATTTGCATAGTGTTGAAGGCGACTGGGAAGATTAAAATCTTGAAGTAAAAAATGATAAATAATCAAAATCTTTTGAATTATAATGCTAATAAATTTATAAATCTATTATAAGAAATTTTTATTTTTTATTTGGGTATTTCCAGGAGGGTGGATAGTCGAAATTTTTTGGGTTTTTTAAGATATCTCAAAAACTAAAAACATTTATAGATCATGTTTATATCCAACTTTGTAGGTTTGGTGAAGTACAACAATACTTCGTTTTAAAAACAATTTGTGTCCGAACGCATGTTTGTTTAAAAATAAAAAAAAATCATTTTTAAACTTTAATAACTTCAAAAATAATTAAAGTATCGACTTAATTTTTCGCAAGTATCTATTATACATATTCAGTAATGCTCCCTCCAAATTTCCACACAATCTGATGATAAATAAGAAAGTTACAGATTTTAGCTACGCAAAACCCAAAAAGGAACCAATGTGCGACGCCGCCATTAGGTTGGTGACTTTGGTTAACAAATCTTAGTATTTATTGTGTTTTTAGTTATAGTTTGCATTTAGGCGTGCTCGTCCTTTATCGCAATTATCATATAATTATAGGCCTTGTTTTGGAATTTTTTTTATTTTGTTATGGAATAAAAATAGTATGGTTGTGATGGATATTGCTTCATCTGATATTTCTGCTGCCATACTGGATGGAGAACGAATAGTCTATTGGGCTTTAAAGTCGACATTAAATACATAAGTACATATGTATGTATGTAAGTATTTCATTGATCCTCTTACATATAACTTTAGAAAAGTCTAAAACAAGTAAATGGTTACAAAGAAAAAATTATTTATTCCTTATACTCAAATATTAAAATAAAATACATACATAGCTCCTTGTTGTCTGTGAGATTTTCACAAGCTCTGACTACGTACATACATAATTATGTATGTATGTACTTAATTAAATTAAAAGTACTTGAAGAAAAGTATATAAAATATGAATGTTATTTTATTCTTCAAAATGCGACAATGTATGTACATATGTATGTATGTATGTACATTAGACTGGCCGTTAAAAATTAATTTTAAACCGCCGGGCGGAAAAAGTTTCCTTTTTGCCTAAATACTTCCAATATAAAATTTCGTGGCGATCAGATAAGATTTAGGGGCCGCGCACAGCCGGGCAAGTAAGAAAATACGTGAAATAAAGGACGAAGATAGGTTGTTTTACTCCAAGTACCATATTACCAAGCATTACCAATTAGTTTTCTATACTGCCTGCTTTTCATTGAAATTTCCTTCCTAAAAAGCTATCAAAGTCCAAAATCAGTTGAAAATTGACAAAGTTATAAACATATTGCCTCGATAAATTCTTATTTTGTAAATAAAGGACAATTATATGTGAGTTTGTATGAGTTTTTATCTTTCAAAAAGTTTAAATTGAGCATACAATAAAAAATATCATTGATTAAATGAAATTTAGTTTTGTTTGAAAATAAAAAAATTTAAGGACATACATATGTATGTACATAGATATACATACATATATGTTAAACCAGAGCAGATTTTTTATGAGATGGAAAATTTTTGCGATAAGCCTCAACGAACTGAAGCACTAATTGTTTTTGATCTTCGTCTTTTGTAAGAATGCGGTTGTAGTCTTTCATGAATTTGATGCCCCGTTCAGCGGTATCGTTGACGACAAACAAGTCGCGACAAAAAATAAAAGCTTCTTGATAGTCGTCATTTTGTTCCCATGTTAATGGATCGGTTTGCAAAAAAGTTGGAGACATAATAAGCTCGTCAATGTCCACTCCCAAAGCTTCTGCTGCTGCTATTAAAATGTGCACTGCTTTTCCATCCGATACCTTAGCATCGTCGAGGGCAGCGGAGAGACGTGGTGTGATCCATTGCTTTTCCCCTCTTCTGGCGCTTCTTACCATTTCATCATCGTCATCGACATCCATAACTAAATCCATTGTAGGATCCGAAGTTTTATCATCGATATCATTATCGCTTCCACTTCCAAAATCTTCAATCACTAATCAAAATTTCACCAATAAAATTAGTTAATATATGAAATTTTAAAAAATTAATATACAATGTAAAAATGAGTATGTAATTATGTATTTACTACTAGTCTGTTGTGACATTTTTACGTGTTTCCACTTCCGCAACTTTTCCGCTTCGTTTCGTTGTATTGATCGTTTTTCACGCGCATGCAAATTCATGTCAACACCAGCCATGCTACCTGGACGTCCTTTCTCTCTTTGTTTCAACAAAAATTGCTTGTCTTCTTCTAAGCGGATCGTTTTCAGTGCGTCAGCGTGGGCAATATCGAAGAGATCATCTAATTTTTCTTGAAACTCAGTTTTTATATAAGGCGTCCTCTTAGAAGAATATTTCCGAACTCTGTTCCATTCGTCGTACAACTTTATCAATTTTTCAGAGCATTTGTGCGATTCACGTATTGGCAAGCGTGCTTGTTGCCAAAAAACTGACGCCATACTCACTGCTAACTTCGCACTTTCTTTCGACGCTAGTTTTGCAATCCGCATATTTTAAAAAAATACCTGCAAAACTTGCCTGTTTGATGGTAACTTAGAACCCAGAATCTGATGAGAAATTTTACCAATTAGATCAATGTTATATATAGAATCCGTAAAGCTTCGAGTTGCAATTAAGCTATTCGGTGCTATTTTTGCGGTCGATGTTGACGGTGACTTCGACATTATAAAAGCTTTGTACTATTTAGTTCTCTGCAAAAGAGTATAATAAAATAATTTAATCGAAAATTTATTTCTGGAGTATGTGACAAGGACCACTGCAGTTGCTATAACGGTACTTGGTCTCACTTTCTCGCTGCCTAAATTTTGTGCTCACGATACAAGCAAAAAGGGCGCGCTGTTAAGACTGCAAATACATATGTATGTATGTAAATCAACCGTCTTCTTCCACACACGACATTCCTTTGGATTGGAATCGCATATAAAGGACCTTTAACAATTGGAGATGAATTACAAATGTGAACCGTTATAACTTTGTCAATTTTCAACTGATTTTGGACTTTGATAGCTTTTTAGGAAGGAAATTTCAATGAAAAGCTGGCAGTATAGAAAACTAATTGGAAATGCTTGGTAATATGGGATTCGGGATAAAACAACCTATTTTCGTCCTTTATTTCACGTATTTTCTTACTTGCCCGGCTGTGCGCGGCCCCTAAATCTTATCTGATCGCCACGAAATTTTATATTGGAAGTATTTGGGTTAAAAGGAAACTTTTTCTGCCCAGCGGTTTGAAATCGGAATAAATTTTACATAATAACGGCCAGTCTAATGTACATACATATCTAAGTTGAGATGTTTAGTAAAGTGCTGATCCTAAGTTTAGAATATAGAGAATATGAATATAAATGCCGAAAAATTTATTTAATTTCTTTTCTGAAAGACTTAGACTTGAGTGTAAATCTGGTTAAATTTACGGTAATACCTTTTTTTTTTGCAAATAAAGACTTATTGTGTATATTATGCTATTGATATAATGGGCCCGTTTTAATGTAACCTAGCGGTAAGAGCAAAAGCAACCCTGTTAGCCTCTTTCATGAATGTTGCAATTTGTTTACTGCTATTTAAGAATGTAAAATAGTTGTGCCTGCAATTTTTAGGTTTATGTAGTTATATATTTACAAATACTATTCAAATAAAAACAAATTAGGTCTTAAATCTAAATTTCAAATGTATTTTCTTAGCACTAATTAACAATAGCGCAGTTTTTTCAATTCCCAACATTACATCTCAGGTCCGATGTCATTTAACCGAGTTGGCTCAACTCGAATATTTTTCCGAGTTAATGTTGTTGCTTTACATGCATTTTGTTATACTACCTGGTGTTCTTTTGCAACTAGGGTACAAAGAAATGGGCTTAATGTCCCATTTTCCGCTTGGGCCGACTATGCTTTTCATCCATAATACCACAAATTCATATGCACACATTGTATTTGTACATACATACATATATGTAATTGCTGCTCCTCATCCATCATTTATTACGCTTGCTATTTCGCTGACGGAACAGATATACATACATACATAGTATAATTCAATCAATTTTACTTAATTTTGCACCATTTAACCTACGATCGTTTTATCCTTAAACGCAATCAATATATGTAAGTGAGTACTTTTTTCTTTCAACGGCTTTTTTTTTTGCTTCTACATGGAAGTATGTATGTATGTATGTATGTATGTATATGTCTGTAGATATCGATATATTTACTAAGCAATATTTATTGTTTACCAAGCAATTAAATAAAATGTTTTCATTTAAAGTGTGTATGTGCAACATATTTATGTATGTATGTACATATGTAAACAACAAACAACACCCAACATTATTAATATATGTACATATGTATAACAATTTTGAAAATTTTTATATTATTGATTGTAACTAAACAGCAAATTTAGACTTACACAAAAAAAGCAGCAGGGTGGACAGATCGTCTGAGTGGCAGATTCTGCCATAAACATGCCACCGATTGATGCCAAGTACAAAAATATGTCCATACATATTTACATATGTATACATATATAGTGCGTTGTTTACCATTGAATTTCGCCTGCGCCACGCAGATAGTCCCTATCAGTGCTATTGTGTGTTTCTTATGGCCCGTTCGCATAGGACTTTTGCTTTGCTTTGCTTCAGAGTTTCGCTTTGACAGATAAGTTCAATACATGATGTTATATGAGTCCTGCTAAATACAAAGCGAGAAAAGTAGAGCAAAGCAAAGCGAAGCAAAATTATGGGCAACTCTCAACTTTTGTACGCTTTGGCAATAAGCTGTTATCATTTCCATTTTATTTTTATTTTGGCGTGCGAATACACACTACAGACACTCGCGAATTTCACACATTAGTAGCATAACTACTACTACTTCCATCATATCAGTAAATTTCATTTTTTTATTCTATCTTTAAACAAAACAACAGAAACTGTCAAAGCGTTCTACATATGTAGCTGACCTTCTTCGCCTCACGCTTTGTTGTTAAAATTCGAACTGTCAAGCAAAGCGAGGAAAGTTCTATGTAAACGGCCCATTAATGTGTTCGTTAGTTGTTTGTTTGTCGCAGTGAACTCCTGCATTAATAGAAAAGAAATTAACTTACATACATATGTATGTATGTAAATGCGGTAGTTGAGGGCCGAGTAGGGACGCAAACGTTGCATCGATGTTTCTGTAACAACGATAAAAACTCTCACAACAGTGGAGGCTGAATTACAAATGTGTCTTGGATCAGCTATTTGTCCTATTATTCAAAATTCAATCGAATTTTGGGATGATATGGAAAATGTGTTGTCAGGGCTGCATAAACAAGCTTTTAAATAATTTATCCCTCGTGGCGACTTCGGTTCCGACTGAACGACTCTTTTCTAAAACGCAACGCAGGACCAACTATCACGCAGCAGCTAAATCGTGTGACACGGAAAAGACTTTTCAAATTGTTGTTTTTAAATTTTGTGCTAATGAAATATTATTTTTTTCTTGATTTCGAAATCCTTCTATTTCTGTTTTTAAAAAAGATAAAGATTGCTCGATTTACGCGTCCTGAACTAGTATTTTTCTATGAATGTCAATGAAAGTTTTGAAATAACATCGCTGCTTCGGTATATCGATGTTCTTACCGCCGATGTTTTCTGCCATCGATTTGTTTTTTTAAAATATCGACATTTCTAACCATCGATATTTTATTTCATGCAAGCATCCCTAAGACTGAGGAGCCGCTTTCAATTATAAATAAGTCTCATTAAATTTATTTATGAATGTGGTAAAAACACAATGTGCTGAAAGAAAAATGATAACATACGAGTTTTCCAAAATGCATTAATCATTTCATGTCTGTAACCCCTGATAATATAGTTTGTATTTATAAATATGTACGCATTTTTAATTATGAACGCTACTCTATAAATAAAATATTAAAAACAGAAATTATTATTTTTACCCGAGTTTCTGATACTCAAGTGTGTTGTTGACGTTACACAGAATTTATGTATAGTACGTACATATGTATGTATGTATGTATGTATGTATGTGGATATGTCAATTTTTTAAAAAGTGGTGCAATGATTTGAGTTCAAGGGGGCACGTAAAAAATAGTAGTAGTAATAGTAGTAAACATAGTAGTTTAGTAGTAGTAGATTAGTAGTAGAAGCAGTAGATGTAGTAGTAGTTTTAGTAATTAGTAGTTGTATTAGTATTAGTAGTAGTACTAGTTCGGCCGATTCTTTGTACCCGAGTTGCAAACGAACGCTTCAACTCGGATAAAACTCCCTTTAGTTGCAAAAGCAACCCTGTTCAGATCTTTCATGAAAGATACGCTTTGTTTAGTGCTATTTAGAAACGGAAAATAGTTGTGCAAACAAATTTTAGGTTGACGTCTTAAAGTGAACTTTCCCATAAATTTTCTTCCGGCTCATTCACAATAGCTCAGTTTTTTCAATTCCCAACACTACATTTCAGGTCGGATATCGCATTACCGAGTTGGCTCAGCTCGCATATTTTTTCGAGTTAGTGTTGCTGCTTTACATGCATTTTGTTATCCCACCTAGTGTTATTTTGCAACTAGGATACAAAGAAACGGGCCTAGTAATAGTAGTAGTAGTAGTTGTAGAAATAGTGGTTAACAGTAGAAGTAGTGGTAGGAATTCGTATAGGTAGTAGTAGAAATTGTAAAATATTCGAATTGCAAAAGAACATTCGGGTGCAAAGAAACGGGCCTATTAATAATGTTCGGTGTTGCTCGTTGTATCGATAACAACCGGGTAGATTTTTCTGAAAATAAAATACATATGTGCAGCCTGATATGTAGGATCTACATACAACATATTGTATGTACATATGTACATACCACGTCTTTGCCAAGTATTTATTTTATTTATTTTATTGTAAAGGATAATACAATTATGCCTTAACAAACTAGAGATCAGCTTTAGCGACTGAGGCCATCAGCTTCATAGGTTATTTAGTAATCTATTCATTAAAATTAAAGATCTAAAATATTATAGTTCAAAAAATATGTTTAGTTTATGGGTAAATTTTATAATTTCTTTTATGTTTGTATGTGTTACATCGGTAAGTAGTTCTTTTAAGTTTGAATTACTTAATTCTCGGCGTACGTGTTCTAATGCTGGGCAGATTTGTATTAGATGCTGAATTGTAAGGTTCGCCGCGTTGCAATAAGGGCATGTAGGCGATTGAGTATTTTCCAAAAGATGTTTGTGCGTTAGTCTGGTATGCCCAAGTCGAAAGCGGGTGTAAATAATGGTTTGCATCCTAGGTATTGTTGTGGGTAAGATCGATGGCCGGCGATTAGGGTTTATGGTTTTATAATAATGTGAGTATTCAGTCCAACACTGGTTTTCAGATTTGAGATAATGTTTATAAGCTAGGTTTTTAATGTCGTTTTTATTAATAGTATTAATGAGTTTCAACGGTGATCTAGTTGCAAGTTTAGCTTCTGAGTCAGCTAGTGTATTGCCTTGTATACCGATGGGGCTGGGTAGCCATAGAAGTTTTATTTTACCAATGTTGGCGATGAGTATATCTCTTATTTGGCATATGGTTGGGTCAACAATGTTGATATTTAAAATGGCTTCAAGTGATGAAAGGGAATCACTGCAGATAATGTGTTTGAGTCTACTTTCATTTGCTACTTGACAAGCGTGGAGAATTGCTGTTGCTTCTGCAGTAAATACCGAGGCGAATCCTGGTAGTAATGAAGCCATTATTGTGGATTGGTTGTTCACAACGCTGCAGGCAACGATGTTGTCGTGCTTGGAACCATCCGTGTAGAGAGTTTTCCAATTTGCGTGTGTGTTACATATATGTAGGAAGTTTTGTATGTAAACGTTTGGTGCTGTGTTTTCTTTTTTATGTTTGGCCAGATCTAGAATGATGGGCATCGATATACCACACAGCAGCTCGACTGGCAATAGGAGCCTTCCGTACCACTCCCATAATGAATATATTAGCCGAAGCGGGACTACCTTCCTTAAAATGCAGGCTACTTTATATTACGAAAGGTATGATAACGAAATTGGCATACACCGAAGGTTCTCCTTTACAAGCCGCACTAAAAAACAGGCTGGGCAGAAAACGTAACACGAAGAAAACTACAGTACTGCAAACGTTGTTAGACATGGCAAAAGAAATGGATATCTCTATCACCGCTGCCCCAGGTCAACGCCTCCGCGCTCCTCCTTGGACTCTCCAAAAAAGCTCCATCATTCTTTGCCAAGTAGTTTAATACACACCTTATACTTGGGGGCGAATTCAAATATGTTTTCGTTGGGGCGTAGCACCGCCCAGCGAACTCAATGGCCTCGTTCCAAGGTAGGCTGCTATTACAAATGTGCGAAATCAGATAATAGCCACGCCCACATATTGGCGTTTTTTTTAAAAAAAAATTATGCGATATTCGGCACCTATATAATGCAGATAATTTGCCCAAATTTGACATACATTGCTAAGTACATACCGGTTTTTTTTTTTTTAAATGTCACAAAACTCTATCAAATATGGTGCACACGTTACATTTCAATTCAATAAGCTAAAGCACGAAAAAACTGCGCCCAACTCTCATATAATGGTGATTTACAAAAATAAACAAATATTGTAGGTAATTTGCTCAAGTTTCACATACAGGAATGATTTGGAAAAAATATGTATAGGGAATTAGGGACTTTAGAAATAGTCGTGGCAGCATAAATTTTTCCAAATTGACACACAGTTTGACCTGTGCGATAAATATACCCAAATATCATTCATCAGTGTCGAATAATTGCGGTGATAAGGCAAGTTCAAATATTATTTTCTATTAGGGCAAGACCACGCCAACTTTCCCAAAATTATGTCTACTACTGTCTATGTCGGCTATTTGCTGGTTCTATTTTTATTTATTTTTCTATTTCAGTACTTTTATTTACTTACTTCAATATCGATTGTTTGTATTTGTAAACAAACGTTATATGGTACGTGGGCGCGGTTTTTATCCGATTTTTTTTTAAATTTGCTTTTTGGCCTAAAGTATAATGCGCGTAGCAAAGTTTTTGGTAAGATATATGAATGTACATCTTTCCTCTAAACGCGTATTCCTTTCTACAGTCCAAAGGTGTATACCAAATTTGAGCAAATTGGCTTTAATAGTCACTGAAATACGGTATTCTTTTGATTCTGACAAAATACCGTACCCTGGGCGTGGTTAAAATATCTCAAAATTCGATCCGATTTTGACGACGCAGAGGCCGTAACGGTTATCATTTTTTTTTTTAAATTAGTTTTTATTCTTCATTTTATGAGTTTTACTTTCGCTCTGAAAATAATCGTTATTACCAATCAATAAATAAACAATTATTTTCTCAGTAAAATTTGAAACTCAAAATATAACGATTAAATTTACTGGTTTTAAATAAAACTAAAACAAAAAATAAAAATCAATGCCACTGGAGGTGGGTCAGGTAAGAAAGAATACGTTGCTTTACTCCTTATACACGTCTTTCCGCGTTATTTGTTTAGTTGAAATTTGAAAAATATTTGCAGTCCAGCTGTAATTGTTTAATTGTGTTACTGTTTATCAAATTCTTAAATAAAGGCCGTAAGTAATATACTTATGTATAATGCAATATAGGAAAAATGGATTATTAATTCATGTAAAAACCCCTTAATTCTTTAACGCTTACATACATATATTTTACTTTGAATATTTTTTACTGAATTTTACCTTTCTGGTGCAAACTAAAAATTCATCTTACAAATTTCTTTCATCATTCTAAAATAATTGTTTGAGGGACAAAAAATTTGAAGAGCTAGCTTCCCGACTAAACAAACCAGGTAAATACACAAATATACAAAACGGTGTTGAAACCGTAATAAAATGTAATTTTATTTTAAGCTAAAGAATTAAAAGGACGTTGGCGAACTTTGCGCGATAGATTCATGAAGGAAAAGAGGATGAAACCGGCCAGTGGTAGTGCTGCTTCAGTGAAGAAACCGTGGAAATGGGCGGAACAAATGTCGTTTTTAAATGCTGTGGTCAGTTCAAATTCCAAGTAAAAACAAAACTAACTACATATTACTTGCAGCAGAAATTTACCAATTTTATTTTCTTTTTAGTACATCAGGAAACTATGACTTTCTGGAAAATACTGAAAGCACAGATTACTCTGGCAATACGGAGGAAAACAATGATGAGTCTTTGAATGGCTCGTTATTTGCAGATGTGCCTGGAAGTTCATTTGATTCAATTGTGGAACCTCCTCCAAAAAAAAAGAAGAATACCAACGAGGCATTAATGACTGAAGCCAGTTCTGGGATGCTTGAGTTTACTGAAATAGCCAAAAATGCTTTTCAGCAAAAACCCAAAACCAGCACCCAAATGTTTTTTGAATCAATGTCAAAACAAGTAGAGGAAATGAATCTCACGCCTGTACAATGGTCTCGTCTAAATTTGCAATTGCAAAACACTTTCCTTAATTTTATTGAAAAAGAGAATTTATAAAAGAATTAAATAAATCATGTAGATATACATACATATGTATGCATTTCATGTTTATTTATTTATTATTTTAGTGGCTTGATAAATAATCCTCTGATGGCAAAGGAAAGTCGACTAGAGTTAGGATTGCGATCATGTGCAATCTGTTGCAAAGGACAAACTTCTCGTCTCCATAATCCTTCAACGACTTCTCCTGTTTCTTGTCTATGATCAACATAGTTTTCAGGGCAGTATTGTTCACTTTCGTGAAATTTAACGAAATTGTGCAAAATGACTGTTGCCTTCACAATTTTTTCTGCGTTTTTTGGTAGCATGTTAGTATATACATATAGTAATACCTAGAAAAATTTATCCAAAGTCTGCATTAATTTTGCTCATATATGATGCAAATCTGGTATAACGGGTGTTTATTTTAGACTGATAGAACTTTAAATTGAAATAAAGCATGTTTAAAAATGATTTCTTTCATATGTATGTCCGCCACAACTAGCTTTGGTGAGTTGGATGCGATCAGTCCAATTTTCTTTGCGCAAAATTTTCCATTTTGTGGATGTACAAAGTCCAACTTGTTGAGCACGGCGGCGAATAGACAAATTCGGATTCATTGGATAGGGAACGTGTTAAATGTGTCATATTTTCGTTGAAAAGAATAAGGAAATAAATACAGATTACGCGAAATATTTTTTTGTAGTAAATATTAGCGGTATTTTATTTTTCCTTCTTTGTCAGTTTTAATTAATAAATTTATAAATTACATAGGTTAATAATTTGTGTATTTCGCTATTACCTATGCACTGTGCGAGGACCACATACATACTTATGTGCATACAACAAAACTCAGCTGAGCGATCAGCTGCTGTTCATCCACAGGCTATGATTAGGAGCCAAAAATGTTTGTTTATTAAGTCCAACTGCAGAGTGATAAGGTGCTAAATGAGTTGTATATATGTATATGTATATGTATACATACATAACATACATATACTAAGTATGTACATATGTACTATATTTGCATATGATATGTGTGTACATTCTAAGCATATCTACGCACATACATATGTACATACACTCCCATGCACACACATGCACATACATATGTACATGTACATATGTATGTATTTAGTTGCATCTTATATTAATTGAGCATATCTGGCTTTTCGTTTTTGCTTTAAATGCAAACGAAACGAATCATCTTCCATGCCTATATATTATTTCATTTTATTTCATTTTAATTCATTTTATTTCAGTGTCGTGTGTGCATGTAGTGTGTGCGGGGTTCAATCTGTATGTCCGAATTCGAATCCCGCCAAGTGAAATCTGTAATTTTTTTTTACAAAACAAAAATTAAAAATAATGTTCGCGTTTCGAATATTGGTTTTCAGATTACTAGACAGATGGTATGAAAACTTTTAAAAATCAAGTAAAGAAGAGTCTAAATTCGGGTGCAACCGAACTTTAAAAACCCGTCGCAAGTTTTTATTTCAAATAAACCGTGCATGTTGTAATAATCTTTATTTTGAAAAACTAAGTGACTTTTTTTTTATTTAAATAAAAACTAAAATAAATGGGTAAGTTTTTAGTGTATGTGCTTACGTATAGTTATATATTTATTCGCTATATTAAATGATTATATTTAAAACATTTTCTTAATTGTACATACATATTTATTTTTCATTATAATGAACAATTTCCATACTATACTTGTAACATATAAGTACTTGTAATTATATTTCTAAAGTATGAGGTCATATGCATTTTACTAATGCTATTCTTAAAATTAAAATTAGAGAATTTAGTCAAAGACAGAAATGCAAATACTATCGTAGTAACTTTGAACCGTTACATAAGTAATTGCGTTAACTATTTGAAAACCGGACTCATTCCCCTATTTAAGACGAAAACTACTATACTATTCACAACATCTTTTCTGCTATTTGACGAAGGTATTTTATATTCAATATATATGTACACACTAGCATACATATTTCCTTAAGAATAATGTATAAAGTATATAAAAAGCACAAAAACAATGTTCAATATCTAAAAAAAAAGTTTTCATTGGCGCGTCAAAGCAAGCCGGGTTTGCTAGTATAACAACATTTTGAAATCTTAAACGACGTTTAGTGATTTAAATAAAAAAGGGAAATTACTACGAATTTAATTACTTCTCTCCCCAATTAAAATACCAAATTTGAAAGAGTTCGCGATATGTTTAGTAAAATATTGAATATTTTGATTTCTTGGGAATTACCGTTATATGAGAGGAGAGTTTGGCTTTAGTATGATTTCTATAATTTCCGAAAATGTGATGCGAAGTGTATGTACATATTGTTGTGGAATGTGACAAAGAGTTTTCAGAGATACATACACCAGTTTGCTCTAAGGTGGGCGATACCATGGCCATTCGCAACACTTATCGTTCCAAATATCTACATATGTATTTCTTAATCAACCTTGTATATCAAATTTAAGCAAAATACCTGGTATAGTTAATAAATATCGGAGTTCTCGGCCGTTATAAGATAAATAGGGAGTGGTTTTTGTACGATATTTACAATTTTCGAAATTTTCGAAATTTTCGAAATTTTCGAAATTTTGCTTATTGTCTTGAAATACAATGGGTCCACAAAATTTGGTGGAGTTTGGTGACATAAATTTTGAGATTTACCTGGTTGTTCGAAAGTGGGTGGAGCCACGCCTATTACCATTTTTTTTTTATTTCGTGTATTTGCTTATGCAACCTCATTCTGAATATTAAATGCGAGCCAATTCTCGTTAATGGTTACTTATATACCACGTTTTTTGATTACTCAAAATTACCGTTATATGGGAGGTAGGCGTAATAGTTTTGGTCCAATTTGTACAATTTTTAGAATTTTACTTACCTACATATATTAAATGCGATATGTAAATCAAATTTGGTAGATTTTGGTAGCATGGTTTCGGAGATATGCTTATTTGCTCTAAAGTGGGCGGCGCCACGCCCATTTAAAATTTTGTTTAATTCGGTCTATGATTCATTTAATGAACGAATGCTGACGATGATATTCCGTTTTTTTATCTTTTGAAAATAACCGTTCCCAAGAACCAAATCCAAACCTACATACATATGTGTGTATGTGTGAAATTTGGAGAAATTAGCTAATATGGTTACGGAAATATCGAATTGATTTTCACAACCGTTATGTTGGCGTGGTTACGGTCCGATTTCACACATTCACATTACCATAGTACCTTGGTTCCAGGGCAACGTGTGTACCAAGTTTCGTTGAGATAGCTCAATATTTACTCATGTTATCCGACTGCCGGACGGGCAGACATACATGGCTTACTCAAATTCGCTATTAATTTTAAGAATTTCAGTATACACATACATACATATATGTATGTCAATATCTATCTCGATTATTTTATGCTCTTTTTTTAAATTTTCTTTTTTTCAAATTTGATTAAACTACCTACTAAAATAAATCCGACAACGATTTTTTGGTTTTGGAATCATACCTTTCATATAAAAGTAATTTACAAAAGTAATGATTATGTATTTGAAATAAAGACATGCGCCGCGTTTTTAAAGTTTGGTTACACTTGAACTTGTACTTTTCTTTACATGTTTTTGTAAGATACATAACTGGGCATCAATAGTCCGCTAAATCTAAGCACAAACACATGTATTTTTTTTACTTACATATATGTATGTGCATATGTATATAATGATTGAACGCCGAAACTAAGCAACCCTTGCTTTCGATTTGGTAAGTCCAGAAAGTGTTTATTATCATTATATTTAATTGGCGCTATAACCACTTAAGCGATTTCGGCCGAACTTTTCCTACAATTTGTGGTGTTCGTTTTGATGTTGTAACACAAATTGAGGGACCTGCTGTTTTACGCCGACTCCGAACAGCGAAATGTTTTTTGTGAGAAGTTTTTTCATGGCGAAATCCAATCGGAGGTTTGCCATTGCTTACCGAGGGGCGACCGCTTTTAGAAAAAACTTTTTCTATAATTTTTGATGTTACTTGTTCCGGCCAGGATTTGCATTTGCAAGTAGACTTTTTTAAACTTGTTTGACTTTCTAAAGTATATAGCGCCGATAACATTGCTTAAAATTGTAATTTATCAGGAAATAGTTCGGTTGCTTTTATTGGCGACAAAACAAAGACACATACTCGAACCCGCACTTAATGCCCTATCTAATTGTAAAATAAATAATACTTAAACTACACATTTTTATCCAAGGTTATAAGTTAAACTTCTTATTTAAAAAAAACTTAGCAAGAACTTAAATCAAAATTTCGATTCCAAAATATGCGAAAGCAGAAAAATTTTAATTTTGCTTTGAAAGCAAACTATTTTTAGCTTACAGTTTTATTTAATTAATTTTTCAAGTACGCACTGCTTTTTTAAAAAATGTCAACGAATTTGAATCTAAACTTCCACTAAATTTTAGTATAAAAATTCGCGAAATTTTTATTTTATAAAGAAGAAAGCACAAACACTAAAGCAAAGAAGTAGTTAAATAAATTTGTTTATTAAAAGCACCACCACCAACAAACTAAACATTGTCTCAACAAATTACTATATCACAGCTGAAATGTCGACAAATTTAATGATTTTTCTAGATCGAGTCTAGTTTTTGAGATACTGAAGAGAATATGAATTTGTAGAGCATACATATGTAACTCAATATGTAATTCAATATGTATTTCATTTGGTATCGATCAAAATTCCTAAATATGCTTACATATAAGGGATACTCTGAAAAATGCTTCGCGTACTTTGGTAAAATAAAAGCAGAAATAAATTCATTTGTAAGATTTTTTGTCTAACCTCAACATTCTATTTTTACGATTTTGTTTCTAAAGTCCACACGCAACGAAACGGAAAAATACTATATATAGGCTAGCAAATTAGGTTTCTCTCTAGTTACAGATAATACCGTGCAACAGCTGAAACCAATGCGCTCAGACATATACTGTAACCATTTTTTTTTTATTAAGAAATTGTGTAATACAAGTTACAAGAATTGTCAAGCCAACTAATTGCATTTCAAAATTAAATATCGATATATTTTTTTCAAGCTGGAAACTCAGAATTTCATAAAATCACATTCTTTTAAAAAAGCATCTCAAGGGAATTTATTCAGCTCATTTGGGCTTAAAAATTTGAATTTCACCGGAAAGTTTGTTCAAATTAAACAGAACATTTGATTATCTGAGCAAACATACAGATTTTTAAAAATCCTATGGACAAATTTTTCGATCCAAGCCAGCATATTTTTACAGAAGTACTAACACCCCTATGCTGAAATCCGTCGTAACTACGAATTTACTACGAATCGTAACATCGGCTTGCTCAAATCCGAATTGCGGAATCGTAATTTCGAAATTCGTAAGCCATTTTCGAAATTCGTAATGTTGGTATGCCTGAATCCGACGTAGCTGTCATTTCATTGCATTTTTCGGAGATTTTGTACGAATAGCAACTGGTGTCGGAACTTAGCAAATTCAAAACAATAATAATAATAAAATAAATAGTGTACACGGAAAACAACGAAAAAATATGTAAGTTAAATTGTGCATAGAAAAAAGTGGTGTATTAATAAATATTTTGCAAAATATTCATGACATGAAGAGGGAGTCTCTGCGCGAGAAGAAACGGCACAATAATGAAATGGAGGCCATGAAAAGGAGCTTGCGTTGCAGCAGAGGCTACTGCTATTGCAAGAAAAAAACCTTCAGCAGTGAGAATATATTTATTAAAGTACTGAATTCAACTGTTTATTTAGTTTTAAGAAATTGATTTATGATACATTGTTTTTTTTAATAAATTTGCATCGTCTCGTAATAATCTCCTCTGCATATTCATGCAACTGTTGCTTATAGCATATTCTTCCTCCTGGGACAAAAGTGCAGCGGCTACAGAATCCATTTTATTTTAATTTAATTAAAAAACTTGCTTACAAATAACTAATAATCGCTGGTCTCAAAATTCACTCTTCACTTTGTTTATTTCACTTTATTTTAAGAACTTCGATTTTAATAATTTTAGTTGGCAACGCGGCCGTGAGTTACGAGCGGATTTCAGCATAGCATTTTCGAATTGTTCGGAACGGAGCTACGAATTCGTAGGCTACGAAAATTCGGATTTCAGCATAGGGGTGAATAATCGTGGCTATTGTTAGCAAAGCAGAAGGGGACGACCAAATTCGTGGCAGTGAAGGACTGGACGAAGCTTTGACTTCTATGTGCCCGAATGAATTCAATGTAAAAGAAATTCTTACATTTCTTACAAGTCCTCTGCCTATAGTGTACGTGTGATAGCAGCGACGTTGGCAGCGAAAAGCAAATGCATAAATAGGAAGGCCCAATATGACCGTCACAGTTTAAAACCAAGTTCAGTGTTTCTACATCGCTTAGTCTATGATAATCACTGGTGGTGTATTTAGCAAAAATGCATTCGGCTATTTTATTTTTAATAGTAATATTCGTGGCTATTGTTAGCAAAGCAGAAGGGGACGACCAAATTCGTGGCAGTGAAGGACTGGACGAAGCTTTGACTTCTATGTGCCCGAATGAATTCAATGTAAAAGAAATGCTTACATTTTTTACAAGTCCTCTGCCTATAGTGTACGTGTGATAGCAGCGACGTTGGCAGCGAAAAGCAAATGCATAAATAAGAAGGCCCAATATGGCCGTCACAGTTTAAAACCAAGTTCAGTGTTTCTACATCGCTTAGTCTAAGATAATAACTGGTGGTGTATTTAGCAAAAATGCATTCGGCTATTTTATTTTTAATGGTAATAATTAGGAGTGCAATGGGGTGTGGTAACTCTTCTGGGTCTGCAGTTACAGATGAGTGGCTACACTCAATCCCGACTCTTGCGTCCTCGTCGCGCACTCTGGGCAACGTGAGCAACCCTTGTGTGAGATATGGTAACCAACCCGTGTGGAGCCTTGGGTCACGGCAGAAAGAGAGGGAGCTTCAGTGGGGCCACTCCGACATATTCGGTTTAAGGGCTCACTGAAGTCAGCAGCGTCTGTTTACCAGGAGGTGCGGCTGCAAGCGGGCGTCTGACTTGGAGCAAGCGGCTCGCTATATAAATGTGTCTTCAAAAACAAAACAACCCTCCAGTATTTGGTTGTGCGCCGGGCTTGGGACCCGCCACGTAAAAAACTATACCCAATGAAAAATTTCAATGTGCCTCGGATGAGATCTCCCTTTTTTGATGACGACCACAAGCAATGTTTTAAGGACTACGATTTAAGGGCATGCACCTGGAATGTCCGAACCCTTAATGGGGAAGGTGCCGCTGCCCGGCTGGCTGATGTCCTCGTAAGAGTAAGGGCTGACATCACCGCCATCCAAGAAATGAAATGGATGGGGCAAGGCAAGAAAACCGTTGGGCCTTGCGACATCTACTACAGCTGCCATGTAAAGGAGCGCAAGTTCGGTGTTGGATTTGTGGTGGGAGAGAGGCTTCGTCGCCAAGTACTGTCGTTCACTCCAGTGGACGAGCGTCTCGCCACGATTCGCATCAAAGCGAGATTTTTCAACAGAAGAGAAGGACGATGTGATCAAGGATCACTTCTACGAGCGCTTAGAACGCACTTACGAGCGCTGCCCCCGTCACGATATCAAAATCGTGCTTGGTGACTTCAATGCCAGGGTGGGAAAGGAAGGGATCTTTGGTCACACTGTCGGAAAATTCAGTCTCCACGACGAAACCTCCGCCAACGGACTGAGACTGATCGACTTTGCCGGGGCCCGAAACATGGTGGTCTGTAGCACCAGGTTTCAGCATAAAAAAATACACTTGGCTACGTGGCTGTCTCCAGATCGAAAAACGCGAAACCAAATCGATCATATTGCGATAGACGGAAGGCATGCTTCCAGTATATTAGACGTACGTACACTCCGAGGACCGAACATCGACTCGGATCATTTCTCGATCACTGCGTACCGCCGCTGAAGAAGTCGTTGGCTTTCAGCGAACCCGAAAAAATGACTGGTATGATGAGGAATGCCGCGCCCCTTTGGAAAATAAAGATGCTGCCTACAGGGCCACGCTGCGATCGGGCGCAACGCGAGATGTATGGGAACGCTACCGGGAGTTGAGAAAGGAAGAGAGACGTATCGTCCGTAGAAAGAAGAGAGAGGCCGAAATACGTGAGTGTGAAGAGCTTGAGATGCTAGCCGACATGAAAAGCGCCCGAAAATTTACCAAAAGGTGCGGCGACTTACGGAAGGTTTTAAGACCGGGGCGAATTCCTGTAAGAACAAGAACGGCGATCTGGTGACTGATGTCCAACGCGCACTTAGATTGTGGAGGGAATACTTCTCCACTCTGCTAATTGGTGACAGCGAAAGCGTCGCCGGAGAAGATGAAGATCCCGAACCCCAAATCGCTGATGACGGCATTAACATCCCGTCACCCGACCTCGATGAAGTTCGAATAGCAATTATGCGGCTACGGAACAACAAAGCCGCTGGAGCTGATGGGTTACCAGCTGAGCTATTCAAGCATGGTGGCGAGGAGCTGGTAAGGTGCATGCACCAGCTTATTTGCAGAATATGGTCGGACGAATGCATGCCCGCCGATTGGAATTTAAGTGTACTCTGCCCAATCCACAAGAAGGGTGATCCTGCAATATGCGCCAACTACTGCGGGATCAGCCTTCTTAACATTTCGTATAAGGTTCTATCGAGTGTATTGTGTGAAAGACTAAAGCCAACCGTCAACGAACTGATTGGACCTTATCAGTGTGGCTTTAGACCTGGTAAATCTACCATCGACCAGATATTCACGATACGCCAAATATTGGAAAATACCCGTAAGAAGAGGATCGACACACACCATCTATTTATCGACTTTAAATCAGCTTTCGACAGCACGAGAAGAAGTTGCCTATATGCCGCGATGTCTGACTTTGGTATCCCTGCAAAACTAATACGGCTATGTAAAATGACACTGAGCAACACCACCAGCTCAGTCAGAGTTGGGAAGGACCTCTCCGAGCCGTTTGATACCAAACGAGGTTTCAGACAGGGTGACTCCCTATCGTGTGACTTCTTTAACATTATGCTAGAAAAGATAATTCGAGCTGCAGAATTAAACCGGTCAGGTACCATCTTTTATAAGAGTGTGCAACTGCTGGCGTATGCCGATGACATCGATATCATTGGCCTCAACAATCGCGCCGTTAGTTCTGCCTTTTCAAAGCTGGACAAGGAAGCGAAGCGAATGGGTCTGGAGGTGAACGAGGACAAAACGAAGTACCTCCTGTCATCAAATAAACAGTCAGCGCATTCGCGCCTTGGCTCCCGCATCACTGTTGACAGTTACAATTTTGACAAAGTAGAGGACTTTGTTTATCTTGGAACCAGCATCAACACCAACAATAATGTCAGCCTTGAAATCCAACGAAGAATCTCTCTTGCCAACAAGTGCTACTTTGGGCTGAGTAGGCAAATGAACAGTAAAGCCCTCTCTCGACGAACGAAAACCACGCTCTATAAGTCCCTCATCATGCCCGTGCTAATGTATGGCGCAGAAGCATGGACCCTATCAACATCGGATGAGATGGCGCTTGGAGTGTTCGAGAGAAAGATTCTCCGGAAGATTTTTGGTCCTTTACGTCTTTGCGATGGCGAACACCGCAGACGATGGAACGATGAGTTGTATGAGCTGTACCGCGATATAGACATAGTTCAGCGAATTAAGATTCAGCGGCTACGCTGGCTAGGTCATGTGGTACGTATGGAAGAAAATGCTCCAGCCCTGAAAGTATTCGACGCGGTACCCGCTGGTGGTAGCAGAGGAAGAGGAAGGCCTCCTCTACGTTGGAAAGACCAGGTGGAGAAGGACTTGACTACACTTGGGATATCTAACTGGCGCCAGGCAGCAAAGCAGAGGAGCGGGTGGCGTGCAATATTGAAATCGGCCAAAATCGCCTAGGCGGTTATAGCGCCAATTAAGAAGAAGAAGAAGAATAATCGTGGCTATTGTTAGCAAAGCAGAAGGGGACGACCAAATTCGTTGCAATGAAGGACTGGACGAAGCTTTGACTTCTATGTGCCCTAATGGGTTCAATTTTAAAGAAATTCTTACATTTTTTACAACTCCTCTGCCTATAGTGTACGTGTGATAGCAGCGACGTTGACAGCGAAAAGCAAATGCATAAATAGGAAGGCCCAATATGGCCGTCACAGTTTAAAACCAAGTTCAGTGTTTCTACATCGCTTAGTCTAAGATAATCGCTGGTGGTGTATTTAGCAAAAATGCATTCGGCTATTTTATTTTTAATGGTAATAATCGTGGCTATTGTTAGCAAAGCAGAAGGGGACGACCAAATTCGTTGCAGTGAAGGACTGGACGAAGCTTTGACTTCTATGTGCCCGAATGGGTTCAATGCAAAATATTTGGGTAGGTAACTGCAGACTGAGATGACAGAGGAAGTGTTAACATATTTCACTTTGTTGGAAATATTTTAAAGCTAACAGCAAAGACAAATAAAAACCTAATTCTTATTCAATTTAAATACCAACAGATGGATCAAGACACAATATTCGTTTTCGAAGGCTAGCAGATGTATTGCTGGTTTTGCCAACTTTGGTTATGTGAGGCTGTCTAAACTAGACAACTGCATTTGATCAGTTGTAGTATGCATATGGGAATAAATTAAATGCCCAAGAACTATTTATACTGAAATGTATTTCAGAAAAATTTACCACTTGGTGGATTTAATGGAAAACAAATATTGAAAGTATTAACGTGAATAAAGAAAAATTGTGCTTTGAGAAGTGAAGTAAAAAATTGTAGAATATAAAAACCAAAAAAAGGAAAAGTGAATATAACCATAATTGCTTAAGAAACTATTATTTGTTGTGTTATTTATTTATTTTAATTATTGTGAATATTTTTTCCACCGCTTATTTTGAGTACAAAATATTTTTTTGATATGTATAGATGTATAATGTCGGCCGCGTGTTCATCATATGTAGGTAGTTCCATTTAATGACTTTCGTTGGTGTTGTACCTAGTCGTTTGACTTTTTAAAAATTTATGACATTGCATTTGGCGGTCGCCGTAAGCGAGTATGCGGACAAATTCGGCATGTCGCAGTGTAAATTTTTGGCCGGGTCAAAAACATCAATATATATAGACAACTTTTTCCCCTTCAGACGGCTTAAATACCGCGCCTAAAACTATGCTCTAATGAATTTTCAGGTGTCTCTATTTACTGAAAATAACTAAAATTGGTTGTAAATCGTAATACAAAAAAATTGTTGAGTTCAGTTGTATCATATACAATTCAACTAAGTTGAGTAAAAACGGCATTAATCTCAACTACAACATACATGGCATACAAATTATTTCTGAGTTTAATGCAATTTACATTTAAAAATAAATTTATTGTAACACAAAGTGCGGGGGCCTACAGTTTTACACCGACTCCGAACGGCAAACGATTTGTATGTGAAGTTGTTTCTATGCCAGAAATAGATTCGGAGGTTGGTCATTGCCTGCCAACGGCCGACCGCTTTTCTATGTATTATAATTTTTGATGTTACTTGCCTCGGCCAGGATTCAACCCGGGACCCACCGAAAGAGGTGCGCCCACGCTACACACTCGTCTACGGCGGCACAATTTTTCGGGTGCATAACTGAACGGATATGTCGCCGAAGTTGTATTTTAAGATGCAAATCACTTAAAGATCGAAATTCGGAAATTGTTTTTCCTTTCGTGTTTGGAAAAAGGGGTGAGTGGTCCCCGGAGTGCACTGCTTAACCTTCATTACCTCCTTGTGTGCTAATAATTATTTCAACACAATTTTTAACGAAGTTAAAGAATATGAATATGAAATTCGATGGTTCTGATGGTTCAATGGACTGAAGGGCCATAAATTGACGGTGGGCAATTTTTTCTCGTCCCTCAATTTTGGTCAAAATTTGTTGTCCCAAAGTCTAACAATGGTGGCCACAATGCTAAGAACCAATTGGAACATTCCACTAAAACTTCTGCAATGCATAAAGGTCCCTTTCTTCCAGTCAACATTTGAATGCAACGGAAATATAATCCATGTATCGGATGGAAAAAATTTTCGATTAATATGGATGCATTTGATCGGATTAAAATATTTAATATTTTTCAAGATGACAGCGATTGTTTTATTTCTGAAATTTAAAACCTGTTCGGGAGTTCATTTTAAAATAAGATTACCATTTTCCAAATTTATTATTTTATTCTTACCGTACAGAATACAGAGTTAATATTTTGATGGAATGTAGCAATCAATTTGAATATTAATTTAAGATATGTACAACAAAATAGTAAAAAAAATCACTTATTTTAAAGTGAATACCAAGCAAAAATACAACATTTTTCGCAAAGAAAATTTTAATCTTGATCTAACCGGTAGCATTCATAAATATCTATAACCTATAATATACTTACATATGCATATATGTATGTATGTACATATGCAATCTACAATACAAATTTTTTTATAATTATTTAAAAGTTTTTGAGTGAAATAATAGCTTCCTATTTTCTCCAATCCTCCTTTTTAAATTCTCCTTCTGGATTGCAATAGGAAAAAATCTCATTATATGTGCATCCTCTGCTACAACACTCATCGTATACACCGTCCCGACGAAGACGACTCTTAGCTATCGTGTTAAAATGGCCGCCATGTACCTTAGCTAAAAAGGGCGAATTTCCATAAGGAAAAGGCA
This sequence comes from Anomoia purmunda, assembly GCA_951828415.1. Classification (NCBI taxonomy): domain Eukaryota; kingdom Metazoa; phylum Arthropoda; class Insecta; order Diptera; family Tephritidae; genus Anomoia; species Anomoia purmunda. The sequence goes on from OX639996.1 coordinate 41,114,231, forward strand.
GTTCTTCTACCAGATCATTAAGGCCACGGTCATCCCAGTCCACTAATATTATGGAAATGTATGGTATAAAAAAATAAAAAAAAAAATTATAAGAATGTATAGTGACTATATGCTATACAATTTATAGTATACTCACTTGACTTTTTGAATTTCGTATTGAAACCGTTCTCACAAATTGTACTGAGTGCATTGTCCAATGCAGGACCACAAGCAGTTCGTCTGGCAGCAATTTGTTTTAAGCTGACGGAAAAGACAAGCAAAAATGCACAGATTCTAAACGAATCCACCGATAACATTATGTGTCTTTATTTCAAAGAAGTTATTGTACGAAGTTAACAAATAAACTGATGTTATCCATAGCTTTTTAACGTGCTTTTATACCAACAAATTTTCTGAAGTAGTTAAATCTGATAATTCTAATGGGTTATACATGCTGTCAGTTGACATCTGTCAAATTAATTTAGTTTACGCTCTTCTGCTTGAGAAAAAAACAAGATGGCGAATGTACAAAATAAGCATACAATATAAGCACGAATTCAATAGCTTGCATATTTATGAGTGAGCACACATGTAGGGATAATTATATATTAGGTACGAATGTTTAAAGAGGAGGACTCATACATGTACATACATATGTATACCCTTGTGTCTCCTTGTTGTTTAAACTGCCAAGAGACTTCCAAGCATACATTTATTAGCATAAAAACAACAGTGACATATTTGCATCGTATTTTTATACTTATAGTAAATTTCAGTAAGAAAAAGTTAATAGGAAATGTTGTGGCGCTTTGTGCACTGCAGAAGAGCAGAAGGTTTCAGTATTTCCTTAAATCGGCTAGCTACTCTTTACGGGTTTTGTCGGGCCCCTACCCTATAGCCCCGAAAAAGTCATGGCGCTGATAAAAATATATACCACGCAATTTGGACATTTATACATTTAGTGCAGTGTAGTTTCAGGCGTAACATTTTTTTTCATGGCAGCGACTTTTTGACCCAACTTCGACCTTTTAATTGCTATTTGGGTATTTTAAGCTAACATTATTTTTAATAAAAAGTTACTAAAATATTGTCAATATCGTACCCCATAATTCACTAATTGTGGTTTAGCAGCATTCACACATTTAATCTTGAAACAAAATTACCCAATGAATCATTATATATACATAGACATAAATACTTTCGTATGTACATACATACATATATACTATACGACACTTTCCAGAGAGCTGAGACGCATGGCTATAAGCCTGAGGACATGTGTGATTCTATCTTTAAGGTCCAGCATAAAAAATTACTTTAGGCCCCAGCGCAAGTTTACCCATATTTAATAATAATCTGATAATGGATCCAGGTGGAGCTTTTTATATTTCCTTTAATTTTTTACAATATTTACATAGAATATAACAATCGAGACGGTGTTATTTTCGTTTTATTTTAGGTTTTGAGTGTAAGAATTTGAAATAACGTAAAATAATATCCAGATTGTTTTGTTAAGTGCACAACGTGCACAACTTTCATACATATGTAGATAGAAAACAGTGACTTCTACTACAATCAATCCCGTAATTTCAGACATTTTCACTGCTCATATAATATATTACAAATAATTAAAAACATTTGCTCTTTTTGGTAGCCTCCGGATTCAAATCCTGGTCGGAGCAAGTAACATCAAAAATTATAGAAAGGTTTTTTCGCAAATATTAATTTTTGAGCTCGAGGCCAGTGTAAGGAAAGTATTTTGGAAAAAATAGCAACAGCAGTCGACTTGGCCCCCAAATTTGTGTTACAACATCAAGGCGCACACCACAAGCTGTAGGAGAGGTTCGGCGAATATCCTTAAGCAGTTATAGCGCCAATTAAATAAGTAAGTAAGCGATTTGGGCCGAACTTCTGCTACAATTTGTGGTGTGCGTTGTACCACAAATTGGAGGACCCACGGTCTTACGCCGACTCGGAACGGCGAGTATTTTTTTGTGAGAAGTTTTTTCATGGCAGAAATACACTCGGAGGTTTGTCATTGCCTGCCGAGGGGCGACCGCTATTAGAACAAATTTTTCTATAATTATTCTAATGTTACTTGCCCGGCCAGGATTTGAACACGGGACCGACCGAATGATGCGCGCACGCCCTACACACTCAGCTACGGCGGCCACACAATTTACAAAAATAAAAAAATGCGATATTTCAGGAATTGAAAGATATAAAGAGAAAAATAATCCCTTCATTTTATAATCTTTATTATTTCAAACAATTCTAACATTTTATAGCTATTTTTTCAATTGTATATGTTTTTAGGTTATCTTATATTCAAAGTTACAGTTTTCCGATAACGGGTTCGAGCCTTTCGTCAAGAATTATTTATGATCGTTCCAAGTGCCTTAAATTCTGAGCCTTCATTTTATGTATACCATCAATTTTTTCTTATATTTTTTATTCAACAATGTCCAGCCAACATTTTATTTAATTTCGTTCATGCAATTTTTTAACGACAAAAAAGAGATTTATAACCATTACTCCGTTTATATAATTACCAGCTAAAACCGCTTTTTATAGTAAGTACAAAATTTAACCATTTTGCTTTTTACAGAAAGCTGCAATGCAGTTGAAACACATTTTTTATAGTACGATGATCTAGAGATAAGTGATTATACATATTTGTTTTAAACGCGTTGCGATGGAAATTAATATCTTGTTTTACTATATTTTGTTTGGCATTATACTATGTACATATATAAGAAACAAGTGTAATAATTTATTGAGCTCGAGGCCAGGGATTTTCTTATAGGGAATAATCACTTTTACCACATTAAAAAATTGTTGTTTTCGCATATTATTCCCTAAATAAAAAACCTGGCTTTGAGCTCCATAAATTACACTTAACATCTAGTTTTGCTTAGAATAAATTTTAACAGTTTGTTGTAATTGATTTTCGCCCATTTAACCAGCAAACTCACTATTCGTTATCCACTACAATATAATAGTTGTTAAACATTATTTATATCAAATCTTCATATCTATTGCAGTAGGATAAAATCTCGTCATAGGTGCATCCTTTGCTGCAGCATTCATCGTACACACCTTGACGACGACGACGAGTCTTTGCCAACGTGTTAAAATGGCTGTCGTGAATCAGACCTAAGAATGGGGAGTTCTGGTCGGTGAAGGGAAATTCTTCTATCAGCTCATTGCTGTCACGATTATCCAATTTCACTAGCGTAATTAAAGTTGAAAAATTTATGAAAATATTCTAGTAACACGTATGCCATTCCAAGTTTACTCACTTGACCTCTTGAATTTTGTGTTATAGCCGTGAACGCAAAGCATCTTCAACACTGCATCCAGAGCCGGTCCGCAAAGTGCACGTTGGGTACTACTTTCTGGACATATTGCTAGCAAAACAAGTACCAAACCGCAAATGTTAAGCAACTTAAACGATATCATGACTTGAGAAATATTTGAATTAATTTTAACGAAATATTTATTGTATATTATTTTTTGCTTAACTTATACAGCTTATATTTGAAAATGTATTTGTGAATTGATGTAGTTTCAGCTTCTGTCGGTCCTTTTATATCACGGCAAGAGCATGATTGGAACATTCAGCAGGAAGACTCATCCCAGAATATTCTCATTGCACTACATCGTGCATCTGGATACAAGAAAAAATATATTTGCGACGGCACAAAATGGAAACGCTATATTTATAGCCGATCGTTGTCGTCACCAAAATTGCGCAATTGCCATTTTTAATGTAACGAGGTGTTTCAACATATTTTAACATATGCGAACTAAACATACTATTTTTCTAATTGAACAGATACAGTGTGTGGTATCACTTGAGATAAATAAAAGTGACGTGGAAAATATTTTGCATATTTATAAGCGTACACGAATGCGTACATATATAGTACATATAGATTAGGGTGAGCCAAATAGCTCAGGAATTACTTAAGTACAATCGTAAATGTACACAAAGTACTATATGTATATGCACTGCATTAAAACAGCACTAATCACTACAATTTTATTGATAATGAAATTTAATTTGTATTTCGATCTGACTTTAGCTAACAGAGGTATGGAGGATCCCATCAACGGATGGAGGGTCTTAGAAAAGTAAACTCATTCTGATCATCGATTCATTGCGTTTAGGCTGGGCACTGATACTAATCAAGTATCCAAAGGTTAAAATACTCGAAAGGCGGATTAGCAAAAGTTTTGGGTTGCTCCGTGAAACGAGAATACGAAATGTGAAAAGTTTACAATCAATGGAGGAGGCGACCCACAGTGGTACGACGATGAAAACTTCAAAAACATCAGCTTATTTGGAGGGTTGTCGGAGCAGTTGCCTATGTTTTTAACCGCAACTGAGAAATTGATACCAGGAGTCTCTTTATGTGGAAAGTATATCGTAAACTTTCTTACAAGAGAACAACGTAAATATCTGCCAATGTATATTCCAGGTAGTATCAATAAATACTTTTTAAACTGATGGCTTTAAGACGGAAAATGGAACTAGGACTGTTTGGCATTTAGATGGCGATTTCAGATGTTATTCTTCCATAGTTTTGCTGAAAAATTCAATAACCCCCATTTTCGCCTCTAGCGTTCCAAATGAGGTTGGGGAAAGCTTAGAACAATAATTATTTGTAGTTGATGTTTGACTTTTGAAAAGTCATCCAGTCTTTCAAAAAGCTTTTGGTAATTATTACAGCACACTATAATAAACAATTTTCCATCGTCATACATACATATGTTAAGTTTGGGTTGGATACAAGCCCGCATAAGTATTGTGTCATTTGCAGTGTAACTTTTCGTTATATTCAGTTAACGTCTATTAGTCCATATTTATTTATATACTAGCTGGCAACGTATATCGCGCTGATGGCGATTGACACAAAAATTGCCGAAAACTCGAAAGAATATTCTTTTGACGATTCCCCCTATCCCTTTCAACCCTTCTCTTATCCTCAACTGTTGAATAACTCATCTGCCGTCTCAAGTTGCGTTTCGCTATCCAGAAACTGATTTTTTTGTTTACTTATTTTCCTTCTATGGTTTTTGTTTTGATTTATTATTTATCTTCTTTTTGTACCCATCCAGCCGCTCGCCTCCGCAAAAGAGCCCCTCTGCTCTAAATATAGCAAAATATGGTGAAAATGGTTTTTATTCGTGTGGTAGAATTAAATTCAGTACTTTTCGGAGGTGAATTCTCTCCATCGCACCCGCAAATTTTGTTGATGAAAAGGCTGTTTTAACATTTGCGCCTTCTCATTACTTACAAGTTCTCTGTTTCTAGTTTCTTGTATGATGACAAAGCATCTGAAAAACAAACATATCTAACAGTGTGGATCAAAGTTATCATTTCGCCTTGCATCGGTTTATCAACGAAGTCACAGCTCTCTGCGCATAGCCGAACGAAGTAGTAACGAAGAGCAGTTGATTTACTACTCACACAACTACACATCTTCCCGCTACGACACTGATTTTACATTCGGTTGTAGCAATGCTGTACTTAGTGTAAAATTTTTTAAAACTTTACACTTAAATATTTCAGAAATGAATAGGCTAATTTTTAATTTACATAAGTATCTATCATTGTAGTGCTAACTGCAAGCATTAATTTAAAAAAAGTTGCATCCCAAGCCATTCAGTAGTGCCCGAGAATAGCGCTTTCCAAAATTTTAGACTTTGTTTTATAATATGTACCTATAGATGAAATATCTAAAATTACGTTTTCTAATAACAATTGCTTAATTTATATTTCTAGTTTCATGATGTCAATAAGAATCCCGTTTCACTTGTCATCTTGACTCTCCGTTCGGATGTCTACGGCAACCAGCGGTAGTTGCCGCAATCTTGACGTGGATGTAAAGGGTCTTGCAATAGGGACGCTACAAAAGTAGGCCGATAGTGACAGCAAACGACGCCATATTTTTTTCTGCTCTTTTGACATTTCTCTTCAGTTAGGTTTGCCATTTCATCACGGAAAGATATACGATCCAACAAAGAGTCAACTTTAAGAGCGCTCCGTCCAATTTATGGTCGTCGTCATTTCTGTCTGAATGGCTTCGTCAATAAACAAAATATGCGTTATTGGACAGGCAGCAATCCACGCGTACTCCATGAGTCAACATTGCATCCCGAAAAAATTACAGTTTGGTGCGGTTTGTGGGCCGGCGGCATCATTGGGCCGTACTTCTTCCGTGATGATCAAGACCGGCACGTTACTGTGAATGGGAATCGCTGCCGCTCAATGATAACCGAATATTTTTGGCCCGAATTGGATTATATGGACTTGGACAATATGTGGTTCCAACAGGACGGCGCCACAAGCCACACAGCGAATATCACAATCGATTTATTGAAAACCAAGTTTGGTGAACGTGTTATCTCACGAAATGGCCCAGTCAATTGGCCGCCTCGGTCGTGCGATTTGACGCCGATAGACTATTTTCTGTGGGGCTATGTCAAGTCTATGGTCTATGCCAACAAGCCAGCGACGATTGATGAACTTCGTAAGAATATCGAACTTGAATTTGCTGCAGTATCGGTCAATTTATGCTTGAAAACCGTCGAAAATTGGGTTCAGCGACTGGACTTCTGCAAGCGCGCCCGTGGTGCCCATGCAAAAGAAATCGAGTTTCATACATAATGGCATCGAATGTACTTTCATAGGAATACAGAATTTAATTCATATCCCAAACGGGTTTTGTTTTATTTAGAAAAACTTTTGTAGCGTTCCTATTGCAAGACCCGATACTTATGTACACATGGGAAGCAGGTGGAAAAATATAAAATACACAATAAAAGTGCAGGGTAGCGTTTGTTTTGAAGTTTTAACATATTTTTTATGTATTACGTTCGTACCAAAACTGAAAGAAAGTGCGCTGGTATTCGCAAGTCAGCATTGTCTATCAGTGGGTCCTCTGTTTTCGTGCTGGTTCGTAGTATTAGCGTTGTTGTTTACTGGTTTAAATGCTGTGCCCATGTTGTATTTGTTGTTTTTGAAGTTTGTATGTCGACTTACCTGTATAACCCCAAGTATTTCTAGCCCTCAAAGAGCTAAACAGTTCACCTACAATTAATGAGATCGGCATCTAACTGCAAAATGTTACTTTTAATCCGCTGGCTTTGTTAGCAATGAATTTAGGTCACGCTCAGTGTTTTAAATTAGTTTAAGGGGTTACGCCACCACCAAATTAATTTTTTTTTTTGCATAGAAAGTATACGCCGTCAGGGAAATCTTTTGACAACGTTTTAATGTGCATATGTACATTGAAGTTGCTTAGAAAAAATTATATATGATTTTATATTCTCCGTAATCTCGGTACTATCAGGAAGCATTTTAGCTAATCAAAAAAATCGATTTTTAAAAAATTCCAAGGTGGCGTAACCCCTTAAGATCACACTTTAATCAATACAAGCAGTAACAAAAGGTAGTTTTCTAGTATATTTTAACACCATTTTAAACCATACTGATCTTAAGTGCGGCGCCGCCACTAGGTTGGTGACTTTGGTTAACAAATCTTAGTATTTATAGTGTTTTGAGTTATAGTTTGCATTTAGGCGTGCTCGTCCTTTTTCGAAATTATCATTAGCAGAGAGCTAGCATAGTTGAGGGCTGCATTAAAACACATACATACATACATACATTGCACGGCTTAGCTTGGTCCTCACTTCAAATCCCACAATACGCCAATTTAATTTTTTTTTTAAATTTTTTTTTTTAAATCAATAGGACTATTATTATTTACATAATTGCCTATTTTTTAAGAATTAAATAAATTCATTAATTTATTTCAAGTAGATTATACATACATATGTATGTATAATAAAATCTAATATAATGTACCTACATACATACATACATACATACATACATATGTATCTTAACAATATTCCATATTCATAACAATCATGATTTGCGCTCGTGACACAAATATTGCCGACAACTCGAAAAATATTCTTTTGGCGATTTCCCCTTTCCCTTTCCACCCTTCTATCATCAACACTTGTGGCATAATTCCTCTGCGGTCTCACGTTGGCTCTCGCGATCCGGAAACGGGCTTTTTCTTTGTTTATTTATTTTCCTTTCTTCGTTTTTGTTTTGATTTATTACTTAGGGCCCGTTAGAGCTATCAGGGTTGCTTTGGCGAGTAAAGGAAATTTTATAATAGTTGGAACGTTCTTTTGCCACTCGGGTACAACAAAACGGGTCCTAGGTTACAAAGAAATCGGACCTCCACCGCAGCCCCTCCGCCTAGATATAGCAAAATATGGTGAAAATGGTTTTTATTGGTTTATTATAATGGTTTTATTTGTAATTTATAATTTAATTGCAAATATGGTTTTTAGAAATATTCGACTCCACTGCTACAGAGTTGTCCTGCCTGCATTTCGTTATTAATTGCTCTTTGCATATGTATCTAGAAAACGTTTTTCGATTGATCTCCCGTATAACTTGGGTAGAATTTAATTAAATTTGACTTGTCAAACAGATGGCGGCCCTCTTTAAAGTATAGGTATGAACGAACCGTTTGAAAATCATATTTCAATGCTTTATACACTGTACATAATTTAATTGAATTTTACTTTTAAAAAGTGACCTCTTCAAAATATTCCTCTAAACTTTGCCCTAGCAAAACGAACGGTTCGACACCCATATTTTATTATATCATATAACTTATGTACATATGTATAAATTTACTAAATTTGGCTTTTCAAACAGGTTGCAAGCCCTATAAAAGTATGCTATAAACCCTACTGCCGGGATGAGCCGTTTGGCACACATATTTTAATATTTCATATAACTTGTTTAAATTTTTTGCTAAAATTTGGCAACCGTATTCCAACTAAACAAAGCTATACCTAAAACCTTACCGGAGCGGAAACTAATAATTGTGCAAGATTTCATTTTTAAACCAGCTGGCAACCCTATACGAAAAGTTTCATTTAATTAATTGGTCTCACTTAATTTACGCCTACACAGGTGGCAAACTACTTTCCAAATATTTTTTAAATGCATTTTTAGTTTAATATTGAGAATTTTTTGGCTTTTATTTTCCCTTAAATATTCGGGGAGCAATTACCAACAAACTTGCAGAAAGAAGTTTCCGTTTTGGTCCAGTTTTTTTTAAGTTTTAAGTATCCGAACAAACCACGATTCGTTTATATGTATATAGATTTTTGTAAATAATTGACTAATTATAGGGTTAAATAATATTATAGACTGAACAAAGAAGCGTTTATTGGACGTATTAACCAATGCATTATTACCAAACTCAAAACAGAAAATTTGTATTCCTCCAATCGTTAACTCGTTCACAAATCGTATGACAATGTATGGATTTTCCTGCATGCTACTGGGAAGGATAACACACTGCGGTTACCCCAAGAATAAAAGTAAATTCCGTTAGTTTTTTTTGTAATATTGGGCCCGTTGTAACCTAGTTGCAAAAGAACGCTCTAACTCGAATAAAATTTCCCTTAGCTGCAAAAGCAACCCTGTTAGCCTCTTTCATGAAAGTTGCGATTTGTTTAGTGCTATTTAGGAACGGAAAATATGTAGGTGTGCCGGAAATTTTTAAGGTATATGTACTTATAAATTTACAAATACTATGCAAATAAAAACGAATAAGGTCTTAAATCTAAAATTTCCATGTATTTTCTTAGGGCTAATTCACAATAGCGCAGTTTTTTCAATTCCCAACACTACATTTCAGGTCGGATATCGCATTACCGAGTTGGCTCAACTCGCATATTTTCCGAGTTAGTGTTGCTGCTTTACATGCATTTTGTTATATTACCTGGTGTTCTTTTGCAACTAGATTACAAAGAAACGGGCCCCTTATAAATAAAACTATAACTTACATTATGAATCTGTATGTGAACCTCTCAAATTTATGTGAAAAAATCCAGTGAAAATTTATACTCTTTTCGCCCGAAATTACTATTTTCGATAGGCGAAAAGTTCCGGGCGAAATTTATAATGGGGGAAAAATGAAAAACCAATTTCGAGCAAAAGTAAAATTCCGAATAAGACTTTTAGTTTCGCTATATAATAGCGTTTTTTTTCAGTTCCTACATTATTAAATTTTATTATTCAGAGTTGAGGACTCCACGAAAACGGTTAACTTTTGATATAAGCACTAAAACATTGCGAATCAAGACAAGAGACAAATCTAAGCCCATAGATCTCAAAATTCGTCACAGTTGAGATCACCTGATGTATGTATGTACATATGTAGTAACCCTCACCATTTTTACGAGTATATCATTCTCTGAGCGAATTTCTCTGCCTGACAGTAAATAATGGCTATTTGTGACACTTAATATCAGCCGCCGCCATCTTTAATTTAAAAGGCTTCCCACTTGTATTCATTCAGAATGCACTAAAATAACTTTGTAGCCAAAATACACATATTTGTTACCGGCGCTATGTTCGATGCTTTTCTCTTCATTATGCTCATCATTCCGCTATGCGCTCTTCCTAATTACTTTAGGCAATGTAATCAAAGTTCGAGCGATAAGTAGTGGGAAATAGAAAGCTTGTCTTTTACTACTATATATTAAATGTTTATTTAACTACATACATATGTACCTACTTTTAACTAGTCGATGGTTCAAGCAGCAAAATAGATTGAAAATGTTTCATATATATTTACATATGTATGTATGTATGTATGTATGTATAGCTATGAGGTCATAAGTCCTTACTAGAAAACGAAATTCGAACGAATTTCACACTAAAAATCTTTTGCACTTTGAAATGTTATACCACTTTGTCCCATTACTTGAATAGTAGCTTTTGATTACAACTTGAGATTAGTAAACAATATTTTTGTGTTCATTTGGGGAGAAACTGAAATCAATGGAAATTTAGAAAAATATTTTGGAATATGTTGGTATGTGCACTGCAAATTATACATTGTACAAAAATATGTACATATGTATGTATGTTTGAACTCAAATCAGGTGAAAGCACTAAGCTCCAGAAAATGTACAAGGTGGCGCAAAAGTAATCCTCCTATCAGAAGATGCTATAAATTTTGCGATTGACCCCTAATGTCAGTTCTGTTTTGACATTTCTGTAGCAAACACATGCGAAATACACGTTAATAAACAATGTTACGCTACACTGCTCCAAAACGCGGAGTATTGCTGACTATTTATTTGACCAATAATCGGTCGGTGACTTTGGCACAACGTGAATTTCGTCGCAGATTTCCTGGCCGTCCAACGCCTACTGGTGAAACACTGCGACGTTTAGCCGCTCGCCTCGAAGAGACTGGCACAACACGAGATGCTGCCAGGCGTGGCAGACCCCGGAGTAGCCGTTCTGCAGAGAATATTGCTGCTGTAGCCGAGGATGTCATGGAAGCGCCGTCGACATCGACCAGACGAGGTGCCACGCAAATGGGTATCAGTCGACGGTATTTACAGCGAATTTTGGTACAAGATTTGAAGATGTTTCCGTACAAAGTCCAGACGGTGCATCAGCTGTTAGCTGCTGACCGCCAATCGCGTCTAACATACGCTCAATCCATCCTTAATCACCACCAAGAGGAAGATGATTTTTCATCAAAAATAATCATGAGTGATGAGGCCCATTTCCATCTTAGCGGGTACGTAAATAAGCAAAATTTACGCTTCTGGGGCACTGAAAATCCGCGTGTAACCCACGAAGAGCCATTACACCCGCTCAAAGTCACTGTATTGGTGTGCTGTTTTCGCTGGAGGAGTCATCGGACCTTTTTTCTTCGAAGACGTCGCGGGCCAAACGGTTACTGTGAATGGTGAGCGCTACAGAGCGCAATGATCAACGAGTTCTTTTTGCCGCAACTTGATGAATTGGGATTGGAAAACATGTGGTTCCAACAGGACGGTGCAACGGCACACACTGAACGTGCCACAACCGATATGCTGAAGGATGCATTTCCCGGGCGCCTAATCTCCCGTTTTGGCGATTTGCACTGGTCAGCAAGATCGCCTGATTTGACCGCTCCAGACTTCTTTTTGTGGGGCTTTTTGAAGTCGCGGGTTTATGTCAACAAGCCTCAGACTCTTGCAGCTCTTAAAGAGAATATCCGTCAAGAATGTGAGGACCTATCGGTGGAAGTTTTGGCCAAAGTGATGGAAAATGCCATAAAAAGGGCTTAAATGACAAGCAACTGTGGCGGCGGCCATTTACATGACATCATATTCTCGACTTGATGTAAAAAAATTAAAAGACCAAATAAAAATAATCCACAAGAAGAATCAAAGTTTTTCATTTTTTTTTTAAATTACAGCCAAAAAACATCGGAAGGTTACTTTTGCGCCACCTTGTACATGAATTTGGCAGATTCCCTACATAGCTTAATGCTCTTACATGCCTGTAAAGTCTGTAATTGTATGCAATTTTCTATAAATTTTTACATACAGATGTAGCAGAATACAAGAATTTTCGGAATAAATTTACCGGAAATACATACGTATGTATGTACGAGTATGTATGTATGTGATGACGGTTGCTTCTATCAAATGCAATTGAAGAATGTTAACAAGAATAGTGAAAATCAATTTGGCTACTACTAGAAATTTGTTTATTGTATATACTTGTCCATACTTGTATATGCATTTGTAAGCACATATGTAAGCACATATGTATGTTTATATGTATAAATGATGCTGCTAGAATATAATCGTTTAAATCCATTTAGTTTTGCCAAAGAAATACCATAGATTACTTGCAATGCCTCCTCATGCTCTACTTCGTATAACAATCTTGTTAAATTAAATAAATTTGCACATACTACATATGTACATGTACATATGATGTCCCAAAAATGAGAATATATACTAACATAAATACCGTGTACGACAAAACTAAAACACGAAATTCTCCAAACTACTACCTACCTATCGAAATACCATTTTCATGTTTAAATCAATATTTCACTTTAATATAAAGTTTTATTGTATTTGTTTTTTGAACACAACAACAAATGTACGCTCTTGTAAATAATATAGAAAAATTTGGTTTTAATAACTGTTTGAAAATATCGTTTCGATAGGCAGTAGTTTATAGAGTTCCGTGCTTTAGTTTTGTCGTACACTGTATCTGGATGTACCCGCCCTATGTACATCTGCTCGATTTCTTCATCATAGTATAGGTAGTACAACAACAACAGATGCGAACATCATCATTTCGAAGAACAAGCTCAAACAGTGAATGGGTGTGACTTAGCAAATGAATGTCAAAGTGCATTTTGAATTTACATACTCAGTATACATATGTAGAAATAATGTTTCAAATATGTATGCTTTTAAAAGTTTACTTAGATGTTTTCAGACAGTAAAATCATATCACTATTAGAAAGCAACAGCTATTTGGGGCAAGTTCCATACTTAGTTACATAATAAAGCCAATGGAAATTACTCACTATGTAAATACATAAAAAATGTACATATACATACGTACAATTTACTCTAAGACCGAATATGATATATGTAAATGTCTCGGAATTGTCAACATACCAATACAATCCCATTGAAACAACACCTGTTTTGTTCTGCACTTACTTACACTAGTTAAGAATCTAGAGTTGGGTAGTGCAAAACTATCGACAAGTCTCAGGCTAGCTTTCGCGTTTGAATCTTCGGCATGTTTCAAATTTCAATGATATTTTTTTATACTTTTTATCAAAAAGAAATTGACACGTATGTTTTTACTTCGCCCAAATTATGATGTTATAAATTATGAAATATGATTTTTAAAATTTTTGATTAACTGCCTTTACTTTTTTTTGAATGACAGTGGCTTTTTACAGCTCCAATAACTCGAGAAGCGTTCATCGTAGAGCAAAAATTACGTATAGTGAAAGTTGGAGTTTTTATTCTACTTTGCAATGTTGTATTATAAAAATTTGTTTAAATAGTTTTTTACCACCAAAAGAACTGATACTTTATAAGTATTAATAACAAATTGACTTTTCTCAAATTTCGGCAATTTTCTGTTTTCGTTTTTTCATCTCAATGAATTCGCCAAAGTCTTCCGAAAAACATATTAAAATATTGTGATATAATCAGAAATAGGTTTTGAGTTATAGAATTCAAAAAACCTCATGCACAGTCTGCGCACTCAGTTCCAGGGCGTGTGCCGGCCAACGAGCGTCAATTCACTTCACTATTATCCCTCGCTATGTGCGCGCGCCGTTTTCTTAAAGGCTTTTTTAAATAGTGTTTTGTAGAGAATGCCTTTTGGCAGTCCTGCTCATTAGAGGAGTGCCCAATAAAACTACGGCGGTTAATAAATCTGAGTACAACACAGCTAGGTGTCGGCTGTCTGAGACCTTCGAAGTGTGCCGTGGAGATCGACAAGGCTGCATACTCTCACCCCTGCTCTTTCTCTTGGTTTTGGGCTGCCATAAGTCCCCCCCCCGCCCCCCCACGACTGCGGACTTCTATGGACCCATGTCCATTTCACAAAGCCGCTTAACATATCTATTTGATAAAATAAATGGAAAAGGATAGGCAGGCATCCCTTTGCGCAAACATGACGACACGTTTGCTGTACATGTGTACATTGAATGTCATGCCGAAATTTTTGTAATGTAAGTTGCTATTACATTTTACAAATAAAAAATTATGAAAATATAAAAAGGCAAGAAAGCATAACTTTTAACTGCTTAGAAAATTACCAGTTATACTGAACTAGTCGCGAGAAAATAATTAAAAATAAAATCCAACCAATTTCGAAAAATGCGAATAGCTGAAATTTCTAAAATAAAACGTATTTTTTTCGTTGTGAATCAGAAAAAATCAACTCAAAAGCCCAAAACAAAACAATCATATGTATAAGCCCAAGAAATATAGAGTTTTTTATCTACAACAACTCTAGTTTAAGTTATATAAATAAAATAATCAGACAGTATAGCCAAATTTGTGTTAAGCCGTTTAGATGGAAATATATCAATAGATAAATTTGTGCGTAAAATCCTAGTATAATATTGGTTTGCATTTAAATTTTTATTTAGAACCGCTCTAATTATATTATTTACTGTCAGTAAGCAAGACTTTTTGCTCTTTCATCAAAATACATTCATATTGATTCAATAAATAAATAGAAAGTAAATTCTATCACAAATTAACTTAATAATAAAGGAATTAAATTTAAAAGAAATTAAATACCAAAAACTAATTCAAAGAAGTACACTAGAATTAATACGAATTGTTATATCTACTACATTTGAACTTAAATATGAGTGTTTCCAAGAGTACAATTTTAAATGCCAATAAGGCGAAAAAAAAATATAAAATTGATATATGTATTAGTTTTTTTCGGGTAATTATAGTTATTTTGAATGTAGCAAACTTTTTTTTAATATCATATTCTTTGTATTAAACTTAACCATTCAAATTTCATTACACTTTATAATTTTTGAGATAACATACGGTCACCTAAACGATATTTAACACAATTTTGTTAAAAAAATTCTCGAACTCAGTTTAACTTACATATCGGTATAAGCGTATTGACTATTCGTTCCCAAAAAAATATTTGCGGATGTAAATGGTTTTCTTTGAGGTTACGGGAGAACAAGTTTTTTTTTATATTAACCGTTCTCATAATAATATACTTAACAGTGGTACTTACTATGTAATATAAACGCGAACTTATTATTATTAATTTAACTCCACATTTCACATAAAATATCATAACTTCAAATGGTGCAAATATGGGTGGACATCTTTCAGTTAAAATTTACCAAAATTTAAAACACTGGAAACCGCAAAGTACTGTAAAACCGTTCATCGAAATTGAAAAACATAAAAAGAAAAAAACTGTATTCATTTAATGTAGCTTTGATCATATCTTATACTGACGTATTCCATAGTGAGCCGGCTGATATGTTAAATACGAAAACTTGACATCGAAGTCATAATCGTAATAAGATGAATTAATGACAACTATAGTGGCCAAACTGATATTTAACAAGTAAGGAAGAGTCTAAGTGCGGATGCAACCGAACTTTAAAATACACGGCGCAAGTTTTTATTTCATATAAACCGTTGTTGTTGTATGCAATTAAACTAGTGGATGTACTAATCTTTATTTTGTTAAACTTAGCGTTCCTTTTTGACTGTTACATTATGGCCGGCTTGATTTTTGAAAAAAAAAAAAAAATGGACCAATGATTCCCTCTACCCATAGAGCAAACAGTGACTTTTTGAGGATGTAATGGCGTCTCAAAAATGGCTTGTGGATTATCAACACTACACTTGCTACAATTTTGTCTATTAACGTACTCATTCAACCAAAAGTGACTGGTGGCCGTCGCTTTTTGGACGACGCGCTTGATGGCCGTTCGGCTTCATTTCTTGCACGAGTTGGATTTTGTAAGCCCACAAACCAAGATCCTTTCACAAAAGTGGATCCAATTGTTGCACGCGATGGCGGATGGACTCACTGTACGGCGTCTCTGAGTATGCGCATTATCTACTAGAGTAAACCGATCCATGGTTGCTCGAATTACCGAGTCTTGGACGCAGCGCACGATTCCACGAGCGAACCGAACCATTATTATGAAATGACAAACCAAACTGAGTATAAATCAAATAACAGCTGTCAAAAAAAAAGAACTGGGAAAAAAGTGTGGCTTTATTGAAAACCACACATCTAAAAACAAACACCTTTTATTTACAAATGAATGTGAGTTCTTTATACGCGTCAAAATGTTCACAGTAGGTTCAAGTGATCCCCGGGCCGAACGTAAGGTATGTACCTATATAAAAATTGGAAAAGTGGGCGGTGCCACGTCTCAATGAAAGATAAAATTTTAATTCGTCTTACATATATTAGCAACTATTCGGTAAACGACGTTTATGGATTTAAATAAAAACAAAATGAATTTAGTGTGATTTTAACGTACCACGCTAATTTTCCAAAATTTTGAGTTATCAATTATTTCTCTTCCTAATTAAATTGTTTATACATAATTTGAATGAATTCGCGACATGATTTAGTAAAATATTGAATATTTTGATTTGTTGTAAATTACCGTTATTTGCCAAATGAGCGTGTTTTTCATAATTGTGCTTTCTGACTGGAAACGTGATAGAATTTGACAATGAAGTTTCGGAGGTATACCTATTTGCTCTAAGTGGGCGATTCCATTGCGATTACCAACATTTATGATTCCAAGTATTTCATTATCAAACCCAATCTTGTCTATCAAATTTGGTTTTTACCATTATATGGAGAGGTGGGCATGATTTTTATATGATTATTATAATTTTCGAAATTTTGCTTACTAACGTGAAATTCAATTTGGTATAGTGTGGTCAAGTAGTTTTGGAGATAAAGTTTTTCTTATAAAGTGGACGGAGCAACGTACATTTAAAAAAAAAGAAAACAAACAAATTTAGTCACCTATTCCTTTTCCAATCCGATGTGCCAAATTTGAGCAAATTATCTTAGCTGGTTACTGAAATATCGTTGCATTTGATTTTCGCAGCAAACCGTTATGTGGGTGTGGTTATTATATGATTTCGCCCATTTGCAATACCAAATTACCTAGGGATCAGGACAATCTTTATACCAAGTTTCGTTAGGATAGCTCAATATTTAGTTGTTATCTATTGCAATGACGGACGGGCATTCAAACATGACGTTATCAATTTCGATTTATGCTGTTGCAAACAACCGTTAGGTGAACAAAGTTATAATACCCTGGCCACCACCAGTGCGCTCGGTATAAAAAATACAGCAGACGCTTAAAATAAAAATTATAACAATAAAATAGAATTGGCGTCCTTTTAGTTTCATCACACTGGAGTAAACAGGCAGCAACACATAAATTCAAACATTTTTTTTTTAGATATCTAGAATTTGGTAATTTGTAAATAGGTTAGATATGGGAAGCATGCTTTGTCTCAATTTTTAAACTATAAAATCAGAAATGTTTATAAAGGATTTGTTGAATAAGCATTGATTTCCGTACCCGAGGTACGAAATGAAGCGACAATGAGAATGGTAACAATAAAGCTAGCATCCTAATAGTGTCAGGACACTGCGACCTTGAAGATCTTTCGGTTCTTTTTCTCCCGCCCTAACAGCCTGTGTGACTTCTCGATGAAGACAATAAGGTCCTTGGTAGTTGAACCTTTAACAAGTGAGGCACCGTCAGACTTACTTTCGCCCGGAATGGACACAATTATACGGTAGAAGAATCGAACTTCAAAGAAGTTATGAGCAAATAATCCACGCAGAAGAACCTATTGCGTTATAACAAATACATAAATAAATATAACTTCAAAAATAAAGTTTTTTTTCTTATGTTATCAAAATAAGCACAACTTAAGAACATTCATAATCTTTACGAAGACAAATCGTACATCGAATAGAGAATGCCAATTGCTCTAAAAAGAAATGTATAATTTTGCTTGTCTGACTAATTAACTAACATAAAAATTATTTATCAATCGCTCTGAATGCAGAAAATTTAGAGAGACCTAAAGGTTTGCATTTGTGGTGCAGGGCGGATCCAGAAACGATTCTTAGGGGAAGAAAATAATTTTATACCTCAAATTTGGAGTATGCGTTATTCGGAATGATAGTTAGTCGGTGTAAAGTTCAATCGATAAATGTCCCCCATTTCCCCCTGCTGGATCCGCCCCTGGTGTGATGAATTTGGACTAATAAATATATGACAGAGAAAGCAGTTTAAAAAACATAATTATAAAAAATATATCTACATTCAGAGCCTTATAAATCCCTTGTAGAATATATGTATGCCTTTATACTCGTACAATCCATATGTGGAAGAGCAGATTCAACGAGTAGAACCTTTATAGCACCAATTGATCTTAAAATTTAGAGTTGTGTGTCATCGCGGTACGTGTGAAAATGTCCGCCATTGCCAGAAATCCACTTTAAATTTTGCAAACGATAAAAGAGATTATTTAAACTTTTGAAACGAGTTTCAATAAGTAAATTGAATTATGTGAATCTGTTTCTTAAGTTCGCATTGGGGTTTTTTAACAACTTTTATGGAGAATTTGGATATGTGAGCTTCTTATGTGATATGTGCAAACGTGTATGTACTATGTACTTATGTATATAAATTCACACGCACTACCTGGTACACATATGTACCGTGAAATTGCTGCATAAGCCGCAAGCTTAGCATGTCTGCTCCCATTTTACGTAATCCACTTATGTTCGGAGGTATTCACTTTTAATTTAATTAATCAAGTAAACTGTCTTAGAAAATTTCTAAAACTGTCTTAGAAATTTTCACTTAGATTGCAATATAAAAATACTTATTTACATACGCAGATACACAGATAACGGAAAACGAATATACAGTGGCGAGCGAAAAAGAGCGTACATTATTTTTTTCTGCAATATTCGCAATGTGTTGATAAAATTTTTTTTTTTACTTCTAACTTTGTGCAAAATTTATGGAAGTTCAACAAATTTTCATCAATTTTTCAACATTTTTATCAGATTTTATAGGAAACCAATTCTGTTACACATTAATTTTAGTACGATAATCTCAGGTAGTTGAAAATTTCTGTTTCTTTTTAGGATTTTTTTTGTAAACTTCTGCCTTAGGAATTTTTTGAAATACAATTTTGATGAACAGGTTTTGAATATACATACATATGTACATATATAAATTTTGTACACATTCTACTTTTTAATAGAAAATGCGCCTTATAAAAAATATAAATTACAAAAAATGTGCATACTAATTTAAGAAATAAAACCAAATTTATTTAAACACTTTTTCCAATTTTTTGAAAACAGTTTAGGACAGGAGATTAAAACCTTAGTAGAAAACAAAAAAAAGCCAATATGACTTTTTATTACTGTATAGGGTTACTTCCAGAAAATTTTAACAAAGTACGGGTTAGATTGAGTTGCCATAAAAATATTGCACAGTGTAATTTCACTTCATTTAGAAAATGTGTAAGAATATTCACAAGATTCCATATGTTCTGCCTAATTTTACATGTACCCTGAAATTACTTATTTTATCACGTCAGATACAGCTGCCTTTTCACTGATTTTTTCGACACCGAGGGTTCAACCGCACCTAATTTTCAACAGAGGACTCTAGAAAGGCGACACGTAGGAGGAGAAATTCTTGCTATAGGAAATATCCAAATTAGAAAAATGTATTGGCAAAGCACTACTCTAAGAAATTTGAATAAATGTACATATAGTAAACATTTTGAAAATCCATTTCTTCGATATTTTTACTGTCGAATTTAGAAAACAGCAAAACAAGAGAAATGCACAGCAGTTTAGGTTACGCAAACCCAGGATCATATGAGCTATGGTGTTTACAGAAATAATGTCTTTGTCTGCAGTTATTGCTATTGATATTAAAAAAAAAAGAAGAAATTATAACGGGTTTATGTAGAATTTTAAAATTGTGTAACTTGATTTTATTGATAAACATAGCTATAGTACAAATATTAATGAAAAAAAAGCTAGGCATTCGGTTTAAAACAGTCATAGATCAAGCGAAATTACAATTAAGCTTTCTATAAATAACCAAAAAAGTAAGAAAAACCCGTTGAAGGTCGGTTTGGAAAACCCGGTTTAAAATATATATGCACTCTATAAATATGGGTACACACACGCACACTAATATATATATACAAATATATAATGACACTTTCTTGAGGTAGCATTTCTTTGGCATTTTCTATCTCACGTTTTTTATTTCTCATTTCTTATTTTTATTTTTTGTACTAAAATTTAAATTGGTTTAACCCATTTTCTCATTAACTTAAGCATTAACACTCGACCCTCATTCCTTCATTCATACACTCAATCGCTCATTTGCTCACCCACATAGCAGGAATGTTTTTGCTAGACATTTTATTTGTTGCTATTTGTGTTATTTCCACTGCTGTTGCCTTAATTAACGCATAAAGCGTAATTGAAAAAGTTTTAAGTTCACTTCCTTTAACAAAAGATTTGCAACACGAGAAAAGTTTTTCCGGTTCACGGGCAGTCTACGCTGCCTCAGAGGAACTAGTTTTAAACGTTATAACTCTATGTATTTACATATCTACCTTATATAGTACTATTTATATATGTACGTACGTACATTCTGAACTTCTGGTTCTGGGTGTTGAGTAAATTGCATATGTCTATAGCTACATATATAAGTACTAGTATCTACAATATATATTTACATATGTATGTACATGTGTATCCGGAATATGGAAGTAAAAAAATATAGTAACTTCAGTGGAATCCGTTTCTAACGACTTACAAGGGGCAAGTGCAAATTCGTCGCATAAAAAGAATTGTCCATTTAAATAATTTTTTTTTTTCGTAAGGAAAATATTTATTTCATTTCAGTGCAAATAAAAATTGAAATAAAATTTGCATTTACAAAAAAAGACAACATGAACAAGACAAATTTTTTTGTAGACTAACTGTTATCCAGACCAGCAGTGCAATTCACTAACTTATTTTAACGATATTCGCATGGTTAACTCATCTTAACGATTCAGCAGCCATTTTTTTTTTAACGATTTTCGCTATCGCCGAATCAGCTCTTGTCGTTAGCTCGTCGATTATCGAAAACTAAACGACAACAAATTTGATGTTGTTAATTTAACCGAGCAAAGAAAAGTTCTGATTTCAACTTTAATAAAAGATAAAATTAAAATTCAGTGATTTGTGTTCTTGTAATTAAAATGGATAATAAAATAATGCCGTTTGCATATTTGGAATGTGATTTATCACGTAGTGACGAAGAAGTAAGCACTCCAACAGTGGATCAACGTTTACTCCGGGATGTGGACAATCTCTTTTATTTGAATGCAACAGAATTTCAGAAGCTGTATCGGTTAACTCCAAACTTGGATGAATACCAAATTTCTCAGCTTGACAGGTTTCCTATGAACCAAGTAAAGCTGCTAAGGATATGTTTGCTTTAGTGTCGTCACCTTTTACGGAAGGCACTATTGGGACCGTCGATTGTACTCATGTATCAATTTTGGAGCCAAAAATAAATGAGGAGGATTATGTCAACCACCATATCTACCATTTAATTAATGTGGAAGTGGTAAAAGCAACTTTTATCAAGGACTCAAGTATAAAAACAGAAACATAGTTTAATTTTAATATACATATAGATAAATGATCTTAACTAAAAATTTTAAACATAAAACCTTAATACCCTGGAGCACAACACGTTTCATATTGGAGAATATTTTGAAAACGAAAACCATAGCACATTTGCAAGTGATACCGAAAATTCCATGGAGTCGAGTTGATGACTATTCTACCAAACCAGAAGAGAGCCCGAAATTCTACTACAATGGAACTTTGCAATATATAAAAATAATTATAAATTATTATATTATATATTTCACTTTAATCAAATATAATAAAACGCGCTCAAATTTTTATTCGGCAGCACGAGTTCATTTGTTTTTTTTTTTCCATTCCATTTTGTGGCTTTCATTCATTTTGACATTTAGTTTGACTAAGATGCCACTCTTTAGTAAAACGTTCTTGTTAAGAACAAGTTAGTGAATCGCACAATCAATCGTTAGTGCAAACGAGTGATATTTTCGACAAAAATTGCGATTGCCGCATCGTTTAAAGCTAGTGAATCGAACTACAGGCTCCATATGCGCCTTCGATGCTCAGTCACTGTTTAACTTTCGTCGTTCTAACCGAACATTTTTTTAATAAATGAAGTCGTTTAAAGTGGAGCCTTAGTATTTTTTGTGAAATCCAATTATGAGGTTGTGTCGCTAAAAGCGATAAGTTATTGAATGCGGAGGTGTTATAAATGTACTCTACTGTATTTACAGGTGTAAATGAGTTGAGTGTGTTAGTGTTAGCTAACAGTGAAATAAAAAATGAGTATAAAATGGAGTTCGTTAAGTTTATAGATTTCGTAACTGAAGTTGTAACTTAATCCTTTTCATGTTATTTAGTTATGATTTTTAACCTAATTAATTTGATTAACACGCAGAAAATCATACATAACGACTTAATATGATAAAAATAAATGAAAACCCACGCACAAAGAACGTAGAATCCTACATCTTTGTAATTATGTCATTTTAGTGCATTATTTACGTGGACACAAAATGGCTGAATTCCGTCGTGCTATGGGTTTTTATATTCGTTTCGTACCCATGAAAATAAAGCATTAAAAATGTATCATTTATTTTATTTTGATTATCATCTTTCTGATGATTGCTTTATCAAGATATTCCAAAGCATTGAATATTTTCTTTCCCTGCTATAGAGAAATTTATTTTTCTACTTGTGTTAGTTGATTGGCTTTGAAGTATGACTCAAACAGTTAGTTTTACAATAACACATATCCTGTACTTGGAAAACTTATCATTTTTAACGTTAGTGACCAAATATATGGAAGTAAAAAATTTTAATTTGGATTATAAATATCAGCTTAAAAAAATGTATTCTACTTTAGTTTGTAATGGATAATTAAAGCAAGTGATTGTTGTACGCGAGTGAATATGCTAGCACAGGAACATTTATTACTTTATTTTGTGATATTGGATCGATTTAGATCGATCAAATGATACCTGTTCAAACGTTCCTTACAGCTGCACGCCATTTGAAAAAGGAAGACCTATATTTTACAATCCCGTATATAATTTTTTTTAAAAAACATTGTTAGTTTTACAATTTTAGGTTGGGAATCTCTAGGTAAAGATTTTGTTGGCCTGTGTTGTTTTAGATATTATCAGATGGTTCATGAAAATATGATGAAGAATATAACGCGTATTGTTAAATACCGGGTGATTCATAAAAGAAGGAGTTCAGGATGACCTTTGGCTCAAACAAGGTGGAGCTAAATGCCAATCAGCGAGAATAATTAATTGAACACTTATTTTCATGCTTCGATATGGTAAGCTCTAGAGACATCACGCCTCGGAACTTTTCCTTTTGGGCAACGGTTGAGCGGCATTTGCCAAATTACATTCGAAATTATCAAACGCGTCCTCGCAAATTTTTCGGTAACATTATCCGTTGGTTTTTAGCTGCTTTTGTTATAATTTGTTTTTTGTTTTATTAATTTACTTATATAAAATTTAGTTTACATATAAATAAAAAACACATTTAGTTGTGTAAAAGCTTTACAAAAAAAAAAGCATAAATCATTTGAAACCATTAATGTTTTAGTAAATTAATTATATATAAGCTCTAAAGGAAAAATAAAAATAAAAACAAATCGGAAGTCCCAAAGTAGATAGTAGTAAAAGTAAGATCGTATAATTCAATAACTTCTGGGACTTTTTATTTTCTGATTCAGAAAACTGCTCACTAATTTTGGTCTGGTAATTTACATTGTCACATTCTATGCACACAATTTTTTATCATTCTTTATGATATTGCTATCATCGATGCGATTATTTATTATCGTCTTGCTTTTCGAACATCTGCAAAGTACGTTGTATATATTGTCCATTCATTTAAGGCAACGAACGAGAGATATAACACAAACCGTCGCAACACCTGAACGAAAGCAAACAGAATATGGCAGACACATGAAATTAATTATATAGGATGGCCCAGAAGGTAATTCGTCGAGGGAGATGCAATACTAACCATTTTTTCATGAAGGAGTATTTTAGACCTGCCCGCCGCACGGTGGGCTAAGAATATAAATAGGCAAGTAGATGATAGCGCGGATAATATCTAACATTAACAGCCATTTTAACAAATAGTCATAGACTTCAACGAAAGCCTTGAATTTCAATTATACCAATACGTAAAAGCTGGCTAGAACAACTAAATTTTTTTATTACAATTAATTTCTTTTATTATCCAAATTTTAGAATATTTCTCAACAGCTCCAAAAATACACAACCACATTGATCATACATACATATGTACTAAGTTTTTAAAGTTATAGCATTAACAGCGGGTATTTTTTATCTTATATAAAAGTTAGCTTAACGTTTAAATTTTTTCAATGGCGATTTCTAGAAGTTATAACTTCTTATCCAACAGATTACAAGTACAGGTGTAATTTTTATATAAACTAGTACAATTATTTACTTGCAGTACGAAAACAGCTCGTTATAGGTGCAAGCCTTACGGCAACATTCGTCGTATACACCCTCGCGTCGGCGACGAGTCTTAGCCAATGTATCGACTTGGCCCCCATGAATTTTTGCCAGAAATGGAAAGGTCGTGTAGTGGGTTGGCAGCTCATCTTCGTACCTATTATTGCCAAGAGAATCCCATTCCACTGTAAAACGATGATTTTCAAAATATTTTAAAAATACAAATTTAATTTCAAATCGACTTACTTGATTTCTTGAATTTTGGGTTGAACCCATTTTCACATATAGTATCGAGCACCGCATCCAAGGCAGGACCGCAAACTGTGCGCTCAGCTATACTTTGGTGCAAACATGCAAGCAAGGTAAACTGGAGAACGCAGATTTTCAATAAATTTAGTTTTATCATTATAAATGTACTACTGTAACTATATAACTATTTAATATGTTATTATGTTAAATGAGCACTCTGTTCTTTGCTCAAACAAATTGTTGAAGCCGCGTAAGATGACTGCTGAAATTTGCTAATTTCTTATGTGCTTTTATACTAGCAAATTAAAAACAGCTTAAGTGTTTGAGGATCACATTTGCACACACACACACACACACACACACACACACAACACTGCACTGCAGGCCTCTTAAAGGGATTTCTGCAATTATTATTGCGATATTTTTAGATGCATACGTAGGCGTACAAAGACGAGAATATTATTGATATTAACTTCATGCACAACTGCAGAAATTTTTAATAAATGTCCTTATGCGCTTTGCCTTATTTGCTTTAAAGGAATCAAATCGTATGAATTACGAATTCGAATTTTTAATGATTTTCGTTTGCTGGAAAAACGTAAATTTGCAAATATGAAAACTTCTTTTTAACTACCTAAGCTTATGCTGACCCTCAAATTATTCTCCTCTGGGAGTCAAGTCAAACGAGAATGCGTGGGAGTGAGGTATCTGTATCTGTTACTATGGTTTTCTTTGGCATGCAACCGACTTGGGTACTCCCTCCGTCAACCTTGGCAAACAAATCTAGTCTGAATCACTGAGCACATCCAAATTAATACCGCATACACGTAAACGACAAGCATAAAAAAATTCAAACTATTAGTTATCATCATAATTCATACGATTTGATTTCTTCAAAGCAAATAAGGCAAAGCGCATAAGGACATTTATTAAAAATTTCTGCAGTTGTGCATGAATTTAATATCAATAATATTCTCGTCTTTGTACGCCTACATACGTATGCATCTAAAAATATCGCAATAATAATTGCAGAAATCCCTTTAAGAGGCCTGCAGTGCAGTGTTGTGTGTGTGTGTGTGTGTGTGTGTGTGTGTGTGCAAATGTTATCCTCAAACACTTAAGCTGTTTTTAATTTGCTAGTATAAAAGCACATAAGAAATTAGCAAATTTCAGCAGTCATCTTACGCGGCTTCAACAATTTGTTTGAGCAAAGAACAGAGTGCTCATTTAATATAATAACATATTAAATAGTTATATAGTTACAGTAGTACACTTATAATGATAAAACTAAATTTATTGAAAATCTGCGTTCTCCAGTTTGCCTTGCTTGCATGTTTGCACCAAAGTATAGCTGAGCGCACAGTTTGCGGACCTGCCTTGGATGCGGTGCTCGATACTATATGTGAAAATGGGTTCAACACAAAATTCAAGAAATCAAGTAAGTCGATTTGAAATTAAATTTGTATTTTTAAAATATTTTGAAAATCATCGTTTTACAGTGGAATGGGATTCTCTTGACAATAATAGGTACGAAAATGAGCTGCCAACCCACTACACGACCTTTCCATTCCTCGCAAAAATTCATGGGGGCCAAGTCGATACATTGGCTAAGACTCGTCGCCGACGCGAGGGTGTATACGACGAATGTTGCCGTAAGGCTTGCACCTATAACGAGCTGTTTTCCTACTGCAAGTAAATAATTGTACTAGTTTATATCAAATTTACACCTGTACAAGTAATCTATTGGATAATGAGTTATAACTTCTAGAAATTTCTTTTGAACAACTTTAAGCGTTGAAGAAATTTAGAAATAAAATAAAAATTGCCGTTATTAAAAAATATGTATGTTTTAAAATCGAATAAGAAAAATATTAGAAGTATATTAAAAGGAATGGTATCTCATCTATATCAGCGTATTACAAATATAAATTATTGAAATTCGTGCCCTTCTTTCAAGTTAGTTAAGAGTTTTTGAATAAGAAGCAGTTAAGACTAAATATCGAGTCTTATTCGTGAAAAAAACACAAGCTACATTCTTTTCATAATTTTTTTTTTGACGCAGAAATATTCCTAGAACATCAAAAACAAAATTTTGAAAAAAAAGTTGCTTAGGTTTTTTCGCGGTTAGTACTCGATATTATGCGCGCTATAGTACACTTTTATTTTTAAGAATAATAACTTCAATACCATACTTGTTCAATAATTTCGAGTGAAGTTTGCCATATGAAGCAACGACAGCTTTTCAATTTTTTCGGGTTGTTCTTCACCTCAATCACGCTAATTTAGCTCATTGAGTTAACCGTTAAGAATGAAATGAGCCGCATTGCTGAACATAATTTGGTCGGTAAAAGAGGGGTTTCTTCAAGGGATATATCTTACTATTACGAAATGCGAAATAATTGTGAACAAAAATATCTTGATAGTTCGACAAATGCACACGCGATTTACCGTAAAATCGAAAAGTGCACCTTTATGTTAATCTACCGGTATTTAATAATACACATTATGTTCTACATAATGCCTTCATGACAACGCCATAGCTCTTGCTCAAATAACAATAAAATCTATACAATTATATGAAACTTTGGTTAAAAAATGTTGAAAATTGCAGTCTTTTTAAAATAACACCAAATTTCCAAAATAAATTACGAAAAAGTTAAAATTTTGTACTTCAGCTTATGTTACAAATATGCCTGCTGAAATATAATTTTGTTTTTTTTTGTAACTTTATGCTTATGTTTGAAATAACAAAGGAAAAAACTGCGAGCTTTACAAGAGTAAAACGCAAAAAGTAGTTGAAGAATAAAAAAGATATATACAAAATCATAACATTGGCTGTATTAATAACCAAAGTAATTATCTTTACTTACAAACTCTCACTAAACCTGAGCTTGAATCTTGGCCATCTCTGGTAGTATTTTCAGGCTGAACTGACAGCATTATTTGAAGCCGCTATTTGGCTTAAGGGGTTACGCTACCTTGGAAGCCCGAAATCGATGACCAAATAAAATTTTTTTTGCAAAGCAAGTATACACCGTCAGGGAAATCTTTTGACAACGTTTTAATGTGCATACATTGAAGTTGCTTAGAAAATTTTTTCAGGACTTTACATCGATAATTATAGTTGAGATGGTATTGCGAATATTGCCTCTCTCGCAGGGTGAGTATACCTCGTACACCGTGTAGCTGCCAAAATCGCCATCCGACTGCAACAATCAAGTTTTCGTCTTCATTAGAAATGCACTGGCTATGATAGAATTTACTATTATATGGACTTGTTACGAAATTAAAATTATATGAAGGAAAAATGGCTATTTTACCCGTATTCTCGGGACTATCAAGAAGCATTTTAGCAAATAAAAACAATTTTTAAAATTCCAAGGTGGCGAAAGCCCTTAAGAACACTGTACTGAGACTGTTATACATAGATCAAGATTTATTCTGACAGCCAAGTTGCCATTCAATCGTAAAATTTAAGTAGTACCACATCCAAGACCGATTGTAGAGGAGCCCAAAATGAGATAGCTCAGACATGTAGTACTTGCATAATCTGGACCTCATGCAGATACTTTTAGAGATTCAAACGATACATCGATGTTATGTTTATGTCGAAAACCATTGATGTGTGCCATTGATGTTTCGAATCTAAAAAAAAAAACATCGATACAGCGATACAACTTGGAGCTATAGCTTACGTCGATGTTTTTTATGTCGATTTTTCTCAAAATTTACTCTAAACCTTTTAGTTATATTCTGGCGGAAGCAACTTCTTTAGACCCAAAATTAAAATTACTACATTTAAAAGATGTATTCGCTAAGAGTTAAAAAAATTTGTAATTTAAATGGCTATATAAGATTTTTTGACATTTGGACATATCATAAAAGCTTAGTTCACAGAATATAAAATCTACATAGTTATATTTCTCCATAATCACAATAATGGAGGCTAAAGTACAAATGTATCTGTGATATGCTTTTCACAAAGTCGATGGATCGAATCATCGCATTCACAGAAACTGTTTCGCAGATACATAAGCTGGTTACAAATAAGAATTGCTGTTGTTAAACGAGCGAGGTGCTTTCATTGAGAATGCTAACACTAGGTGGACCGCAGAAACCTCCAGCCGCACTGTAAAGCAAATATGGCTTAGAATCGATGTTAGAAGATCTAGTTCACTAGTAAATATTGACCGTATTATAACTGGGCATTGACAGATCGTGCTAGAAGGTATCAGGATGTACTTCTCGTCCAATAATTTTTGCTGCAGCTGCAGGTACGAATAATAAGTAGAAAGCGTAAAATAGTAAATATAGGGCAGCTCTTGAAAAAATGTGACACAAAGTCTTAAACCTACTTCTTTGAATCTTTGGCAGTGTAGTTACCCAACGACGCATCGTAAATGTAGGTTACGTAGGATGTAGAGTCAAAAAGTATGTACAAACTCATGCCATTGGCGCTTAGGGTATATAGTAGTTCATCTCTTTCAACTATACACTTCTTTTTTCATCTTTCAAATTTCATTGGAATGACAATGGGCCTAGAGGCATAAGTGTGTCATACACCTCAACCTAACCTAGTTCAGGTCATATGCTATATCTTATATATAAAAAAAAGTTACATTTCAATTGCCACTTCATAACTCAAGAATCACCAATCCGATTTCGATGAAATGTTTACAGTATATTAGGTCATATGTACATGTAGATGGTTTTAAAATACTTTTTGTTTCCGAGAAAGTGGACTGGTGCCGATCTAATCGAAAAAATCGTATTTATAGTATAGTGGACTAGGAACAGATCTATTTGAAAAAAAAATCGCATCACGTGAGAAAGTCTGAACCGGTTTCGTTAATATTTTCCTGTTACTTTAGCTGTGACCCGAGTATTGGTTGTGTAAAAAAATACCGGTAGGTGGCGCTGTGAACGAAATATTTCTAAAATTCGTATTAATGGATCGATTTCGTTCATTTGAAATATGTTATTTATGGGTCGATGTGTTTGAAATTTTGGACGAGCATAGGTATTGTATACAAATCTGTAGATAGCGCAATGACACAAGATGACGTTATCGCATTATTTAAATTTGAAGGTCAACTCATCAATAATATTACTGCGAAATTTAAATGCGCCTAAATTGTCTAATGACATAAGTCTAGCAGTAAATTAATGCCACATTTAATTGAAGCCGCAATATTGACGGACAAAGCAAAAGTTGAAATGGTGCTCATACCGCGTATACCAATTTTTTGAATTCAAGCGTTTGCCGTACCCATCAATTAAGCGCCAGGATAAACACTTCAAGTTTGCGGATGGCATTTGGCGGAGCCGTGGGTTGTTGGGCTGTTCAAGAGTTGGCATGCCAAGTTCAATGTTCATTCATCCTCCAGATGGAAAAACGAAAAACGTTGTTTTCCGTAGAATTGGGAAATGATTTTTTCTTACTTTCACATAAATTAATTTGCCAATTGGGGAAAAATAAAAAAAATAAATGATTTTTCATAATTTTTATTTTTTGCCTTATTTTTTTTAAGAATCTTCTATATAATATATAGAGCTTCTACCACTTTGAAAAATTGTTGTTTTCTCATATCATTCCTAATACAAACCTGGTCACAAGCTCTATAAATTATACAGAAGTGATTTTTCATTTTATTTCAGTATGCGTAACGAAGCACGCCGGGTTCGCTAGTTTTTTAATATAAATAATATACTGAACTAAACAAAATAACATGCATGTTAAATAAATATTTAATAAAAACTTAATATACCATATAATAATAATCCACTATTAATACATTGTAGGTACATTAAATTTAAAAGAAAAAAAATCATATAATCGCATAACCGGATATATTGAATAATTAATTAATTTACTATAAGTTTTTATATACATATGTATATACATCATGTATCTCTTGGCTCTGCAAATAAGCGAATCGCTATTTAAATATCCAATAAACCCTTGAGGCCAAGAAAGTTAATTGAAATTTAATGTTATTAAAACATGTACATACATATGTATGTATATTTTTTCAATATTTTTTTGCCCTTTATTCAAATATGTGCAATATTTGGGTATCATAATTGAGTCAATATTTGTATGCCCTTAATATTTTGATAAATTTTGTATGAAACATCACTTACCGATACGCGCCTGTGTGTGCACTATAAGTACCGTTAGTGCGATGAAAGCCATTCGGTGGGTATGCAAAAATGGTGTGTTGCAGTTTTGCGCAGCCATTTTGTAGTTGTTTCAAATTTTGTATGCTAGTGGTAGAGCTGTTGTTGTTTTTGCTGCTTTATTGTTTGTCGACTCAAATTGCACCGGAAGCAAATGCACTTTTGCACTAATTTTTCACTCACCAAAAGCAATGCAAATATTGCCCACTATACTTCTAAATGGAAGCACATACACATATTATGTAAACACTAATATAATTTATTCATTTTCACTCGAGAGTCATTTTTTTAACATTGTTGGGTAAATGTATGTACAACCATATATCCTTTAAATAGAATACATTAAATTTTTCAACTAAATTCGTTGCATGTACAATTTAACCAAATTATGCTTATATGTGCACATTTTGTATGTATGTGTGTGCATCGAAAGGGCCGCGATTAGTGGTGGTGTTGGTGGTTAAAAACAAATTACGCTGTTGAATTTACTTTTGTGACTTGCCACTTTCACTTCTCTTCGTGCACTTCTCATACAAGCGTATTTTTCAAATTTATATTTCATTTACACATACATACATATATTTGTTTTTTCTAATACTCCTTTATTTTTGTTTTGCTGCTAGTCGAATGTTTGTTTTGCACTCGCTGATATATACACGCCCGCCTGCAAAAAAAAGAAAATCTTAATTGAGAATTGGAAACAACTTAAAATGAGAAGGAAATCAACATTCAACATTTGCTTGGCTTTTTCTATGGGAACTGCCGATCATACGCACAAAATATATGTAATGAAAAATATACATATGCATGTATGTATTTATGTTGTAAGTAATAACATATTACCTCGTATTACAGTGCTTTATATATGTAAATATTTATACTAAATATTATATAAAATATGTTATCTGGAAAATGTTTGAACAGACTTTAAAAAGTTAAAAATGTGCCCCACACACATGCTGGTGCCGTCGATATTATAAAAATCTAGGAATATCGAATATTTTTAATTGACCAAAGACAGGAGCGAAAAATTAAAATCATCTGTGTTGATAAAATATCTGAGAAAAGAAATAAACGCTCACAAAAACACAAGTTGAGAGCAGAGGAACTGCGTCAGAAAGGAAATCAAAATGCTGTCTCGGCCACCATTACATCAAAACAGCTAGAATTAAGCAAGGTCTTGTAGTGAATACCTAATAGAAAAATAACGTATGTAGTACATATCAATAATGCAAAAAAAAAAAACGTGCACCTACATATGTAAGTGCGCGAGCTAGATGTAAAAATTCTGTGCCAATTCTACAAAGATATAGAATATAGAATTAGTAGTCGTTAGTAGCAAGTACTGTTAGTAATAATTGAGGTAATAGTAGTAGTATCGGGTGTTTTTTTTTACAGGTTTGTTTTTCGAATAGAGATAAAACTGGCATTTTGTGGTCAAATCTGGCAACTCTAATGTCATTTATGTTCAGTTTGGTTTGCCATTTCATCATGAACAGGTTGACAAAAGAACAACGCTTGCAAATCGTGCAAATTTATTTCGAAAATAATGGTTCAGTTCGCGAAGTTTACCGCGAGCTCCGTCAATTTTATGGTCGACATAATCGTCCATCAGAGCAATTAATTCTGTTAACCATGGATCGTTTTCGCACTACGTTTACTCTATGTGATAATACGCATCCGCAGAGACGTCGAACAGTGCGCACCGAATAAAACAATTGCCGCTGTAGAGCAAAGTGTTGAAGAGGACCCGAATGAATCGATTCGCCACCGTGCACAGCAATTGGAGCTTTGTCCATCAACTTTATGGAAGATTTTGCGCAAAGATCTTGGCTTGCGACCTTACAAGATCCAGCTTGTGCAAGAATTAAAGCCGCGAGACCATGCAATGCGTCGTGATTTTGGTGTATGGGCCGAAAATGAGATTGATCTCGATGCTGATTTTCATCGCAAAACTTTGTTCAGTGATGAGGCTCATTTTTGGTTGAATGGCTACGTCAACAAGCAAAATTGCCGCATTTGGAGTGAAGAGAATCCACATGAGACCCTTGAAACGCCATTACATCCACAAAAACTGACTGTTTGGTGTGCTCTATGGGCTGGTGGAGTCATTGGGCCATCCTTCTTCCGCAATAATGCTGGAGAGGCAGTTACCGTTAATGGAGACCGGTATAGAGCCATGATAACCGACTATTTTGTTCCCGAATTGGATGGCATGAATGTGGATGAGTTGTGGTTAGAACAAGACGGCGCTACATGCCACACAGCGCACGTCACAATCGATTTATTGAAGGAAACATTCGATGAGCGCATAATTTCGCGGAATGGACCTGTAAATTGGCCACCAAGATCGTGTGATTTGACACCATTGGATTATTTTCTTTGGGGATATGTGAAGTCGCTCGTCTACGCCAACAAACCAGAAACGTTAGGGGAATTGGAAGCCAACATTCGTGGCGTTATTGCCGACATACGGCCCCATATGCTCGAAAAAGTGGTTGAAAATTGGACCTGTAGAATTGGCTTTATTCGAGCCAGCCGCGGCGGCCACATGCCCGAAATCATATTTAAACATTAATGGCATAAAATTATCCTTCCAATAAAGCCAAATTGATGGACCTTAAAACGATTTTCTTGTGTTTTATTTCAATTCGAAGTTCTATACCCCTAAAAAAAACACCCGATAGTAGCACTAATTGTTGATAAAAAGGTTGTAGTAGGAATAGCAGTAAAGTAGTAGTAGAAATTAGTAAAATTGGTAGTAATCATTATTTGAACATAAGTAAAACTATAAGTAGAAAAATCCAAAAGTAGTAGCAGTCATAGATAGTTATTGATAAAATAGTGAATTTAGCAGCAAAAATTAGTAAAAATTATAGTAGTCATTAGAAGTAGCATTAGTAAATATAGTAGTAGAAATTAGAAAAAACAGTAGTAGTAATTAATAGTAGCATTAGTAAAAATAGTAGTATAAATTGTTAGTAGCATTAGTGAACGTAGTAGTATTAATTAATAAAAATTGTAGTAGGACTTATAAAAATAGTAGTATCAATTAGTAAGAATAATACTACTAATTTGTAGTAGCATTAGTAAAAATAGTAGAGGAAATTAGTTGTAGCATTAATAAAAATAGTAGTTGCAATTAGTAAAAAATAGTGAAGTATTTGTAAAAATAGTTGAGGAAATTAGTAAAAACTGTGGTAGTAATCAGCTTTGGCGTTTACAAAATAGAAGTGCTTGTTTGTAGTAGCATTAGTAAAAATAGTAGAAATTGGTAAAAATTGTAGTAGTTATAAGAAGTATCATTAGTATAAATAAATATAGTAGTAGAAATTAGTAAAAATAGTAGTAGTAACACTAGTAAAAAATAGTAGTGGTAGTACTAGTAATTAGCAGTTGTAATAGTAGTAGTAGTAGTAGTTGTAGTTATAGTGGTGCCAAACTACTGGCTGAAACGGCCAAGAAATTGTCCTCAAAGAGTTCTGAGCTAGTGCCGAAATGCTCCCATGCTACATGTGTACGGTCATATGTACTGATGAGCATACCTCGTACATCCATATACAGATATACTCTGATTCAAGTACATGCATATACACATATTAATATTTCGTTACCTTAGTATGGATGTTTATTTTTTCTCATATAAGCGTCATGTCATGTTGACTTCATGACGCGATATTGAAGCAACCTTGCTGCAAAAGAAGTTTTACTTCAAAAACCTGATAAAAACTTCAATTTCGACTACCGTCGATTTCCCATTCCCCATTTTTAAGTAAAGTGCGCACACCGCATGTATTAAGTGCTCTAGATTATAACAAAATTTCTTATCGACAGGCAGCCAAACTAATCATGCCAATTGTTGCTTCATTTGGGCGCACCCTGCAATACCGCAATGAAAACTGGATTCACATCAGACTATCCACTAGTTGAATATTGTGAATGAAAGTGTTGCCTGATTTTGCTAATAATAGAAAAGTAGAGCGACTACCTATACTTGGTTCTGGAGAAGGTGATGAAAAACTACTAGGTATTCCCAAATTGAAGACAGAAACGGGGAACGTGTTGTTAGTACCGTAAGAGAATTGCTAGAGAAGTGGGAATTGAAAGGTCAAGTTAGCGCTATAAATTTTGAATATATACATATTTACTCTCCTAAATACAAAGCATTATTTTTACTTACCATGGCTGGCATGCGGATATCCTTTGCAGGAAATATTTGTTTCCAATGAAAATAGTTTCGATTAAAAATAAAAGGAAATGTTCAACCATACCCACGAAGAAGAAAACAAATTTTGGTGCAGTGGATAAAACCCCTTTGGCAGCAGAAGCGCCCTATTATGAATTGTAGTTATGGAAAAACTTCAAGGCATACGAATCTATGGACTCTGAGATGGAAAATGGCGCAAGAAGTGTTTTGGAATATCACTTTTGGTATTTATCTGATGAGCTTGTCAGGCTATCTTTATTTTCCGACAATGTGACTCGTATAAAAAAAAATAGAAATCGTTCGCGGAATGAGTTTTGAATCGCCCCTTAATATTCCCCTAATATGCCCTAATGCAGCTCATTTAAGAGTAATCTCGCAATCTCGCCAATAAGATACTGCAAAACACTGTCCTTAATTCCGTGGAATATTAATAGCTGAGTGTGTAAGGTGTGCACGTGATTCGGTGCGTACCGGGTTCGAATCTCGGCCGAGCCAAGTGACATTAAAAAATTATAGAACAGCTTTTTTCTAATAGCGGTCGGCAGGCAATGCAAGCGTCCAAGTATATTTCTGCCATGAAAAAACCCCTCACAAAAATCATTTGCTATTCAGAGTAATCATGAAACTGTACTATAAGTACCAGTCAGATTACGGTCCACATGCATAGATTTTATAACTATAGGCACCATAGCATTAACTTGATTCCTACCCAATACTAAGCGCAATGACACGACCAGTAAAGAAGGAACGAAAGGACTGTGCATGGTGGAATTCTCAGTGGTAAAATTTTAATAAATATATGCGTCTCAAACATGGCTCTGGGAATAAAATTTTTCTGTGAAAACCTACATCCTT
Organism: Anomoia purmunda; assembly: GCA_951828415.1. Lineage (NCBI taxonomy): Eukaryota > Metazoa > Arthropoda > Insecta > Diptera > Tephritidae > Anomoia > Anomoia purmunda. Next base: position 41,150,796 of record OX639996.1, read on the forward strand.
TTGAGAGACCACCCTAATAAGCGCACCCAAATACAGATACATATTTTTACAACACTTCTTCTCAGTTATCGGGGAAACGCCTACATGGACAAAATACACAACAGCAGCTGATTATGTCATAGGGGACTCGTGAGGCCGAGTAAAGAGGAAGTTAATTAATATTTGATCTTGGATACTATATGCTGACTTGAAATAAAAGGGAACATACTTATTGTGGAGTTGAAACCACAAGGTTTTAGCATGCGACTATAGTTTACTCAATGAAATATTTGTTTAGACTAGAAAAAAAACATAACAAAATCATTAAAAATAAGTCGAATATAAAAAGCGTTCTTGATGTTTAAAATTTTCAAATATAATACGGGATTTCGCTTAAAACATTCGAATTTCGAATGCAAATACAATTTGCTTTATTATTTAGTCAACAACAAAGAATTCAATACAAAAATTACGCATCATAAAAAATAACAGCATACTTCGTGCCATCATAACTTCTCGAAATATTAATAAATGTAATAGAGACTTTCAGTAATTTGTTTACACGAGCTAACCTCTCGCGAATGGATGACGCAAAGACCTTTAATTGTAAATATGTATGTATGTTAAGGTAAAATGCAAAAAATTTAGGCAAATATTGTACATAAAAAGTTATGCCACGCACATTAACCCTTGACATTGTTTCATGCTTCATTGTTGTTATATCATTACCGTTATTGTCACGACGAAGAAACAAATAAACATTAAAATGTCTCAAATGGCAAGCCATACAAGCTATGTAAACGTTGAGATGGCGACGATCCGCTACCGGATACCAATTGGATAGTAGCGTTAATGACCATCACACTGACAATGACACTGACAACTACAGCGCGAGACATTGCGAAGGATACATACAACGGAATGACAATACCAACAAATGTGAATCCAACCATTTTTCCATTCTTGCTTGAGTCCGCTAAGTTGTTCAAGTTGGCTGAGTGGGATAGTCTGAGTGTAGTTGGCCATCCTGTCAAGGACGGCTAGCCTTCATTTCCTGCGTAAAAGTCAAACTGCGCAATCAATTATACTCGGCAAATGGTAGGGAAGAGAAGAAATGAACCAAAACATACAAAAGGCAACAAAATTGAAATTTACCTTTGGTCAAATAGGAAAAAAGTGAAGAGGAAGAGCTGATATTTTGACTGTAGCAGAAAAAGTGGACAAACAGGAGTCTCTACAAGGACAAAGGGAGCACATAAAACGATTGCTTTCTCATATACAGTTGCTCGTAGATTTTTATGGGGGTTTACATGTAGGTGTGCAAAGAAAAAAAACGAAAAGAACTTAAAAAAAAAAATAAAAACGAAAAACAACAACATAGCGACACAATAACCAAATAATAATAAAACCTTGAATAACTGATCACTTTAGTTTGCCAACTACTTTTAACGGTACAGTTTATAAACTTATTTTATCTCTCCATCATCCTCCTCCCATTCAATGTGTCCCTGACGGTACGGATGTTTTCGAAACAGTAGTTGATTGAGGGTTTCGACTTGACCAAACTAGCAGTCGACTGGAGGAGTGAGAGCGAATTACGACAAGCCACAACAGCAATGACCTAGCCTCGGAAAATGTGGGTTTACTACTGGTCCTGGAGCCGTGGGTCTACAAAGCCCAGGTAAAGCACTTTAACGAGTCTAGTAATAAGGTCATGGGGGATCTCTCATGTGAGAAAACAATATTGAATACTTTTGCATTACAGAATACCTCACGCAAGAGGCAGTGCAGACTTTGTTGTAGGTGAACAAAGTTCCATGAATATCGTCTTCGCGGTTGCCTACTTTGATGGGGACACCAACACCATACCCCCAAAAGAGATCCAGGAACTCAAAAGATACTGCGAAAAAGCGAAGCTTTCATCTGCTATAAGTTGTGATGCCGGGGCAGTACTCACACCAACCGACGAGAGGAGCCCCTATTACAATTTATAGTAAGTAGTGATCTAAACATACACAATGTCGGACGCAGACCAATCTTCATCACCAGACCCAGAGAAAAAGTTCTTGATATAACTTGATAAGTTGAGGACTATGGGAAAGATTGGTATTACTGATACCAACAGAAACCCCAGAACCGTGAACTGCGTGAAGTGTTACAACATACGGAGTTTAAATATACTTTGTATAGGACACATGCAAAGGAAAACAGACTGCATATTATTAGAGAGTAGAGTAAGAAGATTCAACGACATTTCCTGATGCATTCGCACCTGAAATGAAGTCCTGTATAAGGGAAACGAGCCCATCATAATCGGACTTGGGATAAGATAAAAATCTATATACGTAGCACACGGTGAGATGGGATATAAACTCGTTGATGATATCAAGCCGGTGTTTTTACAAGAACACCTGTTGAATAAAAGGAGGACTACCTGGCACTGTCCTATTTTCCAACTGTGTGGAGGGGGGCCAAGGCAATATTTGTATCTAAATTAAGAAGTAGGAACTACTCTTCAGTTATCTCCTTCAAACCGCTTAGCTTAATCTCTTATGTATTCAAAATCAGGTTAAAAACTTTGCGGCGGTAACCACTACATTGCAATCAGCATTCGAGTGGGAAGGGGCAGTCAAGCTGCTCTAATTTTTCGATATAGTGCAAAGAGCATAAAATCTGACGAAAGTGTGGTACGTTGAAAACAGCCATCATACCATTCTCCAGAAAAAGGAAACTACCAGGAATGAGAGCAATATCAATGGCGTGTCGTTGCAATGTCATTCAAAGAAACTGAAGCAATAATGGTTATGTACCATTAGGTGGATGTGCACCATGATAATCTGCCGATTGCTTTCGTCTGACCACTTTCTGAAAATAATCTGTTGCATCTACTTTCGTCACCATGCGTAAAAAGCTCATCTGGTAGTACATCAGCGGTACCGTATTCGCTGTTCTCTAGCTGTGTTATTGCTATCCGAACTTCATCAAGGTCGGATGGTGGAATTTTAGCGACGTTATCAGCGATTTGATGGTCGGGATCTTCTTCTTCTTCGCTGTCACCATTTTTCAAAGTGAAAGCCAATCGTTTCTTCAGCGGCGGTGCGTAGTGAGAGAGAAATGTTACCCGTATTCTAGCGAATTTTGGTTTGCTGGAAAGTGCTCTTAGTGAGCACGTGTGTGTATCGAGTAGCGTAGGTTGTAGCAGTCTGTTGCAATTGCAGCTTTCCGAACTCGAGATTTTGTTGCCGGTGATAAGATAATGATCCAAGTCCGTTGTTCAGTTCTCGAAGTTTACGTACGTCACTGGAAACGTGGACACTGGAAACATGACTTCCGCCTATCGCAGTATGATTGAGTTGGTCTCAAGTTTTTCGATCTGGAGGCAGTTGCATAACCTGGCTACCAAGTTTTGGGGCATGAACAAATCGATTAGCCTTAGTCCATTAGCTTATGTTTCGTTGGGCGGAAGGAATTCTGAGAGATATTTCTAATGTTATTTCACCAAAATTCCATTTGACTTGAATTTTTAAAGAGCTTATCAATGATGAGCGGCTGGCTCATTTGGTGAATTGCAGCGAATGTAACACTTCCTGCAATCCATACCCAAAAACATCTTTTCATATACATAAGTATATATGTAAATATTATGCTCAGCAACTTTTGTTAAAGCCAACAATAAAAAATAATTGTAGCTCTTATATAAAAATACCGGAAATTTGCCCTACATAAAATTTATCTAATTGCAATTTGCTGCTCTTCTCCAATATTATTTTCAGGTGCGTAAGTTGTTTTCGTCAGGAGCTGCTTTTCGTAATTAGTTGGTCAAAATGTCTGATTGCGAGTAACCGGAAAAGTTTATTACTTAAGAATGCAGCAGAGCAACAACAAGGAATGAACATGAAATCGAGAAGTTGGCATTGCGCAATGCGGCTGTGTACAATAGTGAAAATAGCGAAAAAAACACAATAAAAAAGTTTGCAGAAAAATTGCATCGACTAAATGTCTGAACCATATACATACATACATGGAAGGAAAATAAAATGCGAAGTAAACTGCAAATTAAAATAGGAGCACTATCGCAGAAATTAAATGGAAAAAAAATAAAATTTAAAAGTAAGTTTGCGAAAAAGCTGGGAAATCAAAGTCTCCAAATAACAATTGGTAATTTACTACAAACAAACATACGGGTATACACCACGTCAAATCACATATACATAAATAAGTACATATACATAAATACGTACATAAGTATCCATGCCCCTAAAATTAAAGCAATTTTCATTAGTTCCTTTAGTTTCTTCTTTCTGAAGAGAAGCAACAAAGTAGTATGGTCGCAGAAACTATCGAGCTGATTGGGAACACATATTGTGTGTAAGGAGAAGCATCTTGACAAGCAAACAGATGCTATTTTTTTTTCAAATTATTCGCATGCTTTTGCCTCTGAGTCGTTTTGAATTACTATGCTGTATAAACTTTGACGCGACATGTGAAATTCAGTGATATAAGTAGAGCAATAATAAACAAACCATTAGAGAGTTTAGGTAAATAAGTATAAATAAGGTGGTCCAAAAAAATAAATGAATAAATGAGAATAAAATTTGGGTTTTTATTTGCATATATTTTGGATTTTTATCAGCAACGAATTTCTAAGATACATAGATGCCTATTTACCTAATCATGAAAATTTATTGACAATAGTAGAAGTAGTAAATAAAGTTGTCTTACAATATATTGGATCGCAATCAATCCTGCTATGATTCTTGTATTTATAAAATTTAATGATTTCAACAGATATATAGCAAATAAAATATATTAATAAAAAGTTGAGCCTTTAGATTTTATCCCAACTGAATATAATATCGGTTCCATTGTATTTGCTACACTTCTGGGGACAATTTCTGGAATTCTCGACGGATGTTATCATTGAAGGCTTCCAAAACCTTTGGCTTACTCACATAAGCTCGTGCCTTCAATTACTCCCACACAATCTGGGACGGTTCAATAAAAACTTAACCTCACTAAAGAAAATCAGAAAAACGGGACTGGAGTTGAGGGAGAGTGGCCGAGGAGGGCATCACAGCTATCTATACCAACGGGTCCAAAACGGACTACGCAGTGAGTGCGAGGGTGTTTTCAGAAGAGCTAAGCGTCTCTCTCTCTCTTTTTCCGGTTATCAGACTTTGCTAGCATCTTCCAAGCGGAGGTGCTAGGATTTGAGAAGGCCTGCTGGGTGCTGACGACGGAGCACAAAAAGCATTCATATTCTCATATATGTAGGCGAGCATCACCTTTAGCATTGGGTGTACAAATGACAAATTCTATAATAGTTAGGGACTATAAGCGAGCCTTAAGCTTGGCGGCCAGGTTAATGGAAATTTATGTCGCCTGATCTTCCGGCCAAAGGAACATATATGGTAACGAGCAGCAATAAAAATAATATCTATAAACAATTCTTCACTACAGCTGTGAGTGTTCGTGGTAGATAGCAGACGCTATGATTCTTCCTGCCGAGCGACGTGAAGAATATCTCCAATTGTACAATGAACAACATCAGGAGATTCATGCACAAATCCAAATGGTTTGAAAATTAGGAATCACAACAGCAGATAACGGGCTTCAAGAGAATCAGCATATTAAAATGGTGCTCAACTCGCTAATTGGCTCCTAGGTATTTCCTAGACCATGCTGCAACCAATGAATAATAAGCGTATACGTATTCCCACAAAAAAACCAATAAAAGTACGAAAGCAAAAGTACGTTAACGAAATCTCTATTATCATACAAAAAGAGTTCAAATCAAACGTCTACAGCTAAAACCCACTAACTTAATAGGAAAAAAAAAAAAAGAAGAAAAAATTGCAAAACAATGTACTGTTAGCATACTCGTACCACAACAGCAAACAACTCAAGCAACAATAGCTATTCACAAATGCGCAAATTTGTACAGGGCGATTGGAGCAACTTTGAAACCATAACTACACGTCCGGTAAAATATAAAGTATTCTCAAAAGATTTTTTCTTAGTACCATATTGAAATAATTTGCTTTTTTTGTTTTAATTTTTTTAGACGGGCTGCAATTCGTTCATTTGATATTCAGTTTGCTATATTTTGTAGTAATGTTTAATACATATCAGACCAAAAATGTTTGTAAAAGCATTCATTTCGTGCTAATTGCTGATTTTTTACGCAACTACGGACTATGTTGATTGAAAATTATATTCCCGATAAAATATTTTCCATACTTTTAAAATTTTTAAGAGGTGGCAGCCAGAGAGCATACGCATTCGCATGGTTCGATACAAAAAGTTTGAGCGTCAACAAAGAACATAGAGTGTTATCGAGACAACAGGTTACTTTTGCCTTTCTCGTTGATCAACAGGGTAGCGCCTACTCTTTCGACCAAATGCGTAAATTAATAAATGAAAAGAGAAGGGGCTACCTTATTGATCAACAAAATTAATGTGTTGTCCCTTTTCATAGTTCTATGTTCTTTGGCATCAGTATGTAGACTATGGACGAACAAAATGAATTCTCGCCAAGCGACGGATCGAGAATACTCTTTATATTTTTTTACGTGGAAAAGATAGGTCGGTTGATAATCCTAGGGATTTGATTTTAGAGCTATAACCATATATGTGATTTTGGGAGAGTTCAACATATCACGTAAGCCCTTCTTTCTTCCAGCTAACTGACGCCAATTGGAAATATCAAATGATAGCATATCTATTTCTACTTGGCTCTTCCAAAGCAGAGGAGGTTTAACTTTCCTCTTTGCCACCAGCTAGTAGCACGTTGAATACTTTCAGATCTGGAGCATTTCGTCCATTCGCACGACATGCCCCAGCTAACGAAGCCGCTGTATTTTAATTCGATGGACAATAAAGCTTATACAGCTCATCGTTAAATCGTCTGCGGTATTCGCCGCCGCAAAGACGTTGAGGTCCACAAATCTTTCGGAGAATCTTTCTCTCGAACACTGCAACGACCGTCTCATACGATGCTGACAGTGCCCATGTTTCAGCGCCTTACAGAAGAACAGGCATGGTTAGAGAATTAAATAAAGTGGTAGTTTAGTCGAGATAGGGCCACAGTGGCCAGCTTATAAAAGCAGCTCGGATTATCTTTCCAGCATAATGATAAAAAAGGCGCATAATAGGGAGTCCCCCTGTCTATACCCAGTTTGGTATCAAATGACCCGCAGAGATCCTTTCCAATTCTGACAGAGCTGGTGATGTTAACCGATCGTATCGGCCTTCCCTCCCGTTAGAGCGTGGGCGGAACACCGAGGTGAACGACAGTACTTGGCGAGTACCCGGCAAATTTGTACTCCTTTACATGGTAAGTGGATAGACAGCACAAGGCCTGATGCACTTCATTCCTTGTTCCACCCATCGCATCTCTTTCATCTCAGTGCCGGTCAGCCTTTGTCTTTACAACGAAATCAACCGGATCCTGACATTCCAGGTGAATGCCTTCAAACCATAATCCTTAAAACTTTTCATGGGTCTCATCCGAGGCTTGTTGACAGTTTTCATTCGTAGATAATTTAATGTGGCGGGTACCAAGCCCGCGCGCTACCGGATTCTTGAGCATTCTTAGTTTAGTGTACATTTAAATTTAAATAGCGGACCGCTTGCAATTTCGACGCCCGCTTGCAGCCGCATCTACTGGTGAAGAGACCCTACACTTGCGATGAAAGTCATCATCCTCCAAGGAAGGTGGTTATGGTAATTTAAAAAAAGTAAAACGTTCAATATTTTAATAAATCATGTAGCAAATTTACTCAATTTGATACTTGGAACTTAATAATACTGAACCGATTTCAACACCATAAACACCATTGGAATATACATTACTGTTAATATGTTGAGTTTTTTTGGTTTCATAACATGACAGGGTTGCCACCAATTAATAATTTTATTAGATAAACCTGTACGGTTGAATGAGTACGTATGAATGAATGTACTATGTCGATGTAATAACTTCCACAACTCAGCATTCACCAAGTTCTTCTTAGCCTCATATAAAAAAAAAACAAGCATATTTAAGAAACAAATCAAATAAAAGTGCGGTAAGCTGTTTAGACGGTTCAGATTTGAGATGTATATACGAATAAAGGCTCAAAAGTCAATGTATTTTGATTGTAACCGGCGACAACAAATGTATACATACTACATACATAACAAATTTATTATAAGGCATATATTTACATATTTGGAATAAAAGAAAGAAGGAAGTAAAAGTTATAAAATCAATGCACATTGTAAAAGTGAAGGGCACAGAAGGTGAAAAAAAAACAACAAAACAGAGGACAATAGAAGATGAAAAATAAGAATTTATCTTAGCTTCGTAACAGGTACACAGAATTTTTTATTTATTTTGTAAAGCTGGCGGTACATGTGTAGAAAAAACTCAATTTAGCTAAGTCTATACACATACATATGCACATATGTATATAGATGCACATATGTACATAGTCTCGTATGTGACGAATACGTGCGCTTTTACGAATATGTGAGTGTTGCCTAGAAAAATTACATGAAAATAATACAAATGGGCGACACGTAAAATCAAAACGATAAAAGTGATAAAAAACGTGAAGTGCTTAGATTGATGAAAATGGAAATAAAACAATACACCCACATGCACAATAGGGTGCTTCAAGAAACTAAGAGTTTAAATTTTTTTTCTGGATCAAACTGTTGCAAATGGCTCCAAAAGCCAAAAATTAGGCATATAATTTTTTTTTTAAATTTAACACATTAACCCCTTACAGTCTGATGGGTATTTAAATACACATCGACTCCTTTTAAAAATTTTATTAGTCGATGTTCTGTCTTAAAGTCAAAGGTGAGAGATTTCCAAAACAGGCTAAAATGGATTAGCAAAACTCTTTAGTAAGCTGGAAAATAGGAAATACTTGGAAAGAAAATTGTAATCAGTCTATATCCTGTACTTGCTTACCCTCTTGAGATCCTGGAGCCAAATAGCCTCACTAAATACCCGGAAGGCAGACGAGTATAGTATATGCTTAAAAAATGGTGAAATGAAAAGGCACTTTAGTATATAAACAACGTTTTTTTTACTGTTTATATTTATAAGCTTACTTAGCTGATTTTTTATTTTTGCTTCATGGCTTTCATGGGTCTCCATTATGGAAGTCAAAAAAACATTTGTTTTTATCAATATATCCCATTTTTTGCCATCACTGAGTTTTGTCCCAGATTATAGCGGGCACGCCTTTTCTGCTTTTCCATTTTCCAAAATTCAGGTGCATTGTTTTGTCCAGCGTACTAATTTATGTTGTCTACAATTAACTGAAGCACCACTGTCCATAACACATTCCCTAAGTCAGAGCGGGGAAAATGATCCTTCAAGATCAAAACCTTTCATATTTCAAGAAATTAAAATATTCGATATACAATACATATTATTAAATCATGTAGAAAATTCGGTCAAATTTGGAACGAAGAATTCAATTAGAGAGAAAAATGCTTGAAAATTGAGATTTTGAAAAATAGGCGTCATACGTTAGAAGTATGATAATTTCTATTAAGTACTGTTTATTGAAAATTAAAACATGCAGCGGGTATTTAAAGCTCGACTGCATACGAGCTTATACTCTTTTTTACCATTACAGCTAGGGTGGAAAATTACAGGCCAACATTTACTACGCTCATTCTGCTTCTCTTCTTAACACATTTGCCTTCCGTCTGACGTCAATAACGAAGACATTTTTGATAATGTCCAATTAAATCGGATGATGACTCATAACGCGTGAAATTTATGCCTGCATTAGAAGTCGAGCATAAACTGATAACAAAAATACTATGTATATAACATAACGACAGCTGTTGCTGTGTTGGCGTTGGTTGAGTCTAAATCTACTATTTTTCAAGGAGGCTTAAATAATATTTACCCTCCACCATTGATGGTAGGCTGATGATGTGTTACATACAAATATACATATGTATGTATGCACTTAGTATTTATTGTAAGCGCACGTGTGGATACCCGAAGTAAATAATGTCATGTATGCCTTAAAATGTACTTACAGTGGCTCCAAGCCAAAGGCGGACACTGTAGAAAAAAATGTTCCTTCCTAAAACTATTTGAACCAAAGCAATTAAGAAAAAAGATAAAATATTTTTTCTTTTACTCATTTATTGCACTTCCAAATAAAACATATAAATTAATTAGGTATTATAAAATATTCTAGTAAAACATTAAATAAGTGTAAATTCAATCCACAAGCCAAACTCGGACAATCAACAAGTTTTTTGAATTATCGAAATATATTTTAAAAACTAATATTTTGTATGAAGACCTTTATTTTTAATAACCATTTTGGGCCGGTTAGGCATTGAGTTAGCTAATTTTTCGCAAAAATAGGTTCGATTTTTTACCACACTTGTAATAAGATAGATTTCAAGTCATTTTTGCTTGAAACGGAATGCTGTCAAATTTTTGTGTTAAGATAGACCCATAAATTTTCGATAGAATTAATATCGGGATTTTAAAGTGGCGTTTCCAAAACATGGTGGCAATTATAAAGCAACCAAGAACGCACTTTGTAGGCCTTATTTTTGTATATCATTGTATTGGTAGAAATAGGTACCAATCATCACCGAGATCCAATTCTTCAAGACTTTTTGGTAAGTTTTCTCTTAAAATGTTAAGATAGTCATTGTGGTTAGTTATTCTTTCAATAAAATGCGAATATCCTGGTCCAGAAGCCGAAATGAATTCCAAACCATTACCGATCCGCCACCATGTTTGACAGTTGGTCCCAGATTGGGCAGTTGCAGCTCTTCATTTGGTTTCTTCCAAACATATGGTTTTCCATCGGAGCCAAAAATATTAAATTTACTTTCGTTAGTAAACATAATATTTTTTCCAAAATGAAAAATCCTTATTTTCATGTTCTTTTGCAAATTTTAATCGGATGGTCTGATTGCGTTTGCTGATCAACGGCTTTTGTCGGGCCTTTCTTCCATTCAGATCAGCCTCATGAAGTAGATGTTTCAGATGGTAGTTGCAGTAGATTTCTTTCGCAACTCATTTTCAGCTATAACAGCTAACTTTGGTGTACGAGTACTAAGAAAAGGATTATCTTTAACTTTTCGCAACAGATATCGCTTATCTGAGTCGGTAAAAATCTTGTCGTGGGCAGCTTTAGGCTTGTTTTCACACAGATTTTCCATCGTTGGAATGCTTATTAACCAACTTTCTCAATTCAATACTTCTTTGGCCTCTTTGCCTAGACATTTTTAAATCACAAACCGTAATTCCAACTATGTTTATATTAAAAAAAAACCACCCGTGGAGTTTCCGTTAGTCTGTTAAACACTATACTTGAAGTTGGTTGCAATTCTTCGACAGACTTGCATTTATTTATATGATAGTTGCAACTATACGAGTTTGACTTGTGCTTTGAATTCACATTTATTTGATGTTTTACTAGAATATTTTATAATACTGAATTAATTTATATGTTTTGTTTTCATATTTTAGAAGTGCAATAAATGAGTATTTGAAACAATATTTTACCTTTTTTTAATTGCTTTGATTCAAATAATAATCAATATTTTTAGGAAGGAACATTTTTTTCTACGGTGTTCGACTTTGGCTTGGACCCACTGTACATACATATTTTCGTGATTACGTCGGTGGGTTGTGAAAAATGTGTCTTCATTTTTTTGCACTATTTAATATATTTATTCTTCTTCTTCAAATTTATACGTTGAATGCTCTCATGCCATTCAATTATGTCAGTTTTAATAAACATTTCCTTACGTTTGTTTTTCTTGTGCACTCATTAATTTGCATACATTAAGGCGCATCAGCTAGGTGTGTATTCCTTTATAAAGGTACATATGAATGTATGCGTATACACATATGCGAGAGTTTATACACACACACACATACTAATAATAGCTGCTGTACCAACAAAATCAAAGGGAGCCATTCTTAATATTTGCTCGCTGTCTGCGTTAATTTGTGCAACTTCCAACGCCAATGATGGAATAATTTATATCCATAATAAGAGCGAAGATACCGCAAGCCAATGAGTTAGCTTTTTATATGATTGCATAGTTTAGAAAATTGTTCGGATTTTCGAAAATCACTTGCAAGCAGATAGTTAGTGACTTCAGTTGTGTGACGTGCTTCATTTTACTCACAAAAAGTAAATTCCACGCGGAGTGAATTCTAGGCAGAGTGAGTTGCATTCCTATAATTTTTCGTGATACTTCATTCGAAATTAAATTCATTATCGACAACAAAGAATTAGAAAATTTTCTTAAATATTTACAATGGAAAAATTACAAAATTATAAATATACAGACATTGATTTTTATGTGATTTATAATTATATAACAACAAATTGATATAGCATATGATGTAAAACAAAAGCTGTGTTTCTTTTGATAATTTATTAAATATTCTTTATTTGTTATTAATAAATTAAATAGCCTCTCGTTAATTAAAGCTGCTGAGAGTTGCCCATATTATACCTACTGTATGGTCTTAAGCTAAGACACACATTAATTATGAGATAACTATGGTCGGATTTCCAATAAGGAACCATTGACTATTTTAGCCATAGTACCGGGAATTTTTTAATGAAATTTGCAGGAGGTGTTGGGGACACTTAACACTTTCAAAGTTTTTTCATGTTACAATTTTGTCACTTGCTTGTGTGAAAATGTGTTGCTATTTTCAAATAATCGTTAACTCGCAGCTAAAGCAAGATGACCGTGATATTTCATTACTAGTGATGCCAGATCCTTCATAATTTAAATAGTTATTTTTAGCATAAAATACATTGGCATATAGAGTAGGAATATTTCTGTAAGCGAAAGGAGTTCTCTTATGATTCTGAGATGATAATAAATAATTTTTTGTAAATACCCAGAAAATAGTTCTACGCAAAAAATACTGTGGGTGGCGTAGGCGAAGTTGAGCTGACCAGGGTTATTTTTTTTTAAAGTGCGGCCGCAGGCTGCCTATTCAGAAAAGAGTTCTACGCAAAAAACACTGTGGGTAGCGTAGCCGAAATTGGAAAAGCCGTTGTGTTTTTGTTCTTTTTTTGTTTTCAGAAGGTTTTCTTTAACATTTTGCTTAGCAATATGTGGCAACACCGAAATCTCAGTTTAATGGATCTAAGAAGGAAAAATAAAGGTTAAACTTGACGATTTTGGCTATTTGAATAACAAATAAATTGAAGACTAGAATGCTCCGGAGGGCGTGACTTTCCGATCTTTTCTATAGATTACTGACTGCTGCTGAATATTAATTGCTGTAAGGCTGGGCTTCAAGGATTTTGTGAGTACTGTGTTACTTCTTACTGTTCTTCAAACGAAACTAATCTTCTTGGAGTTTTGTGATTTCAGATTTTAAAAAAATATAAAATGAAGAATCCAAATAGGCAAAACAAAAAATGTTAATATGCCTATTTGGCAATTTGTTTGATTGTATTGGTTGATAATTTTTGACAATTTGTCATTTGCGTTAACCCTTATGAATGTAATTTTAAATATTTTCATATAGTCATTTAGTTATTTATAGAAAGGGTTCAAGTTAAAGTGCCCAAATGCGTGATTATTAAAAACACAATCTTGAAATTTCTGGTCAGTAATTAATAAAGAAATTAGGTTTAAAAAATGCTCTTTTTCGTAAATACTGAGAAGAGAAGATGGTCCGATGAGGGTTATTTTTTATAAAGCGCGGCTAAAGACTGAATACTGTAGATGGCATAGCCAGATTTTAAAATTTCCCGGTAAAATGATAATTTTAGAACATTTGTTGACCGATCAGAGGAGGGCGGGGTGTGATTTCTCTTAAGCCTACCTATGTTCTTTCTAATGTGGGGGACTTTAGGTAACATGCCCCTTCCCTCTACGACTAATTAACCAAAAGGTTTTGAATACAAATATCTAAATATTCCCCAAAATTTTCAAGTCACATAAAATAAAATATCGAGAAGAAATAGATGACAAGCAACAATTTTTTTTGTTTGTTTTCTTTGGTGGACTGCTAAATACACTGACTCATTGTTTAGAGTCCCACGAGAAGAAATGTAAAAAAAAATAATGGGAAATCACGTATGGAACGTCATTGCCCCAAAGAGCACATATTTGTGCAAAACTTATTCAATCGGTGGAGTTTTTTTGCTTCAGGCTTGGAGCACAAACGATTGTGTCTGGATGTGATTCCTATAAAATGAAGCATTTTATTCTTAATAAATTTGGCTGTTTAAATTTATGTTTCAAATATATCAAACGAATCATTGTGGAAACTTTTGGGTCAGTCGTTGCGTTAATAACAGAAAAGTATCTGGTTTACTGTATACTGTGATCGAGACAATATCATAAAGAGTCACGTAAATTTTCAAATATTTTATTTGGCGCCAAACGTGGAACATGCCGAAAATAATTTATTTTCTAAACAATCATAGAATTCTTTCTCTGTGGAAAACATTTTATAGCACAAAACTTATTTTTACCATTGATCATTTTTTGAACACATATCTGAAATTCGCAAGAAAGTGTATAACTATTTCCTCTTATGTTAATATTGATTATAACTCGGAAGTATAAAACGCTCTACATAATTTATCAATCATAAATATGTGCAATAATTGCCTCCGAAATCGAAAATTTAAAGTCATTGTTCTAAACTGTTATATATTTGTTATAATATTCAGCACCAAGCAGTAAATCCAAATAGTTACAAAACATTTTATGTGCAAAGTCAATTCTCATATTTTACATAATAGATAACTTCCTCATAAATAATTTGCTAAAGTACTATGCTAATTGAACTCCATAAAACTAAGTGGCTGAATTGTAAAACTAAGCGGCTGAATTGTAGAAATGCAAAAAGTAGCAAAATGAAATTTTCCAACAGCATATTTCTAAGCCAAAACCAAACAAAATATCAATTAGTATCATGATTATGTGTAGATAATAAGAGCGAAAATTACTCGCCATACTGAAAATAGCAATATACATATATTCCATTATTCATTGTTCGCCTAACTTACATACATGCTGAACATTGTTAAGGTATCAAATGATGTAGCAAGTGAAATTTTGTGAGCATAATTCTGAAAGGGTATGTTGAGTAGATCATTTTTGTTGAACAAACTTATGGTCCAGCACGTCTGAGTTTTTTTTTACAGTGGGTCAAAGTTTTCATTTTTTGGTCGAAGGGAGCATTATACTATATGAAAAAAGAGTTGTATTGTGGAATTGTATGAGGATTATTTTTGTGGAAGATCTTAACCCTCTAACTGGTCTCTTTATGGGTCAATTTGACACTTTATTCGAGAAAATCAAAAAATATCCTTTAAAAAAGGACATTTAAGTATTAAAATATTCTACGAAAATGTTTGGCGGAAAATTTCGGTGGGGGTCACCAAAGACACCATTGTTGTAAATAAAACACTTTACGATTAATTGGCAAAATTACACGCCAACATACCAGGTTGTTCAATAACTTTTGGTGTTCGATAAGAAAACAAAATTTTATGGTTCAAAATGCACTTTATTATTCAGTATAATCTCCCTGAACATTAATGCACTTGCTCCAACGATCCTCCAGTCTGTGGATCCCATCCCTGAAGTGAGAATCCGGAAGGTCTGCAAAAAAAATACTGTGACATGGCGACACTAAATGGCTTGTAAACAAAGAATGGTATGACAGATTGAAATTAAACTTCACATACGTTCATATGAAGAGTGTTCCAACCAAACAAAAAAAATTTTGGGGTAGTAGCAACGCCCCTCTTATCGAAAGAAAAAAGTTATTGAACAACCTAGTATACAAAGCAGGTGAAAACGTCGTTGCGTATGTTTCCTCCTTTTTTGTGGAATACGCAACCGGTATTGATGGATGCTGACTAATTATAGGGTCGCTATTCTGTTCCAAAAATGCTGTTGGACAGTGTTTTTAAATGTTTAATAATTCTTTGGAAAATACAATACTGAAAGCTTTAACTAGCAACAACTTAGTACCTAAAAGCAATATTGTAAATTCTGAACTCCACCACAACATTGAATTGAAATGCTGAAAATCTATGGAAGATGATGAATGTAACTGCAACTGTAAAAAAAATGAACCGTACTAAATTTAGATTGCTTTTACAAAATTTGAAAATCACATATGTATGTACATATGTATGTAATGGTAAATAATGGTAATAGAAAGAGTAAAGACAAAACAAATAAGTAGAAACCTTTGACAAAAGTATACAAAAGTTTTCCTTAAAGGAACTTTTAGAGGGTGGATAATACCTTGAAAGGAGTCATTTGGATTTATATATACACTTGCTGTCAATAAAAACGCACCACCACTTTGGTAGACTATCTTCATCTATATAACTATAAATTTGAAAAAATTTCTGCTAGAGAAATAAATTATTTCTTTTGAAATTGGGTTGCATGCTGTTCAGTTATAGTTGTGTTTTGGTTGTGTATTTGAAAAGTTGGGCAAAATGCCAAATAATCGAAAGAAATAAACACGTGATCAAAAAAATTCGCATATTGGCATTAGATGAAGGAAATTTATTTTCGCGGCAAATAGCACCTAGAATTGGTTGTAGCCATTCAACTATTATTCGTCTTTTACAAAAAAAAAGAGAATAATGATGTGTTGGAGCGTAAAAAGGGATCAGGTCGTCCTCGAAAGTCAACTGAGAGAACAGACAACATACTGCGGCGGATAAGTTTAATCTATCACTTTAAAAGTGCACTTTTTATCAAAGCGGAGATGCAAAATTTTTACCAAGTGGATTTAAGTGGCGAAACCATACGCCGACGGCTTAGAGATGTGGATTTATATGGAAGACGCCCTGCCAAATAGCCACTATTAACACAAAAAATTAAGGCTGCACGAATTTCTTGGGCTAAAAAGTACCAAAATTGGAATCAAAATGATTGGCAACAGATTATGTGGTCTGACGAAAGCAAATTTAATTTGCTAAGCTCACAAACTTTGCTTTACGTGCGCCGCTCAGGTGGTGACAGGTTCCAGGATAATTGGGTAGTAAAGAAAGTTAAGTTTCGTCAAAGTCAAATGATTTGGGGCTGCTTTTCATACCATGTTTTGGGACCTTCACACCTTGTTGATGGAATAATGAATGTACAAAAATATGCCACAGTGGTTAACAATTTTTTAGTACCCGCAATTGAAGAGCATTATTCTTATACGGAACGCCTAATCTTCCAGCACCATGCCATCGAGCAAAATGGGTAAGTTTTAATTGGGAACAACTCTTGTATAAAACATCTATACAATATTTGTGTATATGATCCTATTCAGCTCGAATTTTTATTTTTAGTTGGCTAATACATTTAACGATCTAGGGATTCAACGCTTGGATTGGCTTGGAATCTCGAAAGATTTAAACCCTATTGAGCACTTATGACACATAAAGAGGCTTGAAATTGCTAAACAGAAGCCAACAAATAAAAGTCGATTGATATAGATTTTAGAACTGGTTTGGTATGGGCCTGTTATAAATAAATCAATTGAGGTCCTGGTGAATTCCATGCTTTCAAGAATTAAGGCAGTTATTTAGGCTAAAGGAGGAATGACTCATTATTTGGAAAGCCTATTGTGGAGTCTATATTTCTACCGTTAATGGTGAAAATGATTTAGTCGCTTAAAGTTAACTTCACATTGTTTTCTTTTAATTAATCATTAGTATCATCGAATGTACATTTTTGTTAATTTTTTTTAAATTAATTGGATATTCCTTATAAAAACCATTTTCGAGAAAATTTTTTGTGCATTAATTAATTTACACTATGTTGCCAAACAAATAAAAATTACCCGAATATTCTAACTTTATAAACAAATTGCTCATGTGATCTTATTTCAATTATATTTGGTGGTGCGTTTTTATTGACCGTAAGTGTATGTATTCATAACAGCATAAAGTAACTGAGAAAGATAATGACATACATATATACATATATTATTTTTTTGATCCTATGCTTTACCGACAGGGTGAAAATATGATGTAGATTGGCGGTGTGCCAACTTCAGGACCATTTTTCGTTCTCCGGAAACCGTGTTGCCTCCAAACCAATTTTGACAAGGGATGACGGAAAATCACGTACATCACATACATATATATTTGTATATATCAGTCACATATATATACCAAAATTCGTAGAATTATATCAATCCGTCCGTACAACGGATAACTCGAGAAATATTGGGCTATCTCAACGAAACTTGTATACAAATTGCCCTCGACGAAAGATGCTTTGGTATTGCAAATGGATGAAATCTGGTAATAACCACGCCCACATAACGGTGTTTTCTGAATATCAAAAGAATGCGACATTTCAGTAACCAGCAAAGATAATTTTCTGAAATTTGACACATAGGATTAGGCTTGGGAAGGGAATACCTGTGTGAATTCGTTTTTGGAAAATGGGCGTGACCCCGCAACTTTAGTGAAAAAGCTATATCTCCGAAACTATGTTACCAAACTCAACCAAATTTGGTACGCGCATTGCATTTGAGACCAGTAAGCAAACTTCAGAAAATTTAAAATGTGGGACAAAACCACGCCAATTTTTCATAACGGTAATGAACCAAAATTTAAAAAACCTTGATATTTAAGATAGTATTAAAGCTAATTTGCTCAAATTGAATGTGCATATTATATGTGACTCTTCACTTCCAGCTTTAGACACAGAACATCTTCGACGTATTTTCGCTAAACTAGACAGTCGAGAGGCATACGAGTTACGCAAAGACTTGGAATAATTTTTCAACAAAGCGCAAAAGTTAGCAGTTGCTAAGTGAAGAGTTTTGCTGAATTTTAAGAACATTATAACTGTTTTGTTTGTGAATAAAATACTTTTTAGCAAAGTCTTCATAATTTTTCTACAGCTTAGATTTATGGTATAAAAATATAAAATATAAGAGGTAGGAGTTGCTTTCGTCTGATTATAAGAATTTTTTTAATTATTATTTCTGACTGGAAATGCAAAGTGTTTATGGAAGTTGGTAGAATTTGGCAATGCAGTTGTGCCAAAGTGCCACGCATTATATCTACATTTTTGATTCTTGTATTTCATTTTCAAACCCAATATTATACATCAAATGTGAGCAAATTATCATGTATATTTACTAAAATATCGGAATTTTTTGATTTTTGTAATCTACCGTTATACATATATAATTTTCAAATGTATTTTTACTGAATTGAAACGAAAACCGTGTACGAAATTTAGAAGAGTTTGATGAAGTGGTTGGGGAGATAACATATTTACATTTAAGTGGGTTATGGTCATTTTACACAATTTTGTGAAACCCTCATATTTCTTTCTCCAACGAATATCTGTGTTTTTAATAAATTTTCAAATTATCCTTATTAAGTAGAAATCCATCTACAAAAATTGGTAGAAGTCGTCCAGGTACTTTAAGAAATGTATCTATTTGGTTTAAAGTGGGTGGTTCAACGCCTATCTCGACAAATTTTGTAACCTACGTCTGGCGCTCTCCAACGCAATTGCTCCAATTGCCAACTTGAGTTAATTGCATTTAACTGTTAATGGAATATCGCATTTTGATGATTTTAATTCCATAAATGTCGTCTGCCAACCCTAATTCTGTATATAAAATTTGAGAAAATTTTTATTAGCTACTTAAATATCGTATTTTTTGATTTTTGTAATTTACAGTTATTTGAGAGGTGAGCATGGTTTCTGTGAGTATTTTGCAATTTTAAAACTTTTACTTATGACTTGAAATGGACTGTTTTTACCAAATCTGGTAGAGTTTGGTAACACAGTTTCCGCGATATACCTATTCGCTCTGAAATGGGCGGGGTTACGCCCATTTCCAAAATTTTTGGACTATGTGTATTTGTTAGTGTAACCCCATTCTGCATATTAGATTTAACCAAATTCTCTTTAATACTTCCTAAAACATAATTTTTTTAATTCTTATAAATTACCGTTAAACAGGTAGGCGTGGTACAATTTTCCAAATTTTGCTTGCTAATTAAAATACAAAGTGTATACCAAATTAGGTTAAGGTTGGTACCATAGTTTGGGAGATAAACCTCTTTGCTCTAAAGTGGGCGATGCCACGCCTATTTCCCACATTTTTGGGTTTCGTGTATTTATTAGTGCACCCCATCCTTCACATTAAATTTGAGAAAATTGGCTTTGATATGACTGCAGTATTGCGTTTTTTTTATTTTAAGAAATTGCCGTTATATGAAAGGTGGACTTGGTTTTTGTCCAATTTTTTTTACTTTTTCAATAAACCGTTTGCACTAAAGTGGGTAGACCATGCCCATTTTCCAAAAAAAAACACACGCTTTCCTTTGCAAAGCCCAATCCTTTGTGTCATAGTTAAGAAAATTATCTGCTTTTGATTTTCATTCACGCCGTTATGTGATCTTGGTTATTATCTGATTTCGCCCATTTGCGACACCACCCTACCCTGGGTCCAGGGCATTGTGTATACCAAATTTTGTTGCAAAGCCCAGTAGTTACTCGAGTTATACATTGTGCAGACTGTTGGACGGATGGCCGGACAGATAGACATAGCTTAATCATTTTCGCTATTAATTCTAAGAATTATGGTATATACATATGTATGTCTACATATATCTATTTCGATTATATTATGCTGTTACAAACAACCGTTAGGTGAACAAAGTTATAATACCCTTCACCAGTGAGCTTGTGTATAAAAAAAACTGTTAAACAAGAAAGAATTTTATTAAAAGAAAAACTAAATTAATTCGAAGAAAGTATTACATTTTTAAAATTGGGGATGGGGGTGCGAATCCCAAATATCCACCCCTACCACCTCGGCTGCGCCAATGCGCACATCTGTATGTATTGCAAAACTGTTGGTTCATAAAATACTTTTTCAAAGATTTATGAAATAAATTTCGTGCTAACAAATAACAATAACAATAATAATTAATAACAACAAATGAACAAAATTCATGTTTTATTTGTGCAAAACTTTATAAAGTCACCTAAATCAAAGTCGGACGACGTAAAAATATCCATACAAACCAAGTACATACACAGTTTTATAAATATGTATGTAGATATATAAGTAGGAAAGTGAGAGCAAAGTGAGTAGCAGCAATGTCGCTTAGCCAGCAGTTACGCAGTGGTTCAAATGGTGTGCTCTTTTCGCTGAGTTATGTATTTAATTGTCGCTTAACGGAATTTGACCGCAAAACTCGCTTTCAGTTGACTTCCTGTATATTGGGCTGAGAAATTGTTGTTACTTTAGTATCGAAAGTACTTCGTTTCTAGCATCGTGTGCCTTCTTGCTGCTGCATTCATTTACTATGGCATGGGATTTATTTGCACTCTGCAAAAATATTGAGGTCAGGAAATGCGTGTGTATGTTTTGTTTTGTTCTCTGTGCAAAGATGTATGTACATGTGTATGTATATATACTTATGTGTATAAATTCAAGTTCTAGTTTGTTTATTTGAACTGGCTGTAAAATAACCTTGTTAGGAGTAATGCAACTGGCTAAAAAATAAATGGGAACTACGCTTATGCGAATTAATTTTCAATGGCAATTTCACGTGAAGTGTCCAACAAAAAATAAAAAATTGTCCAATCCCTCATTAATTTCTTTGTTATTTATGTAAGTAATTGGTAAAGTGGATTTTAAACAATTTTTAATTTTTCTCAAAATCTTATTAATGAAAAATATACGGATAACTGCACCAGCACCATACTTTTCTAATATCTGGATATATCAACTCATGCGCCGCCTAGCGGATGAATATTTCACAGGAGTACTTATCGTTACACTACTATTATACGTCTATAATTGTATAAAAATCGGATTATAAATACTTCTAGCGCCACCTAGCGCGTTTATTTTTCATAAAAGTATCTTTTTATTGCACGAACACCATGTTTTTCTATTAGCATCAATATCGGTCCATAAGTACGGATTTTCGAAATATCTTGACTCACCACCCAATGGATTAAAATATAGTAAAATACTGCAAAAATTTGTTTCTGGTATGTTTGGCAGCCCATTCAATTATTGTATACCAAGGAGTCAGCTGGAAGTTCTTAAAAATTACCGTTGAATTTTGTATTTGCTTTTGTTTTTTTTTTTGAGATTGCCTTGCCCATTTTTTTCATGCAAAAACCTGAGTATACAATGTTCGCAATTGTTATTTGTAAAAAATCTCAAAATTAATTTTTTCGGGTGTCCAATTATGAGGATGACTCACTGTAGGTAATAATTTGTTAACAAATATGAATATTTTGATAAAAACAAATTATGTGAAATTATTTTAAACACATGTAAACAGAAAATACAATAGTAACTTTTTAAGTTTGCCTCGAGCATTTTTCGTTAACTTAAGTTTTATCAGATATATATGTAGTATTAAATCCGCAGAGTTTAACTGCCGTTTGTTTATTATGGATGAAATAATTTTCACAATAAAACAAAATTTTATTTAAAGTCGATTTATTTGGTATTTATATTATAGTAGGAAGGCTTTTTAAATATTGGTGAAATTTTTTTGAGTTACTTGTTACAAAATTATAAATTTCTAAATTCCGATAATCCCTGGATTGTAAATATCGAAAATATATGCGGATAACAGTATATCGACCTAAACAGTAGGCCAGTAGGTCTGAAACGATTTACGCTGTCACGCGGAGGATTGCTATTGCCTGCCGGGAGACGACCGCTATTAGAAAGTATAATTCTATAATATTTGATGTCACTTGTCCCGAACTTCGGCTTCGGTCATGTTCGGCCACCAAATTTCGGTTCGGCTTCGGCCAAAAAAAACTATACGCTGGGTGAAGATTTCGAAATTTTTGTGTATTTAAAAAATGTATAAAGTTTTACGTGACAGTGGAAGAATTTGCAATATTCATATTGAAATAAATTACAGTCGCTGAACACGAAAATAAGTTTTATTTGTTTGTCCAAAGAAGCGTTTTCGAGATAAAATACAAGAAAAACCTCTCTTCGAGGTCCTATTGCAGTTATTGCCCCAAAACTATATCTAGTGGGCAAATATTCAGTTCAGCAAGCCAGCTTTATACCGATATACACAATCACTTGCAAGGTGAAAACATCGATAGAGTATTATTTTTTAACTACAATATGAAATGATTATATTTCGAGCATTAAAAATATTAATTTTTTTTCCTAATTTTTACAAAAATATGTTTGTATGTATGTGATTCCTGAAGTGGGCGTGATTTAAACTAATGTATCTTATTTTTGAATAAAAATAATAAAAGAAACTAGAATTTTTAAAAACTCATTGATCACTAATTATGTTAGACCTTGAAAATGTTCTGTTCTGTTTTCACCTAAAAATCGGTGTTCGGGCGTTCTCTAATAATGAGAATAATAATGAAAAAAAATAGAAGGAAAATGAATCTGCAACGAAGGGCACTTTCGCTCTACTTTCGTCCTTCTGGAAAAGTTAGGCAATCCGCTCGCTATCTATAAGCATTATATGGGAATGTTCCCCTAAAGAAGCATGCAAAAGAAGAATGAAGAAGATGTCAACAGCATCTTCAGCAACAAGCGATTACAAGAACTCCACATGATAAATAGAAGGGACCTATTCATAGCTATCAGAAACCATCCGGCTAGGCTGGAGATCCCACATAACGATTACGGTAAAAGTTGCAGAGACGAAGAGGTGCCGGAAACTCTTAAACATCTACTGTGCAAGTGTCCCGCACTGAGAAGAAGGAAAAAAATACATGGTATTAAAATTCTTTGAGGACCTAAGAGACGCAAAAAATTCTAATATTCTTATACTCTACTCGATGGTTTAAGTAGGAGGAAACGGGATAATTTCAATCCAACATAATCTTCGTATCAATCATATAAAGTCTACCATATAAATTGCCAGTATTGGTGCTCTATAGCTCCCATACAACTGGGCTAATAGGTTTAATCCATTTCATGGCATTTTTTCGGAAACTGTGGGGAACCGAACGTAAGCTCGTTCTTCTAATGTGTTATTTCCTTTTAAATTACTTAACACTCTGCTTCTCCACATTCTTCTTTTTCCCTTAAACTGCATTATTAAACAGAAATGATAAATAAATAAATAAATAAGTTAAAACTTAAGCCAAGAATCTAAGAAATTATAAAAAATACTGTATCTGAGATAAGAACATACTTTGCAAATTCAATTAAAACAGTTATTCATATGTACTTATATATAAATTTCCTTTTTCATTTCAAATAATAAAAATTAATACAGTAATATCGAAAACTGCACTTAGAAAATCAGCATATAAAAACATTGATCTCATATGAAAACCTCAGAAGACAATTGTGTAATTGAAAATGGTTGTATGAGTAATCTAACCTTTCATAGTAAGGGTACTCATGCAAAGGCGTATACACCTCGTAAATTGGGTAAATTGAGACATTTTCAACCCTAGCAAATGAAACATCAAAATTTGTGTGTAGAGCGTTTTGCACAAATAACTAGGGCAATTTTGCGTATCGATTTTGTCGTCCAAATTCACCTGTGTCCATATTTTCCTTTGAAAACAATTGTTCTCAAATATCTGTCTGCTTCTCCACCGATTGTATCTAGTAGATAATTGTTCAGTGGTGCAGGTCAGCTTTAAACCGTTATATGGAGGCAGTTGCTAGGTGGAAAGGCATTACATTAAACTAACAAAAATATTAAATTTCGCGCATTAAAAATATAATTTTTTTATTGTTATTTTTACCAAAATATGTATGTATATTCATGTGATGAATTGAAATGTGTGTGAATTAAACTAATGCATACCTGTAAATGTTTTAACAACAAAATGAAAAATTAAACTAAAAAAAATTCATTGATTATACATACATTGCCTTAAACATAGAAAACGTTCGGTACGGTTCAGTTCGGCCGTTCTCTAGTTATTACAAAATATACTTTGTACTTACTTGAGAAAGTGGCAAATCTTAGGTATTTACTTATCGAAGTTTCACCCAAACACCAAATTTCAACGATGTTTGACGTACGTCCTCAAAGTAAAAGCTAATTAAAAACTGCACGTCGAATAGTGGCAATCACTACCTTTGTTTAAAGAAAAAGTTAAACTTCCGATTGCGGTAATGTTATAAAAAGGATTTTCAATAAATTAATATTCGTCTTTGTATGGATTTGTGCTTTTCTGATCTTACATTCATTTTTCACATTTCAAAGCGCGAGCTTCCTGTAACCAAAAATGTTGGCATACAGTTTCGTGTAATAAAAAAAATTTAAACAGCACGTCTACAAATTTTTTTACGACCCCCTATTCATGAAAACTATTTAAGGCTTTCCTTAACATAACTTTAAACTTCTAATTTACTCCTCCTCACTTGAAATGTAATTAGTCAAAGCTGTTAGCAACCGTCTTTCTAGATTTAAGCGTGTCCAGGCTGTCATTCTGTCAACTGGCCAGCCAAGTGAGCGGAACTTTGCACGTAATAAGTGCAAAACACTTCTGACACTTTGTTATACGCCGACCAATTATTGTAAATATTATAGGCGTACAACAGCAAAAAGCAACAAACAAAAGGAAACCCCACTACTCTGATTATCCGGTATTTATGTATCTACATATGGGAGGGAGAAGATTCACCAAATTTTTGTTGCTGTTGGTTTTTTCCCTTTTGCGCTACCCTCTAAGCTAACACATTTAGTATTTCTTCTTTCCATATGCTACTATTACAAATAATAAAATCTGGTTCAGAAATAATTGCTACCGAAATCCAAAGTTAGGCGTAAAAGTTTTCAGCTGTATCAGCTTTGAAAGGAAAGGTATTGGCGACAAACAGCAAAAACAAGAAAGCCATAAAATAGAGAAAAAAAAAGAAAAATGTTTTGCGAACTTTGCAGCGGTAAGGTAATGGCAGCTGGGTGTTAGCGAAATGCCAAATGAATGTTTCGTAATTTATTAACCAATTAAATAGCCATTTTGCTGTAATAATCGAAACTTTTGCGTCAAACAAACTGAATTAGTATGAGTAACACTCAAAGCGTTAAGCGTCCTTTTACTACGGCGCTGCTTGGCAAGTGTGAGCCAAGGATGGCAGACAATTACGAAAGTATTTATACTGCGTAGGATATGGGCATAAATGTGTTTGAAAGTCTGTACAAGAGGTTGAAGTCTGGGCGATTTAAGTTAGTGGTAAGAGGCTGCGTGAGTACATTGTGTAAACGAATGAATGATTGAGCGCTCGAGTAGCTGAACGAATGCTTTGCTGTTACATTCAGAGAGAATCTATGAGTGTGGCGATTTTACTTCTGTTTTTTACATCCTGCGACAAGATTATGATTGCATAAGAATTTTATGTTGATATATACAATCTTTTTTGTGTGGCTGAGGAAATAATTAAACTTTACTGTAAGAAAGGTCCGTAAAAAGAAGCAGATATATATTGGGCTCGTTTTCTTGTAACCTAATTGCAAAAGAACACTAGGTTGGATAACAAAATGCATGTAAAGCAACAACACTAACTCTCGGAAAAACATGCGAGTTGAGGCAACTCGGTAAAATGATATCCGACCTGAGATGTAGCGTTGGAAAGTGAAAAAACTGCGCTATTGTGAATTAGCCCTAAGAAAATAAATGCGTAATTTAGATTTAAGACCTAATTCGTTTTTATTTGCATAATATTTGTAAATATATAACTACATAAACCTCAACTATTTTCCATTCTTAAATAGCAGTAAACCAATTGCAACATTCATGAAAGAGGCTAGCAGGGTTGCTTTTTCAACTAAAGGGAATTTTATCCGAGTTCGAGGGTTCTTTTGTAACTCGGGTGTAATAAAATGGGCCCATTATTACCTATAGTAGGCAAAATGTCGTATTCAGAGAGCAAGTTTGCTATTGCAAGCTTATACATGCAACCTAACCTATTAGTAGTATTTTGCACTTAATTTTTTTTAAGATTTTCACTTACTATGGAAACCAATAATAGAGAAATAGTTTCTTTTTTTTGTTTGTTTGAGGAGTGTTGGTGAAGGAACCTCTTCAGTACCAAAGTTAATGTTCAATACTTTCCAATCTCCTTCTCATTATGAAAGCCCATTCTATTAGAATAAGAGGGCAATTTGAAAAATCCGTGCAAAATTCATCAGGCGTATCCACTAAAAAAAATTGGTGTTACCGTATTAGAGTACCAACCTTCAAACCATTAATTACGCAACTTAAAGAAGATTTGTCCAATAAAAGCGAAGCATGATAAACATTTTTCGGACTCTTCACCATCAATTAGTGTGATTTGCGAGTGGATCGCTGATTTTTATCGTGGTCGTACGAGCACCGATGATGATGAACGTTCTGGAAGGCCAAAAGACGCTTTCACGTTCAGGAAACGATACAAAAAATCCACGATATTGTTTTGAACGATCGAATAGTGCAAGTGAGCGAGATAGCTTACATGTTGACGATCTCAACAGAACGTGTGCACAATGTCTGAATGCTCGAAAAATTGAATATTAAGATGCTATCCGCAAGATGGGTACCGGGCTTGCTCACAATAGACCAAAATGCACCGGCTCACACTTCAATGAAAGCATTGGCTAAACTGAATGATTTAAGCTTCCTCATCCTCCATACTCTCCAGATTGGGTTCCCTGCGACTATTATCAGTTTCCTAGCATGAAGAAATGGCTCGGTGTTAAGAGCTTTTTATCAAATGAAGAAGTTGAAATGGAAATTGAGGCATATTTTCGAGACTTTGACGCTTCTTTTATTGCCTGGAAGACGCCCTCAAGACGAAGAGTGTTTTGGTTCTTAAATAAGCTTAAGGTAACATAAGACACATTTTCTAGCTGACTAGTAAAATTTTCTCACATAGTTAAGCTGTAATAAGTAAATATTGAATCTTTTATACCTTCCATGAGTATAAAAACTGCATTTTTAGTTTACAAATATTCTATTTGAAAATAGTATTTTTTGATATAAAAAAACACAATAAGTTTTGGTGTAAAACAACATATTTGAACCATTAGTGGTATGTGCGATAGACATTGTAGGGTATCGACCTTGGTCATTTTCTCAATAGACTCTACACGACTCATAATTAAATCGCTCATATTTGAACAATGAGTTGATGGAAAATATACATAGGTGGAAGTGATCCCATCTAGATGATTTAGATTGTACAATTATTAGCTGCTTTGGTACCGCTGAACAATCAATGGTGTGCAGGTATTGTGGTCCGATATTGTCTGTACCGCCAAATGATTAATAAATATATTATTATCCATCGAGATTAACCCATTAACGACGTATGTTACATACATGTAACGCGAGCATACCGTTTGAATTTAGACAAATAAAAAACAAAATTGAATTACACTTAAGTTTTTAGACATGAAAATGTCTTTGAGAGGAGTGCTTTAATCGTTTTGTGGCATTGGTAGATCAGTTTATCAAAACAAGTGGAATAAAGCAGTCGCGTTTACTTTCGTGTGTTCAGTGAAGCTCAAAAAAACACCAAATGGCAAACAGAAGGAGGTAAGTATTCGTTTTTTTGAACTTGCGTAATTACAACTGTTAAGTTTTTTATATAGTGATGTTTTGTTAAATTCAGGCAATATTTTATGCTAAAAAGTTTTCGATTTTCATGCCTTAAATTTTAATAGCCAGGCATAAACTGAAGGCGTTACATATATGTAACATCAGTCTTAACACCGAAGAGTAGCGTATCACCGTTTGTATTACGTTGTGTTTGTTTTTATTCAAATTTTATTAGAGAATTGATGTCTGTACAAGATGCGATGCAATTTCTAGAATCATTAGATTCAGATGATGAGGATATTGTCAAACTGTTTTGTGAACCACCAGAGGAGGAGGAACTTTCGGGAGAAGACTCAGCTGATGAAGACGATGCTGGTCAATTACACAATTTACCACGAAAGCAACTAATGGCTCCATGTGAATTAGTTTGTCGGTCGGGAGACAATAATATACTCTCTGATAGACTTCCAGAAGAGGAATTCAGTGCGTTATTAACAGATGTTGTTAATAACTCGTACACAAATATACACACTAGTCTTTTAGAATCCACACCCTCAACTACAATGCATAGTACTCCAGAAACTTCGAAAAAAGCAAAGTCCTTAGAGGATGTAAGTAGTCCACGTTCCCTTGCTAACCTGCAACCAACGCCATTCGCCTCTGAAGAATCTGCGCCAAAAACACCGGAAAAAGAGGTAGTATTTATTGACATAACACCACAAAAGCTGGAAGTACGAGGCCCGAAAAGAGCAAATATATCCAGACCAAGCATTCCCCGTGCGAATAAGAAAATGAAAACAAGTGATATGGTGTGGCTTGATGCTGAAGAAGGAACAGGTGCTAGACTAGCATTTCCAGATGCTGACTACACTGATTGCTGTAATTTACGACCATATCAACAATTTGAAAAATTTTACAGCGAAGATGTTTTAGAACTTATTTGTGAAGAAACAAACAAATACGCTGTCTTAAATGATGTACCAAATCCAAATGTGACCGTAACTGAAATGAAAGTCGTAATAGGAGTTATGTTGGTCACTGGTTATACGTCCCGACCGACCAAAAGAGATTACTGGTCAAACGATAAAGATTTGTTTTGCGCTATGGTGTCAGATGCAATAAGACGTGATAGGTTTGAACTAATACTTCGCTACCTTCATTTTGCTGATGCTGGTTGTTATTCTTCTGACGACAAAATCTGGAAATTGCGACCACTTACAGATGCTCTGAAAAAAAAGTTTTTGAAAAATTTCAAGCCAGAACCCGATTTATCATACGACGAGTCTATGGTGGAATACTATGGACGTCATGGATGCAAACAATTTATTCGTGGAAAGCCATTACGTTTTGGATATAAGATGTGGTGTTTAAACACACCTCTTGGCTACCTCATAAATTTCGAAATGTATCAAGGGAACAATCCGCGCACAAACCCAGAATATCCACCAAAATATGGAAAAAATGCTTCGCCATTATTTTCGATGATTGATGATTTCGATGATGATACAAAGCAACTTCCTTTCGCTTTTTATTTTGATAATTTATTCACCTCAATTGGAATGTTGCTTGGATTGAAACAACGTGGTTACTATGGTACCGGAACTCTTAGGGAAAATATGTTGCCAAAATTATGCCCATTACCTAACAAAAAAGATTTGAAAAAGAAAGAGCGTGGGTTTGTTGTGAATAAAAAAATTGAATGTGCTGACATTTATATTACTAAATGGGTCGATAATTCGGTAGTGACTATCGCTTCCACCATTTTTGGAAAAAATCCAATTAGCAAAGTGAGTAGGTATTCTAGAGTTGAGAAGAGAATAATTAATATACCTCGTCCGTATGCAGTCTCTCGATACAATGCTAGTATGGGTGGAGTTGACAGAATGGACCAAAACGTAAATTCCTACCGCATCGGAGCCAGAGGAAAAAAATGGTGGTTCTCAATTTTCACCTGGCTTATCGATGTTTCTGTTCAAAATGCTTGGCTGTTACACCGCAAATCCGGCTCAGCGCTCTCTCAACTTCAATTCCGTCGAGCTATAGCAGAACATTATTGTTTGACTCTGGGTGTACCAAAGCCACCGAGTGGTTTTCGAAACCCAAAAACTCGAGAAGAATCTCAATGTTCTCGTTATGATTGTTACAACCACTTCATTTCGGTTATACCAAATAACAAACGGCGCAGATGTCAAGGGAGTGGCTGCACCTCCAGCGTAACAACTTGTTGCGAAAAATGTAATGTGGGCTTATGTGTTAAGTGTTTCAAAAATTATCATTTTTTTTCTTTATAAACATTATATTTTTTGCCTTTTTGTCTTACATGAAATACATATATGTTGTCATTACAAGTGAACTTGAAATTTCGTTTATTATTAACTTTATTTTTATCGGCATAGGCGAACTTTGAACTTTTTTCAAATTCAAATTTTTGTATCGTTTTATGTAGTACTTTGTAATATGAAATATTTTCCCTTTCCTTTTTGTTATTATAATAAAAATGGCATCACTATCTTAAGAAAACCTCACTTGATTACTCAATTTTATTTCATATACCATATCCGGCCTGTTGTTACATGTATGCAACAGGTGGCCCCACCCACATCGGCGTAAGTTTTTCTTTTTTTCACTTACACATGCCTTTCTATGCTCTATCCTAGCCTACTCTACAAATTTCAGATCTCTCCTTAGAAATTTAGGGTCTCGTCGTTAATGGGTTAACATATCATTTCATATTCATGAAACTTATTAAAATGCAAAGATCTTTCTTACAGAACTCTTCTGGCAGCTGTCTTTTAACTCGCCACAATCTTTCGATAGACAAAAGTCTTATGTAAGACAAATGTCTTTTCTGGTTACTATCTTTAAAGCTCTGGTGACCGCCGTAGCCGAGTGTGTAGCGTGCACGCGCTTCATTCGGTGGACCCCATGTTCGAATACAGCTCGGGGCAAGTAACATCCAAAAATTATAGAAAAAGTTTTTTCTCATAAAAGTCGCCCCTCGGCAGGCAACGGCAAACCTCCGAGTGAATTTCTGCCATGAAAAAACTTCTCACAAAAAACATTCGCCGTTCGGATTCGGCGTAAAACTGTAAGTAGGTCCCTCAATTTGTGTTACAACATCAAGACGCACACCACAAATTGTAGGAGAAGTTCGGCCAAAATCGCTTAAGCGGTTATAGCGCCAATTAAGTAAGTAAGTAATCTTTAAAGCCCTATTTTACAGGTCTTTGCCAGAAGAGAGTTCAGAGATTATTTACGTTCTTTCGGAAGAGAATTGTGAAGCCAGTTGGAAAGACTTTTTGTATTCTGGCGCAAAGATCTTACACAAAGAGCTCTCCTTTGAACATTCATGCTGAAATGTTTTTTGCGTATAGTTAACATAGCATATTTTTAGACTGATGTTTTAACTTAAAAATTCATAAACATCCGCAGTATACTTATGCTATATAACAAGCAAACGAAAAGCTCGAACTCCATTCTATTCGTGTCGGTTTGCCCGAGGACTGCCATTCCGACAATCCAAAGTTCGATGCCTTGGGCATTCAAAATCAAGTTTTATTTTACTTCATTTTTTTTAAACTAAATTTTACTTAAAGTTTGCATTCTTGAAATTTTATTGAAAATGTTTATATCTCACATTTCCTGATTTTCGCGGCTATTTTAATATTTTTTATTGCTTTCAAGACCGAATAGACATTTGTCTTACATAAGACTTTTGTCTTCCGAAACACTGTGGGGAGTTGAAAGACAGTTTGCTAGAATAGCCCTGTTAAACTATATTTGCCAGAATAGGCCAGATATTCTCCTGAGTGCATAACCGTTGACGAAAAATGAAGACTACTTAAACTTGCCGATACTGCTAATTGGCCGCACACCTTCAATGACCCATCAGAGGAAACTTTTTGTATGCACATTTCTCTTTTGGAAAAAATTACTTTAATTGTGTTACTTTCAACTTCTATGTAGTATATATTTGGCTCCGTAAATTTCAAATATGACAAAAATTTGTAAACCCAAGTTTCAAACATTCAAACACATTCTTACTGTATGAGTTGTACCTATTGTTTTTGATGTCAAGATGCTCTATATATTCTCGTAAATACTATAAAAATCCTTTATTAAAATGATGCGTTTATAATTATGACGTTCGGTGTATGTATACGTATGTATATGATTTCATATGTAGGTGTGTACGTTTGTGCAAATTGTGCGTAAATTTTCGTGAAATTTTAATCATTACGAATGTCTGTAATAAAACTTCATTAAAATAATTTCATAAATCTGTTTTATATATACATACATATCTGTGGCGTTTTGCCATAACATCTTAAGTCTTAAAATTGAGTTTTGAGATATTGGCGATTTTCTCTCAAATCTATTGTGTTGAAATTTAATGAGTTATTGTTAATCAAGGAAAAAGTAAAACTATTTCTAAAGACATTCTAGGCAGATTTTGAAAAAATATTTAGTAAGGAGTATGTTTTATTCGTTGTTTTGTACATAAGATATTTTAAAAAACGGAAAGTTAAGAAAAATCAAATGTTTTAATGTATGTAATATTTTCAAAAATAAAGATAAGAGAAATACAAAAGGCGATAACTTTCTTTAAAATTGGAATTTTTTAAATCGGATTGGACACAAATATGGCTTATGAGTAGGATAACTAGAGTATGACCTTAACTCGATTTTGACTTAAGTCGACTTAAGATGTTTTGGTAAATTGCCACTGATATTAACGACGTCTGTCACATCCACGGCCGCTTGTCAAGGAGATTCTTTATGTAGCAAGCCAGATTAAAATTGAATTGAATATTTGAAATTAATGTTGCAAAAGAATTTTGAATTTATGGTAATATTGTTTGCTTTGTTTCTGAAATTATGATTATAGATAGTTTGTGAGCATAAGGAAGTGCTAATTAATGAGAATGTAAAAGAAGTTTAAAACCAAGGAGGATTTTTGTTGTGCTTTTGAAAAGCAAGAAGCTTAGTAGCAATAATAATAATTACTTTTCGTTCAGTTGGTGGTTTGCTTTTTGATGATGAACAAGAAATTAGGGGACTACAATTTAATGCCGACTCCGAGCTGTAGATAACAAGATTTTTATGAGAGAAATCTTCTCGAAGGTTTGCCTGCCATTACCTGCCGAGGAGCGATTGGCTATTAGGAAAAACATTTTTTATGTTTGTTTTTGTGTTACATGCCCTGGGCGAGATTTGATGACAAATTCATTAGGATTCTTACAAAAGCAGGACGGGTTCTGAACCTCAGCGGTTAGGAAACCCTTGAGCTGCTAATGGACACCCATTTCACTGGGAACACAACCGTTGTCTATCGATCCCCTCTCTATTTATTTAAAATAGCTATTGAAAGCTTTAAACCAAGTAAAACAGCAGGGTCGGACGGGATATACTAATTAGGATATTGGCGGTGTTTGCGAAATGACTCTCAACTATTTTAGGGCTTGTTTCAAACTGAACCATATACCGTTATTATGGAGAAATGTCACGGCCGTTTTTATTTCTAAAGCCGGAAAGGTCACACTTACTAATCTAAAGGAGCGTAGGCCTATCAGTCTATCCTCCTTAAGACACTCGAGAGGATTGTTAGCAGCGTTCTCTCTAATTCTGCCTGGTAGCCTTCTTAGACATTGAAGTGACTTTTAATAACGAGGCTATAAGGGGTACCGTTAGAGCTCTAGGGGTGGTGGAGTTTATCGGACAACTATCCTGCGGTACAGTGCTAAAAGCAAGGTTGGGAGAAAGAGAATTGTCGAGGCGCGTGTTGAGGTGGACGACCGAAGGAGGAGTTCTATCCCCGATTCTGTGAAACCTAGCAGTAAAAACACTTTTGCGGGACACAGATTTGGGGAGAAGCTAAAGTTGTCGCATACGCTGATGACGTAGAAATCGCGCTAAGGGGGAAGTTTCCGCAAACACTGTGCGAGCTGATGCAACGAACGCTTCAGGATGTATCCAAATTGTCCATCCGCTGCGGACTTAGGGTCAGCTCAAGTAAGGTGGAACTCGTTCTCTTTACGAGGCGGTATAAAATGCCTTTGGTAACTCCACCGGAACTGAATGGCGTCCGGTTAAGGTTTGCTACAAGCGCCAAATTTCTCGCCGTAATTTTAGATTAGAAGTTGAACTAGAAAGAGAATACAGCTGTAAGAGAGCCATAGGCAAGAAATGGGGCCTTTACCCCCTAAATGAAATTAGCGTGAATCCCCCGGCCCCCTCAAATATGTTTCTGTATAAGCCACTGTATATTTATATATATATCTGTTACAAGCCTTATTGAGTTCATGTGCAAAATTATTTAAAAAAAGCCAATATTTTTGGAGTGATTTACTTTTATTGTTATTTAAATCAATAAAAGCTTTTTAACAACTGTGTTAATATGGTTTGGTAAATATATTTAGTTTGTGAGTAAAAATTTGCAAAAAAAATATCAAAATTTCCATACCAGTATTTTGTTGAGAGGGCAATGCAGCTTCAGCAATTTACGAAAAGTATAAACGTCAATAAGCACAGTTTATGGAAAAAATGCAAAGTGAAACCCCACCTCCCATTTTTGTATGATCTAAAAATTTCAAAGGCTCAAAAAATTCTGGGAACTTACACTTCCAACCTAGGGAATATGACTGCCTGCCTATTATGCCTGCCAATTTATTTATGACATTTTAAATAAAATCTACTTAACTGATAATCTTATACATATGTATGTAGTATGTAAGTGCCTTTTTCAGATAAGACTTCGTATGTATCAGTGTTTTTGTAAATGCTTCATAGGTTTTTCCCCACCTATAAAAATTTCTCGCTCAATTTACTTTGACACCAGCCTACTAACAACTCATGCATATTAAAATAAATAACCGTATTGACCCTTTTAGCGCAATCATATGGGAGCTTCGTATACGGCAAAGGTGTAATACAAAAAAAAAGGATACCTAATCAAAGAAAACAAATAAAAAATAAAATGTACTGAATGCCAATTAACGAGCACGCACAACTAGGTCCCTCGTTTTTATTTAAAGAGGAATCTAATGTGAAAGTGACTGTGCGACAGAGTTTTAAAAAATTCAACAGTTTCACTGACAAAGGTGCATGGCCACGAAAATGGTGCCGTCACAACAGCAAAGGTTGGCTTAGCGCACGGTACAAGTGTACATATGTATGTAGGTATGTATGGTGCCAGGCATGCACGAAGTATCTTTTAAAAGTTCTACGTATGTATGTATGTATGTACTATGTGTAAACCGAAAAAGAGGCATATCTGCAATAACAAAACGTTGGCTGTGCTTTGCCCAACAAATGGGCGGCGGTATGCCATGACGTGCCGCATTTTGGCACGCCATGCCGCAGCGCAAGTTTCAACGTTACTCCTTTCTTTTCATTTAATTTAAAGCGCCAGCAGACTTACAAACACATACATATACACGTATACATACATACATATGTCTGAAAGAATGCACGTATACGAGTACATATATGTAAAATAGGTGTACATAAAAATGGTGGGCGTCAAAGTCATTTATCTCGCATCTAATAATTTGTTCAATGAACCCTTTCGTTATGTTTGGAATTCGTTTGACTTTGCGCTTTTCACTTCGTTTCATTTCATCTCCGCTAATGCCATGGCCGCGGTCAACGCAATAATTATTTTTATGTACTTAGTTATGTATATAAGTAAGCGCGAGGATATTTGTATGTATGTGTATGTATGTGTGTTCTCGGTCATTTATATCGTCTGTGCGCCTTTGGCAATGTCCCTTGTTCATTTTTGTTAACTAGCTGTTTGGCGTGCAAGTGAGTTAATGCGAGAACGTGATTCTATGCGCAGACAAACAAACGTACATACATACATACATATATATAATTCTGAAACCTTCGTAAATATATGCACATATACTACGTGCACATTAGGGATGTTTTAATTATCTGAACAAATACTTTTCATTAAGCTAGAAGTTCTTGCTGAATTGTACTATGCGAGCTGATGCAACGAACCCTTCGGGAGGTATCCAAGTGGTCCACCCGCTGCGGGCTTAGGGTCAGCTCAATTAAGGGGGTGGCTATACTCTTCACGAGAAGGTATAAAATGCCTTCGGTAACTCCACCGGAACTAAAGGGTATCCGGTTAAGTCTTGCTACAAGTGCCAATATTCTAGGCGTTATTTTAGATAAGAGGAAAAGAGAGGAAAGAGAATATAGTTCAACGTCATGAAAAGGCTTCGGTAGCTCTCTATAGATGTAAGAGAGCCATAGGCAGGAAATGCGATTTTAGTCCCCGGATCTGTCGGTGGATATTTACAGCGGTCGTCAGACCAATTCTCATATATGGAGGGATCGTATGGTGGCCTGCATTAGAAAAAGATGCTAACCTCAGACTGCTCCCCAAGGTACAAAAATCTAGTATGATATGCATAAGCGGGGCGCTCGGAACAACGCCAAATGATGCTCTGAACGCTATCTCAGATCTCATGCCGTTGGATTTGGCTGGACAACAGATGGCAACGTTGACAGCTCTGCGATTAAGGGAAACGTCCCAGTGGCATCCCGAAACCCAGGCTCACTCTTTTATATTAAACAAGTTTCCCTTCATTCCGACCAATACGGATCGTTGTGCTTCGAAATCGATTTTTGAAGAAAGTCTTATGACGAGAATTTCTAGTAGGGAGGAGTGGAACCAAGAGTTTAACACTCCACTTGGTAGTATTGTCATCTATACAGATGGCTCGAAACTCGACACTAAGGTGGAAGGAGGCGTCATGTCGCGAAACCCTCCCTTACAAATCTCCTTTAGGTTACTAGATCACTGCAGCGTTTTCCAGGCTGAGGTGTCCTTGTTATTATGTAAGCAGTTGAGAAACTTGGGACCGAAATTTCAAAAAGAGATATCTTCATCTTTAGTGACACCCAGGCTCCAATCAAGGCTCTGGACTGCCGCCAATTTCTTTAGAAGAAGACGAAGCAGAACAGACTGTACCTCATTTGGGTTCCTGGCCACAGGGACATAGAAAACGTGCCAGAGCTGTACGAACTATGAAGAGGAGGAAATGGTCTTATATCTTCTGTGTAAGTATCCTGTGCTGTGCAAAAGCAAGCTGCGGTATCTGGCATCACCGTTTCTGGATGACCTTAGTGAGGTTTCAAACACCGAGAATAATTGGCTGATGAGATTCGTCAGCGTCACTTACTTAATATCTCGTATTTGCTCACCGGTATTTTCTTTGTACGAAAATCGCCATTTGTTCAGGAATCGTAGGAATACCTTAGATATAACTTATTGGAGGTTATAAAAATACACCCAGAATCACCCTGAATTAACTTGAAAGATTGAAAGGTTCATTTCGATTTGTGAAAGCGTGTCCGATAGCTATTATTCAATAACAACACACTCAACTAAAAGAAAATTGCTCTGGTAAACGAAAAAGCTCGCTGAACTTATCGAAGTGTATATGATTTTTCAACAGTGCCATGAGTAGGGGCTCAATGGAATATGTCAGCGAAAAAGTCGAAGGCTATCATAAACATCGTGAACATTGTCGAATTTCTACTAAATTAAAAAATTTCGCTTTTTATTAAATGGCAGCAAAAAATTTTTATATTCGGTGTGGAAATCGGGTATAAGGTGCATGTTCGGAGCCACCTAGGCGTTGAGCAGTGAAAAGTTGCTTGAGCTTCTGGTCAATGTCTCTCCTACGAATTTCTGACTAATTAGTTCAGATTTTTTACTCTGCGATGGCTCTGGAAATACTTATTGCCATATTTGTAATCCAATATGGTCTTAGAAAAGTCTAGTCTGCACAAAGCCTTTGCAGTCGCTGCGTATCTCAATACTCATGACGCTTTTATTCAACGGTATCCGAAGAATTGAGTCAAACTACAAGAATTAAAAAAAATTAAAACAGTTATTACTTGTTAATGGGTTTTTACTGGGACTTGAGAAGTTAATAACAAGGTATAACTCATTTGATAACTTACAAAGGATTGGAGCTTCGCCTAACGTTAATCGGGGACTTTATTGTTTTTAGCATACTCGAATCGACTAAAACGAAACCTTTGCAATTAATCAATTCTTCGTGATTTTTTTGTATTTATCTGATTCATGAATCTATTTAAAATCAAAAAATATGGTTTTGAAGATGACACACCTTTCAATCCGGGTTGTATTCTAACCAAATTTGAAGTGATGCCGGAAAATCGCTTCAATATACATCAACTTTTCATCCTGGCGGAAAACAGAAGCTCAAACAGAAACAATTTAACAAATCTACAGTTTAGAATTCTTATATTTGCTGTGCATATTCTTTTTATACATTTCTACATACATAAACATATGTATATTGCACTCCTTTCATTTATATCAACATTAATATTAATTAATTTGGGTTCAGTTAGCTGTCAAATTTAGAAAACATTGTCAAACTCGAAAAACTGGCTAAATTAAAAAAAAAAATATTTTGTATACGATATTTTTAAGCTAGGAAAGCTGTTAACGGTTTTAAAAATAAGGCAAAACATAAACAAAAAAATAGTTTTTGGACGGTCTTCCCGGTCATTGTGGGTAAATTCAAATATCTTTGTTAACATTTGTTATATTCTAATTAAACAATAACCACACATAGTGGTGGACCCGGTGTACTGCCACTGCTACTGTTTTCACTATTCCAAATAAAAACTAATATCATGCTAGAAAAACGTATTCTTAATGTCAAAAAAAGGGTTTTTTACGCATTCCCTAATGTTTGCTTAAATACTTATACAATTGATATTTCTTACGTCTACTTTCATTTGAATAGGTAGGTGGTAAATTCTTGTGATTTCAAACGAACATTTTTTTTTAGACTAATGAGGGTCGCTGTAATTAGGTGCAATGCTGCTGCTTATTTAAGCATACATTTATTCGTTTCTACTCAATTTCTTTATACAATCAAAAGGCAATCTGATGAAGTTAAAAGTATTGGTTAGGTGAGACTGAAATGCAAGTTCAGTTGGAGGTGGATAGCAAAAGTCAACGTGAAGTAATATATACCGTTTTTTTGGTTTTTTTTTTTTTAAATAATTTTATCAGACAGAGATAAATGTAAATGGAGTACATTAATCAATCCGTAGTTGGACATTTTTCCTAGTATTAGACATGCTAGAGGCGAACTTGAATAAAATGAGCGAAAAAAGCAAAGGATAATTAATAAAAAAAATATTACATTAACTGGGTGTAGTCTCATATGTACGAGTGTGTGTATTTATATCCCTATGCAAAAAATGTGTGAATATACTGTAAATATCCATCACGTTCAATAATAAAAGAAACTAAATCCACCTTTTACGTTTTGATAACGCCAAACTACTTTGAGGGTTTTTTTGAACAAAGTGCTAGTTTTAGACTCACTCTGAACAAATTCAATATATACAGGGTCCTGCAATTTAACAACTACATAAAATTTATTATAATGACAGTTAAAGAGTAATGTGTAGTCAACAAAATATTCGTGCAAAATCCAACTCGTTTTCTAACTTTTAACAGTAATAGTCAAGTCATAAAGTGGACGCAGTTAAAGTAAACATATGTATATTAATTGCTTGATTGGTTTCACATATTTTCGTGCTACAAATGATTAAAAAATAATTTTACAATCTCACTGAAAAAAGTGCTGTTGTGTAGAAAACTCTTTAGCTGTCGAAAATTTCTTTCTTGGACTTTTCATTATTCTCAAATATAAGGTAAATATCAGAATATTGTGTTTAGTGATCATGCAAATATTGTAAATCTGGTTGTACAATTTTTTAACTGCAATTACTTCATTCAATTCAATGCACCAATTTTCAAATATCCCTATCTCTGTATCCATTAATATTTCGAATGTGTTTATTTTACTTTCAATCTTTAGAATAATCACTTATGTATGGACCTTTTTTGACCCTGAAAACTTTTTTTAACCTTCATCGCCCCCTTGTGTGAAAAATCACACGAAAGAAAGTTTGCCAATAATTATTTCAACGTATTTTTTAAACGAACTTCATAAAACTTCTTTCTAGCTCATCAATATTTTCTTAAAAATTTGCAATTCGATTACGAAATAATAATAATAATAGACGCTTCCAGACAGTTAATGGCATTTTACTGTTTAAATTGCAAAATCAGTTCGTTTTTGAATGAAAATATAACCAGCTTTCCGCTGCATACTTTTTGGCGCTCCATCTCCGAAAATGTAAATAAAAACCGACTGGTACAGGGCGAATTTAATAAAATACGCATATTTTAATATTTTCAATTCATATTGATGACTCTGTGATCTCCGATGTCTCGAAAAAAAGCAGTTTGTTTTCCTCTCCTCTTGACTACTGATGACAATGTTGCCACATTATATTTTGCAAAAATAAATGAGTACTCGAATAAATTGAATATAAAGTTACCAAAAGGGGGCATTTAAAAAGTAACCGAAATCGATCAAAAGTAACGACATAACCAAACGAAAAGGAAACAACCAATTTTAATAAAAAATAAAAAACATGGTAACACTGATCCTGCTTCTTACCACTTATCACTCAAACTTTATTCGAAAAGGCGAAGGTTGGCAGACATTTTGTTTAAATTACTAAAACCTGCAAACAATAATTGGTACAAAAATAAAATGTTGAACTGGTTTTGGTTCAAAAATAAATTACTTAACTTAAGTATCACAGTTGTAGTTGTTCTTCATTCAAATCTCATAACTGTTTTTATAGCTATTCCAAATTCCCTATCACAACTCCTCTTGGTAAAAAATTTCAGCGCAACTTATATTTTAGTTAAACAAGCATGTGAAGTACCAAACTATAGACTCACAATTAACTGAAAGCCAAAAACTAAAATACAATTATAAGTTTGAAATTTTTATAGCATCAAAAAGTTTTAATTGGTTTAATCCGGGGTAGTTTTCAATTCTTTTGAATTAAAGAACAGTTTTTTCTGATAACTGTTGCCCCTCGGCAGGCAATAGCAAATCTCCGAGTGTATTTATGCTTTGAACACACTTCTTACATAGATCGTCTGCCGTTCGGAATCGGCGGAAAGTGCCCTCAATTTGTTGTACAACAACAAGACATACACCACAAACTGTAAGAGAAGTTCGGCCAAACACCAATCTATCTGGTGTAAGCGTCAAATTATTATTATTATTATTAACTATTACAAACCCGAAATTACCGATTATCTATTAACAAACCTGAAATTATCGAACAAATAATCGCTTAAAATGTTTCTAGTTCGTGAAGTTATGCTAAAGTGTTTTTTCTATTAACAGATTGATAAATTGAGGGTTATAGAAAAATTTAAACTGTATTACTCGTTCATCTCTAGCTGGACCATTGAACCAGTTCGAGTCAGTTCAATTGCCACCGAATTGTAAACCTACAAATATCGAATATGGCGCGCAACTTTTAGTCTCTCTACTTCGAAACAAGCCCACGGATGAGTGGCAATTTTATGGTTCCGAAATTTCCTTTAAAATTTCAATAAAGCTTACACATGTTATCTCATTTAGATACTACCGCTACACAATTGCCAAATAAATTTAATGCAAAACGTAAATTTTAATTAGAAAACCCATAAACTTATAAACTATACAATAAAATGTGAACTAAAACAATAGAAAACACATGTAGTAAATCAAAAGTTGTAAACGGAAACCGAAATGTTATTCAATCTACATTTAATTTTCCAAATTTGCTGTACCATAAAATTAATGAAGCATTTATGTAGTACGCTTACTATTCATAGATATGCACATAAGCATAAATACATACATATGTGCACTTATGTATCCATGCGCATACATGAAAATGCTATTCAAATTTTAAATTACCATTTATAAGCATTTAACACACTTAAATATGTACAGTGGCGAGCAAGACCGGTCGAATGGGGATTTTTATACAATATTAGCAAGGTTTCTTGACAAATTTGTTTTGTTAATTTAATATAAAAATATAGTTCATACTATAATAAAAATCATGAAATTAATGTTTCCAGCTTTACATAAAATTTATAAAAACTCAACAAATTTACCTCAATACTTTTCGATTTTTCAGAAGAATGTTTAGACATTGTTTGGGTAGCTACATATGTAGTTTTATAGCTAACTTAATTTTAGTCTATTCAACAGCAAGTTTGAATTGGCTACAAACTACAGTGAATCTTTTAATAATTTTCGAAAATTTTAGCCTTTCATATATCGCCTATACAAGTACACATTTTATGTGGTAGAAAATGCAGACTACTGTCGGCATATAAAGTTATTACAAACCAATGGGAAATTTTATAAAATACATGCATTCTATGAAAAAAAGTTCGCAAGACTAAAAATTATTAGGAATCAGCGGTTGATTCTAGCAGACAACCGATTATTAAGATTTGAGGTTTTGCGTTATAACTCGTACACTAAAGCAGTTAAGGACACCACTTAAGGATGGCACTCAATTCACTTAAAATTAAACGAAAGCACATAATGAAAATCATCAGGATGGGGTTTCTATAACTTATGGCTCCCACACAACCAATTGTTCAGCTATGAGGTTTTGCGTTCTAACTCCTGAATTAAAGTAGATAGAAATTTAAATGTGGCATTTCTCTCACTTATAATTAATTAAAAGTGCACACCAAATTATTCAGATAAGAAAACTTGCGCTATATTTCCTGCAATAAAGCAGCTAAGGACATGAAATTTGGCACACCTTCACTTGAGATTAAAAAAAAATCCTGTAAATATCGAAAGGTAGCTGGAAAAGCACACTTGACAATTGCAGTAGTATACCGGAATCCGTCGTTTTCATTACCAGTATTTAGAGGGATTTTGGAAGAAGTTTAGAATGAGCTGTCGGATCAAATTTATGGAGGATTAGTGATTGCTGGAGATTTTAACGTATGTCGTATTACGCCAAATAATTTCATTGTAACACGATGCATTCAATGCTAGCCAATTTTCCTACTACAAAACATTAAACATGATGGCATATTTTTTAGTTCTAACGCTTAATACCATTAC
Organism: Anomoia purmunda; assembly: GCA_951828415.1. Taxonomy (NCBI): domain Eukaryota; kingdom Metazoa; phylum Arthropoda; class Insecta; order Diptera; family Tephritidae; genus Anomoia; species Anomoia purmunda. Next base: position 41,194,334 of record OX639996.1, read on the forward strand.
ATTTACATACATATATAGTATCTCAATTTTTTAAATTTTCTAGAAAATACCAATTTATTTTATCATAGTTACTTAACTTGATTTTGGTGTACTTCATTTTGTATGAGAAAAACAATGCAGTAGTTCAAATTAAACTTTTTTACATATTCATGAAAGATACGAAGGCTTCGGCAAAGCCGAAGGTGTCACTTCTTCACTTCTTTTATAGTATGAAGTATATTTGTATAAAAAATTAATAAAAAAAATTGTCAGCCTAGAAAGCTAGACGATAGAAGTGAAAGTTCATGGATCTCGATGGGCACTTGAAATGAAAATACTCACCCTAGCCAGCAAGTTTTATGAGATAGAAATGTTTCCCCGATAACAGAAGCCACTATTCATTATTCTGGATTTTCTAAGGGTGTTAGGTTAATGAAAAAAGATAGTCGATGTTTTCGCCTCCATTTATAAAAAATCTATTCATTCACTTCCATACTTTCATGTTCAAGAAAAGATATAATTGGTTTGTGGCATGAAAAATATGAAATGAAAACTAGTGATTGTAAATTATTTAAATATTTTGAGAAAATTGCATCTATTGTCGTGCCTGATCTGGTTGTGGAGTCTTTGGGATTATTATTCATTTTTAAATTAAATTTACTTTCTAAAAATTGTACAAGTGGTTGAGCTTCTTCCAAGGCAAAATTGACATTAAAATCACCGCTTAAAATCATTGGCATATTGTGCAAATCTTCTCCTAATTCTGCTGCACCAGAGGGAGTATATGCCAATAATGCTCTATATATGAATTTCATTATATCGTTAATTCTCTGGTTCGGAATGATGTAGAGAAGAATCATTGCCACACTCTGTCCGCTTTGCTACCCCTCTCTCGTTTTTTCCTACTCCGAATCTGTCGCGTCTTCGTTTCTCTCCCATGTCTTCTTCCGTCCGACTGCCCCATCACGCGCGCCATCCCCTCCTTTTTCCTGTCGCTTTTTCGTTTCATTCGATATTGAAATTACAACCCAACGAGCGCAAAGAAGTTTCGCTTCAAAAAATGAGTCATCGAAAACCTGCTAATATCGTAAAAAGATCACCATTCGACCAGTTTTGCTCGCCACTGTATGTATGTGTCTCCGTATCGATGCTTACATATGTATGTATGCAAATATTCTAATGTTCAAATAAAGTGCAAATGGCCATAGGGTAGTTTTGACGACATTACCAAAATGTTTCAATGGAAAACTATTGGAATGGAAAACTATTGAAATAAAGTCAAAATATTGCAAAAGAGATTCAAAGCTTACTTACCTACTTACCTACAAACGTTCCTAAATGATAAATAAATATAGATAGGTTGCTCTTTCGTGAATCCGGTGCAGCACTTGGGTACTCAAAACATTGTAACTGACGTTGTCCAAAATATTTCTGTTCACTAAAGTTTTTTTTTTGTGAAAATAAGACGACATCAAGATTTTTTACACTAAAATTCACGCTTTTGAGACTCCACCATCTAGTTCACTTAGCTAATTCGCTATCGCTAAGCTTGGACAAATAATTAAAGTTTAATTAGAGAGAATTCAAAAACAACAGCGCTTCTCAATGTGCTACAAGAAATTTATTCGTACTTTCATACAACGTATGTACATTCAAAATTAGAGTCAAATCAATTCAAAGGTAATTTTTCAAATTAATTTTCGATAATTTTTAGATTTCCGGGTTACAATAATTCTTCTATTTCATTTAGGAAATGGAAAATGATCCCCTTCTTATTCCCTTTACATTAAGAATAAACTCCAAAGGAGGCAGATTCGCCTGGTCCCGACCAACTCTACGACTAATGGTTGGAGTAATAACCGGACACTGTCTTATAGGCACACACGGGAAGAGATTGGGATGCATAACTAACGACTTCTGCCGAAGCTGCAGGGATGAAGAGGAAGTGGAGAGCATCGAATACTATCTCTGCCACTGTTCCGCCTGTTCAAGACTCGAAACCAGTTCCTAAATGCGTATTTTCTAAGCTATTTGGCCGACCTGAGCTCGGCTAGCATTCCTCATCTTCTGTGCTACGTAAGGCGCACACGGTAGCGCACGTTCTAAGTGATGGAAGGAGAAAATGTATGGCTCCCGCCAGCGGAATCACAACGGGCTTTGTCAACCTATGTGCGTATCTGTGGACTTGGACTTGTTGCAGCCGCTCTAACCTAACCTTCACTAGCTCGTCGGTAACTTCGCTATCGTCAATATTAGGAAAACTCTGTGTCGATATTGTTAATTTGTGGCTAAATCCGCCCATCACTTACATTAATTTGAGACATAAGGGTGGAGCAGAGTCATAACAGGTGGTAAGTAGTTATCTCAAGCGTTGACTCGCCTATCCACTTTGCGGTGCCAAATCGTTTTTTTAAATTTATTTAAAGAAAATTAATAAATTTTACAACAAAGCCAGCTGGATCTGAAAGAAATTGGGTCTTCCAGATCATCCTCTCTGGATTTTGCCGAAATATATAATCTAGAATGATTTCATTTATTTGTATTTACAAATGTGGCTTCGAATTTTTCTTCTTTATTTCATCGAATCATTTAGTAAAATCTCGCCTTAGATCTCGGATTGCTTAGATAGCTGTAGTTTCAGATTCAGATGCTACAAAAAACAATTTGAATACATTCTAGAAATTGTAAGTAATTTTATAGGTATGCTCGAGTACAATATAAAAAAAGTTTTTTTTTGTCATCAAAGTGATTATGTTCTGCGTTTCCTTTTTATGAAACCCATTTTCCCAGCATTTTACAAGAATAATTTTTTTGCTAAAATTATATTTTAAATACCAATATTGAGTAAATAAGAAAAAAGCGATGAGGCAAACTTCGCAAAGGCCAGAGAATCCAAATCATATAAATTCATATCCGTGTTACCATTTAGGAAAAAATTTGTTGATTCGAAAACTTTTGGTCCCATTACACTATATACGGCATGTAGTTTTCAATATATTGGCTTATAAACAACACATTTTTCCATTTAAAACCAAATCCTGGGGTCCAGGGAATATAAAAATAATTTCCTGATGCTGTAATCGGCCATACCTATAATCATTGGTAAGTTATTACTCGGGTGTCATTTTCGCTGGAGAAGCATCGCTTTCTCTTTGTAATTTTATAGCAAATTGTCACAACGTATTATGATAGCCAACTTATAAAATGTATGAGTCCAAAGAATAAATTGATAAAAAGTTACCTCCATTCAGTCATCAACTAAAACTATTTTTACAGTTTCGAGGAACATTTTCTCAAAGCCATGTTTTACTAGGCGACATTAGTGAACTAATCAAACAAAGACTGCTTCAATGGAAGACTTAGAAAATAACTGAGCAAATTATTTCAAGCATGAGTGAAATTTTTGGACAACAGGATTTAGAATAATCAATAATTTTTAAATTTAAAGTTGATTAAATAAAAAAGTTTCCGGCATACATATATGCAACAATTATTGTTAATTCTAATTAGCCAATAATTATTCTTTTATTTATGCTAAAAATTTTAATAAAAAGCTGCATAATGTGCAATATGTGCAGATTACTTCTAATATTTTAATCAATTTTTTCAATTAGACTGTTATTATGTGTCATTAAATTAATTGCTGCCCCCTTTTGTTTCCAAAACTAATGCAACATGAAAGCCATGCAACTATCAAATTGCTAGTTTTTTGGCCCACAATATCATTTAGTGAATGGAATGCTTAGATCAGTAAGCTAAGTCGAGATCTGCCAAAAGCCGGACAAGGGTAGATAGGGTATTAAATTTTTAATAATATATTCATTAGCAGTACAAATTCGATCAAAATTCATTCATTTCTTTTTTTGCATGTAATTTCTTAGAAATAAGTACAAATTAATATGTCATCTTTTTTGTCGTTTCGAAATGTTTCACTTAGGGGACTTTTTACCCGACCAGAAGTTCTACACTGGATCACTGAATCTAATGAGTCCCAGATGCATACTGTATTCTCTGGGGCTTCTTTTTCTAAAATAAACAGCACTTTTTGTTGGTATTTCGAACTCAAGGCTCTCCTATAAAAAAATAACAATTAGTGAAAACGTTTAATACGGTTATTATATACATACATAGTTGTAAAAGCTTAAAATAGTATGATTTTTCGACTTTCTTAAATCTGTTTTATACTTATGAAAAGCATTCATTGATACAAATTTGTCCATTTTATTTGCAAGTACCTTTTCTCCGGTCCGACTCACATTAAAAACAAATTGTTTTTTAAATATTATTTGCTCAGCAAAAAAATAATTAATTCTTCAACTCTATGTACATACATACTATATACATATTTTGGTATAAACTTAAAAAAATTTCAAACTAACCCCACTTAACTAATTTATTGTTCCGCCAGCGCCCGCACATATGGTACATCGTCGATATGTATACATACTCGTAATTGTTAATAGATACCGTTTTAGGGTTTTGCTTCAATTAATTAAAATAAAGTGAATTGTTCAATAAAACTAAAATGTGAATTAAATGCAGTAGCCATGCCATAGAAAGGTCAATTTTTGTGTGTAAAACCACAAAAACAGAAAAACACACATGCACGCACACACTAACACAAGTGTATACTCAAAACACACACACACACACGCTTAGCCGAGAGCACTCTTTAATAGTGCTGTTTGGCCCCAACAACCACCACCAACCGGTCGTAAAACAAAGCCAACAGCAAATCCACAACGTAATGGAAGCAAATTCATGCGGTTGTTTCTGTTTTTTTTTTTTTGGTGGTATTTTGATGAAAACCCGACCAAAAGCTATAAAAAGCGAGAGCAGTGCGGCACAGTCGGAAGCGGATTTTGTTGAAAGGTTCCTTGCTTGTGTAATCCTGCGTATTCAAACAAAACTAAATACACGAAATCTCTCTTTTATTATCCCTCCAAGCGAATGCTATTCAAAAATTTTCTGCGAATGGCAGTGAGTATAGAAAAACTGCCTTTTTTTATTTAACTTTAAACTTTAGTTGTATTCCATCTGACGATTGGCACATTAATGGGAGTGGCCACACGCAGACAACCAGAAGACAGTTAGCAAACTATTTTGGGTATTCAATAGTTTCCTATTGTAGTCTTTGTAAAACATACACTACTGATTGTGCACAAAACTAAAGAGGAAATTATATGCTAATTAATTGTTCTCTTAAGTGAATCTGGCGTGGAGTGAGCAGATATTTGAATATGTGTCTAATACAGACGTGATAACTATCGTATTTAAAGCACAAAAAAAACGAAATGGAAATCTGTTAGCTCTTCACCTACATACATTTGTGCCTATTATACCCAAGGTAGTAGCAGCAGAGTAGTTAAATTGATTTTTTCATTTTAAGAAGTCGCTGAACTGTCAAAATTTTATTACATTTCTAAGTTTATTTTTTATTAGGGGAAACTGAAATTGAATTGTGAAACTTTTTCTTAAAACTTCAATGTCATAGGCGAGAACAAAAAGGAAGCGAGTGCTGTCTTTGTTCTACTGATGCTACTCTTACCATTTCAATGTGCCTTGATTAAACCATAAAGTAAAAACTCTTTCAAGCCAACAATTCATATTATTCTACCGCTTTACGAGTATGACTTTTGAATTTAAAAAATAATTAAAGTAAGTTAAAGTAAGGACGCTATGCCACCTCATATTAAACTTCTAGGGATATACTATGTTTTCTTTTGTTTTTAAAAACGCAAAAGAACACTGAACTAGCGAAAAACGATTGTTCTAAATGAGTGCAATTTCATGCGGTGTAAAGTGCAGTCTTGCCAGATAAATTCTAAAGCTACATATATACAGATTGTTGTTAAAAAATATTTAAATAGCCAAAAAATAAACCAACCAGTGTGGATCCTGAAGTCAGCAACGTCTGCTTACCATTAAGAGCAACTGGAAGCAGGTTGAAGTCGTCTTGAATCAAGCGGCTCATTATATAAATGTGTACTTACAAAAGCACTCCAGAATTAGGTTATGCGCTGAGCTTGGGACGCGTCACGCTTGGGATGAGATATCTGTGTTTTGATGAGGACCACGTGTAATGTATTAAAGGCTATGATTTGAACCCTTCACACCTGGTTGATGTCCTCGTGAGAGTAAGACCCGACATCACAACGCCATTTAAGAAATGAAATAGACTGGATAAGGCAGGAAACTAAGATGTCCTAGCGTCGTCCATCCGGTGGACAAGCACCTCGTCACGATTCGTATGAAAGCGAAGTTCTTCAACATCACGCTAATTTGTGCCCATTCCCTGACGGAGCCGTTGAGTAATGGGTCTTTGGTCAGACTCTCGGAAAATTCAGTTTACACGACGAAACATCCGCTAAAGCGGGGTCCGAAACATGGTAGTCTATAGTATCAAGTACCAGCATATTCACAAAACAAGCACTGTAAAATATAAATCAAGGTTTTCTAACAAGGGGTGCGAATGTATTTCGTTGTTGTGGTATAAGAAGCATTTTATTTAGGTCATTTACTATTATCAGGTGATTTCTTCAGAGATACCTTTTTCAATAAGGGTTTTAGAAACGATCGCGTATACCTTCGTCAAACTCTCATCGTGTTCACAATCCCAAAATTCAAAATCCATTCATAATCAAAACTATAAGTATACACATACATACGTATGCGGTTTTGCTTATGGATCTCAAGTATACAAAATACACTAAATATCTGAAAACAACGCAACGAAATGAAAAGCGGCCCGGATAGGGGACGGTCTCTGACAAGAAAACAGCTGGCAGGGTATTTTTATGGAAATTAATTATATTGCATTTATTGTATAGTCTATTTTGGAGTGCTTTAAAATACTGTCATTTTGCTTTTCTATAAAATTATATTTCGATAAGAAGGTAAATTTTAACGACATATAACGACTACATCCCAGTCATAAGCGATAAAATGACTTATACAGCTTAGTAAAATACCAAATACTTACAAAATGGTTGGTTAAATTAGTCACGTCAAGTACCTGAAAATATTAGAAAAATTAAAATATAAAAATGGCATATTTTTGAATGGCAAAAAACAATGGTATTTATAAGTTCGGAAAACTTTAAAATAATAATTTATTAAATCAATTTCTTGTGTTTGGAGTATCGGTCATATGTAGTTCAAAGAAAATCAAAGAAATGTTATATGAAATATTACTAAGTATCTTTTTATGTAAAAACATAGAAATATATTCAATATTATTTACGCAAAGCACAATTTTTCACACCCTTCTTTAAAACATAATGATGTGTTGTTGCTTGCAAAACTAGAAGCGAAAATTATATCGCTTTTGGAATACGTGGAGTTTGCGAGTTTGCTAATACACCAAGGGAAAAACTTAGAAATTGTATGACATGCATACTTCACAGTATTTACACTTGGCATTAAAATTATTAAAAAATTTTGTTTGTCAAAAATATATAATCTATATTAAACCCAAGGCGAATTCATATAAGGTGAAGTTGATCAAGCAGATGATTGAATTCGCTTGGTCAACGTTAAGTCAAACTGGTGTGTTTGTTGTAAATCATTCTGTCATTGTGCGTATATTTTGTTGGTGTAAATTTTTGTTTTTATACTTATAACATCACCTGATATGAACTCACCTTGATTAAACCTTTAAGTCATGCCTTTTGTTTCAAATTGTCGTATCATTTGTGATACTTTTGATAAGCAGAGCTTCTTATTGAAAGGCGAGCGCAAATTGTTTCGAAAAACAAAAACAGTGCTAAAATTTACAGTTTTGTGAGTAAAAAGAAACGTGCAGAAGTTTAGCAAATAGAGAGAGGTCTGAACGTAAAACCATTGCAAATTTAAAGGTAAGCAGAAATATGTTGGAACTCAATAAAGAGAATTCGTCATTAAGCCCCGTCGCAATCGCAAAAAACTCATAATATATTATTATTAGGAGACCAAGTGAACCCACAACTCGTCGTAAATTCAAAATCATGCAAATTAAAACTTACATGGCCCCTAAGGTGCTAGAAATAAGTAAGCCCTATAAACTTTGCAAAATAATACATGCAAAAGCCATTCCAATTTTGGTGCAACGTTTTATAGTCCGATGAATCCTTGTTTCAAGATCAGGGTAGTATTGAAACTCAATTTATTCATTTACCGTATAAACTCCGAAGCAAAGCAGTGCAGCCAATTAATGGATTTCGAAGTGGTTCAGTTTTGTTTTGGGGGTATGTTTCATATTAGGAGTACGGAGATGAATATGATTAGATTGATATATTTAACGACTACGCATACACCCCGGGTAACAAAGTCTTTCCAACGAACAACTGGATTTTGCAGCATGGAAATGCTTCTTATATATTACAAAGGATGGGTGCTTACCAATAAGTTGAATGAAGTAAATTAATATTATTAAAAATGTTTGGTCTATTATGAAGCAATAGCGCTCTCTTAGTAAACATTGAATAATAGTGAAGACTATCAAGGAAATGTAAGAAATAAGGCCTAAATTTATAGTTCATATCCTGCGCAATTTGATTGAATCTATTCCAGCTACGTAGCAAGGCCTAATCAATGCTAGTTATATAAATTATTATTAAATTTTTATTAAAAATTTGTATACTACTTCGTAACGATACCATTAATTTTATAATAAAATTAATTAATCAATTTTTTTGACACTAATAAAAAATAGGTTTTAATTTTGACATCTTTTACTTTTTTTAACGAGGTTTATTTAAATTTTCCATTTGTTGTAATTCGAAGCCGTATCGATTGCAAATATAGTAATTTTTCTGAAAAATTCCTTACCAGGACAACCCACGACGCTTTAAAAAAACTCTGCAAATTTTAGCTGCGACTAAATAAATACTATCGCTACATAATTTATATCAAGATGGATCCATAGAGGGTGATAGCAAGGTAACTAAGGCGAATCCGTTGTATATTTTGGTTGTATAATTTTGCCTGTGAAATGTCAAAATCTGAATTATCTCATTACTCTTGTATTTTGTTTGTGTAAGCAAAACACACACACTTCATATTTCAACTGTTTATTTTGCTTCTTATTCACAACTTTTCATATATTTTTTGAATCGTCCACTGAGGAATGTTCACAATTTATGCGCTAAAGAATTTTTGAAGCCCAAAATACCTTTAACTTACTTGTGAAGCCGCCAATTAGATGCATTTCTATATCGACAGGACCAGTGCGAATTCATATAAGGTGGCGTTACAAGTACAACTAAAAAATTCCCATGAATTTTGTTTTTGCTGTTGCGCAAGAGCTGTCAAAATTTACATGCTTTGCATACCCAAAAAGAAAACAAAATACACATACATAAGTTAAATACAAAAAAAATCCTATCAGCCGCTAGAGTAACACCACATAGGGCGGGGCGTATGAGTAATATTTAATTAATTTTGTTTTCGTGCTCTTTTGATAAATGGTAGATTTCATTGTGAATTTCGCCAGAGTATTCATTTATAAATGATTTTATAATAAAAAGAGGTCGGCGAAACAGCCCAAAGACCACGAAATTGTATATGAAATTTCTTTAATTTGCTGTAAACTACTCACAATGTTAGTTATCTTCTGTTGAGCCATGTGGTTTTTAACCAGAAGTTTTATTATGTTTTCGAAAGCAAGAACTTCACTAAAAGCGGCTACATTAAAGAGAACGACAGCCTTTTTGGAAGCGCGCGTTTTTTTTAACTTATACGACTCTTACAGATACGATATCTTACAGATGATCATGTCTTACATTGGTAACCATTAAAAAAAGTTCCATTAATTTGTGGTTTTGTTTTCAAAAAATATCTGAACATGATCGCGGAGGGACTGTACTTTTATGCATATATGGAATGTGATTTGTGTGTAAAAAAGCCATTGATATGCAGTTTCATATTCTGACATATTTGCCTGCAACGCCTATTATCTTTACTGAAAGTCTATACTAATATTATGAACAACCATATTTATACAATTTTCTGTAATAATTCATACATTTCTAATATGGGCACGAATACTGCATTGTCCTTATTTCCATTCACTTTGCTTATGAATGGAATAAATATTTATGATGTGATGATGTATGGCGATGGTTGTTGAAAATGTATTATAGTTGAAATTGATTGCTATTTGAATTGAATGAAATTAAGATTAAATTAAGATATATTTTATCGAATATATTCAGCGTTGGAGAAAACTATTACAAATGCTGCTAAATGAGCGTAGATACGTATATATATATATATATATATTTTGCCATTTATTTATAAGCCCACAATCGAATATATGTAAGATGGCTTATTGATTTCTAACAAAGCAGTAAACGCCTTTTTACGATTTCCTCATACACTCATGCGCTTTGCACACATTCTTTTCCTCATAACTATATTGTGGCATATATATTTACATAGTGTATGCATTGTTGTCTACATAGGATATCAGTGTAATTTACTCAGCCAACAAGTTTTATGAATGGCTAGGCAGACTTTTCTGCCAATCAATCCATTGGATCTTTGAACAAAGTAACTGCAACAAAATTAATTGAAAGACTGCAGTATTGCTACTTGCCATTCAACAATAATATTTGAGCGCTTTGAGCTACATATATATTTACTTATCTATGTAATGCTCTTACCTACAAATCGTCGACAAACGACATACTCACATGTGAATTTCGTTTTTGTAAGCTGACTTTTAATATACCAACTGTTATTAATTTTATTTTTCTGCTATTGGCTCCTGTTGCTGGTTTCCATGAAATCACATAAATACGACTCCTAATGGGTCACTCATTTATTTAGGCATACATTTAGAGCACACAAGTTTTTCATTTAACAAAATTTGTATATTGAAATCATTTTAATTAGCAGTAAACAAGGGTAGGTAGGTAGGGTAGGTGTTCCAATCATCGGAGAGTTTAGATTTTTGAAATTTTCTTAAGCGACCATTTTAAGTCTACTGGAATTAACGAATAGAACTAATTTATTAAAAAAAGAAGTTTTATGTCGATGATTGTTATTACTGAAGAAAATTTAAAAAAAAGTGCTGCTTATTGGACACTCACAATACTAATAAAAATGATTTATACTTTTAAATGATATGTAATTACTTAGAGTAATTTTTGATTTTTTTTTAATATTTTATAAAAGTAGGTATGTTTCGTTATATTAAGTGGCCCATTTAAATCAAAATTTAAAACTTCGCAGAAAATTTGCAAAAATTCATCACATTTGAAAAAAAAAGTTCATCAAATATTTAAATTTTTACTCAAAATTTTCAGAAACTTTTCAGGTAAACAGCTTTATCGTGTAATGAGTTCTTTATTCAATTTTTAAGAAGTGATGTTTTGAAAAAAACTCACTTCCTAGTTTTTTATTTAAAGATATTTTTGTTGTAATGAGGAGCTTTTGCAGGCATTGATACTAAATACTTTTGGATAATCAGTGTTCTTTTTTAGATATAAAAAATTTAATGGAAATGACGGTAATTTTAGGTTTTACAGAAAAAATTTTTTTAATCTTCATTCGGACCTTATTTCCGTAAACGAATCCGTTCAATATGGCTCAAATTGACCCGACGTATTTTTGCGACTTTAATATTCAATCTTTCCATTGTTTTTTACGTGGTTTTTGAAGAAAGAGGCGGTTTGATCAAAAATGCACTGAAAGTGAAATAAAATGTAGTAAATTATATCTGTGATTAAGGCCATATTTATCATTCCACAATTCTTCGATAGATTTACCATTGGAGGGATAAACGCCAGCTATCAAAGCCATCTCATAATACGCTCCCTTATATATATATATATATATATACATATCGTTATACAGGCGTACGCTTTGTAAATTCATCATTCGCAAACAAGTTTCAAATAGCTCGATAAACAACAAAAATTATGAAAAGGGATGAGTAATTTGTGACTCGGCATAAGCTGCTGGCCCAAATATGTGGAAAAAACAAATCGATAAAAAATCAATAAGCCGACGAACCATCGAGTCAATGGATCTCAATGAATACTCAATTGTTTTGTCTTTCGATAAGCATAAAATACTCCGCCGCGAAACAGGTTCTTCTACCAAATCTTGTGACAAATATTCGATGTAGGAATCATCACTATCGTCAAAATCACTTTCAACCTCAGTTGCATATGGCAAATAATCTTCATCATCGTCAGTATCAAATTAACTTCATCTGGATTGCCAGTGTATATTGGTCGAATACATAGTAAGAAATCCGGTATTTTCCGAAACATTTCATAACAACGCCAACTGTTTGTGTCAACAAACAAGCCTCTACTGAGGAGAAGATACCAAAATGGAATGAATACTAACAGTTAACCCCTACAAACGTATTAACCGCAAGGAAAAATCCACCAGGACGATTTAAGTACTTTTTTTTTAATACAGGAACAAATATTTCGGCGATGATTTCAAAATATTTGAAAATTACATATACGATTTGTTTGTAAGCCAAAACTCCGTGTTAATTATATCAAATTTGGACCGATTTATAAGCAAATTAACGCAAAGACCCAATGAAGATTAAAAATCGGTATACTTTATTTTGCTTTATTACGGCATTTCTTCAGTTCATAGGTTCATCCAGTTGTCGAATATTAACTGTAGTTAAGGTAGTTACCTATTTCTAGTTGAATATGCACTCACGTACTAATTTGCATATAATTACAGCCGATTTCATCAGCAATTCAAATAGAAAATTATTATTTATTTTTTGACAATATTAACGTAAAATTAAAACTCCTAAAATTACTTTTTATTTAAATTGCTTTCATGAAACTGGTTCTAAAAACTCTTTTAAATGCGCCAAAATGAAATTCACTGCAATTATCTTATTAACAGGTTACTTCTGACTTCTGACCTAGTGATGAGAGATATGAGCCCACAAATAACGAAAGCATCGCAGTACTACTCGGAATAACCCATTTCTATATTTCAATCTAGTGAAAATTAACTGATGATGATGTTCTAGAATCTAAGATCTAAGTATAAGACTGGTATCGAACACGAATATCAATGACCCCGAAAATCACGATTTAGTTTCGAGAAGAACGGGAGAACTTGGTTTCTGTAATAAAGTTAGGTTAAAAAAATTTATAATTAATCGAAAATTTAGTTAAACTTACCCTAGTAATATCACTAAAATTAATTTACACAGAAAACAGTTTTGCCTGGCCACATTGATCTCAGACCCTAATGTGCGCTGTGGCCACCAAAAGAAAAAAAAAGTGGGAGTGTAATTGTCGCTGTATCCGAAACAAGTTTCCGTTATTTATTTTCAAAGTTGATTTGAAATCAACCCGATTTCCACGTCCTACCATTTTCCATACTCACTAAAGATGTCGCAAGTAGGAATGATCGATATTTAAGTAAACATCGATGTAATGATGCATTGAAAGTTAATTCAATAAACCGATACTTAGCTTTGAAAAATATCGATATTGGAAAAACCGAAAATGAAACAACTAAACAAATGTCTATGTTCGTGATAAACCAAAGTTTTAATACATGACGCATGTTGTTTTTTAATAAACCGTACCTATTGTATTTAATAAAACCCGTTATTAAATTACTTTGCACTTCGAAAAATTAATGGCATTTATTTATCCAAATTATAATAAAACAAAAGTTTTGATATTTAAAAATTCTCTTCCTTATGACATTTGCTTTTAGCGTAGTTGCTATAAATAATCGAGGTTTTTAATTTGTCGCAAATAATCATTATATAAAAGGTTAGCATGGGGTTTCCCTCGATTTCTATAAATTTGGGAATTGTGTTTATTGAGTTCGGGGAGTATATCACAGTACGTTAGGATATATATGTATGTACCTATTTCCTCGAAAGCGGGCGGTATCTAGCAGGGACCGTAACTGTTATGACTTTTTTTGAAAAGAGTCAGTAAATAATTGTTATTTTTCCACCGATATATTTTCAGTCAAAAATAAAAGTTAAAATTTGACTTTTATTTTTTCAGTCAAATATAAAAGTTAAAATCTGACTTTTATTTTTTCGATCGAAAATAAAAGTTAAAATTTTATTGTTAAAATATTTGAATGTAACTGTTTAAGATAAAAACATTTTGTTGCTACGTATAAACAAGACATTTGTCATTTGTTGTATAACTTAAACCGTATATTAAAGAAATTAAATTATTGCCTTGGAAATATATTTACAGAAGACGGAAAATTGCAATTAAAAGGAAGTGAGTTTTTTAATTTGATTTTTTTTAATTAAAACATATTGTATTGTAATATGTAAACTGCTATTTTTGACCAAAAAATTAAAACTAAAATTTAACTGTTATTTTTCACCGAAAAAATAAAAGTCAAATTTTAACTTTTATATTTGACCGAAAAAGGAAAAGTCAAATTTTAACTTTTATTTTTGACTAAAAATATATCAGTAAAAAAATAACGGTTAATTGCTGACTTTTTTGTAAGAAGTCAAAAAAATATAAATCATATAGGATTAGCATTCCTTGGCTAACAAGCATCACATTGGTATATACAAATATTAAAAAAACAAATTCTTTCCAGCTAACTTTTTAAATTGAAATTTCGAAAATAACTATTATTTTCGATCTCTGGTGTCTAGCCCAGTTTCTTCAAAAATATACCTCGAATTTTTTCCTGTAGTAAATATGATTGAGGCAAGTGTTATTTTAATTTCAAGGTATTCAAAATGTATGAAAAATATAATTAATTCTTAATTTATAACCAATCTGTTATAGCAAGTAATATTATTTAATAATTTTTAGATCACAAAAAGGATTCGCTAAATATGCGGTTACCGCAATATACTATCTACCATTCTTAACTTGACTGATTGCCACTCGGCTAAAACCACATATAATAGTGTCGGTTGAAATTGAATTTAATGTCTTAACTACTTATTATGTGTACTCGCAACCAACACGTACATAATTTAATGCACGCAAAAAGAATACTACGATAAGCGAAAACATTTTTCGATACACACTTAAATGAATAGCAAAACAAGAAATAAATTATATTGAATACGAGTATGCGGTATGCGGCGTAAGGCGAGAAGTTAATCGAAAACAGTTGGAATGGCGCAACGAAAAAAAAAAAAGTTCCACATAGAAAATTTTACTTTTCGTGACTGACTGTAAATATCCACATATGTATGTATGTAAATGTATGCTGTGTGTGTGGCGGTGTGGCCTCCGCTGTTGCGGCATTGTGCTCAAAATGAGGTTTGCGTGTAAAAAAAAAAAAAATTCTCAAACGACATTCACTCCGCACTTTACCGGAATAAATATTTAATACGTATTTATATGTGAACACTGTGCGTTTAAGTGAAATACCGAAATTCTAGGCGAACAACCGATATGTATTAACTAGAGTGTAAATGAAAAGTTTGCAGTTGTAAAAAAAAACAAACAGAACCAAAGCGTCTCGGCAACTCACGATAATTTGCCTGGAAATGCCAGTAAGCACGATAGGTTGGATGGTTAACGGATATATTTGAACGGATATTTGTATGTGCGTAAGTTTATACAATGCGAATGGTTGGCCGAATAATTAAATATTTAAAATGTAAAAACTCTGAAAAATGTCTTACAAACAGCATACTTACATATCCACACTCTTATATACCTAGCTATATGCATATATACCACGAATAAATATAAATATTGAAGCAATTTTTTCTCCAATTTCTTTAATTTGTGAAACTATAACGCTATGTGAATATATATAGGTGGTGTTTTGAAAACTCGTATTTATGAATAATAAATATATGCCAAACTCATTGTAAAAAAAGTTTTACCAAAATACATTTGGTCTTGATCCTCAGGTGAAGTATTTTGTGGGGTTATATAGTAAGTTACTGCTTTTTTTGAAGTGAATCATCTTAGCCCTTTGCCGGGCAAAACAGAAATAACAGGGTTTTTGTTTTTTTTTTTTGTTGACACTTTCGGTGTCACTGGAATTCACAAAATTTTCAAACTATACCGTTGAAATCGTTTTCTGATTAATATTTGTGTGTATTCAGTTAAAAACTAAAGAACTAGAGACCGATATCACACGACAACTATGCTGTTTGAGTTTAAATTCAGATAATGTAAAGACCGTCTGCAGACGGTCTTGCCCGGCAAAGGGTTAGGGGCGAATTGCAAATAGAGAATTTCGTTACATAGTTGAGACGAGAGATATATACGACTATACAAAGCAGTAGAAAAAAAACTACGTAACCCGATTTAGACCGATTTTGGACGCATATCCTCTTACTTGTCAATAACAAAATGTACGCAGATGTGAAGAAACTTATATAACTGGATTGAATATTAAACAGGAAACGCATATTAATTGCGAAAAAAAGAAGCAGCAGAAATATAAGAAATTGCACGCCATTTAATTTTTTTCCTGTTATTTATTTTTTTTTTTAAACAAAATTAAAGAGAATCCTAATACCAGTAAATATTCTTTTAACGACGACGTAAAGCCTCGAGCTTGAGTATAAAGTAGTGATTAAAGTTTTAATTTGGGTATTTGCGGGCAGAGAATGAAAAAAAAAACAATAGTAACCATTTTTATATCGTTTACTTTCGTTTCTTCAATGTAAAGAAACACAACCGATACAAATCAGTCGAAAATAAATTTAGTTCAATGCAGCTAAAGAGAGAAAAATACGAAACACAAAGTTAGCGCTTACAACAAAAAACGATGCCATTCATTTTAAAATAAAAATAAGCAAAAATAAGAAAATTTTGACGGAAAATTTACTGCGTCAAGGTTGAAGAATGCTTCTTGGTTTTATGTATCGCGTTTTGTTTAGGGTTTGCTCAGTATTTTTACTATAAACGAAACAGAGCAAGTAAGTAAAGGAACAAACAATTCCAAGTCGAATTAATATAACGTAATGTTACTACAACAGCTGATTTGATTGTTTTTTCACTTTTACGCCTTAAAATGCCAAATTTAAATTTTTATTTTTTAATTTCATTGTTCTCATTGGCTAGCGACATAATTTTTTTGTAAATTTGCCTTAAACAATTCGTTTGGTTTGTACTCGCCTATTATTGAAAAATGTAGTGTATTGGTGGTACTAGGGAGCAGTATGACAAAAAGAGCATACAGTTTTCGTACTTGTTGTGGAAATGGATAGTGGATACGTTCCGCTTGTTTTATTTCTATGTTGACGGGCTTGGTCAAGATATCGCATTAAGTTTTATAGGAAATATGATATGTTTTACCTGTATACTTGCAAATAAATCTAGGTATTTACTTTTACTGAATTTGAGCAAAGCCAAGAGATGTTAGAGCGAGATATTCAGTGACCACTTTACCAGCATGTCCGTTTATCTTTAGTTTATGGTTTTCTTTGCTACTTCATTACTTTAAAAGAACGCACACACATTTTCTAAAGTATTTTTTTAATATGTGTGTACCGGGGCGTATACTCAAAATTTTAACCTGAGATTTTTAATGCAAATATCCTTACATTTGTGTATAATATCCTTACATATATGTATATATGTGTTCAATATGTATTCTTATATATATATATACTCTTATAAAAATATACAATTTTAGGAAAACATTCGCCAGCTAAGTTGCTTATTAATATTTAAACGCATGACAACACGCAGTTGTCGTACAGAAAATTGTACGCCTCTCCGCAAATCATCCTCCGCCTCACACTGTTTAGATTATATTGATGTGAGTGCCGTAATTTGTCCTTTCTTAACGCTAGGCTTTATTTTTGTCTTTCTGTTTTTCTTTTTTTTTGTGTTTTATGGTGCTGCTTTGACTTTTACGTAACAACTATTGTAAGTTCACATTAAATTTTCATATACTTACTTATTTGTTTCATTTACTTTAAAAACAATCGCAAGATAAAGTGCAAGAGAAAGCGAAAGTGAAAAACAGCAAACCGTGAGTTGCTTAGGGACATATTAGCAACCGTTTTCAAGTGGACAATAATAGTTTAACTTATAATGCGGTTAATGAAAGTCTGCTACAATGGACAATATGCAAAATATATGAACAAAAATAAACAATTGAAGGGTCGCCTCAAATAACGTGGTAACCAACAATTTTTTCATACCTCTTTGTTTGGGCATTTTTCAGTTACAACTACTCTCTGCAACGGGAATTTGTTAAAAAATGAGTTAAACAAAAATTTGTTGTTTACAACGTTATTTGAGGTGACCGTTCAATAATATAAGTAACTGTGAAAATAAATAAATATATGTAAAGTCAAACTTAAATAAAAAGACAGCTGTACTATAAATTGTGTTTTTGTTTCCGGCTTTAATCGGGGAACACCTTCAGGAACCTGCAGTAATGCCTGCTCCATCGAAGGCCATAAACAACTTTAAACAAAAACAAGGAAGAAATTTAAATAGCCGGCGCAATTTTTATTTCAAATAAACCACGTTTGTTGTATGCAATAAAATCAGTAAATCTAATAATCTTTATTTCGAAGGACTGAATGTCTTTTTTTATTCAAATAAAAACTAATATCAATTGGAATGCTTTTAATGTACGTGTTATGGCATGCTTGAGAAAGTATAGTTTTGTAGGTATAGTAGAACATTCAAGACCTAACAGCGATATAAAACTGCTTTCCTCAAGAAACTTTTCTATTCTATTCCGAGAAGATTTTAAGCATAGATTAAACTCCTCCAAAATTATGACTTTTTGGTTACAAATATCATTACTAAGAACATCGCGGAGGTCTGCTGCCGGATCTAGAGAGAAAGCTGAATTCTTTTAGAGCACCAGATCACATAATATTGATTTTGTTTAAATAGAATAGCTTCTTAAAATATTGGCACATATATATTCTTTTCTTTCTAGAAAGTTCAATTGGGGAAGCAATTCCAAGCTTTGCATATATGGAAATACCTTTTTTATTCTTACTCCGCGTTTCGGCGCCAGCTATTCTTAACTCGTTTAATAGAATAAAACCTGGAATTTCAAAGTGTTCAGAGGCATGTTTTTATTTCAAAATAAAAAGCCATATTCCACAACTATTTGATGGCAATATTGGTATATAGGTCCTATACATCAGGCTATATAATATTTGTTGGGAAAACAGGCAGACTCACGACCCAATTTAAGACGACCATTTGGTCCCAGCTATTTGATGATATTGGACATCTCTACTGTCCACTACGTAGTGCGATATAGTCTTCGACGCGTTCCAAATATTTTCGTTGAATACTTGACGGTACATTTTTGCGATGTCCGCGATTACTGCATAGCGATCTGTTTTAAAATGCGTTAAAATTGAAAACAAGTCTAGGTCCAGTTGAGAACCCACAAATAGTGCATGATTCAAACAGTTTCCGGTGCCAGATTGAGCGTACGTGGCGCTCTTTGGCCAGGGCATTTGCCAACAGCACTACAACAAAGTGTGATGGCGTTGAGGGCAAATCCTTCATTTCGCTATGTAATGGTCTAGACTGAAAGCGTTATATGTGTCATATTTTTTATTGTTATTTTATATTTTATTTTTATTTTAAAAATCACAAATAACAGCTATTTCTGATCCTTATTTAATAAATCAGAAACAAGAACTTTTTTGGTTTTTATTTTTAATCTATAATAAATATTTCTTTGGTTCCCCAATAACTTAATTTCTTCGAAAAATTAAAACGACTTTTATAAGTATAACTTGACGTTAATGTTTTTTATAAATAAAGGTTTTAAATAACTGGTTTTTTCTTAATTCAAATTCAAATTTTGCAATAAAAATGGCACAAACAAATCATTTTACAATTTGATTATCAATGAATTAAGAAATCGATTGGTATATTAATGACAGTCATATTAATGACAGTTTACAGAAATAACTGTTATTTTCCGTCACTGTTCTCAACGCATCACCCTTTAAGCAACTATGGATATATCCTTTAAGATGACCTTTGTCTATTTGCCGACACAGCTGCTGGTGCGGACGGGTGTTGCGATTCGGTACGACACTTCTGTACGCGATTAAAATTAGTTAAAGCTGTATAAAATCACGTCTCGATTTGAGAGCGCACATTTTCTATGGCATCTATATTGGCGGATTCACAAGAAACCTCAGCCGCATCCTGAGCTTTATTAAATCGAGCGCATTATTCGTAGAGTAATTGCAAATTACCTAATATACTGTCGTCATCTTTTGTGAATGAATCGTCACTTGCAAAAGTCAATTGAAGAACGCGATAAATTTCACGAATTTTCTTAAAGTCAAATGAAGGGTGACTGTCTCAATGGCACGATTACACGAGATTTACGTCCGGCTTTTTAACAATTTTGCCGAACGTTATTACGACTGCACTATTTTTATTCAACATGGCACTCATTCGTTTTTTTTTAATATTAGTTTTTAATCTATGTATATATATATATGTATAACTTTTACTTATTCGTGTAAAGCGATTCAGAAAATAAACCGGGTAAATTTAGCAAAAGAATTAAGAAGCGACGCAAACGTAGTAGCGAATATACGCGAAAAAATCAAAAGGGCTAGTTATAGTTTAGTGATACGAAATGAGTAGGAAAAGAATAGCAAAGCATCAAAATGCATATGCAAAACTTGTTTATGTTACACACTAACCGTTATGTTGTTATATAAATATTAAGTCTTTTATAATTATCATAAAAAACCCCAATAAAATTTAAGACAGTTACAAAATATATAACGCAGCCACTTTTTTTTCATTTCATAAACTATTTTACATCTTTTTTTTTTAATCTCTTTGGATTTAGTTAAATCTTATTTGGTCTATTCCATTTTTGCAACTGCACAACGAGATCAACACAAAAGAGTCGAGTAACACCTACAAACCCTTTTAGCTCAACGCCGTCACGCAACGATGGCTTTTCAGAATCTCCAAAAATAATCCTCTGCCAGCCAAACTGCCTTTGCCACCACCACTTCCATTGTTTGTTGTTGCCCAGTTGCAATGTTAGCTAACGCAATAATTTTTTTCTAAGCTCTTGCAAAGTTGAATATAAACGCGCATGTAGTATGTATCGTTACGCGATCAAGTTTTATAAAATAGTGCTGTTGAGTATGAGAAAACCATGCCGAGTGTGATTTTGTTTATTTTTTTTTCAAGCGAGTATAAAATTGAAAATATAAAACAACAAATTTGTATGAATTTATAAAAAGAAAAGTTGATGAATTGCACACAATATGCATGCTGATACAAAAGCAAGCCTCTGGCAAAAGTTTTTTTTTTATACCATAACATATTTATCCATGTATTCATTATACATACATACATATCTATGTTTCGGCTTAAAAAGTTGGTCAACACCATAGCATAAAGGCAACAGCTTTTGTATAAAATTTAACGGGGTTGGTTCACGCAACGTTTGTTTTGCATGCATTTTAGATGCAGTGCAAATTTTTGTTTAAATATATATAATATTTTTTAACATTCCCAGCTTTTGTGCTTTATAACAGATTAAATTGGAAATTTAAAAAAATATCTAAATCATTTATCTTCACGCAAGCCACACATCATGAAATTGCATTAGAATTTTAATAGGATTTGAAAAAAAATAAAAAAAACACAAAACTAAGGAGGACTATTGCTATAAAAAAAAACTAAAACAATTTGTATAAACTCGCATATATGTATAGTATGTGCATAGCTTATAATACTTAGCAGATACATAAGAAATGGATAAACTGATACAAATAATTTTAATGCATTGCAATGAAAGTATTGCAATTATATCATCGCAATATTTAGCGATACGAATATCGAAATAAAAAATTAGTATTGCTGCTAACATTCTCCCAATGTTGGCAGGTTTATTATGGAAGGCTTTCAATCGCTTCAGTCCTAACAGGGAGTGCAGTATTTTTGATACAGGGCGCTTAACAAGTCCATTGGATGGCTGCGAGTTCAGTAAACTCCGTTATGTGCGATTTTAGTAAAGCATGCTTGCCGCTGATTCCAAAATAGAGCAAAGAAATAAAAACGCGTACTCCATTAGCTAGAGTCCATGAAGTTTAATAACTTAAGCAAATATAAAGTCAAGTATAAAGAAAGTTAAACTGATTTGATTTAGGCCAAAAATACACCGTTTTGTTCAATAACTTGTGGCCATTTTTCGTAATGCCACCCTCATGGAGACCCTCGTCTCTATTGGCAAAAAACTGGGACAGTCGATTTTCACAAGCTTCTCTTGAGGTGAATTTTTCACTAGCAAAATCAGTCGCCATAGACAGGAACAGGTAGTAATCACTTAGTGCCAGGTCCAGCCTATAAGGTGGATGCATAAGAACTTCCAACCCACCTTCTTCTGAGGTGTCACTATCGATGTGTGTGGCTTGGCGTAGTCGAAGTAAGTAAGGAAGAAATAACTGAAGTTTGTAGATAATATAATAGTGGGTACTGAATCTTAGGGTTAGTGCAGTCTTTTTCTTTTAGCTATTTTGAGCTATTTCTTATTTAGGCAGTGCTTCAGATTACTAAGTGCAACTATCCCAACTGCAGAAATTTTTCGACTGATGTTTCCCATTCCATTGTACATATTTCCTCAAACAAAAAGGTTCTCCATACAACATTTAATATTTCCCTCTTTGTTAATAAGTAACTTCACGAAATTTGGGAATGCGACGTTTAAACGCACACATACATACATATGACTATATACATACATACATATATATTCAAAGCTTCTACCAACATTAAAATTAGAAAATAAAATATACTGCATCTTACAGTTCCATCTTTTAACTGCATGACCGCCTATCAAGTGTGTACTCGTAAAATAACTATTTCCAAAACTATGAGTAAAGTAGTTTTTTAACCAACACTGCACACATTGCACGTTTTTACTTTTACTGTGCAGTTGCTGTTTAATAGTCAAGGCAGTTGGCTGACCAACCAACCAACCAAATAACCAACCATCTATGACAACTTCCTAGTATATATAAAGCTCAAAGTAAAGTAAAGTCAAAAATAAACTGTGTAAAGGTGTTAGCTCAGTTGCCCAAAATGTAGCGCCAACCACTCGTTTAGTGGAAAAATGTAGATATCAAGTTCATTGCTTTTGGGATAAACAAAAATTTGATGTAAAGCTGAGACAAAACAAAAGCATGCAACCTTAAGTTGTTAATACTCATTAGTAAAAAGAAATATCGAGGCGACGACAGAAAAAGGCAAAAAAAAAAAAAAATATTTTTTAATATGAAGCCGTCAAAAACTCTATTAGAAGGCCCGTCAGCCAAATAATAATTAGTAGTGCATGCCGCCTTGACTGTTATCCCAAAAGCAAAGAACTACGTATCGATAAGTAAGAGCAAAATTCTGGTTGCCCCAAACTAAATACAGGGTTTTTCAATAGGGACGCTACAAAAGTAGACCGATAGTGACAGCAAACGACGCCATATTTTTCCCGCTCTTTTGACATTTCTCTTCAGTAAGGTTTGCCATTTCATCACGGAAAGATATACGATCCAAAAACGAGTCGAAATTATTAAAATTTACTACCGAAATTCGGAGTTAATGGCCTCCAATTTATGGTCGTCGTCATTTCTGGCTGAATGGCTTCGCCAATAAGCAAAATATGCGTCAGGCAGCAATCCATACGTACTCCATGAGTCAGCATTGCATCCCGAAAAAATTACGGTTTGGACCGTCCTTCTTCCGTGATAATCAAGACCGGCACGTTACTGTGAATGGAAATCTCTGCCGCTCAATGATAACCGAATATTTTTGGCCCGAATTGGATGATATGGACTTGGTCACACAGCGAATGTCACAATCGATTTATTGAAAACAAGTTTGGTGAACGTGTTATCCCACGAAATGGCCCAGTCAATTGGCCGCCTCGGTCGTGCGATTTGACGCCGTTAGACTATTTCCTGTGGGGCTACGCCAAGTCTATGGTCTATGCCAACAAGCCAGCGACGATTTATGAACTTCGTAAGAATATCAAACGTGAAATTGCAGCAGTATCTGCCGATTTATGCTTGAAAACCGTCGAAAATTGGGTTCAGCGTCTGGACTTCGGCAAGCGTGCCCGTGGTGCCCATGCAAAAGAAATCGAGCTCCATACAAAATGGCATCGAATGTACTTTCACAGGAATAAAGAATTTAATTCATATCCCAAACCGTTTTTGTTTTATTTAAAAAAAACTTTTGTAGCGAGCCTATTGAAAAACCCTGTACTTATATTTCGAAGTTTTTTAACTGCTTATTTCGATGGTCAGGATTTTCCAACATTTTTGTAGATGAACGCATTGTGAGCTCTTACTTACCTACCTAATTGGCGCTTTAACCCCTTTAGCGATTTTAGCCGAAGTTCTCCCACAAATTGTGGTGTGCGTCTTGATTTCGTAACACAAATTGAGAAAACTACAGTTTTACGCCGACTCCGAACGGCGAATGATTTTTTGTGGTGAAGTTTTTTTTTTCACGGCAGAAATACCCTCGGAGGTTTGCTCTTGTCTGCCGAGCGGCGCCCGATTTTAGAAAAAATCTTTCTATAATTCTTTTGATGTTATTTTCCCCGGCCAGGATTTGAACGCAGGACCCACCGAATGAAATGCGCACACAAATAAATCAAAAGCAATACGAACTAATGTGAACTAATTTCTTTCCATTGCTGACTCATGAAATGAAGATAATCTCAGAGGTAATATATGCAATTAAAGATGAAGAGGCGCTCTTGAAATGGGGAATGAAAGGAAAACAAAAATGGCAGTAGATAATTTTACACGTTTTAAATTTCTCTACGAAATAGATTATAATGATTTATGTTTCTTCGTTATCATTTTCGTTTCTATAATCGATATACATAAATTTCATTATCGGAGTCCATATGGTTAGTTATCGATATTGTTATCAACATGTGTGGGATATCTGTTTTACTTTTGTTGACATTTTTTATTAAAATCACAACTTGTATCACACCTATTCCTATACCTTTAGTGATTAGTTACAGATGTTATTATCTCCACCAGTTTCTGTATCGCTCACAAATTATGCAGGAATATCGTTATCGCTCTCTTTGGGATACCACTTTAATTTTGGTTATCGTTTCTCTACTATAATCATAATTTATATCATTACTCTCCCATTTAATAATAACAATATTTCTATTTCTAATAAGCTTCTTATTCTTATTCCTATTTCAGTTGCTATTGTTATTTTTTTCTTTTTGGTTTCTATTTTCTATTCCGCTCCTGCTCATTATACCTCTTCTATTCCTTTTCGTTTGTATTACTATTCGTTGCCACCCTTCTACATGACCCTCAATCTATCGGGAGATTGTATAATTTTCACAGAATGGTAGCTCATTTATGAAATTTGAAGAGTAAAAATAATTACAATTTGAATGAAGTAAACGCGGAACACTATCTTCTTTCAGGTCATTCATATACCATTTGATCTATTGCCGTCGCTGGCGGCAGAAGAAAAATGCAAATCGAAATATTTAAAGTTCATCGCAAAATATTATTCTCACTTTTTTAAATTGAAAATCAAAATTGGAATATCGACTTGGCATAATTATGTAGCTATTTTCGTTGTCGCCGTAGTTACGTTTTACTGGGCGAAATTTTTGGGCTAACGTTGCTGTCGTCGTCGCTCTACTGAGCGAAAATTCGCCGTTCGTCAGTATTGTGTTTCAAGTATGAGACTACATTTTGTGGGGTTTTTTTTCAGAATTTTCGGGCTTATGTGAATAAGTTTTAGACTCTGGCAGCTCTTAAAGAGTTCTTCTGCCACGAAAGTCAGAACTTATCGAAAAAATCCATGAGATGGACCGAAAGTGTTGCGACGATTACTCAGCTGCTATTATTTTAAAGCAAATGTTTTTTATTCATAAAAGAAATTTCCGATAAATGAACTTTTTTTCACAGCTCTTACGCATTTTAGAGCATGTGTATTCATCCTCGTACACGAATCTTTGTTTTCGTTGCATCAGATAACAATAATTTATATTTTTAACGAAATTCTATAATTCAGAGTTATAGTCTTTTTAAGCAAGAACAAGTGAGAGATTAATTAAAAATACAGTACACATATAAAGAGAGAAGTGAGTGTTTGTTATAAAAATATGTCTGCGTATGTATCTGACCACACCTGATTGCTTGCAATACGAGTACACGTACGAGTTTAACAGAAAGAACCTGAAGCAAAGGTTAAATACGGTTCGGAAATGTGTACATATGTATGTATGTAGTTATAAAGATTTAAGTTGACTTGAAGTAGTAAACAGAAACTTTAGATAACTCAATTTACGAGTAAAGTTGAAAGTTACGATGATATTAAAATTTATGGTTTAAACTCAAATATATACATTATATATATATGTATACATATATGCGTGTGAAACATATGAAAGATACGAAATATACATTTCGATGCATCTACATAAGTTCGCGTGCTCATATCGCACTTCTTAATATGATGGAAATGAATTCCATGAGATATATCAGTGGAAACAACTTATTTAAGAGTGTCAGTTGGAAAATATGTGTGTTTGTTTTTACAGTCTAATGACACTGTGCGCCAATTTAATGCTAATTCAAACCAATTAATAATTTGCTAAAACGTATATCTGTTCAATAATAAAACACTCGATGGATTTGAAAAAGGTAGCTAAAATTGTATGCATTTTCTACTAAACTTTTCATGTTCCGGCCTAAGTTGTTTTCAAAAAGTGTTAAAAATTCATGCCTGGATAAAATAAAACCAAAGAAAATTTTGAAATATTTTCGTAAAAAACCTTAACACAATATCTCCAACATGAAATAAATGTTAGATATTTCAAAGGCACATATTAGTATTTATTTTTTATGGATGTTTTCTGTATAAAGATTGCTGTCTGAGACGACCTATAGTCATATTTTCCGCAAAATAATTTTCTAATTTTTCGACTATCGACATTTGGTTTTTGAAGGGTTTCTTGAATTGTAGGTCCGACGACACTTCAAGTGGGAAATAATGGGTTAAAATGTATTACGAAAATATCTTCCGGGAAATTCTATTGTATATGTCTTCATTTTGTTCAGAAATATGTATCTATTAACCATTTTTTCTACCTTTTTGAAAACACCCTACGCCGGTACACAAAAGCTTTAAAAGACCATACTAACCTAACTTTTGCAAATTCATTGACTGTTTTATTCCTGTATAGGGATACTGGATCAACCCAACTTCAACGCAAATATATAATACAATTTTTAGAATTCTTAAATATGTAGCTATGTAATGATTTAATATATCTTTCAGAAATAAATATATTAACAAATTCATGTTTTCTGGCATCGTTGGGTTTTGTATAACCCAACCGTAGATTGAAGGTTAAGTGTTACCTATTGAACAGGTTCTTTTTTTTTGTGCACGTATTTTTTAATGATTTGAAACACAAAAATTTGTAAAAGTAATCAAACAAATAGCATATATTAACTTCAGCTAGATGCGAGCACCTTTAGACTTGACTATAGCTTTTAAAAGTCAGAAAAGAGTAGCATTCTGCCTGAATGCGATTTTGCCCGTTGAATCTATTTGTCCAAGGCGTTCATACTCACATAGTTCTTTGACCTCACTTAATTCTTTAACTGTCGTCGGATAAATTTTAAAGTAATTGTCATGAGTAGCTTAACAAATATAAGCGTTGTCTGGTTGATAACATTTCAATTGCGGAACGCTGTATATTCCTTTTAAACAGCTATATTATTTTTTCTTTTCAACTCATATTCCCTAAACTAACCAAAAGCTATCATGAATTTCAAAATCTGTGAAAATAGTTTAGAAAACTTCGTCTTCTTTTATATTCATTGAGTATCAATTACAATATTCCAATTCGACACTTGATTGTTGAATATGTGTTCGTAAATTGAAATAAACGACCTGAAGACACACTCGAACACAATATTCTAATGTCAGGGTTAGTCCATATCTATCCTCATAACACACGATTCACACCATACTGCACTTTATTTTTTTATTTGTTAACAAACAAGATGTTTAGCGATGTTTACTTAAAATTCATTAGTTATGTAACTGAAGTAGTCAAAACCACTTGCAGCCACTTTCGCTAACTGTAAAATCACAAAAAAAAAACCATGTTAAAGGGTTAAAAAAGGAAACCTGAAATGGAAGAAGGGAAAAGAGATAAAAACTGCGAAATAAACAAACAGAAAGTCGTAACTATAAAATTCGAAATTTATCTAAATTATACTTTTGACACCACAGTTTTAGCCACCTGCATACAAGCACATGAAGTTATGTATGTATATAAGAGTAGCAATATTCGAAAGCTACCGCTGCTAAGCACGTAAAATTTTGATTGTGTAATACCCATACATCCTCAATAAGTATATGTTTGAGTACCCAGTTGATAAAAAAAAGAGTAGCAATTACAGTAGTCTCTCTGTAGAATATAGAAAATTTTAATACCTGAATAATTTCTTTAATTATTTTGTATGTATGTGAAACGGACCCGATTGTAAGACAATCTATTTGAGACAACAGCTTTACAAGTTTTAGAAGGCCCTTTTTAATTAAATGTGTTACTGGCATTATTTGCCTAACACATTGCCAACTCAGTTGGATGGAAAACAAAATTGCGCCTTCTGCGCTGGGAGCAACTAAAAGTGACGTAATAAAAGCTGGACAATGAGAGAGAACAGAAAAATTTGTAAAAAAAAAGAAGATGCAAATGCGGGCAAACGACAGAAGATTGAAAGTTTTGTTAGCATTGTTTGTGAAAATGACAGCGTATTGCTTTTATTTTGTCAGCGAATAAGTGGATACTGTGAAATCGACAAAGAGAAGGCTAGCGGTCCGCAGAAGGCGCAATCAATGCAGAAGGTCGTACTGCTAACCGACTCTTGAAAATTTCGACAAAAATCTTTCTACGTAATAACACAGAAATGATGTTGTACAAAAACCGTGTATGTATATTCGCAATTGTGTGTATCCGTTCCAACGATAGTGTGCTTTCTTTCTAACATGTATACCAACGTGTTCCTCTCTCCACGGTAAATCTGGGTTGACGTCATAAGTTACTCTTCGAATTTCAGATCAATCAGCGTAGTCGTGTATTCTATCATTCTTGGTTCAGATGTACATTGCTTTTGCTTTGGAACTGTTTTCTAATACCTTATGAAGGGAAGGCATTGACCAATTTCCAGCTGGGCATGACTTATACAAAAAATAAATATCGCAATGGAACACTTTCTTACAATATCCATATGTCAGAAAGTACAAGTATGTATGTATGTATGTAATATTTTTGTATACATCGAGTTAGGGTAATATTCCAACTACCTTTGGAAATGCCCTTGAGTATGAACGACAATGCATTGCCACTAGCTATGCGGTCTAATCCTTCCAGCTCAATACTGGGCTATCCGGATAGATACTTCAAAGCACAACCATATTTCTTTCATATATGTACATATGTGGCTATGGGCGTATGTTTATAGATGTCATACATATGTATGTGTTAGTTTTGTTGTTGTCGACATATTTTCTTTGATTATTGGTCATTTACAGCACGCTTTTACATCGTTTTTACGAGTGAATCGCTTCTACGTGTGAGGCTTCTCTATTTCTTTGCGTTTCTTTACAAAGTAAAATTCTTTCTCTCCCAACGTAATTCCTTATCGTTTTTTATTTACTGTTTTGTTGATCTTACCCTTTGCTGGCGTTCATTGTTTTGTATTGCTAGTGTTCAACACTTTTCCATCCTCTGTATTCACCCTGTCGGAAATAGGGTTACTTTTAAAAAGGACTTTTTTATCAACTGTTGGTATTGGTTGAAATTCTTTCATTTCTCTTGTAACTAACTAACTAACTTTGTTAACATGGCGATGTCCTAGTAGCAAGTCAATTATTTGAATCTGAATTTGATTTCAACTGGTTTTAAATATGTTTGACAGAAAGAACATCAAAATTAGTTTTTTTTTGGTGCGATGGTACGCATTGCCCAATTGCTGCCGCAAAAGAATGCAAATCATGTCAGTGGAATACTAAAAAAACAATTATTCACTCCAACATTATTTAACTATATTTCAGCTGGATTTGCCGGCATAACATCAGCGAGCTAATGATTCTTCTTGCACAAGAGAAATTGGTTGACTTGCAGAAATAACTCTTACAAAGTTGACCGCGAATTTTATTGCACAGCAGCATTGCAAGGCGCGGATAATATGATTGGTGTTTCAGTAATAGGGGATCAAAATTTTGAATAACCTGTTTTTATTTTTTTTTACATTTCAATTACAAATGATGGACGATTTCCAAGTATCAGGTTGGTTTGCATTTGCATCAAGTATGGTATTTATGAAACCAACATGCTTATAATATGCAATATATCGTGTCCCAATTTGTTTTTGATAAGTTTTCGAAACGCATGTATCAAGCATTGGGGCATCAATAATTTAGCTTATTGTCAAATTGAAACAAAGCAGTGATGTTGTTCTAATCACTGTATATATTTCGTATCAATGCAAGGAACATGTAACTTGGAACATAAATACTTGAATACAAGAATTATTTATAACTGATAAAAAGGTTGACAACTTTATTGAGAGTTGCATGCAATTGTGTTTAATATTTCGGAACATTGTAGAAAGTTTTCATTTTTTTATTTGAATCGTAATAAATAGTTTCGTAGTTCATCTATATTTTTCGTCTAATATTTTTAAACTAAATGATTTTTTACTGGTGGATTTTAATTAACATTACATTTACATGTATTTAATATTGAAAAAATAACAAACAAAAAATTAATAAAATAAATAAATGATTTTTGGATAGCGCATATCAAATAAAGTATGACAAATGTATAAAGCTATTATTGAGCTACAAAATAATAATTAATAAAACCAATTACATTTTAATTAAGTTATACCTATAATTTATTGAAAATATATTTTTCCTTAGAAAAATTATAATACACATAGCTACACACATACATACATGTATACTTTTTAAATTTGTAAATTTTTTAGACAGTCTACTTTTATCCAACAGGGCATACAGGACTCATATATATATATCTATTTGCTTTTCACCTCGCAATAGAAAATGGCTCTAGCTTCGTCGATATTTGGTGTTGCCTGGCTGGTCGTGGTTACAGTCACAACGATGGGTTGTTGGTCATTTAGTGTGAAAAAGGGATCATTGTGAAAGCTCTTAGTACATAGATGCTACTTAGGTTATCTTATAAAATTTTCATGATAACTTTTCATTAAGAACGAATGGAATGTGTTTGTTTCTGCCTGACGTATGCTACATATTTTTTTGTACGAATGTATGTATGTATGTATGCATACCAACAAACATGTACATATGTACTTATATGTATATGCGTTTGGTTTGATTTCCTTTTTTTTCATTGTTTGCAAGTCTTTACCCTTTGTTCTTTGGATTATGGACTGTTGCCGTTTGTACTCCAGGCTTAAGAGCTTGAATCCATATATTCATAAAAACTGTGTATCAATGTACAAATATACTACAAACTCGTTAGTGCACTAACCTATAACTATAAATAAGTTCTCCCGTGGTGTAGCCAGTAGTTTGGTAATTGGGGATGCCAAAATGTAGCTATCTTAATTTATTGTATAAAAATCTCTTATGACCGCTTGACCGATTTTTATGACATTTTTCATATACTTATATATTTGGTAGGCAAGAGAATAGGTCGTAGAGTATATTTTGCGTTTGGAAGAGGGTTGCCACCTGTTTGAAATATTTATATATCGGTGTGAACGGCCGCTATAGCCAAGTGTGTAGCGTGCGCGCGCTTCATTCGATAAGTCCCGGGTTCAAATTCTGGCCTGGGCAAGTAACATCAAAAATTATAGAAAAGTTTTTTTCTAAAAGCGGTCGCCCTTCGGCAGACAATGACAAACCTCCGAGTGTATTTCTGCCAAGAAAGAAACTTTTCACGAAAAAATATTCGCCGTTCGGTGTCGGCGTAAAACTGTAGGCCCCTCAATTTGCGCTACAACATCAAAACGCACACCTCAAATTGTAGGAGAAGTTCAGCCAAAATCGCTTAAGCGGTTATAGCGCTAAGTCGTTCGTTTCGCTTAGGAGAAGGTTTATAGCTGGGTATATTTTGAAGAGGACTGTCACCTGTTTGAAAAGTCGAATTTAAATAAACTATACACAAGTTATATAAAATAGCGGACGTTTTTTTCGACGTGTGGCTTTTAATGAGGCAACACCTTTTTCGGAGTTGATCTTTTTGATAGCCGTTATTTGGTTTAGTTTGGTTTGCCATTTTATAATGAACAGACTTACTTCTAAACAACGTTTTTAAATCGTCCAAATTTATTACCAAAATAATAGCGCGTTATTTCTGACATACGACCCCAATTGCTGCAAAGAGTGGTCGAAATTGGGTCTCTCGGCTGCGATTTATTCGAGTCAGTCGCGGCAGTCAATTGCCCGAAATCATTTTTAAAACATAATGACAAATTTATTCTTGGCCATGATATTAAACTGTAGCCGTGTTTTTTTTTTTTTGAAAACCACATATCTAAAGACAGCCTTTGGTAAAATATGGGTACCAAGGCGTCCGTTTCACTAGGCCAAAGTTTAAAGGTAAATTTTTCGGAGAATTGCCACCTGTTTAAAGAGTCAAACTTAATGAAATTATACAAGTTATCACGGACAACGCAGTCAGAAAATATTGCGCGTGGCCTGAGTCAGCAAGTTGGACGTAACAACTAAAGCAGACAAAGCAAAGCGCATAAACAACTCTAAAGTTACATCGAAGGGTTGCGCGTGGCCTGAGTCAGCAAGTACCTGCGTTCTCACGATCAGCTACTGCAAAGCACCAGAACTGCTAGCGCTGCGTCGGCAGCGTTCCCAACAGCGGATAGCTTGAGGGTAGTATCTATAAGTAGGGCTTATTTTGTATTTAGCTAGTTAGTTACGTACAGGTACTCAAGACGACAGCCAAATGCTGTTAAAATAAATAAAAATCCTAAAACGGGAGTAAAGTCTTTTAATTTACACAAGCTTATAAAACGTTAATATACCAATATTTTTAAAGGTGTGTTTGCCTTTTAGAATAGCGAAATCATATTAATACATAAGTTAAAATTTAATTATACACTCGTTATATGTAAGAGAAACTAAAACATGCTTTATATGAAAGTTTTTTTACTTAAGCGCTTTTCCAATACCGAATTTTGCTTTACTGTACCTTAACATAACTTAAGCGATTAAACTTTATTTAAGTTAATACTATGAATTGCGCAGCTTTAAGTAAACATAATTTATTTTATTGAAATATTTATTTATTTTTAAATGTGAACAAAGTCAAATTAAATTATGCAGTTAAATTACAATCACCAGTGTATGTGTGTATATGTTGTTTTATCGAATGCAATATTTTATTAAAATACTTAGGCTAAAAATTAAAGCTTTTCAAATCGAATTTTACACTTGCAAGAAAGTCAATTATTTATTTAACTCAGAATTGACCGGTAAAATTGATAAATTTGCTACAGCTATATAAAAGAGCCCTGTGGGTAGATCCACATTGAATGGAAATGGTGGATCAGAGATTTTTCTTAAACTTTGCAGTTTTGTATTATTTGAAATAAATGTGCTAACTTTGTTTAGTTTGCAAGGTATTCGCAATTTGAAAATTTAAAAAAATTTAATTAAGTTTGTTACTCGCTAGTTTTAAACTTCTTTGTCTCAAAAAATTAAAAAAAATTCCTCTTTCCAAATTTCACTATCTTTTAGGGGAGGCTGAAATTTTATGAAAACATTTTTGTTCAGAAAACCCATAATGTTGCTAGCATGAATTCCAAACAAAAAAAAATCATCTAAAATTATTTAAATAAATTATGTTCCAGTATATTTTTAATAACATAAAATTGTGCCATTTATCTAAAATTATGTTCAAATAACTAGTAGAATTAATAGTTTTCGAGATAAAAATTCCTAAAAAATAATTCCATTTTTTAGCAATGCATCTCTAAAAATTTCCTTTTGTGGTTCACTTTTTGCCAGATTTCAGCGATGAATAACGTTAACCCAATTTTTTTGATAGCTTATACTTAAATGATAGCTTATATATTAATGATAGAAAACAAGATTGCGCAAGTTAGAGATTAAAAGAAATAATATTAAAAGACATGAAGAAAAAGCAGAGGATAAGAAATCAAACGACAGAACGATTAAGCAGACCTATAAATAAGTTTAGGTCCACTTTATTTGCCACTTCTCTGTCCGCTATGTCTGAGCTGTGCTCGCTTTCGAAAAAAAAATTATGCGTGCAAACAATAAACAAGATAGCTAGCAAGATTGGGCACTTTCTTGTATGAGAACACGCCATTATACTGGTCGAACTCGTTAAACATCCAAATCAGCGAGGAAAATATCGCGAGCCTTAAATTGGTACGTTTAATTGATTATTTTAAAAAAGTGCGCGCACATTTTTTTTGTCTGTAGTCAGCATAAACACCGTAACATAACTCATCGCTTCCAAGGCGCTCATAAAAAGCTTACAAATATTTGTCTTCCTTTTTCAAATACTGATCATAAGGCGAATTCAAACACGGTGGTGTTCCATAGCAGACGATTTGTCCTTTTATTCACCTGATATTTATTGTGTTTTTGCTTTTTCGTATGAACTTTGAAAAGCGATATGGTTTCCAGCAATAATAGTAAAAGAAGTTCATAACGAGTTGGAAACTTTTTTCAATAGACATCTGCTACGCGGGAAATGTGACATTTTTAAATGCTTTTGAATCCTTTTAATATACCTCATCTTCTATAATTGTTTTAAAGCTAAAAGAGGCAACTTTGATAAATTTAAATAGGTTTTCTAAAGAAGCAATGCAAATATATAAATGTACATACATATGTATATATGTAGATAACAAAAAATTACAAGCTCACAAATTTTATCATATTTAAACTAAATTGAAACATAAATAAGGATTTTCTGGAAATCTCATCTATGGAGGCACCTAACGGATTTGTATCATATTTCTAATACTTTTTTTTCTCAACATACTACACATATACAGTATACAAAAGTTTTCAATTTAATATAAATTGGACTATTCGCACCTCGCATACTATTCCAGTACAATATATGTATATCGGACAATAAAGAGAATATGCTGAACACGTCGCAAAGTACCTCCGAAATTGGCTTATAATTTCTAATTTCCTCTAAATCGGATCATAAATTGCTATTTTCTGAATAACTTGGGTGTTAACACAAAAAAGTATTCCCTACCGCATCCGCACCATGCCTTAGTTATATTATCCAAATTGAACTATAAATACGGATTTTTTAAACAACTCGCATTTTCACAAAAGTATTTCTTATCTTGTCACAGGAAAGATGATGTCGACTTTACAGTTAGTAACCAGTCTTTCGTCATAATTTTCAATGGGATATCCGCTAAAAA
Organism: Anomoia purmunda; assembly: GCA_951828415.1. Lineage (NCBI taxonomy): Eukaryota > Metazoa > Arthropoda > Insecta > Diptera > Tephritidae > Anomoia > Anomoia purmunda. Next base: position 41,229,729 of record OX639996.1, read on the forward strand.
TAAATTTAATTAACTTATGAATCCATTTTGTTTTGGCTATGAGAGTAAGGGGTATTGTTTATAACCGCACAATGCTTATTTGATTTGAACTAAGTATAAACAGAAATCTGAACTGCAGAGTCTTCTAAAGGATTCTTGTACATTTTCAGTGGTTGTATAACGGAATTCCGACTCACAAAACCCGGAAATACAAAATCCTGCAATATATAATCCAGACATGACACAATCCACACAAGAAGTCCCGACAAAAAATTCAGACAAAGTATACAAATAATAATAATAATAAAATTTCTTATACTCCTTATGTTACTATGTTTTTTTTTTAATCTTCGCATGATTTTAAAAGTCGGGATTGTGGAGTGCTCCACTTTCAATATTTGTTTGAAAATAAAATATACTTACAATATATACTCAGTAAGTATGTTTTCAATGTAATCTATATGAGACTGCAAATACATTTCTGATCGCACCTGCAGCATACTTTTCTTATATCATCAATAGCGGGACGTATATACCGATATGCTGAAGAACTCGATTCTAACACCATCTGGCGGGCCCATTTTTCGTCAAAATATTCCTCGTCGATCCTCCCAATGCGTTTATAATTTCTAATTTCATCAAAACTGGATCATAAGTATAGATTTTCGGCATAACTCGCTTCAAGCGCCACCTAGCGCTTTCATTTTCTATAAAATTTTTAAAATAACTCGACTGTAGCATCACCTAGCAAGAGTATTTCTGATTTCATTAAAATCTAGTCATTAATCTCGCGACTCATGCGAGTGCTTATATATTGAAATATTGCCAATGTCTGTGATTTGGGGTTAAGGAATATATTGTACAAATTTAGTCGAAATCCATTTATCGAGTTTTGAGCCAAGCTATCACAAAGAAAACGGCTAAATTTGTATTTAATTAGAAAAAGATAATAAAAACCTAGAATTTTCAAAAATTCAGTGAATATTTATAATTTTAGATCTTCAAAATGTTCGGTCCGGCTTCGGCCAAAACTTACTTATATAAAACTTTTTTCAGAAGTTTGCATAACCTATGTATGTATATAAACAAATAAGCATATTAAATTAATTTCTTAAGCTTATCCATTGCAATTTCCTTAAGATTGACAAATTAATATTTAATATATATATATGTTTGTATTTATATGAAATTCTCTTATATATAAACAAAACGAAATTTATTGCAAAATTTAAAAATTCAAACAAGCATATATTAAACATAAATTTAAACATTATATAAGTGCATGTGCAACTTTTTTTATGTGTGTAGGTTTAGTTGCTGAGTTGCATAAACGTTTTAAGTGAATTTGCATTTGTACCTACATACAACATACAAGCCATCTACATCTATATGAAAGTACACAAAGCTTAAAGGACTGCCACAAAATTCGACAGCCCAAATGCAAAGTTATTTTATTCTCTTACAAATTTCACTTAGTCATGTCGTAAAACCATAACTGCAACGTCAATTGCCGCAACCACTTCAATAACCACTACAACTGCACTAACCATCAGCCTCGCCTCAACCGGACTTTGTGTGCAACGTAGTGGGTTTTTCCTAAACTTTTCAGCTGATATGAAATGAAACATAATTTAACTTTTCGTAACTGTTTGTAAATGTGCCAGCTTTGAGCAAAAATTGTCAGTAACTTTATTGTTATCAAATTCGTTCATATGTAAACATTATTTGGCACACACTCTCACAAAAATATTAATTTATATTAGCATGAATGTGTACACTCAAAAACTCGCTTGACTGGTTTGAAAAAACAAAATAACTGCAAAGAGAGGAGGAAAATGGAAATGATCAATGACTCAATAACTAAGGTGTTGTACGTTGCGGCAGTACCAATTTTTATTTTGGAAATACGTGAGAATCGTGGAAAAAATTAAACCCGCTTTAAGAAATGGAAGTAGATTTCCTAAATTTTCAGTACCTAGTACAAAGGAAAACTGTAGGGTTTTTATGCCCAATTTTGCAGGGTTAAACTCACTTTAAGAAACTCCCCATAGTTATACTCGCGCTGAAAAACTGGGCCTTACTTGTTTAAGCTAATGCAAAAGAACGTAAAAAACAAAGAACTTGCATCAGCCTCACTGTTCCTCGAACAGAAAACGTTGTCCTGTTTTACCATATCAAAGCAAATATGCCTTTTGCGGATTGATATTAGAATCTGATTTGACCCAATTGATATCTGGTGTAATCGTTCGTTTGGTTTTTTTGTTGGATCAAAAAATAATTAGCAAGAATTCGTTCGAAACAAAATTCGAATATATCAATATATTCTCTATGCCATATGCTATACAAATCTGACCTTATTTTTATTTAGAAAATTTGTTTCTTTCAAATCATTGCATAATCGTTGTTTTGTGATTTTTATTTTTTCGATCACATTCTTGGATTTTTATTGTTTCGTTCAACATTGATCGCCATTTTTTAATTTTCTTTAATATTCTTGTATTTTCAATTTTACGATCACAATAAACGCAATCAAATTTGTCGGTGATGACAACAGCATGTTTTCATCAAAAAATTTGAAATCCAAAAATAACGATTATTTTTTTAATCGAAAATATAAAAATAAAAAAAAAACATCGATAAAAATAATCGAAAAAGTAAAAATCCAGGATTAACGCCTATTTTTGAACGAAAAAATTCAAATTAAAAAGTAACAATCAAAGTTGATCGAAATAATAAAACTCCGAGAATAACGATTATTTTTCTAAGGTTTGTGCTAAGATTAGGCTCGGGTTAGGAGCATTTTTTAATAGTTTTAAGATTGTTTTAGCAAATCATAAACTACAATGTTGAATTCCTATATATTTACGTATGTATATATATTTTAATATATATGCAAAATGCAGTTTCAGTCTGCACGGAAATGGAGCTACACCAACACCGATTACGGAGTAAGCCATTTCTCTGAGTGTAAATAAATGCACATGCATGTATGAAGTGAAAGCCTTTTTTCTTTGTTGGAGTATGTAAGATTACCTTAGGTTATATAAAAGTTAGTTTATGCTAGGTTGAGTTACTACTGAAGGTTGTAACACGACCTTGCTTTGGACCCATTTCGGTAGTTCTAGTGGATTTTTAATTAATGATATATTTTTTGCGCTGCTTTAAAAGCTTTTCTTTTTTTTACTGCTATTATACTTGTATGAAGCCTTGCTAAAAAATTATTGTATGTACAATGATAAAGAATGACTGTGGATAAATCTCTTCTGCCGAGTGATAAAATACTTTTCTGTGTTTCAAATACAGCTGAGTCACACATCGTCTAGAAGTGTTCTCTTTCATATACATACGAGAAAATATTGCCGCAATATAATTTTTCTACATTCACTTATTTTATAGGATATCATGGTTTATTGAAATTTAAAATAGAAAATTACTTTTGTATTCCGTCCCATTAATGGGTAATCCAATTTTTCTTTACACAAGTTTATAAATGTGCATTCATCGCTATTGTATTGTACTTAAATTTTTACACATTGAATCAATATATATATATCTGAAAGAAACCAAACGAAAACATATATTTTCGGAGATGCAATTAATGTCGTTTTTTTTTTGTATGATACGTCGCCCTGCCCACTTTTCCAAAATCAGGTATAACTGCTGTGAAGATAACAAATAGTAGTTTTCTCTAAATAAGATCTATATGCAAAATATTGTATATCTGCGTCATATGGGTGCGTCCACGTGAAAAGGGCCCACTTCGGCGGTATTGGAGTTATGCATATAGGCGTCTTCCTGGTTGATTTCCGAACATTTTGAGATAAATTAGACCATCCTAACTGAAGAATTGAGGGAAATATAGAACTTTGAAGGTGAATATCCGAAAAATGACTAATTGAGAAAAAACAATTTGAAGTTGAAAGTTGTCCCTTGTGGGCCTTTTTATTCTTTTTTTTTTCCAAAAAATAAAATTAATTACTTCTATTATACCTAGGAAGATTAATTTGGTGTCATTCGAAGCGTAAATGTATATAGTTTCATAATAAACCATAATAAAAAATTACGAAATTCGATCCATGTATCGAAAAATCTATATATCTCGGAAATTAGATGCGACAAAGTGGGCCCTTTTCACGTGGACGCACACATATATTGATGGAGATATAATAAATTTGATTTTTTTTTTGTATGAGGCATAGTACCATCCATTTTCCAAAGTAAATATTAAATATCATTCATCTGCACTAACTTATGCATGTAACCAAAAAAACAAAAAAAGAAGAAATAATAAATTTTATATAATTAATTTAAATATAGTACACAGTACGCTCGCAAACTTTTTTGTATGAAAGAAACCAAAAGTTAAAAGAATTATCAAAATTCAATGGAAATTTTAAACTACTTAGGATTTGCACTTTATCACACTAAAATTTAATGGGCTATAAAGCTGTATGGCTTTTTATAATTACAAATGTTTTTAAATTGGATGCTTTGCTATTTTTTCTTCAAAGTTTAAAGTGTGTATTTTTACGATGTTTGTTATATATGTATGCACAAGACTTTTATAAAAATAAGTAAACAAAACACAAACAAAAGAAGAATAGAATATCTATCTCGGTTACTTTATGTTATGGTACTATTTTATCCAATCAGAAGTAAGAAATACTACTTCAACTTATCGTGTAAAGTTCGTATGCTTCCGTTTCAATTTTTGCTTGTTCGCTTCTCCAAAAATTGTATTCTGGCTGATTTAAAAAAAGAAATACACCGTACACATTAAAAAAACATCATACTAAATACCTTTGGAGAATCCGACACCAGAGTGTAGCTTCCATGCTTGAAACCTTTCCGTACCCCTGAAAAAAATTAACTTGCCAGATTCCTCATAAATACATCGGCGGTACATTATTTTAATTAACTAAGTGACGTGTGGTTTTTTGGCTGAATTAAAATAATAAAATGGTGTTTTGTATCTATTTGACATCATAGACAGTTAATTTCAATACATATATTCTAAACTTTTCGAAATTACAACTATTCTCTTTGATTTGCTACAACCGAATTCGGGGAAAGTTGGATGGAATTGTTAATGCCAAAGAGGAAGTACAAGTGGCAATACTGGCGCAGATATATTGAAAGTTGAAGAGATTGTGTTGTTGTTTGTATTGTTTCGTATTTCTGAATATTTTAATTTTATTCCAATATTTTTGCAGTTAATAAAACAATTAAATTCATAAACGAAAATTGAGTAAAATATGCACTAGAAGTCTTGCGGATTCCTAAAACGGATAACGATACAATTTTGATAATTTTAAAGCGAATTTTGCGTTGGATACAGGTATCCCTTGGATTGAGTTCATCGTCACTAAATTAGATATAAAACTGTGCAGCAGACGCAGCGACTTGACAACACGATCAATATAATATATACATACATATAGTAATCACATCTAAATTACATAAACCATTTATTTTATATTTTAGTTACTATAAGTTACTCGTTGCTTTTGTAGAAATTTAAACGTATCGTTCATGTAATATAAATTAAAAAGATTTAAAAAAAACTTATAAACTTCGTACCAACATTATAAACAACATTATAAACCACATAATTATCCTACTTCTCCCATTGATTCGTCTTACATATATCCTCGTAGTTTAATTTTCTGAAGGTTTACACCAGGTGTACATCGCCCACAAGTGTTCTTTTTTTATATACAATATCTAGGTTTAATTGTTAAAATTTATAAATAAAAACAAAAATTTGTTCAATGATATGATTTGACTTCAATTTATGTTTTTTTTTTGTAAAAGTATGCAATAGTTATTTTTTTTAAGCATCTTTTGACTTCGGATAACCATGCCCTCGAAGTTTTAACACTAACGGTTTATAACGCATGAGTTGAGCTAATTATTTAGGTAAATAATGTTTTAATTTTTTTCACCGTTCGTTTGTAGAATTTAGACAAATCTGTGGTTAAATGCATGCAAAATAAGTCAACAGCAATTGTTTTAAACTAGGACAATTAAAATTTACACATAGGCAAATTGACCAAAGTTATATACATACATATACATATTTTGTTTTTCAATTTCAACAATTACGGATAGTTTTCAATTAAAATAAATCTCTAAAATATTTGAAATATCTCTATGTTGTGTTTGTGTGTATATTTGCGGCCGGTGTATGTTATTCAGATGTACATTAGGATGGTACAATGAAGAATCTACTTTGTATAATTTCTAAGCTCGTAATAAAACCGTACATTAAAATGCTAAAAATTAATTTGTTTGGTCGAACATGTATTCTCAATATTACTCATACATATATTAACCTTTATGTCAACAGCAGAAATATTATGCGTACATCAACCCGGGTATGCCCATACATTTTTTTGTGTTGTGAGAAAAATGTGGATGTTTAACAAATCTCTTTTAATCTGGCTAAAATTTAATTGCTATTTTCTGAATAATGTGTTTGTTTTTTAGTATGTGAAAGAAGAGTTTTAGAACTACGTTATTTTACTGTATAAAAACTGAGTTTTTTAAAAGCCAAACAATTACTCTAGCTTTGACATTTATTGCAATAATTGTGGTGCGTACTTGGATGCCAAAGGGATATAGTATATCGCGCTGAGTTTACACGTCGACGATTCGAGCCTTATCATCTGACCACCCTGCCTAATCTCCAATCATTGAGTGGTATGTTTTCTTCGCGAGCCACTACCAAATCGTTGATAGTGAGATTTCTCTGCGGATATTTCCACTTATACCGGTTTTGTAGTTCTGATAAATATTCAGATTTCCATCTTAGGCAGAACATCTGGGGCATTGCCTTTAATTTTTTTATTACCAAGTATTAAACAACAAAATAAAATTTACAAAAGTTCAATTGGCAGATGGTGAATAATGAATGACGACAACTTGGAGCATTTGATCCTGGGGAACAGCAGGAATACATGAGTCAGAGATTTAGCAAAAGAAAATAGTGACGACGAAGCATTAGTATCTGAAGAAATTGTGCACATTGACGAAGTAAGTCCTGTGGACTCAGATGTAAAACAAGTTCAGTTACCAGAATACGACCCGGAAACGAAAGTAAAGATGATAAAGAACTCAATATACCAAGGATAAACCGGAGGAAGCTATATTGGAAAGTATGGACAATTCAGGCTGCTGCACCACAACAAAGAGAACGGAAAGCCGTAACAAAATTTGAATTTGATGTGTATTTGCGTTTGCGTTTATTTAGTGGGGTGACACAATTTTTTTTAAACTGAGCAGCAATCTACATGCTAATTACGTAACAGTAGCCAACGTCACTGTTGACGAGCAACCGTATCCTGATGTTAGATTATAACAAAACCAAAGGATGTCTAGCAGAATATTTAACTAAGCTGTGAACTAATAAATGGCCTTGGTATTCTGTTATAATGTTCTGGATGAGTCTGCCCACACTTGAAGGATTCCACAAATCGTAGTAGGATGTTTCTTTATCAAATTAGTGAGCAACATGCGAAACCTAAAATAGAAATAATAAACTGCGATTCTTTGAAGATAATGGAGGTTGCGGTAGCAGGCAAGGAGGGACGTGGACGTGAACAAGGAATGCCTGCATATGGCGCAAAAGACCCGTGTGATGCAAAATAACCTGAAGCAATTAAAAAGAAGAATTAAAAAGTTAATAACATTCAATTTATCATTAATTAACATGTATTAATTAACATGTATTATGATTGTCTATATGTTTGGCCTATTGTAAGAATTTAATTCAGAATCAATTTTACTTTATTGAGTTTTCAGAAACATACCCGGATATGTTGCTGTTGACATAAAAGTTAAAAATTTTTTCCATAACCAATAAATAATCCCTGCTAATAGTTACATGTTATTTATAATTGATTATGAAAGAATAGTTGATAAAATTAATATGCACCAGAATTTCATTTATTTCAGATTGCTGCCATTCTTGTACGACTTAATGATTTTATGGCAATTCGATAAAAGAATTTATTTTGTTCACATGTAAAAAACATAAAAAATTTGAAAGCTCTGCGGCTACTTTAATTAACAACCTAATGTAACTAAATATATAGATATGCACGTATGCGTGTAATATACACACATGTATACACATATATGCATGTAGTGTACTTGAGTAACATTTCTTCACATGCACATGTATGCGTGTATGTACATACATACATACATACATCCATACCTACAACTCCTACAAAAGTCGTTAAAATTTATAAAAGTTGACAAAGTGCCGTTGGCGTAGTGTTATACAACCTTAGTAAAAAATGCAGGAAAATACATCTCAGTGCTGGTATAACCACAACCATATTATTTTGTGTGTGTTTCGCATACTATTGCAATATTTACTCAGCTGTTTGTATGGATTTATATTTGTATATGTATCGTAGTTTCGCTTTTATTGTAGTTGTAGTTTTGAGTATCCGCCTCAGCACTCAACAGAGCAGCATATGTCCAAGTAAAGCTAAAATGCAAATGGTTGCATATTGTTAGGAGCAAGTCCGGAGCAAAAGGCTTATGTTTTGTATTTGAAAACAATTTGCCAGAATTTTATAGTTAAAAATGTTTAAACTTCTTGTTTACAGCAGTACAAAATGTTTTTACAATTTTTTTGTTGTTGCAAAAATTGACACACTGCATCCATGTGCAAATTGGAATATATGTACATATGCAACACTTACTCACATAAATGCAATATTTGTTTATGCAAGTTGTAGGTCGGTTTTGAGGTTGATAGTCACAGGAAAATATGCAGATTTGGTTACGGTTATATGAACACAGTGAATCGTAAATTTGAACGAATAGCTTTGATATTCTTAAGGCGTGGTTTGATTTTAGAAAATTATAGGAGTTAAATGATAATTTCTTTAACTTTGGCTTTAAACCCTTAAATGGGCCAAATTCGTGCAGCAAACTATATAAATTGGCCTCAAGGGCATTGCTATTGGAAATATCTAATCGAATTGTTTTCGGCAACAAGTCTCAAATAACTATATCAGAAATATCAAGTCAAAACCGAAACCAACAAGCAATAATAATATGGGAAAGTAATAACAGTGTTTTGAGATTTAACAATTTTACCGAATCGCATCGATATCTGCAGCAGTTTTTTAACGCTGGGTTAACATTGTTTTAAAGAAATTCAATGGAGTTACGGACAAAGAGTTTTTGAGAGTTCCCCCAAAATTCTCGTAAAATATTACGGCTGCGGTGATGACTAGATGGCAGAGATGTTCATTTCCACGCCGTTCTATCAGGAACAATCATACTATGTATTTCCATTCTTCGTCGTCATCGTCACCAAATGTTATCAGTTCTACAAATCTCATATTATTTACTCCATTTTCTGATCCTCTGATATACTAAAAAAAGTATACAAAATAAGAAAAAAAATTAAAAATGAAACCTTTTGCCTCAACATGACTGATGAAATATATTGAAAAATGTCCGACATTACGTAAAGATGAGACAAAAATCCAAAAGTTGATATCGTACAACATTTGACCGCTCTTGGAAATGAACAGGTTGAATTCTTTGAAATATACCGAACTACTTTGAAAAAACTAGTGGATTTAGTTGTTGTTCATAAAGTTTTATAGTTTTCAGCGTTCTTTCTTTCTTTCTTTCTTTATAAGCGAAGCTCGAATAAAAAACAACAAATGATGCTCTATTCGCAACTTTATAGGTCTGCCTAGACTTAAGGTATATACTTAATATTGAGGTTTATAATATCTTTTATCGATATCTCATATCTGGTTTTTAATTCGATTATAAATAGTGTGTTCCTGCCCTGAGCTTGGTATGCTCATAAGAGTTAAAGAGTCTTGATCAACGCAACAGCTGTTGGTTTTATTAGTAATGAAAGTTGAGGGATAATTTCAAGTCAACCTGACCCCGATTTGAATTTAGTTTTCTTCCACACTGGCTTGATTCACCGTTTTTGGTATAAACTCGAAAAATGTAGTTGTAGCTTTGAAGCTTGGTACATTTGCTAAGTAGATAAGTCATGAACAAATTTTTGAATATATTGGACGAAATTCTTCATATGCCTCTTGAACAGCCGCGAAATCATAATTTTGGTGTTGAATTATGCGAAAAGTGCGAAAACTTTTAAAAACAAGCTACTTGTATTATATTTACTTATTTGGTAGATATTTAAGGTAATATAAAGATTTAATTTTGTCCGCACCGTCCGACGTCGAGCTTTGTACATACAAAGCTTAAAATTAAAATTGGAAAGGTCGTGAAAAAAATCATTATTATAAAGATTTAAGAAGTTAAAGTTAAGAGAAATGTATTTCCCACTCGTAACATAATTCCAAAAACCCTAATGCAGCATTCTCTATCCTCTTGTATTCCTCCAGTTTACAGCGGATATTCCACTACAGGCTAACAAGACAACTGGCACACTTGCAGCCAATACTTGCATCCTATATACGAATATGGACGCGTAGGAAGCCCATGTTAGACTGCAAGAGTCAATAAAAAAAAACTGTAGCCTGGCTCGAAAAATGGAAAACAAGGTTCAATGAAAACATATCTGTTCGCAGTGGTTTGACGAATCGAAATATTTATAATCAGGTAACAAATCCTATTTGGACCTAAGGCTCGTAGCTATTCGAATGAACTGCAAAAGCGAACATCGCGATGAAACAATGACTTTAAAAAGAGTTCTTATAGGTACAGCAAACGCATCCTTGTACACCAGCAATGAAAATCTGCACAGAAATCCCCAAATGTCGAGTGTTTCTGCCACCATCGAAATATTCGCTACGAAACGTACTCAAAAGTTGAAACAGCATGTTAACCTGGAAGTTTCTACTCTAAATAAGGAAGCGCTGCAAGCGAGGCTTATAAAAGAACTAAGCCACAGGAATTACTACCCAATGTTGAGTATTATATAAGTAATTAAAAAAGTATTGTCTTATAATTTAGTGTAATTATATGCAATGTAACTTTTGAACTTTAAAATGCATAACAAAACACAAAAAAAACCGAATTCTAGTTCTATGTCAAAATAATGTACGTCTTAAGCATCTACGTCACTAATAGATATATCAAATCAAATTTCATTTGATTCTAAAAAAGATGACGTTTATTACGTCATAATAATAATACCAACCCGTACAAAAGTTGATCTACATCTTAACTTAAGACGCTGTGCTCTCCTTCGAAAAGTCGCTATTGAACTTTTCTGAAACATTAAATTTCTAGCTTATTCAAAGCATTTGCAAAATTTGAAATGAACTGGTGAGCCTACCAAATAAATTTGAAAACAAATAGAGAAGAATCTAAGTTTGGTTGAAACCGAATTTTAAATATCCAGCACAAGTTTTTATTTTAATCAAAGATTACCTGTTGTATGCAATCAAACTAGTTAAGCTTATATATAAAAATTAATGTGAGTCCTTTATAGACGTCCTAAGTAATAAACTGATATTTATGAAATTTGTAAAGAAAGTTCATGTGGTATTCGGTCTCAACATAGGGTATATATAAATTTGGAAAACTGGATGGTGCCACGGCTCCATGAAAGCATAATTTTGATTAATTTCATATCCACAACTATGCGGTGCAGATTGCTGATAGTTGGGTATATATAAAAAAAAGGGCGTTACCGCGCCCTATTCAGAAAAAACCAAATTCCTTATAGAACCGCAACTATTTTACGCAGATGTGCAATACTCCCAGTTATTAGACGTAGACATATGGTATTCGATACATTTATATAGCTGTTTCTTCTTCCTATTCTTTGGACACGGTAAATTGAGTTTCATTATTTATTTATATAAAACATATTTTAACCCAATTGTTTATTTTTTTATTTTCCCCGCTCGAAGAAAAACCGGCACAGCGCTTTACCCTCTGTTCATTACGTATAAAGAAATGATTTTTACGTATTTCTCACTCTAATTAAATTATTTGTAACAAATATGAACGAATTCGCTATGATTTAGTAAAATATTAAATATTCTGATTTTTTGTAAATTACTGGTCTATAATAGATGGCATTACTTTCGTCTGATTTGTAACATTTTCAAAATTGTACTTTCTGACTAGAAGTGGAAAGTTTGTACGAAATTTGGTAGATTTGACAGTGATGCTCGGAGATATACCAATTTGTTCTAATGTGGGAAATATCAAGCTTTTTCCTGACATTTTGATTCAGTGTATTTCATTCTCAAACCCTTGTACATCAAATTGAGAAAATTACCTTGTATATTAACTAATATATAGATTTTATTGTAATTATGCTTATAAAGTTGAAATCTGTGTGTAAATCCAAATGGGTAGAGTTTGTTCAGGTACTTTAAGAAATATGTACACTTTAGTTATCCATATCTGGCGCTCTCAAATCCAATCGTGTATATCCAGTTTGAGTAAATTACCTTTTCCTATTAAAGGAACATCGCATTTTAGTGATTTGTTGTAAATTATAAGAGAGGTGAGCGTGATTTTTTATTTCTAAAAACTTATAATTCCGTATATCTTTCTTTAAACCCCATCCTGCATATGCAATTTGAAACAATTATTTTTAAGTTACTAAAATATCTAATTTTTTTGATTTTGTTTTTCGCTTGAGGTAATTTTTGTTTATAGTTATTCAAATATAGCGTTTTTTTAATCTTGAAAATTACCGTTATATGACCGGTAGACGTAATTTTTGCCCGATTTTTATAATTAGCAATATATGTACTAAACTTGGTAGAGCTTGGTCAATCAGTCTCGGAAATATGCGTTGTGCTTAGGGCCATTTTCCAAAAAAAAAAAATTTACACACGTATTTCTTTCCCCAACTCAATGCCATGTATCAAAATTGAGGAAATTATCTTTTGAACACCGTTTTGTGGGTGTGGTTATTATCCGATTTCGCCTATTTTCCTAACCAAACTATCCAGGATTAAGGACAAAGTGTGTATTAATTTCGATGAGATATTTCAATATTTATTTTTAGTATATACTCGTATCTATCTTGGTGCCTTTATGCTGTTACAAAGAACCGTTACGCGAACAAAGTTATAACACCCTACACAGACTACGAATACTTTAACCACATTCCTTCATTATAATAAACTTATCCGATTATACTTGTTTGCTACTATGCGAACAATAACAAACGTATACAGATATATGTGTAGTAGATTTATGTATGTGTGCATATATCACGTTATCTGTAAAGTGCTGAAATGGCTATTTGCATACTGCAACATTATTTTTGAAGTATGTATGTACTTATATCTGTGAGAATAATGCCAGATTTATTGTTCACTTCTAAACTTCTGCTTACATTATTATTATCAGTTTTGAATAAATAAGTTGTGGGCAATCCTAAGTGAATAGGATAAAAAAAAAATATTGCTATATTGTTGCAAACATGAAACTAAGAGTTTATTTACTAACTCTTTTTACTTTCTTCACAGTATTTTATTGGCATCCGTTGTTTTATTTCCGATTTTTAGAAGCATGGTAAACAAATGTCCTACATATTCTCGGGATTAAAAACTGAGGTAATTAGTTGAAAGGCTAAATTTTGTAACAAGATGGATTAACAGTGGGGTAGTATGTCAATTGACAAACCAGTCGACATATATGTATATTGTAATATGATATGATAAATATGACTGGCCGAACTTCTTCTACAATTTGTAGTGTACGTCTTGATGCTGTAACACAAATTGAGGAGTCCACAGTTTTATGCCGACTCCGAACGGCAAATGATTTTAGTGAGAAGTTTTTTCATGGTAGAAATGCCCTCATGCCGTTGATATTGCCTGCTGAGGGACGCAAGCGCTGAAATTTTTGATGTTACTTGCCCGGCCACGATTCGAACCCAGGACACACCGAATGAGCGCACTCAGGCTACACACTCGACTATGAAACGGTTTTAGACAAAATAGTATTAGTAGTAATAGTATAAGGCAAAAACGAACATATATTCATTAGAATGTCTTTTCGTAGTCAAACTTCTTATGGCCACGGTGGTGTATTTTTAGTTTCTTTTCTCAGACTATGGAGTAAGACCAAACACGTCTACGAGGATGGGAAGATTGCACTATGCGCCTGCCTGGACATAGGGGTGCAAAGGATATATCGACGTTTGGCATCGACTTTTCGAATCTAGCGATGTTTTACGTCAATGTTTTCTAAACCGATTTTCCTCAAGAGTTACTTACACCAAACCCTTTAATTCTATTCTGTCACTAGCAATTACATTATACCCAAGACTAAAATTACTACATTTAAAAGATTTAGTCCATCAGAACATATAATCTGAATGGTTATCTTCCTCGACCTTCACAACAATTCAAAATCCAATTAAATTTTAGGAAAATATGAAAAATGTGTTTTCGGGAGCAACGTGGTGTTGTTTTGGAGAGCGACGGGGCGTTGTATTCGTGGCTGAGTATGCAGCTACAGCCGGACTACAATATTCAATTCCTCCTCTCGCGTCCTCGTCGCGCTCCTTAGGCAACCGTATGGATCTTTAGGTTACGACGAAGAGAGTAGGGAGTTCTGGTGAGACCACTCCGACATATTTGGTTTAAGGGCTGCAAGCGGGCGTCTGTCTTATAGAAAGCGGCACGCCTAATCAATAAAGCTGTGCTAGTCAGATAGGGACGGTATATCCCACTAGCTTCTGCTTTGAGCTTATAACCATCGCAAGGAAACTACCAGTCGAATATACGTTAGAAAACATGAACCAAAACGTTCCGGAAAATTTGTCTCCAAGGGGTACTCAGACTCTGAGGAATCACCCTGCTTCGGCAGCACGCGCATATGAAGATTTGAAATTCATGTATTCTCAACGTTAATTCAAATATAGCTGAAGCGAATTTTTTCGATAGGAGGCGCAACTATCGCGCAGCAATGACAGAATTTGACATAGAAAGGATCTCCAAATTGATCGGGAACTTAGCTGCTAACCTTTTTTTCTCACAGCATGAGTTGCTATTAAAAAATTTGAAAAAAACATCGATGTTTATAATGCCAATACTTTTTCGATTAACACCGCAGGGCCTTATGATATTATTGCCTTATAATTTTACTTTAGGGCAATGGTCACACATATTCCTTTCAGATCTATATTTGGTACACGGATGGGCCAAAGAAGGAGCAGAAATATATGGGCCAACCTTTATATCGCGTTGGTTAAAGGTTCATTTTCGAGGGGTGGCAATCTCTACAATGTTGGGATCGAAGGTAAAGAGATTGTCGATGGGCTGTCTTAGTGTGGATCGGAAACAACTTTAATGTGACCTGTACCATTTTGCGTGGAGGGCATCCCTCAAAAGATTAATTACTGAATGTGTATATTCAGAGCGTAAGTAAGTACTGGGGAACTGCTGGAGGTCTCAGGTATTGCGAGTCTTTTCGGCTATCTCTTTAGGATAAGTGACATAGCCACGCTGGGATGGTCGGATATCAGGCTTCAGGCCTAACTGGCGATGTTTTTCGGGTATCCCGTCAGTAGAAGGGTAGTTGTATGCTTCTTGTGTTTACAGATGCATCGGTCGGGTGTGTCTTCTGTTAGAGAATTTCGGGCAAGTCTTGATGATGATGAGACATCTGTGGTTATCTTTTTTACATGGCTAGTCTGTGGCAGACGGGTATTGAAGTACTTTAACTCGTGCCGCAGCAGTGCCGTGTCCGTACGTTTTTGTTTTAGCCTAACTTTGTTTGAGTTTTATAGTCAAATACAAAATATTTATGTTTAAATAACTAAAAATTGAATCCAATACAAAATATATATGTTTCATTATTTTTCCAAACAAATACCATGTAAATCCAGATTAAAAATTTTGTGAGCGCGGAGTTATATCGACAGATTTATTACCATCCGATTTTGAGGGATTGAAAGGAGTTTATTGCTCACGTCGCAACAACAATGAAATAAAAACTTTCCCTCTCAATTTTGTTTCACAACCAAAATTCCGATAAATGCTGATGAGAATACTCATGCGATACAGTCTAAATCCAATCGAGCAAAATTGCATCAAAACAAATCGAATTAAGTTTAATAAAAGCAGGCAGCGCGCGTTCGTGCCACAGTGAGATATTGTTGTAGCAATTCGGCTATGAAATAACAAAATAAGAGCAAATCAATAAAAATAACAAATAAACAGATGAATAGAGAAACAAGTGGCATAGAGCTTGAGTAGAAATAAAAACCAATCAACCCAAAAGCAACACCAACGCAAAAACTACGAAAAAAAAACAAATTATCGGCAACATCTTAGTGTCCTATCAATGAGAGAAATAGCTGTCAGCCAGTCACGTCGACACGGCAAATTCAGCTGATTACACGACAGACAAACTAAGCGGCGAGCGCTTGGAAAGTAGCAAGTTTATTGGCTAGCAGGTCACACTCAATAGCATAAATTTCATTATCAGACAGCAACGAGCTAACGAAGTTGCATGAATGAATGAATGAATGCTTGAAGAAAGCATAAGCAGACGTAGATGTGTACGAGTATGTATGTTTGTAAATACTTTACGAAGAAATTATGTTGCATATACATAGTAGCAGTTGACGAGAGGACGGAATGGGGAAGCGAATGACAAGTGAGATTCTCTCGGATTTAGCAGCAGCAGCAGGAACAACGATTCAACAAGTAGCAATGCCTAAAGCAAACGACAAAGCAGCAGGGCAGCAATTCGACGCTATGCGCAACAATCGGCTACGAACGATAAGAGCCACATTAAGCGTTAGTAGTCGCCCGATGGTCATCGCCACCGTCGCGTCAATTGCCAATTTACTACATCGTACTTAAATACAGACATACAGACAGACATACATACATATATGTATTAAGTAAAATAGCATATCACGTCTGCTAGCCAAGTGATTGCCAATAGCAGCAAAACCACCAATCTAATTGCACGGGAAATTTATTAATTATCGAAAATTTATTATCAACATTAAACAGAGAATCGGACGAATAAATTTTTCAACATATAAAAATGGTGATCGATATTAAAATGTGTCGTTTTGAAAATGTGCCATGGGGGTTCCGTTTGGTCGGTGGTGCAGATTTTGAATTTCCGCTGACTGTTGTTAAGGTTAGTACAACGCATACACACACGCACAAATGGAGCGTGCCACGTTGAATTTAAGCGTGGAAAATATAATTTATGACGTGTATTTCGAAGTCGCGGATGTTTTTGCTTTCGTGAGCCTATTCGTGGTGTGAGGAGTTTTCCCGCAAAGCATAAAAGGTTGCAAAACAAAAAGAAAAAAAACTCTGTAAATGAAAAATTTTTGTGGTCAAATCAAATTACGTAACTTTGAAATAAGTTCGTTGGTGCGTTGGCGCATGAAAACGTACTACATCAGTGCAATGTAGACCACACTGAATACATATAAAAAAAAATAAAACCGGCGCAGTTTATTCAAGCGAAGCATAATGTCGGGTATATTTTATGACTTAATAAAGAAATATTTTAATTTCAAAGTTATTATTAAACATGTGTACTATGTTTATTAAAAGAAGTGTGTGTGGTCACTCGACATTGATATTGTTATTTATATCGTCATCGATATGCTATCAGCATAACTCGTTCCTATACTCTTTCAGAAGTTCAGATCTAAGAAGAAGAGTTAGAAGAGTGTGCCTAAATAGAAACTTGGCTATATGAGAAGATAATCTTCTGCTTTCTCGCGGGTGCATTCTGGTTTATGTACCCTATTTCCTTCTTATTTCAGGCGACATTGGCAACAAAATGAATTCCAATGAGTACTCCAGTTGCACACTAAATTGCAGCCGAAGTAGCATACATAGAGATATAGTTTCATAGATTGCCCCGCTCATATTCAGCACTATGAACAATTTAATAACTCAGTTTTCCAGTTTCCAAAGTATTATTAGAAGATTTTTTTTCTCTTAAAATTGGTTATGACTTTAACTAAAATTAGAGCTCTATGACTCTATTAAAGCTCTGTGAAAATATTGTTTTTTCAACTTCTTTGCAAGTTGGGCTTAGCAAGCAACAAATAACATAAACTTTCAATATATTTGATATTGATTTATTGCGCAAGAGTTTTTCTAACACCAAAACATAGCAATATGTTTTAATTTGGTAAACTTGTGCATTTAGCAAATATGTATGTATATTAATTTGTTAATTACTGTGGGAGAAGACTAGGCCTACATCTTTTACTACAAAAAATTTATTCCCTAAATGAAGTTCTTATAAATATTGCAATGGATAAAGATACTATATGAGTGATTCACAAGGTGTCATAATGTGTCATAAATCATTAAGTCATACAATTTTAGATTTCAAAAGTTATCTTTTTGGATTGCATTGAAACAAATAATTAAAACAAAGCAAATTTTTATTTTTTAAATTTTATGACTTTATTACTTTCGACGCATTAGGATACCTTGTGAAACATCCAACAGATAAGTATTTACACAAAGCTACTGATAAAGATGGAAATCAATTAAACCACAAATATATCTGTCCGTATACTCAATAACTCGAGTATAAATTGAAATATCTCAATAAAATGCCAAAGCTGGTATTGGAAGTAGCCAAAATGAGTGATTGGCCACGCTTTAAAAAATCTGAGAAACTAGGATTTTCAGTAACCACAAGCACTAATTTGTTTGAATCTGATACGCAGAAAACTTCAAAAAACAAGTGTGTTTAGTTTTGCTAAAGAATGTGTGAATGGTAAGGGATATTAACGTTTCTACAAGCACAGTGGTTGCAAAACCATAAATCTTAAATTATGCTAAGGAATAGAATTTTTGTTTCAAAAAGCCACTTAACATTTTTATCCTTGAATATACTTGACAATAAAATGTCGAAAAAGCTAAAAAAAGCTAAACCAAATTTCCTGGAATTATTTACAAAGAATTTAAATAGGTATAGGTATATAAATATACACATAAAATTCATTTAGTTCAATTTTGGAACCTGAAATCCCTTTCCGCTAGTACTTCAACAAACCATACCTATACACCCAGATTTCTCTCCTTTCGCTTCACCCTTTATACAAGCTTTCAGCCAAATAAATGCACTGAGATTTGTGAAAAAATGTGTAAAGTATATTTGTATGCTTTGCATTATTTTTTGACGATTGTTTGTAGACGACGTTTTGAGTAAAACTCTATGTAAAAGTTTAAGTATCAATGATACACGGTCTTTACGGTCGTCGCTATCTGTATCTGCACTACGCAACAATTGCAAATCGAATTAGTTTTATCGAAAATAACAGAACGCAAAATCGCTAAAAATATAAATAGTTTTACTTGAACTTCGATACACATTTTTTCTTAATAGTATCGTAAAACTCTTTATATCGAGAGAGTTTTCAAATGATTTCATACAGTTTTTTTCAATAAAAATTTTTTTTTTATAACTTCAAGATGTTTATGATAACAATAGATAATAATTCAATAAATGAACCTTCCTTCAAAATCTCGGTTTTTATCAGCTGCAAAAAACGATGCGCTTTGGTTTGGCGGTTCGAACTTTGAATCATTTAGAAAAAATGTGTACGGGTATAAGAATGAGTATCGTTTAATTACGGTACGGTTCTATTTGGTTGAAATGGTTAATTTTTTTTTTCTTACCACAGTATCTCAATAATGTGGCAAATACTATGTACGTACATATATAAATAAATTCAAATATCCGCAATCAAAAAAATAATTATTTCAAGAATTTTTTGTTACTGAATATGTTTGAAAACTTAAGTGGAGTCAGTTTTTATGTGATTTGTAATAAATTATATGAATTTATATTTAATTTTTTCAAATACACAGTAAAAAGAATTTCATAATCTGTATATCTACTTTTTAGTGTTAAGAAACGACTACAGGCCCTTTTGGTTGTTTGGAATATATATTTATTCAAGGTATTAACTTAAATTGTTGGTCATTGTGGAATTTTGACTAGTTCAGACAGTTTTTTTTTTGTTTGTGATACTAAGATTTAAATTTTTAGCCAAAGTTTTGTATAACAATTTATTTTATATGATCGATAAGCTTTTTATAAAGAATTATACTCCATATTCTTCCCCAGCGAAATGAGGTTTAATATACGGAATGTTTATTACAATTGATATTCCTAACATATTTCATGTATTGCATTATAAACGCTTAGGATCATATGAAATGAGGCGCGAATTGTTTGCTGGGTAAAGATGTACACACATACATACATACATGCACATTTTCCTTATGCCCGCGACAATGACTGAAGGAAATTAAAGCGTTGACTTTTGCACGATGATTTTTGCAATAAATTGCAGTACGCTACAACTTTAATGTGAAATTTGCCATAAAAGAAAGCGTGAATGGAAGGCCACTTGCTTTGCTCGTTGCTTTCATGGCGACAAATGAAATAATAATTAAAATGGTTTTTCGTTAACATTAACAGGCCATAAAATAGTTTATTATTATTGCCAATCAACACGCAAGTGTGCGGTTAGCGTACACACACACACACACACACAATGCAACTCAAATGTTCTCATTATCACATACCCACTTGCGTACACACATTTGTACATACATACATACATCCATCTATATACCCATACGAGTGTGCTGTAAATAAATCAAACTACACATACACACAAACTCAGCACAGGATTCGCAACACATTTCCGTTGAAATGTACGTATGTATGTATGTATGTTCGTATATATGTATGTATTTAATCAGAAAGTTGGTCAACTATTTGCCGTCCTACCATTTCAATCTGCCAAACCATCCATCATCACATCGACAATAATTGTCAGCCAACTTTCGCCTGAATGTACACATCTCTTCGCTCTTCGCTCTTTCTTTGTTTCATCGTCCTTCGTTCACTTATTCACATTTTCATCATTCGATTTATTTGTATTTTTAATTATGTACCTTCTGTTTACCGTTGCACATGAGCAAGATTAAGAAAAAAAAAAGAATCACTAAGCATTATTTGTGCGAAAATTAAAATGAGAGAGAAATGAAAAGCATGTACAAAATAAATATGTAAGTATGTTTGTGTGTTTGTATGAACCACTTAAATTATCATTTTGTAATGAACAGAAGGAAATGTAAAAAAATGGTAAAGTGAATGCCCCCGTGCTCCGAGCTTTCATTACAGGTGATAACGACTTTGCACATTAAAATTCTTGTGGATTATTCAACTTTGTGCAAATAAATATTTGGAAAACTTATTGGAATTGAAAAGTTAACAATAGCTTGTTTGGTCGATATGGCTCATATTATTTGTCAGGCTCAGCATTTAAATGGAAACTGACGTACAACATGTAATATGTTTTCTCTATCTGTAATTATAACACAAAGCCTAGGTGATTAAGAACGCAAGCAAAACGTATAAAAATAGGAATATGTCTAAAAAATAAAATTTTGTATACACATACTAAGTAGATAAAGGTTTCATCAAATTTTTTGTGATATAAATTGCCTCAAATAAAAAAAAAAGTATATTAGAACACAAGTATGAAATTAAAATAAAAAACTTGAAAATAAAGATAATTTTAATTTATAAAATATTTAGTAAACCGAAAATCGTTTCTTCTTTCGATTTCTGAAAACCTTTTCGATGAATTTAAAGGATTTTACTGTATTAAGAAATAAAACATGAAATGTCTCGTTTCCAGTATCGGTCTTTTTCAACACGCTAATTTCTAATAGCACCCGCCCATTGGAAAGCAATGACAAGCCTCTGACTCTAGTTAGATGCATTTCTACCAAAACATAATCTGTCGCTCAAAATTGGTGTGAATCTGAAGGTTTCTAAATTTTAGATATAACATCAAGACGAAACCGGGTTGTCCCCAAATCAAATTTGACAAGGGATGACTGAAAAGCATTCCAATATACATACATCAAATTTTCAGCTTGTCGAAAACACAGCAGATCAACAAGTAAATGGTAAATGCCTTAAAAAATTGTCCATTAAAAAAAAATTTACTCGATTTTCGAAACCAGCGGCCGATTTTAAGCTAATGGGAATTGGATATTAGCATCTGGTGCGCGTTTGTGTTGTAAATTGCAAATTGGACATTGCACTTACGTAAATACATTCAGCATTCTGAGAAGATTTTTCAATCTTTCTGAATTTTATTGTATGTTGGCTTCGAATAGCCTTTTTCGCTACTAAGACAGTTTTTCAAATGCCTCATGTTCACATTTGTGATTATTTTATACTTACATAGAATAAATGCTTATGGATTTTATTTTTTTGTGAAAAAATTGGAAGATGCGTAGAAGGAAAATAAGAAAGAGCAAAATAACGTGTTGAATAAGCATAAATCGGTTCGGCTGCTTACTCCTTCTATATGTATGGCTGACAGAAAAAAATAAGAATAAGATCCTTTGATAGTGTATTAGTGGTGTCAAAAATTCTGTTAATGTATTGGTGTTTTCATCGGAGTTCTCTTGCAGGGTACGCTCTCTAAATTATAGCTGTGCGCCTTGTTCTCGCCAAAACGAACCGCTTGAAACGCATAATTTAATATTTTAGTGTATAATTGAATTAAATTTTATTTTATAAAAGTGGCAACCCTCATTAGAATTATTTTATTTAACTTAACTGCCTTTCAAGCAGTTAGCAGCCTCTTTAAAAACGAGCTATAAACCCTAAAGAAGGGACGAACTGTTTGGCACACATCTTTTAATAGTTTATATAATTTGTGTATATTTTTATTAAATTTGAGTTATTAAACAGGTGACAACACTTTGTAAGTGATAGGTGTGCACCTTGACCTTGCCGAAACGCACCGTTTGAGATTCATATTTTAATAATTTATTTTAAAAAATATATGACTTTTTAAAAAGTCAAATATACTTATTAACTATCGGGTCTTGCAATAGGAACGCACCAAAGTTTTTTTAAATAAAACAAAAACGGTTTGGGATATGAATTCAATTATTTATTCTTGTGAAAGTACATTATGTGTGGAACTCGATTTCTTTTGCATGGGCACCACGGGCACGCTTGTCCAGAAGTCCAGACGCCGAACCCAATTTTCGACGGTTTTCAAGCATAAATCGGCCGATACTGCTGCAATTTCACGTTCGATATTCGTACGAAGTTCATCAATCGTCGCTGGCTTGTTGGCATAGACCATAGACTTGACGTAGCCCCACAGGAAATATTCTAACGGCGTCAAATCGCACGACCGAGGCGGCTAATTGGCCATTTCGTGAGATAACACGTTTACCAAACTTGGTTATCCAAGTCCATATAATCCAATTCGGGCCAAAAATATTCGGTTATCATTGAGCGGTAGCGATTCCCATTCACAGTAACGTGCTGGTCTTGATCATCACGGAAGAAGTACTGCCCAATGATGCCGCCGGCCCATAAACCGCACCAAACTGTAATTTTTTCGGAATGCAATGTTGACTCATGGAGTACGTGTAGATTGCTGCCTGTCCAATAACGCATATTTTGCTTATTGACGAAGCCATTCCGCCAGAAATGACGACGACCATAAATTGGAGGCCATTAACTCCGAATTTCGGTAGTAAATTTTAATAATTTCGACTCGTTGTTGGATCGTATATCTTCCCATGATGAAATGGCAAACCTAACTGAAGAGAAATGTCAAAAGAGCGGGGAAAAATATGTCCTCGTTTGCTGTCACTATCGGTCTACTTTTGCAGTGTCCCTATTGAAAAACCCTTTACATAAGCCCCAGGAGAACGAACGGTTTGGCAGTCACATTCTAATTTTTCCAAAAACTTGTGTATAAGTTTATTAAATTTTTTACACAGTTGCCAAATTCTAAAAAAAAATAGCTGTGGATCCTATTGCCGGAACGAACCGTTTGGCACACGTATTTTTATTAATTTTACTTTTCAAACATGTGGCAACCCTTTCCGAAGCAAAAGAAGGCATGCCTAGAAACTAATAAATGTGGAAAGTTTCAGTTTTTCTCAGTTTTAGTTTAACATATTGGTTTTACTTAATTTAGGTTTAAACAGGTATCAACCTATTTTCAATAATATTATGTATATGTTGTAATATTTGATTTCACTAATTACTTTAATTGAATTCGAAATTTTCAACAATGCCACGATTTATATACATATGTACCAAATCTTATCCGAATTTGTCCAGTCGTCATTTAGCAATATCTGATTTGACGTCACGAGTTGGACCGAAATTGAATTGAACTGGAAAGTGAAATGGGAGCTTAAAACGATATCTGTTGAGAATTTTTCAAATTATCTTTTTTCTAAACCTACGCAGAGCAATTACAAATAAATCCGCAGAAGGAAGTATCCGTTTTGGTCCAGTTGTTTTCAAGTTTTAAGCATTCGAATAAACCATAGCATATTTTTATATATACATACCTGAAAGTTCGTAACATATTAATCTTACGACTGTTTTATTATATAAAGTCAAAGGTTGTGAGAATAACAACACAAGGCTTGTCTTGAAAGGAAACAAATTATGAATAAACAGTTACGTATGGTTTCTTCCAAACCCGAGCTTATCCTTTAAATTGTGGAGTTTGTCTTGATCCAGAGGAACATCCAAAAAGTGCCTTTCACTTTTACTTGCTCTCAACCTAAGTAAGTAAATAAAAAAAATAATATCTATGAACCACGATGCAAAGAAAAGGAGATGGCGGCAAAAGCACTTCCGTTATTTCGTACATGCTCCGTTTGAAAGATTGACGTCACAACGTGCGCTTAAAAAGTTGATTTTTCAGAGTTTTGAGTGACCTTTACATAAAGTTAAATACAGAATAAGAAATGTGAAGTGCCGAGCTTTGTATTTCAGCAGTTGCAGTGCAACTAAAACGCCCAAGTGCAGTTATCACCTTCCTTTTCTTCTCGCTGTTCCTGGGGCAGCAACCGCTGTGACGTGTACGCTGTCGGCGTTGTCGTTATCTGGTTTTCTATCATTCTTGTCGATGAACTCACTTTTAGTGTTTATTTGTGAGTGCATGAACAAAATTCACCTGAGAGATAATCTCATTATTTTGCTACATTTTTCGAATGTCGTTTGTCTCAATGCATTTAGCGTTTTTTTTTTGTTTGCTCATTTTATTGTCACACTATTATGTATTCTTAACTCCATTCCCCCTCTCAATCACTCTCGAAATTGTTGATGGCAGCAAAGTTGCCACCGATACTCCCGCTGCGATACCCAACGCAATCACTGGGCCGACCGGCAACTGTCTATCGCAAAGCACGCAATACTTCAATGTCTAGCCAGACAGGCAAATAAACCGAAAGGAAATTGCTATACGGAATGGAAGAATTGTTGCCGAATGCCGTAACAGCAGCCGCAAGCTATGAACGCAACCAAATGAAAATGTCGCGTTCGCTGTCACGCATCACTCTTGGGGCTAAGGGTGAAAAGGAACTCTAGAAAGTTCATTGTCGAAATTAACTCACTGACCTAGCAAACAATATGCCACTTGACTTGTCGTGGAGACGTGCAGAAGAAATTTTCGATTCTTTTTCATTTGCAATCCTTTGTTGTTGTTTGATTTTCGCATAATTTGTTAATTCTTTTTTTTTTTTGCTCCTAATTTAGGTCAATGAAGGCAGCATTGCAGAGGATGCTGGCTTGCGTGAAGGTGACGTCATTGTGCGCATTAATGATACGGCCACTTCGCCACTCTCACACGATGAGGCAGATAAAATAATTAGACATTGTGGAAATGTATTTTACTTCGGTGTGCAACGGCAAGTGGAATGAAAATATAGGTGGTTTAGTGCAAATAAACAAAAGTAATTTTTTATGCTCTTTTTGTAACAGTGAAGGAGAGGAGTTGGTGCCGAAGGTTTTCCCTGTTTTGACCAACGAACGTCCTAGTACGCCGCAAGATTTTCTCGATGTGAATGGACGAAAAAGTCCCATTCCTCGCCAACTAGAGGACCCAATAATACCACGAATCGAACTTTTACCCGATTTGCCGGAACGTCCTTGCTCAGTGCTCTCGGAACAAAGTGAAATAAAGTTGGTTGAGGAAGAGATCGCTGCTGTGCTTTCTGGTGAATCGGAGGTGCTTACGGAACATAATGTTATGGGGTTAGTTTAGTAGAAAAATATGCATGACGATTGTGTTTGTTAACCTGTATTACATTAGCGTAAATTTCTACAGACTATTTCCGAAGCCGGGTGTTTGTATGACCAGCGATGTGCTGCGTAGTCTTAACGAGGATGCTACGAAAACCAGAGCTGAGAAGGATAAGGAGAACAAGAAATGGTCGACTTTTTTGATAAAACCTGATCGTCCAATACCCAAGAGCAAAGAGCAAATCGAAGCTGAGCGCAGAGCGGCTAATGCGTACAAAGTGACAATAGTTAAGTCGGCGCCAAGGTCGCGCTCGCCTTCCCCGATGGTAAGCGGTAACGAAGAGTAAATTTGAAAATTCTAAAATATTAGCATTACAGCCCCGTACGCCGGAATCATTGATTTCAGTGGAAGCCAAAGAGCCTGTCGTGGAAAAACAACCGTCACCACCAAAAGTCGAAGAAGTGGAAGAACCACCACCAAAGGACAGTGAGTTGCCTGATTTAGAAGAAGTTAAAATTATAGTCGAACCACCGGCTGAGGAGAATATTAGATCTGAAGTAGAAATAGTAAAAGAGCTAAATACAGCTGAGGATAGCAGCGAAATAGGTGATGAAAAGATTCTGGAAACTCAAACAGAAGTGACGCCACCAACAGAGGCGACATCAACATCAGCCGTAGTCGCAGCCGAACTGAGCATTGAAGAACCGGCAGCCACAAATGGAGAAACCGCAGATGTAACTGCCGCAGAACAACAACGCGAAAAGACCGAAGAAGAGTTAGCACTCGAACGTCAGCTCGCCGATGTGCAACGACAGCTGGCCGCACTTTCTTCACTACCATCCACCATACAGGCCACACTCGATGCTGTCACCAAACAATTGGCGACACTGTTGCCAGCTTTTCAATTAACTCAACCGTCAGCAGTGTCCGAGCCGCGCTCTATTAGTTTGGAAAAGATTGACGAAAGCATTGAAGTGGCAAAGGCAGAAGATGGTATGTCGGGATGTGGTTGTAAATTACGAAGATTTATATTTAAACAAAAAAATATAACTTTTTAGCAACTAAAACTGAAGCCAACTGTAGCCAAGAGGACTCTGTGGTTCCACAATCAGTAGCTGTTGTGGCAGAAGAGAGTACTGCCGTCGAAGAGTATCCTTTGAATGAAATAAAGAAGCAAGAGGCAAAACAAAATAGAGAGGATAGGGAGCAAATGGAAGAAGAGCAGGATGCGAAAAAACACAAGGTGAGTTGGCATAAGTACTTCGTTAGCATGTACCCACACACCTGTTTAATAGTAAAAATGGTTGCTTATTTGCGCAAAGTACTTTTCGTAAAGGATATTTTCTAAATATATATTAAAAACAGCAGAGATAAGCTGAATATTCTACTAAAGCACTTACAAAACAGACATAAAGCAAAAGACGCAAGGATTGATTTTTATTCCTTGTTATTTATAGTTAATTTTCAGGTATTTAGTATTAAAAATCAAATGAAAAAGAAACCAACAAGTTTGTAGAAATTTAATTATTTTTTAAGAATTTATTGCAGAAAAAGGATATTTAAGTAGGACGGGTTCGCCACTAATGTAGCAAATAGTTTTCATGATTTGACCCCTTCTGTTTTCTGTAGATTGCACCCTCAGCAGCTAATACTTTGCACCTTCCTTTGCCTCACACGAAATCGCTGGTGTTTTTCTTGAATTTTTATGTGAGGTTCGGCTTGCTGGTAGTCGGTTCGCTCATTAACATCACGCAAGTTGCCTTATTTAATTATATTAATTTGTTTTACTTATTTTCTCACATTTCGTTCGTACTTAATCCGGAATATCGATTTGCATAATGCTAACAATTTTGATAGAAGTTTCGATAACGATACAATTAATGATAATATTAACTATGACGGTAATTATTCATATTAAAAATAATATTATATATAAATAAGGGACGCCGTTTTTAATCGATTAAAAATGAAAATGATTAACGTTTTGTTTTATTATTTGAGATTCGATTACATACCATATTCCTCAAAAATGCTAAGAAGAAAATATTAACAAACCCTACAACTAACTAAACTAACTAAACTAAAAATATATGATTTGAAATTTTTTTGCATTATTGGTTATTCAGACATGCACCTCAATAAAATAATTAATGCATTTTCTCGAATGAGGTGTTAATTGATTTACTCTACAAAACTAGCGCTTCTTAATTATTCGATTAGCGCTAATAGAACAAAACAGTGTTAAACGGTGCATACAATCCTGTTATTCCCCTTTTAACTGCTGCGCTTAAAACTTTTACGCATAACAAATATGAGCATTAACCTTTTATTGTCAAGTACTCAGTCGGTTATAATAGGGGTATTCCACGCGATACGAACTTTACTTAATTTCTCACAAAGTGCCAAAACTGCCCAGAGCGTGAGAAACACAACGAACCCCACTTCTCGCCCGGAATTGGGAAATCAGCTGTTTTATTTTTTGAGTGGTTGTAAAAACTAGAAAAATAATAACCTTTTGTATATTTCTCTTTTATAATTAATACAACTGGCATATAATAGCATTGCCATACACTTTTGTAATATTTTTCACTTTTGTGTTTCATAAATACTGCGTTCGGATTTAAACAAAAAGTCAGCTGATTCAAAATTTCGCACTCTGTCCTTTGGCTGCTCTGTTTCGGGCATTTATACAAATCAATACGTTTCAGTATGGATCTCAATTACCCAGTTTATTTGCGTGATGAACGTTTTCAGGTTTGTTTTGAGCACCAGCGGCATTGCGCAGGCTCATCTGGAACAAACCCAACACTATATGCAAAACCAACTTTTTTCGGGAGATTGAACCAAACAAATTTTTTAAGAGGTTGAGTCATAAGTAAAAAAGTAATTTCCACGGTTTTCGAATTTAGTTCCCAGAATCGACATATGAACCTTTAAGTTCGAAATTGGACCTATGTTAAATATTTTAAATTATTATACGACTAAAAACTCGTGTATGCCACTTTCCGGTATTAGATCGAAGAAGTCACAGGAGAGTAAGTAGCTCTGTCCAAAAACTTGTTTAGCCTCGAAAGCCTCGGGGAGGGCATTCCTAATATGAACTGAGCAAAAAGTTGTGTTAAAATCCATGAAAGGGAGGTGTGGCCTTTTTTTTTACCTATGGTATGTTTCAGGATTTGATTTACTGCCAACATCTGCTCAATGGTGGACTTATATCGTATCTTAAGATGCACTGTTATGATCCAAGCCGTTATATAGACAATATTAAGAAGAATTATGCCGGCATAATTGTCGGAAACAACCAGCATATTCCTTTCTTTAATGGGAGATAAATGAATGCTTTCAG
Source organism: Anomoia purmunda (assembly GCA_951828415.1). Lineage (NCBI taxonomy): Eukaryota > Metazoa > Arthropoda > Insecta > Diptera > Tephritidae > Anomoia > Anomoia purmunda. The sequence continues at coordinate 41,259,098 of OX639996.1, forward strand.
CTCTCTCTCGCCAGCTTTGAACAGCTCAGCCGGAATAACGTCAGCTTCGGGGGCCTTGTTGTTCTGAAGCTGCATGATTTCTGTCCTCACCTCGTGTTGGCGGGGCGTAGATGTCGTGGATAAACATTGATCTAGGTTCTGCTACATCAAACACGCCACTAGCCTTCGAATTCATATGTCTTAAGAAGTGTTCCCATCATAACTCAAGTGTTTTCTGAGCGTACATTTTCATGTTTGTCTTTACAAGAACTGGCGCCGGTTTTGAAACCCTTTAATTGCTACCTTACTTTCTGATAAAATTTTCGGTCTGATTTCCTATCTCCATGCATCTCATATTCTCGTACTCGAACCCTTCTGCCTTCCATTCCTTCGTCCTGAAAGTACGTATCTTCTCCCAGTAGCGTTCTCGCGTATAAATTGCTTTGTACACTACGTATTTCTTTCAAACAGCGACGCGACACTCTTTGTCAAATCAGCTACGCAAACATTCGGAGATTCCTTGGTGGTGCGTTGTGATTGCAGTTTTGCGATGTCTAACTTCCATCGTCCAGCCTATATCACGTGTTTTATTGCCGAAATGCGCATGCGGACTTTAGTTGCGACATGGTAGTCATCCGAATTGACATTAGCTTCTCGAAGACGATCAGCCTCTGCTGGCGTTGACATGAAGCCTGAATCTTCCGATTGCTGAATCAAATTTTTCTTTTTTTAGATTGCATTTATAGCATTAGAGAGAGTTGATTTTCGTCAATTTGTAAAAATGTTCATACTATTTCTGTGTTGTTCATTTTCTTCGAAGTTCTACCCATTTATTATAAACCTTGCGAATACTCTAACGTCGGACGATTCCAAATATGATACTAAAAATTTCCTTATGTATAAACAGTAGATATATGTATAGGTATATATGTGGCATATTTAAAACAAACAATATTTTTCAAATATGAAATTATATAAAAATTAATAAACGACTGCTTAAAAGTCGACAGCCGGAAATATGATTATAATGTATATTAAATGCTCGCAGATATAAGTATATGCAAATTATGTAAATTCATTGATAATGCGATCACTATACCTAAAGTAACTGTACAAAATTTAAATGTTTTTCACCAAAATATTTTAATGGCATTGGGAAAGCATTTGAGATATATGTTTGGAAGTTTCATAGAGTTTTAACATCCGCTCACGAAAGGTTGGTTTCACGTTACCTAAGCATAAATTCTCTTGCACATCATCCAAGATGCAACTTTAGTTTTTATTTAAAAGTAACATATAAATTTGTGTTCTAAAAATTTTGCTTTTATTACAATTTGCTCGTAAAATTAGAGATTTAGCAACACTCTGTCTTGCTAAGTGGATCGATTTTGTCCAGAGAAAGTGGAAAAAATATTTACTGAGCAAAAGATTATCGTATAAGTTTCAGGCCTCTTTAGACGATTCAAATTATGTAGCGTTTACGATTGTTTTCTATCAGCAAGTTTCGCCAGAGCGAACAATACATTAAATAAAGTGCAAGTGTAAAGTGTATACCTTCAAAGTTTGCTGTAGTCTTCTCAAAGCGTAATATGTAGATATTAAAAGCATTTTTATATTATTTATAAACCGGCGCAAAGTTTGAAGCGTACTCCAAAAATTCTGCCGACTCATCACCTGCCCTCCCTTTCAAAAATCTAGATTTTTTGATATTTATTTTTTTCTTTTTCCTAAAATTTATATGTTCATCCCTTTTCTGCAATAAATTCTGCCTAGTTTATACAAAAAAATAAAAAACAATCAAAATAAATTCGATAAATTAACTGTAATTAATATTTAATATCTTCCGTAATTTCAACCACCCAAATAATTTAACCACAAAAGTTTTAAACATGTGATTATCCACTAAATAATAGCCCTATTTAAAGCTTTTGGTCTTTTACAGCGGCTAACAGTACGCTTTGAATTATGAAGATGAAAATTTAAGCCAGAGCGTGCTTTAACAAAATCGGCAGCTTCAAAAAAGAAATACACATGTAATTAAAAATATTTTCACAATTTTATTATTTTCTGAAAAATGAGAAAAGGAAATTTAATAAAGTACTAAAGTTTTAGCATTTCCCTTGCAACCATGAAATAATTCACATATAAAGAAGCACATCATTTTAATTTAAAAAAAAAACAACTTTATATTTATTACATCAAACGGCATAACTACAAGCTAAATGTTTATTATCAATCAACTTACATACATATGTACAAGCTAAAGTTTTCCACAAATACACCTACATAAGTAACAAAAAACTTGAAAGCCGCCACCTACACTTCAAAGATAGCCGGACACCTGTGTGCTTACAAAAACACCCATACATACATATATCTTTCATGCCTTCAAATTTACTTTTGCAATACATGCGCACAACTTCATTTACCTGTATTTGTTTGTGAATGAAATTACAAAAAAAAAATGACATACATAAAACTGGACCTAAAACTGGCAGCGTACCGACGTCATCGAGGAGCTCGAAGCGCAGCTGGAGCACAAAAACAATCCACGTCGTCGCTCTAAACGTGCATTTGGTCCATTAACACCATCCTCGGAACGGCCACTTGTATTGCCAGGAGGTCGACGTTGGTATCGACCCAAAGATGCTTACAATGATGAATTTATAGCGGAAACATTAAGTGCACAAGCAGAACTTATAACAGGCACAACATTGGGGTAATTTATAGATCATTTTATTTTTAAATATAAATAAATACTTGTATGCATGTATGTACACATATTTATGTTCACTCGCATTTACAGTGGTAAATAGTACCTCTAGAAGCATCATAACTTACTCCCCAGCAAAAACACGATTACCTCAGAAACGACTATAGAATAGTATGAAAATTGGTTGGCGCATTCGCTTTAGCTTCTAAAAGGCATTACTTTAACATGCCCATGTCATTTCATTATCGGTAATGGCTAGCAGGCGACTTTGCATTCCCAGTAATGGGTTAAAGAAGCGAAAGACAAATTTGATTATCAACAGTACATTATAAAGTAATACCTTCTTGAATACGTTCTCAGCAAAAAATCTGGAATCATAATTTTGTGGGATATTCTGGAACGCGTCTAAAATGTCTTCTTGAACCCATTATGGGGAATGCAAACTCGCGTGCCAGCCCTTACCGCCAATGGCATGCCCATGTTAAGGGGTTATACATATATGTTTAGGTGCGGGAAAATGGGGAAAATTTTGGGTTTTTGTAGAGGTATGTATGTAACCATATTTTTTATTAAATACTTGTTATACGTCTGGCGCAGTAGAATGTCTAATTTGTAAAATCAGCTCAAGAACATAAAAAATACTAATAATTGTCAAAGTTATGACATTTTACGCAAAATCCGTTTTTTGACTACGATTCCAGTCCATCAGCTCAACTGAAAGCATAAAACCAAACAAATTTCGTTAGTATGGGGACTTGTGGTGTTCTTGAACAATTCATTGAAATGAGAAAAAAAATTTCCGCAAAAAGGCTACTTTTTTCATCTGATGAAATGTATTGAAAAATTCATAACATTGATATGAAAATTTAAACGGAAAAAGGAAGTCGTTCAAGGACAAGCCAAATAAATTAGGACCAATTTGATAAAATCATTTAAATCGGTTGAAAACTCTTTCGGCAATCCAAGACACCGCAACGACGTTTTCGGAAAAACATGATACCGAATTAATCCCGTCTAAAGTTTCAAGTCGCCGTGTCGGGCGCTACGCTTGACGCGCCACGACTTCGTAAGGGAGCAAGATGCAAAATGCTATAACTTCGCTTCTACTGCTAAATCTCTACAAAAACTGAAATAACATTCTTAAGAACCTATACTTCAAGATGAAAGATTAAAAAAATTGTCGATGTTTTGACCGACTTCAACATATATAACCCCTTAAAATAATATCTTTTAAAAGCGAAAGCGGAACCGCTTACCCATCTCTTTCGATCCACATTCGTTTGCGAGGTCAACACGTTACCACAGGAAGTGATTTCAGATATTTGAATACTCATTCCATTGTGAGTGAGAGGTAATTAAAAATGCATTCATACATCATGTATATACTGGGATGAGCACTATCAGATTACTGAGAACTTGAATGACGGAAAATAGGATTAAATTTTCAACGTCTTTGTAAGTTAATTTTAAAGCCGAATAAGCTCACATTCGTTATTGAAGTAATTTTGAATGACGAATGAACTTATATTCATCATATAAACGATTTTAAGTTACTGATGCATTTCCATTTATTATTCGCATAATTTTTAGTAACGAAGAAATTCTCATTCGTCATTCAAATAATTCTGGGTGACGAACATACTTTCATTTATCATTTATTTTCAAAAAGGAATAGATTTCCAGTCATCATTCAACTTAATTATAATAATAAATATTAATAAATTGTTATTCATCATCCATTCATCCATTTGATTTTGATTAACGAATAAGTTTGCATTCATTATTATGCAGTCATTCAAATGATTTCACGATATTCGCCACACAAATTTATTATTATTATAATTTACGTATTCCAAGTATTGAACGAAAATTTATTCTTCATAGAAAAATTAAAAGTTTGTGAGTACATTTTTTTTAAGTTTGAATAGCAATTGCCACAAAAACACCCATCGCTGCGAATTTAATTGTACACGTAAAAAATAACTAATCTTTATATACTTCAGTGAATATACATATATTTCTTACTGAGTATTTATAAAGTAAAAGTTAATCAATAATTATTATAGTAAGATACCAATTTTTCGGGTAATCGATATCCATTATTCAAAAACTTATATTATAAAAGTCTTCTCAAAATAATTAACAGCGAGATAAATTTTTCGTAAATCTTCAGAGACTTTTATTTTGAGATTTATATAATCAAAGTCTTCTCATAATAACTATCAGCGAGATAAATTTTTTTAAGTCTTCAAAAACTTTTACTTTGAGATTTATATAATAAGTGTTCTTGGTGTTCTTGCAATAATTATGTGTAACAAAAACAATTTTAAATCTTGAAGGGCAGGCCTGTTTAGGACGATTTCCGGCTTAGTTCGGTACTACTTCGAACTATTTTCGGGAACAATTCGGGACCACTTCTGGACTAGTCCGGAACTATGGAAAGACTTTTATAATATAAGTCCCAAAAAAAATAGCTATTGTTGATTTGAAAAAATGTTCTCTTCTTATTATGAAAAGCCGTTCATAATATAAATTTCAAAATAATAAATATCAATAACTTAAAAAATTTGCCTGCGTCATTATTATTATCTAAAAACATGTTTAATTCTTATGAAAACTAGGATGACTTCTTTAAAACTCAACGGTCAAATAATTATTACTGTGGATCTTTGAATAAAAGTACAGTTTAAAAAATCAAATCTAATTTTCAAAAATCTTTAATTTATTACCTGAAAACTTTCAATCAAATGTGATAACACAAGTTTATTACAAGATTTAATCTACTCAACAATATGGAATGCAAACCAAAACTAGACAATTTAGAAACTAGGACCTTATGTGAACCTCTATCAAATGCTTGCAATAAGTTCGTATGAAATATTTTTTATGTATATGGAAACTTATCAAAAAATAACTAAATTCTTGGAAATGAGAACTATGACATTATAAATGCGAAGAAAGCCAAGGAAACGCTATCAATATTTAAAACAAAAATGAATTTCTTACGATGATATTATGTTTAAGGCTTGCTTCTGATTTTTCTTCAAAATTTTCTATTTTTTCGCTTGAAATTTCGATTGTTATAATCATGCCCATTATTGATTTATTACTCTCACTTAAGAGTGTTTAATAGAAATAATAGGCTTGTTTCTTTGTAACCGACTAGCAAGAGAACGCTCCAACCATGTTAGCAACTTTCAAGGAACATGCTATTAGTTTAGTGCTATTTATAAGTGGAAAATAGTTGTGATAGCAAATGTAAGGTTTAGTGCACATATACATATATTTAAAAATACTATGTGAATAAAAACGAAGTAGATATTAATTTATTAAAATTTCCCTACAGCTTCATAAAGCGTAGAGGTAATAAAAAACAAAACTCAACAATGAATTCCTTGTATCAGAAGTCCCTTATAAAATAATTTTCTAAGAACATTTTTCACTAACTTAATGTAATTACACACATACATTGTGTGCAAGGATTTTAGCTTTCGCATAGTGCTATTGTTAAACATAAAAGTGTAATATCAAGAATAAGAATCTGCTTATCAGTTCTAAATTAAAAATATATTTTTACAAACTTAAATAATTAATGCAAAGCTAAAGATTTGGTTCCAAATGCCTCTAGCTAGAAAGCAGGAAAAAACGCTTATCAGAAAAAATTTTGGGAATTTTGTTTTGAGAATCACTGTGCACTTATTTGTGTTCTTTCTAAAGAAAGAAAATAAAATCACCTATTGTTGGAACAGCTCATCTTAGAAAGAAACTTCCGTGTAAAATACGTACAATCTCAATGTGCATACATATGTATGTATGTAATGTAAACATCATTTTACATGATGGAGAAGCTTCTAACATTTAAGCAAAATATCAATTTCAATTTGTATATCCCTCTGATTTTACATATCCATTGAAATTGAATGTAACTTTATTTATTAATTCTCTGTGCTTAGTAAAGTGTGCAATAATCAGAAAAAGGAAACCAAAAAAATATTCTGGCAAAATTTGCCAATTCAGTAAATGAAGTAAATGAAAATGTTTGTATGTTACCTTTTCAGCAGCAGTAAATACCATATGCATTCCACATAACATCTGAAACAAAGATAGAAAATAACTTTAAAGGCTTTTATTACATTTAACAAAAAAAAAATTGAGAGAATTTGAGCTAAAATTTTTAATATGTACAGTTTTGGATAAATCGCAAGTAACATCCAAAAATTATAGGAAAAGTTTTTTCTAATAGCGGTCGCCCCTCGGCAGGCAACGGCAAACCTCCGAGTGAATTTCTGCCATGAAGAAACTTCTCACAAAAACATTCGCCGTTCGGATTCGGCGTAAAACTGTAGGTCCCTCAATTTGTGTTACAACATCAAGACGCACACCACAAATTGTAGGAGAAGTTCGGCCAAAATCGCTTAAGCGGTTATAGCGCCAATTAAGTAAGTATGTTACTTTCGTTCAGATGGATTACGCTGTTACAATCGTAATACCCGAATACTTGATCCACATGTACTTTCAGGAATTAAAATTAGTCACGTAAAAGACGCTACGGGCGAACAGAAGTAATTGGCATTAGTAAGCACCAATGCACATTTGTATTCCCCCATAACACACGAGAATCTTTGCATTTAGACAAGTGCAAAGAACGTAGCTTACAAAGAAGTTGTATCCGTGAAATTAAATCTCTCTTTTCTTAATATTTTAAGAGTTTCACTTCTAGTAAATACGTTATTTAATCGAGTATGCTAAGACACTCGTATAAAATACAAATACTACTGTCTCAAAGCACCAACAAACTGCTTAAGCCCTACCTAGATGAAATACGGTTTGCATTTTGATTTAAAACCTGGAGCACTGCAAGGTAGTGTTCATCGCCAGACGCTGTTTGTCTCGATCGACTTTTACCGGTTAAACTGGTATAATTATCCCCTCCAAGTGTATCCTGTCTGCAACAGCTTTTCTAGGCCATCAAATGAAAAATGGGACAATTTAGCCCATAAACGGTCGACCAAAGGTTAACGAGCAAAAATGTTAGCAAGTTACACCGGCGATGAACAAAATCAACTGCCTTCCATTGACTTTGATGTACAAAAGCACAGATTATTAAGGATTCATCTTAATCACATAGAAGCTAAGTCACATAGAGACTAAAAGGCCCCATCTTAAGTTGAAAGCTAGCTCTCTATCCTGGCTTATTAACTTTCGTTGAAACCTGAGTCTACGGTATAAAGTGATTACATGAGGTGCTTATTTTGAAAAAAAGGGGCCATTCAATTTCTGAAAAAAAAGATAAATGGAAATAGTGGGAGTTACAGACGAACTTGTTATGATCTTTTTATGGGTAACAAACAAATTTAAAGACTGGACTTTGCCCAGATTTTAAATAAACGGCACATATACAACACAGTTCTAAAACCGATCTGAACTTATAGATAAGAGTTATGGCGCAACGCGATCAGCAGCACTATATAACAAATCAACTAGCAAAATCTTTATTTGCCAGCCCAGACGTAGTATATTTTGCAGGATCAACTAACCTACAACATCTGCTTAAATTTTTAGAACGAATCTAAAATTACACAATTTTCAAAATCGTCTGTCCCGCGATTTAAATTCTACATAGATCAAAAGTACCACCTTAAATGCCCTATAACTCGAAACTAAATTCTTGTTATTTATAATATAAAAACAAGGTAATTTCTTCTTACAATTGCGTACACAAGAAGTTTTCTCCTTGTTTTCAGTGCCGTTTTCTTTTGCAATAAATTTGAGAAGAAATTCAAAATAAAATTAAGCAAAAATTTTTTAATTTTGCCCTTTCTTGCTCTCCTTGGCCAACAAGCTTGCTTAGACGGCGATCACTTTAATTTTATGTGAACTTGTTAATGTAGGCAGAATATAGAAAAGTAGAACAGTTTTTGAGATATAGTTAAGTTATTGACATCTGAAAATGTTTAATTTATCAAATTGTAACTATCTCTGAATATGGCTGACCGATTTCAAATTTAAAACACATATTTAGTTAGTTATTTATAATAAAGTAAGATTTAAGTAAAAATAGTGGAAAACTGTCGATAAGTCCTTAACTAGACCCTCAATCAGTAATCCGATTAGAGTATGTAGTCTACACAAATTATAGGACAATCTATTAGCTGTACATAAATGAAAAAATCGATTCGCCTTCCGCCGCTCACTTTTCTTCGACACGGTCATGCAATACAAAATTAATTCGATATATAACTGATATAGATACATTCTGAATTTGAGCAAAATGGCTTTAGAAAAGCTTATGCTCAATACTTCAACTCCATTTGATGCGGAACAAAACTTGTGCACATATATCTCCAGACTGCATTGAAAAATTAAAGAAAGAACTAATTTAAAATATTTCTAAGATATATTCATTATTATATGTATATGTACATATTTTTACACATTTCGTTTATGTACAGTATGCAGAACACATACATACATTTCAATATGCATCTAATTATATAGAAAGTATTGCAATTTCTAACATTTCTTCGTCTTCCAACTCATTTAATCAACATACAAATGTTTTTTCATTTGCATGATGCATACGACGACAACAACAACAACAACAACAACAACAACGACAACAACAATTACAACTACAACCAATCAAAATCTACATCCATGCATACGTTCACTATCATGACATCTATTCATCGGCATTCATATGAATTTTCACATCGAAGTTGTACATTTGAAAGTCCACTGCTCGGTTACGATCCAAGGTATGATTAATGTACATACATACGTCGTATGTATGTATGTATGTATGTATGTCTATTTGCATGATTCCAATATTTTCTGCATTTTCTATGTATGTATGTATTTTTGCGTTTGCATTTTCAACATTTTAATAACCATTGGACTGCATCTGAGTGCACCATTTGCGTGGGTATCGGTAGAATCTCGTGATTATGGCTTTTTGCTGATATTTTGTATGTACATACATATCTGTATATACATATGCGAGTATTGTACATACGCTTGTATTGGTATATGTAATGCCAATTTTCATTTCAAATTACTTTATGTGTTCCGTATTAATTCATTTCACGCAACTGCTCACATAGAGTAGGGCATATGTATATATGTATGTATGTATGTATGTATGTGTGCATGCATGAATGGATCTGTGTTCGAAAATTCAATTAGCTTTACATGTGAAGGTGTGACTATAGAATACAAAAATAAAAACCTTCAATGGACTTTTACGTTCATATGCATATGATGCAAGTTAACAAACGAGTTCATAGATACATATCTACACACATTTGTTGCATGTATAATGTGTGTTGCAATTAAGTAAACTTAAGCCACTTTCCGCTTCACAATGCTCGTATTCGTTCAAACTCATCTCTTTGTGTGTTTTCTATTTTAATTTTATGCTGTATGTAATTATTTTAAATACTGTCTTATTTAAAAAATTTTAATTGTCTTTAATGTCATTTAAGTATTTTATCGTTTGGGTGCTGGCTCAGCTCAATGCAGGCTGACTTACTTTGCTTTGCTTCACTGTAAATGTTCAAAAGGTAGCTTTAACCCTAGAGTTCAATGATATTTTTGATACGTAAATTAAAATTCCTAGTCGAATCGACTTACATATTTTTATCACTGATTTTTCGGTTTTAAGGCATCAGTTGTCTACAAATTGCTGTTATTTGAATATTTTCTAAGTGTGATGAAAAAAAATTGTTTGCCATTTTGTTATAACTTTAGTTTTAAAAATACATCTTTAAAATGCTTTTCTAAGGAAATCAGTTATAAAAACATAAATAAAAAACTTACTAAAAAAATTCGAAGTAAAAAATTTCTCTTAAACCATGAGAAAATAAATTAAACCAAGTAAGGAAGAGTCTAAATTGGGGTGTAACCGTAGTTTAAATCTCCAGCATAGTTACTCTTATATATAAAAACGAATGCAAGTCCGTTAGGTAGGTAGGTTGGAGTGGCAGCCGCCTACAGCGGCTCACTTAGGCCAATATTAGGAGGCCCATTGTGTTACCACAAGGAAAAATTTGTACCATCCAAGAGGAAAATTACCCCTCACCAAACCATTTTGCATCGCTGATGAACTTCAACAGACAATATACCTCGGTGCTTGAAACCTCACTAAGGTCATCCAAAAACGGTGATCCCAGATATCGCATTCTGCTTTTACACAGTGCAGGACACTTACACAGTAAATGCAAGATCGTTTCCTCCTCCTCGTCGTTCTTGCAGCTCCTACAGCATCTTCGGAAGGGTACTCCCAACCTTTCAGCACGTTTCCCTATCAGACAGTGCCCTGTTAGAGCCCCGATGACGTTGGAAATATTTTCCCTACTTAGATAGAGAACGCTGCGCGATCGTTTCCGGTCCCATTTAGGCCACATCTGCCTTGAGGTTCTACAGGTCGTATTTTGCATGCAGGTCCGTCATAGGCGTTCAAAGTTCTAAACCGACTTTTAGGAAATTTTCAAGTAGGTTTGTATGATCTCCTACCTCACATAGGTTATACATACATTTGGATAAGTGGGAGTGCCACGCTTCCATGGAAGACAAAAAGTGAATTCATCTTATATCCGCAACTTGTCATATGCGAAAAATGGTTAAAACGGTGTATCAGTTTGACAAAATGGGCGGTACCACGCACCAAGTATCCAAGTTAAAATCAAAATTTCTTATAACTCCGCGATTATTTTACGTGTATCAAATTTAGTTTGATGTAATGGCCGCGGATATATGCATATTTGCTTTTAAGTGGGCCGTATCACGACCGTTTTACACGGTTTTTTTAACCCCCTTCTTTCTCTCTTAAACCGATTTCTGTATGTATTTGGGCAAATTACTTTAATAATAACAAATATAATAATTTGGCGCCTACATCATCTGTGGTGTGCGCCTCGATGTTGTAACAAAAATTGAGGAGCCTATTTCTATATTTCTAATTTTTCTAATATATACAATTTTAGTTGAATCGACTTCCGTTACCACTCTATGGTTAAATGCTGTCAATACATTTACATTTTTGCCAGCTTTCAAAGCAATGCAAACAGATCGAGTGTGCATCCAGGAAAATTCATGACCAGGAATTTCATACCCGGCCACAGCCCGCGTCAAGACTACCGCCCCCACTTTTCTGACACCTCTTGTCATCACAAATGTGCAGCATGCGCCCGTGCCCGAACCACTCCCATCATATTCACATGGGTTCATACCAACGCTATACCGCTCAAACCAACTATTTTAACTTCTTTTCGGATGGTGGGTGCACAAATCCCGTCGACAAAATATCGTTGGGATCACCAAGCCCACAGGTAGTGGGTGAGGTAATCTTGATAAGGAGAGGATGTGATTGACATTCTTCTCCGTAATTCCTATATCACGATATAAACGACTAATTCACTGGTCCGAAGCGTAAAATTAACCGTGCTGCTAATAAAGCCATAATTGCATGCAATGTGTGGTAAATATCGCCATTTAGTGAGAACCAAATATCGTAGAGATTGCCGTTATGTACCTACAGGCCTCGTTTTTGATTCCACTAACCGTTATTTCGTCTGCATACTTGGGGTCTTGAACTTCTTAGGCTTGCTCTAAGTCCCAAAACCCAATCGCGAAAATATTAATTATTGACGTAGCCATTACGAGAGAAGTGAGCCTCATCGCTCAACAAATTTTGGGATCTCTTATACTCAGCAACAATACAAAATGTCAGTTTAACAGAGGTATGCATGATGTAACTTAAAAAAAAAGTCCCTCTATCAATCACCCTATATTTACGTTTATACTACCTGGAGATGTGCTTGTATATAGATATTGGCTAGAATTTCCATTTTTTATTTGTGTTGCCAATTGAAACAGAAATCATTTTGATAAGAAACTATAACGCAAACTTTTAATTGGAAATATGTTATATAAATATTACAACAGAATATCACATTGTTAACAGCAGCATTGTACATTTTGTATATATGTATGTATTGTGCATATAAGAAATTGTGTATATATAATTAATTTACTTTAGGAGTGTTTCTGAATATCGATACAGTATATTTTGCTAGCTGGATTCGTCCATAGCTACAGTTTGAAGATACCGTCGCAGGCATGAGTTTGCGCTGTATTATGTTCATTATCTTTATTACATACATATATGTATATAAAAATATAGCCCTTTTCTTTTTTTTTTTGATTTACGGATTTCAACAAAATTTGAATAGTTTATTTTTGAGAGCCGTGGCACATACGTATGCTATGTTTTAATCCGTTAGGTGGCGCATGAGCCAAGATATTTAGAAAATTCGTATGACCATGATATTAGAAAGATATGAAGCTGATACAATAAAATATACCTTTATGAGAAATAAATGCGCGAGGTGGCGCTAGATGCAAGTTATTCAGAACAATTATATTTATGACACCATTTTGATAAAGTTATAAACGTATAGTCGAAGTGTGAAGAGAATTTGAAAATTCGTATTTATAGCCCAATATTGATGATATTAGAAATCCATTGGGCTGGTACAATATGGAACACTTTTGTGGAAAAATGGATGCGCTAGGTAGCGCTGGAATTACTCAGAAAATTCACTGTCACTGATCCGATGTTAATTAAATTAGAAATGTATAATTCGGGTTCTACTTTTACTGTATTTTCAAAAAACAAATTTATAAAAATCCGTAGAATTCTTCTGCAGTCGTGATTTAAGGACTGCAGTGTAATAAGCTTTGTGCAGTTAGAAATAATTCCTCTTAGTCATAGTCCAGGTAAAGTGGTTTTTTAAAGTAGCTGTAAAAGTAAAGTGCTAAGCAGAATCTACTGTATGTTGAAAACTTACTTTTATATAACTAAGTAAACAGTGATGTAGATAAAGATAAAATTTCTTTCATCTCCAATTTTATTTTGTCAATATTTGTGTATGTATGTATGTGATATCGTAAAGTTGGCAAAACTTTAATTGGTGGTACTCAGTCAGCCAAACTAAACGAGAGTGATGGCAAAGAGGTTTGCTGCTGTGGCAAACCATGCGCTTCACTAATAAAAACAAATTTTTTTTTAAATTTTGCGCACTTACACAATCAAACAACTTTTCGCGTTTACAATTTTCCAGATTTTTGTCTTACTCTCTTGGGATGTAGTAAAACTATTAATTTTCTTACCTTATAGTAACTGCGTTTATACTTAGGTTATAAATGGTGCTGATTTACGCGATTGGATTGCATTTTAGTGGATAACGAGCGAAGTTGATTTGGCCTGTCTATGGGTGTGTTACTTATAAAGCCTAGTCGAAGTAAAGTGTATTAACAACGTGCGCTTTAAAATTTTCTGAACCTGTGAATGGTAGGTCCAAAATATGTAGTATGAGTCGTTACTACAAAAAACCCAAATTTTATTTTGTATGATGAAGAAATCCGCAAAAAGAAGTTTCTCGCTACAGAATACTAGGCTAATGAAATTTTTTTATTAAATAAAATAATAATCAATTAAAATTAAAAAGATAAAAATTGAAAATTAAAATTTAAAAAAAAGTATTTTTTCAATTTTATTGATTTTTTTCTGAAGTGAAATGAAACCCCGATTGTAAGAATCTAATTTACTTTGGAAGTTATTATTTGAACGCCGCTAGCAAGGCCAATTCGCCCGCTATGCAACACTCAGAATTATATTATATTTTTATTTGTAAATTGGTTATTATATAAGAAGCCAACAGAGCGTTAAAGTTTCCCTTGAATTGGAAACTTCTTTTCAAGGAGATGCTCTACAAGCGTTAAAAAAATTAATGCGTTTTAAATATTTTTCAAAATAAAAAAAATGGCTCTCTACTTTTTCCATTTAATACAATTCTACCGAATGGTTAAAAAAAATTGGTGGAATTATATATTCCCTGTATCATTTTGGCTCAGACAAAACCTACGGATTTAAGTAGCTTATTGGAAGGAACATTTTACTAAGAAGACGTCGATGTAGTTTATAGATTACAATTTTAATCAAAACCAATAAAAAACTTATTGAGAATTACAGTTTTATTTACTCATTTATTTATTTATTTATTAGCCAATGAAAAAAAATTCTTAAGGGCTAGAACGACTAAACTATATTTTCTTAAAATTATCTCACAACATAAAGTTATCAAACATGTTGGGCAGTCCTCTACCCACCTAAGATATTAGTCACAAAAGAGTACGTCCCAAATGCCCTTCTGCTAACCAAGAATGTCAGGTCTGTAAGCGTACAGCGTGACCATAGCATGAAACTGGTTCCGTGAATTTTGAATAAGAAATCGCAAAATATATAAACGATTTCTGAATACGTTCTATACGAATAATATATACGACATGGCAAAGTCTCCAAATAAAAGTGGCATAATCTAACCTTGATCGAACAAAAGCTATGTATAGCGTTTTAAATGAGTGTAAAATGTAAGTTTGTCATCTAAATAAATCCCCAAGTCTTTAATTTCAGTCACTGTTCTCAATTCAAAGCCTGCAATTTGAAATTAACAACTTTTTAGAAAAAGTCATATGAAAGCATTTCTTAACATTCAAGGATAGACATTTGCTCTCACACCAATTGTTAAGGTTATCTAGATCAGACTGAAGAGTCATAGCGTCTTGTCTATATTTTATTATTGAATAAATTTTTAGGTTGTCAGTATATAAAAGGAGTGTTGCTGAAGCAAAATGCACACTAATGTCGTTGATGAAGAGCACAAATAAAAAAGGCCCCAAAGTACTACACTGTGGTACACCGGCATCGTCCAAGACAAAAGTAAAGGCTATTTAAGATAAATAAGACTTTACCGAAGATAAGAAAGTAGGGAGAAACCCCATGCAAGATAACTTAAAAATCAAAATTTTGTAGGGCCCCACTATTTATGACTGGAAAATTAGGATCAAATTCGTTAATGAAGAACTCTAAAATATACTAACAACCTTACACATTTACAACCTTAATCATTTAGTAACATCTATTTGATTTATTTTAACTTTAAAATTTAAAGGTAAGCATTTCAAGTGCATTCAAGTTCTTCGTTACTTAAAAAAAAGAAAAACCAAAACATTTAATAATAATGCACTCATCAACAATACATAGATATACCGCCATTTCCGCGCTCCTCCGACAGCAACCATATCACGCACAAACCCCCAACTTTTTTACAAAAAGTAGTGATGAACAATCAATTGCACTTCAATCAAATTTCCATTCACGCGCTTCAATATATGTTTATGTTTTTTATTTGTTGTATTTGTTTCGCTTAATTTTATTTATGTATGTACTTTTAGTTCTTAAACTACCGGGTCAGCCGTAATGTTAGACCTACTGAATGACTGACTGATAGCTTGAAGTCCCTGCTCACCAAGCAATTTATTTTATTTCATTCGACATTCAATAGTTTTTCACCGACATGCTTTTCATTTTACACATTTTATACATTTTATACATTTTATACATTTTATGTATGTGTGTATGTATGTATGTATTGTACATGTTTCATTATTGTTACTATGTTCTCTGTACAATTGCCTCAACTATAGCATACCTCTTGCTCGCATCATGTTGAAAATATTTTTTCTTTATGCTCTATTTTATTTCATTTAATTTTTTCTATGCGCTTCGACCACCACAATGCAAACACACGGGCACAGAGTTAACTTCATGAAATATCAAAAGCCTGAAAAGAAAATCGACTTGAATAGAAGTGAAGTTTACAAAGTAATTCATCACTTGGACCGACAGCCAGTGCGCGGCATTGAAGTTCGGCCACCCGTGGTGCCGGCTGAAGTGGATATAAGAAAGGTGGCGTTGCAACCGTAACTTGCCACAATCGCTCGGTAGCGGACACGCGTGGGCGTGTGAGACGTGTAACAAAACTCCAGCTAGAATATGCTATATATACATATATATGTACTATATATATATATATGTATATATGCTAATATCAAAACCATGTTTTCGCTAAATTCAACAACTTTTGTGGAATGTACAAGAAGAAGCAGAAACCGCAAGCCACAAGCTGATGCGCACATCAACCAACCTACCAGCCATGTTCGCACAAAAATATATATTTATATATATGTATGTATATTTATATGTATTCGACCACAAATCTCAAATATATAGATGCCTTCTGTGTCCTGCATCAATGCAGATTTCCTAATTTAACTTTCATTTAGTTGAATATTTTTTTTTCTCCACATTTTTTCATACTCCTATTACATATTTAATGTTCTAATGTAGCATTTTTTCCGATTTTAATTAATTTCGCATACGTTTGTCACACCAAAAATAATATTGCAATAAATCAAATTTACTCTTAAATATAAATGGATGAAATTAAAACTTGAAGAAATACACCAAACGATAATTTATAAGTACAGTATGTATGTATATGAAGTAAGTACAGTAAGTACATATATGAATAAACTTAATTTTGTGACGCATACAATATTTATAAACTAGCTACACCCCGCATGGGGGGCTACATTGTATTTTTTTTTGCCAAACTCATGTTTGGCGTTATTCTTCAACCAACATAAATGGCATAAACGGATGCAGCATTCTTTTACATGCAACTGAGATTAATTGTCATTTAGAGTTGAAAATTCAAAAAAAAAAAAATAAACGAAAAAAACACAAGATGACCCTTTAATGCGCTTCTAACTGAGCTATTTGGGAAGTGATTTTTAAAGATTTCTGTCTAAATATTTACAATACCATGGTGCAATAAAGAATGTCACGTTCAAATTCTTCTCACTCTAATCGCCATCTTGAACTCCCTTAGAAAATTCAGTTTGTATTTTTGATGATAAATCATACAAACGCAAATAAACACACCACTGATCGTCTTTTTCGTTTTTGTTTTTATTGTCGTTCGTTGACAAATAGCATTAAAATTAATTAAAATAATTATATGTCTTTTGGTAAAAAAAAAAATGAATTTTCAGTATCAAAACGGAATTCTCTCGTAAGTACAGAGAGCGAAAATACCGCTTAAAATGCCATATAAATCAGAACAAAATTCAGTGGATTTCTCTATTATTTTTTTCCAATAAGAAGCCCTTCTTATTACGATTGGGTATGTCTTTTCAATAAAATCAATAAAATCAAGAATAAAATCTGTAAAACTAAGATGAAAACGTTTCAATATAATGAAGAAAGTAATCCGTTGAATAAAGGTGAAACCCTTTTAAATAAAATCGAGTAGAAGGGAATCTCGGTTTTCATTAGAATCTTAAATTTAAATTTACATGTTTTTTTTGTGCATCTTTGTAATAATAATGTAATAATATTATTAGATATAAGAGCAATTAAAATAAGTATTTATAATAACTATTGGTGCCAAATTATGAGTATGGCTCGTGCAATTTCTTGAACATTAATACAAATTTAGACAGATAAAGATATTTATTTTTGAAAACATTTATTCATAAATCATATATCATATATGATATTTTTGAAACTCTAGTCATTTAAAACTTCTGGAACAATTAATACGTAAATGTAAAATTTTCATTTTGAAGATACAAAAATCCAAACAACAATATTCATAATATTCAAGTAAAAACAATACAAATTAGATTATTTACAAAGTACATATGTATGAAGCTTTTTTAAAGCTTTTTTAGATGGCGATAACTTTAATTACTGTTCAACTTTTTAGCTCTGTGTACTTTATGTATATCCGATATATATACATATTTTATATATATCCGATGTATAAGTACAGGTTAAATTATTCTACAGGTTTTATGATGGTGCATTTTATAGATTTGATTGATTGCCCGTTGCCAGCATTTCAGTTATTATTGCCCAATACTCGTAAGTGTAGTTTTCCAGTATTGATTTGAGCGACTATTAGTACGAGTACAACTATTTTACAGTTTTTCGCAGTTTGTTTGTAGTAAAAATCGCATTTTGTGTAACTTTGCTATGCGGACTGTGCGACTTCTGATTTGTGCCTATCATGGTCTCTATTTACTCCATACTTTTTATGGCAGTTTAAAATAAGTAAAAACCAACATGATAATGAGTGTATAGTAGTATTGGAAGGAATTATCAATTATAAACTTTTGCGACCTTATAAAAATTCCACTTTGATATCCGGCGCCCACAACACAACCGTTTGAATGAAACACTCGAAAGAGAGGAACTAGCTAGAATGGAAATACAAAGAAGGTGTTGGTTAGCTGCGTAGTGTATTCTTCGTTAAAATATTTTGTTCTATAACTGAAGTTTAAAAAAAGAGCTCGTGATTCCAAACACCTTAATATTGAGTACTTAAATTTCAAGTACAATGCTGCTGAAGTAGCAAAAGATTAAAATGGAGATAATGATATGTCAGTATGTACGCCCCGAATAAATACATTCGTTTCGTAATTTCTAAACGCTTTAGTCAAGTCAAAAGGAGCTGCTAGTTGTTGGTTATTTTTACACATTTTTGTCCTCCAAATCATTAAAAAGAAAAAGGAAACAGGAGATTGGGCTGAAAGTATCGATAGCATACTCATTGAAAGCAACGATTTAAAATGCGTCGATACCCAGAGTTTTCGAAATTTCAAATTATGTCCTTAGCTTATGCTGGAAGGCTCAATTTAGGAAAATTTTTACCCTTTGCATCACTAGGTTGCTTTATTTAATTAATTTAAGCACTTTTATGCCCCATTATGGCTCTTCAAACCTGAGCACAGTTGACAGTATAGGACACACCTCACTTAAAATTGAAAAGGTATTAGCTTACAGCGTGATTGTGTTCTTTCTGGCTATTCTACATCCAAATATTTTTCTATAAATATTTATTTTTTTCGCAAATTCGTTCCGATGCTGGGGATCAAGTACACGATCCCTAAAAATATACTTTTCTAAGTATCGATTAGAAGTATTGGTATCGGTAAATCAAGAGGAAAAATATAAATGTATGAGTACTTTCGACAACCTTGTTTAACAAAGTAAGTTTTCAGCAACAGCTCGTTATGAAAGAATCAATAACTATGAACATATATCGGACAAAGTCCGTTCTGGAATAAAAAATATAATACGTTTTACAAAGAGTTTTGCATTACATTTTCTGCTTTTGATTTTTTACGACGTTCAATGTTATGTTGTAAGATATGTATGATCTATCAAGTTATATTTCAGATTTAGTATATGTATTTCAAAACTAATTTTTCATTTCTTTTGCCGTAATAAAAATATTGTGAAAACAAAACTAAGTATATCAATAAATTTTGTTTCACATGCAATTGACACAACAATAATCCCATTATAACAAGTTGAAAATGGGCATCCAGTAACTTGCCATCAAAGTGAACCAACAATCACTACCACTTTGCTTACTACATTCAACAATAACAAACGATTTGAACTGTATTCGCATCCCGAGCTTCCTGTTTCGTAGCCTTCGATATCATTTTTGCTTTTGACATTTGAATTTCGCATTTGCCAGCAGCATCGACTGCGTTGACAATCGAAATTTGTAAATTTGAATGTGATTACGATGCGAATGCGATTGTGGCAATGCACGCGGTGACAATAATAATAACAACAACAACAACCCACTGGTGCAGAAACGGCGTGATGGAATTGATTCACTGCCAACCGCCAAATGCTTCCAATCATTGCAAACTGCCAAATTCATTGTCAACAAGCTCTCAACGATAGTCGATACGTAAATATGTATGTATGTATGTATGTATGTAAGTATGTATGACATGTACTTATGTAAATTTGTATGAAATAAGTGTGCTACATGAAATTCGCGTACGCCGCTGTCATTTACATTCCATTTTTACAGCGATTGGGTGCCAAAATCACGCAGCAGACTTTTGATATTTAGGTTTGGAGAACATATTTACATATTTTGGTGTCCCCTTAAATATCACGTTATTTTGTTATTCTATTAAAAATCTCTTCATTTTATTGAGAGTTTATGCGATAAGTGTTCTAAATACGTACATACACTTATACATACAACATGCCTGCTAAAGACAACAAAATATAAACACAGACCAATAGACAGACCGGAGAGTAACACTGAAGATGGCACAACGGTTTGTCTCAAAACCAAACTTGACTAGGGTTGGGATATTCTCTGTTTTGAAGAAGCGTTGATGGCAAAAAAACATCGATCTACCGAAGCATCGATTTTTTTCAAATTTTTCAATCACATGTCATAGTGTCAGAGAAAAAGGCTAGTTCCGGATACATAAATCCGGAAAGCTAATTTCCCTAGCAGTCTTTACCTCTATAAATAACAAAAAATACAAGGATCTCAAATGATCCCAAATTTCGATTGGATTTTGATTGATAAAAGGATGAGGGTCGAGGAAGATAACTGTTTCGATTTTGCATTCCGGTGGGCTAAATTTGTGTGCCGAATCTAAATATCAAATGATTTTATGAAGTCATTTAATTTAAAAATTGTTTTACTTTTAGTCAGGGCAACTTTTTATTGTAGTAATTTTAATCTTAAACATTAAAAACATCGTTCTGAGCTTCGAATTTGTAACATCGATACATCGATGGCTTTTGACATATCGATGTTACAGAAATATCGATGAATCGTTCACATCTCTAGATAATGGATAACAGAAGATCGTTCCAATATACTTCAATTTTCTCCCTGTCGAAAAAGTTAACGGGGTCAGAATTTCTCAAACGGATCACCTGAATGCGGTGAAAAACTATTTTTGCTCGTTTTTTCATTTTTTCTGTAGGCATTAATGATGCAAACAAAAATCCAGTTGGGTTTCCTAAAAAAAAATTTTTTGTTAAAGATATTGTTAATAAATGTTTTTCGTCATTTTTTTCAAAGATCAATTACGAAAGATCTATCAGACCGATCTAGATGATTCGACCGCCATTTTAATCGTCATTTAATATTGATTACGTATAATTTTTTCCGAATAAAAAAATTGAATCTGAGTCAATTGTTTATATATTTGTTTATAGCAAATTGAAGAAAAAATGTCTTCTGCGCCATATTTCGACATAAAAAAAACCATTTATACTACATTGCACGCTAAACAATATGCCGTTTTGAAAAAAAATGGTTCGCAATCTTGAAAAAAGTTATTCAGCCTTGAACGTCATGATGCAGCGCTTGGAGCGCGCTCGGACGTGCAACGTTCGGCCGTACGCGCGGTGATATGCGCCCGCCACTCTTTAGCGCTAGAATCTCTCGTTGCTACTACTTTTATCTTAAACAAACAATTTTTTTTAGAAAATCCAACTGGGTTTTTGTTTGCATCATTAATGGCGACAGAAAAAATGAAAAAAACGAGCAAAAATAGTTTTTCACCGCATTCAGGTGATCCGTTTGAGAAATTCTGACCCAACGAATGAAACCTTAGAAGAATCTGACATCACATTTTATAAACTTTAACAAGTAGGAAAATGTGTACGCCGGATTTTCTAATAAAATATAGGCGAATGAAACGCGAGGTACCACACTTAAAGGGATAAAGGCAAACGGTGTATCAAGTTTTGATATTTATAGAAACCGGATGGGATGTTTTCTGTGCTACGCTAATTTAAGTGATTTGTTTTAATACACACTAAAATATTCCAGTTTTGGTAAAATTGATAGCACTGGTATAAAAATATTTCATTAAAAAATGGTAACAAAGTTCGATGAACGCGAAAATGAGTTTCATTTATTTTTCGAAGATAGGCAAAAACCTGGTTCCTAAGACTTTTTTAATTTTTAAGTTAATGCCAAGAAAAATCCAATAGAGCAAATAACACTAGCACTCTGTAGATACCGTTGTACAGGTACATTCAACTCCTTTGCGCTGATACAAATATTTTTAGTGTAAATCTAACTAAGACGTTATGAGTTACAGGGGGTTTCAATCAAAAAATATGGAAATTTTCCACCTTTTGCCAAAAATGTTTAATTTTTATACATGCTTTTTAGTTCATAAACTTTGTACAAAATAAAAACAAAAACAAATAACTACGTTTAAATAAAATTGTTTATTACAAAAATGGGAAACGTAAGAAACTGAAAATACAGAAGTTATTACAAATTAAATAAAAATGGGCAATTTCATTTGATGTAATATCGCTTTTTATATGAATTTTTCCATCGCGCTAGATTTTGAAAAAACAGGGTGCTGCAGGTTTGTTCTTACATATATTGACTTTTTCTCAATTTTTTCCAACACTACTTAACAATACTTCTTCTTCAAACTTCTCCTACAATTTGTGGTGTGTGTCTTGATTGCGTAACACAAATTGAGGAGCCTACAGTTCTACGCCGACTCCGAACGGCTTTTTGTAAGAAGTTTTTTCATGACAGATATACACTAGTAGGTTTGCCATTGCACTTTAAATTTGACACTTTAAAATAAGTTTTTGTCATTTAAGGCGTGCAGTTTAGTGTTTAATAAATGACGAAAATTTTGAAAGTTTAATTTTTGAAATCGGCTAGTTCTTAGAGAAGTTATGTGCATTGAAAAACTAATTCAAATACTGAAAAATACGATTTTCACAGCAAAACTAAATTAATTAATTTGTTCCAATTTTTTCCGCAAAAAAATTACATCTCTGAGGTCGTTAGAAAAAGTTATTTTTTGACTTTTATTTATATATGTAAGTAAAAGTTTCAAACAAAAATCCATCGAATTTCTAAAAATTTTCATAAAATTTTCAAACTTTTTAATTAAAATTTAAAAAAAAATTTTTTGGTATGCAGTTTTGTGGCCCATTTATATTTTTTATAATAAAGTGCAAGTTTCAAGTGGCTTGAAAATCCGTTTGATTTATGATAAATTTTTATTTTATTTTTATTGATAGACGGCGGGCAGCACTTTGCTTGTTTGGGTCCCGAAACCCTAGGCGCTCCCTTCGGTACGCATATATATACCTTCTACTCAAGCGAACTTTGTTTAGATCTTTCAAATGTATGTACATATACATTGATAAATAGATACATATATAGCGAACTAAGGCCATTCACGTATAATACGATAGACAAAGTTAGTTTATTTGTAGGTGTGTGGTTGACTTTTTGTTAGCCAAAAAATAACATTGACCAGGTTGAAGTTTTTACTCCTTTTAGCATCGCACTGTGGCGAATACTTTGAACGCAACTGAACAGCTGCTGATGATGATGTGCCTTACTTATATTGCACAACTATTTTGCTCGCCAATGCCTATCCGTGTGATGCTGTTGCAGCTGAAAGGCATACTTTGCTAATCTCATTTTATGGTTGCAAAGTGTGAAAATGGTTGCTTAGTGCCGGATGGAGGCGATACCCATGTGTTGTATGTGCAGTAAGTGTAGGACTTCAGTACTTTGCCCTTTAAATTTTGCAAACAATTTGCAGCCATAATTTCTGCTAATACAAAATAAAAGAAACAGCAAACTAAAATGCCTCAATGCTGCCAAATACAAATGTGCTGAATGTGAGTTTTCAATTATACAATAACACTTCTGCGAGTGCAAATTTACGAGTGTATTATATATGTGAATTGCAAACTTCGTGCATGTGTGCATATGTTTGGTTTTGTGCGATATAATATACGTCGGCTCATGAATATAATAACAACTTAGGTGTTTGGTTCTTATCGGATTAGGGAGCAAAGTAAAAACAAATGTATGTTTGTGTATTTCTTTTAAATTGCTTTCAACTTCAGCGCATTGTCGTAAATTTTGTGCAAAGCCAACACAAAGGCACCTGTGAATGGGAGTAGAGCACACACACATGCATGCATTACATTTATGTTTGGGTCTGTGCTTAAGAAGAAAAGTTTTATTGTATTTTTTAATTTAATTTTCCATTTTGGTACAAGCAAAAAAATTACATACATATATGGTTTCAATGCAACCATGTACATACATATATATTTGTGCACAGTACGTCCGTTTTTGAACCAACAATAAAAACTTGCTTCCATCTTGGGTGAATTGCAAGAATATAGCTAGCTTGGTATATTTATGTTTAGAGCTTCCTAGGAGGATTTTTAAAGAGTTGCAAGCATGTTATATTATTGGCTTATTCGAAAAACTAAAAATTGACATAATTTATGAAAAACTAGAGAGCAAAAATAATAATTATTTTTAATGCATAATGAAATGACTTTCCGTCATTTTTTGTCAAATTTAATTTGGAGACAAACCGGTTTCGATGTTGTGCCATATTCAGTGTCAGTGAAACAGAACGCAAAATGACACTGATGATAGCACAACGCCGAAACCGGTTGGTCCTCAAACCACACTTGACAAGGGGTGACGGAAAATCTTTACAATATACATCAACTTTTCACCCTGTCGAAAAAACTGAAGTTCAAAAAGAAATGACTATTTTTAGATTTTCAATGAGAAACATTCAAAACCTTCGAAATATCAGCGAAAAGTTTTCAGTGTATGTATGTTTTTGTATGCCGTGTATGAGGCTGTTATAACTTAGGCATTTTTGATATCAAAAAAGTTGTTGTTCTTGATTATTTTTAGATTTTTATTATGATTATGGTTTTGGAAGTCATATTTTTCTTTTCATCATAATGTCAGCAATCATTTTATGAGCTCAATCAGGACCTTAATTGATCTCTTCATCTCTTAATCAGACTTCTTCTTATAAGGCTGCTTTGGGTTTCGAACCCGCGTCTTTTATCGAGGCATACTTAGCAAGCAGGACAACCAGTTGAGCCAAGTAAGCGGTGCAAAGAGTTGTAGCTTTTTCATCTTCTTATTTTCAAATCACAAGTGACTACTTAACAAATAAATGGTATCGGGCGCATAAAAATTGGCCGAAAAACTTAATATACATATGTATTAAATAGAAATTATTTTATGAGTTTTATTTTTGTTATGTTGAGTTTTTTATGCGACGTTTTTTTTTGTATAGGGAAATAGACTTTTATAAATTTATATTATAATGTATTTGACATTTTTTGTTAATATGATTTGTTAAGTATTTAACTTTTGAATAAAATTAAACATCTATGTATGTAGAGTATAAAAATGTATATTTGTAATAATAGTTTCGTTGTTCTTCAGTTCTTAACGGTATTCCACGTAAAAAATTAAGAGTTTAAAATATTTCTTTACATTAGAGTAGTAAACATGTTATGATTTACAGATGTACTAAAATTGCCTTCTAAATATATTTCTATATATGTAGATCTAGAATCTTCGTCTGAGCTTCTAACTATTTCCTAACCTACCTGCAATATATAATCCATATCCACATTATTTCATATCGACCGATAAATCTTTAAATTCTAAAATTTCTTAAAGCGCTTGTAACGATATTAGAAAATGTAACTTTAGACTTTTCGGAATAGCTGAGAATTGTGCTTTTGTTATGTTTCTTTATATTATGATTTCTTCATTGGTCAGTTGCTAGTTTGGGACGTTTCACAACCATACGAATGTTCGAAATTTTTCATATGAAAGGAATCTTCCATCATCGACTGAAAAAATAATAAAATTTCAACGGTAATTCGCATATTCCAAAAACTTGCACTTTATGTTACAAAAATTAAATGGACTCCAAAATTGCATATTCGACATTTTTTTACAAAAAATGTAATTAAAAAGTCGTAAATACTTATAAAATTATTTGTTGAGTTCTCTTTATACTTACAAAAGTTTTGAATTCATAGGAGAGTGAACTGTATAAAAAAAGACTGAAGTCAAATAATAAACAAAACACTTTTCAAAACTTGTCAAAGAGTTTCTGGCGTATAATAATGGTTGAAATAAAAGTATTAAAATATTGCAGCTTAATTAATTCACAGAATAATTAATTTTATGGTTTTATACTATACATTCCGTTAATATCCAGGCATGCAGTAATGGTGGAGTACCTAGTGGATTTCTAAATTAAAATTCAAAAAAGCTCCCGAAAAAAATAACCATTAATAGCAAAAAAATTTTTAATCTAAATATACATATATACTATTAAACCATCAATTGTAATTTTGCCACTTCACAATATAGTGAGAATATGGTCTTCTGCACATTTATGGTCTCCTATATTTCAAAAGGTTCCGTCATCATCTCATTATCGTCAATCCATTCGCTCGCCAAAACGTAGCTCGTCAAACAGTGCCATTTCCAAATCGTCATTTAATTTCATTTTTATGTTGACAAATTGAATTCAATTGCGTACATTTTAATAATTTAAAAAAGTGCTTGTGCTTTTTTGCGCATTCTCTTTGAACATTTGACCCCCCACTTGATTCAAGGGACAAAACTGTACTCTTGGAAATTCTGTAGAATGACTGGAACTTGCAATCATTTCCTGAGAGCATTGTTGTGGCAATGTAGATACGTTTTTTTTTTGGTGGTATTTTTAATGCAGACGTCGCACATAAATGCCAAAGGTTGGCATCGAAATTGAAAATTTGATTTGTTTTGTGTAAAACTGCATATGAAATTAAATGTCATGAAGAGATGAGTACCTGATGCGGACAAGACGACAAATGTGCAGAAGACTTATGGCTCAAGAAAAAAAAAGCTTAAAAATGCCTGACATAAAAGTGTTGTATTTCCATTTGAAACTTCGCGATTAAAATTTATCCTCAAGCAGCGGTCGTTTTAGGAAGTTAAGACTACGTTGAATTCATTACTTTAGGTTTGATAGCACAGCAGCTCTCTAGACGGCGAATCATAACTGCAAATGAATAAAACTTGAAGATATTTTACTATATAAGCAAAGTATGATTCGAACCACATTTACTTGTAACATTGGCATTTTTTTAGTACAAAAATACTGGCATTAGATCTAATATTGTTAATAAAAATTGGGCGCGGAACTATGCAAGTGCAAAACATAGTTAAGTGCCAGCATTCGATGGTATCACACTGAATTTGGGTATATACATTTATAAGGTTATATGTAGTATGAACGTGCAGGATACATTTTTCCCATGTGCAAAAGTTCAGCCGAAATTAAATAACCGAATTTTTTGCATTAAACCAAGCAATACTACGTCCACCGAAAGCCACACTAACGAAACCATGCAACCTTGCGGCTTTTAAAGAACCAACCTATATGTACATATGTATGTGCATACTTGTTTGTTTATTTTGGAATTTACATAAATTGCTTGAATTTAGTGCAAGAAAAAATGCGCCTTGATGCAATGTTGCATATAGCGTTGCGTTTTCCAATGCACTGAGTTTGCAGTATATTCTTTCAATATACTTACATATAATATATTTATTTATTTTTATTTTATTTTGTTTTTAATATTGTTTGCAGCATTTTCCATTTTCGGTTTTTCATCTTCCGTTTTATTTTTTTCGATTTTTCATTTGCAACTTTTCTCTTCCGCTGGCGTATTATCGCCTTTGTATACCGATTTACACATACATACATACAGATGCATATGCAAATAAAAGAATACGAATATCTATATGAATGTATATTGGAATATATGTTTTTTTGTATCCTTTCCCAAGGCTTTACACATATGTACATATATATGTATGTGGATACTTACGTTTATATAGGTCAACTAATATCCATTTTAGGCACACACACAAACATACATATATGTATGTATATGTGTTTGTACATTTTATACAGCAACTGCAAATTTGTTGTGGAAAACGGGGTTTGCATAAAAAAGTGGAAAATAGTATATGCAATATTCGGTTCGCTTCATCGCTTTTATATTATTGTGGTTTTATGCGATAATCTTGTGATGGAGACAATTTGAAGTTTGTGGCAAAGTAAGTGCTGCATTGAGAAGAATACATATATGCATCTGTACTTATGTACGCATCTGGAAAATGGTCATGCAGTAAATAAATTTAGTGGAATTGTTTCATTTTAACATCACTTATGATCTTTAAGTTCTCTGCGATCAAGAGTTTACTATAATACTATTGTTTGAAACAACAGAAGTTTTCCTGTAAATAACAAAAGTTAAATAATACGAGAAATTCATTCAAATATTCAGCTTCGCATACATAGATAAAAAAATTGCAACTCTAAATTATTGTAGCTTAGTCGGGAGAACCATATTCTTCAGTTTTAACGGGGTTGTCCAAGAGAAAAGGAGGTAATAATAACATATTTCACATAGAGGCTATAACTGCTTATGTAACTATGAGATTTTTTAAATGGCGCCGGTAAATGTTAGCGTTATGTGGCGGTCACGCTGTATTGGTGGTATCCATCCAATTTCTCTCTCCCACAAGTGAGCTAACGCTAACGCAATGAATCATGAAACTTTTGAGATTATTCGCAGTTAAGTTAGAATATAGTTTCAGTGCTGTCACGAGACGAAAGCAAATTCCAATATCTCCCAAAGAATTATAAAATGGTTTAAATGTATCGTATTGTGGAATTTTAATCTTCGCCTGCTTCTTGTGTAGAGAACTACAGGTGGCCACATTATTTTTCATTTATTTTGAAAATCGTTGAACCAAATCTAAAAGGAGTGGTTTATTTATCTATGTCAGTGTTTGTAACAATAGTTAGGTTTATTTAAGTAGTTATGTTGGTTTCCCTTGTGTGTTGACTTCTGAACAAGAGAGAAAAACATATGTTTGGCTTGAAATCTTTTGCGTTGTACATTTCTAGAAATAATACATACATAATAGATCAACCAAAACTTTTTACAAAAAAAAAGAAACTCAATTCTTTTTAACGGAATGCGATGACAAAAATGATTTGTATTCCACGCCCAAACATCCAGATATTGATTCGGATGTTGTTGAAGACGATTTCGCTGCAACTCACCCAAGAGCTTAAGATCCTGCCCGCGGAAGTTCAGATTATCTCTGTGTTAATAAAATCGGCATTGTGCGGCAATCAGCCCAACTACTGCATCAATATGGACGATTACGAGGTGTATGTTGGTATGTTGTCCTTCTTCCGCCAGGTGTAATCATAAGAACTCCTTCTACTAGAGTTCGTTAGATAGAATCTATCTGAACCGTGGGAGAATTAGTTATGCATCCCAATCTCTTGCCGTGTGTGCCCATGTGGCCTTGTCCGGTTATTACCCTAGCCATTAGTCTGAGAGAAGATTGGTCAAGGCGAATTAGCGCTTTGTATCGCTTTACGTCGACTATTGGCCGAACTTGTCTGGTAATCCCACAGGTGGGTTCCATAGCCCACCTGATATTCATCTTCCCGATGAGTTTTGTCTTTAGACTATCTTTGCAGGAGGTTAGCGACATGCCCGTTTCTAGAGCAGTATTTATTATAGGGAATTCCGCCCCTTTCCTTGCCAACTCGTTTGTCATGCAATTGCCGGGAATGTCACTTTTCCCAGAGATTCATGTCACTCTGCAACGCATGCGTAATCTGTTTTACCCAAATTTTTGCTATATTTCCTTTACCTAGCGTAATATTCGCAAACACTAATTTATAAGTAGCACTTCGAAAGCAATGTCTTTATCGTTTAATTTTTACCAAAATCTTTCACCCTGCAAATATAATAAATTTATTGAATCATTTGTGGCAACTCTTTTGAAACCAAATTTCAGTAGATTTTAAAAGGGCGCTTACCTAAATTTATATGTTTACTTATATATACATATATATGTACTTATATATAACTGGAGCTTCATAAAGTTTAATACCAAAAGGAAAATAAGAATAAAACAAAATGATATAAAAGAGGAAAAAAATCAAAATATTTGTAGAACAAAAAAAAAATTGAGGAAATTGCGCGCACTCAATAAAAGGCAAAATGCCGTCAGCAATTTGACACCACGTTCGCCAAACATTCAGCCAAGTTTAGTATTCAGACGTCAAAAAGGGGAGAAAATAAAATTAGGGAAAATAAAAGACAGAAACTGTCGTGCTGAGAATCAAGGAGGAGGACAGCTCCAACGATAGCAACAACAATAACAGCTACAACCGCAAACTGTAAATCTAATAAAATAGTTTAAGTAACATTGAATGAGTACGCACGAGTTGCCTGCCATGACCTAATCTCTTCGAAGGCAATACGAGTGGCACGCCAACGGAGTGAGTGCTCTTACGCCGCTAGTTGACGCCAAAAAGAATAGGTAAGTGAAGGATTTGGCACGCTTTGAGCAAGCAATAATACATAGATACATACATATGTACATATTAGATGATATGCAATGCGTTTGGTGCTTTTAACAATGCGTTATGCGTTGTAGCTCTTAACCCTCATGCGATACCAAAAAATTGTCACACTCAAAATACCTTCATGGATGAACTATCCCTATTATTAATTTGTAGAAAAACAAAGGCAAATTAACATGCTTTATTTTATTATACTGTATCTTATTGTGGAAGTATTTACTTGTATCACTAGTTGTTATAAATTCATTTCAAATAAAAATAACATTTAGCAGTTTTTGTTTCCTATACAATTGTTTGACGCTTTTGGGAATTTTAAAATTATTATTACTCATTTGAAATGCAAAGTGAGTTTGGTAAGCTAGTTGCGGAAAACCTACTTTGGGTCGAAGGCAATGTAAGTACCAAGTTTCGTTCAGATATCAAAGTAGTTACTCGAGTTATCCGATGCACAGACGGACATACATCCCTTGCATTTCTCTTTTCATTCTGAATATTATATATGTAAATCTATATCTATTTCGATTTCTCTATGCTGTTACATACAACCTTTACGTGAACAAAGCGTATTATGTACAGCTAGGGGCTAGTGCGTTGTATTCAAAACTGTAGAAAACTTGGCTGCACTTCCCAGAAAATTTGGCTCTAGATTACTGAGCTGCTGCAGTTCAGTCCGCTATGAACAAACATATTTTTATTGAATTAAGCAAATGTATCCCAACCAATCCAAAAGTGGAATAATAATTTTGGCACCACAGATCTATAGGTAAATAGTAAATTCAATAAAAATGTGTCCAAAATTCTAGAAGGTGTACCTGCATTTTATTGTGTTGAAATTATATTAAACTGTTGGTTACACCTGATATTTGAATAATAAAATTTCGATTTGTAAAGAAGATTAAAACAAAAAATTTAGCAGCGTTGGTTTTTTTGTTTTTGTTCACAGCGAATAAAATCATCTAAAAATCTTATTTTCGCCACTGCACTGTGTGATACAAGATCGATCGATCGTCATAGAGACATTTCTAAAACCTTTTTTGATTTGAATGCGGTTCGTATTAGATATTTCTGTATAAACTTTTGGATATTTAATAACTTTGAATTGTATTCGTTGAGGGCAATTCAAGAACTTCCTTAATAATACTTTTCAAGGATTCTTTGAATATTCAATTTGTTTTTGTTTTAATGTGATATGTTTAGTGATTTGATACTTTTTCCCATTTAAGCTAATATTAGTAATTTACAATGGTTGATAGTTCTTACTGTCTGATGAATATAAAATAAGTTATATGTAATAACAGGAGTTTGTTTAGATATAATTTCATAGTTGACTTAATTCAAATTAAATCTTATCTTACCTTCGCTCATCAAATTGAACAAATAATAATAGCAAATTACTTGTGCATGAGTGTATTTTAACTCCGATATACGCCGGTTTTAACAAAACAAAAATTGTTTGTTACAGAAACACTTTTTCTGTATTTGTAAGTCTACCCAAGAATAACAAAACGATCTGGACGATCGTTGAGTTGATTTCGTCATGCCCGTCGCTCTCTGCTCATCTGAATGTCTGTTTGAACTCAAAGCAGTCGTTAAGTTTTAGAGATATATGACTAACATTTATTAGGTATGTAGATGTATTTCTATAATGTGTTAATCATTTGTTAGAACGGTCCAGATCAAATATTACATAGCTGCTATACAACTGATATTTTAGATATAGGGTTTTTTATTATAACTACTGAACCAAATCTGCACTTCTGTCACCTATTATGAAGTGAAACTGTGCAATGAAAATTGTTCAGATCGGGCCACTATATCTTATGGCTCCCATAGAACTGATTATTCAGATATGAGGCTTTGCGTTATGACTCTAGCACGAAAGGAGCTAAAAATATGGAATTTGGCATATCTTTATTATTAATAGTGTCTACTCAAAATCATCGAGATCGGGTTACGATAACTTATAGGTCCCATATAAGTGACTGTTCAGATATAAGATTAAGCGTTATAACTCTGGTACTAAAGCGGCTAAGAACATGACACATAATGAATATTATCAAAATCGAATCACTACACCTAATAGCGGCCATACAACTGATAGTTGTGATATGGGGTTTTGTTTTTGAACTCCTTAATTTACACAGCTAAAACATAGAAATAAAATGTTTTTCTTTGTAATGCTATTTGAGTTCAAATCGTTTAGGTGCAACAATTTGTAAAGATATTATTATATCGTTGTGAATATAGTTAGAAAAAATAAAATAATTATTTCTCATGTCCGCCGTATTGGATCCGCCACTTTGAATTTTCATAATTTGATTTCAGATTCGTAATCAGCGCATTCAGAAACCTTACGATATCAAGTTTTATGAAAATACTATAACTTTCCGTATTTTATTAGGGCGATATTGGAAAATATATAGCGAAATTAACTGTCAATATCTGTAATAACTGTCCTATCTTAGGAGTTATTAATTTTGTACAAAATCTCGTGTTTCTAGTCGACTGTGCACGGAAAGGGTATATTTTTGTCTCTAAAGAGATTATTGTTTTCTTTTATGAAAATCATAGTGACCAAAATTTCCCCTGAAGATCTCTCTCGTAAATCGGATATTGAAATTGAATAAGTTTATGGAAGTAACCAGAAGGCTTTCTTTTGGAATAAATATAGGCGATACTGAAAATTATTGAAATTAAAAATATTGAATATATGTAAATTAAAGAAAAAAATCATGCTAGCTTAGATTTTAAAATTTTAAAATGTTCACCCAAAACACCATATGAGGTTTAACACCTAACACCAACAAACACTACAGGGGGGCGGCGCATTGCATGCAGACGTTCACTAAGCCCAGCGACCACAAGAATGAATCTGAAACCGAATGTTTACGTACACGTACAGTGTGTGCGTGTGCATGTATTGTATATGTGTGACTAAAAGTGTTCTCGCATACGGCAACCGCGAAACCCAACACTCGACAAGAACATCACTACCATACTAGTTTACCTCTCCACCCATCTTTGGCTTAATTCCTCTTCTAAACCACAGCCGGCAGGCAAAGCAAGCACAAAGTTTTGCTTCACCCTTTCCCTTTGTGTTGGCTGTCTGGCTGAATTTCCTGCCTCCGTTGGCTACCAAAAGCTTTCCACACTTTTGCTATTGTTTCGAGATGCCACGAGTACCACTAAATTCACTCATTCGCTAGCTCACGCTGATGTGTCGACACAATCCTCTGCATGTGTTATAGCTGTATGTACGTACATATGTACTATGTATGTGTTTATTTTTATAGTATTTGGCAAAATGCGACGACCATGCTGAGCCAAGTAGGCTGTGAACATGCGTATGTATGTGTGTTGTGGAGACGTGACGTGACAAGGCATGGTCGATACGCGCCACTGCGCAGCAGGGAGTATGTCTGGCTGTGTAATGCAGTGGAAGGAAGCGAGACTTTCGAGGTTTCAAGTCTCAGTAAATGTGAATTGCAGCTTGCATGCAAAAGAGATTAAACAATCTGATATTTAATAGTTAGTTATTTTTTATACTATACTTTATCAAACTAAATTCGTAGAAATGTACATGTAACTAAACATGACTGAAATTCAGTGTAAGATTTTTGTTTGCTTAGAGGAAAATATAGCTCAGCATTACAAAAAAGCTTGTATCTATTCAGTTTCTTATCTATAGTATAAGACGATGTGTTTTGATCTCGTTTCCTGAAATCAACTTTATCTAGAATGAGTAGAAGGTCAGTTACCACGCTCCACTTGGGTTTAATTGCAATGCAGTGTGCGAATTTTTTGCATTCCCTTACTTAGCTTCTCTCTAGAAGGACCTTTTCCAGTAGCTACTGTATCGACTCAGTAAGTAGGTATTCTATCAACCTGTTGTAGCGCGTATGGTAATGTAGACTCGACCGAGTCGTCAACAGAATTGCGAAAAGCTGCGAAAGCAAAGTGGTTTGCCAAAACTGTGTACACAATCAAAAGCACTCGCAGCATAAAAACGGAAGCTTATTTTTCCTGTTTGGTCATTAATAATTTGTCCAATGACCAAGCCCATAACACTGTCTTAATTGTGCAGGTTTAGAAGGTGAATAAAACATATAATAATAAAATAAAGCAAAAGCAACTGCCAATCATATATCTGATAAAAAATATTTGTCATGGATGGCGACAGTCAAAATAAAATTTTACAATTATTCATCTACATGTGGCGCAAATCGGGGAATTAATGTCTGATGTTTCGTCTCCTGTTTTGTACTTTCTATTGGATATACATATGTACATTACATTGTAAAGTAAGTTCGGTTGTTGTGGGCACCATTTCATCTCGATCTTAATTTATGCCAAAACAATAATAGTGAAAGCGTGATATCATTTTTTTTAAACAAAATTTGGTTATATTATCAATTTGTTCCACGTTTTCATCTGACAGAATAGAAAAAGTGAGATATTTCCAAAAGTTGGTGAATAAAAAACTGGCAGGTAATGCTGGTTATGCTAATCGTTTAAAGTGGATCACTATATTGGAGTACCAAAAAAAACTTGGAGAGGGTAAATAAAATAAATAAATAAATAAATAAACAAAACTGGCATTTTTTTTAGCCTTATTTTTTATGAGTCGTCTGTATAATTTATAGACTTATAGAGCTGACCACAAGTCTGTGCTAGGAATAGTATGAGAAAACAAAAATTTTTTAAAGTGGTAGAAGCGATAGCTGCTATTTCGGAGATCATCATGAGACTTCTTTCTTTCTAGACTTTACCTGGATTTGAACCATGGTACACTGGATTGCTAGGCGAGCACGCAACCTCTCAGCCACGCGCACCGTGTGAAAATTGTTTGTTTTTCTCACTATTCCTATCTCCAACCAAACCGCTTTTAAGTGTGACTATTCGGCACTCTGTGCCGTTTGCTTTTACAAATCTATCATTTGTAATTAAAAAAAAATGTAGCTAAATATAATAATTAAAGATATATTAAACAAGACCAGGAAATAAAAATAGCATATTTTTTAGACACGCACTTTTCGTGTGCTCAAACCATATCTTATTGCAGTCACTGTACCCATAGTTGAGATCCAATGTCATTTTCTACACTAGATCCACAGAAATGGTATTCTGTTTCTTTGTTTGGTGAAAGATCGGGAAAGGGATCTTCGCCGCCGGAGTCTGGCAAGTTTAGAGATTCTTCCGAATTAGCATCGTTTTGCGCACAGTTTTTCTTTGCCTTAGGCCTTTCTTTTGTCTCTTAGCTTAGACTTCATGGAAATACACACATTCGCTAGAAGGATTCCTTGTCATCGGTACTGGAGATATTTGCTTAGATGTGGTACATTTTCTGCTAGGAACTGCTGAAGATAAATCAGTTTTATTGGTAGTAAGCATATTTCCGTTAGTGGTTGAATTATTTTTTGCGTGTGTTGTTTCTTCACATAATTACCCAGTTGCGAAATTAGCATCAGAAAATATATTTCCATTGAAGGGATATATGCTGGTGCATTTAAAATCATTTACAGCTATTTGTTCAACTCGAACCTTGAGGTATACTTTTGTAAACAACTCACCAATGTCAAAATGTCGTTTTCTGGGTAATCCGACGTATTTTCTAACTGTAGTACACCTTTAATGGTCCCATGAAAGTTTTATCTAAAGATTGGAGCTTATGTGTGGAATGGGGTGGAAGAGAAATTATAGTCACTCCATTCTGGCTACCAAGCTCCAGAAGCAGAATGCTACATGTGTGGATATAGTGTCCATCTAATATAAGAGGTAGGGCTCTTTCTTTATACATACTGTATTATCCCTTTCTCAGTGTCGTCATTTATTACTGACTTAGAATGGGGGACGTAGATATGGGGGCTTTATTAATTGGTTAGGGGAGGAATTACTCCTTGCCATTCTGTATAGTGCAAAACGCGGCAATGAAATACAGGTGTGCCCGTTTTTTCTTTTCGAATAGCTTCAACCGAATTTTTCATCATATTCGAGTACCATTTCTTAATATCTCCCGTTTTTTGGCGTGCTGAGTTAGTCTAGTTGCGTAAGTAAGTAGCCCCATTACCAGATTTATAGCTTAAATATTTATAGAATGAAGTTCCGCTTAAAAAATATTTTACTGTTCGTCACAAGATCTCGATAAAATTTGTGAAGTAATAATAATAACATTTGTGAAGAATTGGGAAAGGGTTTCGTAATACTTTATATATTCTTTAAAAAAATTGGTCAAAATGGAAGCTTTTTGAGTTTTCATTTTAATATATTCATAACTTTTTTTAAGCATAAAACGGTGCTGATTTTAAAGGTAATCACTAACCAAATTTGATACAAAAAAAAACAGCAAGAGTTTAAACGTTTACAGAAGGTTGTAATGTTAAATATCGAACTGATATGCATTACCGCCCTTTTTTTAAACACAAACATACTTTATACTTTGAAATACTTCAGTTGGTTTTCCATTTCCCTTTGAATAGCACTATATCGATTTAATGGCGACGAATTTTCTCAATTCTATCCAATTTTCTGCAATGCTACGTAATGCTCCGCTATACAAAATAAAACTTGGCTTTCCACACCATTTCGCTTTGTTGTTCTAAATAAAAAGCGAAATATAGTTCGGTGAGTAAATTTCCATATCTATATGCATAAAATATATACGCAGTGTTGCAAACGAGTGCAGCAAATTTTCAACTATCGCACAATTTCACGTCGAGCAAAGAAACTCTTAGACACCCACCTAGTTAGAGTTTTCAGTTTTCGCAGTGGGAATTTTTTTTTCTACAATCTGTCTTACGTCTGGTTGCACTCGGTCACCATTTCCAACTACGACAATCACGTGAACTGTACGTCAGGAGCAATCAATGCAACGCTCATTCGCTTGGAAGTTCGACCAGTTTCGTTACGCATCTATGCAAATTAAGTGAAATATCGGTGAACAATTTTAGCTTCGTGACTAACTAACTAATAACTAGCTAAAAAAAAAAACAACCACATTCACCACGATTCTCGGTTTCATTACAGATACTCAAATATTTTGCCTTAGTGTTGTGCTTTTTGACTAACTCTGGCAGTTGCCTCGATGTAGCGCTACCATAACCATTTAAATTGAATATTTTGCGACTTGGATCAAACCATACGCATACTGTAATTAACGTTGCTTTTGGAAAATGTGCAACTAAGTTTGCGTGGCGCTGCATATTCAGTGATTTTTTTTTGTACTTGCTTTGAGTATGTGACTGTATGTATGAATTTATTTTCCGTCAACACTTCTCACAGCGAGGGCACTTGCTGAGGCTACACTGCTTTTGTTGTAAATTTAATTAAACATATGTACATGTGCGTGTACATATGAAAGGTAAATAACAGCGATGGTAAAACCATAATACCAACAATTTTGTCTCTACACAAATACCGTTACATTAGCAGTTATACTAAAAAAGTATACTCCACTTGTAAGGAAGGCCTTTTGTCAACGTCTTGGTTAGCAAGATTTGACGTTTTTTGAATAGTTTTGGGGGACGATGAAATCACAAGCCCATAATATATTGTACGCAATAGTAGCCCTATCGTTTTGACAGTTGTGCAATTTCCAAATCCTGAAATACTTACTTACTTATAAAGTTCAGTTTGGAATTTCGTATTCCTAAGCATATTTGTTGCTTTAGCTGTATCTGGAATTCAGTATGTTTTTAATTAGTCCTGTAGCTATAACAGATGATCAGCGTTTAGGCTTTGGTTAGCTAAGAAGTAGCAAAGCTCCCAAGGGCTTTTCTGTTATGAAAACACTTCTTATATAAAGCATATTCCGCTTAGAATCAGCGTGAATGTTATAGGCCATTTTTGGCATAACATCAAATAATGGCCAAATAAATTTATTATGTACTCATGTACGCCTCAAAATAATTAATATCCTTATTCAAGAAAAGTAGCTACAAAAAATATTGTTGCCTACCATATTTGAAGCACAGGGGCATTTTAAAAAAATAAAAATTCATTTGAATACAATAAACATTATTTTGGTTTGGAGAAGTTTACCTTGTTGCGCAACTTTTTCTCATAAAGTAACCCTACTTATTGTTTAACTGCGTTGTTGTTACACAACAGCAAATTCTTATTAATATTATTTGTTTTAAAAGACTTCAGAAAACAAAAGAAACGAAAGAGACAGGAAAGCAATGAGTAATACTGTTGCATGTAATCAACAAGAAACAAAGTATTCTTCTTATAAAAGCTTCTCGTGTACTTGGGTATTTATTTCTTTTTTTTTCAGAGTTATGTTCGATTGAGTGTTCATGCGTGAGGAAGCAAGTTTATAAAAGAGTTTGTTTTATGGGAAAATTCAGCAAAGTATTAGATTTCACTTTATGATCTGATTTTTTTATATGCAAAAATAGAATTAAAGATGTTTGTTATTCTTATCTTTTTCAAATTTAAGTTGAGAAAATTATATTTATGCATAGGTATTTCGAGTATGACAAATATGGTTATTTTAAAAGTGCGCGAATGCGACTTTATATAGAAGAAAATTACCAGCATCGTTAGCATAAAAAGTAATTAAGAAACAACTTGGTTTAAAAGCTATTTTAAACTTACACAATATAATGTAAAATAAAACTGCATACTCAAAAATTTGCTAAAAACTCTCATACAAAAGTTTCAAAATTTTTTAAAAATTTGTTACTTTTTTTCAATTTTCACAAAGTTCGGAGATAAACGGGTTCTTGGCAAAACGATCGGGGTTTTTATAAAAAATAGCTTTAACTAAATTAAAAACAAAGCGTCATAAGGCGAATTTTCAAATTAAATATTTATATATACAAAATTTTTTTTACCAAATTTTTTTTATTTATTTTTATTGGAATGAAATGTTTTACAAGTAATTCATACGGCTTAGCCTGGTACAGGTGGTAGCGAGCTGGCCTTACATGTCGAAAAAGTGGTGGGTTCGAGTCCTGCAAAAGTCTGCTGAATGCGGAGATGTGATGATAGCCGAAATAGCAGCTGCAACTTCTACCGCTTGGATTGTTATTGAGCTTTCAATAACTCCGAAATAAAAGTCTTCCATTAAGCTCAATAACATATAAAAATTGTTCTTGATATAAGTATAAAATAAGCCCAAAAATTATTCAAATATTTATAATATTTATATATGGCTAATATGTGTTTTGAATTTAACTTGAAGCAGTCTGTAAATATGGCTAAATCGGCTCAGTAATTTTTGGGTCTATAAACTACATACCACCAGGGACACAAGGCCGTTTTATATATAATATATACATATGTATTTCGCTAACAATGCGGGTCCAGGTATTCAAACTGTAAATTTTTTTAAAGCAGAATTTGATAATGAAAGTTTATTCCACCGATCTTTACAGATTGCTTCATAATAAAACAGGATCTGACATTTTCCCGTTGAAGCCCTCATTGACAGATCTT
Organism: Anomoia purmunda; assembly: GCA_951828415.1. Lineage (NCBI taxonomy): Eukaryota > Metazoa > Arthropoda > Insecta > Diptera > Tephritidae > Anomoia > Anomoia purmunda. The sequence goes on from OX639996.1 coordinate 41,299,266, forward strand.
AAATTATTTTCAAACTACCGTAATATATTTCCGGCTGAAATATTTGCTGCTGATATGGTGGTGAAATTGGTAAACTGCTTAGTCAGCCTTTGCCCCTCAAAAATAAAAGATCTCTGCAATACTTAGCACATCCTTATCCCATGTAAGGGCACTGGTTTTTTTTGTTTGCTTCATGGCCGCCATATTTCGAGCCAAACGCAGTGGCTTCGATAGAAACTGTAATCAATTGTAAGTAAGAGTTCATTAAATATTTCCCTCGCAAATTTCCTTTGAGAAATGCGCTTTAGTATAAGTATTATTTCAAAACTGCTAAATTTCGCTTCGAAGATTGGTTTATCGAAACCAAAGGTAAAGTTTTGTTGCTTCTGTTTGCTTCTATGATTATTGTTATTTATTACAACTAAAGAGTGGAATAGCGGGGCGTATGAGTAACTCTTGTAATCCCTTTAACCCTGCTGTTAGGTTAAAAAAAACTTACGAATCTTAGGTTAGAGGACCATTTGGTCCATACTGCAGTTTTCATACAAAATAACAATTTAATCTTAGTCTTTATATTTAGTTTGGTTCAATACTTGCTAAATATTATTATTTTATTATTTACTCAACTCTGGTAAAACCCAGCACCAGTGACCTGCTCTAAAAATGCTTCTAGTTCAGGAGCTCGAAAGCGAGGAATTTGTAGTTGCTGCAAGTCTAAGTCTGATGTAAAATGCTCCATTTGCAGTGCGTTTATTTGAAAAACCAACCGAAACACATTTTTTTGCTCATCATGTAGTGACAAAAAATATCGAACAAACTAATAAATACTTATTTTTGGAAAATTAATGTAAAGAAAATCAAAGAAAATATACTATGGACCAAATGGTCCCTTAACCTAAGATTCGTAATTTTCAATTTATCTTAGTCCAGTTTTAAGTCAGAGAATTAAATTTTCGCACATAATATTGTTTTATAAAAAAGACCACCTGAGCTGAAGAATTTAGACAGTATATATCACCGTTCCAAAGTTACAAAGAAAACAAAAAAAAATTGGACCAAATGGTCTTAACCTAACAGCAGGGTTAACAAAGTTTACTCAAGTGGACAGAAGATTTTTATGAGAAAAGGTGGATATTCGATGAAAATGGCTTCGCAGCAAAGGTATACGTTTTCTTCAACTAACTGGTTCTTATGCGCATTCATTTCAAATATAAAAGCACCGAGTTTAGATTAGAAACAAAAAAATTTTGCCTTGCACTTGCAACATGCAGTTTTGATTGAACTCACTAATAAAATCCATGATAATGAATTCTAAACATTTCGTTTAAAGATTTTTGTTTTCTTTGGTTAATATAACACTGGTTTTTCCTTTAAACGCAATCATGATGGTTTAAATGCTTCGAAAATACTTAATTTAGCTGATAAGCTTTATTGTCACAAATATTTTGATTCAAAAAAAAAACTTAATTCAATTACTTTTCTGATTTTTCATTGAGTCAAATGATGGTTTTCTCATAAGTCTAAAGGCTTTTTTTTTATATATGATCAACAATAATCGTCGTTTTATATGGTTTACTATAGATACGAATATAATGTAGTACCAAGTTTTAGGAAAGGTGTACGTAGCACCTTAGAATTTCAAAGTAGTGACAGTGCGTATACGTAACTATAGTTAACACCATAATTTCGTGCAAAGTTTTGCTTTTCCAGTTAGCTAAAATATTTTGCAAATTTACAGATGCAAACGCAAGAAAGTTAAACGTATTTCATTTATATCTGCCAATGCAGACATAAAATTGGTTATTGACTACAATATATCAACTATGAGTTCCTTCCATATATGCTTCGGCTTTGGTATTATTGTACTTCAAGAAACTATAATGAAAGAAATTTAAAATAAAAAATTAGGGACCAAAAATAACCGTTAGTTTGATTTTTTAGAATCAAAAATTATTTTCAAGAGTTTGTTCGAACCAAAACTCGAATATATCGATCTAATCTGATCTTATTTTTATTTAGAAGATTTGTCTTACATTATTGCATAATCGTTATTTTGTGATTTTTTTTTTTTTTTATCAAAAATAATCTATAATCTTTTGTTTTCATATTTTCTATAAAGTTTGATCGTTATTTTATAACTTCGGTTTTCCCTTATAATATAATCGTTATTTTGGGACTTTTATTTTTTGTATCAAACTTCATCGGTATTCCTGGATTTATATATATTTTTGGGATAAAGTGTGATCATTATTTTGTGATTTTTATTTTTCCGATCAAAATATATTCGTTTTTTTGAATATACATTTTTTCGATAATATCTGATCGATATGTTGTGGTATTTTTTTCAATCATAGAACGTATTTCTGTCATCGCCGACAAATTTGTGACAGGAATAACGATTATTTTTGATCGATTAAATACAATACAAATCCAAGCACAACGATTATTTTTAAGCGAAAAAGGAATCTTAAAATAACTATTTCATCATAATTTTTTTTATCAAAATTATAACCTCTACGGTCTCTGTCAATAAAAAAATTGTTTGAGATCAAGAAATAGAACTAATACCAAAGGAAAAATAGGATAGGTTAGGTTTTGGCGGTTGTCTTCAGAGCCACATCAATACTCAACGCCCATTGTGATAGTGCATGGGGATCAAAAATTTCCAATTCCCCCTAAAACCATTTTGAGCTTTGCAAAAATTTTAGAAGATCCATGATTTCCACACATCTAAAGTCTTCAAAGCTATCGAAGAATTATCTACCTAAAATGAAAACTCTTCATCTGGACAGAGCGGGACATATCCTCTGCAGGAATTTTATTGCCGAGTCACGCGAGTTCATACAGTTACCATTTATGTGACTCAGCCATATCGTTGAGAGATGCCCGGCAACTGATGGCTACTGTGGAGGCGTTTCTTGTGGGATTTCATTACAACCTGGCAGTGAAAATGTAGATTTCAACTTCGGATATCGTGTCAGGCCTAGCCAGTTTCGTGGCCACGTCAATTGCCATCAGTTCCGCCCGAAAAACGCGACAGTGGTCTGGTAGACGGAAGCTGATGGAGATTCCCAGCAAACCTACCCTCGAGCTCTAAGGCATCCATGTATTCGTGGTTAGACTCAGCCTTTCTTATAGCATAGCGTTTCCACTCTTCCTTTGAGGGAAAGAAAGTGAATTCTGTACAGCAAGTAGAAGTCGGCATTGTAGAGCCCACATCCATAGAAACCGCGGAGAACTCCGCAAGTATCCTGCTGTGAAATGAAGCGAACTAACAGTTAAAAAACTAATAACAAAACAAATTTAAATTTGAAGCCTGGCCCTCTTATATAATCAGAAGTTGGAGCGCCTTCTCAACGTAAATTGTATATTTTTAAAAGTATAGAAATTTGAAATAAAAAAACATATCTAGATGAGGCAAAGTCGAACTGTAAATTGACTTTATTAAAATAAATAAGATATCATGAGTTATTGAATACAACTGCGAGCATATAGCAGTCGTTAATGCAATCAGATGCATTAAAGTTTCAACCACTCTTTTAACGACTCTTATATTCAGTCTACAGTGTCCGGTTTACTTGCGTAACGTAACTACAGAGAAAATAATCAGAAAGCGTTAATTACGCCTTTACCAAATATTCCTTCAATAGTTTATTAGTTTATTTGACGTATTATATGGTATAATACGCTGTTCTATTGGAGTAAAATATCTTCAATGAAAATTTCATAATAATTGTAACAAAATGGTTTGCAAGAGCACATGCATTCTATATGCATACATGTATACACATGTAAAACCACAAATACTCTAAATACTAGAAAAACGCAGTTATCCAATTATTGAAATTATATTGTCAAGGTACACAATCTTTTTTATATACCCAGCAAACATTTGCAGTCATACATGACTTATTAAACAGTCCTATGAAGGTCGACTTATGTGAGCTTAAATCAATACATGAAATGGGCCGTAATAGAAGTCATATGTGATTCTTACTGTCATCATATTCGGCTCATTTCTTATTCTTGCCTTAGTCTTATTTACGACTCTTGTTAAACTCCAAGCTTATCTAAATTGCGAAGCATAAATACATTCGAAATATGCAGAGATGCGGTATCATTACCGGTGCCTTAAGAAGTAATTTAAATTGATTTTCCCGAAAAAGCTGGCAGTCAAGTAAACTCTCACCTTAAATATATATCTACATTCAAATATATCGAGAAAACATTTATCACAAAAATTGTCCATACAATTTGGAAAGTATTAACATTTTATTTCCCATATGGCTAAAACAAATTTCATTTTGATACTCATATTTCTTACATAGTAGGACTCATTTCAGATTCATAAATTCTGCGTGCGCCGAATGTGTTTGCTAGGTATGTACACATACATACATATATTACATGCGAAAAATGCTACAAAGGTTAATAACTTCAGAAATTGTGTAATGTAGGGAAGCAAAATAAAAGCAAAGGCATAATTTTAATACGTACATACATAGCCGCCCTGCTGTTACCGTAAGAGGATAATTTATTCTAACTTTTTTCAAAATACAAAAATGCACACATGTATGTATATATTCTCCTATTGTGTGCTTGAAGTTAAGAAGAAAAATAGAAACAAGCAAATAGAAGAAAGCTTCGTGTCTTTGTTTGCCTTCAGGGTGCGGTTTGATGTTAAAATTCATTAACGATCATGAAAATTTACAATCATTAAATTTCTATTATGGAAATTCTATCATTTTGATATATTTGAGTGATGATGATTGCAGGAAATAAGAATGCTAGCAATCACACGTTGAAGAATTCAGGTAAGATTACTGCACTACAAATATACAGTACGTGTAATATACTTATACATTATATGTTCATTCAACTCGATATTTAGAAGGGCATATATAAATAGATTTGAGTAGCTATGAAGTCTAGAAGTACGGGTAATGAAAAATTTATTTACGCTTTTTGTATGTAGTATTGTTTATATGATTAAAAAGTGTGCTAAAGATTTTGCGGATTTAGACATCATTTAAGTGAAATTAATATAACGAATCCTTGTGCAAAGTATTTTCTGGTGGTTGGTTATAATAGTTGTTGACAGGTAGTCTCATTTAGCGTTAAGTTAGTTGTTTAAACTCAGAGTGGGCTTGTAAGCGCACACACAATTTTGCAGGCTAAGACTGCAAAACTATTTGTTTCTAATATTAAATTATTAATTAAACGCATGCTATGGTTCGAACATTCTGATTATATGTATATTCAAACATATCGAGCATATCATAATTAAATGTAATTTAAACTACGTAGTTTTAACTTTTTCCCAAAAAGAATGTCACTCTTAAAATTTTGATTTTGCTTTTGATAGGTCTCAATTGTAGCCAATTTTGTTAACGACGCACTATAGCAGTAAATCTGATTTTGCTGAAATATGATATCTACATCTGTAATGTTTTAAAAATGTTTGGATCGGATAGTAACCTCGCCCACCTACATGATAATTCTTTTTTACTACGATTATAAAAATCAGACAAATCAGACCCTTTTCTACTATATTGGTAATTTACAACAAAAACTGTTTATTTAAAAAAAAATAAAAAAAATTGTTTTCACCCGAATTTTGACTCTACTTTACGTATTTTAAATGCTGTTAATTTGTCTATTTTCAATTCATCTTCTTTATGCAAAACATCAAAGTTGACAACCACCGCCAATTATTTTTTGACGGTGAACATTTCTTTTTGGTATAAGAGTTTCAGTTTGCGAAAGAAATTTCACTGACAATTCTAGCAAAAAAGGCAAAAACAAAGCGAAACATTCTATTATAGAAATATTGTGTCTTCTTTTATTTTATATTAGGTATATTTGTCATCTTATACTTTTATAACTTTATTTTATTTTCCATTTATTTCACTTTTTAATATAATTTTATTAAGTTTATGATATTTTTTTTGTTGGACCAATGATGAAATTTACTTAAGTGTTTTTACTCCCTGGGGATGATGCGAAAATGCGTCAAAACGCGTAGGAGCCAAAATAAACTTTGCTTTATTTTAAATGAATCGACCGAAAATCTCGAAAAGCAAAAACACTTTATTAATTTTATTTTAATAATAATTATTAAGAGCTTACATCACATCATTTAGCTCACTATTTGGTCAAAAAGACCGAGATTTGCACCCGGGATACTGCGGTTGGGGGCACGTACACCATAGATACTTGGCTGTGACGGCCGCCTTCTTATTTTAACTAATTATTTATGATAATTTCCTACAAATCGGTGCATGTCTCATTGAAATCAAGCACACGGTAATGACACAAAAGAGGCTGAAAAAAGTATTATAATTATGTTCAGATTTGCGTTTCTGGTTTAAAACTCCATGCTGGTTAGCCCCATATGCAATACTTAATGTAAATTTAGAAGTATGAAAAAAAATCGGTTGTGTCTGTTTCGGTATCAAACAAAGGCATAACATTAATAAGAAAATACATTAGTTGATTTTTCAATAGCTTATCTAGCTACGACCAATGCATTCATTACTACTTAGTGCTGTATTCGCTTCATGCTCAGAAATGAAAATGCAATACCTATTTCGAAGTTTGCTTATGAAATGCCAAAAATCACTACGTTTTCACAGCGCCAAGGTAATAAAAAAATCAAGAGGTCTTGTTTTCAAACTACTCTTTGACGAGAAAATAAAGGTTGGCATGATTTTAATCTTTGGAGTGTATGTTTTAAAACACACATGCGTATGTACCTATATATATGTATGTAAAAATAAACATACATATGGATAGGATTTCTGCTGTTTTGTCAACCGTCACTTGCAATTAGTTTTGGTAAGTTTTTCCTTTCACATTTTTTGTACTTCTTTCTTCATAAAGTAAGTGGCAAGCAATCCGGATAATTTACACAACTTCCTAAATTGAATGGAACAGGAAATAAACCGCACACGTATTACACAAACACACACATAAATGTATATATAAATACACACACAAACGTAAATGTATTGTATAAGGCTATAAGGTTACGATAATGCATAACAGGAAACGTGCGAAAAAATCAATTTCACAATACTCGAACAAAAACAACCCACGTTCACTTCCAATTATATACAAACAAAAAAAAAATACACTGACAAACTCTGTCACTTGCAAATACCAAGCAGCTCCAAATCACAAATGCCGCAACCACAACCGCCAGCTTAAAGAAATTCAACCAAAAGCTGAGCTACCAAATAAGTGACAGTACAAACTAATGTAGGCTGGCAGTTTGGCGAAGGATTAGCAAAAGAAAGATATCAACAAAAAACTTAAGCAAAGCAAGCGTAAACAAATCGAGCAAGCAAAAACGAAGAAGAATTTCGGCAAAATTATAAAGAAGTCACAAAGCTTGTACTGCATATAAATTATTCTGAAAATATTTATTGACTTATGTACATATGTCTGTGTATGCGTGTGACTTACGCATGGGCGTGTGTGGAACTTCCTTCGACTAAGCGTGCCCACATGCATACATACGTACATACATTCCTGCCTACGCTGCTGTTTTGTTGTATACAATGCAGAGGCGTACACACAGAAAAATATTTAGGAGGTTCTTTTACGCAAATTTTATTAAAAAAAAAAGTAAAGTAATTCCAAGAAATATCACAGTTTTGAGATATTGGGAGGGGTTTGAACCAAAAAAAAAAAAATAACAGCCCCCATGCGGGCGTGCAACAATGGTAAAGTGTATATATGTATGTATGTAGGCACTTGCGTAAGTAAACATTTGCATAAGAGCATGATATATTCACTATATGTATATTTATCAATGTACAAATTACACACTAACATATGTAAAACAATAAATATGGTATTACAACAAAACACACATATGTTGGATCTACTTATATCTACATATATCTACATACGAGTGCATGAAAATTATAACAAGGTTAATACAAAATTATGATAGAGTTGGTGAAAAACAAGATATGGGCGTTTACAGAGCACCAGCTTACGACAGAAGTAGGCGTATGCACCTACCTGTATCTGGATATAATTATATCATAATGTAAGTTAACGCTGATAAAACACCGAAACCGTGATTTTTCAATCGAACTATAACACTATGTTCAAACAGGCATCACGGTTGAGTTGATTATATTTTAATTTAAGTTATCAACTTTAGTGTTCACAAATACTCAATATAACTTACTCAATTAGTATTTGACAACTGCAATTATATTTCTTTTCGAAAGTTCTTTAACTTTTTACTTTGTGCAAAGCTTGACTACGTTTATTTTCAAAGGTGACATCAGTACACATAAGAGAATGAAAGCTTTTACCTTTTATCTCTAGTTGTTATTTATTAGTTTATATACCAAAGTTACCACAAACTATACAATTGTTATATAATACATAACAATAATAATTTGTAGCTCGCATCAGATAGTTAGTTCAATGTTTGGTCCATCATCTCCGTTATCACCTTGCAACGATCGACACCCACCCTGTTTTTGTTTAATATTTTCTGAAAATATTCCTATTCAGTAATAAAATACTTGCCATATAGTATGTAAGAAGACCCATAGTAAAATTGTCCAAAAAAAAATGCTAGAACATTTTAATCACCTAACAACTCTCAAAATTTGATTTTGTAGGGGTTGCTTGATCCTTTGGTTGGGAGCTAAGGGTTAATTGTTCTACCATATTTTCTGTGAAATTTTACTATTTTACCCTTTCAGTACGATTCGACATATATTGGAAGCATTATTTTCACTTTTTTGAAAACAACTTAGATCATGAAGTGAAAACTTTAATAGGTTATTTTTCTTATTATTATTTTCTTTTTGTTTGTGTATTTTGAAATTCGTTCTTCGAAAACATCTCAAATATATTAATTACCTTACAAAAATACTAAAGCTCAAATTAATGACCAAATGAATTCTACCTCAAATGTCTACGTGTATGCTTTCAGATAAAAAAAAAATACAGCTTTAATTTTGTTATAATGGCTCATCCCGAATCGGTGTTGTCTAAGCATAAATTTATTTTTAATACAAGTCGTTTAAAACACTTGCTAAAAAACAACAATTTTTTATTTATAAAATGTATACCGAATTGTGTTTGACTAAAATAGCAATAATCACGCTTGCTGAATCCAGCTTTTATTTAGAAATGACAGGAGTTAAATCGATATAAGTTATAGGTATTATTTCAGAGATCACGACGTCTCATCAGACTTGTTTTCTGCAGCCTTAGTGAATATCGAACGCAAATCCATGTCCATTTAATTGAATTTCTATTTAATTTACAATATTAAAACAAACAGATTCTGAATAAGCGAAATAGCCTCCAAAGCAAAAAAGCTGTCGAAACTTTCTGAAAGCTTTTAACAAACCATTACCAGTTCTCTAATTTCAGTTTTAGAAAACAATTTTTATTTCCACTCTTCCGGATAAAACAAATATCAATTAATATTTATTGTTTAAAGCATACTCTAATTTTAATGTTGTGATTTTGTTGGCATATGTATGGGGTGACCGTATCCGGTGCGTGCCTGGATCGAATCTTAGCCGGAGCAAATAACATAAAAAATTGCAGAAAAGCTTTTTCTAATGGCGGCCACTTGTGGCAATGGCATGGAAAAATTTCTCACAAAGTTACCTACCGATCGCTAAGATATCAAAATTTGTGGTACAACATCAAGACACACACCAGAAGATAAGCCTCAAATAGTATTGTTGTTTTGTTATTATTATTATTAGTATTAGTAGTATTATTATAATTACACTATCACTATTTCAACTGACATTTATTTGAAAGATTTGTTTTTACAACTAATCACTATTTTAGGTTTTTATTTTTTGTTGTAACCTAATTTTATTGTAAGATTTATAACCGGTGCGGTCGCGGTTTGAAAAAAATTTTCGGTTAGGTATACACCTGTTATATTTATTACTTGTGAACCGCATCAAAATTCAAAGAGGTGTTTATCAGGGTTTACAATCAGAGTCAAGATATATAAATTAAATGTTCGGAAATAGCTTTAATGAGTTATTATGAATTTGAAATGCTTAGAAGCTTTTTGAATAGAAAATCCAGTTATGAAAAAATTAGAAAAATGAAAAAGAAATCACCAAAAAACATTTCGAACACTAGTTACTACTAGTTTGTTGCCAGTTATGTCGCAAACTCTTCACGTTAATGTTTTATAGCTTTGCGGAAGCAAAGGGTGATTAGTAAATAACTTCCGCGGTATCTTCGTGCACCCGATAATTCGAGTAATTATTGAGAGTTCTCAAAGAAATTAAGTGAACAATTTAACCAAGGTTGGTTGATATTTCAATAATTTAAATTTGATGTACACGTAGGTTCAAAAATTTTGTAAAACGGGCGAACGATCAGCACCTATTTTAGAGCAAATAGGTACATCGTCGAAAGAGTGTGATAAAACTCCTCCAAATTTGGTAGACATTGCAATTTCAACTGTGTTATCATAATTTCGAGAATTATAGAAATGAGAAAATGCTCCATATTTTATATGACAGTTATTCTTCAATGAATTAAAATAATCAATCTTTTACAAAATCATGTAGCGAACTCGCTCAAATTCAACACGGGAAATTTTATTAGGAAGAGAAATGCGTTACAATAAAATTTTTGGAAAATGGTTGTGGTATATTCAAGTCAGTAAATTTTCGTTATGTTTGTATTTAAATAAGCAGTTGGGTTTCCCCTCCAAAAAATTCAGGAACACATATTTTCAGAAAACATTTGACAAAACCTTTTTTTTTTTAGAAACACAAAAGTCGTAGGTCAAAATTCATTAGGCAAAAGCTATAAGTAAAAATTCATAGGTCAAAAAATCATAAGTTTTCTGAATTTTTCTTTCTGCTTCTTTTGTTTCAAAAAACTGTTTTCTGAATTTCTCGGATTCTGATTCTCTTGTCAACCAGTAATATTTGCTTAAAAAAAAATTCTTGCGCTGGTTATTTGAACTTCTGTTTCTCCCCCACACTAGGTGTCTTCTCTTTTTCTTTTGTTTCAATTTAAAAATGCTCTGAACTTCCAAACTGTGCTAACATTTTACACTTCACCGTATACTCAAATATCAAACTATTTTTATTTATTTATTGAACGTGTTCGACATTTTATTGGAATGCCAGTGTCTTTGGGCAACAAACAAATACTTGCAATTTTATATTTGTTCTACTGCTACTGCTACTACTTATTCAAGGTACAGCGTAGTACCTTCCTGCTGAAGTTACTTGAGTAAATGTTTCCGTTTCCGGCAGATTTCGTATCAATTGAGAAGTTGACCCAGTATAACCTTGGGCCCACAAGAAAAAATTAAATCAATTTGACCACATAAGCAGAACACAATTTCGGGCAGGTTGTGATGTAAGGGTATTTAGAGATGTGATTAGATTAATTGGCATTATCATATTTGACTTTAATGAGGATAGTAAAATAAGTAAGTTGAATGCATTCTGTGAATCGCAAATTTAGACATTTGTTCTGATCATGAAATCGAAATGTTCGACAACTGACTTTCAGCATTCCTTCGCATTAATTCAAAATTAACAAAAGGCGCCGCATAGCAAGCGGGTACTAGCAAGTTTTTAGCTAAACTGAGGTATAAGCGTTCATACTGAATTAAGCTTTTACTGTCACTCAAATGCGGGTGTACAATGCTATTTATACGAGTATCAGTAATGCACTTGGAGACAAACCATTGTCTGAAATATGCAAAAAGGTTCCCCTCGAATATTTTTGAAGCAAATGTATTCTCGTGCCTAAGCTCTAGCTTACAAATAACTAAATTCAAGCATGTGTGCACATACATTTTTTTATATGCATATTTATAAGTATGTGGTACACTTGAGCATTTATTATACTTATATGTAATGACCCAATATGCTAAACGATTTCAAATCGAATTCGATTTCGAAACGTTCTAGTGGACATGAAAATTACTCGCCGGCGAATCACAAAATCCATGGAGAAAAGTATACAGAAGGTGGCACAGATTGTGATTCAGCTAATCCTCTCTTGAAAATTTGGACGGAATGTCTACGTCACAACCGATTTTGTTTACAAAAACTGTGTATTATATACGTACACTCGCAATGATGTACATTCTTTCCAACTTGCTTAACAATTTTAGTGTGTATTCTTTCTAACATGTATACCAACGTGTTTCCTCCCATTTCCTACCACCGGTAAATATGGTGTGACGTCACAGCTGAGTTACTCTCCGAATTTTAGTTCCATCAGCGCAGTCTTGTATTCTATAATTTTTGCGCCAAAGCGATTTTCAATTAATTTTGTAATTTTTTAAATATGAGTATTATTCATTGATAAATAAAAAAATATTTGACTTAACTTTTTTAATGCCGTAGTGTAAAATTGTAAACGAGTAAAATACAGATACTTATGTGTTTAAAATTTAAACTTACGAATTCGACATCAAATTTTCAAAGTTCGAGGTGGCGGATTAAATATGACAGAATTTAAAACTCGATCAAATTCCTTTGGATTTCGTTACGCCAGAGCTTTTACGGTTGCTGATTGCGAATTGAACGTCAGCATTTAAAAATGCAAAATGACAGAAACAATTAAAAAAGTCAAATTAATAATAATAATCACCATATAGCTTGATATTTGACCGAACCTCTCCTATAATTTGTGATTACAGAAATACCCTCAGAGGTTTGTCGTTGCCTGCCGTGGGGCGACTGCTATTAGAGATTCACACATTCGGCTACGCAAGCCACCCATAATCATATTTGCTTGAAATTCGTCACTTGTATAAGCAACCCTGTATCTCGATCTATTATCCTATGTACGAGTATTTGCAACCCAGAGAATGCACGAAGTTCAAACCGAAACGCATCTACGGATGAGTAGTTGACGACGAAGCAGCGAAGCGAAATCATCTTTGAGTTCACACACTTTTCATACATTTTAATTTGGTTTTAATTTTTAAGAAAAGAATACATAATAACCAAAATAAAAAAAATACCCTAAAAAATCAACTTCCCTTCCTTCTGACTGCCATGAAATTTGTCAGTTAAGTCTTTCCTTAAAGCGCGTTTGTAAAAAGAATAACTATGCTATAGAGTTGCAATTCCCTCCATTGAAAAGAGAAATTTTCGTTCCATAACAATCAAAGAAAACGTGGGAATCGAGCTTGTCCTCGCTCTGTGGCGAATTGGGTAAGTACACATGGACGCTTGTAAGGCGGTGACCGGCGACGACATGGCGCACGTCGAGATTTTATAAAATATACGCATTGATACAATAGGGATACAAGCTAATAATCATTAATCTTCGGCATTCGGTACACCCAAAAGCGTCCTTGGCAAAATCAGCATGTTTGAGCGGTGAGTGGAGGTAGGGAAGGAGCAAAAAAAAGTAGTGGCGGTGAAAGTAGCCGAAGTAAGAAATAAGAGCAATAGCCGCAAACAGCGTGAATGCGGACGAAAAGGGGAGTCAAAAGAGCATAAGACGTTTATAAATACGGGTATGTACTTACATATGTATGTACATAGAAGAAAAATGAAACCAGTCATCCAATACACACACACACAACACAACGGTATGCACAAATTTGTTATTTAGGAAAGTAAATATGCTTTGTGTGGCATTTGCCACAATCAGTAAATGACTTTTTTCTTTCTTTTTATCAAAGATATTCGCAATTCATACTCAAACAAATGATCCTGTGCGTACGCACCACTACATACATATACATTCCATTGCAGCGCCTGATTTGAGTATGAGCCTGTGACAGGCAAACCACAACCCACTTGCTGTCGCTTGTGATAATGACAATTTTCACACAGCTGGACAACTTTTTTTTTTTTTTTTTTTGAATACTTGCATAAGTGTTTATTTTACGTTCTTTTGTAACATAATTTTTGCAGCATTTTTTTTTTTTTTGGTGTGTCTTTTCTCTTAGTCTCGCTGACAAATGAACGAACGCCACCCAACTGCAACAGACATGTCCTCAAGAAAAAAAAAAAAACAAATATTCCGCAGCAGTGGAAATGGCATCTTCAGCAGCATTTGGTAAAGTGTAGACTAGCAGCACTGGATTTCAATTTATAAACAAGCAGACTTTTACATATGAAGTCGCTTTTACTTGTTGTATTTGTTGCTATGCTGTCGTTCCACATGATCCGAGAAACACCTTCAACAGCGGTGACAACTAGTGAAAGCTGTGAAAAATAAGTAGGTTTGTAGCCTTTAAGACTAAGTGGTTGTTAGTTGGACATTTTGTGGCAGAAACAGCAGGAGCTGCTGCAAGCAGTCGTGGTGTCCAAACAGCAGCATGTGTCACAAAAGCCAACAAAAACAATAAGATTCACAGTGGTGGTATATTTAAACGTCTCCAAGAAGTAAACATAAAGCTATAAATAAATAAGTACATGTATGTATGTATGTTGATATGTATATATTATCTATGTATGTGTTTGCTTAAAAGTCACATTTTCGTTTATGTAGGTTGATGCAGTTTAAGGATTTTACTTAAATTTTCAATGAAAGAAACAAAGGTACATATAATGAAAACGTTTAATATTTTATCTGTTAATTAAATTAACGTTAAATCAGAGGGCTCAGATTTTTTAAGGTTATGGCATATCCTGATTAACTGGGGTGTATGAAAACTTCATCTCGAAAATTGTTTTTTGATTTAATCTTGAATAACTGCTACATTTCCACCCGATTGAAAATTACATCCTCCAAAAGAATAAATGCTATGTGGATTCGCATTTTGCATAAACTTTTAGAGAATCGATAGTAAATGTCGCGATTTAAAGAAAATACGAAATTTTAGGCAGTTCTAAATAAAGAATTGTTTATTTGTTCCGAAAATTATTATTTTTTAATGTAAGTATCGTACATGCAAATGTTTTGGAACACCAAAGGTATTAAAATACATTTAAAGTATTTGTGAAGAACAAATATTTTAAGTACTGTTAATTTTTGCAGTTTTATTTTTCCAACAGGTTTAAAAATTGATTTATACTGGCGCTGTACCATCTTCAGAAATTGGTTTCTTCTTCCAATAGGTAGCATGGCTTGTGACAATTTATGAAATATTCAGCTATAATTTTTATTAAAAAGTAAGCGCTATTAAAATTACATAATATATTTATATAAAGACTAATTGATATCCGCGATTTTGTCTGAGTTGCTTACTTAAGACCCTTTTAAACTGTAAACAGCGCTTCGTAGTAACAGCAAAAAATGAAGTCGACTCTAAAATTATCAGTAATTTTTTTACATTACTTCCAATGGAATATCTGCCACAAAAGCTGCAAATAAGTAACTTAAGGGTCAACTTTATCTCCACTATGACTAAGGGCAGTTGTTTTTAACTGCACAATGCTTGTTAGATATTTCGTATCAGTATTTTTACTGCACTCCCGTTACGTTTCAAATTTCATCAACATCGGATTAAAAACAGAGATTTACTGAATAGCTGGTGACGCTAGACCTATCTCTTCAATATTTCATAAAATTATTTTTTAAAGTACTTTTCTAGTATCATCAATATCAGACCATAAGTACGGATTTTCGGAATAACACGATTCTAGCCCCACCTAACGCATTTCTTTTTCGTAAACGTGGTTTTTATTACACCATCACCATACCTTTTGAATATCATCAATATCAATATACATATTATCTGAATACCTCAACTCATACGCCACCTAACGGATTAAAATAGAGCCTGGTCCCTTCCAACAACCTGCTTTCGGATAAATATACATCCGAGTTCCGTAGATTAAGGATTTGTTTTAGTTTATTTATAAATTTATTCAAAGCCAAATATAATTTGGTACATATAAAATATTGTGCGAAAAACACACATAAATTTGCTGACGATGATAAAAGAAAGCAATTTAATTTATCTGCAATGCCAGATAGAGAAATCGAGCAATTGATGAGCTCAACTCTTTTGTCTGATGAAGAATCTGAATACGAAGATGATGATGATAGTGTAGGTGATCCATAGCATGTTGTTGATAGATGTCACTTGAAGAAGACCAAATAATAGACGAAGTTTTACGTGAAATGAACGACAGCGCTGAAATGGACAACGGTATTTGGCTATTATTGAACTTTAACACATTTAGTGTTGGCTCACCAGCAACATTAGCTCATCCAATAAATTCGCCTTCAGAAACGGTCCCACCCACATACATCAATAACAGGGACAGACGCAGTGCCTTCATCCACTACAAGAAAAGTTAATGAAATCATCGCTAACAGATGACGAATGAAAATAATTTTGACGCTATACCAGTTTCGTTTACAAATAGCAAAATCCCTGTGTGCTTCCATCGACCAAGAGTTGGTCGTCCATGAAGCGCAACGCACCCAGTTATTAGCACTAATACTGTTGGTAAAATAACAATGGGTGTATTGTGGAAAGTAGAAGTTATGATCAGCTTAACCATCTTTCTGACTGGGGTGCAAAAAAGTCATGTAAATTATGTAAGAGATATGATACTTATACTTTTTACATAAAATGTGAGCTACACTTAAGTTTTTCACCTACGTACTAAAAATTAAAAACGCATGGGTAATTTCAATACAAGAATATGATACTTTTAACTGTGCGTATGAGACAATTTGTATACCTGTTTTATTTTGTACACTTTGTCAGGCAGAAGCAGAAGGTCTTCAGTTGTTTGCTTCTAGCCCCTCAACTAATAAAAATTTTGGAAAATGGTTTTGATATATGAATTCACCGTACTAAAGTTATACTGAAGCCAAAATGACCACAAAAAAAAACAAACAAAAAATATCCTTGTCGGTGGAAGAGGAATGGCGATGCCGCGTTGCAAGTGGACACTGGACGGATCAGGGATATAAATTTAATATTTCAAATTGTATCTAGTTTGCCAAGAAAAATGCCCTCTATTGCTTTCAAGTAGGTACCTAAAAAGCAGCTAACAGTTTTGTTTACAACTTAACAATCTAATCATTAAATTTATGTAAACAAAACAGTGGTTAATGGTATCCGTGCTGTTGAATTATCATTCACCAAAACTCAACAGACCCTTGGTGAAATAAAATTAATTTTAAAGTAAACTAGAAATTCAAAATTCAATGACAATTAATTACCATTGGTTACAACGGTTTTCTTTATTTAGCATGGGGATGTCAAAGGAAGCAGTCAGTTACCGTAACTAGCAAATTTTTTCAATAACTTTACTTGTAATTGTAATTTAAATTAAACAACATAAACATTCGTTCATTTCAAATGAAAACCTAAAAATCAAACAGATTAACCCGGCATTTGTATTAAATTAGTTTGCTTATGCTGAAATTATTTCAGTTTGAAATTGTGCTGCACAAATTGTTGTTTCTATAGCGGTAAGCTACACAATGAAACAATTATCCACGGTCGTTATGATCAAACTCATATAAGGGTCTTATATGAATAGATTTAAGGGAGCATAGGAATTGGTGACGCGCGGGCAATTTTCACATGTGAGACATGTACGAGTATTTTGGATGCCTTGATTAATTCTGGATAGGCAGGCGTTGAGTCTATAACAGTATCCTGTCGATCAAACTAATGCGGGACTCTCAGGGCAGCTGAAGCTTCTCATCCTTGTTTGATTTCAATTAGCATGGCACTCATGGAACGTGTAAATTTGAATTTCGTCGGTTTAAGTCATGCTCCATGAAATGCCTTCTGACGTGCATGCGAGGCGATGTAGGGTCGTGCAGGTGCCTATTTCGGTATCGTGGAAGGTGACACTTAACGAGAAACTGCTTGATGGACGCGGTTCTATTAACTTTTCAACTTTGAATTTTTTTTTGGCTATCGCTGACTGGAACTTGGGCTGAATGTACCAGTACCCTAAAGGGTCTCGACACTCGAAAAAGTCGAAAAAATTACCATTATAGCTATTTTGCCATTCCTGGAGCGAATGCGCTGTAAGTTGAACACCAGTGCGCGTTTAAAAAGCAGACAAATGACCCTAGACACATTTATGGAATTATTACGCGTACCCAGAATCGGATTGAGGTATTTGGGTTAAATTTCGCACTCTAATAGATTATATTTACCGTGTATTAACTTATGACGAAACAATAACGAAAGAATTTAAGAAAGCTTAAATTTTAAAATATTTTCAGGGTCTTGTCACAATTTAATTTAATTTATATATCTAAAAATTTAACTTATATACCACCATTTCAAATTTCGAAAGAGTTTCTACCCTTTTTAAAAAGATTAATGAAATATCACATTAAGAGTGTCAAGGAAAAATATTTTATAAGGTTTATTCTAAGAAATAAAAGATATTTTCTTGCTATGGAGTTCCAGTTTTAGAAAACCTTGGTTGGAAAATATTGTTGAACTTAATCCAAATTTTTTAAAGAGTTTCTAAGCTACTTAGATGCTCTGAAATTATGCAATGACACCAGATTTCGCATTAGGAAGCGGAAAATAAAAATTGTGAAAGTCTCCACATCACTATAGGAGAAAAAGTAGAATCGGGTTTGGTTAAACGAATTCCCATAAACCTCATACAGTATCTACAGTTTTCATTGAAAATAGTACATAGAATGCTTTTCAAACCCCACGAATAGGGCAGTTCAATACATTATTTGCTGAAGGACTCATTGATTGAATGTACGATGTAATTGAATCTCAGAAATTATTTTTACTTTGAGTGCCTGGGATTTTAATTTTTTGAAATATATCACTCCTCATTTCACATAAGTTTCCTTATACTAATTATTTAATTTTTCTAACCCTTTATCTAGCGAACTCAAAAGTAAACTGCGGTTGATAAATTATAGCTAAAATCATATACATACATAGTTACG
The DNA here is from genome assembly GCA_951828415.1 of Anomoia purmunda. Classification (NCBI taxonomy): domain Eukaryota; kingdom Metazoa; phylum Arthropoda; class Insecta; order Diptera; family Tephritidae; genus Anomoia; species Anomoia purmunda. The sequence goes on from OX639996.1 coordinate 41,318,097, forward strand.
GCGCTAACATCTGCTCGAAGCTTAAGTATTTTATAAAAGTATTAAATATTAAATCCCATCTTTTTTACGTTTAAGTGATGTGTTTTGGGTGTAAGTATATTCCATTTCCGGACAAATACAGAAACAGCAACAATATCGATTTCCTTACAATTTTTACTTGTCTGTCGCGCTTAAGCTGCTTTTGTTGCTATCCCACTTTTTCTCGAACTGCTCTTATTCGTAATACTTATATGTATGTGGTTATATAAATACAGGTGCGCATGTAAATAATTATATATCTATAGGTGTTGTTGTATTCATACCCAATGATGCCTGTTTTACTTAAAACGAATTTGCAAAATTTAAAATTCTGCTTTCTTGTGGGTTTAGACATGACCGCTAAAATTAACAGTAACAAATTTTCCATCAGTTTTGCTGTGATTATATATTCGGAAAACGTTAGGGTTTCAGTTTGCTAATTTCGAATGCTATTTATCTGGGAAGGTTTGATTTCCGTACTTACTGATTCGATACCCAACAAACTATTAAGATACTACCTGCATAACTTTACTAATAATTTAATGCTTCATTTTGCAACTGATAAATATATCGATGATTTTTTTTTGGTTCATAGGAGAGGAGGTATTTCTTTAAAATCATATTCTGAAAGGGTTTACTGGGTTCATCTGCTCAGGTATGTACTACATACATTCACATAAGAACATATATTCAAAGTTGAACTTGGTCTGTGTATGCTTGAAAAGTTTTTTAAGTGCATGAATTTATGATCACTGTACAATCGTAAATCTTTTACTGATGAAGAATTTTATGAATTTACAATACGACCAATAATACGCATATAATATTCCGTTATGTTCCTGGTGACGCTCACCGAGATGATACGGCATAAATGCAAGGGTTTGAAAATGAAGGTTAATGTCAAAGTTAGCTGCAGCTCCGTAGTAGTCGCAATCTCACCCCTAATGATAACTTGCATTCTCAGTTTATTTCTTTTGCTAAGCACTGTGCTTAATTCAGTTATCGATGAGCGGCAGTGATGTTTTAAAGATTTAACAGTTATGCTACATTGTTGTACATGTATATAAATACAAATATATAATTTAATGCAATCATTTAAACAATACTCTAAGTTCGAGTGAAACCGATATTTAAAAAGCCGCCGCATGTATTTCAAAATACACACTACATGTTGAATGCTATAAGTCCAGTTTTTGTAATACTCTTATTTTTTTAAACTTCAACGGCTTTCGTTCAAGAAAAGAATTAAATAATTTCACCAAAGGTAGTAACTTTTAGTTAATTTTTAGTTTTGATTTTTAATTTTATATCATCTACAAAAATCTACCTCTGCCTTATAATTGCCGTTCACGAGCAAGTGCTGAAAATTTTCAATTCATTTTTAGTTTTGGATTTTAATTTTATATTATCGAAAAAACGCTTGGTTCTTGAACTTTTTTGTCATTAAGATTTGCGCAGTATACCAATCGGGTTTGGTGGAACTTAAACAATGGTGACTAAAGTAAATATCTCATTTTCATGATTACGTTTTCTTAAGGTTACTTCCTTTGAATTTCATGCTGCATTCAACTTAAGAATCTAATTTTATTTACTTTTTTAAAATGGTGGCAACCTTTTCCAAGGTATTTTCAATTAAATCTTTTTTAAAACTCCTTCCTTTGGCAATGAAGCTTTACTAAACTCTTTTTGCTTTATACCCAAATATAGCAATGAATTGAGTTGTTTAAATGAATTGAATTTAATATTTTAAATGAGTGTACTCCTTATGTCATTAAGTTATTTATTTAATTGACTACAAGATTTTAACAACTCTTTTCGAAATATATCCTACATGTCAACCCAGGCTATAAGCTACTTGTACATGTGTGCCATTATAAAATATTTAATTTTCAATCAGTGAGCAACTTCTAAACAATTTTCGAGACTAAGTTTTTCTGAACCTCTGTTAGTTCGAACCGGTATTGTTACGCTTCATTTATCTTATAAATTTAGTTCAGTTTAAGTTTTCTACTCTGCGAATACTTACTGAAACATTTTCCATTTGGCACCAGTATAGTATAAATAGTATAAATTCTTAAATATATTTTCGTAATTAATTTTCATAACTAAATCCGATTTGCTTTAACTTAATAACTTAGCTTAATTTACTCTGTTAATCAGTTGGCAATCCTCTCCAAAAGTATTTTCAAAATAAAGCTTTCTTAAAGCTCTTTTGGCATATTTCAATACTTAATGTAACTTATCATAATTTTAAATAACATTTTAAATAGCTGGCAACCCACTGATTCTGAAATACAGTTTTCTTAAATATTTTAGTTGTGTACTCATAGTGCAAAATGTCATTTAGTTTTTTTAATTTAACTTAAATTTTAAAACAGGTAGCATTCTTCTTTCCAAATAGTTTGGAATTAAAGCCTTATTAAGCCGCTTTCACTCGATACCCCATATTGTCATATTTGATTTCATTCATCGCTTTAATTGAATTTATCCTTTTGAGCAGGCGGCACCTTTAAGATTCAGATCTATCCAGTCGTTATATAGCAATATGTGATTTAACTTATTTATTTAATTGACCATAACTTTTTTAACAGGTTGCAACTCCCCATAAGATATATAATATGTGTTAACCTGGGGTATAGGGTATTTGTGTGCCAAATTTTGTGCAATTCCTCACACACTCACTCACACACTCACTCGCACACACACACTTTCTCAAATTTAAACAAATTTTAATTAACCATACCGAGTTGAGGTGTAAAGTGTGCAAAGTTTGAAATAGTAGTTTTTCTAGAAATTTTGGTCAGTGCCCCGCCTATTTTCAACATTTTGGGAATCCATGAACTAATTCTCTTATCCCAATCCTGTAAATTGAAATGCAAAGGGTGTCCCAAATTTGGTTGAGTTTGTTGTAATAGTTTTGGAGATATACCTGTTTGCTGATACATAGGCAGTGGCTCAATTTTGAGAAAATTATCTTTTATAGCTACTGAAATATCGCATTATTTTCATTTTCACGAAGCAAACATGTCTTAGGTTGTCGGCAATAAGTGTACCAAGATTTGTTAGGATATCTCTATATCCACTGGAGTTATCCGATGCATGGACGGGCGAACAAGCAGTTAGACATAATTAGCTTAATCGAGTTTCCTTTTTATTGTGAATATTTTGATATATATATAAAGATATATGCCTGCATCTATATCTATATTTCTATATCTATATATTTATATTATTTTTTTTTTTTAACTTTAATTAATATTGAAGTTATTATTGTCAAAAAATAAACTTTTCCTTTATAATTTTGCGAAGTCGAAAGTCTATTTAATGTGTTCAAAACTGGATACTTATGTATTATCAAGTTTTCTACTATTTTGAATAGTAAAAAATCTCCAAACAGGTATTTAAAAAGGTAATTCACTCCAGCGAGTCCATAAGCCCAGAGAGCCAACCCGAAAATTCTTTATCGTTCAAAAAATAATTAATGAATGCAGAAGCAAATTCTCAAAACTGCTAACGCCGGCTCAGCTTTGTACGTTATTTATACTCACAACTTGTTTCAAAGGCAACACAGCCGTAAAATATACGTGATATATGAAGGGTCTTCTAGGACATTCGCATATGAGAAACCCAGCTTACTTACGGATCTCACTGAAATCAAGAATTGCAGATGTGTTGCTAAAATACAAAGAGATACCGAAGATATAGACTTTTAAAACGGAACACCATGCAAAATTTTTTCTTCGAAAGAACGCAGGATGGCAAAATCTTCCGGTCAGAAATATGAAATGAATATTTGTGGAGGACATGAGTATTAAACTTTAAGTCTCGCCTAGAAAGTAATACTTAAAAATCTATATAAAAACGTCACTTCTGATTTTGCTTTTCGCATTATTGTTTTTTCAAAATATTAACAACTTAACAAGCCAGATAATATTATTAATGAAGTTATATCCTGTTTTAGGACCAAACTAAATATCCTGTATATAAAAACCTCGTGTTTCGTTGTTTGTGCTACAACTTCTCTGAAACGGGTCTACCGATTTTTATGAAATGTTGTAGGTATGAGAATATATTATACGCTTGCAAATTTAATTCAAATATAAACCAGTTATATGAAATATTGATTATGGCTGCTGAGCGGTTTATCTCGGAAGGATGGTTCATAGGTAAGTTTTGTGAGGGTTGGAACCTGTTTTAAAAGTCGATTTTAATAAAGTTATACACAAGTTTTATGAAATATAAAAATATGGGCGTCAAGCGGTTTGTCTCGGCGAGGAGAAGGTTCATGCATACATTTTGCAGAGGGATGCCACCTGTTTGAAATTTTTACTAATTTAAGCACAAGTATATAAAACATTCAAAAATGGGTCTCAAACGTTTCGTTTCGCTGAGGAGAAGGTCTATAGCTAACTTTTTGCACGTTGTCACATGTTGGAAATGTCGAATTTATTTAACTTGTATCCAGTTATATGAAATATTAAAATGTGAATGCCAAACGATTCGTCACGGCATGTAGGTTCACAGCGAACTTTATGAGGGATGCCACTCGTTTGAAAAGTCAAGTTTTAAGAAATTATATACAAGTTATATTGGATACTAAAATATGGTTGTCAAACCATTTGTCTTAGATAAAGTTGACAGGTATATTTTTAATTTGAGTGTGAAAGTATTGGTGTCAGCAAGGACGAGGAGTATACCTATATTTTTGAGAGGATTGGTGTGGCGGCGAAGAAATTGTGCATCAGAACGATTGGTAGTCATATTCGATTCGTAGTACCTGGCAAATTGGGCTATTTCCCATTTGCTTAGGATCACATGCATTCAGTTGTTTTGTTCAGTCGTTTTCGTTGATGTTTTTTTTTAATGAAAAGAGTTAATGCATTGCTCGTTTTCCAACTTGAATACTAAATATAAATCTGCATACCATTATATTACGATAACCATAACAAATGAAATGAATGTAAGTAGACACATAAATTATGTGCGGTGGAATAAAAATGTATAAGTTCGCAATAGCACAAGACAATATATCAAATTTTGTACACTTCCTGTCAAAATACACCTTCGCACAATACATACAAGGCGTGTTCCAACTTATTTATGCATACATATATGTTCATATAATTTCGTTCCACACATCAATATGTGAATATTAAAATTGTATTTATATGCAAATTTAAGCATACATATTTATATAGCTCTAACTTATTTTTTGAAACGAGTGAAAGCCTGTGTACGAGTTGTACTGGGCATATGCGTGCCTTTTTCCCAGATTTTCTGAGCGTCGGGCGAACGTTTTGTATTTATTTTTATCACCCGCAAACATATGAATTTGTGATCTGAGCAATGTTGAATGTATCCCACAATCCCAGATTCTTTTAAGTGATAGCGACCTTAAAGTAACACAATAAAACTACCAGCGCTTTTAACTTATCTTTCGCCCCTAAAGTCGGAATTTGAATGCTCTCACTAAGGGATTTTGTTTATTTATACATATGTATATCGAAAAACTAATTGCCCCGCTTAAAGTCCTCAATATTATTTCACGCCAGACTGTATTTCTCTTCAAAGGAATTCAAAGAATAATATCTATTTGTTTAATTAAATTCTTACGGATCCCTAATAACTATAAAATATGCATAAATGGAAATTAAGATTACTACTTTATTTTTCCCTCATTTTTCAATAGGTATTTTTAACTTATTTAAGAGAAGTTGAATAAATAAATTATTTTGCCTTTAAATACACACCGTAGCAGGCATTATAACGGCGATAATATGTTATACCTTTTACAATGACCCAGACGGTATATTTTTTAGACCTAGCGCATAATATTATAACATTTATTTAATGATAATAAACCCAACGGTTAGCCACTTTCCTGCCCAACCGACACGAGGGGCGCAGTCCGCATGACGCACGGATCTTTGTTTTTATTTATTTCCTTTTTTTGTGCCGAGTCGTCAAACGGGAAGAGTTTGTTATTTCACACATAATTTTATAATTTTAATTGTTTATAGATAATAAGGATAATAATATTAATAATTTGCCGCTTCATGTTTGGCCGAACTTCCTCCTCACCTACAGTTTTTCTACGACTCCGAATGGCACACTTTTCAAGGTAGAAATACATTTGGAGGTTTTTCATTGCCTGCTGAGGGGCGACTGCTTTTTTGACGTTACTTGACGTTACGGGCAGGACTTGAACCCGAGGGCCAACCGAATGAAGCTCGCATACCATACAAACTTGGCTACGGCGGTGACTTCATTTTATATGGGGAAAGTAAATTATATTTTTACGCTAACAATAAAGTTATTTAAATTGGAATTTTTTATATTATATTATGAAAGGTATGCAGGGTTTCTTTACTAGTTTATCAAAATTTGGCGCCGTTTTCTGTCATGCTTTCATTCTTTCTTGACTGGGGGTGCGAATGTGCTTGCTGGCATCCTGCCCTCCTGTACACACGGTACTGCGCTGAACTATCAAATTTCTTGTTTCAAATCTGTCAAAATGTTTTTTTTTAGGGATGCTTTTTGAGTGGTTGTGTGCGCCTTGATGCTACAGCAAAATAAATGCGATTATTTTATTTGGTCAACTACATACTACCACTTGTACAATGTGCCTTGCCCCATACCGAAATATTTTCAGATTTGAGCAGGCCTGAAGTTGAAAATCTGAAGGTCATTTTTCGATAAATCGACAAAATCTCTGTAGTTTATGCCCCCACATTTGTTACATTTTTTTTTTTGTAATATAATATTATGCACAACTACATACTTATGGCAGTCTACATATCTTTGAACATGTACATATTTACATAGCCATACATTCAAAATTCGCTACTCCAATTTTCTATATATGACTGGCAGTTGCTTGCATGAAAGCTACAACCTCTATATAAAAAAGTATCTTGTGATTTATCTCTGGGCGAGAAGCGACCGAGGAAGTAATTTCAAGCCTACATATACATTTACATATGTATTTACATATATGGCTGATATGTTCACGATAATATGAGCAACTACTTGTATGAAAAGGGGGCCTACGCCCAAGTTGAGATGTTTTACTTCGCTTTTGGTGTTTATATGTTTCCCTAATGCTTTACTATTATACCCTGTCGGAAATAGAATTACTTTAAAAGCAATTTAAAAAGTACTTTTTTTACCAACTACAAGTGGTTAAAATTTTTTATTTTTTCTTCTAAGCAACTAATTTTATTAGCATGACGATGGCCTGGGCGCATGTGAATTATCTGACTCTGTATTTGATTTGAACTACTTTTTAGTACAAAACAAAATTAGTTTTTTTCCAGCTGCAATAAAAAGGGTTTAACTTTGTTTCAAACTATTTTTAAATCAGTCTAATTACCAAGTATATTAACTATAAAATTTTTATTTTTTGTTAAAACCAAAAACCAAATTTAATTTCAATTCAGTATATAAATTAACCTTGATAAGGCCTTCGTGTCAAATTTGACCCATTTCAAGAAGAAAATCGTTTTTCTCGGGAAAAAGTGTGGTTAATATTTTTGATAATTAATGAGTTTTATGTATTTTTAAAAATTAAGAGGTATTATTGATTCTGATCTCGTATATTAACGATTTTTCTACCTATAATAGGATAGTTAACGTGTTCCCGATAATGATTGGGCTGACATCGACGACACAGAAATTTTTACTTAGCTGAAGTTTATCGGCCAAATAATCAAAGTACCGAAAGTTTATGGGACCCCGAAAAATGTAGTCCTATATTTGGAGCAATCATGTCATTGAAAAGTTTCCAGAGGAATAAGGTTAGACCCTCGAAGCGAACGACGAGTGGTTGATAACAATGCACAGATTCGTAAAATGTGGAATCAGTGGATTGACATATTGCCCAAATTTTATAATCCTTCCAAAGATGCAACAATCGATGAACAGCTGATGGAATTTAAAGGAAAATGCCTATTTCTAAATGCAGTACATGCTGTCAAAACTAGTAAATTTTGGGTTCTTTATGATAATGTTAGAAGCCAAGCATAGAATTTTCAACCCTATAAAGGCAAAGAAATAAGAGTCATGCACTCAAGAAACCAATGCGTGCGTGTAGTCCTTGATTTGGACTAAAGAGCCATAATGTGACTAAATACAATTTTTTTGCATCATATCAGCTTAAAGAAAAACTAGTGGAACCATTCCTAAAAAGAAGCCCGAGGCCAAGGACTGTCACTTCAGGAGCATTCTCCAAAATTTTATGGGGAATGTTGTATGCTCTTACAACAACAAAAGCTATCAGAATTATTTGTAACTAAAGGAAGACCTACATATTATTCAACATTTGGTTTTACGGAGGGCACTGCGCTCCTATCACATTCCAAAAAAAAAAAAAATGTGCAAAAGTGGACTCTCAACCACTTTGAAGCATAGCTCAGAAGTAAGTTATCGCGAAAACAAAAAGCCACAGAATTGTTAAAAAGTACTTCTAGAATGAAATTTCGAAAACAAACAAAAAATCAGTTTTATTTCGACCAGCTAAACCCTGCATGTTTTAAACCAAATATATATACATATATAGCTAGAATTTATCGTAAAAATAATATTTAATCAAATCAATTGGATTTTTGTAAAGATATACATATAATTTATTAAAAATATATGTTCCCGCATAGTAATTATAATAATACACATAGCTACATACATATATATTTGGTGCAAGTTAGATCAACACATACGTAGTTTGACAAGCATTTGCTTCAAAGCTTTTCGACTTATATCTACTTTTTAAATTGGTAAATTTTTTATAATAACTGATTTTTTCCTCCACGGCACATACAATGCATATATGAATGTGTATGTGTGTAAATTATATTATTATTCCAATTTTCTAAGATATTCCTACAATGCAAAATCTGTATAGTATTTCTGTAGGTATGTACATTAGTACATTTACTTGGCATTTGTATAATTTCCATAATACTCAAAACGTGAGAGCTCTTCCAAATCGGCACATTTTTCCAATAACTTTGTTGATTTCCCCAACCACCATTCCTTTTGCTGCAAGTCCAGTGCCAGGGAGTTGGCAAAAATTGGTTACCGAAAAACGGCTGATCAGATATATAACACGATTTCAAATAAACATACACACATACATACATACATACATATGTGGGTATTTCTTTTTGCTTAGAGATACATAGTGTATTTACTTCCTTGTAGCATTGCAAAGCCAAAAGTGTGCCAAGGAATTGGCAGTTAGTTCGAAATGCAAATCTTTAAATTTATGGGCTATAATGGCAGCGGCTAAAATAGAAACCAACGATTGCATAGAAATATCGCAAAATTTATTTACAATACCTAAAAAAACAAGCTGAGGAAATTCGTTTTGGCAAACATGCGCAAACTCGAGCGGAAGTGTGCACATTTTCGTCTAAAAATATCTATGTATGTATGTATACATAGTACCACGAAAAGCATTCATGTGTGCTCCTGAATTCAATCGATATGAAATAATAAATGTGCAGGTATTTTTTGCACTGGGTGTGTGGAAAAAATTCTGTAATAATATCCTTCGCAATCATTTTATTTTTGTTTTGAAATATTTTTGGCCTAGGAAATATAAAATTTAGCAGAGACCTTCATAGTGTAAAGCGACAGTAGTAATTTTTATAAGCGATAAGCCTTTTATTTATTTTTTTAAATAAACATTTTTTTAATTTCAAGTAAAGGAATGCCTTTTGTGTTTAAGGTAGAAAAAATGAAAATCATTACTTAAAATGACTGCTAACGCATGGAAAGTAAATATCATAAAATTCAAACTGAACTACTTCGGACAATATTCCTATTGCTGGGCATTATGAATAAAATGAAAATAACGCGATATAAAGAAATAAATATGAGACGAATATCCTGTGAAGCCGAACTTTAAATACCCGGCGCATATTTTTATTTGAAAAAAACAGTACCCGCGGTATGTAACCAGTTAATGTAATATCTAGTATGTTGAAAACTTAAAGGAATTTTACTTACTGAAATGAAAGCAAAAAATAGTAAGACTTTAATGTAATATTTCGTTTTTAAAAATTTTCATAGTTATGTTTTTCTCTACCTACAGGCGTAGTTTAAGTTTAGCAAAGTAGTTTTGGAGATAAAACCTATTTGCGCTCCATTTCCTTCTCCAATGCAATCCTATATATCAAATATGTGAATTACGGCGATATTTTGTAGTTACTCATGTTTTTGATTTTCGCAAAACTTTGTCCCGTTTTATGTAAACCAAATGCGTACGGTACACGAAATATCTTTAATTTCGTAACTGATATTATTATAATAGTTTTGATTTAAGCAATCATTTCGTGTAATATTTTCACGTAATAAAAAATTAGCAACCAAATGCCGTTTCAAAATTTGCTGTAAAAGTGGCAGACGGAAGACTACTTTAAAATTAAATTTACATTAGAAAATCATTAAAAATGTTAAATTTATCTTTTAAGACTGCGGCAATAGTACCGTTATTTTTTTTTATTATTATATAGTCAAATACATATATGTCGTCTATCAAGTCCTTTTTTCGACGAAATTGTAGATCGATTCAGAAATATTAAATTCATGGCCATGAGACCCCAAAAAACGAGGTTTTGAGCCTAATCCTAGATTTTAGGAGTGTGCTTAGGATTTCGTATCCAGTTTTAATTACTCAACTAGGCCCGCAATATGTGCTATTTGGCGTTCCAAGTTAATTTCCACTGTTATGCAAAATAATTTATTTAAATTTAAAGTACTGTTAATTAATGTTATTATCGAAGTTTAGGGTTACTTCCGTTAATTAAACGTTTCGGTTAAAGTCTATTTTTAGGTTGATATAGTTCATTTTTTAACCATGTGGTTTCTGCTAACAATAATGAAATAAAAGTGGTCCCCGTTATTTGAACATAGTAAACAAAGTAAAAACAGTGTTCCCACAGCTGGCTAATCTGAAACAATATTAAGTAATTAAATTTTACAACTATGTTTCCAAGTCAGGTATGTCTGCCTCTCTACCTGTGCACGCAAACTTGCCGCCGAACATAGACACTTCTTTATTTGTTTTATTTATTCTCTACAGAAGGGTTGAGTTTTTGCAATTTAATGCAGTATTAATAATTAATAGTAATAATGACATACATTTTAAATGAACTATTTAACTGCCGGCTGAAAGAAATCTCTCGTGGCTTTGTGTTGTCAATGGTAGGTTCGTTCTAACTTTGGACCGGCGATTAAAAATGGACAAAAACCATATTTTTCATACACTATGGTTTTCTCAAAAAATTAAACATTTACACACACGAGCAACGCGCACGAGCTGTAAATATAGTACCTAACAAAAAGGATGAAAAAACAGTTAACAAAAAGAAAAAGTATGTCAATGGAATTATTTCAACGACTCTTTGTTCCAACTGGTATCGCCACTTGCCATCACCTGGCCCAGTTGCCAATCAATAAACGACAAAAGCCGGGCTATGGGTATGCGACGGAAGAAACTTAGACTGTACTTTTTTTTTATACTTTGCGTTGTAGTAACAATGCATTGACATTGCTTCTAATTGATGTGTCTGTGTCTGTCATTGCAATACAGAGAGCTAACCAAAAAAACAAAAAAAAAACAAAAAACCAGGACAAAGAAGATACACACGCGCAGTGGAAAGATATTGAGCAAACGCATCGAATTCTGTCTATGTTGAACGGAAAGCTACATATGTAATGGAGAGCAATAGGATGGTATTGATCATACGACAAAAACAACTAATGTCTACAACGCTGTCTCACTGTCTCACTGTATGACGACAACCGGATATTTACGTAATACACGTCGAGATGACCATCGAGGGAAATCACGCGAAAAAAAGAAGACAAGTAAAAAAGTAAATTTGGTGGGCGATAGCGGGCGCGTCCAATCATTCCGACTTCTCTGCCAGCCATCAGACAGTCAATGATTCATTTGACCTTTTCACTAGTTCCAACAGAAAAGCATATATACATCACGACATATATACATATATATATATATATATATATTCTCTGAAACTTAGTATAAAAATATAAACACAGGAATCAATGCGCTAGCTCCCCAACGCTATCAATTATATATCACATATACATTCATAACTATAGATATTTACCAAACTTAAATGAATATACTATATATGCATGAATATACTGTATATATATATATGTATATAGTATATTACTTCCTTTTCCTTCTGCATGTATTTTCGCTCTACTTTTCTTTTAACTATATATAGCTATCAGCACATATTTTTTTTACGTTTTATTTTCCGCTTTGCGCCCTTTTGTCATATTTTCGGTCTGCTTTATTTGTTGTTTCTGTACATGTCGTCAATTATTTACATGACAGTTCTTTTGTTGTTAAATTAATTGATTTGGAATTGTGACCCTTTTAATGGCTGACGGACAGCTCGCAATTAAGTGATGGGACGTTGAATTGTCCGAAGCAGCGAGGAAAGCCTAAAGGAAAAGCGATATTAAATTCATAAAATTCTTATAAGAGCCCTTTGTACTGAAATTGAATGCTATCACCTCGATGTAAGTATATACGTATGTATGTGATAGAAAATGCTAACTAACGAATTTACACATTTACAGGCAGCAAAAGGGATATTCTGGAATTTCGATTATTTAGTTTGTTGTTAATTATAGCAATTAATTATAGCAACAATGCACGGACGTCTTCGCGATTGGAGCTAATATATATGAGGTTTTGGATTACTATACTGACCGCTTCATTTTTTTTACAAGTATTTAGATATGATTACATAGTAAGGAAATTCAACTATTTCATTTAAATGCTGTTTAAATTTCTAATACTCATAATCACATAACATAAGATTTTCATTTTCGGATTGATTACTATTTATTAACGATGTACCTCACTTAAATTTGTTTTCAGTTTATATACCGTCGTTATAAGAATATTTGATTAGAATAATAATATTCTTAAATTTTTATTAAAATGTACAAACAATTAAATGATGATTTTTATTTGGCACGATTTATAAAAAATAAATTTCTGTACAGAGCATATTTGAAATTCAATAATTAAAAAAAACGTGTGGTTTTGCATGTTTTGTATAGGCAGGTATGATGTAAGTATCGTCTGTGGTTTCGCGTGCTTGGTATGCAGGTTTGTTAACTGTTTTTTTTTTTTAACTTAAACTTAAACTCAAATCTCGCAAAGGCACAAGCCACGGATTGCCCGTGAAGCATTTTTTATTTACACCTATTACATTTATGTGGTTTCTGTCTAGACCGCATTTGAAATTTAGTAGGCACTATTTTATTTGCGTGAGATCCAATTAGCTCATTAAACTAGGAGATACAGTAAATTTATAGGACCGGGGGTGAAAATCAGGAAATATTTCAACTGTTTTGAAAATATTCAAAAATATTACATTGGCTGATACCGCGAATTCGTCAGCGCAGCTTAGCACTTTTGCCTATACGCGTAGCAGATTTTTAAGATAAAGAGTTTGCTTTGATAAATTTATACTGGTTGTCTCAGATATATACAAGGTGGCGCTAAAGTAATCCTCCTATCAGAAAATGCTCTAAATTTTGCGATTGGCCCCTAATGTCAGTTCTGTTTTGACATTTGTGTAGTAAACACATGCGAAATACACGTTAATAAACAATGTTACGCTACACTGCTCCAGAACGCGGAATATTTCTGACTATTTATTTGACCAATAATCGGTCGGTGACTTTGGCACAACGTGAATTTCGTCGCAGATTTCCTGGCCGTCCAACGCCTACTGGTGAAACACTGCGACGTTTAGCCGCTCGCCTCGAAGAGACTGGCACAACACGAGATGCTGCCAGGCGTGGCAGCCCCCGGAGTAGCCGTTCTGCAGAGAATATTGCTGCTGTAGCCGAGGATGTCATGGAAGCGCCGTCGACATCGACCAGACGACGTGCCACGCAAATGGGTATCAGTCGACGGTCTTTACAGCGAATTTTGGTACAAGATTTGAAGATGTTTCCGTACAAAGTCCAGACGGTGCATCAGCTGTTAGCTGCTGACCGCCAATCGCGTCTAACATACGCTCAAGCCATTTTTAATCACCACCAAGAGGATGATGATTTTTCATCAAAAATAATCATGAGTGATGAGGCCCATTTCCATCTTAGCGGGTACGTAAATAAGCAAAATTTACGCTTCTGGGGCACTGAAAATCCGCGTGTAACCCACGAAGAGCCATTACACCCGCTCAAAGTCACTGTATTGGTGTGCTGTTTTCGCTGGAGGAGTCATCGGACCTTTTTTCTTCGAAGACGTCGCGGGCCAAACGGTTACTGTGAATGGTGAGCGCTACAGAGCAATGATCAAAGAGTTCTTTTTGCCGCAACTTGATGAATTGAGATTGGAAGACATGTGGTTCCAATAGGACGGTGCAACGGCACACACTGCACGTGCCACAACCGATATGCTGAAGGATGCATTTCCCGGTCGCCTAATCTCCCGTTTTGGCGATTTGCACTGGCCAGCAAGATCGCCTGATTTGACCGCTCCAGACTTCTTTTTGTGTGGCTTTTTGAAGTCGCGGGTTTATGTCAACAAGCCTCAGACTCTTGCAGCTCTTAAAGAGAATATCCGTCAAGAATTTGAGGACCTATCGCTGGAAGTTTTGGCCAAAGTGATGGAAAATGCCATAAAAAGGGCTTAAATGACAAGCAACTGTGGCGGCGGCCATTTACATGACATCATATTCTCGACTTGATGTAAAAAAAATTAAAAGACCAAATAAAAATAATCCACAAGAAGAATCAAAGTTTTTCATTTTTTTTTTAAATTACAGCCAAAAAACATCGGAAGTTTACTTTTGCGCCACCTTGTATATATATATATATATATAAATACATATAAATATAACAAACATTTCAAGTCCACAAAGCATACTAGATTTGAACAACAGTGCCGAACAAACCCGGTCAAATGGTGATCGTTTTACAGTACTAGCAAGGTTTTTATGATACATTTTTTTCTTTGTTGTTAATTTTGTATATATATATTTATAGAAACGCAACAAATTTTTATTAAAACTATAAATTTTTTTGAAGTAGAAGTTTTTCGAGCTGCAGTCTTATAGATTTTTTATTTTGAGAATAATAAGGTGCAACTTTTAAGCTATTAAAAACTACCGCTAATTTTTTATAATTTTTGAATTGCCGGTCTTGCGAGGTTTTTTATTGTAGCTGCATGTATTTTATAAAAATACACATTGATTTGTAATAATTTAGATGTCTACAGTAAGTATTCTGCTTTTCTACCACATAAAATATATAGGCGATATATAAAAAAAAAGTTTCAAAGACAAAATTGAAAAAATCATCAATCATAAACCGTAGTTTCTAGCCTTTTCAAGCTCTTTTTCAAAATTAAATACCCTACAAAACTGTGTACCCATAAAATGCATTAACATTTTTCTAAAACATTGAAAACTTTTGATGAAAATTTTTTGAGATTTTTTTTATTTTTTATAGAGTTGGAAACTCTGATTTACATTGTGTTTATTGAATTAAATATTATAAATAGTTTTACATAAAACTACAAAAAAAAATGATCATGAAAAGCCTTAAAATATATCGGCGATATAAAAAAAAAATGTTTCAAAGACAAAATTGAAAAAAATTATAAACCATGAACCGTAGTTTTTAGCCACTTTAAGCGGGCTCTTTTCAAAATTATGTAAATACCCAATAAAACTGTGTACCCAAAAAATGCCTTAACATTTTTCTAAAACATTGAAAACTTTTGATGAAAACTTTTTTATTTTTTTTTTATTTTTTATAAAATTGTAAACTTTGACTTATATTGTTTTTATTGAAGTAAATACTATAAAAAGTTTTACATAAAACTACAGAAAAAACTTTATCATGAAAAGCCTTGCTAATATTGTAAAAAAAAATATCACCATTCGACTAGTTTTTGTAAGTGTAACCATAATATGAATTTTCCGGAAATCTCGACAAATATTTTTTGGATATGTGTGTATGTAAAAATGAAGCCAACTTATTTGTGGCAACTTCGGTCAAAAACCAATGAACGAATTTCAACCAATCCAATACACATTTTCAAAGATTTTTTTTTGCAAATAAAGAATAAGTATACTGTCTGCGTAGGTGCTTGTCAATGTCATCTAAATCGGACTAAGAAAATTATTTTAAATCGCAACTGCAGCGTACTTTTTTAATATCACCAGTATTAAACGTTTCCATTTTCATCAAAATTTAATCATAAATACAGATTTCCCGAACATCTCGACTCGCGCGTTCATGCCACGGATCTAAAAAATATTGAGCCATAAAGTCATAAAGAAAATGGTTTTTTTTCTGTACTTATACAGATATTATTTTTTCCCATTGAGTTTTGACAATTGAAGATTAAATCAAGTCGTATTAAAATTAATTTTTCTAAGGAAACACTAAAGGAGCCTAATAATAACAAAGAAGCTTAAATTAAGTTATTATAATTAATTAAAAACCGATAAATGTTATTTTTCTAACTTGGACAACTTTGAAGCGATTCTTATTGAAACAGGGAAGTTAAATATTGTGGCTTAGCCTAAGGCCTGTGTTGCTATGGGTGGTCATCTAATTTACAATTTTATATTGTAATTTTAGCTTTCAAATAAATAAAATAAAATAAAAATATTGTGGCAAATGTTGCTTATAGTCATTGTCGGTTATGTTGCAAGCTTCTATGGGGATTTCTTTATGTTACAAGTTGCTTTCATATAAACAGATACAAAATTATCCCGATTTACATTTTTTTTATAAAATAGTTGAATTAAGTATGCATGGAAATTTCCACAACAACATCAACCCCAGCTAAAAAAATTAAATATATCTATTTTTTTGATGAGTGGAAACATGCATTCATAGCTCACAATTTCCAAAAGTGGCAACAAAATTGATATATCAGATTACAGGCCAATTTCTAAATTATCCCCGTTCACTACGCGTTTTGAGTGTATCATAAAATACAAACTTTATTTAATATGAATCATTTGATTTGTTTAAATCAACATGGATTTGTATCTGCAAGGTCTATTGACACAATTCATTCAAAGATATTTGATACAATTTCTCACAGGATTTTTGTTTTTAAATTTGCTGGCTAGGGAGTTCATTCTAATTTCGTTGAGCGGATCGAGTCGTACCTATATCAGAGGAGCAGCATGGTGCTTGCTTGAAATCATACTTTTCAATTCCTGAGCAACTCAAGGCAATTTATTTATTAATGATATTTCTGCATGCCTTGTTTTTTGCTTAAATTTCTTGCATATGCCGATAAACTGAAAATGTATTCCGAAATCACAGATCTCCATGACTCATTGATGCTGCAATCAGAATTTAATCAGCTTTGTTTTAATTAAATATTTAATAAATTAGCTTTGATTGCACCGTCGTAGCAGACTACGTAGCGTGTGCGCGCTTCATTGGGTAGGTCTCGGATTCAAATCCTGGTCGAGGTAAGCAGCACCAAAAATTATAAGAAAGGTTTTTGTCGCCCCTCGACAGGAAATGACAAACATCTGAGTTTATTTTTGCAATGAAAAAACTGTAAGTCCCTCAATTTGGTACAACATTAAGACCCATACCACAGAAGTAAGAAAAGTAAGAGAACTTCGACCAGATATCAAGCTATATGGCGTTAGCATCAAATATTTATTATTATCATTATCAGAGAGCAGATAGGAGAATTCTCTTGTCAGCCTCGTTTTTTTTTATCTTATTTCTGGCAATATTGGTTGTCATCTTCTTCTTCAACGTAAAACATTTAGTTTGCCATGCAGAAAGTAGAACTCTGTCAAAGCTTAAGTTTTTCTGAAACATTTCAGGTTTAGGTTTTACTTATAGTAAATCGGTGCTTAAATTTAAGGTCAACGAATATGTTTTGAGCTACAGTTAATTGTGTTCATATTTAGCATTTAAGTGTCAAATTTGTGTGTAGATTAATTAGACATAAATAAATAAATAAATAAAGTACGAGATTTGTAGCAATGTAATTACGGTCTCGAGTTAATGAAATTTTAACAACTAAATACAGTCATTAGGAAAAAGAGAACCTAGTGCTCGAATTACTGTAATTTTTAGCACAGCTCTTTGTAAATGGCAATGTCACGTCCATAATACGAAAATTAAGTTTCTTGAAGCCGTTTGTTGATTACTAGCCGCAAATGCATTAAAATATAAACCCTAATCAAATAACTTTGAACCAAGGTTTTATATAAAAAAAAGTTGCTTCATTTGGATTTATATATAAAAACCGTACTGTTAATGCAAAATAATGTGTTAGACGGTATTATAAAATTTAAAAGGGTTAATTTCTTTTCATTTAGCGATGATCAATACAAAAATATTCGTCGAACGGCATACTCACTAAGAAAAAATTAAAATTTAATATAAAATTATTATCAAATTAATAAAACGCAATTGTTGTTTCAATTTATTTAACACGTTATCTGTATAAAAATAAATACTTTTGTTTCGTTTCGCAATTTTAATAGAAATAACAAATTTTAACTGAAAATAAAATTAACAACAATTTCTTTCACTTGAGTTTCAATATAATTTATTTATATCGCGTCTGTCTTCATAGAAATACCGATTTTGATTGTATTCTGGTAGTTGTAAAATGGCGTTTTTTCTATCTCGAATTTCAAATCTTATCATAGTTAAGTTTTGATTGTAATTATTATTAAGTATTAAATTAACTTATTTCACTAAAAAAATGATTGTGAAAAAGAATTCTTATATATATTTATTGATACATTTTAACTGATATGCTTCGTTTGATATTTTCACTTGTTTTGTGCTACTTGTTTTGCCTTAGCTAATTCTGCCTAGGTCGTATGGGCGACCAACTCTTTTATAATACTACCCTTCGTGGGGGCGTATGAGTAACCTGTTCACATGTAATAAAAAATTGCATATCTTCCACTAAATCGGCCAGTATATTTTATTTAGTATATTTTACAAATAATACAAGCACAATAAATGTTGGGCAAATTAAATTAATTTTATACGCAAAATATTGCAATAAAAAATTTACTACATACAATTTAAAGAAAACACTCTTAAATTACCTTAAGTGGAAAATTTATTAGCAACCCTGAATTTAGCATGCTCTAATTTACTTAACCTGACAGATGCCCCGGTACTTCCTTACTTATACTGAAATCAAAAACAATGAATATGGTGTAAAAGTTACTAAAATAGAGTTACAAATTTTCGAAGAATTTGTTTTTTCTTTCAATATAAGGTTTTCCATCTGGCATGAAGTTTTTGAATGAGAGCTCAGCTAATAATATGATAGTTTCGAACATGTTTACAAACTTCTTCAAACCTAACAATTCCAATAACAGCCAATTAATTCCTAAAGATTATCCACACCACTTGCAATTACTTAATTTCATTAATTTATCTTATACTTCTTCTAATAGTGTTTTCCTTCGGGCCTTCAAAACGTCCTCTAAACCAGCCCCAGATAGCAGTGCAGCATGTGTCTTAAAAATTGTGCTGAACATTTAGTTGAACCACTTGCAAAGCTTTTTACAGAACCGTTGAATTGGGTAGTTTGAATTAACCACTCATTAGTTCTTTATAAATTGGGTTTCCGGAAAGCTTAACGTACTGGGTCTCTTCCTATTTACCGAATAAAAAAAAATGTTGTGTTTAAAATAACAACCTCAAAATCAATTGCCGTTACGTCAGATGTGCCTCAGAGTAATAATCTGGGACCGATTCTTTTTTTACTTTTCATCATCAGTCATCTGTTCAGAGACAATTTTTGTTATTCGCGCTGAGAGGTTTTCAGTGGGATAACATGAAAAAATCACCACCTTATAAAAGCTGTTTAAAACTTGTTAACCTACCTTCGCTACACAGTCGCAGATACGCGCTAAGTGTTATGTTCGTATTTAAGTTATTGAACGGATTAGTGTAAGTCCTTTACTGCCGTGTGAAATTCAGCTAAATATTCCCGCTGGCGCAAAAAAGACATTTTACGATTCTTCAATTAAAATGTCGTAAAACAAACTATCAACTCAATGATCCCTTCCGATGTTTAGACCATGATTTGAACAAGCACTATAAATGCTTTTAATATTCCAGGTTCAGTAAAATTATTTTCCTGAATAATCAATATTAGTTTAATAATATCATCTGTAGCTGTATAGTTTGAGATGGCAAGATCAATGCTAGTTATGCCTCGCGCATGTACTCGAGATAGCATGGCTACAGGCAGTCTGGATCGTTTCTGTTACTACCGTTGGTTTATCAGCCTTGTCGGGAGGTGTGACGCGCTTTGTAAATTCATCGAAAAAAATCAAAAATGGTTTAAATAGAACTAAAACTTTTAAAACAAAAATGTTGTTCTTGAAAACAAAGTTTCATTAATGTATAAGCGATCAGAGATTTTAAGTAATACACTCAATGCAACCTAAAATCTTTAGACTAATACACATTGAATAACAGTTTTAAACTGCAACCCTTCGCCCAGTTTTCGACTAAAGGCTACAAGACTGAAGACGCTAGTATTTCTTGCTATTCACGAGTGGTAAGTCATTTTGCAGTCATAGGTGAATAATGATATTTTAAAGCAGCAATTTTGTGCACAGGCACACAACACAAATCCTTTCATATTTTTGTAGATCACTCAGATTACGATCAGTCATTCATTATCCTTACTCATCATATCTCGCCTCATTGCACTTCTTTTAAAATGAACGGCGGACCCACAACAGAAGAAAAATCAAGTAATGCCTCAGATATTTATTATTATTAATTATTTGATCACCTTTTAATAATAATTTTAAAGCACTTCACCTTCAATTCAATTTTTAATAGTTACCTATTTAAATTACCACATAGTCCATCTTATTTAATTTCTGATATTAGAAAGCATTTTAACAATTTCTTCTACTGATAAAAAAGACGTTATGACGGGTGTGAATCGTGAGCGCGTATACCGGGTTTGAATCCAGGCAGTGGCAAACTTCCGAGTATAAGTTTTTTTCTTAAAATTTAATCCATGAGGAAATTTTTTAAATCAAACATAACAAAATGTTTTTCGCAATGTGTTAGTAGTTTTTCTTTAACAATGCATAATTTATTGGATTTGTGGGCAGTTTTTCAGTGCGAGGTTAATACCAAGTCGACTCGACAATGAAGACCAGTTCCTTATGACTCATTCTGAATAAGAAAATAAGAATAAGAATAAATCGGGGAGAAGAAAAACTGAAAAATTTATAAAAAAGCGGCACTGCTTGGTGCACAGAGACCGAAGCTTTTGTTTTGAAGTTCTGGGGGTTTCCGGTTGCCGTATTGCGTTAGAGGAAAAAGGAAAGTAAATAGAGAAATTTCATTGAGAACCAGTTAGTAAAAATAAATGTTGTCTGGACGTTCATGTTTAATATTGAAAACAACTTGTTTTCATTGACGTGTTGATCGACATTATTTAACTTTATACATCTTCACACCTGCTTCTGTGTTGCCCTTCAACAAATGATTTCCAATATTCAAGTAACTCGGACACATTTCTTTTCAAAACGTTTGGATTCTCTTTAAACATGGCTCTCACATTATCGACTTCCCAAGCGAATTCAACCAGCTGCTTGATCAACTTTACCTTATTTGAATTCGCTTTGGCATTTTGTTTTTGGTTTTTGGTGTGGAAATTGCCAAAGTCAGTCTAAGGCGAATTTGTTGGGCGAATTGAGAAAATAGAAAACAGTATACAGTTGCGAGCAAAACTGGTCCACTGGTGATTTTTTTTCAATAGAAGCATTATAAAAACTTAAAAAATGTTCATAAAATTTAAATAGTTTTTAGAGATTTTTTGAGTATACAGCTTCTAGTTTATTTAATTTTAGTATAATAGGTTTCCAACGGAAAAATTTAAAAAAGGTATACAAATTCAGCGATAGTTTTTAGCCACTTCAAACCTGCACTTTATTAACCTTCATCCCCTCCTTGTGTGAAAAGTCACACAAAAAAAAATTTGTCAATAATTATTTCAACGTATTTTTTAAACGAATTTCATAAAACTTCTTGACAATTCCCATCTAATCAATACTTTATAAAAAATCTGAAATTCGATGCAAAATTATTATTCGTTTGCGAAATATTTCAAAACTTACGTTTCTTACCCTTATGTGTGACTTTTCACACATAAGGCGACTGTATGTATTTTTCTATAGAAATTCGCTTGTTGTGCTTTCAATGCATGTATGAACATACATATGTACATAGATGTATATGTATGTATGTATGTACATGTATGTGAATTTTTCTGATCACATTTATATGTATGTATGTATGCGTATATATAAACTGACAAGCGTACATGTCTGATCATGTTTGTAAAACATTTGCGCGGGTTTCAGTGGAAGAGTCACGGCAAGAAGAAAAAAGCAACAAGCTGATACAATAAGCATGTTTACCAGAGAAATAAAAAAGTTGGTCAGTGTGCTATTTTCTTGGAGTATGCCAGGCTGAATTCATTTAATTTTATTTGTAATTTCGCTCGCGCTAAAGTTCGAATGCATTTTTTCTAAGTTTTGAAACAATTTAAAAATAAAACATGGATAAACCCAAATATCTTACCGACGAAGAGCTGGAGAACATTTTGAATGATTCAGATGAAGACCTTTCCGATAATGATCTTTCGGATGATGATGAAAATTATTCACCGGAAGAAAGTGTTGATCTTATTAGAAGTGGGAGTGATTCTGAATGTGAAGAATTTGATGAAGTGGAAAGACCAATAAGGACTGAATCAGTGGAAGGGGTAGGCGATCCATTATTCGTTTCAAAGGACGGTATGGTGTGGAAAACGCAACCAGTGCAAGATAGAACCGGAAGGCTACGAACTGAAAATGTCATAAATTTGCGACCAGGTACAACAAGGTATGCAAGAACACGTATTGCTGGCATCAAAGATGCATTTTTATTGTTCTTTCCACCACCAATTGAAAATGTAATTTTAAAATGATCGAACGCATACGCAACTGCAAAATGTGGTGAGAAGTTCTTAGAAATTGATTCAAGTTTGTTAAATGCATATATTGCTGTTCTTATTTTGGCTGGAGTGTACAGGCGTGTTATTTGTTTTTATGATTATGTCCTGAAATAATTGTACTGATTTTCTAACAACCAATTTTATTTAGATCCAAAAATGAAACCATGTTAGATTTATTTGATAGTAAATATGGACGGCCTATTTTCAGAGCGATAATGTCGAGGAAGACATTTGAATACTTAACCCGAGTTATTCGATTTGATAATGTTATGAGCCGACGACAGGAAAGTTCTACAGCCAAGTTTGCTCCAATTCGGGAAATATTTGATAAATGGTCCGGACTTTTAGCTGATTATTCCAATCCCTCCGATTGCGTTACAATTGATGAGCAATTACTTGGTTTTCGTGGGAGATGCAAGTTTCGCCAATACATGCCTTCTAAACCTGATAGATATGGTATAAAATTCTGGCTATTGGTTTGCTCTGAAACTTGCTATGTTTGGAGAATTCAACCGTACTTAGGTAAACCAAGTGGTGATACAGCAGGAAAAAATCAAGGTGAACGTGTTGTTCTTGATTTGGTTCATGGGCTGATGGGCCATAACATTACGATGGACAATTTTTTCTCTTCTTACAATCTGGGTCAAAAATTGTTATCTCAAGGTCTGACAATGGTGGATACAATGCGAAAAAACAAAAGGAGCATTCCGCCAAAACTTCTCCAATGCAAAAAGGTCCCTTCGTTCCAATCAACATTTGCATTTACCGAAAATACAGCCCTTGTATCATACGTGGGCAGAAGAGACAAATGCGTAGTTCTACAAAGTACTATGCATACTTCGAATGCTGTTCAATCGGATGGAAAAAAATTGTCGGAAATTATTCAGTATTATAACAAAACAAAAGGTTACTGTCCAAGCTAATCACTTATATTTCATTAGTTGCCAATTCATTTACTTTTTCATTTAGGTGGCGTGGATACAGTTGACAAAATGTTGTCTTGTTACAGCTGTAAAAGAAAAACAAATCGATGGCCGATGGCTGTATTCTCAAACATGATCGACATTTCTGCTCTGAACGCGTTCATTATCTTCAAAGATATAAATCCAAATTGGCAAAGAAACAAAAAAACAATGCGGCGAGTTTTTTTGCGGGAGCTTGGAATATCTCTAGCGAGACCTTACATGATAATAAGAAAAGGCGTACCTCGAACAAAACCATCAGTATCTTTACTTTTCAGCATTAAGGGAGATCCACAAAATGATTCAATGCCTTGTTCTAGCAGTTCGTTAGCACAGATCGCAGCGCCGACACAGCCTTGTGAATCTCCAGAGCCTCGCGAGAGGTCACCACCATCGCTCGAAACTACTCGAAAAAGATATAAAAGTGTTCCACCGACTACTCAAGGAAAGGCTAGATGCCACATATGCTACAATGAGAAATCAAAATATAAAAACTACACTCATAAGACTATATGTTGTTTCTGCCAAAATGGCGTTTGTCAGCGAACTCATAACCGCAATGTTTGTTTAAAATGTATTGGAGATAAACTTATATAAAAAAAAATAAAAATAAATATCTTTTTCCTACCAATAATTATTTTATTGGCACAAAATACATACAAATTCCATATGTGTGAAAAGTCACACACGAGGGTAGGAAACGTAAGTTTTTTTGAGGAGGAGATGAAGGTTAAGCTAAAATTAAGGCTATACAACTGTGTATGAAAAAATATCTAAACATCCTTCTAAAAATTTTAAAAATTTTGATCAAAATTTGTTGAGTTTTTATAAATTGTGTATAAAGTTTGAAACATTCATTTACATAGTTTTTGTTATAGTATGAACTTTAGTTTTTCATAAATTTAGCGAAAAAAAACTTTTGTTAAAATATTGCCAAAAAGATCACCGTTCGTCCGGTTTTGGCCGCCAGTCTAAAAAAAAATTGTTTGCAAAATCAAAAGTTTTATTGTAAACAAATATTAATTTTGACAATCCCTTCACAAAGGTAAGGCGAATTTAAATGAAAAAAATTAAATTAGCGGTTCTTGTGTAACAACCTTCGATAAATCCGTCTTAAATGGTATTTAATATTTTTAAAGAGAATTTCCAAAGCAAACCTGATTAATAGATTTAAATTTGATTTTTTACCAATAAAGTTGTATGCAAACTCAGTGGCACAGTTTTTAGTAAAGTTTCAAAGCTTGGACACACTATAACGTAAATTACTTATTTACGTTCATACATACTACTTCACATAAATTAAGTGCGTCCACGCCGGTCATTCCTAAATTAACTTGACAGCTCTGTTGCCACATTAATTCCTCTACATTTAATTGCGGTAATAGATTTTTTTAAATTAAATAACCATCGCAAAAGATAGCTTCTAGAGGCTGCATAAATCATGGAACAGTTGATTGAAATGATAATATTTAAAAATGCAAGAGCACACTTTTCGATTATTACCGATTAAATTTAGAGCTGGTACTAATTCGTTCGCGATTTGGTTCTTGATTTATTGAATGAATAAAAACTAATATAAAATTAAATTAAAAATTATCTCCTAAAGAAGTAAATTTTTTACAATTTGTCTTTTTTCATAGATGTTCTTTTTTTAATTCAGAGATTTTTTTTAATGTTGTTGTTATGGTTGAATGAACCGATGACAGCTAGAGAGTAAATTTCAAACCACACAGTGAATTTGGTGAATGCAATGGCTCTTAGAGTTAGAAACCTCCCCCATAACAAGTTTTGACAAAAAATCAAGCACCTCTTTATGAAGATTTATTAAGGCATGAGCATAAGCCAAAAACGTTGCACAATCAACCGGCAATATATTACCAACGCAGCGACAGCGCCAAAACCGTTATCATACTCGTAATACTGATTACAAAGACCTTAAGGTAGAATTCCACAAATAGAGTTGCCAAATTTTCTTTGAGATAAATAATAGAAAAACGAAAAGGTGCTATTTAAGAAAACAAATTTATTAATACATTAATTAATTATTTTATAATCCAATGCATTGATACCGGGAGGACTAGTTGCTTCTCATTTCTTAAAAGTTCAAATCCTGGCCTGGGCAAGAAGTATCAAAAATTATAGTAAAAGCTTTTCAAATTGCGGCCACCCCTCGGCAGGCAACGACAAACCCTTGAGTGTACTACTGCCATGACAGAATTTCTCACCAAATTGTGTTTGTCAATCGGAGTCAGTGTAAGACTGTATGCCCCTTAATTTGTATTACATCATCAAGACGCACACCACAAATTGTGGGAGATGTTCGACCGATTATCAAGCTAAGTTGGAAACGCCAGTTATTATTATTTTTATTACTATTAGATATTTGCGCGCTGCATTTAATGTTGGTAAACTGTTGTCAAAGGAGCTCGATATATAGCCGATAATAAGGCTGAATTTCAGTGTCGCCGATAAATTCTATGTCAATGTACACTAACAAATTGTATGCACAATGAATCTCTTGTTGATCCAGTTTTCACGCAGGAATGATTTTATCCGTAAAAATAAAATGCGGCCTTCTTGAGGAGAATGCCATTCAATAGTTTCTTTACAAATATCGGCTTTACAAATTTCGATGCAAAAGGCAAAAGTTAATCCGGCTTCCAATACGGCGCGCCAATTTTCCAATGTTCTATAAGTCCATGTTTCAGAAATGGGCAAACACAATGCGAACTATAGAACCCTTTATATAGAACCAGCTAACCACTTCGCTACACCCTACATAATCTGAATTTGAATCAAAGAGGACTGTGAATATATGTTTATATTTATGTGTCAAATACGTGTTTTGAATTTGAATCAATGATCCCATTGAAAAGTTTAGCTTAATTTGTTCATTTACGAGTCTATACTTACCAACAGACATACCCGGGCCTTCTATATATATATTGGAAGAAGAAGATATGTGACAAGCAACTATGGTATGCAGATACAGCTAACACTGCAACGGTCAGTTTTTCAGTGCGAGTTTGACTATGGTGAATTTCTTAAATTGAAATTAACCCAGCAAGGTTGGGCGTTTGAACTTAGTTTCGCTGTTATACAATGCCCACATGGCAATGAAAACAAGTTATTTTCAATATTAAACATTACCGCCCAAATAATAAATAGCGATGAAATTTCTCTATTTATTTACCTTTTTTCCTCTAACGGCAACCGAAATCCCCCAGAGCTTCAAAATAGAAGCTTCGTTATTTGCACACCAAGCAGTGCCGCCTTGTTTTAAAAATTTTTCAGTTTTTCTTCTCCCCGACTTTTTCGTATTATTTTTCTTATTACTTTGTCCAAACTAGTGACGGCAAACCATCGATTTTTTTGGACAAAAATTTACCGAACACAACGAAAATTTAGATGTTTTCGAAATCAACTTAATTGATTCGTAATAAAGTAAGACAGTTTTCACAGGACGAAAATATATACTTTCAACTGGTTTTCATAAACAAGTAGTTTTCGTTGTCGTGTGAACTTGGCATAAAACACAAATTCTGTTTAACTGGACGAAGAGATTGGGCAAGAGTTTTAAGTTGTTGACAGCAGCAGTAATGTTTCGGACAAATTGAGAACTCAGTTACATCTTAGCTGCGGCTTGATGATTATGAACGGCTGATGAATGTAAAAAAATTGAAAGTATGAAAAATTAAATGGTTGTACCGATAAGTATCAATTCAACGCCAAGTTGCCGCCGTGTTCAAACAAATCGTTCAATTTTGTAATGAATTAAATAGCAAACATATATTTGGTGAAATAAGTACCTACTATTTTAAAATTTTTTAGTTACTTTATCACAAAGTGAACCAATTGGCTTGCACTTGCCACTTAACAAAGCGGCGTAGGAATTTGAATACAAACGGCTCTTCTTTATTCAATCAGTTGTTGAGGCTGAGCACAACTTGTTGGCTTCTGGTACTTCAACAATTTTATTATACGAAAAATGACGTCAAATACACAACTTTTTAGTTGAGCGGAACTACTCAACTATGCGTTTCTAAAACAAACACTTCCTTAATAAGTCCAAGATATATGTCAAAAGATTATTTACATTGCCTTAACACACAAATGATGACAGTACCAATGGGACCCGCTACAAATCTATATTAGCTATTAGTCATAATTTATAATATTTTTTTTAATTTTGCTGGTATAGAAGCTTTTTGTTTAAAAACTCAAAACCAATATGCATTCCAAATTTTAAAAATCTTTTTTTTTGTATTTCCTCAGAAATAATATTAACTTATCGTGATTGATTGAAATATCGCTTATAAGTTTCTAAAACGTAAAATTTTGGACAAGAACTTTGACTTTGGGTTTTCCAAGTACAATCAGCTTAATTCGAAAATCTTCTTTTAAATTTAATTTGTTGAGGTTAAATCTTGCTTCCGAGGGGCATATTCTTTAAATATTGTTTTTCAAACTTGCGGTTACTTCTTTCTGTGAAAAGCACAACTGGGAACTGCATACATCTCAATTTTGTTGTCCAATGTTGTTCTACATATATATGGAACCCAATTTGCTGGCATTTTTTCTTATTTCACAAAAAGTGTTTATTTTCACATTTTCTGTGTTTTCATTAAACTGAATGACGTTGTGTTTGAAAATTCAAAATCAATTTTTCATTTAAGAGTTAACAGTTGGAAAAAAAACTTGGCCTAACAAGACTGCCGAGTGACAACGATTTCTCTATTTAGCACATTTTCTTTGTACGCTTTGGTTTAAACAATTTAACTTTCAAAATTAATATTTCGTTTCTCTAATGTCAATAATATAATTTAACGAAATCTTTTTAATGGCTCAATACCTAACAATGGCGTCAGCCTTTTCACTAATAGCATCTTCAAAACATAACGCAATTAAATCTTAAGGTCCAAGTAAATACTAAAAATCGTAATCTTATTTCAATTCAGTCTAAATATTTAGCCAAAGAACATTGTGTACTTTATATTGAACCACCCTGCATGTGGATTCTTTGCACATAGTTTCTGTTTATATTACAAAAATAACGAAATTAATCAACAAATAGATAAATAAATAATAATTAACCTTAAGTGATTTGCATATATTTGCTCAATACAGTTAGACACCTGTGTTTACTTTTATTACTCATAATCCTGCGATCCCGAAAAGTAAAACCACTTAATCTTTTTTGACATTTGGCTTTCTTTTAGTATGGAATGGATATCCTTTTACTGGATTTAGAAAGTTCAATTACTTTAGCTTGACATGACCTAGCCAACGATACAACTAATTGTGGTACCACCTAGTTCGTAAATCCAAAATCCATTAAGCGAAATCAGACATATGTACATACATACGTACATAAGTGCTTGTAAATAATTAAATAAGCAAAGAGTCGATTTTTGATTTACTTAAAAACGGGCCTTATAATAAGAAATGCATTAACGTATTAAATGAAACGAGCAATATGTGTACATATCCATGTATAGTAGGCTCTCAAAATGTATCAGTGCTTTTCCAGTGGATAATTTTCGAACAAGTAACGAACTCCCTGCCCCCATGACATTAATTAATGTTTATTAGAGCTTACGAGTACAAATTCTGTTTTATTCTGTTCACTTACAAGCAAGCTCAGGGTGAACTGATTTATTGTCCTTAAAGTGCCAAAACTTTACCTAACTACACCATGAATGTCAGCAGCAATTAAGTGAACGCATATGTGTTTGTGTGTTCATTTGTTTGTTTGTGTGTTTATTGTTTGTTCATACATACATAAGTTGATTAAAATTAATGTTATATGGATAATAATTTTGTATTTATACCTTTTCACAATTTTCACTCAACAACGACGACATCCATGCGTAGTGTGCTTAGCAGTAATATTGGTCATTTATTTAATAATTTTGCAAAGCCTTGTTAGTGGTTTTATAAAACTCACATATACACATAAACGCACACAAAAGGGCTATTTTGTTAGCCGAAAGATATAAATCGTTTAACAAAACTTGCGACTAAGCGACCAAGCGACCAGGCGACCAAGCGACGTGTTGACCGACCGCCCGACCGACCGACCTATGAATCGTTAAAGCGAATTTACCGAAAGCGACAATAGCACACGATATATGTATATATGTATATAGGTATGTAAACACACAAGGACGACGTATGGGAATCCCCGCAGCACGTAAGCTCTTCAAACAGCTCTGGGTAACGAAATTGTAATTTTTGGACTACGGCAACAGAATGAGGTTAGCAGTTCCGTTTCCGCCAATTTTTTGCAAACATGATTGGAAAGCACACACTCACACACACAATCACTCGAAAATACAGCGGTTCTATACTTGTACATATGCACACACCCATACGTGCATGCATATTATCAAGATTTAAGTTGAATCGTATTTTACACTAATCTTGCAATTGTTTTACACAAGCGCAAAGTATTTGCATTAATGCACTTTACTATAATCGACAACTATTTTGGTATGCACTATATACATAAATATATTCAAATAAACGCGTTTCGTTCGCGCGCCGCTATGCCGGTTGCATCTGTACGCTAAAACGTCACGATTTGAACTGATTTCTTCATTTCACCTTTCGTGTTATTTTGTATAAAAGTTAGCGATGTTGTGTACGATGTTGACTACTTAATACACCGCGAACGATAACGAAAGGACGACAATGAAATCGTCTTCACGCATACCACATGTTCGCTTCGCTGTTGGCGAGCATTTTAGGATATTCTCCCGCTCGTTGTAGACTTTGAACCCCATTGTATTTGTACTTCTTGAGTGCGTGAGAGTTTTTGGTTGGTGTATTGGATGAGAATTTCACTCAATTGTGGAACTTTTTGGGACAACAATCTTTGATGGAAGGTTTCGTGCGTTATTTACGAAGTTGACTGCAAGAAAAACATTGCACGCCAACGAATACGAAAACGCAAACGAACGGAGCGGGCTTGAAAAGCTCCAAGTCTGATAAGGCAGTATGCAAAGTTTTGCGAGAAAGAATATTTTTGACGTGTGGGACAACACGATTCAGATAAAATATAAAATAAGTTTTCTTACATATTTCCGTCTATTGCTATATAGACAGTTCAATACTACATACCTTCTATTCACAGGGTGTAAATAGGTACAGTCGAACATCCGGTGTGAGTGGAGAAAACTACGAGCGTAGTGCAGCAAGCAACCACGCTGGGTTTGGGAATTGTAAAAATAACGTCCTAATGAAAAGGTCCAAAGCCTTGGATAATGGCGTACCCAAACGTTAAAGACATCTGCAAATCAAATAACATACAAAAATATCGGAACCTTCTCTAGCGAAGAAGCTTTGGTTCAATTACTGCAATTCCTCATGGTGATAAACTTTACCGTCTCCAATTTGATGTTGGATTCGTGTATAGAACGAACCGTCATGGCCCGCAACAAAGCTAGCTGCAAGAACATTAACCTGCATTGCGCCACGAAGGTGAAGGGCAATGAAACCAGAGATAATTCTTTCGCTTCGAGTGAGCTTGTAGTTCGTTCTATCCAAAGAGCCGAAATCGATTCGGAAAATTATTAATAAATTATCTTGTTACTGTCAAGTTTCGTATACCCCCCCGTGCAATGAAAATCGTGCGTTACGCAGGTTACGCAAAAAATTAACAATTTCAATTCTAATATATAGCAAAATAATTTATGTCTATATCAATATACATGAAAATGAGTCGCGGTTTGTTCGGATGATTAAAACTTGAAAACGACAGTACCAAATTGGATACTTCCTCCTGCCACGCGAAAGTTTAGGAAAGAGGAAAAGTTGAAAAATTCTCAACAGTTAATTTCAATTATAGCTCAAAATGTGGCGGTAAATCACATATTGTTAAATGGCATCTACTTAGATAGTTTTGGATAAGATTTGACTCATCAATATAGTCTTTCGTAAGCGTTCCTAAAAAATTTTCAAAGGGAGTTGCCCGCTCTTTAAAAACTTACATTCATTTAAATCAGTGAAATCAAATATTACAATATGGGTATAAAATTAAAGCTTATTTTTTCAAATATTTCGAAGGGAGACTACCACTTTTTTGAAAGTAACCGTTTTAAAATTTAACTAAAAGTGCAGGAACTTAAATCAAATATTGCGATTTTGGTCTTAATTAATTAAGTTAAATTAAGTTAAATTTAATTGAAACAGTGCTAGTACGAAAGGAAATCGATTATACGAAAACATTTTTGAAGTAGGTTGTTATTTTTTTCGAACATTGATTTAATTTAATTAGTAAAGGAACAGGAATTTTTCAATACTCGTGTCTAACGAAATAGGTTTAGGAAAGCATGGTTTGAGAAATATTTTTCTAGTGGGTAAAACTGCAAAATAAACGTCGCATTAATTACGGTGTGACCCGAAAGGGGATTAAGAAGGCTTAGCTTTAAAACAGTTTTTAAGAGTTACCAACTCTTTTTTGAAATCAAATACAAATAAATTAATAATGCAAGTGATATCAGAATATCTCACTCATACACAGATTTCCAAAAATGCTTTTGAAAGCAGTTTATAAAAGAGCTTCAACTTTACCAGAAAATAGAATTAAATAAAAGCCGTTAAATTTGGTGAAATTATTTGTTTTATTTTCTGTTATATTGCTATATTCGAAATCATAACGTTAAACTGAATTCCGTACGGCTCAAAGCTCAATCTTATAGTTATATAAAAATACAATGTCTGTCTGTTAGTACGTAGTGTATAGACTAGAAAACTATTGAAAGGACTCTATTTGGCAGACAAAAATTGCGATATGTTTCGCTGGTGTCAAGATATTTAAACCACCTATTTTTAGCCCGTTCGTATTAAATTAACCGACAGGTGGCGCTGTATCCGAAATATCTCTTAATTCGCAGTTAAATTTTATTCAATTTCAAATCAAGTATTAGTAGGGTGTGGCGAAGCGCGTTGGGTCAGCTAGTCTATTATAGATTTTAAATTTTTTGAAACTCAAAGTATTTAGTTTGTATGCATATGCAGTCGGAAAAATCATAAAAACAGAACACTTTACCATGTTTAGGCAACTTTTGCTTTATTTATTAAAATTCTTGATGCAAAGTTTGCTGTTATGAAAATGTGTTGATTTTATTTTTAATTTTTTTTTCGTTCAACTCTGATATGTTTATTTATTGGCTGTTTTTATCAATTAAAATAATTAAAATATATACGAAGCTAAAGCTTTGTTCAATATTTTTACTTGAAAACTTGAAAAATGTATAAACAAAATACAATTTTATTTCAAAAATGTGCATCATTAGAGCTCCAAAA
Source organism: Anomoia purmunda (assembly GCA_951828415.1). Lineage (NCBI taxonomy): Eukaryota > Metazoa > Arthropoda > Insecta > Diptera > Tephritidae > Anomoia > Anomoia purmunda. Next base: position 41,351,445 of record OX639996.1, read on the forward strand.
TCAGACACAAATTGTGTAAGTTATCTTTAATTAAATTAAATCGTTCAATTTAAGTTTTTGCTAGATTAATTTTTTCACTTGAAAATCGGCCAAACATTCATTTATCAATTTCACAGAACAAAACAGCCAAAATCTACATTTAAAAAATGATCAAATTTTATATAGATTCGGGTCCACTGATTCTGAAAACGGCGCCTTAATTATTCCATTACTCCTAGATTTTGAATGGATTATATATAAAATTATTGATATCGAAAGCAATTATATTTGTATAGATATTCTCACTATTAGAACCAGGGCTGAATAGCTAAAAAATTGAATTCTTTGAACTACTTTTCGCTATTACTTTCCTTATGAATGTAAACGTTTTGTGTATAAGATTCGGATTCGGCTTTCAGATTCGTTTTTTTAGAATTTGGATTCATGAAATAATGTTGGGAAAAAGTTAACCGACGTTGGCACAAGCTTATAAAAAATATTCGGCACCCTGTATATTTGAAAATCGGTTCAACCTGTATAAATGGGCGAACCACGTGCACTTTTTCTTATTGTTCTAGCTCGGGGGTCCTATTCTTATTCCTTTTTGGGCAAAGAGTTATTCATTTATATACCAAATTTCTTAAAATTAATAGCGAAATTGATAAGTCATGTCTGTCTGTCTGTTCGTCATAACGGTGTTTTGCGCAAATGAAAAGAATTCGGTATTTCGATAAGCAGTAAAAACAATTTGCTCAAATTTAATATATAGGATTAGGTTGCCCCCTTTATTGGAAAAAGTTATATATCTGAAATTCCTTCTCTCTAATTCTACCAAATTGGGTACACATATTGTATTTGAAGTCATTAAGCAAAGTTAAAACAAAAATATTAAAATCGGACAATAATCAAGCCCATCTTTCATATAATGGTAATTTACAATAATAAAATGACGCTCGAATTTAAAATTAGGGATAAGGCTGCACTATCAAATACACCGAATCAAAAATATTTATAAGTGGGTGTGGCACTGCCCTCTTTAGTGGAAATAAGTATATCATCGAACCGATGCATCTAAATTTGGTGCACACATTTGATTTGGCAACCCTCTAAAAATTTTAAAAATCGGACGCCCACCTTTCATAAAACTCCACCAAATTTAATGCACACATTGCATTTCAAGTCATTTAGCAAAATTTCGAAAATTTAAAAATCCTTCAGAAACCATGTTCACCTCTCTTGTGACTGTAAAGTACAAAACAAAAAAAAACATAATTTTTAATTGTAAAAAAAAGAACAAAATCAAAAAATGCAGTTTTTTGTACTTGTGTGATAGCATATCTCAAAATTCTTCAAAGAACTTAGAACACAAAGAAGTTGCATCAGTCCCATTGTTCATCTAACATAAAAATTCGTGAAAGCCCACCATAACAGAACTAATTTGCCTGTTGCTAGTTGATATTTGATTCCTTGTAATCTACGTTCTCAGAGGTAAACGTATTGCTACCCGCATCCTAGGTCACCAAACTCACCACAACCATACTATCAATACAAATTCAAAACCTGTTTATGTACAAAGTATGTTCCTTCGGAAGCGACAACATTTTCACATCTTTGAATTATGCCCCAATAGAACGGCTAATCTGTAGAGGCCAAGTACATAATCAAGAACATTTTATTTACATTCATAACATCTTTTACTCCACAGTTTGATCAAATTCAGTTCCATAGATTTAGGATGGTGTGAATTGGATCCAAAGGCGAAATGCAGCATACTATTTAAAACAATTTGGCGGTCTTTTATATTTCCTGACAATCACACATATGTACTAGGCGAACTATCTCTATCGAACACCATAATTTCATTTTCTTCTTCTTCATTTTCATCCCCAGATAGATCTATATACTGCGGCGTAGTGTATTCCTCATCATTATCAGCATCCTCACATTCACTACCATCATCACTCATTTCGTATTCCAAATCATTGGAAGTTTGCAACTGGCGCATTGATCTCATGTCAATTTTGAAATCTTCGCAATGTTTGTGGAATGCACGTAACAATTGGATTCTTTTGCGCACCAAAGTGAAGAGTTCCTTTTTGAAAGTCACAATTACCGAACGTGTTTTCGGTGTACTCTTCAACGCATCTGCTAATAAATCGTATTCTTTGTGGAATGTGTTTATCTGTTGCAATAATTCGAGTTCCGTTTTTATTTCTTCTGTACCTCTTTTGGCTAATTCTAGTGACTGCTCAATGGATTCGGAAATTTGGACAAAGTTTCTTAGTTTATCAGTACTTATTTTTATTTCACATTTACTCATTTTTATTTTTGTATATTTTTTCCACTAAATTTAGACTTTCAAAACATTTTCCGAAAACGAAAATAAAGAATGTAGACTACTAAAAAGAAAACTGTGTTTAAGAAGTGGAAATTGAAAAAAATATATTTTTTCAAAATATTTCAAACATTATGTCAATATAAGCAAAACATATTCAGGGTTGCTTGCAGAGAAAAATAGTGAACCAAAATTTTAAATGGCAATAATGTGAAATACGTAGTGACAGCTCGTTTCGATGCTGCCTTAGTTCAACGTTGTATTTTGGAAGTAGAAGAAAAACGTTTTGGGGAAAAGGGTGAGACAAGTATCAAATTTGATATCTTATTAACCTAATTTAATCTAAGAAGTAAATTAGTACTACTGTTTCAAGACTTTGAAAGGACTTGTACCCCAACTAATCATTTAGTCAGAAATCTTTTACAACTCAACCAAATTTATATAATATTGGACCCGTTTCCTTGTAACCTAATTGCAAAAGAACACTAGGTAGGGTAACAAAATGCATGTAAAGCAACAACACTAACACGTCTATTCTGCACGTTACCGGAAATTTTGTAACCGGCAAATTTTATTACCGAAAAATGTTACCACTTCTTGTAACCGGCATTCTTGCACACTGGTAATGCTGTCAACAGTGTAAAACTCACCATACGGTGTTTGCTTTGGTGTGGTGTGAATTTGAACACAAATTTTACAAGCGAATCACAATGGAGATGAATAAGTGAGTGATTTACTAAAGTAAATTTAATAAATTATTATAATATCATTAATTTTTAATTGCAGAAAATACGCAAGGACAACCCAGCAGCAATTACGCTGGTATGTAGCCTTCGTAAAGGACCGTCCGGAGCTGCTCCAAGGCAAGAACACCCCGAAGGCACCGAAATTGCATGCTTCTTTCGGCATTCGAAAATTCTGTTTAAAAATTTCGTTTGGTAAGCTAAATGGATCGCTGTTGTTCCGAAGACTTTTCAGTTGCTGTCTACGTAGGGATATTTCATCATCCTCCTCATCAATCAGCAGTAACATTACCAAAGAAGTCGCCATTATGTTTTTAATATTGAAAACTCGTATTGCAATTAGTTTAATAAAAATATCAACGTTTAATACTTCACTACTCTTTAATTTATTACAAAAATGTAAATAAACGTCAGATGTTTTCTAGTAGTTACCACCTAGTGCGGTGGTACTAAAATTTTCCGGTAATAAGAACGTGCAGAATACCAAAAGGGTTTAAAAGTTGCCCGACGTTTTTATTACCGGTAATAAAAATGTTGTTACCGGTGCAGAATAGACCCGTAACTCGGAAAATTATGCGAGTTGAGACAACTCGGTAAAATGATATCTGACCTGAGATGTAGTGTTGGGAAGCGAAAAAACTGCGCTATTGTGTATTAGCCCTAAGAAAATACATGGGAAATTTAGATTTAAGATCTAATTCATTTTTAGTTGCATAATATTTGTTAATATATAACCACATAAACCTAAAAATGACCGGCACAACTATTTTCCGTTCATAAATAGCACTAAATAAATCGCATCTTTCATGAAAGAGCACCAACAGGGTTGCTTCGACAGCTAAATCAAATTTTATCCGAATTGGAGCGTTCTTTTGCAACTCGGGTGAAAAGAAACGGGCCTATAACTTAAGTAAAGTTTACTTTCTCTGCACGTCGTGTGGGATGGGATGGGATGTCACATGAAGGTCGCGGGCTTCCGTATTTTTTGAATGCCAAAAATTTCGGGACCACTCAGTTTGATTCCCGGGATTGGTGAGCACAATTTTTTATCATCAAATGAAACTAGTCAAATTTTCATCACAAAAATCCTCCTTTTTGATTAACGAGATTGATATTTCTGCTCGTGATGCAGAACGTTGCTTCTCATCTGCTTTGGCATTGTAAGCAATAAATTTAGGTCACGCTTGAAGGATAACACACTCAATTGTTTAATTTTTGTGAGATCACACTTTAATCAATACAAACCGTAACCAAAAGTACATAATTTGCTGGTATATTTCAACACAAATAAATACTTCGCTTATCTTCTCGTACGTAAATTAATTTAATGGTCAAAAAAACTGATTAAATCAGTTTTTCCCTTCGGATCTAAAACAGTGATCTAAATAATTAAAGAAAATATTGTAGTACTAACACTTAATTAAAAATATGGAAGACTTAAATTTGCAAAATTTTCTTTGTTTTTGTTTATAAAATTTGTTGTCCTAAAAATATATGAATACGCTGACCTGCCTATTACATTTTTCAACTGTTACATTTTTTACAAACCAATTTTAATACCATGGCAGCTCTGGGGTCCTGGGTTACATGATATGATTCCGAAAATCCTGGGATTATTTAACTTTGCAGAATTGGCATTCCTAGTTAAAAAAGCATTGGGCTCAAGAATTAAGGAATTTTTTGCTGAAAACACTTTCGCCAATTTTAAACACACCGTTTTGCATGTTCATCAAAAGTTGTGGTATGAATGCCAGTTTGTTAGAATAAGAATTCCAAAAAAGCGATCAGTACGTGTTATTTGTTTTGAATTCTAAGGCTATGCTAGATAGAGAGCTTACTTCGCTATTCTTGACAGTTTCGCTTTCTCAACTCAAATTAATACATACAATTATACGAAGTTTCCCACATAACCAACGCCGACGGCAAAGCGAAGTTGAAACTCTCATCTTATCGCGCGCTTTGATGACCAACTGATTCTCATGTTTCTTTTACAAGTCACATTCGTTTAGAAACAGACACTACACTTGAAAAACAATTGTAAATGTAAATATTAACCAAACTAAATGCTTATAATTATAGTTTTTTAACCTTTCACAATAAATAAATAGGTGTTGTCTAAGCGTTTATTGTGGCATCACTTTTACATTTTTCGCTTTTCGGACAAAGGTACAAACGTCACACAAAGCATAATCTTTTTATCTGCAATGCGTTTTAAAGACATACGGCTTACATTTTTTTAAGTTTTACACTCCGAAATTCTTTTGAAATGAGGAATTGAAAGAACTGGTCAAAATGGCAAATTGTGCGCGTTAAAGACAAAAAGAATAGGAATAAATATCAAGGCCGTCTGTCTCTCTCAGATAGTGTTATAACATAAAATATTGTGCAGATGGATAATTTAATTTTACAGTAATAAGCATTAGCTTCCTAGTTTTAAGAAATGTTGCACTTGCTCTACTATTTTGGAATATTCTTGAGCTTTGTGATGCCACCCAACTGATACAAAGCTTGCACGTGCTTCCAATTTAACTTATACCATTCTTTTAGCCATCCTTGCTGCGACAAAAAATTAAGCGATCACCTTCGAAAATGAATATGTGACAAAATTCAATCCGAATTCCAGATGACTGAATTCGCTTGCTGAACGTAATGTCAAAATTATGTGTTTGTTATAAATGATAGTGTCAATGTGCGCATATTTTGGGAGTGTAAAGTTTGGGTTTGTACGAATAACACCACCTGATATGAATTTGCCTTGGTAAAATTTGTCTTCAAAATTACAATCTTTTTTAAAGAAATAAATTTAGCATTTTACGTACAGTAAGCGATTTCGTAATGCTCTAAAATTACAACTACACCACTTCGAAAATGGCATACGTACTAGAGCTGGGACTATTCGCATATTCGGATATCCATGCGGATATTCGTTGGCAGGTATATAATTCGGATATTATGCTTATCCGGTTAATACTTGTGGATGCAGTTATCCTATTTATTTATTTGCCATATGTTTCATTAATTTCTGATATCCAAATATTATATTGATTACCGGATATCCGCAAATCCGTATTTCCGAAAGCTGATAACATTCGGATATCTGTATTTTCTGGATTTTTCGGTTTAGTATACGGATATCCGAATAATAAGATCATCCGGATAGTTAAACGACCTGGATGCAATTCTCAGCCCTAATCCGTACCGAACGAAAAATGAAATTTTTTTCCGACAATACAAGTACATACTCGTACCAAAATTGCAGAAGGTTGGGTTATGAAAAACTTAAATAACTCAGCCAAATTATAAGGTATCATTTGCAAACAAAACAATAACCTTTTGTTTTTTTTTTCGCAAATCTCAATATTATGACTTCATTTAATAATTTTTTTTTAAAGGAATATTTTATTGCACTATTTTGATTTATAAACAATTCCATTTTTGGAGGTATTTTTTAAATCGGCGCAGCCCGAGTAAATCTCAGTATTTTTCAGAAATATTTTGGCAGCAGCCTAAAGCATAAAACATTTCATGATTCCGTTGGAATGCGCGCAATTTTTTTTTTTTTTTGAGAAGCCACCCTAATTTACATACGAAATAGGACTCGCTTTAAAAATTCCTTATAGAAATAATTAGTAAAGAAATTTTACTTTACGTTGCTACATACATATGTACATACACATGGAGCATGTCAAATAATAAAACCATTTTTTTTTGATATATTTTAAAATTTGTCTTTTATATATTTTCTAAATAACATAAGTTTTTCTTTGATTGTTTAAGTATTTTATCAATGTATGCATTTATATCTGAAAATACGTATTTAGCATCTCTAATAAACAGTTCTCAATGTTCGATTTCTTTGTTTCAATTATTGTTCCCAAGCTGATAAGTACAGTACATCACAATGACACTAACAGCGATATAAACTCGCAGGATTCCAAAGCACTAAGTTCGCACAACATTTTTCTTCGTTTTCGTTTTGTATGTATGTATGTAGTTACTTATCGTCAAGTATGTTTGTATGTAGTTTGTAAATCACTTTAAGCATTCTCTTAATTACTTTCAACATTACAAATTAAGTAATACCACCTAGTTATAGTTAATGTACACACAGCTTTGCTTTCTTAATTAAATAAGTTCAATATAAAACAATTAAGTATTTGTTAAGTATATATGTAATTGAGACATAAAATGTGCTCGCTAAGTGTGAATTACTTTTTTCTCTTATTAAACTAAAACTGCATTTCAATAAAAGTCTGTCGTATTATTTGTTTAAGTTTTGCTTGAACCAACGCTCTTTCGCATACAGCTACAGCTGTCTGATCTTTTTGAGACAGTTATATACATATATAATTAAAGTTTCTATATCACTAAAATTGCAATACATACTTTCAACTAATCACTACATAGCTAATAGTAATATTTTTTTATATTTTTTTTTTTTATTTTGTATGATAATACTTCCATCGTGCAATACGTTAAGTATTTCACGTAACAATTGATTGGTTTGTTTATTTTTTGTTTTTAATTTCAACATACATATTTTTGTACATACACAATTACATTTTCTTTATTTAAATATTTTAAGTAAAAACAATGCTTTCAGCTAAATATTTACGTCTTCTTTTTCTATTTAAGTATTTTAGTAGATTCTTTATGTAGTATAGACAAAAAAAAACTGTATCATTTTCTTATTTAAACATTAAGATTATGGAAACATTTCACATTATCTTTACAATATTCAACAAATTACACTATAATTCAAGCAAAAAGTTTCAAAAATAAATGTTCATATGTAAGTATGTATGTATATACAAAACAAAAAAAAAACATCATTATTAACAATACGATTACGGGAAATAATAGCGAGCGCACTTAAGTGTGTAAGTTAATGCTTAAGTACAGGCAATTCCTTCAATTACAATTACCCAGGTTGTAGGGTTAAATATTCATATGAATTTTCTAAGCAGGAATGGTAGCTTCCTCATAGAAATCAGGTTCGTCCTCATCCTTGACTTCATTTCCATCGAGCTAAGTAAAGATAAAAAAAAGAGAGTAAAAAATATCAATGCTGTATTTACGATGCATTTTATTAAAAATTAAAGTTGTTGTTTGTGGTACAGCAGATAATATTCCCAATAAACTTTTGGGATTAATTTTAAAATTGATAATTATTCGCCAAAACCAATTCCTGCTGACAAAAATACTACGTAGTAATGGGAGACATCATTCGACTCCAACTTTTATTTCATACGTACAAATAATGTGGGCAGACTTAGGACACTCTTTATATGTACATATTCATAGATTGTTCAGATAAAAATGCACGACTGTGAACAACGTTTGTTAGAAGAACTTGATAACAGTGTCCTTGTGGGCTCAAGTGGTTAATAGAGCACACCAAGTTCACACGATATGTATTTTTTTTTAAATAGCACCATCGATTAAACTATACACCATTACTCAGTTCAAGCACGAGATCCAACGAGCCATCAGTGAACTAATGCTACATCTTTGTTATCGAAATGTCATTGAGAATGTATTAAAAAAGCAAGGGTAATTTGGTGGAAATTTTATCTGCAATTAATTGGAACACGTCAAATGCGCGCTTTATTTTTAAATGAAATCAAAAATTTGTATGCTAAATAGTAAGAAACCGGAAGTTAATCAAACTTCACATCTCCCATGGCAAGATTCCAAAAGGAGTTTTAGCCTAAAGTTATGATTTTGTTTTTTCATACTTATTTAAAGTTGGTAATATTTAACATACCTTGCATAAAGGGACATTTGAGTAAAATTATTTTTAAAATTATATTTCTCACTTGGAATTCTTCTAGAAAACTGTGATATCCCTGCCGTAAGCTCGGGTCCAGCTATCGCCAAATTACCGTGCACGTCTACTACGACAATTCACTAGTGGAAATGTCGACAATTGCATCTCTTTTTAAAAGTTAAAAAGTTAATGAAAGGAATTTAAAATTTATATAAATATGAGTAAACGGAATTTTGAAAGACAAATAAGAAAACAATCAATATTGTATAAAAACAGATGACGAACAGGACGCTAATATTTCTACTGAAATTGCAAGAGAAATTTTTGAGAACAAAGGGGATTCATCACAGTCTGGAAATAATTTTGTGGATATGAATATTCAAGATAAAAATGACTCCTCCTCCAGTGGGAGTTTATTTCGGGCATACCAAACCACGTAAATTCGATATAGTTTTCGAAGATTTTATTAAAGAAGTACTGAAAAATGGTTTGATTTTAAATAGAAAAATAATCGATTTTGTTTTTCGCTGTTTGACATGCGTCACGCCAGCAAAAGCTGTCGTTTGTGGCAATGTCCTTACGTACAACACGACCTGCGGTGCTTTAATTTCAGACCATGACTTCACTGCTAGAATATATCCAGAGCATCGCAATCAAAGCTTCAAATGTGAAAAAAGTCCACTTGAAGGAATAGAAATTAATATGGTAACCCAAACTCATTTTCAGCAAAGCAGACATGACTTCGAGAGCAGCTTTCGAACGCCAATCAATAAAATATTTTTGTCAATACTATATACTTATATGTATATGTATATGTATATGTGTTTCAATGAATTTTTTTGCTACATCCATGTACATCCCAAAGGTATGAAAAAAGTATAGCCGAGAATCACTAAATCGCAATAGAGAATCTCCCAAAATAAGTACTTAGTCAACATCTCTGTAGAATTGCTACTCGTATAACAAGCACATGTGAGATGTCTATAGCAAATAACATTGTATGTCGCATATATTCGAAGTACTACTAGTGGCAAAGTCAATAGCGTATCGACACATTTTCACTATTGGCATTTACTGCAGGCATCTTACTGTTGTTGGGGTCGATGAATTAATTTTCACTTAATTTTTAATTGACAAAAGTTTTTTTTATTTGTTACTTGTTAGCTTTATTTGTAGTTTCATAATTTTTGTAAAAAAAGTAATTTATCCTATAAAAATGTACTTTTTCTTTCAAAAAATCTAATACAAAAATTTTTTCTTGAGATAATGCTATTCTTTCCAAAAAAAAACAACAAAAAAAATATATATCTTTGAAACGGCGAGCATTGATAAATGAACAATCATCAAAAGAAAAGTTATAAAAAAAAACTACTTTTCAATGAGAAGCTATCAAAAATAGCAACAATTGTGCGACAGCACCACTTAACGTAAATTTTATGCACCAATAAGCACCTTGATCGAGAAAAAAGTAATTTCGGTGTTTGGTTATGGGAGGTGTAAATTTGCATTAGCTTTTGCTTTCATCAAATACGTAGCATCTTGTTGCACTGTGTAATTATAGCAGTTGTGATTTTCAAATATTTATGGGTGTGTCTAAATCGCGTAATTTTGTCTAGCTATTTATATTTTTATCGACTCGATATAGATTACAAGGACCCCATATATATAAGTTCATATGTACATATATGTAATATAAATATGTGAAGCTGCTTTGTATTTTAAAAACAGTACATACAAAGAGGCGATTGAGTCGAAATCGTTCGTTCAACTTTTTATCTATTCCATTTGATTTTAACTATAACATAATTAGAGATCATAATTAAATCCTTTTCAGATTTTCAAGTTTTCAAAATCATAGTTCAATTATTGGCGAGACCTGCCGGCTTTTAGCTAGCTAGGTATGATAATATTTGTACGCGTTAATGAATAAACCACTAACATTTTATCTTAATCCTATTTGACTATAATTATTTCAATATAAATTTAAAACAATGCCTGCGATAACTCACCGCTTGCAACTGTTCGGGTGTGTAGATCATTACAAGTCGCTGCCTTATCGGCACCATCATAATCAAGAAAAATGGAAATGCCAATGATATTTTAGACGATTTCACAGCCCAAAGTGTTGTTAGACAAAGCAATTGTATTGTAGTGAACAAGTGCATCTTCCAGGTGGGCACCCGCTTCACAAACGGTGTGGGGGGATAATGTTTCACCGGCATGAAGTAAAGTCCCATTCTGAAAGTATAACAAATTATTATATCATTTCATTAAAACTATATCAAATAAATAGATTCTTACCTGTCGAAGAACTGTACGCCACTCATCGAGGCGATACCCATGTACAGGAATACACCAAATAGCACCGCCATTGGCACCAAACGCAGCAGTGGTGCCATTGTCACCGATAAACCTATCATAAGCGCCACAAAGAAACCAGACACTCGCTGCTCTTTAACATCGATTATCCGTGGGGATTCACCAGGAGCATGGGTTCTATAAATAGATGTAAATATGTTACTTATAAAGCAATCTACATATAATACTGCGCCACAGGCCCAAACCCCAATCGGATTTCATTAGTACGAGTATTTTCTAAAAGTTCACCTATTCCGGAGTTAAATCCTAGTTGGTTTTGTAAAAGTTAGCTCGAATTTCTTATAAAAAATGCGGAAGAAATTTTTAAAATACTATATGCACTAAAATATCACGGAAAATATTTTGTACGACCATTACCTCACACCTAAAAGCGTCATTTTGACCTATACTGCAATAAACTCTTCACAAATTTTTGAAAAATCGTTAGAGTTTTCAAAATTTTCTAGATATTTATTCCTCAGAAAATTTCATACGGTGTCTTCTAAGACAAAATTTGTATTAGAAGAACGGAAAGGTTCACAAAAAAAAAACACAAATATATATTTTTAAAATATGCAGCATTCATTTATGCTCTCCTTTATTAAAATTAACATTGCAAGTTAACAGAGCTGTAATGCGATTTTGATATGCCAATAATTGATATTTTATTTTATGTAGTAGATTTTTTATGAGAAAACCTCAAGTAAAACCCCTAGAGTCTTTTCAGATTTGTTTTTGAACAGTTTCTTGAAGTACGGGTCAAAACGATGATTGTAAGTAGGATCTAATGGGTTAAAATATTGTACAAAAATATTACCTGTGATATTTTACTATGCGCCCCTTAATTATACCTTTCATGAGAATGAAATGGTATATTAAGTTTGGTCCGATGTTTGTAAGTGCCAGAAGGAGAAGAGATAGACCCATCAAAAAGTATACCTAAATGATCAGGACGATGAGCTGAGTCGATTTAGCCATGTCCGTCTGTCTGTCCGTCTGTCCGTCTGTCCGTCTGTTTGAACGCAAACTAGTCCCTCAATTTTAGAGCTATTTTGATGAAATTTGGTGAGCAGGTGTCGTTGTACAAATGATTAAACATTTGTCGGAATCGGCCAGATCGGGTGACTATAACATATAATACAACCGATTATTCAGATATTGAATTTTGCGCCATAACTCCTCCATTTAAGCAGCTAAAGGCTTGAAATTTTGCAGAAATATCAGCCATTATTAGCTACGTATCAGTATTGAAAATCATGAAGATCGGAGAAATATAACATATAGCTCCCATACAACCGATTGTTCAGATATTGCATTTTGCACCATAACTCCTCCATTAAACAGCTAAAGGCTTGAAATTTTGCACAAACATCAACCATTATTAGCTATATACTAGTATTCATCAAGATCGGAGTTCACAGTGTAAATCGGCAAGATAAATTCAGGACAAATATTTATTGCGAAAAGTAATAAGCTCAGCGCAATATCACATAAATCATAGCGTTAAACGTTTGGGAACTATTTACGGATCTGATAACTGTTTTCAAAGACCGACATATGTAGGTCTTACATATTAATACTTAATTATTTGTATTTTTTAAATGTTGAATATCAAGCGTCGATACGATATTAAAAATATTCAAAAACCATTCCCTTCTTAAAACATAGTTCTTTTTAATTACATAAGGAAAAGCATTAAATAATTTATAACAATGCCTTTACTAGAATTATTTTTATTGATTTGAAGGAAATTTTCGCTTTTAACTATAGGTAATACGAAATTGTAATACAATAACACGTTTTTTACTATTCTTCCATTCATGAAAGGTATGAAGCCTTCGGCATAGCCGAAGACAGCGCTGTTTTTACTTGTTTTCATTTTATGTTAATACTATGGAATTCACCTAAAAGCGCAAATACATAAACCTTGTAAACTAACTTAATTTTGTACGAGGAATCAGTTTAGTTACTAGGTTTACGCATTTCCGCATTCATACTGTACTACTTGTATACTGCATTTTCACCCATACTAAATTTAAACTATTCCAGGCAACTTTTGCTAATCCATCGTGCAAATTCTTACTGGATAGGCATACCCTCAGAAAATACTCCGGTTTGAGTTGTCATAAAATGGTCGTACATTTCAATTTAACTACCTACTTTATCGCTCACCTTGACATTACCGTAAGCGCAGAGACGTGCGTTACCGAACGTACCGTGGCCGCACAATGCCATGGAGTACCGAAGAGACCGCAACATGTATTCAAAAATCCTAATATCACAATATCCAAGTGCAGTCCCGAACCCTTTTTCAGGCCACGTTCCGGTTTGTCAACAATCAATTCGGATATGTGCGATTCCATGAAGATGAGAATATATACCAAAATAGCAGGTATACCACATGCAAACGGTATCCACACGGGTAAACCATCCAGGGGCACCAACCAACCGCGTACTTCCGGATCACTGGGTGAAATACCCTCCGGCACGCTGAGCTTGTCCGTGTAAACTTGGGGTATCATATAATCAATCAAAACAAAGATCGCTATGGCGATCGGCACACCAAAGTCACCCAGCGCACGGCGAGCATTTCTTCCCAGGAAATGGGAATTGCGGAAGAGTTTCAAATAGTAGGCGATCGTGAAAGTGCCCAAGGTGAGTATCGTGCAGAAGAGTGCTGTATTTGGCATATTCGTATGGGATATTATGTTCGAAACTAAACCAATGTCGGCGGTGATATTCGATGGCGGTAACTGAGTAGTCACATTGCCGAAACTATTCACTGTTGTGTTGTCAAAGTGCTGCAATTGTGGCGCAAGTGTTGCTGGTGGTAAATTGTAATCAGCTAGCAGTGGATTTTTCTTGTACACAGATACCAGTTTCATTAATGTCTCATAGATGTAGATCAATGTGATCAATGCGGAGAAAATTTCCTGGGTGAAACGCGTAAATAAACGCACGTAGACGCTGCATTCAAACGCAGACAAAGTGGTAGCAATGATGGCCAACCAAACGCCAATGTAAGCGCGTATGGTGAGAAAAGGTAAATTTTGCTCGCGACAAAAGTTAATTAGCGCTTCGTCAAAAAGCAGCAACGGGCCGGTAGTACCTATAATGCCTAGCGGTTGTCCAGAAATCGTATGGAATATAATGCCACAAAGTGCTGTGCTCAATAACGTCTCCGAAATACCAATCAGATTGCCTGTTTTTTCAGAGGCTAAACCACCGAATGTGATGGCCGTTGAAAGGCAGGCGAAGTACATGAAGATCGTAGCAGCCAGCGTTTGCGTATTGAGCCCATCGGTGATATCGCTTTTATACATAGGTAAACGGCGCTTGAGATCATTTCGCAGGCCACCCCACCATTTGTGTGTTTTTTCGAGCGGATTGATTTTCTTCTTGCTATCACTGTATTCCAGTTCAGGTTTCTTTTCAACAATTATTTTCGCTTCTTGTTTTATCTTCTCCTTCAATTCATTCTGCACCTATGTATGTATATATAGAGAAAAACCAAAGAATATTTGGATTAGTAATTGTCACCGTCCCAGTTACAAGTTTCATAAACTTACTGCCAACGCTTTTCGTTTGCGTGAACGAATCCAATCCTTCTTCGCTTTCAATTCCTCAAATGGCAAGAGATCTTGACGCTCCCATTTACCTGGTGGCAATACAATTGAATCATCCAAGAATTCGTTGATGGCCGAAAGTAGTTCTTTACGATCATCTGCCTTATATGCAATTGCATGAAACGATTCATTTGCCATAAGAGTGGCAATAGATCGGCCCACTTCATGATAGTCCAAGTCCAGTGTTGTTGGACCCATGAGTATGAACATGAAACGCACTGGCACGGGTACCTCGGTCAAGGTGGGCATGAGCACACCTTCGGCGAGACGTACAAATGCAATTGTTGGTTGTTGCAAAAAGTCTACGGCACCCACCTAAAGAGTACAAAGCAAATTACATACATACATACATACATTTTAAAACGTCATTCAAATAACAAAGTGAAATAATATTTTTTCGGGCGAAATGATTACAATTCAAGACGAAAGACTTAAATTCATACGGAAAATCCACCAAAGCTCTGCGCATTCATAGGCCTTTTTTTGGCCTCATGTACTAAGTTTGAAATGTTTTGCCTGGCTCCTTTTAGAATAAAGGTAAAAATGGGTACAAATTAATAAAATAAAATAGGTAAATGAATATAGAAAAATTTCGTGAGGAATATTTGTTTAGAATATTGTAGCTCATTAGTACTCTCAAATAAATTTTAGACGTCGGTATAGAATTAAATTATTCTAGAGAATTATGTGACAGAAAATTTCCCTTGCGGTCTTTTCAAACAAGAATGTTATGCAAAAGATGTGAAAGTTCACATAAGAAAAAAAAATATGTCCCTTAAAATATGCACACATTTTTTCTATGCATTCCTATTTGGCTTTGCGATGAACATATCGTTGTTGAAATGTACGAAGACCCTAGCCAAAAATACATTTTTTACAGGATAAGCAAAAAACTTAACTGTTAACCCATGTAATTCAATGAAGTTTATTCTTTTTATTAATATACGTATACAGTTGTTTACTATTTTTTATAATCTTTTTTTTTTTATGATTGTTAATTTTTTCTTAACGGCTCTTAAACTTGTACATCCTTTGTATCTATAAAAATTTTGTCTGACAATACCCCTAGTGAAATTTTCAGTCAAATAACTTTCTAGAACATTTCCACTCTCTAGCGGAGGCTCAAATTCACTTTATTCATACAGGTAATGAAACAAATTGTTGTACTAAATTATGCCGCGTTAAAATTTCCTATATGTACCTCAACTTTATAATTACTCAAAAAAATATCCACTTGGTGATTTTTTTTAATAATATTCGCTATGATTTTCCTTCAAACATATATTTTAATAGTGTTTTAGTAAAATAAATTTCGTACTTTAAGCAAAAAGAAGACATTAAAAGTTTCAAATTTTGTATGTATAATTAAAAAAGTCAACAAAGTTTTTTGAGATTTTAAAAAATTTTGAAAAATTTTGAAAAATTTTGATTATACAGTTTTGTGGGTCATTTAGTTGTAGCATGTTTCAAAAGCTTAGAAAATTCCGTTAATTTAAACCAAAAAAATTTAAGCGTTGCAATCACTCCGCCTCCAGGCAAAGAAATAATTCTGAAATTATTGCATAGTTAAATTTTAGTTTTCTAATTTCACTTACCAATACAGTCGTCGCTTCAGCACCTACTGGTATACGTTTGAGTATACTGTCATTTTGCAATTTCTGTAGATTCTCCTGCGAGGAAGAGTACATATCATCTCTCATGTCGATTTTTAATTCATTGCTACGTTTGCTGCCGCCGATTTCGCTAGCGGGCACTATCTTCGGCTTCTTGTCGTCACCGGAGAGGTTCTAATGTGGAAATTGTTATAAGAGTCATAAATGTAAAAATCGTATTGTTCAACAGTAGTAAAAAAAATATATTTTTTTAATGAATAATGTGAAAAAATTCAACTGAAATTAATAAAACTAAGCTTCTTGGGTACATTGGTTAGTTATCGTTTTCAAAAAGCATGCAGCAAAAGGGACCTTGAGCATGAAATAAAAGGACAAATAAAAAAGTGAGTAATCTCGATACATAAATAATCTTACAGAGAAGTCTAAATTAAGCCAATCTCAAAAATATTTAATACAAAAAGGCGGAATGTTTCATTTCACATTTCTAAGGTATTTACTCGGAGTTCTAACTATTTAAAAAGGATTTGGATATTCATGGTATATAATATGTTATTCAATTATTGAGTGATTTATTTTCTGTATTACCTTATATTTTGAACAAAAAATTAGACATAACAAACAGCTGGCAACAACTGTAACATTGTTTATTTGGAAATCTTCAACAAAAAAAAATAAAAATTCGATTGGAAGACAAAAAAAACAATAACAGCGAAAAAGGAACATTTATTTTTTCAGCTTTTTTTGGGTACCTACTGTACCTACCACATTTCTAAAGGTGGTGTGTCGCAACGAACAGCAAGAGAAATAGTAACAGAATTTTGTACATTTTTGATAGCGACAGCAACGGCAACAGAAACAAAAATTAATACTTGGACCTTAGTGGTTTCTATTCTTCGTAATTTGCCGTTATATGAGAGGGTGGCATAGCTGTTTTCCCACCCAGGAATCAATTATGAAAGGTTTGATCAGTAAACAGTTTTCTCGCTCCCTCTTGACAAAATCGGCTCCCTTAGCAAGGTGTTGTGTTGCCAAAACTTTGAAGTGAAACCAACATTCGTAGATCAAATATTTTTACGTTCTCTTTGAATAAAATATTAAAATTGCATCTGAGAGTTTTTGCTTAGGTAACATATAAACAACTTTTGGTAAGGGAGTGCCAAAAATCGAGTGTCGCTTTTGAGCAAACCTTTAATAATTGAATCATGGACGCACATATGTATATAATTTTCAAAATTAAGCTTATTGAGTTCAAATGCAAAGTGTGTAAAAAATTTGGTAGAATGGGATAAAGTTCTTTCGGCGATATACATTTTTATTCTAATGTAGGCCATTTTGCACAATTTGTAAACCCCAGTCTTTCTCTCTGCAATCCAATTCTGTATATAAAGTTTGGGAAATTGCCTTTACAGTTACTGAAATACCGATTTATTTATTTGTTTAAACAACCGGTATACGAGAAGTGGGCATGATGTATCTCCGAATTTGATAAATCACGAAATTATCTTTATTAAATTAAAATCTAAAGGGTGTACCAATTTTGGTAAAGTTTGTTCGGGTATTTTCAGATATATACCTTTATGGTTTAATGTGGGCGGTGGGCGAGGTTTCTGTCGGTTTTTAACTCCTTTAATATTTTGCATTGTGTGCAGCAAATTTTGTAGAGCTTGGCAACATAATTTCAGAGATGCATCTACTTCCTCTAAAGTGGGTGGTGCTAAGCAAATTTTTCAAAAAATAAAATAATGCCCAGCTCAATTCTGCATTTTAAATTTCTCAAAATACACGAGATGTACACTTCGAGATTACATATTCAATTGGAAATTGATGTTAGATATCAACACGAGAACCATAAATACTAAAAGATTTGAGAAACACATATTTTTTGTCCATATTACGATAAAATCATTCAATGTTAGACCAAATTTCAAAATGTTTACCAATAATTAAAAACTACATATTGTACATAAATGATTATCAAAAAATGGTTATCTCTTTTTTTATCAAGTTTGAGCTATTAGCATCTATTTAGCAAAAAAAAATGTTAATCGATGAAAAAAAATATTTTAAAAGTTTTGAAAACGAGAAAGGTGAGCATTTTCCAATAATCTGCAAAAGAGAATAGAGCTATTTTCAAAATCAAATATTGTAAACAATGTCCCTGTCTTGTTTTAAATACATTCACAGAGTTTCAGTAACAGTATGGCGATAGCAACAAAACATACATTAGATAAGGCCGTATTATTGAAACAAAAAAATCATCCACTATTTTGATCATTTTGGCCGCGTACGAAATGAGCGCTGATTTAAAGTAAACCCTCCATACGGAGACATATACATATGTAACTATTTATATTATTTTAAACATAATCATAACAGACGTACTAAGGCAGGCACTAAGTCTAAGCAAGAAAAGTGAAACTCGAAATCATTCCATAAAATAAACATTGTAACTGCATTCATAACGCGATTGAAATTAGTTATTTGCACTTTTAGCAACCTTACATGGGACCTTATACTTTTCAATTATTGACATCAATCAAGTGTGGTTTTGCTGGGTTGGAACTCATGCTTAAATATTCATGCAAAAACTTATTTTATTTTATTTAAGATGTTGCCAGCTTAAGCGTTGGATTAACATAGTTAGTTTCCGATCCTTTTGCGGTAGAAATTTTTCTGCTAAAACAAGTAACATTTTTCCTTTGAGAAAATTGTTTAGGGGACTTAGTCGCGTTTGTATGTATATCTTATTATTGTCTATAAGATGTGGTTTCTTCGCGGACAAATTTTGGTAAAATTAACAAATACTACTGCACCTTTCTTAGCGTTTCTTAGTTTCTGCCTATTCTTTATATATTTTTTTCGGAAATCCTTTATGGAATAAAATATAAATCCATTAACATTTTCGATTGTTAATTTATTTGTAAATTGTATAAGATTAATAAAATAGTATAGAGGCGGAGGTGGTTATGAGGCCAACCAAATTATAAAATAGAAAGAGCTGATGGCATTGAACGTAAAAATTTTTATTTTGAAAACAATAAACAACCTTTGGTTTTGTTAATAAACGTCAGTAATAAAATAGATTAAAAAAAACACTACCTGTTTCTGTTCTGAAGAAAAAACTAAATCAGCCTTATCCTGAGTTTCATTTTCGCCCGAAAGTTTTCATTTTTCACTTAATTTTTATTCATTATAAATTTCACACGGAAATTTTTCGCCTTCGAACATACTTTTCGCTTATCAGCAACACTAATTTCGGGCGAAAAATATAGCCATTTTCTATGAATTTTCAATATATAAGTAATAATATTATTTATAACCTGCCTATAAAAAACAATGGAGATTACTTTTATTATAGAAGCAAAACGATAAATAAGAACCAGCACGATATCCTTTTAAGTAGAATACAGGAAAAACTGGATTTTGCCAAAAGTTTTATGAGGGAGAATTGAGAGAATGTGGCAGAGTTGTGGAAGCAGCGGACATTTTAGCTAACTTCCGCGTGACCAACTTCAAAGTCTTTACCAATACCACTTTGCTAGCTACCCTCCGCAAAAAATGAAAAGAAGCGCCGAGTTTATCGATTAGCGGAATACCAAATTTATATATTGAATTTGGTAATGCACTGGTTAGCACGTCCAATCAATATGTAAATGCTTTTCTGTTTGTCTTTAATATTCCTACAAACGTACAATTAATTAGTCAATTACCTAAATGTGCCCTTTGATTAAATTTGATTTAAACAACAGGGACCTCAATATTTAAATTATTGTTTTTGGCTTTTCTCAAATTTATACTTTGACAAACAAAAACAGAGCTGTTAATTCAATTTTCGAATTTCACTCTTTCGAATTGTAATTTATTTTGGTCGGAACTCATAATAAGCGTATTCACTTCGGGCGGATGAAAAAATTAAGTGCGAATTTTTTTTCGGGCGGAACTCAAAATAAGGCTGAATAAATTTGTTCCTCCATTTCATTCTTGCAATAATCTTTGAAAAGTTAATATCATTCAAAATATTCTGCTGTTTAGTACTTCTCAAGTCATAATCACTCAATTTTTTTTTACATCATCAAATTCGCCAGATCTCTCAACCCCATAATCCTCCTCCGCTCTTGGACGTAAAATCCATTAAAATCCTGATCATATCTAATGAGTATAGCGATGAGACTATATGATAAGACCGGACCGAGAGAGCTGTGTAATACCACGGAACATGAATTATGAATAGAAATTTCGATAGGGATAGCTGCCACTTGACAGCTGGTAAATGACATTTCGTTTTGAAATTTCTGTTCGGTAAGCATTGACAAATCATTATGGAAAGAATGACGGCGCAACAACGTTTACAAATTATGGAAATTTACTTTAAAAAACAGTGTTCTGTTCGCCAAACTTATAGAGCACTTCGTGAATTTTATGCCCTACATAATCGAGGATCAGAGCAGTTTATTCGTCGAACTGTTGACAAATTTCAAACAACATTTACTCTACGAGTACTCGATGAAAAATCAACAACAAGACAAAGAACTGTACGTACAGAAGAAAATATTGGTGCTGTAAGTGATAGTGTGGGAGAAGATCCGAATTTGTCTATTCGCCGCCGTGTTCGACAAGTTGGACTTTGTCCATCCACAACATGGAAAATTTTGCGTAAAGAAAAGTAGACTGATTGCATCCGATTCACCAGAGCTAGTCGTGGCGGACATATGCCAGAAATCGTTTTTAAATATTAAATGTTATGAAAATATCTTTCAAATAAAAAAAAATCATTTTTTATGTGTTTTATTTCAATTTAAAGTTCTATCAGTCTAAAAAAACACCCTTTATATAAATCCCCCTAAATCCGACACTGCTTCATTGTAATCCTATTAATACGTAGTAGATAATATTTTTACTTCATGCTGCAAATTATAAATTTTAAGTAACTTTCCCAAGCGGGCAACGAAAATTAGCAAAACTTTTCTGTGTATGTGTAAATGATTGATGTCAAGCATCTGAACGTGCAAGATCCTTTTAGTGGTAACTATCAGTACAAATTTAGTAATTTCTCAGAAAAACAACTAATTATCGCGTAAACAAGATTGAAAATAAAAATTAAGATTTTGTTTTAATTTTTTTTTGACTTTACTCCTAAATATGACATGGTAGAGTGCCGACGATTGGTATTACTGCTTTTGTCGAGGCCAAAGGAAATCGATGTTGGCGGGGCACTTAGCGTTTCACACACAGATCGTCGCTTTTTCGTATTTTTACCGTTGGTAAGATGTTGTTGTTGATTTTGAATTTCGCCGCCCATCCAAAGCAACTGCAACCCAGATGTGAGTGTGTTTGTATGTATGCAATGTTCGCATAGAATTTGTAGTACAAAATGTTGTGAGTTTGAAAAAACAATGGGTTTTTGGTAGATTTAAATTTTTTTTATTATTTGCCAATTATTATTGGTTTGGCGTGAAAAATTAATTGTATAATTTTTTTTAGAAAACAAAAATATAGGTAAATGAATGATTTGAAGATAAACACATTTAAATATTTGAAAGAGAAAGAGAAATGATTATTTTTTTTTATATTTTATATATACTCTAAAAATTGCTCAGAAATTTATTTAAAGATTCTTTTTTTTAAACAAGGCACAAAAGAACTTTAATATTTGTTGCTTAGTGTTGTGCATATATATTGTATCATGTAATTTTTTCAAGTTACATAGTTCTATTTTTATATCCCTTTTTTCTATTTTATGATCAAACTCAGATAATAATCGTATTTTTTATTACATTAAGCACAACTTATTTTCAAAGTTCGATTTTGTAGCTATGTATACTTCAGTAAATGATCTACTCGTTTCGTGCAAGGTGGTCATAACTCAAATAGGCAGATATTTAAGCGAATGCACTGCAGAGCTTTAACTACACTTTTGTTCAGATGGAATCCTAGCAGTGATTAAGCCAAATCTTTACAAAAATATATTAACATATTTTAACAGAACTTAAAAATTAAATCCAAAAGTTATTTTTACAATCAACTTCGCATTCAGTATTTTGAGTTATGACACTCTTACAGCGAGCAACACACAAAGAAATATAATTATAATAGAAAAACTTTTTTGTAACTTTACTGTTTTGGTAATCGCAGTTGCTACTTTATGGCCATTCGTCTGCGGTGATTTCTGTTTTTACGCACACACACAATACATGAATATGGTTACAATAGTCGAAAAGGATGTGCAGATTTGTTAGTTACATATTTCCAATTGATGTTTGATGTTATATGCATATGTGCATGAGGGGGTAGAGTTATGTATATTGTATGACGATAGTTGTGCCAATAACATGATAATAAAAATTTACGGTTGTCCAATATTTTCGGTGGCATGAATCAGCGCGACACCATTGACGATTATTATGTAAAACGTAAATGCATTAGAGTGGAAGCAGAAAGAGAAGGGGAGTAGATATAATGTTCTGTATGGATGATTTCGTCTAGGTAATTAGTAGTAATGCAGAATTTAAATAAATAATTTGTGATATATAGATTTTCTAATAAATGAAATGTATTTGCGGAATTTAAATCCATTATTTGTGATACATATTTATTCATACAACCACTTAAACTCTGGAAATATACAGGGACACTTTCATATTGCTCCATAGTGTTGAGTCCATGACTACAAATCCCATTCAATTAAAAAATTATTTTTGCAAGATTTACAAATGACCAGCAACGGATTGGCAGATTACGTGAATTTCTTGTTTTTACCTTCGACCCGCCACGGCCGCAGTGAACAAATCAATCGACCTACAGCCGCAGCTCCCAGCATATCGCGCATCACTTTGCAGCAGGTAGTAGTAGTAGAAGGCATCCGCGAGCCCTAGGAGCTGAACAGATTAATCTCCAGCACTGCAGGTTGGGAAAGTATGATTTGTTGCAGTTTCTTGTTGAGAAGCAGCTAAAAGTATCCCTGGCTGGTAGAGAGTAGGATCACATATGTATCAACTATCAGAGATTTCTCTCTACTCACACCACCGACTGGAGTTTAAGACTCGGAGCTGCATACTACCAAAGAAAGATGCCAACATTTTTCTTCTTCACCAATTTAGCAATTCAGATTTGTCAGTGCCAATGTGTGTGCAGATGGGAATGGTCTGCATAAATCCTCTTGCCCTGCTATATGCCGTACGCCGAGGTCGATCTGGATACTCGGAGATTTGCCCTTGCCTGCCGTGCGGCGACAGCTATTAGAAGAAACTTTTTTTCAATAATTTTTTTTGTTACTAGCCGCAGCCATGATTTGAACCCGGGACTCACCGGATGTAGTGCGCACATGCTACACACTCGGCTACGGTGCTGTTTATAGTGGCTTTAAAAATAATCTCGGCAAAAATATGGTGGACATTTTCGTCGGATTATTTGCCACAAAGTTCGGCGTAGACTAACAAGACAAGAGTGCATCGATAAAGTAAAATCATTACACGGCAAACAAGCAACAGTTTTAGCACCGTAAGAACTGGTATAATAAACGTTTGAATTTTTGTGCCAAAAAATATTGATGTTGTGCGCGAAATGATTTAGCAGATCATCATGTCGTCACATACTGTGAGATTGAGTGGCATTAGCTTGATTAGCATCAATAAAACTTTGTATGACGACCTTATGGTAAAAAACTGTTCCCATATAATTTAAACAACAATCGCCGGAGCTTTCTGAATCGAACTGAATAAAAGTGCTTAGAAAAGGTGTTCGAATGAATCCTAAAGTTATTGTTCATCAAGAATATTTTGAAGAGCAATGAAACCGAGTTCAAACACAAATGTGCTTTTCCATTGCCAGATGAGCAATATAAATAGCAACCCTCGTACCACCGCTATGCAGCTAAGAATGCTTCGCGTCTTAGGTCGTCTAAAAGACTGGGAATAATGGATATGAGTTTAAACCGAGT
Organism: Anomoia purmunda; assembly: GCA_951828415.1. NCBI lineage: Eukaryota > Metazoa > Arthropoda > Insecta > Diptera > Tephritidae > Anomoia > Anomoia purmunda. The sequence continues at coordinate 41,375,805 of OX639996.1, forward strand.
CGGGGTGGAATACGCAAGATGCAACTAAGTCAATACCATGGGCTCTGTCACTAACGTGAGTACGATCTACTAGAGCAGTTCGTTTAATCTAACCTAACCTAGCCTAGAGGTCTCTCACAGCGCTCAAAGTTTATCATGTATTTTATATGTAAAATAATAATAATTTTTCAATTATTATTATTTTTCATATAAATCGTAAGGAGACCTTGAAAATCAATAATTTTTAAAGAATAATACTCAGTTATATATCTATCCATTTTTCAACACTATTTGTTTTTTATGGTTACATTTTTGCATTTTTTATGTCTAGCAATGCGGTGAAAAACATGAATTGAATTAAATAGGTGGTATGGAAATCAAAGCGAATAGCCTCCTGAATTATGCAATATTTAATAATTAGTGAACCAGAATCAATGATATATGTATGAAGGTTTATGTGTAAATAATTTCGCATGGTGACTACATTAGCAGTATTTAGACAAATGAAAGTAAGTGCATACATAAATATTCATAATTATCGGTTGGTAAGTCGCCTTTAAGCCCTGTGCTTTTTGGTACCTACATACATAAGTACCAAAATAAGTTTACACGTTTAATACGTATTCGTACATACATACATAAATAGTTTCGTAATCAAATTATTTATAGAAATTCAGGTATACGTAAATATTCACTTTGCAGCTTACCTGTAAACTGGTGTAGCTGCTATATTTCCGCTTCGTAAAAGGAAAGCCGCTTTGATGTTCGTTCACGTGTCGGTGACGCAACAACAATGAGCGCATAAGCGCCGGCCTTTCTTCAGCATTAATTAGATCTTCGACAACCATCTGTACAAGTAAAAATAATGCAATATATGCGAAAACTTGACATTTCAGCATTGCTCACCTGTTCTACAACACGATATGCTACAGCTGGCAGATCCTTCTCATTCAAATCGAGCAACACAACACCTGTCTCCAAGCAGCGACGCAAATTGAGCAACGAGTGGAAGGAAAGGGAAGCCACGTGCGGTTTACCCCAACGATCGGAACCTTCCTGAACATCCTCTTCGTACTTGATCCAACGCGCAGTCTCTTTCCATTCACGATCCTCACCAAGGCCGGTGAGTTCATCGAGTTGTACGAAAATCTAAGCAAAAGGCATTCAATAAAATGTTGTAGAGTCAGAAATGAAAATTTTCGGTTAGCTTGTAATCGTATTATTTACCTCATGCGGACTATGATCGTAGACCTTCTTCAATTGCAAGCCGGCCACACTAATTTGAGGCAGATCGCGTAACTTTATTGACGAATGATGGATTTTGTGACGTCTGAGCGCACGTGGATCATCGGAACGATGAGATCTCAATTCATTGAGATCAGCTTCCTATTTAAAGAGAAAAGTTATTAGAATATTGATATGTAGAGAAAAGTATATGCCGTGTGAAACAACCTGTGAAACTGGCTGTTCTGTCTAAATTTGCAGTTTATAGAATTTGATAGCAATTAATTTATGTTTGTTCATTTCAATTTTTATTAAAAAAAGTGAGAGAAAAGCACAAGGAATAAAGCAAATAATGAGTGAGTTAATTTTTAACAACAATTTGGTGAATGTTTTCTGTGTTTTAGACTATTTCGACCTTATTCACAAAAAACTGAATTTTTTAAAAGTTATCTAGTAAAATAAGATTATTAAATATTTAGGCTTCCATTCCTATTCACAATTAGTAAATCGTGACGCAACAAAAACTCACAAATAACGATTGCAATATTTTTATAAATCATCTAAGGATCATTACTTGTTATATGGAGTGGTGAAGTGAAGAATGAAATGGGTGATTTTTCTCACAATATTCCCAACCTTACCCACGCTAAAACTCATTTTTTATCAAAATATTTCTCACAATCAAAGAAGTTATAAAAATTTGCCAAACTTTCATCAAAATTCCAAACTTTTTAACGAGCTTTTGTAAATTTCTTGTAGGCAGTTTATAGTCTTCTTTAATAATAAAGTGTAAATTTGAAGAGATTCACAGTGCAAAGTGTACAGCTGTATTAACTGCCGCTATTATTTAATATGCTCTATTCAAATAAACAAAAACTACAATAACCTCTTTGCCAAGGTTGTGAACAGCTGTATATGGAGTTAAATCTATTTTTTTTGTTTTTCTGTTCTATATTCCAGTATTGAATTAGTTATGTTTTTTTATGAAATCCTATACTAAGACTAATGAAAACTAGTTAGTTTTAGCAATTAATGAAAATTTGACCTGATCTTGCATACTTTTGGAGTGAAAATTAGTATTGTTTCTTTTCGATCTTCTGTTTTTTGACAGATTGAAAAATCATCCCTGAACGGAAAATCGTTGCAATATATGTGCATCAGAATTAGTATTCACTAATTTTAATTTAAAAAAAAAATCATTATATTTTCTTTATAAATGGCATTCTTGAACAACCTACCCTAAATACACACATACATATACATATAGCTATTTCCGAGTACTTAACAAACACTATGGAAGAAAAGAAGATTTTAAAACCCTTGGATAGCTTAGCAAACCTATAATCAATAGAAAATTTCATACAGAAATTGTATTGGCCTATAAAAAGGATTTTTGATACAAAATTGTTAATTTTCATGTTTCGTAGACAAATTATTAACTAAATACGCTGTAGGAAATAACAAAAAAAAATTGTGTGGAAAATAAACATAGGTTTCTTGTGTGTTATTTTTCTAACCGTTGCGTTTTATTGAGTTCGCCGTAAGAAATAAACCTGGGTGTTTTGTAAAGTGACCATGTATAATTTTGAAGAGTTTTCTGACACTTATTTTCTACAGCGAATGCTGACCTAATAAGCACTTGGTTCGCTTACTTCGTTTTGCGTGCTGTTAAAAATTAATAGAATTGTACTAAACTGTATGAAAGTTGGCCAAATGACAGCATTCTTTCAATTGCTTGAGGCACTTTATTAGCTTTTAGAAGATGGGGAGAGTTCGTTGCTTTAAACGAATTGTACAAAAAATCACCAAATTTGTGAAACTACAATGAACGAACTTACTTTAAAATGGCAGGCTCACTGCTGCATTCAAAGTAAAGTAAAGCAAAACAAAGCGAACAAGACAAGCAAAACAGGGCTGATGTGGATCAACACCTTAATGCAAAATTTCGGAAGAATTTAGAGGCGTGTTTACATTGATATATATTTGTATCCACGTACATATATTCCCAGTATTTTATGTTTGCCGAATACAAAGCGTAATGTAAGACAGCCAAATTTATTGCACTTTCGCTAGTAGCTTTTTTTTTTATTACAACAAATTTAATCAACTGTGCGATGGAAAATGAAATAAGAAATAATTTCCCCTAACCTCAGATAACAGCATGGTATGTATATTAAGAGGCGTTTTCTCGACTACGTGATAAAATTTGTATCCTCTTTAAACGCATTTTCGTTTTCTTAAATTTAACAACTATTCACTAGTGTTAAATAAATATAAATATATATCTATAATATAATATAAATATACAAATAGATATTAAGAGAATTAAACCGAATTTATCCCTTCGACAAATTTAGCTGCCGGTTCACATTAACAGGTCGTCGAGAAAACGGCCCTAACTCCAATAAAAAATAATTATAGAAATAAGAGGATAAACGATTTAAAGGGCTACTTCAAGGGACCCATCTTTTGTATGGGTTATAGCAATTTTCTTCTAACCAAAAAGGCACATTATCATTTATATAAATAGTGATATTTTTTTATATACCGATAAATATTATTCCATCTCTCAATATTTGAGATTCCAATCTATTTATCAAAATATTGACATTTAATTATATTGCAATAACAATAGCTTTTATTAGAAATAAATTTCCCTGCTCTAATATTTTTCCTCAAATTTGAATACTTAAAACGCTCAAACTACATAACAAGCTTTGCCAACATTTTTTGTGAATAAGGTCGTTGGTAATTTGATAGCAATTTATATGAAATGCTAACTACAACATAAAATTTTAGCGATTTCACTTAGCACAATATATTTATGTATTGTACATAATTTACCTCTAATGTGGTATCCTCCGGTTGCACGGATACCTTGCGGACACCGGCCTCGCCATTCTCCTCGACCACTTTTTTATTCTCCACGCTGTCTTGATGGGAAAATTTACGTTGTCTATAATACTGATGGCGGCTGTAGTGAATAAGGTGTACAAACAATTAGTATGGAAAATAAAAGTGTTTAGTATATACATACATACATAGGTATTGCAAAATACTTTAGTACAATTGCATAAATATGTATCAACAAGTAAAGGAGAAAATTACCTTCTTCGTCGTTTTCGTTCATGTATATTGTCAGCGGGTTGTTCATCGTAGACTAAAATGGGCGGGGAGACTACAGCCTTTTTCTTGCCAAAATGTACTTGCTTCTCCTCAGCGGAGTTATCCTAATAAGAAAAGAGTAAATAAGGTGTTAGTAAATTTTTATGTAGGTTTAAATTTACATAGTAAATATGAGTAAAGTAAGTAAATTGTGGGGCATAATTGAAAATTAAAGATGCGTGGGATGATCATAAATGAAGAATATACATTAAATTTTATTTGTTTGCTAATTTTGTTGAATTTAAGCATATTTTTCAAGGGGGCATATTTATCAGGATGTATCGTACTAATGCAGTGATGCTAATTTGTAAAGTGGCTTACGAAGTTGTACGCTTACTTAGACAAACGTGAGGAAGTAAATTATATGGATGCATGAGGGCTTATTACGATCTGTGGCTTATGCTTTGAATTAGATATAAATGCTTTGCCAAAACAAACACCTACATTAAAGGATTATAGCACATCTTGATCAAAGTTAATATGATACGAATTTCTTTGGTTCGGGACAGCGCTGTTAAAGTGTGATTTTTAAACACAGTAACGGCACAACTCGACACGCAATACGTATTTGTGTGTTGGCATTTGATATCTTGAAAACCCCATTTGCAAGATGGCGTCACGCAAATATGATCATTTTATTAAAACAATAAATAAAATAAATACATAATAATTCACAGTTCAACAGAAACAAGCTCAATTTTAGGTTTCATATTAAAATTCCAACGACGTTGCCTCCACGAAGTTTTCACACAAATGAAAAGGTAGTTGTCAAAGAACGAAAATGACAGCTGATGGCAAGCAATAGTTATGGAGCAATATCATCTGCCATATATTGCTGCCATTGACCGATATGCTATCTCCATTGGCAATGTATAACCAAATCTGATTAACAAGATATACACATTAGCCTGTCGATTTGCCAAGTAACCCAGTTAACGACAATATGCTTATTTGAAAATTAATCCATGAAGCAATAATGTGAATATAGGTATAGGAGTTTTCTGCGATTAACCCATTTGTATGCACATTTTTTGGTAATATGTTTGAAATATAAATTTAAACATTAAAATTAATTTAGCCGATTAGGAACACACTAAACATAGCTATGATGCAAGGAAGGCGATGTAAAACTCATTTCCACACAACTAGTTGTGACCTATGCGAAGCACAAAAAATTTTTTTTATCTAAAAGCAGTTATATCTGATGTTGCAATTTACCATTCAAATATACTATTTATTTCAACAGAAATTATTGGAAAATAGAGAAGGCTGTAACAAATTCAATATGGTGGTATGTTCCTATGTATGTATATCGAATTTTAGGGTAAGATATTTTGTTTGTTTGCGACATTTTACGAGTATATTACTGTGACTTCAAAATATTTTTCACTATAAGAAAATATTGAAAATTATAAATGTTCATTTCCTTATCTAGATTTTACCTAACAAAAATTAATAAATTTGAATTAAATGTATTATTATATTATAATAAAAGTGTAGTAGAGTCGATTCTGTACATTGAAAATTCTTCAAAACCAGTTTCCAGTTACAAATTACTTTCCCAAAAATGGGCAGAATATTCCCAAAAATTTATTAATTTTTACTACTAATATAGTATTATACCATATGAAGCAAATTAGTTGAATTTTAAGACATAAGGTCATGTTCTGAAAGTCAAGCGATTGGCAAATATTTTTAATCACATCTTTTGAACTGAGTGAATAACTGGGAGTACATTTGGACAGAAGAATGATTCGGAAGACCCATATAAAAGAGAAGCAGAAACAGCTCAAATTAAAAACTAAAAAATATACTGGCTTTTAGGTCCGCAATCGGAACTGAGCCTCGAAAACAAAGCACGGCTCTACAAGGCAATCCTCAAGCCCGTATGGACGTATGCAATGCAGCTGTGGGGGACGGCGAGTACCTCTAACATTGAAGTCCTCCAAAGATACCAATCAATGACGTTAAGAAGTATTGCGGATGCTCCTTGGTATCTAAGCAACATCGAAATTCACAAAGACTTAAATGTACCTTATGTTAGAGACGAAATCAGCAAAGCATCTCGAAGATACCTAGATAGACTGTCTTACCGTGAAAACTTAATGGCAATTAATTTACTAAACAATAATAGTATTAGACGCCTGAAAAGAGTTCATGTTTTGGACCTTTCAACTAGATTTGAAGAAGTATAATTAACTTAAATTATAGCAAAATAAAAAACTGTTTGCACTATATATTGATTGGTCTCAATAGAGTACCATCAATCCTGCCATGATTTTTGTATTTATAAAATTTGCTGATTGTCAACTGATAGATTGCAAATCAAATATATTTCTACAAAAAAAAAAACATCTTTTGAACTGAGTGAATATTTTATATTCAGCATCAGGCATGTAATATAAATAGTGTCAAACTTTAAATACTTTGACTAAAAATCTTTAAATAGATTTTCCAAATCGCTTTCATATTTTTCAAATTCCGCGACTTCTCTGATCTATTTGTGCAGATACACAACTCAAAATTTTGCCGCAGATCAGTTGGCTAGGCAGGTGACTTGCCCCTGATAAACTTGACCCAGAAAACTGGCATATCTTTATGTATGTATCGGCTAAGGTCAGTTGGGACACGGAATCCTATTGATCGAGGTTAGAAATTGCAGCTAAAATGAAATATATACCGTTCTTTCATTAGCTTAGTGCTCAATATCGGAACTGGACACCGTAAAATGCGGTCCTATGATTCCTGCCACAGCTGCAGATCTAGGCAATGCAGACTTAGGCAATGCATTTGCCTTCAGTTTTCCTTATTTTAATTAAGACCACAAAATGGTTAAATTTAAAGGCAAGATCAAAAGCTCCCCACTGACGCGAGTTATTAACCCCTTGAGCGGAAGTTGCATCCATATTCACACCTACGCGTTTTATCCACAAATTGGAATTGATAGATATTTCAGCGTAGTTAAGTTATGGAATAAAATTAAAATTTTTTCTATTATTAATGTTATGTCCATTAACATAAAAAAAAATTTAAAAAAAATTGTATATCAATTAATTATTTTCCAAAAGCATCCTAAACTTTATCCTTTTCTCTGGTATTTTTTTTGTAGTCCACGTTGGCTCGGATTATTTCGTTATTTGCAAATTCTATTATTTTCTCCTCATCAAAATACATAGAGAAATTTTCACCAACAGCGAAAAAAGCTTCATGCAGGGGAATCCTTTGCCGCATCAGGCAATCCCTCTAAACGCAATAAAAACAAATTACCGTGAATATTCCGCTATGGAGGCGAAGAATTTCCGGCCGAGTATGAAGCATGGTGAAAAAATGCCAGAAGCTGGCGCAGATTGTGCCATAGTGTAATGATATAAAGTGCGCCAGATAGTTGACGTGCATTGCAAAAGCTTTTTGCCGCAATACGTACACACTAAAAATTATTGTTATGTGTGTTTTTGGGCAATGAATCTTTGTTTCCCGGCATGTCTTTTCTTTTTTATTTATTTATTCAAACAAATATTCACTAAGTGGGTTAAAAAATTACTGGAGAATGAAAAAAATTACAAAATATCGGACACACTTTATATCATTATACTACCGATTGTGGTTCCGCTAACGTCCTCTTGAAAACTTGTACATAATATGCTGTTTTTTTTTCGTTTTTTGCTACGTGGCAACCAAGGCGAATTTATAGAAGGTGATGGCATAAGAGTAGCTGATTTGATTTTTATTATTCACCTACATGCATTTTGTTTTTGCTTTTGCGTATGAGCTTTCAAAAGCCGTAAAAGCAAAATCAAAATGTATTTAAATTTTGACAAGTCTTACGCAGAAACAAAAAACAAAATACATAGGAATTTCGTAGTTGTATTTATAACACCACCTTGTATGGATTCGCCTTGGTAGCAACAGATGTTGTTTACAAACACCGTGGATGTATATTTTCTCTCAGTCATGTGTACTCTTTTCGACGTGTATAACAGATTAGTGTGTATTCTTTTTAACATGTATAACAATGTCCTTCCTTCCCAGCTCTATCCGCTAGTAAACCAGTTGTTGCGTCACAGCTCAGTTACTCTACCGAACTGTTCAGCCGCTTATTCGGAGCAATTGTGAATTTGCAGCTACCTGAACCTGAACCAACCTAACCTATAGCCCAGAATATGATTAAACGCACCAGTGATCTTATGGTTCCATTTCTACTGCAAATAATAACGTTTTCCATTTCGCTTGCATTCGTTCTTTTTATATGCCCTATAGGTCGCCTCTTTTTTCCGATGTTTCGATGATATTTGACATATCAATGTATTTTTTTAAAAGCAAAATTCTACATATTTTTTTACGCATATTATAAAGGCGAATTCATATAAGGTGGCGTTATAAGTACAACTACCAAATTCCCATGTATTTTGTGTTTGCTTTTGCGTAAGAGTTGTCAAAATTTACCTACGTTTCGTTTCTGTTTTTACGGTTTTTGAAAGCTGATATGCACAAGCAAGGCGAATTCATATAAGGTGAAGTTCATCAAGCAGCTGATTGAATTCGCTTGGTAAACGTTAAGTAAAAGTTATGTGTTTTTTCTAAGCCATACTGTCATTGTGCATATAATTTATTAGTGTAAGTTTTTTGTACGTATAACACCACCTGAAATGAATTCGCCTTCACAAGCAAAAAAAAAAAAATACGTGTGGCAAGGCGAATTCATATAAGGTGAATTTATTAAACCAGCTGATATCTCTTCTTCCTCTAAATTTGTACTTTTCCTTTACCCATGACATCCTAAAACCAAAAACTAAAGGCGTCCATTCTTCTATTCTCCTTTATCGTGACCTCCTAAAATTTAAAAATCCGTGTGTGTGCGTTATGAATTTGTCTTGCCATCACCTTATATGAATTCGCCTTGCATATTATCTTTTATTTTTATGCTTGAAAGTGAATTCAACAATGAATGCTGTGAAATAATAAAAATTCAGTGGGTAAGGATTTGAAGTCCCTAGCGATTGAGCGACAAAACTAGGTAATAAAATTAGAATTAGGCGGATGCTACGCTTTCAATATTTATATATTTGGATGGCAAAGAGTTACATCGTAAATTATTTCAAAATGCAATCTGGGTCATTCGTAAAATATTGAAACTGTAGGGTTGATTTGTTTATCTGAAGTACACCCTATACAAGATATCGCACGTAAAAAGGGCTCCACAGTGGAAGATAAATGTGAATATGGATTTTCATGATTTTGATTAGTAAATCCAAATATCGTAATAAATATTAAGCGTCTAGCCTCCGCCATACAACTGTAATTGGTGATTTCGGTATTTTCTAATTTTTTTCATCAACAATCTACTTATAATTAGAGTGTTTACTTACCGAATGATCACCGTGTCCAGCGCGCTCGGATACTAATGGATAGTCTTCGGGTATGTCATCGTAGTTTTGTGGATTAATGGGATCAGTTGTGCTTTCATATTCGGAATCCTCTTCAATATTAAGTTCACTTTTACGATGCACTGTAATGATAATAGGTAAATCTAGATGATTTTCATTGTCATCAATAATTATTGAGTTCATAATCATAAATATTTTTTGTTTTGCTAATTTTTATTTATTTATTTATTTTAACACTTTTATGCTTAACTTGCGTTTGTAGAGAAATTGTTTCGTTTTGTCTACTCATATAATTTTGTTTTTGTTTCCTACATTGTGATTTTAATTTTTTGACTTTTGTACTTCACACCGACTTTTTGTAACATTATTGTTTTCTTTAAAATGTGAAAAACATTTTGCAGCTACCATTACTTACCATTACTCTGCTTATACGAACCAATCGGTTGATTCGCGTCCTGAAATGTCGTTACATCGAACTTTTCCTTGTGCGCACTTGGACCGGCGAAAACTTTTTCCATTTCCGAATCCAAGTATACCTCGTTTGGATCCTCATTCCCGGTGGACTGTAATAAATTGAAAACAAAAAGTAAATATTTATTACATTGCTGATAATTTTCGGTATAAGAATTACAATTTACATATTTACAAATTTATATAGGATCTAAAAAATTTGTCAGCTCTCAGCAGCCGCAAATCTGCACGCTATTAAATACCAATGGGCGGAAAATAAATAGCAGCCGTAAGTCACAGTGCACACGACAAGACAGATGAAGCCTAGCCAGACAAAAGATGAATTAAATCAAACATTGACTATTGTGAAGCTCGACGTTCTTCATCAAGATGTGTCTGATGATGTGAATGAAGTTGCCTTATTGTTCGTACGTATGTACATGCATATCTATGTATGTATGTATGTGTGTACATCCAAACACGAGTGCATTTCAATAGATTGGCGTTAACTTGCCTGAGTGCAATATTATTAGTGAATTTCAATTGAGTGAATGGCAGGGGACGCATATAGTAAGTCACATGACTTCTATTTATTTAGCAGTGGAACCGACTGTCTGACACGTTGCTGACTCCTCGTAACTGTTTGTTTACATTCGCTTAATTCATTCGAAGGTAAATATCTCTGCGGTTAGTACTTAAATTTTAAATGGTTGCGTGTTACATAAAAATGCTATAAATTTTATAAATTACACAAAACATATGTATTTATGTACATACATACGTATGAACGTATTTTCCGTGAAACCAGAAAAAGAAGAGCTCAAAATAATTTTTAAATACTACAAAACTTACTAAAGGGTAATTCACGATATGTGGCATTTGGTCTTATAAATTGTAAATATTGTAAAATTTGTATTTTTTGATCATTGCAAAAACAATTGCACTTTCAAACGCTAGATATACAATGCAAAATTTATTTGCTAGTCAGAGATGATAGCCAAGTCATATACAAACATTGAATAAAATAAATATATAAATAACTGAAACGTATTCAGTAAGGTGCTGGCCAAAACGAGTTCATATCAGGTGGTGTTATAAGTATAAAAACAAAAATTTACGCTAACAAAATATACCCGCAGTGACAGTATGGTTTACAATAAACACATCATTTTGAGTTAACATTCACCAAACGAATTCAATCAGCTACTTGATCAACTTACTTTATATGAATTCGCCTTGCTAAATGTATTTGGTTTTTGGTATTTGGCGTGACAATTGCCAATTGCAGTCTAAGGCGAATTCGCTGAGCGAATTGAGAAAGAAAAAACCAAACAAATACAAAGTGGCGAGCAAAACGCTCGAATTTTATTAATTCTAGGAAGGGTTTTCATGATAAATTTCGCTTGTTCATTTTATATACAAATCTAGTTCATACTATAATAAAATCCCCGTCACTTAATGTTTCAAACTTGATAAAATGTTTATGAAAACTCAAAAACTTCTCATAAAAATAAAAATGTTTAGAAGAGCTCAACGAAAATTTTCAAGTTTGCAGTTTTATAGTTTATTTAATTTTAGTATAAAAAGATTTCAACGACAAAATGAAAAAAAAAATATATGTAAAATATATTTTATTTCAATCCACTACAAACTTTTATTTTACTAAAATTAAATAGGCTATAAATCTTCCTACCCAAAAATGCCTTAATATTTATTTCCACAATCCCTATACAAAGGCAAGGCGAATTTAAATGTAAAAAAATTAAATCAGCTGCGCTTTTGACGATACTTTCTATAAACTCGTCTTTTTTACAAAAGTTTTTCCTAAAGTTAATTGCGACAATTTGATTGAGAAGCAGCTGAGTGAATTCGCTTGCTAGACTGAATGTCAAAACATTGACATTGTGCGAACACTTTGTTAGTGTACATTTGTGTTGTTGTACGCTTAACACCACCTGATACGAATTCGCCTTGGTTATAAGAATAAACAAATTTAATCAAAAAATATTATCAGTGGTTTGTGCTTTGAATGTTCTCCGAAATTATAGCCACTTCTCCTACAAGTCTAGAGTTTTACGCCGACTCCGAACAGCGACCCAATGAATCTCAATTCTGTGTGTCAAACTTGAACAAATTATCTTCAATATCTACAAAAAGAGAAAAAATTGCGCTCTTGTGATTTTCTCAAAACACCGTTAGATATGTGACGTGAATATTAGGCGGCAATGTGTATACGAAATTTCGTTGAGATATCTCAATATTTACTTGAGTTATCTTATCCACACTCGGGCGGACGGAAAGACAAACGTAGCTTAATCGATTTTGCTTTTGCTTCTGAAAATTTTAGTATCTACATATATTTATGTATTTAACTATCTGGGTTGTATTATGCTGTTACAATACGTTTGGTTAAATCCAGTGCACTCTAACAAATAACACAATAATCACGGCCTTTGTTAAGAAACCATTTGGTTGCTCGCGCCAGACAAGTTATCCGGTTAACTTAATTTTTCTTCCAAAAGGACATCCGGCTCTTAGTGCTTTTATAGATAAATTCCAACAACACTATCGTCCCCGCCGATTAAGGAAAAGTATAAACGCGGCTAGAATTAAATCGACTTATTCCATCCGTGGCATAGTGAATGCAAATTTTGCTAAAACTTTGACGAAAAAAGTAACTTGCTCGAAAACTTCGTCGGGAATCGACCTTCCCACCACGTGAAAAGGTTTGGGACAGTGAACGTTGCACTCATAGGCAAAGTAAGGTTCTAATGTTGACGCTAGATTTGAATTGTTACAAAGCGTGTTTTACAAAAAAAGTGTCGTTTATTTAGTGTGATTTCTTTCCAAGTGGTTCACCAATATTAAGTTTCTTAGGCGTGGCAAAAATATGTAGATGTATATTCCTAATTTTTGCATCGTCGTTGAAATAATACTTGTGGTGCTTTTATGTCAAGTAGTTTTACTGTGAAAAAACTACAATTTATTCTATCATTAATATATTATAGATTTTTTTCTTTTAAGCTAGTTAGGGAAAATTTATCAAAAAGTATATATGTACATATATTGTTTGTAAATACTTTGTGCACCAGCAGAAGTGTGTCTTGGACACTCATTGCAGCACCCTTTGTTCTTATGGTCTTACGCATAAAAAATAAAGTAAGTTGAAAGACCTTTATAAAGTGACATTTTTGTGCAGATTTTCGATTCGTCAAACAGTTTAAGTTTTTGTCTTAAATTTTGGTGTTTTCGTTAGAAATTTCATTTAAATATGATCTAGTGAAAAAATACTATAATTCTATGCTCGTTTCCGTTTTCCTGCTTGGCATGAAGACGAACGGTACACTACTTCTACTTTTGTTTGATCCACATGCACACATACATACATACATATATGAAAAATGGTTATGCACGAAAAACTAACAACGTTATACGAGACAACTCCTTCTATTTTTAGAAGCGTATAGCAGTGTACGTCATTGTTTTCGACCCTGCAGTCAGCGATGGTGGTATGCGATACCCTTTGCATATACACATGGTATATATGTATGTACATACATACATACATATATGAGTTAGTGTTTACCAAGCATCAACTATACATAGTAATGGGTGAAATATGCAATGCAACTCAAGTAATGAATTCCAAAGTGTCAGTAATTGTCTTCAATAATAATAAATTGACATTCAATGGTTGGAGAATAAGCAACTTATTTAAAAAAAAAAAGAAGAGAATTATCGACAATTTGGTAAATGGTTCAATTAATATGCTAGTGGCAAATATATTCATACGAAATTTTAACTGCCTGTATACAGAAACAACTACATACGCAAGTATTTTTAGATGCATGTAAATAACTTCAGAGTTATGTAAACATACTTCTGTTAAATATTCGGTGGTAGATGGTACCCCATTGAAAGCCCCATTGTGCGCATGCATGCAACATGTGCCTTCATAATGTTCAAAGCAGGCTAAATGACAAAAAAATGCTACTCGTATTTACTACTCCTATTTTTATTAATTTATTTCTACTACTATTTTTATTAATGCTACTTCTAGTTACTACTACTGCTTTTACTAATTTCGGCTACTAATGCTATTTCTAATTACTACTATTTTGACTAATTTCTACTACTATTTTTACTACTATTATTTTTCTACTGTTCTACCTATTCTACTATTTCTACCTTATCTGTTTTTACTATTTCTTACTATTATTTTTACTAATTACTACTACTATTTCAACTAATTTCTACTACTATTTTTGTTAACGCTACTACTGATTTCACTACCACTATTTTTACTAATGCGAATACTATTTACTTCTACTGTTTTCCATTATTATTTTGACCATTGCTGCTTTTAATTACTGATACTATTTATAATAATTTCTATTACTATTTTTCTACTGCTACTACTAATTATTAATATTATGTTTACTAATTTCTACTACCATTTTCACCATTTTTACAGTTTTCTACTACTAATTTTTACTCCTAGTTTAGTAACGCTACTTCTAATTACTACTACTATTTTTACTTAAGCTACTACTAGGCATTACTAACTAAGTCACAAATTTAGTTTTTTATTGTAATTTCTCACAAAAAACCATTCCCCGTTCTGAGTGGGCGTAAAACTATAGGCCCCTTAATTTGTATTACAACATTAAAACGCACAAAAGACTAATTGTAGGGGAACTTCAGCCAAACATCGATTATTTAGTATGTTGTTAACACAAACTCATTCATTACAAAATAAAATTTTAATTATTCTTTTTTTTTTCTTCTGGCACCTAAAACGAATGAGTGAGCAGTCTAATGGAAAAATGTATATGAAAGAAGACGATACAAAATTACATGTATTCAAATAAAATCGTACAGTTTTTCTAATACTTTTAATAACGTTACAGAAAAAGATAGTTTGGTGACCCTTTTACAACCATGCGTGCGGGTTGTGTTGTTGGCAATCTGACTGGCGCTGTTCTTGCTGGGTAATGAGTTCCAACAGACAAATTGGCAGGCAGACAGACAAAAATTCCAGAAGTAGTCTAAATTTATTTTATTACATTCCCTACATCATTCTTTGGTCAGTCCATCCGTTGTGATCGGTCTTTTAAAGAACTTTTCAACCCACATACCATGACTTTTCTAAAATTTGATTTATTCTATGGTTTTGCTATAGTATAGGTAATTTTTTAATAAGCAACGAGCAAAATGTGAACATTTTTCAAACCTTTTAATAATCCGGAACTGGAATTCCTAGTAGTAAAAAGGTTTTGTTCCAGAGTTTTGAGTTTTACGCATTTAATATTAGCTGGAAAGTAAATTCGATCACGTTGTGTATTTGTCTCTAAATTTTTTTCATGCCAAATGGTCTATATCAACATTGTTATAAAGAGAGTCACTGTGGATTTTACAGGAGGAAGGGAAAGGCTACTCGCAGTGAAAAAGTTGGAAAGGGCTTGACGCCACTTTCTGGTGGGGGAGAAGTTTTGTGTCCCATCTTTCACTGACCTCATTAGTGTAAGATTCTAGGTACTGTTTTTTATGAAAGTCCATTCATAACTGCAAATCTTTGAGCTGCTCGTCTGCCCTCTTTTACTTTCTTCTCCACACAATTGATGTTGCTATCCGTAATGGCTGGATGGATGGTTTATTTTATTTATTTTTATCATATCAAATACATACATCATTGGAAAAAATAAAATAATATAATATATGTCTTAGTGGATAGGTAGCAAAACGTAGCGTAATTTAATGGCGATAGAGTTTTGCTTCTCTCACATATTTAATACTAGTAAGCCAGAAACTTATTGGACTTTTTCTTTTCAGTTCAAATTGTCTGGTTGCTCAAACGGTGTTATTTATTATACATTTAGAAAGACGAGTACTGCACAATTAATCTATTATTTTCAAAACGAGTCACCTTAACATACATACATATATACATTGGTCTCATGTAAATCAACAACTTTGCAACTTTGCTGTCACAACAATGTTTTCACAATACCAAAAAAAAACTCTTCCTCTGAGCTTAAAATATACTTCATATCCCCATATTTTTTACTTATTTTTTACTCCCCCACTCATATTTGCATAACACAGCGTCACTCTTTTGTCATTTTCTTTTATCAAAAAAAAAAACCCCGAGTAAGCCCTTCGTTAAAGGACAGCAAACAAATTGCGCAGCTTAAGAAAGTTCCAGCACAAGTTATTGTTTTAGTAAAAAATTGCCGGTAAAATTAAATATTTGTTTTCACTTATGAAAACTAAAAATATAATAAGCATACCCTTCAAACTTCGTTCCGCACAAAATTGATTTAAACACTTTTGTTTTACGCAATATATTCGATTGGTCAAAGTTTCGTATCAGATAAAATCAATGCTGTTTTACAGACCGGGTACTTCGTTTTGTTGTCCTTCACGTAAATAAATAAATACGATGAGTTTTCAACACGCGAACGTGCTACACTTAACTGACCATGCGAGAAGCAAGAAGTTCAAGGAATATTTTACACACATAAATACTTCGAAAGACTGACCTTGCGCTTTATTTATTTTTACGTCGAATACAAGGCGAACTGAAAACTGGGTACCTTTGAACTCAATACTAATATTCGTTTACTTGTTCTTAAACTTCCACGTGAGTAGTGGTCGAATAACCGTTTATTTAAAAAATAATTTTTTCAAACAAAATAAACGAAAAAATTTGAAACGAATAGCTTTTTTTCGAAAATATTGAGGATGCCATCGAATACGTTGGCTCCAATTCCTTTAACAGAGCTTTAGCAAAGCGAAGCGGTCACTTCCACCAGATTAGAGATCAATCATACCAAGCATTTCGCTGTAGTACTAGAAGCCCCAAAAATTATTTTCATTTTAAATTTCAAAAAATTCAAAGAAAATGTCAAAAAAAAAGAAATGTACGTCGCCCGGGTTGCTGGATTTTTTTTATGCAAGATAATACTGCACTATGAAATTACAAATTTAACTCTGAGCTACTTATTTCTTTATTTACAAATCTAACTCTAGACTTCTCGCAAGTGGACCTAACGAATGGAGCCCGTTGAGCTAAAAAAGCCAAGTCTCTACATTAATTATAATGGTATATGCACAATATATTTTTCTTTGGAAATCAATTAGAGGAAAGTAAAGGTTGAATTTGCAGTTCATTATATTTTGAAACGTGTTGAACTTTTCAAAATTTGATTATGGTTGTAAGAAAACTCAACCTTTTATCTAATATGTGGATTTATATAGATATAAATAAAAAGTTATGTTTTTCTTTGAAAAATATATACGTTATTAACTACAGGTAAAAAAAAAGGGTTTAAAAATACCATTATTCGACTATGTAATGCATTTAATTAGATAAGCTTTATAAAATTCGAAAATCTCCATCTATACCTACAATAACACCCATCCTAAGAATTTTCCAAAAGGTCCATACCATTAAAATCAGTAAAAAAGCGAGTACCAGAATTTTCGAGTTGATCGGTACGTTATATAATAAGCCAGATCATTTTCAACCGCTCACAAATTTTTGAGTGATTGAGTACACACAAACTTCAACATTTATAATTTCTTTAGGATATACAAGTGTTATATTAAGAAAGTGAACTGTAAAAGAATTATTTGATTGAACAATTAGGTAGTCCAGATGCACATATGAAATAAAAATGTGAATTGTAAAGGTGTACGATTAAATTTGTGTTTTTAATATTTTAGGTTCCACGTAATTTTTAATTCTATCTAGATCTAGTTAGAAATTTTTGTGAATTCTATTAGAGAATAAATCCCCCTGTTTTTTAAGAATGTTATATTCTCTTATTTTTCGAACCGTTCTCTTAAGTTTTACTTTAGAGAAAAAAGGGTATAATTAAGAACTAGCCTTACTATTTACTGTTACCTGGGTGTACACGTGTCAAATGTTACTCATACGCCCCGTCCTCACTATACGCTAGTTGTAGTTGAAAAGTTGTGATACACTATTTATGAACACAGTTACACTTTTTGATCGTATTTCTAACTAACACTTTATTTCCTTACGACCACACAAATAAATCAATAAATCTTGTTAGTTAACAACGCCTACTAATTCCTTTTAATAAGACACATACAATCATTTCCACGACATTCAAATATCGATACATGGAAATGAATTATTTACACATAATACATAAATATATGTATGTGTATATACATATGTATAGCGCATTGAAATAAGATATTTTCTATTAACTTGTTCTTCGCGGAAAACGCCATACTGAACCGAAAACAGGGTTCATTAAGAAAGCACGTTGAACTAGTTTTATTTTTTTAAAATTAATTTACTTAATTGGCGCTATAGCCTCTTACGAGATTTTTTTTGAATATGTATCATTAATACGGAATCCCCACAATGCCAACAGTAGATCAGGTATTGTATCATAACTTATGCATTCATTTTCTTGTCAGCTCGCACTATTTTCCTGAATGGCGATACATTTTCTGGCTTTATATTTTAAGGTTATTTTCTTACTTAATTTAAACATATTCTCAAATGACAATTTCCGATGAACTTCCTACCAACTGAAATTTATTCGAAACGAATTCTTAATAAACAGTAACGATTCTCAATTAATCTCAAATTCATTAAGATTAGAAATAATGGCCGCACAATGTGCTCGGTAAATATTTGGTAATTGAATGAAACTGTATTGTAATTTCGATGAATTGAACATATTACTTACAAGAAAGAGGAATGCCAATAAATTCTCATCAACAAAGTTATCGTTGGTTGAACAGCAGCACTCACAAATGAAATTCGCACACAAAACGTAAATTTAGATGACTCCGTTAGTGAAATAAGCACTGAAAAAAATATCATACAAACCTAATGCAATTGACGTATGTTTTGAATAGACAAATACGTGCGTTCAAAAAAATTTCATTCAAGCAAAAATTATGGAAATCGCGAAAGACCACACAAACCCCTCATACTACAGTATTTTACTAAAAATCAAAGAACTCAATATATTAACCGATAAATTTGATACAAAAACTTAGTTAGAGACATAAATACGCAAAAATTGGCGTGAAACTACCAACTTAATGTTCAAATTGATATTTATAACTCCAACACCATATGCATTTTAACTCTGTAAGTACAAAATTACAAAAATTAGCTCAAAAAACTACGGTCATCTTTAATATAGCAGTACTTTCCCAACAATTATATACGCTGGTTAACTAAAGCTCACTTTTAACTTAACTTCTGTAAAGAAGATATTTGTTATTCAAATTATTATTAAATTTTTAACGGCAAAGTTTTAATTTTAATCTCTGTGAGAAATTTGATTAGAAACTAATGTTTGTGCTCCAAAGCCGAAGCTGCTCAAACCCAGCAAACAATATCATTGGCACTTTACCTTTGACAAATTTCAAAAATAGTTTTTGCTATGTAATGGACACCTTTGTTTAAACGTATATTCCGTAACTTATTATTATTACTACTAATATTCGCGTCTGTCTTCGCCGAAGTTTTTTTCACGCGTCTTATTTTCCCGGCCAACACTTTAGTGTGGTTTTTATTTGGAATTATTTGAAGAAGAAAGTCATGTGCATCTAGTAAAAAAGTAATATAGAAATGTGAGTGGTACTGAAGGTTTGAAGCGAGTCCGATGTAGATCACGTAAAGTATGACTTTAATATGCACATAAATTTTGTTTCCGTGTATTGTAGAAAAAATTGCTCTTTAGTAATTGTTCCAAAATAGCATTTATTCACTTACAACAATATTAACGTATTTAGAGCTATTCTTATATAATGGAATTTAATTTTGTCTTATATCGGACAGGTCTCAAATTATTCATTTCTACTTATATATGCAAGAGTAGCAGTTGACACATACATACATACATTTCCTAAATTTAAGTACGCCACAAAAAATTATACATAAATCACTCGCACTGATAAGCATAGCAAATTGTTATAATAATGCGTAACGTGACGTTGATGAGCCATTAGCTTAAATATATTTTATAACATCAACAAAAATACGTGCCCTCACTGAAGAGTGCAACTACAATTGGTTGAATGTGATGTTATTATATTGGTTGAGTAAAAATCGACATTCATTAATGTTTTATTATATTTCAACGTTTCTTATCAGAGAAAAAGTGAAAACACCATTTACATTCAAGTCACATTAAATACAATAGATAGCAGCATTTGATAAAATACAACCCTGGTGTGTATTTTGTTGCCCATGAAATGGTCAAAACAAGGTGTGCAAAGTGAATGAATACGAGTATGTGCCTTTGTGGTTTGACAGATCATGAACCCCTTTCGAATAAAAAAATAATTAACTAATCTTGGTTAAATAAAAAACCTATAATATGTGATGAAAAGAAATGAAAGGAATGAAAAATAATAATATTAATTTGTGAGCTCAAGGCCAGTATAAGGAAAAGTATATTGGAAAAAAGACAACAACAGTCAGGAGTGGTAGGAATTATAGCTATTTCCTTATACTGGCCTTGAGCTCACAAATTAATGTTATCGTTTAATAAAAAAACAGGCCGTAAAATAATATAAAAAGGAGTCAAAAATATTTAAGTGAAGTGAAGTGAAAAGCAAAAAATAAAGAAAATGTTCCGTTCGCCTCTATCGACTCCTTCATACCGTTTAGGAATATAAAAAAGTTAACTTTAATTTAATACTGGGATTTTAGCGTAAAAATAGTCAACTTTAATTAACATAGTAATATATCAATACTGTGCATAATTGTTGTTAAATTTTTTTTAAAGATTAGCGGCGCACATTGTTATTGCTTGTATGTATTAAGTAAAATTGCTTTAAAGTAAATCTTCATTTCCGAACACTCAGTGGTAGATATGGCAGCTATAGCTTATAGTAAACCTTTTTTGGTGGATAAGTGTACCAATTGCGCACAAAATGTCACCGTGTTAGCTTAAAAAATAAGTTGAGATATTAAAAATGTTAGAGAAACGGCAAATAAACACCCCTACACTAGAATCCGTCATATGTCCGATTCAGCTAAGAATCGTAGAATCGCTATGCTCAAATCCTACCTATGTAGCTGTCAATTGGTCGGAAATTTTGTACGAACAGCAATTGCTGTCGGAGCTGAACGACTTTTACAAAAATAATAATAAACCTACGTATTTAAATGCAAGAATTAGCAAAGCACAAATATGCAACTTAAATTGCTCATAGCAAAGAGTATTTTAAAGCATATTTACCAGATTTTTGCACTTAGCGCAAACCATTCAACCACAACATTTAAAACGCTTTTGAATCTGCATTTGAGAGGGCAAGAAATTTTACACAAATCTTTAATGGTTTAAATCATTTAGTATAAATATGTAGGCGAAATTTACTAAATAACTAACATTTGATCAATGTATGTATATAAAATGATTAGAAGCATTACGTAAATGAGATTTTTATAATTTGCCGAGTGGAGTTTCGAATTCGTAACTACTAAAATCCGGATTATAGCATAGCGGTGTCAAATTACAGCTACCCGATCTTGACTGTTTTCCCTGTACATCTTCTATTTATAATTCACATATGAAAGAAGAGCCATATCACATGTTTTCTGAAAGAATTGATAAATTAAATTAAACCAATAGCTTTATTTAAAAGAAATAAAATTAACTACATCGAGAAATTCATTTCAAAAATCCACAAATATATTTCTATCTGTCTATTTGTGCTATTTGAAATACATTTTCGTTTTTGTTCAATACATTTAAATCTGTCTGAAATAGGTTTGTAATTTGTCTGAAACAGATTTGTAGTTTTCTGAAATATATTTGGGGTGTTCTGAAGCACATTGACGTTTTTAAAAATAGATATTTGAAATAGGCCACTGAAGCACATTTATGTTTCTCTGAAATGCAGTTGGAATAGGTGTACTCGAATTGAAATTAAATTAATGAAATAAAGGGAAGTTAAATGAAATGAAACGAAATAACACGATGGCTAAATTAACCAAATTTTGAAGTTAATTTATTTGATCAAAAGTTATAAAAATAGTCATCTGATATTTGATAAAATACTCTAGTAATGGGAAAACAAATGAAGTAAATTAGTATAAACTTCAATTAATCAAAAATTCAAGTAATAAAATAGTTGTGCATATATGAATGTACGTAAAATTGAAATAGAAATAAATTTATATTTATTAAAGAACACTAATAAGTATGTGTATTCATTCTAATTTATATTTGTTCGGAAATAACTTCAACATTAAAATCATCATCTGATTTGGTCAATATCGCGGGAACGAGGAACGCTAAATGAATTTTTTTTTTTTTGAATTACGCACTTAACCATATATATGTATATTGTTTATATACATGCTATATCATCTATAAACCTCTAACTACCTCTAAAGAAGGATATTATTAGTATTCCTTGCGATTTCCATTGATATAATGAATGTTTCATTTTTTCTATGCCTCAGTATGAGGGAATATATATTTCACGTTAATTGATGCGTTTTATTAACTTCGTCGATCAGTGTAATGCAAAGATTTAAAAAACACTGCAACGAATAATAAAAATTCGATTTTCTACGTTTTAGATAGTGTACAATTATTTTCTTGTCCCAAATTTACCAATTTTCTGAAATCAAATCGCAATGTAACATTAAAGACTTTTTTTTTGTAACGTTAAAGACTGCACATTTGGATTTGCAAAATAGTTGTAAGGATAGTTTTCTCTCAAGTTGATACTTATATTATTTCTTTGAACCTTGGTCTTGTCTTGTGAAAATTACATTGTTTTAAATTTTAGCTCAGCAAGATTCGCTAATTTTCGTTCAAGTGTTGAGTTGCTTCCTAACTCACTGCCAAAAAATGCAGCGTTAAAGACTAGACAAAACTTCGTGTATCTTTGAAACTGCTGACGATGGAAAAAAAGTTTGCACATATACATAAAATGTAAACCTTGTGGCCTACTTTAATGTACATTTGAAAATTTGTATATATCATTTAATATTACGAATATATGAACGAAAATATACGTGCGACTGTAACGTTAAAGACAATGATTTTGACCATTTGCATAATTTACAGGACTAAAATATTTTATTGCTTCGTCTGATATTTGAAAGTCAGGGAAACAGCTAACACGAAGATAATTATAGCATTCACTATTGATAAACTAAAAAAAAAAAACGAAAATAAACTTAATTCTCTGAATGGATTCACATTTTTTGGATGCCGCATTATTTCACCTCAATCCAAAAATCGATTGTAGAACTAATGTATTTTTAACATTCTGCAGCACTACTGTGGGTGTTGGACCAAACCAACTTTTTTTTAGAAGCTAGAGTGATTAGTAGAAAACGAATTTGATAGTCTAGAAAAGTGAAAATGAATGTTGCCAACGCAATTGAAAACTTTATTTTTTTTGTGTGAAAACTGTAATAGGACAAGTGTGTAGAGATCCTTGACTTAAAATTGTCATCAAATCCTCGGAGGAATAATAGAAGTGTGGAAAAATATGGATACATTTTATTTAAAATATACAGTAGTTATTGTATGCAATAAAAACTTACACTACCTTTATTTATTTAAATACAGGGTGTTTTTTTAGATTGATAGAACTTTAAATTGAAATTAAACACATAAAAAATTAAGTATGATGCCAATTTTTTTTTTTTTTAAGATATTTTCATGACAATTAATATTTAAAAACGATTTCTGGCATATGCCCGCCACGACTAGTTTAAGTGAATCGGATGCGATCAGTCGAAATTTCCATGTTGCAAAAATTTCCATGTTGTGGATGGACAAAGTCCAACTTGTTGAGCACTGCGACGAATAGACAAATTCGGTTATTCTCCAACACTATCACATTCGGATAAAATGTAACTCGTTTTCCAACTTTTTAAAAGCTATAGTCAAAAGTTGGTTGCATCTAGTTAAGGTACATACATATATCCTATATGTCGTATTGGCAACACTTGAACTGCCGACCCCCTTGTATATTTGTTCGAAAATGGGCAGCGCCACGATTTTTTGATTTTTGTAAATAAGCGTAATGAAGGCGTGGTTTTGAAATGATTTCACTCATTTTTTTATTTGTTTTAATTTACACAGCTTGCCGTTCGTTATTATATACAGGTAAAACTTAAATGTACGGTCATTGACCCATTAACGATAGTTTCTTTATTAATATCTAGTTGAGTATATATAATATATTGTAATATTTGCAAAGACACATTTAGCGTAGGTCGTTCAACAGAATATAAGTTCAAAATATCTTATTTCCTGCGAAAATAAAAAAAGCCTATCGCGTGACAGAAAACCTACCAAAATATTTCTATTATTAGAGTAACAATATAACTTTATACAGTTATGGCTTAAAGGTAAATTAGTATGCTTTTGATGAGCGTTAGCTACATATGAAATAAATATATGTGTAATATATTGTACATATATAAAAAGTGTTTCCACGCTTCAAAACTTGGAATGAAATTAGACGAAAGCACAGAAAATAACGAAACCTTGTTATATTTTAACACAGGCAGGTAGGCTACCAAGAAACCGCTTCCACTTACATATATCCTCCCCTTAGTACATATATAGAATATTATATTTATATACACAAATTAATGTCCTGTGTAAAAATTTCTGGCTAAATTCCTCGAATACATTTGTAATGTGTGTACATGAAATGCAATTATTGGATTACGCAGTATATGCTTGGCTATAAGGAAGCCACATAATCGACTGCTTAATAAAAACTGTTCGCGTGAAGAAAAAAATTTACTTCTTCTGTTTAACTCTTGGACGCATAATCAAAACATTGGACTCCAAACAACTTTCGAGACTTGCAGTTAAACTGGCAAAGTCAAACCTTTGTTGGACTTATATTTTTAAATTTCATAGTATCTCTACAAGTTTACATGCTGGAAAGACTAAAATAAGCTGTTTTATGTTAAAAAATTACCCTCATAAAAAGTGAATATAATTTCACAAGACCCGAGTATTAAAATATATTTTATTGCTGTATAGTGCCTTTCGCCGACACATTTTCTTCAGGTTCACTGGTATGTAAAATTACGATTTTATTTTATATTTTCGGTTTTGTTTTAATAAGAATAATGCATATTATGTTAAAAATGTTAAGGAATGTGGGTGTCCTTGCATTTATCTAAGAAGACGTTTGCTTCAAACTAATAATATTCTGTACTTAGCATTATTATTTTGATATTTTTTCATTGCGAAAAGAGTTTTCGCTTTGGAAAAATGAAATTTGCGAGGTCTTAATGGATGACAAGTGCGATAACGTATGTGGTTTACTTCGTGATGAAGAAGACCCTGATATTGATGGGGTATGTCGACTGTGGAAATTGCACCAAGCTCAGTGCCCTTAGAAGAGAACGTGACTGAAAACCAACAACCTAGTGTTAGTGTCCCGTCTCGTAACTGGCGAAAAAATTCATCCGAACATTTTTCGTGAGATCCAAGGGTAGAACATCGGTAAAGTAAAGTAACACATTTTGGATAGCAACCACACTCTTGATACAGGATGCAATTGCAGACTTCGATAAATTATTGGATATGATTATTATTCGTGAATTCATACGTTATGCTGAATAAAATGGTCGATATTTTACCATGCCAAAGAAAGAAGCCAAAGCTTTCCTCGGCACTAACCATGTGATGGGATATTATTGATTACCTGAATTTAGAATATATTGGTCTAAAGATTCTTGACATGGGAGTTCCCTATATTGTTAGTGTGATGTCTATTAATAGCTTTGAAGGAATTCGTAGTGACAATTCTAATGAACAGAACAGGACAGATTCTTCTTATAGTACGGCATTCAAAATATGTCCTATTATCTTCAACCGAGCTCTCCAAAGCATTATGACCAACGCTAAGACCCAGGTAATAGAAGAACATATGATAAAGTTCAAGGGTTTCAATATAATGAGACAATATAAATATACAAATTACAACAGTACGCTCAAATAAAAAAAATTTACCAAAAATATGCCAACCGATCATAAAATGGATGAAATACCGACAACGATAGTTAAGAGGCGCGTACAAGGTAATAATTCGAACTACTAAATATAACAATGAATAATTCCTATATAATTTATTACAAGATGCACGAAGAAAAACGTGTTGAAGGACTCAAAGTCTAGAATTGCGGCTCCTTCACTTATTGGTAGTTGTTTGTCTCGCCAAAGGGCCTTGCTTGCCATTTATAGTATGACAAAAAAATAACAAATCTCAGTCACACAAGCGCGCGTAATATCTTCACATGTGTTGGTACAAATGAGTGATAGAAAAAGGTGCGAGCGGTGCGGAAAAATTCGTGTTGAGAATCGCACAAATAACACAAGTGCAACATGTAATGCCCATTTATGCTACACTTCAGAATGTAACAGTTTTGTTGAACATCATTAAAATTAAAACTTTGTATTATAAATAAGTTCATATATTAAACAACTTGAATTTTCCACATCACTAATATTTATTTTGCATTCAAAGCATTCTAGTATTTTTTTGCGATATTGTATGCCTTAATGCATATAGGGACTTACATATGTATGTATACGTCCCGTTCTCAAAAACTGCTATACTGCTTTTATGTTAAATTAGATCAAAATTATTAGGTATAAATAAACAAAATCATTTTTACTGCCTTGGAATAAACACCTAAGGGTTAAGTGGCTGACCGTTCAGATGTTGGTACGCTTTTTATTTGACTGATTTATGTACATAGTATGCACATATGTAACGTGAATTGTCTGGAAATCATACATATATGTCCATTAACTTTTGCTTCTTTCTGTTATGATGAACTGGTGTAATGAACTCAACGTACTTAGTTTCTTCTTTATTTATAATTATTTATATTTTTCGGAAACTCTTGCATCGGACAGTGATTAAGAGTTTTGTATATGATTACTATGTTACAACAACTATTTAAGGGCATTTAAAGTAAATATAAGTTAATTGGCAAATATACCACAATTCTTGCGGCTGTAATCGGTAATGATTATATGAAAGCGATTTATGAATTAATCTCGCTAGACCATTATGGATTAAAATGATTTAGAGACAAACAGGACTCGGCCGCAGTGCCAATTATCGTTCAAGTTACAAACAAATATTTTTACAAATTATAGCTATAGCGAGAAACAAACCTGCTAGTAAGCAAAGAAATAATGTTTTTGACTAAAAATTAATTAATAAAATCGGTGGGCAAAGCCAAATTTTGTCGCTTAGTTAAATTTAACCTTTATTGAGTTTTATGAAATCCGAAATAGTGGATAGAATTTGAATAACTGCATTCGTAACATTGCTTACATATACAGGTACTTGCCTTTCAAATTAATGTATTATATGTATTGAATGAACGAAAATTGCGTTATTTGTCCGTAGAAAATTTGTCATTTCATAATCGCAAGCATAAATCCTCCAAAAGTTTTCCACTAAACGTGTCATTTGGCACTGCTGGCGGTATTTCCAAAGTGCGTTTTGAAAGCTGGCTAGCGTATATTTGTTTGGCTGAATAAATACATATATAAATAAAAGCGGAAAGTCAGTTTTAACTGCAAATGTTATGCACGTTATATGAATTCGGCATAATTTCGAGAACGCTGTTTGTAAAGGTTTGTAGGTAAAAACTCATATTATAAATGTAACATAATATCTAACCCTACAAATTTTAGCTATGTAAACTTTAAATACATTTCAAATATGCCTTGTATTATTTTTTTTTTAAGATTTGTAAACGTTCCCGAAATTACTTTTTCTAGTTCATCACTCGTACATTGTCACGCTGATTCCAAAAGTATGCCATAAAGAGCTCTGCACGGTCGTACATACTATTGACGCTTATATAAACCAATTCATAACAGTAAAAATGCAATGTTTTTTCTACCGCAACTACATTCGCCACCTCAATGATTTTTAACTCATAAAGTATTTTTGAGTGTCGTTTGGCAATCAAATTCAGACGTTTTAGCAGCACACATTTACCCGTCTGGCTAGCGGGATGGGAATTCCACATACGCTGCAATAGTACTTGCTTAATACAATATCATAGTTATAACTTGATTTTGTCTTAACTCCACTTAAGCAATCGCTGATGTTTTTTTCACTATTAACAATTATAATAAAAACAAATTGGCGCTTCCATCATATAGTTCGATGTGTGGCCAAACTTGTCCTAAAATGTGTCATGTGAATCAGATCGAAAAGCTGAGTACTTTTGCCATGCATGCCCGTCTGTCTGTCTATTTGAACTCAAACTAGTCCCTCAATTTCAAATATATCGGGCATCAGACATCATGATGGAAATTTTCTGATTTTTTCTAATTTGCACAATGTTTGAAACTAAGATTCATATGGGTTTTATTACAGAATCAACTATATTTTCATAAAAAATTAATACAAATTAAGAACCAATAAGTACCTGTCTTAATGTTAGGCCGTGCACTATAGTATTTACTGTCCAATTTGCTTGAAGCTCAAATTTGCTGCTACTAAATCTTCACAGTAAAAATATACAGATTGGTTCATTGAAATGTGAGAAATGGTTTTTTGAATAAACACATTCTGGTCGTCTATTCGTTTAGTACAATACATATATGTTTTAATATAAAACTTATACCTTTATTATCCAAATGTCCTATAATATTGGTTTCAAGAGAGTTTTGAATCTATAAAAGATATTTCTAGACTTTACCTTAACATAGAAATAGTTAATCATAATAAAAGAATTTGCCTAAATATTCTCCAAAAATATATATACATATCTGAACCAATCTGCAGCAGATGATAAACTTTTCACTATTGAAACAAAATTATTTTATAAAAAGAAATGTTTGCAAGTGAGTGAATACAATTCTTACAACAACTTTAAAAATAGGAACTACTTTCTATGTAAAAACTCATTACTTTATATATAGATGTGTGTATGTATACCGTCGGTTTTTCATACGATTGAATGTCACACCCACGCACGCGTCAAAAATGTCCTTGGTTATTGTCTTCTTAATCCGTTTACCGAAATAGGAAAAACTGGCATGGATTTGGTTAAGATTGAGTATTCCGCCTATTTGGCATTGACATATCTTATCATACTTTCCGAGCAAAATATCTTGCACAACCTCATATTAGTGGCATTGAAATTTCCACACAAGCCAACCTTTTGTTCGATTTACTATATTCAATAGTTGAGCTCCTTGACATATACAAACACAAAGATTTTTTTTGTTTACTTTACTACATTGATCTACAAAAGAAAATCAAAGAGGTGTTCAATGAAAATCTAATGCTTTGCGATTACAAACAACTTAAATAGAAATATCTAAATTTGCGTTTACCCACACATCTTCTATCTTCTGTATGCAAATTAATTAGGAAATTTTGCTAGTTGAATGGATAACGTATTTTCCTTTTTCAATATGAAAAATCTTGGTATGATATGGCTTGGAAATCGACCTTTAGCAGTGGTGACTTATATGCTGCATAGAAGGTTCCGGTAACGCTAAAGCAAACGTTTTTAGAAAATGTCCCACGTCGATACACTAAAAAAAATTGTCTGCATTGAAGATAACGAGCTATCAGTTAAAGAAATATTTTTTACTTGTTCCCAGATGATATTTTGTTTACAAACCCCTTTTTTGATATTGGTAAAACTAGGACATTTTGTGAGCTATTTACTTATTTACATATATGGCTCTTATACTTCTGATTGCTCAGATGTTAGGTTTTAACTTCATTTTATTGTATTTTATTTTATACTAGTGGTCCCGTATGGCAAATAAATACTATTCTCACTCTGTTTTCCTCTACGTCGCACAGTGTACTTGCTTTTAGTTTAGTTAATTTTAAATTTATCTGGAAATTGAAATCACGAAATTTTCTTTTCTCGATTGAGTTAATAACATCAAATTTGTTGTCGTTTAGTTTGCGATAATCGACGAGCTAACGACAACAGCTGATTGAATGATCGGGAAAATCGTTAAAAATGGCTGCTGAATAGCAACATCGTTAAAATATTCGTTAAGTTAACCATGCGAATATTGTGTGAATCGCACAATCGTTAGCGCAAACGACAGATAATGGCGACAAAAATTGCGATTGTCGCATGGTTTAAAGTTAGTCAATCGTACTACAGAAGAAATCATAAGCATGGTCTAAGCTTAAACGCTTTCTGCTCATTTTTCTCGTGTGGTAGCGAGGAAAAAGAGTGTCTATATTCTTAACTTCTCACTCCTTGATTCGCCTCGCATATTTCGCCTATAGAAGGAAGTGATATTTAAATGTGAATTAGTATTTTATCAACTATTGGTGACGGACATCTGCAACTTTCGTAAATTGTTATAAAACTATAGAGATTCCGAAGCATACTGATATCTTTCTCTGCGTCGATTTATTAACCTGAATTTAAAGCAACTAAAATTTTTTTGGAAATGTTTCAGTAAAGTCTTATTACTTTTTGTATATGCGCTATAGTATTTGCATCATTAAAAAAACACCAAGCGTTATTTCTATCCTTACTATTTCCGAAGTTAAGTTTTGGGAAATCTGTTGATTTAAAAATTGGTTTTGAATTATTTTCTTATGCCGTAAAGTAACTTTTGATTTGTCTTTCTTCTTTTAGAGACTTTTGTTTGAAATCTTCCGTATCGCAAACATTAGTCTGAAATTCCAAATTACATGCTATTTTAAGGCAATGCTCCATAAATCTTATTCAGGTATAGATCTGGAATAATTTAAATGCCATTGAAGGTTGGACCGGAAAACTACTTCTGTGTTGCATAACATGCAGCTTAAGACTTTTTTGACTTGTTACCTATAAAAGTTGTATTAATAATTAATAAAACGACAAATTTGTATACTATCTAATTAACTACTTATGTGCCATATTCCACGAAGTGTTATATTAAATAAAATGTAGAAGAACAAATTAGGAATAGCGTTCACATGACTGGATTTTATAACTAGGTAGGTAGGTGGGAGTGGTTGCCTCATGCAGCGGCACACTGAAGGCCCGTCCGCATAAGACTTACGCGGTGGCGTCGGCGTTGACGTTGATTAACAGCTGACTATGAATACACATTTGTAGTTAAATGGGCATGGCCACATATCAACGAGAGCACCAACGCCAAAGTTAATGATCTTTTGCATACATTGAATATCAGCTGATAGTTATAAGTGAAATTTTATCCGCTTATATAATTTATAAATTTATTTTTATTTGTAACATTTTATTGAATTTTCACTTAACAAACGTAAGTAAACATGTCAAAAGCTATTTATTATATGTACATTTAAACAAATACAGTTGAAATTCTAATTTTCGCTTTGAAGGTGACTATGAAAACAATACTCGTAGTTGCCAAAGCGCTCATTGTAACAAGCAAACTTCTAACGTGCGTTCTGTTTTATGTAGGCCGCCCTTTAGGCCATAAATGGAAGGTCTATTGTTTTACCACAAACACTGGAAACATCCGAAGAGAAATTATCTCTGAACTATAAATTTCATCAGGCAATTAACCCTGGTGTTTGAAACCTTATGAATGCAAAAACTTACAACAATGCTTAAGATTTTTATTGGCAGATATGCTAGGAAACCAAATTTAGTGATCATATCAAAACTTTTTCTTTTTTGCGGAGGAGGAAGTCCTCAATGTTTTGAAGTTTCGTTAGCATTATACCTACATGCATAAATTTTAGACCAGTTCGGTCTCCGTATAAATTTGTTGTTTATTCATTTGTTTATAGAAGTATAGCATCTTCTAAAAACATAAGCTATATAAATAACAAATACATAAAATATCGTTGATTTTTGATATTTTGTTGCTGAAAGTGCTGCGCAGTTTCTCCATATAAAATAAATTTTGAGCATTCGCTATATGGAGGAAAATGTCCAACACTATCAGCAAAAACAAAACAATTATCAAAAATTGCGCGCTATAAAATTGAAATTTAATTGGCTACAAAACTGCATAATCTAAAAGTTTTTAAAAATTTGGATAAAAGACGTTAAAAATTTGATGACGGTTTTTGAAATTTGTTGAAGTTTTGTAAATTTCGTAAACAGTTTTATTTAAAAAAAGCTATACTTTTATAGAAAACTAATACTAAATTAATACGCATAAGTGGAAAAATGCATTCAATTAAATGTTGCTCAATTTGATATGTCAGACACTGCATGTGTTTTATATATTACTCGGGAGTGCCTCTTTAGCCTCAAATATTAAAATTTCTACCCCCCCAAAAACCACTTTATTCTTCATTAAATTAAACTTGTCCACAAGAAATGCGTTTTTTTCTTTGCGAACGTATCAATAAAGTACTCAAACGAGATTTCATACATTTGAATTCAGAAATAAATTAAAGAGAAAATACAGAAAGTTTTGGCTGTTTTTAGAACACGCTAAGAACGCAAATTTTTATTTCATTACAATCTTCTCAAAGTAAGCTTTCAAACCAGCTTTTTTTCGCGACCCAGTCTTATGTACATGCATAAATATTTTGCCATATGCAAGCATAAAAAATTGATAATCAAAGTTTCGCAACCAAGTGAAAATATTGAGAACCGAAAAGTTGCAAATAGTGTAAACAAGTACCTTTTTTTGAGTGATTCAATGTCGGAGGGCTGGTCATATTTTAATCGCACTTTAAAATTTTTAATTTTATAGAGATCATATCACTATCAAACACTTTTTCAAATACGTCAATTCTAAGTTAAGTACGTCAATTAGATACAGCGTGGGCAAAATTAACGTCGACCAAATTCAATGAGATTATAGGGTGGGATATGCTTTAGGATAACTATCAAATTTTAAGCTTGTAGAATTCTATTATTAATGTACTTATCATAAATTTAGTGACGAGAGTTCAATAAGTACTACAGCTTTTAAAGAAAATACAAAATACCGAAACGGGTTCAAAAGTTTTTGGGTCATACTATGCCCAAGAAATGTTCTACATTTTAATATATGTATGTGCAAGTGTGTAATGGTAACTTTTTTAATAAACACAGTTGAGTGATTCACAAGGTGTCCGAATGCGTCATAAGTCATGAAGTCATAAAATTAAAAAAAATGCAAAATTGCTTAGTTTTATTTATTTCTTTCAATGAAATCTGAAAACATAACTTTTGAAATATAAAATTGTATGACTTTATGATTTATGATAAATAAACATAATAATAAAAACAAATGTATACCTATTTTATACAACTTGGTCTTTGATATGGAATTTTTATTTGTCAGGGTTTTGCTTCAGCATTTTATTTAATATTGACACTTTTTGCAAAAAAAAAAAAACCGAAAATCTCTGAAAAATCTACAAAGTGAGAAACTTTTTATAAAAACAAACCACGTAAATAACTGATTGCTCTGTTATAAAAATATTTCGAACAGTGAAACCACACGTATATTGATAACAATAAATCAAACAATTACTATGATAATAAAATTAAGTAAAAAAATGATATAAAGAGTGGTATTTAGGCAGGAAGTTGTCTGAGTCGAGGAATTATTTACCTCCTTGCGAAACACCACCACGAAATGCAATACTGAGCGATACTAAACAATTAGGCAAAATATGCCACAGCAAGATGTGCTTACTGCCTGACAGCCAAGCGGTTAATAAGACCCTCAAATCTCACTTGATCTGACCAATCGAGTTTGGGTTCTCCGTATTCCAGGTCGTACAGGTATTCGAGGCAATGAGGTTGCGGAGAAACTCGAATAGCTCCAGAGTTTTTTTGTGGTGTAGGCAATCTACCATGTTTGAAGCACTACAAATCACTCTTAAACTCTTTCAACCTAAAACATCTTGAATTATTTATGAGCTTATCCAAGAAAAACTGAGCAAATATTACTGGTCATCCAGGCTGAACTAAATTGGGAATCTTCGCGGTTGTATGCTGCAGATTGCGCATAGAAGATTGGGTGAATATCCAATAACGGATGGCAGAATAAATTCCAAAGACTTAGGTTCGATGCTAAAATTTATCTCGAATGCTGAATTAAACGAAATTCTATAATTCATGAATGGGGGCAAATAACTCTCAAGGTCGTAGTGCTCAATTCTTATTTGTAATAATAGTAATAACCCCTGAGAGAGAGAATTGTCGAAAGGCGTTAAATTGTCTGACCAAGATGGCCAATTTAGAAAAATAAAGTGTTCGCCACCTGATATCTTCAGTCTATATTCCATTCCATTGTGAACAAAATAAACGGCAATCTTGGTTCTATAGCACTCAGAAGTGAAAACCAACGGTTCCACCAGTTCATAAAACAGTCTTGCTTATTGATATGTTGATTGTGTCAAAAAATAAGCCACATTAATGTACCAGCATGAACGTAGCACAGGGTAACATTTTGGAACTGAACCATAATTTATCTAATTAAATGCAGAAGTGGTTCAGGCCCTTAACTGTGGTACCTGAATTACGGCGTCAAGCTTTGCGTTTTCAAACGCCAACTAGTGGTTCGTTAGCGGTGTTTTACTTTATTTGCCTTTTCATCTCTATCATTTTTTGCTATCTTCTTTGTCACTTCTCACCTAATGCGCTGTCAAATTAAATTTTCATTTGCTCGGCACTAGCGCCTTGAGAAATTTGACAGCTCTCTGACGTTCAACGCTCGACGCTGTAATTTAGGGGTAGTAGAAAAATTTCAGTTTTCATGTACATATATGTTTACATAGTGATATGAACTAAAAAAATTAACATACAATACTATAACAGAGTGATCCATATGAAATGAACAAATTAAGCAGCATTAGAAAGAAATATGAGTATTGTAATAAGTTTCCCCTCTATCAGCTGGTTATTTACATAGTTGGAGACGGATTGCCAAAAGGGATGCAGCGAAATGTATTGTGATATAGCAAACAATTTAACCAGTAAAATGCGATTGAATTGGTAA
Organism: Anomoia purmunda; assembly: GCA_951828415.1. Lineage (NCBI taxonomy): Eukaryota > Metazoa > Arthropoda > Insecta > Diptera > Tephritidae > Anomoia > Anomoia purmunda. Next base: position 41,410,948 of record OX639996.1, read on the forward strand.
ATGATTTAAAGCATCAATTTGAACAAGCATAATTTTCAAATTCTGGTTTTAATTGGAAAACTTTTTTACGACAACACTTGTTAATATTTTATAATTTTGGATTGGCGTTTAGTCAAAATAAGACAATATTTTTTAATTTTTTTCTTATAACGACACAATTTGTAACGAAAAATTTCTTAATGAAGATCGGTCATTAGTCTATTTATGATGAAATGAAAAACTAAACTAAATACAATTGATAATAGCGTTCCAAGATTTGACCAACTTCCGAACGTTTATTTGTCATCGAAAAATATAACCTGTAAAAAAGCAACCTTTATATATGCATACCTAAATAAAAAAATACGAATACAAATACTAATGTCTTGGACATTTATTCGAAAGAGAATTTGGAAGGTTTTTAATTGCATTTATTTTGTTATTTTTTCTCCACGCTTGCCTTCTCCAAAGCATACAAAATTTAATTATAAATAGCCTATAATTAATATCACTACACACCGAAGTTCCGAAAAAATAACAAACAAACATTTAAAAAAGAGAAAGCAACGAGAAAACGACTGTGGCTAATACTCACATTTCCAAAAATTACGGTACGTATATCCTGCACCGTTCCTGGTTTGTATGTTTTGTTTTTCTTTTTGGTATTTATAATTGTTACAGGATTCGCTTGCCATTATTTATAGTAGGTGATTGCACGTTATGCAGCTCGTTATTTACATACATACATATACAATATACATAGCTTAATATATATGTACAGTGTATATTACTGCTTTATTTTTGGCATATTTGACGTAACTACATATGTATTACATACTTTTCGAAGAGCAATTCAAGGTCTTTATGCTTCCGAATATACGAAACGTAAATATGACGTTATGTAATATCTGTTTAGCGCTCGCTCGGTTGCTTGCCGGAAGGGTGATTTAGTGTCGGGTGCCTTGGCCACCATCAACAACAGCCATTCAATGGGGCTGCTTAGGCGTGCCAAGCCTTGTTGCCGCACCACACAGCTGATTTGTATGTAAAAGCTTGCAGAATTTAAATTGTTGCTGTTCACTCGTGTAATTTTTATATTTTATAAGAATGTACGTGTGTATTGGTGAGTCCACATATGTAGTACTTATACTTATTTCGTTGTTCGGTGTGCCTTAACTTTCACTTAAGTTTTATTAAACTGTAATATACTGAGCTTCTTAAGACGTACATATGTACATATATTTTTCCACAAAAAAAAAACACACTTTTCGTATAAGTTTTGTTTTCATAAATAACCGTTTCCAATTCTAACTTCCACTTTTTTAATCAAAAATATAATAGTAAAAAATTGGCGCTTTAATTTTTTAGCTCGATGTTTGGCCGAACTCCTTCTAAAATGTGTCGTCTTGATGTGGTAACACAAATTGAGTGGCCTGTAATTTTACGCCGACTATGAACGGCAAATGATTCTTGTGAGAAGTTTTTTCACTACAGAAATACACTCGGAGGTTTGCCATTGCCAGCCGTGGGGCGGCAAATATTAGAAAAAATCTTTCGATGTTACTTGCTACGATCAGGATACGGGACACGCTGAAAGAAGCGCACATATGTACGTCTATGGTGGCCGCTGGTTAGTCAAAAAATTCTAATCAGAATTAAGGGTGAAACCATCATTTTCATCATATAACAAAAACTAGTCGAACGGCCACCAAAGTTCAATTCGATCACATCCAAAAAAAAAGTCCCAAACTTTGGGAGGAAATTTGTAATTTTTTGATTCATTTGGAACCAATAGGATGGCGATTGGATTTGCAGTAATGATACTGAACGAAATTAATTATTAAATAATGAATGGGGATTTTTTTCTTAAAGTATATAAACATCTGCTGACAAGAAATTGTAGCATTTTGTTTTTATATTACTACACAAAATTATAAAATTTCGACCATTCAAAATATAAGTTTATTATTTGTATTTTTACAGTCATAGGTATGTTTCTTATTTTAGTTGTTGTTTCATCGATGTGGTGTCATTCTCTACATTATGCCAAAAATTTAATTTATTATATGTTTTATTATTTTGCGTTATTTGATTATATGATATTTATTTTCCTTTATTTTTTATTTTACTTTGTTGAATATATAATATATCCTCTGGCAACACTTGTATGTTCGATTATTCGAATTCAGTATTTTTCTATCCTAAGTAATATGGTAACTCTGTATATGCGTTAAGTTAGTTGCTAATAAACTTTCTATGAAATAACATCATTCGGCTTCTCAATTTTTTTATTTAACATACTTCATATAACTTTTTATTTTCTTTTACTTTATTTTAAATTTTTTGTCGGTTTTTTTAATGTATTTTACTAAATTTTATTTATATCAATTTATTTTATTTTGTTTTATTTCATTACCATCTGTTTATAATTATTTTTTTGTTTTATTTTATTTTATTTGATGTTATAATATTAATTTTTTATTCAATTGTATTTTATTTATATTTTATGGATTTATTTTACTATATCTATTTTCATACAACTTCATTTTTTTCAATTCAGTTTCATTTCATTGCACTATATATTTTTTTTGTTTTAATTTATTTTTATATTATTTTATTTTACTCTACTTAATTTAGTTTTTTTAATTGTTTACTTTATTCCATTTCATATAATTTTAATTTATTTAGTTTTATTTTATTCAGGCATCAAAATAACTGTTATCCCGAATTTACAAATATCAAACCTTGCCCGCATTCTGAAAGTTAACACAAACGTTTTTGTGTAGCAGTTATTAGATGAGAAATATTTTTTATATCGCCGATAAGAGTTACATATATACAATACTATCTTTGATTAACAAATATTAGGCAATATAAAAAAATTTTGGCCATTTCCTCCTATAAGAGTTATTGTCCCAGCGTTTATTTTTACGCTGTCTGCTAAGAGTTATTTCAGTTTTCCCCTTATCTGTTCCACTATCTTTTACTTTCTTTGTTTTCATTATATTCTTGTTCTTCTCAGTCTCCGTTTCCGTATTCATCAATATTTTTATAGTACAACATTTACTTATCCTTCTTTTAATTTATTCTTGTTATTTTATTTTATTATATTTTTTCATATTTTTTAGGTTTGTTAATTTAATTTTCTTTTAATTTACTCTTTTTATTTTATTTTACTTTGTTTTGTTTTTTCTATATTTTTTTTAGGTTGGTTTATTATTATTTCAATTCCTTCAGTTACATTGCATTATTTGAACTCTATAAAAAATCACACGTACAAGTACACTCTCATAAAATATTATATTGATTAGTTCGGATCCTTAGCTCACTAGATCCGAATTGCTTTAATAATCCGTTTGTTGTCTTTATTAACCTCAAAGATATTTCCTTATATACAATACATTAGAATAATATTCTGCAGCGTTTATCAGTTCTATTGCAATAGCTTATTATATAAACTTTTAGTCACGTATTTATGCATATCTGCCCGCTTGGGTTTCAAGGTCACAGTACAAAAATACAAAGAGCCACTCATTCACTTTCCGTAAAAGCTGGCACTCGAATCAGAGAATTCGCTTCCGTGAGTTGTGCATATTTTTGACAACTGAGTTGATTTTACTTTAGATGTTTCTTCTTCTAGGCTTTTCCTCGCACTAAGCGAATATGAGAAGGGCCACGGATCCAACTTAGCTTGCAGGCACGCGGAAGCATCTTGTAAACATTCTACCTATCGAATTCCATAAATCACTATCACACAGCTATCTAATTTGAGACGCTTAAATCTTAAGCATCTACTTTATAGGAGTAATACTAATACACGTTTCCATTTTATGCAACAAAATGCATCGATCGGTTTTACGTGAAGTCGATTTATCGTTAAATAGTTGGCAAAATTGTCAAATGCGTGCACCTATGTACATGCATACATACATATGTATGTACATACAACCACACCAACATGTAGCTAATGACAATGTCAAATAACAAATTTAATTTAAATGCCAACGCTCTGTCTTGATGTGGGTCATTTATGCAATTCACTTTGTCATTTCACTATTCAATTCGATTTAAGTTCCTTTACGACTATTTACCACCACCGATGACAACCGATAAGTGCTGCCGTGCTGCCGCGCCACAGGAACGTATTGACAGTAATGAATCGTAACAGCTAGCTTTGAAGCGCATTTAGCACCGATGCCAGAGAAAATCATTTAACGCACTATTGTCTGCAAACTTGTAGATGTGTATGTACATATGTGCGTTGATAAATGTACATATGTATAACCATCCATCAGCGTAAACAGAAGCTTACGAAATAAATGTTGTCGTCCATAAAATTCTTTTGCCATACAAGTGTATTTCAATTTTCTGCCAGTATACATATATGTTTGTTTGCTTATGCTCTTTTTCGTATTTTATTGTTTTCTCATGGCTGCTTGTTGCGCACACTCACTACGCACCTTGCTGAGAAATCAAAGCTTGCTCTGGGCATTTTGGGTGGCAAACGCCCACCACTTTAATGGTGTGGGTTTTTCTGCAAAGTAACAGCTGTTTGCAGATAACTGGAGGGCGTTACAGCTGAGACCCGGCTGTTAATACTAGGATTTTGCTTGTGAAAGTTACCAGTTAAGAAAACAAATATCGAGTGAGGTAAAAAAAAATTCTCATCGAGGCTGTAAGTAGTTCCGATTAAAAATATGTTCCCATGGGATGTAATTCACTTCCCAAGTAATTTTAGTAACATTAGTGGAAAAGGGGAACAACATTGTTGCATGGACCATTTTTATCTATTCATATTTAACTTAGCATTAAAGGAATAATAGGAAAATACAATGTTTGAAGCTAAATGGAGTTCAATTAACAGCGAGAAAATTCATTAATTGTTTAATTAACCTTCATCTCCTCTTCAAAAAAAAAACTTACATTTCCAAACCTTGTATGCGTCTTTTCACACATATAGAATTTGCAAGTATTTTGTTAACAATAATAACCAACAACAACAACCACACATTCACTGCACAGACTGTCGTACCTGAATTGTGCTGGTTGGATATAAGGAACGTATTTGCCCAGCAAGTCGTAGGTTGTGGGTCCGCAGACCGGAGGAGTCATGTAAGAAATATTTTTCATTTTTTTATTCTATATATGTACATACGAGGGTTGCCTTTTATATTTTGCGCCTTCGCAACACTACATGTGATTAGCTGTAATTAGATATTTTTGACATAAACTAGCATATAACGTTTTCACTTACGAGTTTTATTTGTATTTATTTATAGTGAGTTTAAAAATTCATATTGCCAAAAAATGGAATTAACCCGTGAACATTTTCGTGCGATGATTTACAACGATTTCCGGCGTGGATTATCGAGACAGGAGTGCATCAAACAACTTACTGCTACTTTTGGTGTTGAATCACCACACTTAGCCACTGTGAAAAGATGGTACAACGAGTTCCTACGTGGCCGCCAATCATTGCAGGACGAATTTCGGGAAGGCCTTCAAACAGCTCGTTTTAGAGGTACCCTCTTCTGAGTGGCGAAAGTGATTTGCAAATTGGTTCAAGCGAATGCAGAAGTGTATTGACTTGGATGGAGAATATTTTGAAAAACAATAAAACTATTTTCCTTAATATTTGACTGTGTTTGCATTATTAGGCGCAAAATATAAAAGGCAACCCTTCGAGTACAGTTACGTTACTTGGAAAGAATCTTAAGACAGCTCTTATATGTCAGGTTATTCAAATGTAGTATTTAATTTCGTTCCGTTGTTCATTTCATTCATTTCAGTTATTACACCTTAGTATATATATATATTAAATAAAAATCTTGTGTGATATTTTCATATTTTTCAACTTTAAACTTGTTTTTTTTTATAATTCATAAATTACTCGACTAGTTAGTCGAGGAGCCATTTTGCGACTGATAAAATAAATCTGATGAAGAAATGTGGTGATCTCCGAAATAGCTAGAACTTCCACCGCTTCTGACTGTTGTTGGCCTTGAGCTCAAAAATTAATATTGTATTTTGTGCCAATAAAACTATTTTTGGTTTATTTGCAATGCATTTTAAACAAACACTTCAGTTAAAAGTACACAGACAAACGCCATTTTGTCAGGAACGAGGTAAGGTTTTACATTTTGATTGTAACATTTCCTTGAATAATCGGTGGAATATCTCTACATCAATTTATAGTAGTTATGTGTAGTTCGCTGAAAAAATTTGATTACAATTTTTAAAAATATATTTTAATAATCAATATATTTAATAATTACTCCCATAAAGTAGAATAATAATATAAACTATTGTTTAATCGATGTTCCTTAGCAAAGCCCTAAAACAAAGTATTTTCCTGCGCAATACTATAAGTAAAAAATTTACATACACAATAAAAAAGTTGTATGTAAAAAATCAGCTGTTTTTTCTTCAAATGTCCAAAGAGCTATTTTATGATTGAATTTTTTTTTTAATTCTTTATCTTTTCGATAAATGTTTTGAAGTGTCAGCTAAGACAAAAATTTTCATAATATTATGCAATACCTTTATCTGGCCACCTTATTCACTGCAAAGCAATCTTGTTGACGTAATAGCTATGTGTGAAAGGTGAAAAGCCGATTTCTCTTCAATGCCATTAGTGAATGCTCACAAAAACAAACAAATATGCAGCTCTAACAGAGCAGGGCGTGCGTTTGTTAATACTTTAGTACATAACTTAATAATAATAATAATAGTAATATAATAATTTAGCGCTTACATCATATACATTCATATTTAGCTCGATGTTTGGTACAACTTATACTTTGTTGCAACTTAAAAATATTTTTTTTTCTGTAAAAATAAAAAGATAAAGAAACACATTCATTCCGCGTAAATCTTTTAAATGCTTAGCTAAAATTGTTTTTTGAAGTTTTTGAAATTCTAAAATTTAAAGTCTTAGTTTTACTATGGAAATTTCACTAAAGATTTATAGGTATGTACATATTTTCATATACATACCTACTTATACATACATACTACATATGTATATGAGAACAGAACTCAATGATTTAATCCTTGAGCTTATCTCTTTTACCAAAAACAGCAAGAGTTTAATTTGCATTCTTAAAAAAATGTAATTTCTCACTTTCAAATAAAAATTAATTTTCCAAAATGATTTCATTTAGCTGACAACATTTGTCAATGAAAATTCCATAACGAAAATATATCTTAACGAATTCTGCTCAAATTTCTTTACATTTAATGTTGCCTTATAGTATAATCTATACTATAATAAACTTGTGAAAAAAAGTCGTATCTGTACATTGAAAATTAAAAAAAAAATTACCGAGGGTTGCGGACCATTTTTTAGTATTTTACTGTCTGTTTGTCTGTTTGAGCGCAGTAATATCCGATACTACTGGACGAATTCTCGTGGGACTTTAACTGATGGCTGCACAGTAAGTAACCACAGGCGTAATAGAGTGTATATTTAATCAAAACACTAAATAAAAAATTAATGTTATAGAAATGATTTTGAAGCACGACATCAACATAGCCGTAGATTATTTTTTGTTGTTAATTTTTTTTACTTATATTTTTTTTTTAACTTGAAATGCAAATTATCTCAGTTGTATGGATAAAAACGGTGAATCCGTTTATACCATTTATGTGCTTATGTTGATTGGAGGATTTTAGTGTTGACTTTAACACAGAAGCAAAAGATTAAAGCGTAGCGACGTAAGCGGGTGAATGTATATTTTCGAAGAAATCGCATATTTTCCTGCTACTGTGCTGAGCAACTTGTTTTTGACCTCCAAGCAATATTTTCAAGTGATTGTATTCCAGGAAGCTAAATCAATGATCCACAATAGCATTCAAAGCGCCAACGCACGCGGGAAAATGTGCAATTGTTTCTCAATGCACAGCCATTAAATAAACATGAACGTAACTCATACGCCCCGGTGGGCCATCCAACAGGTGGAGTGATGGGAATGCAAGTGATGGTACACGTTTTTCCTTTGCCTGTAATCTGTTATCAGTTTATGTACAACTCTCTCTTCCTCTTCCTCTCTCTCTCTCTCTCTGCTTCTCTCCTTCTCTAACTACATATATTCTCAGATAACTGCTTTTACTTTCGTTGTAAGCGGCTTAAAAGCAACAGCAACAACAATATATGGAAAGAGAGCGAGAACAGGAGAGAGTATTGTTGAGAGCGTTTGCAGTGGGCATTGTGTTGTTGAGTAATTGGGAGCGAAACATTTTAGGCACATATTTACATATATGTACATGCATATATACATACATATATACCATTTTCATACGTCAGTTTCGGTGGGTGGTGGTGCACTGCCGGAACAAGTTTAGCTGGCACTAAAAATTCGGTTTTGAGCACGGTCAAGGCCAATCAAGGCCACATACATACGTATACATACATATATATGTACATATACAGAGAGCTGCCACAGCGCTCATTTGGGGATAAAACTGCGGAAGAAAGGGGCTAAATAATACTCCAAGCTAAACAAAAGAGCTAATTTTGTTTCAAAACTTAATGCTTTTTGAGTTAAATCTGTTTCTACATTTTCTGCAATTAAAGTAAAAAAAAAAACAAAATCTTATATGTAAATGCATGTGTGAAAAAAAAACCGGTAAATACCCAATAAGATACATAAATTTTGAATTCATTGGTATGGCTCATGTAACACTTATACGAGTATGTTTATAAACTAGGCCAGAACCTAAATAATAATCTAAAATTAATTTACTTTGTGGAAATCTGCATTCTCAAATATTAGAGATGGCCGCTTCTTCGGAAAATGTTTATGAAAAATTGTACCTTGGCAATTTGATACTAATACATAGAAAGTCAAAACATAATATTATGTGTTAAGAATATTTAGTTTTGCGTGCAAGTCCTGAGATCCAATTTATAATTCACATTTACAGTAATTTGTACTTCACCTCACTATTTTCTTTTTAATTAAATAGCACATGCTCTAACGAACAATTGGTGTTGTTATTGTGACAGTAAACGCCGTTTAAATTAAATTATTGGCGATATGAATAAAATACAGAATACAATTGAAGATGGTTAGAGCTAAATGCTATAATTTTAAACAGAGCTTCAAGCTAAAGCCAAATTTTTGAAGCTAAATGGAATAATGAAGAGCTAAATATATTTATATTGATAAAAACGCCAAAATGGCAACCCTGAATATGCACCATAATACAACATGAGAAGCTGCTAGGGCGAGTGTGTATATTTAGCTGCCAATTTGTGTTAACCTTCTGCGGATAGTGCACATCATCGGCGTCATTGGAAATGTGTGCATGTGTGTATATTCTCTTATAGTCTATTTGTGTGTTAGTAGATATGTATTTTTGTATTTTTGCATGAAAATCTTTGATACCACTCAAAAGCTGTGTTCATTTCTAGCGTTGTCTGTCGGTTTTACTGTGCGGTAGAGTGATTACAATAAAATCGTTTGTTCTGTCTGAATTTTTTCTATATATGTACATATGTAGCTCAATGTTGTTACTGCTACTATTTGCACTACCATTTTATTTGCTTATAATAATATGCGTTATAGCTTACGGCAGTAACTTCAAAAAATTGTTTTCTTATTCCCCCGTTTTTTGAATAAATTAATATTTCTTGTGTTTACACGACCACAAAGCTAACTGTTTTTCATGTTTGCTTATCAAATATTATTTAAACAAATGTGTGGCCGGGTAATTATCATATTATGTATGTTCTTTTAATATTTATATTCTTTGTTATTTTTTTTTCACAAAGCCAGCGATTGTCTTATGAGTCTCCGATGTATCAAAAGCAAAAAAAAAAAAAAAAAAAATAAATATATTTGTTTCATTGAAAAACTTAATAATCAAACAGATGAGAGATTCTACTGAAATTGGAAAAAAAAACTCCATAACTCGGCGTTAAGATATCAAATATGGACAGTTTTATCAAAATCTGTCGTTAATTTACATTATAAACTTAATTGCATTTTTCAATAGGGTCAATTATATAAAATAAAATACAAAATAATTTACTTTAATTTTTACATTATTTTAAGAGTAAATTATCCTTCAAAATACCAATTATTTTAACACAAATCAGTTGTATGGCAGTTATATATTGTAAGATCTTGTCAGTTTCAAAAATGATTAATGCATTACCAAAATGCGTCGGCCTAAAAAAATTTGAGTAATATATGACTAAAACTAAGCAACTAATCTGCATTCAAATAGGCAGACAGGCAAGCAGGTATTCCAAAATGTTAAAAGTAAAAACATTAACCGGTTAATCCATATCTGTTTGATCATTCATCTATTTGTGTACACGTTGACGAGGGAAAGTATTGAGATATCTCAACTTAACTTGGTAACGTCTTGCGTTTGACTCAAGGAGGTTGGTACTCAAAATGTCCGAATATGATAATTTTTCATCTCTACGAGTACTCTGATTTAATATACAGGATACAGTGAGGGGAAGGAATACGTGGGTTATATTTTTTTTGGAAATGAGCCAAGCCTTCGTGTCTGGTACACAGAGGATTTTGTAAAAAGTTTATGAGTCTGGAATGATAGTGGACAATACTCACGATACCCGCCATCATACGAGGCGCACGGAGGAGAATGTGACTGCCGTAGCCGAGCGCATGCGACTCAGTCCTGAAAAATCGACTCATCATCGAACTCAACAAGTCAACATTTCAGGCACCAGCACGATGTCCTCGAATTATTCGCTACAAGGTCTAAAACTGTTCAGCTACAGAAAAATCACGTCATCAGCTGAATAAATATGTACATATATGTATACATAAATGGATCAATTTCAGATGTTTAAAACTTGAAAACGACTGGACCAAATTGGCAATTTTCTTCTGTGGGTTTGCTTGTAATTGCTATGCGAAGGTTTAGGAAAAGGAAAAGGACAAGCCGCACATTTGCTTTTTGAGTTCAATTCAATTACAGTTCAACACATGTTAAATCATATATGGCTAAATGACGACTGAACAGATTTGGCACATATGTATGTATATAATCCGCTGTATGGGTTGCCATGCAAGCCGGTTTTAAAGGGAGCTGCCGCCATTTTAAATCTTAAGTTCATTTAACGTAATCTGAAATCAAATATTGCATTGAGGATATTGAACGAAAGCTTCATTTTCAAAAAAAGGAAAGAAAGGTGCCACTTTTTTAAGCGTAAATTAACTTAAATTAAGAAAGCATGATTTCAAATATATGTCTCTAGATTGATGCCACCTGTTCAAAAACTTCATTAAATTTGTAACAAATTAAATCCAATATTTCTGGATATTATAAATAGGCTTAAAATATTAATTATATTAAATATATAAGATAATTGAAATATAACAGCACTGGAACGAAAAAAACCCCGTGCATACAAAAAACAATTTTGAATGTTGTTTTAATTTAATTGGTAGGGTCAAAGGAATGCTTCAAGTTCAGTGAAGGTTTAAGAAAGACTTGTTTGAAAAATATATTTCTTGAGGGTTGCCTCATGTTTAAAAATATTAAATTCAATAAAAACTGCAAGATAATTGAAGCATTAATTCTGTTATGCGCCGAAAACTGTTTAGAAAAGCTTAGTCTCGAAAATAAATATTGCCGCGCCTGCTTGTAATTCCAAAAAAAAGAGTAATGACAAGATGCAGGTTGTGTAAAATTATTTGCAATTTTTCCCTTATTTTAATTACAAATAACGATATGTCAATTTCCTTGTTTTAATTACAGATAACGATATGTTAATGGTTTCAACAAATATCATATTAGTTTGAGTACGCACCACGATGACATTGAGGCTACATTTTCCTGCATATTGAAATATGCAGATTTTTTTTATTTGCTTCTTTATGCACAGATGAGTTCCATTTGCGCTTACGATAATATCAGAAAGAAATTTACTGTAAAAATATTTTATTAATTTTTCGATTGCCTCAGGCACTATTCTTATTCTGATAGTGTCATTGTATATTAAAATTTCCAATTTTCGTATTATAATGTGCAATACTTTGGCAAATATACTTCGGCCAATGTTAATATGGTGGTCCTTTGCTACTGCCAACTGGTAGAAGCCAGTGGCCAGAGCAGCAGCTAATTGCATTAATGGCTTAGGTTAAGACCATTGGTCCAATTTTTTTTTTTGTTTTCTTTGTAACTTTGGAACGGTGATATATACTGTCTAAATTTTTCAGCTCAGGTGGTCTTTTTATAAAACAATATTATGTGCGAAAATTTAATTCTCTGACTTAAAACTGGACTAAGATAAATTGAAAATTACGAATCTTAGGTTAAGGGACCATTTGGTCCATAGTATATTTTCTTTGATTTTTTTTACATTAATTTTCCAAAAATAAGTAACTATTTATTAGTTTGTTCGATATTTTTTGGTACTACATGATGAGCAAAAAAATGTTTTTCGGTCGGTTTTGCAAATAAACGCACTGCAAGTGGAGCATTTTACATCAGACTTAGACTTGCAGCAACTACAAATTCCTCGCTTTCGAGCTCCTGAACTAGAAGCATTTTTAGAGCAGACCACTGGTGCTGGGTTTTACCAGAGTTGAGTAAATAATAAAATAATAATATTTAGCAAGTATTGAACCAAACTAAATATAAAGACTAAGATTGAATTGTTATTTTGTATGAAAACTGCAGTATGGACCAAATGGTCCTCTAACCTAAGATTCGTAAGATTTTTTTAACCTAACAGCAGGGTTAAGAATAAGTAAAAATGGCTACTTATTCAATCAAAAAAAATTTAAGAATCTGTAAAAAACTACAATTACTCACACAAATATGTACTGGAATTTAACCTTACGTTTGTCCGAAATGTTAAGACTACTACGCCTAATTTCTAATTTTCTTGCTAAAATAAACAGCATTTTACAATAATAACAAGATTTTAATAAAAGCCTCGCAGATGTTTGACAACTGTTAAGAAGAAGAGAACAATGAGAGATTATCGATAACGAAATTTGTGAAATTGGGAGCTCACTAACATACTTAAGTACTCAGGAAATTTTAAAATCGCATAGTAAAATTTTGAATGTGAAAAGAAGAGCACGACGAAAGAATATTTAAAAAAAAAATTCGAATTTTCCTATTTAAACCTCTTTTGTTGAATACTTTTCATTTCACTAATAACAAATGCACAGAACTCAAATCATAAAAATGTATGTGAATGTGAAAATGGGGCCGTCAATCGTGTGATTCTTAATCGAATTCACCAGGAATTTTGTGCGAGTGAAAATGGGAGCACGCCAATGACTTTCTTTTGATCTTCAGATGGGGTAAATGGGTGTACGAAGTTTTTCAATATTTACTCGGGTTTTCCGATTCACGGTTGGATGGATGGGCAGACGGACTGCGGTTGTTGTATGCTGTTACAAACAACCGTTAGGTGAACAAAATTATAATACTCTTGTCAGAGTTGCCATTGAGAATTTTCAGAACTACTTTTGATTTTGAAATATGATACTTAACGCTTAGACTATACTCGTGCGATCTATGTAAGTTTATTGTGGTTGTCTGCTTCAAACTTCAGTTTTGTTAAATCCTTTGTAAATATTGTATTGTAAGTGAGAATCAAATTCAACTCACGGCTATATGGCCCACGTGGGGCATTTGCCCTTTATTTCTATTGTGTACATTGAAAAAATATGTATATATACATATGTGCATATATTCGTAAATATTTTTGTGTGTGTTTCGGCTTTTTGTAAGTACTAAATTGAATTTTGTTGTCGGAAGTAGTGATGTCCGCTTTTGCTACCATTATGTGTACTTTCTGCGTATGCATTTTGCGATGTTAGTTTCTGAGTGTGAGAATTCTTTAAATTTTCTATGAAGACGTTATAAATACACAGCCCAAATGTTTTCCGTAATATATTTAGAATTTACTTGATTTATTTTGTTGTTTGCACTTTACTTTGCCAACATTTTTTACACAGCGCAATTTTAGGGAAGGTCGGAAATTTATTTATTTTTAGCCTGCAACAAAAACCTAAACCATTCGTGAATCGTACTAGCTCTTGAACTTGAGTAAAGTGGCAAGCCCAAGGTACTGCAATTGTAAAAATTGCATAATTATTTATCTCAATGCCGTTTATTTGCTAAGTAAAACAAGAATGATGCTATAAATTGGCATTACGGAAGACATAGCAGGCAAAACCAATTTGGAACTAGTATGTCACTAGTTACAGACTGTATTTTATTCGAGAAGAAATATGTCAATACAAATGTGCACCATTAATTAATTTATATTATTCAAGCAATAGTATATTTGTTAAAACGCGATATATTCTATTAATTCTGTATCCACCTCAGAAAAAAATTTGTTCACTTAAATTACCTACACAATTAAGTTTATTAAACTTTTAAACTGCAATTGATCTTTTCAGACGCTGTCTTGCAAATGCCTACCAATATTTCTTACCACAAATGCTTGGGTATAAGCCACGCCAGTTCAGCAATAACAGTATACCCACACATTCCCTTTGTAATTTAGTGCATAATGTTACTAATTGAATTTACACAACAACAACTGCAAACTAAGCATTAAAAGCAATAAATAAATGACACCTGCAAAAGTTATCCTAGTGGGTTTAAATACAGGAACACACCTGTGGCAGTGGCAAAAGCAGCAATAACCTGTTACTAAAAAAGAACTTTTTGAGCAAGGGGATGAAAAAGGCTAAATCAAAATTTGTTTAAGACTAAACTTATCAATCAACAATTCAAACATTTCGTTTTCGTATTACGATGTGATAACAAATTTTTTGACGGTTTTCGCATATTGATATTGCTTTTATAATCTTCATAAATAATTTGCTTTTAAGGTGGCAGATAGTTTGAGCATACTTAAAATTATTCAAATATTTATATTTCATGTATTTTTATATTCATCATCAGCTAAATTCGGTTATAGAACGAGATTATTTTTCAATTGCGAAATCATGATGACACTTTTCTTCCTTCTTCAAGTCATAACTAATACTTAAACTTGCATTTAATACTTTTACATTAATTCTGATTCTTAGTTTTGTTTTGATAATTTTTATAGCACTAAAAATACTTTCGACTTCTGCATTGCTGATGGTTAAGATTAAAAAATTGAAAATACATCTATCAAGGGTAGCAGCCAGACTTTCGCCCAGCGTATTTTTATAAATTCTACAGTAAATTGTAAGTTATTACACATAAGGTGAAACTTTTTCCATTGCATTTTGATGCGATTTATTTTATTAGTATTGAATTTACATATGTCATTAGTAAATTGATCAAAAACTTGTCCAGCTTTAAAAAAAAATAAAAAAGCTAGTTCCTGCCAGAAAAAACCTTATATAGTCAAAATTCTAAATTTGGGTGGTATAAAAATAATATAAGAGCTATGTAAATGTTTAAAAATTATTTTTGTTTAATTAATTTTTTAAATCCACACCTCCTCTGTTACTGCCAACTGCCTCATTGCAATTAAGTGATAATTATTTGGTAAAGATGTGGCAACTGTCGCTGTCACTGTCGCTACCACTGCCACATTGTAATTTCATTATATAAAATATGTGGATATCAACTTCTAACTGCCAAAAAACGTAAGCGACAATTTTTTTTTTTTTTAATTTTTTTTCTAGGAGCATTCCTCAAAAATGAAATATTGAAAAAATTGTCGCTTACGTTTTTTTCGCAGTCAGGGACCGTTATAGTTGTGGTTCAATTTCATACTTCCAATCTGGTGATTTATCAACTAGTTCAGATTTTTTCCTCGATCACCGATTCAAATGTGACAAAAACAAAACACTGGAATATATCCTGTTCGGTTTATTGAACTATACTGAAAATATATGCAACATTACAGAGTTGCATACATAGATATTTTATTAATAATAGAGTAACACTCTATATATTTAAAGTGCAGTTAGTCAGTTCGTATGCCAGTAAATTATTCATTTCAATAATAATCATTTAGACAATAAGTCATTGCTTGAAATGACACACGAGCACCATGTATCATAAATTCACGCCTTCTCCTTTTTCATAATACAAAACACCGCAATTTTATAAATGATGAAAGAGTATCAGCAAATGCATTGTGAGATTTTAAGAATAAACACCTTACATGAATCTGTGGCTAACCGCAAAACACCAACAATATTAAAATTTGCTAAAAGTGCTACGTAGGTTCAAGTTAATTTGAACTTGAAATTAAAGTAAAAAATAGTTATTTTCATTAGTTGCCTGAAACATGAAATTAAAATTTAACAGGGCACTTATGTCTAGCGGAAAGGAACCGCCGTTGCTTTAAACCCTATTAATCCTAGAATAAAGTTTACCAACTTCCTCGTGTGCGCAACTGTAGCGTGAAACCCGGTTACGGTATTACATTTGAATTATAAAACCGAAAACCCTAAGTTTTCCTATTTAATTCACAAGTTTTGATTAGTTTTGGTACATCAGTTCGGAATATACCAGCAGTTTGTAACTTTTACTACACGCATGTGTGCGTTCCAAATTTAAGGGTATGAAAGGTTTCTCATAGGTTAATATTTTATTAGCTCTTTGCCAAAAGTGCACTTTTATTTTCCTCGCATTTAATATTTGCTCTTGTTGGATACTTTTATTGAACATACCAAACCTATCCTTAGCTTTCAAGTAAGTAAGTGATATGAATAAAAAA
Source organism: Anomoia purmunda (assembly GCA_951828415.1). NCBI lineage: Eukaryota > Metazoa > Arthropoda > Insecta > Diptera > Tephritidae > Anomoia > Anomoia purmunda. The sequence goes on from OX639996.1 coordinate 41,427,611, forward strand.
TATATTATCTTTGTGTACAAGTTTAGTTGTTTGTGTTTTCGCAGCCTCGCAAGCCAACAGATATTTTTTGATGTATGTAAAAAGTTATTACAGCTAAAAGCTAAGCTTATCATTGCTCGTACGTTTGACATAATATATACCTATACAATCATATTGCTATTTAAAGAAAAATAGTTAATTGACAATTAACGAAGTTGTGATTATTATTAATTTACTATATGCATTAGTTATAGTTATATCAAACGCTGTCAAATTTATTACACAACATTCACGCCAATATTAGAATTCTGAAGTGGTGCCTATAAATAGGTTTTATAAAAAATCAATAAGTGTATTATAATCAAATAAATATACTTAGTAACTTTTTGCAATATACCAAACAAAAGCAGATGACTTGAGTTTTGGATTAAAAAAAAGTAACCTCTTTATGTTGAATTATTTAAATAAAATATTTACATTTATGCGGCTAATGCTTGTTTTCAATTTGAATAAATTAGCACTTTATGTAAATACGGTTTTAAGAAATTACAAAACCTGCCAATATTTATGCAGGGTGGCACAAAAGTAATTCCTTTGTCGGAAAAGACTACGATTTTCGCTAATGACGTAGAATGTCGGTTAATTCATGAAATGTTTAAGCTAAAATTAAGTCGAATTTACCTGAATACTGTACCTATCGCAGCCTTTCGGCACCGCGTTTTGACGATTTTTTCTGGCCGCCAAGATCACATGTTTTAACCGACTTTTTGGATGTACAGGTTTTTGTGAATTTAAAATAGATTCAAGAATCTCTTAAATAAAGCATACACCTATAAATCCAGAACTTATCGCAAAAAAAAAACCAGGAAAAAAGCAGAAACTGCTCTTAAATCGTGATAAACTAGCGGTGTCCATATACATAGCTAGTATCATTTTGTCGACATAGTAAAACATATTAAGATATCTAACAAATGCAATCTAAAAGCGTGATACAACAACAAAAGTTGATTTTCGTAGTGACAGTTAGTTTTGCTACTGCCCTAGCTCAACGTTTGTATTTCGAAAGTAGAAGAAAATCGAAAAAAAACAAATGCCGTTTTGGCAAAAAAGTCTCGGGCCAACCTTCGAGAAAGCAGGTTATCTATTTAACTCAGAGTATACCGGTTAAATTGATGAATTTGCTGTACAGCAGAACATTAGGCATCAACCCATAGTTAAAAACATAAATATTTAAAATACCAATTATCCAGGGTTAAATTTTTAAACGAAAAAATTTGAAACGAATCTTTTTTTTTCGACAATAATGGAGATGCCATCGAATACGTTGGCTCCGACTCTTTTAACAGGGCTTCGGCAAAACGAAGCGATCACTTCCACGAGATGAGAGACTAAGCAGACCAAGCATTTCGTTATTGTACTATAGCCTCCAAAAGTTATTTTGATTTTAAATTTATAAACTTCAAAGCCCGAGAAACTGGATTTATTTGATGCAAGACAATGTCTGAGGTACGAAATTAAAAATATAACTCTGAGTTACTTATCTTTTTATTTATAAATTTAACTGTGGATTTTCCGCAAGTGGACCTTATAAAAGAAGCAAATTTTATACACTCTTATCAAAAATTTTTTTTAGTGTGGTACTTCAATAGTATATAAATATAAATTAGATAAAATACTTTATTTTCTAATATATTAAAAATGGAAACATACCCTGACGTATTGTCCTAAGCTAATTTATTTAACCCTAACATTACTAACGGCTGCCGTAGCCGAATGTGTAGCATGTGTGCGTGCTTCATTCGGTGGGTCCCAGGTTCGAATCCAGCTCGGGGCAAGTAGCATCCCAAAATTATAGAAAAAGTTTTTTCTAATAGCGGTCGCCCCTCGGCATGCAACGGCAAACCTCCGAATACATTTCCGCCATGAAAAAACTTCTCACAAAAACATTCGCCGTTTGGATTCGGCGTAAAACTGTAGGTAGGTCCGTCAATTTGTGTTACAACATCAAGACGCACACCACAAATTGTAGGACAAGTTCGGCCAAAATCGCTTAAGAGGTTATAGCGAGATCTAAGTAAGTAAGTAAGTAACATTACTAAATACAGAACTCCAAATGGGATTAAAACTGTGGAAGAACAGTCTTACTGAGGAAAACGAAGAGATTTACATTCAACATAATATGCAATATATAATTAAAGTCTTTGAATGCATCATGGTTGCTTTTATTCAGAAATGTAAACAACATAACAACATAAAATAATCCAAAAAATTATCTAATTAATGGTTCTATGTTAAGAACGAAAACGGGTTTTATTAAGCGCTATAATAAGCGCTATTCATATTTCATGCTCAAACTTCGTAATCCTTGCAAAAACAAACAAAGGTTTCATCAACCAATATTGAAAAATTTGTGATTTGCAAGAAACCGCAGTGCAGAAAAGCCTACAACTTGAAAAATACATGCTATGCTCGAAATTTGTTTAGAGCGAGACATGATACAATAACAAAAGGAGACGTAAGTTCGCACGAAATCAGCCCAATTGAACTCTCACTTCATTCCCTTTTTGAAAAACTATTTTTTATAAACGGACGCGAAGAACAAAAAGACAACAACAGCATTGGCGCAACATTTAACGAATAGCGGACACTCAGCCGATTTCGAAAACACAAAAATATTAGACGTGGAGAAAAAAGAGGGAACAAGATTAACATTAGAAGGGCTGAGAATAGAACAAAAAAAAACAGAACACGATGAATTTTAAGGAAGACGTACACAATGTAAACTGCACATACAGAAAAGCAATAACGAGTAATTGTTAAACAGATGGATACAAAATTAGGGTGTATACTTTTGTTTATTTTGATGTTGTTACTGTCTTTAATGTGATTAAAAATGTAAGTGCAATAATTGTTGTAAGCAAACATATTGTTATTTTATTAACACTTGTTTTTATGTTTTATGTACAATAAAATGCAGACTCCCTGATGAAGGCGCGGAAGACGCCGAAACGCGTAGGAGAAAAAAGAAACGTTTTGTTTGCTTTTAAGATTTGGAAATTAAACTTTGGTCCTAAGAAAAATACATATTTTTTATTTTACTGCGAATTATAGAAAAGAACGTAAATAATCCTACAAATACTCCAAAATAGTTCTCGAGAGGTTTTGTTAGGAAATTGTTGGTTTGAAGTTAAATTGAGCGCGAAACTTTTCCCCAAAAAACTATTTTCGTTTAAAAGTAAGTAAGTATTAATGAAACAAATGAAAAATAAGATCATTAAAATCATTTCTTTCATAGACGATAGCATTTTATTTACTCTGTGTGTTGGCGTATATCTGCATTTTCGACCAGGGTTTACTAATCCATAATAAGTAATATTACATTGTAAGGAACTCTACTAAAGGTATTTATTATTCAAGGCATTTTAGCTGCTGGTATTTGTTACCTTTGTTATAAAGATTGAAGTGATGATGCTTTTAACTTCACATACACATACATATGTACCAATAATAATTACTAATAAATGTAGGTATGTATGTAAATTTATTGGTAATAAATTGCCCTTACAAATATATACTTTATGTTTAACCGTAATGTTTGAGTCCTTTTATCAAATAAAAATTTGAACTTTATTCCTTACTTCACTTTCTCTTAGATTTTTTCACTTCATCTACCAGTTTAAGGGAGCCTCATCATGAAAACTCAATCGTAATTAACATTGCTTTTTTATTTTATTCTTAGTATTTGATTAATAATTTTCCGCCCCGTTTGATCTTGTAATAAACATGTAGGAAAGCTAATGTTTTTCCCAAAGAGGTTCGTTTTATGCTTTTTTCTCGGCTCCTATTGACATAAAGCGCTGCGCTTTGGCCGCACCAAATGGAGCTGTCACAACGTCCGTCACCCTTTATTATTGCATCATGAGAGCGAGAAAATATCTACATACGTGAACTTTTGCGCTATTGGTATACATACATATTTCAATTTCAATTTTCAATTTACGCTCAAAAAATAAATAACATGAAATTTGGAGCAGGGTACATCAAAGTATTGTCACTTTTGTTACTAAAAAAAATATTTTTTCATGTTGCTTCCTTTTGTATGAAATAAAAAAAGGAGAGAATACAAAATGAGCTGCTTGTTTTATTAGCTGCTTCTTTTATCTACGCTACGAGGCGTTAAAGAGTGTTAAGGATGTATGCTCAATAAATAAATATGTTAAGCTCATTTTACTTGCACGATTGTGTAGTGTCAAAATGGTCATAATTGTTTTAAGAGATATGCGGCGTTTTATATGCAGAACATCTGCTGGAAATAGTCCCAATTTTATGTTGGAAGTTGGACTGGTTATGTGTATAAACTAAAATCTTTTTTAAATTTTTTTTTTGAATCAAGTAATGAAACGCTTTTCAATATTAATTGGGATCTTTTACCGCGGATGTTTATCATATGCAAACTTTATAATTAAGCACAAACTTTAATTTAAATGAGAAAATTCCAAAACAGTTTTTTTGGGTAGGATTTTTTCAGATCAGGTGCTTTAATAATAACAAAATATTTTTTTTTTGTTTAGGTAGATACATCATAATAGATCGAGTGAAGGAAATTCAGTTATTATTATTATTATTATTTCAAAGAGTATGTTATTATTTTTGGTTGTAATTTAAATATAGTATCCAAAAAAACCTTCCATTGGAAAATTTCAATTTAACTAAATAAAATTGTACTAACAAAATTTTTAAACTAACCTTAAAATATAAAAAATGCAGAAAAGCAAAACATTCCTAATTTCTTTGTTGAAATATTTTCGGGTATCCTTCTTAAGGTTTCATTCAAAATAATTGAATTCATTTTTAAAATAAATAAATAACTATTCGAAATATACGAAGCCATCAGATTTGTAAGTGATGCTCAATATATGATTGAAAGTTACCCTCCACTACATATATCCGATGAGGCAACGCTTTGCCAAACGTTTACATCTGAGAAAATTTCAATAATCTGTTTTTCAATAAAAACAAAAAGGAAATACCTTCTTTCTCGCGTCATTTACAAATATGATTCTCTTGTAAAACAAACGAATTAATTATTAGAGGTTCACGTATCATGTTTTTCGAATCGAGTATAAACTAAGTATATCATAGATATAAGAACATTACAAAATACATACTTATGTATATTGAAACGATTTTCCGCCATCTCTTGTAAAATTTGTTTTGGAGGCAAATTGGTTTCGGCGTTGTGCCATTTTCATGTCGAACGAAAATGACATGATGACGAAAAATTGTTCCACTATATGTACATACATGTATCACCTTTACACAATGTCAGAAAAGCAGATCAAAAAGAAACAAAAAAAAAACTATATATTAGGTAAGATTTGATTATGGTTACATTCTCCTTATGTTACGGGTTTTTCAATAGGGACGCTACAAAAGTAGACCGATACTGACAGTAAACGACGCCATATATTTCCCCGCTCTTTTGACATTTCTCTTCAGTAAGGTTTGCCATTTCACCATGGAAAGATATACGATCCAAAAACGAGTCGAAATTATTAAAATTTACTACCGAAATTCGGAGTCAATGGCTTTAACTTTAAGAGCGCTACGTCCAATTTATAGTCGTCCTAATCGTCCTGTCAGATGAGCAATTGAGCGTCTAGTGGAAAAATTTGAATTCAAAGGCACAGTACAAAATGTTCCCGTGCCAGTGAGACAAAGAAGTGAACGTAGTGTCAAGAATATTGCTGCCGCTAGCGCATCAATTGAGGAAGACCCAAATCAGTCTCTCACACGTCGTTCTCAAACGTTGGGCAACTCTGTGACGTCGTTGTGGCGAAATTTGCGAAAAGATCTTGGTCTACATCCTTACAAGATCAAATTGACACAAGAACTGAAGCCGCTTGACCACCAGAATCGTCCTATGTTCGTGAATTGGGCTGAGCAACAACTTGAAAATGATCCGGATTTTCATCGAAAAATCATCTTCAGCGATGAGGCTCATTTCTGGCTGAATGACTTCGTCAATAAGCAAAATATGCGTTATTGGACAGGCAGCAATCCACACGTACTCCATGAGTCAACATTGCATCCTGAAAAAATTACGGTTTGGTGCGGTTTATGGGCCGACGTTGTCATTGGGGCGTACTGATCAAGACCGACACGTTACTGTGAATGAGAATCGCTACCGCTCAATGATAACCGAATATTTTTGGTCCGAATTGGGTGATATGGACTTGGACAATATGTGGATCCAACAGAACGGCGCCACAAGCCACACAGCGAATGTCACAATCGATTTATTGTAAACCAAGTTTGGTCAACGTGTTATCTCACGAAATGGCCCAGTCAATTGGCCGCCTCGGTCGTGCGATTTGACGCCGTTAGACTATTTCCTGTGGGGCTACGTCAAGTCTATGGTCTATGCCAACAAGCCAGTGACGATTGATGAACTTCGTACGAATATCGAACGTGAAATTGCAGCAGTATCGGCCGATTTAAGCTTAAAAACCGTCGAAAATTGGGTTCAGCGTTCACCGTTTATTAATAAATTAAATTCCAAATATATTAATAAATTGAGTTTTAAAAATACGCACCTAAAGATTTTTGCAAGTACAATAAAAATAGGGAAACGCAAAAATCGGTTCTGACCCTTTCGAACGCATTATAAGCACTTTAAAATTCCCACTTCAGATGTTCAGAAAACACCAATGTGAAAAGCTGTGAAACCTCAGTGTTGGGACAGACGGGATTAGTCAAAATATGGTGTTATTTTAAAAACACAAGGATAAAATTCCGACAAGTTTTTATCGACACTATGCGGCCTCTGAATAAAATCTTTCAGAGAAACTCACTTATTATAATTTTTCTTTCTGTGCAACTAACTCCATCGCATTTGTTTCAATGCGCTTCTCACATGGCAGTTGCTTGCCACAGCTGGGTTGTGCATGGTTTATATATTTTTATTCAACGTGATAGGGCTTTCGGCTTTAATCGAAGTGTCAAAGCTATCTTTATTTTAGTATTTCCATACAAAGTCCTTGGAGCGCATTAGTAATCCAAAATATTGTTGTTTTCTTATTATATTTTCTAGAAAACAAAAGTTCGTCGGTATGCAGTCGATTTTTATTCTGTGTGGAACTCATGTTATTTACATATGTATGTATATATATTCTATTTTGGCTACGCGACGCCTTCCCTAAAGTTTTTATGTGTTTCCAGCGTTTAAATGGGTGTTAAAAATTTATCGAACACCTGCAGTACGGCTGGTGGCAATTGGCCCTCTGTAAGTAATTAAACAGTTTATATATACTACGCAAACTCTTAGTAATGCGAAATACAAACGATCGGCAAACAAAATGGTACAATAAATCTACAGAGCCAATATAAAAAGTAACGAATATGTTGGCTGTTGGTAAATAATGAAAGAAATGAAAGATACCGGTAAGGTGTTAGGTAAGCAAATTCGTTAGTTCCATAGTCCTTATTCGTAATAAAGTACTATAAATTATTATCATAAAACATACATAAAATATACCTAACCATCTGGCAGAATTTTGCAAATTTTTTCACATGTTAGATATTTCAGTAATAGTGTGAAAAAATATGTAAACAAATAATAACAAGTTATATTCGGATATTATTAGATTACTAAAATTTGAACACCGCGAATAAACAGCTGATTTACATACAAAATAAACAGCTACATATTTCAAGACCGAGACGGGCAAAACATAAAATTAGAAATACCCGTGCGCGCGTTAAGTACCATATATTTCAAGTGTAATTATAGAAACAAAATTTGTTGGATGTACAAAACTTTACACATACATACATACATACATGAATGTGGGCATATGCAAATATGTGATGTTCATTTAAAGCCTAACAGACGGTAGCGGTAATGCATTCACATTTAAATTTCACCATGACAGATGCCAATAATGTTTTTGTTTTGTTGATTACTTTTCTTCTCCCTCAGAGAGCTAAAAAGTAAATAAATACAAAAATTCGTCGCGCTATCCCACACATTGGACAAAACTCATTTTGGGCCAGCCAGCGAAAGATGTAAGAACTCTTACGTTTTGAAATGTGTTGACGTCAAAATAGGGTCCGGTTTATCTTTGTGACCTGGCACCCACACTATGTATGTCATATAGTTGCTGGTCATATTCTTAAAAATCTGCATATAGTCGATCGCTATTTTCGAAACGGTTTTAAATCTAACGAGTAATCCAATAGCTCTCTGACTATCAAAGTAAGCTAGCAAGGTAAGCAAATCAAACCTGCATTGGGCCTGCACCTTTTCTGATGTAAGCTCCGCTAGGTAAACGCTTCAGTGATCTGAAAATTTAGTTTTAATGCATCAACCATATAGCCCGGAATGCCACCGTCTGACTACCTTTCGTTTCGATCACTAAAAAACTCTAAGCATAGTAAAAATTAGCCGACGGAAGATCCGCTGAAACTCACATATGTTTCGCTGATAATCCACAAAAGTCCTACACCGATGGGATTATGAAACTACCCAAAAAATGCCAAGTAGTCACAGATAATTATGGCCAAAATGCGCTTGATCAATGTACAAAATTTTTCAAAAATTTACCTAGAAACCGAGGAGATTTTTTATACGACCCAGTATCAAAGGAACCTTCAATGTCTAGAAATAATATATTTATAAGGCAACCATTTGGCGGAGCATGGCATCCACAGCTCTACCCTTAGAGTTAGTTATATATGTACATAGCTTGTGCGGAACTATCTACTGTCGAGTATAAATATTCAGCAGTCTGTCTAGAATATCGAGGAAGAAAATTGTTAGTGTTCACACGAGAGGAATTTCTCTTTGGCTATGAACACCATTTGCGACATCATCTAAGCGATAGATAAGCAGGAACCTTAGACCGCTTCATAAAAAACTTAAATGTGCCTCTTGGACTTTATGTTGTGAGGATTTCAAGAAAGGACAATTTATTTCGGCATCCTGTACAGCTAAGTCTTATTTTAAATGATTTCTCTATCCGATCTTTGCTTTTTATAATGATATGTTTTAATATATGATATGTATATAGTTGCAAAGGTATTAACCAAAGGCACATTTTGGCTACATATATAAATCATTAACTTATCATATCAAACTCAGTTTTTATGCAAGGTTTTTCTTAAAACAACATTCTGTATTCAAGATACATTATTTTTAATATTAACGAACTATGGGTCTAAGTGTATGACACTAGGGACTGCCGCCTAACCTAAATAGATACCTATTCTGTAATATTAATTAGACAAGTTATAGTGGGGAAAACATTTAAGTTATTTTTGCAGAGAGCCGAAAAAACTTTTCCAAACCCTCCACCAATCCACGATAGGAGCTGTACTTAGATTGTGAAGCTATTTGAATTCCAGCGCGAAAGTTGACTCGATCGGGGATTTTTAGAAGAGAAAATATTGTATAGCCAAATTAAGCAGACGTTTGTAAATTCTAGACGATGATGCTTACAGAAGTTAATTATGCATTTGGATGAGCACTATTCCCGAGTAAAATCACAATAAGGCTGTTAATGCGAATTAACGTTGTCGTCTGGATTTACCTATTATATAACAACACGTATAAATCTTTAGGTTTACGAGTACACTCGCGGATATGCGTCACTGCTGACACGTTGTCACTCAAATTTTTAAGTAATTTTAAGCAGTAATTCATTGAGTATACGTTCAGTTTACTTAAAAACTATTTTTAGGAAACATATATTTGCAATCATCATATAAGATATGTATGTACAAAAAAATTCACGTACGTTTTCTTGTCTTGCTCGTTCATTAATATTAATTAATGTAGTCACACATACACACATGATATATAGATATATATATATATGTATACATAATAATATACACCACCTACAATGGATTGGTATTTGTATTATGAATGCTAGTGCGAATTTTAAATAAAGTCAACGCATCACACTGGCCATACCTAACGGTCAACACCTGCTTATGCCCTTCATATAAACAAGTCGATCAGAATATAAAAAACAGTACTATTTTCTACGTAAGCTTATCTGCTCATAAATGCATATGTACTTACGTATTTACATTTGTATATAGTGCATATAATGCACACACCTACATACATACATACATATATGCGCGTTTAAGTGATGAACGCGACCCACCCATCTACATATTTACTACACCAATTCATCCAAGTCTAGTCAACAGTTGGTCGATAATCACATTTGCAGTTGAATGCAAGCTCATGTCGAAGCCTTAACATTAACCTTGACCACGAATATTGATTTCCTGTTGAGTTGTTTTACTTTGTCAATGCTCTGGCTTTTGTTGTCGGTTGTATTACTTGCTTTATATTTATTTTTGTCAACCGCTGCAATGAGTGGACTGGCTGACAGAATACGCTTCGGTAGCTGCATAACTGGCTGGGTGTTGGGCGCGAAGGTCAATGTTAGTATTTGATAACTGCTGGAGAGCCCACACCTCCAAATATACATATGTATATAAAATTTTGCTCCCAACTCGTCATATGAATGCACATATATATGTATATATGTATATATATCTAGATACCATATGTGTCACACACGGTCAGTTGGCAAAAAGTAATAAATGCTAGTTTTCCAAGTGCAATGTATGTAAGTATATATTCTATCTTTGTTCACATAGCAACAGAGTAATGAAAGCAAATAAGTAATGAAAAATGTCAGGATAAAAACTTTTGTTTAGAAAAAAGAGTGCACTTTACGCGTCGACAGTCGTGGTACTATTCACTTTAGATACAACTGTTTCCTGAAACCCTATAAACCCTACATAATCGTGTGACCACTCGGCATCTAATAAAAGTTTTTTTAAAAAAACAAGTGCAAAGTTTCATTACCTGTTAGTGCAGGTTCCTTAAAGTAACTTAATAAGGGATAATTACACACAAAGGCATAAGTATAATTTAATTAAGCGAAGGAAACACAGTTTCATTTATCTTGCCATTGCTCTGCAAAAGTAAGCGCATGCATCAATAAAGGGCTGGGCTGCAGTAACTACCCCAGGACGCTCACCACTCGTTTTCGTTGAATAGGGCGTAAAGGTGAATCAAAAAATCTACCGAATCTAAACGATGCTTTGCTATCTTCAGCACGAACCCGAATCACTGGTCGTTTCAATAAGAAAAAGGTACCAGCTTCGTTTGATCAAAACAAAGACCACCATGTTTAGGAAACTTAAACCCTATGGATATTGTGGTACGGCGAAAAGGGTTGCAAATTTAGGATTATATTAAGTACGAAAAATTTCATGAGTTTGAGTTCGACTATTAAGGCCTAACAAAATTTGCTGAACAAGCAGTGAAGCTTTCAAAGCAGTGTTTTTTCAGTTGTTTCGAGAAATCAATACTAATTTATTAATTAAATAATAAGTACTAAATTGTATTGTGATATAAAATTTTAAATTTGCCGTTTTTCATTGACCGTTTTTTTGCTATCGAAATTCTGCTTGAGTTTTCAGAATTTTTTTTATGGATAAACTCGCTTCACGTTCTTCCTTATTTTCCAATGGAAGTGCCCAGGTCTATTTTACGAGTATGCAACAATTTTCTATTCTCATTCGTTGGTTGTTGGTTAGTTCTCTTTTAGCGCCATCTAGATTTAAAAACGAATGAGAATAATTAGATTTTGTAACTACATACATTCCTTTTGGATATTCAGTGGGATAGAAGTGCGGCTTTCCAGCTAACAAATACTGTTGGGTACCTAATGATAGGAAACTATCCATAGCGTACACATTCAAATTTGAGCCATAATGATAGTGTACACATTCGATAGTTTTAATAGTGTTGGTGCAAAATATTCGTTACTATCGTAAATGTTCCTTCATACATATTTTGTGCTATAACACGGACATTTTGTAACTAAGAATGAGTTTATGCTACCAATATTAATTGGTAATCAAAATATATAAATTTCGGTGATTGGTAAGGAGTGGTTAGTTGATTGAGAAACTTTTTTTTTTGGCTTTTGAGCTTTCGAGTTCGAAAGTTTTCTCAATCCGTGCTCTGAAAGACAACAATTGCATGATGATTGTCAATCGAAATTGTTAGCGAAGGTACGTAATAAATAAATTTAATTACACTTTTTAAGAATTAAAACCAAAGAAGAATTTTTGAATGGCAAGTGATATAAGCAATCACATTGCCTGTAATTGTGTTCGCCCCACTTTTACCTACTATCTTTTAGTAACAGTTAGCAAAATAATTTTAAATAACCGAAAACTACGTATATAGATTATGTTTATAAACAAAAGTGTTAACTTAATATAAATTTTGTAAATTAAAAAGAAATCATGTATTTCTATAGAACATATGAGTCGTGACCACTTTTACATTTTTCCATTTTGTTACTAAAAATAAATTATTTAAAATTAAAGAGCTCGATTTTTAAAGAAATTTCAATCTTTAAAACTTTAATTTTCGTTCACAAATAAAACTGTATCAACGTTAATTTGTTTATTGCTTAATGTTTAGCGTATAGTGAACAGTGATTGGAACAATAAATAACTGTCAATAGCATTATGCGGCAAAATCCAGATTTTTCTGGGTAATCGAATCCTCGATACTATCGATAGGCCCTTCACTAGATTTCCATCACCAAGAGGTGAAAGTAAATCACGTGCATATAAGTATACTTGGAATGGTAATACGTTCTATATATATATATATATATATATATATATGGGCATTGTATCTACTTATGTACGAGTAAATGCACACATGCATTTCTTAATAAGTTTGCTTGCTAACAGCAATCATGGACTGAAGTGAAAAAGCTATTGAAACAATTCCAATAACAGCAGCTTTTGAACAAGTATGTATATTGAATGTTGCAAGTACAAACGTCTATCGAGAAAAGCTCACTGCCATCATAACATCTGACTATGTACACTGAACAAAATGCTTTAATGAAATGGAAACATGCAAAATGTATAAAAAGAATATTTATGAAATTCTGCTCGAAACACAAACCATTGGGTTGAATGTGAAACAGACTACCTTTTAAATTTAGAATCTTAAAAACAATAAAAACTTCCGAATAAACAGTGTAAAAGTTGGTATTTTTAGTCTAAACTAAATAACTCTTATTAACTATTGGATTTCTATCAACTAATTTATCATTTTTATACTAAAAACAACCGAAATAAAGCGTATGAATAAAATATTTTAAGTTAAATAACCATATCTTCTTTCTGATCAACCCTACATTTTATTAGTTGTTTACTTCACATCATACTAAAAATTTAAATGGCCACAAAATCTACATATTAGGATCATAATATTACATACTATTTTTAAAAAAGAAACCTCCACACATGTTTAGTACTAAAAAACTCGAGGAAAAAATATTAGCGCATACTTTTACTGGCACTTCGTATTATTCTAATTATACCTTTCAAACATCTTTATCTTTATCTAAGTCGCGTCAGATTTATTATTTACTATTATCAAGTAAATAAAGTGTCAACAATTTGAGTCAACTAAGCTCGTATCAAATAATAACCAAATACAGAAACGACAATGCGCTGAAAGCGTGTTGTGGAATTCCACCATAATTTTCTTGATTGAGAATGATTCCCAAATTGACACTACGAATGAACTATAGATGATTTCTTTATACTCATTTTGACAAAATGAGATTGTATATTAGAGCAAATCGAAAACCAATTAAAGAGCCACCCATCCATTTTTAACAACTTATTTATAGAAATTCGTTTTTGCCCTAACTTTGGATGCCCGTTTTTTTTTTTTTTTGTAAATTATATCTTGTTAAATGAAATCGATGATTCCGTTAACTTATCTCTTAACAAATAATAACCAAATACAGAAACAACAAAGCGCGTGCGATGGAATTTTGTTGGTTGAGGACGATTCCGAAATTGACACTAGGAATGCACTGTAATTAATTTCTTTAGTTATTTTGACAAAATGACGTTGCAAATTAGAGAAAATGAAAAACAAATTATTGAAAGCCACCCACTTTCAATAGCTTATGTATAGAAATTATTTTTCGCCAAAACTTTGGAATTTTACGTCCGATTTTTTTTTTTTGTAATCGACATCTTGTTGAAAGAAATTGACGTTTTCTGAATTTTCACTTAAGGAGTATTTTATACTAAAAAAATTGTTTGTTTTTAAATTTCTTAATTTGAAAAATAAAAATACATCAATACAACTCCAATTATAAGTCGACTCTTACTTAAAATTACTTCCGATGCGATTAACGGTTTTAAAGGAAATGTAAAAATTTGTTTAATAAAACTACGATTTCCTAAACCAAAGTTATAAAAAAATGGATTAAACAGTAAGTTGTTTCTTCAATTTCTTTCCGTGTGTCTTATCATTATAAAGTCGCCGATACTGTGAGAATGATTGGGAATACCTATAACAACCAACTGATTGAACCCTAGCCACCATTAACCAGATATTTGCTTTGCGTTTAATCACGGAAAATATGCTAGATGAATAATTCAACACATAACACCTTTTAGTTTTGATTTTGGAGGAAATTTTGATAGCATACGGAGAAGCTGCCTCCACGACGCTATGTCTAAATTGGGGATGCCCGCAAAACTAATACGGCTGCCGTTCGAGATTAAAGGAGGTTTTTTTATGATCGTTGCCCTCAACACCAGGGCTGCCAGCGCGATATTCTCCAGTATAGAGAAGAAGCATAAGAGGTTTGTCTAGCACTGAACGAGAGCAAAACAAAGTACCTCTTGGCAATAAAAAAAGAACCTTTGCGTATTCACCTAGATGCGTGGACGATCTCGTACAAAGCTGAGAAAGTTTTGTGAGCCATGGAGAGTACCACTCTATGAATGATCTATGGCCCTGTGCGCGAGGTTGACAGGTACCGAAGAAGTTTGATTATTGAACTGTACAATCTCTATAATGACATGAACATAGTCAAGGGCATAAAAATACAACGCCAGCGCTGGCTTGGGCATGTCGTACGTAAGAAAGATTCTTGTATTTTTTTCTTACGTCCGACCTCTATTTTGTATTGAAATTATAAACCTTTCAATCAAAATGTGGTATCTAAATTAAATTAAAGTATTGTATTAATTAAAGTATTGCATCTATTGACGAAACAGAATCATAAAGTTCCCATACCGGAGCCTTCTTTTATCCTAAGTTAATTTCTCCAGCCATTCTGTTAATAATATTTTGTGACTAGCACAAACTCAGACTAGAATTTTATGGCGTAAAATCATTTTCTCTTAGTTATTAAACTAAAACTAAATCATCAAATTATACTCAATACTTTCCATTAAATTTTAGCAAGTAAAGTGCAATTATGGAGCGCCTAGAAATTACCGTTGATTTAAAAAAAATTTTTTTTAAGGTGTTGCGCGGTTTTAACCATATAAAAAATGTTTGAACAAACGTTATACGAATGAATTTGCGGTAATTCACTATTTATACGTTCGATTCGCCAGTTCTGAGCTTTGCTCACGTTCGAACAAAACTGTGTGTACAACCAACAACAGCGATAGCTAGCTAAATTCGGCGATCGCGAGTACGATGGCACCTCATTAAACTGGTCGCACTCATTACATTCAATTCTGCAGACATTATACCTGTTTTAAGCTGCACGTAAACGACGATGCACTTTTAGTGCATATTCATCGTTTGTAATCCGTGAACAATACATTGGAAACAAAAACAATAACTGTGTTGATGATAATTTATACCAGATGCTTCATCGAATCGCCACTCGCTAACGGATGGCGAAACGAATATGGCTCATATAACTTTGTGTTATACGTATGTAGATATAACCAGAAAAAAAATAAACAATAAAAAATAAGGTGCATTCAGTTATCAATGATCATATAGATTCAATTCATGTACAGAAAATCGTTGTATTCGTTTCTTTTTCGTTGTTTCAAATATTATCTAAGACATGGTTTATTTCACTCACCTTTTTTGCATTGAATCCGAGGAATGACAATTTTCGCACGTTCTCACGTGGTCCGCTGGGTCCGCTGAAGCTCATTTTGCTACCAAATAACGGCAAGCCACTTTTGCGAGTAAATGTAAACAATAGATAACAACAATAACTTAATAAATCTAACAAAAAAAAAACCAATTTCTTTTAGTTTTCCTTAATCTCCTTGTTTTGCGTTATGTGAATTTTTTAATTTATGGCTTTACAGCAGGCTTCCAAAATTCGTCTTTGAACAATCTCGGCATTCGGGCTTTTATAATATTTTAACGGTACAACTGAAATTGAAAGATACAAAAAAAAAATTGCGTTAGAAATTTGTTCTTCCCAAACATAGTGAGGCTAAAAAATATTTTTCTTGCTTGTGTAAATCAAGCAATGTGGATAGATATACCCAATTTTCTAACTACTGTCAACGCTCATTGTCATAAGGTTAATCTAAGTATATAAAGGAGCTTATGAATTATAAATATGTATGTATATATGTACAGTAAATATAAGCAATTCAAGTAAATAACCATCGGCTTCCAAGTTACAACTAAAAAAAAATTATATGTTTATGTTAATCGAAAAGTCAAATCTATCAAAACTTTTACATAGTCCAACTTAAAATTAATACACTCGTATAAATAGCGCCTTCCGTTCCAATAAAGAGTTTGTTTCCTTTAGCAGGCAATGTTCAATGCCCCCAGAAGGTAATGTTAATCTGAGTTTTATATAGAAAAATTACCACTAAGTACTTTTAAAATACTTCCAGATAAAATACCTGTGCGAAAAAAATTACATACTCAGTGTTTCATTATTGTTGATATAAAAATTCACATTGTTAAGGTTTCTCAAATATGTATAGGAATAGGCCTCGTTCTTTTAGGATTTCTACAGTTTTCAGTAAAGCTTGGTAAAGTAGTTTCGGATATACCTACATTAATTTAGTCTTAATTCATAATTAATTGATTATCTATGCAAAATGTTAGTGAATTTGATACACACAGTTCCACAAATACTTGGGATTTATTTCCTTTTGCTCTTCTGTTTATCCACCTAACAGGTTCTGATATACTTTAATATCCGATTCCAATTTACGAACGTGTCTTTCCTGGAAGCTTTAATCTACTTCCCTTCCTCAATTTTTGTAATATTAATTCTTTTTTAGTTTCTTAGAGCACCAGAGAATTGTAATACAATTTTTTTAAGCTGTATAATAACCACACAAATTTCGTATACTCTATTATTAAAAATGGCAAAAGAATCAGTGACATTAACTGGACTGGTACCATAGACGAAACTGCTTTATTAACGATGTCAAAGTTACAATTTTGAGGAAACATCTTGGTCTATTTTTTTTACAAACCAAATAAGATGATCTATATTGCCGAAACTGTATTTCGGCCCTAAATGCGATAAAAGTTGTTAAATAATAAAACAAAAATATTGGCAATTTCATTACTTTGTATGTGTTTCATTTAAAATACCATTTCTTTTCTTCTAAAAACAAATGATATTTCTTCTAAAAACAAATGATATTTATTTCTAACTTTCTATTAACTAGACTTTTGCAGTTGCTGAAATATCATATTTTCTATATAAAAAACACCCTAATATAGAATTTTTCGCTTTCGCCCCATTTCCAACATTTATTTACCTGGGGCCATGGGAAACGTATATACATATGTACTTAGACGAACGGATATAGAGAATGTTCAAAACCATTATTTGTTCATTCTGAGAATGTTTCTGTTTCAATAAATATCTAATTTCTGCCCAGGCTATTACCATCAAACGTCAATTATCTCTACATTCTTCAGGTGGTCCTAAAGATAGTAAAATTCACAGAAATTTTATAAGTAAATAATAAGTATATGAGTGCAAATAAAATGTATATACGCGCATATATAACTTTTTGATTTATTTTAAAATTACAAAACATATTTAAATCAAATACTCTTTAACAAAACACAGAAACACACACAGGCGGTCTGATCTTAATCGTTCTACACCTTTAAATAAAAGTCAAATAATATCAGCTAAGGAAACGAAATTACTACTTACATATATATTTCCGTTTAAAAATTATAAGAAATATTAAAAAAAATATAAATTCATATTTTTAATGTTAGTCGAACTAAAAATGTAAAACATTTATTTAAAAGAATTGCTTAGGCAGTAAGAATATGCTGAGAAAACACTGCAATCCTACACACCGAACAGTTTTAATGAAATTTACGACGATTTTCAGTTTTTTAACAGTCGATTGCCATTTTTTCGGGATGCAATGTCGACTCATGGAGTACGTGTGGACTGCTGCCTGTCCAATAACGCAGATTTTGTCTATTGACGAAGCCATTCACCCAGAAATGACGACGACTATAAATTGGACGTAGCGCTCTTAAAGTTGAAGCCATTGACTCCAAATTTCGGTAGTAAATTTTATTAATTTCGACTCGTTGTTGGATCGTATATCTTTCCATGATGAAATGGCAAACCTTATTGAAGAGAAATGTCAAAAGGCCGGGAAAAAAGTTGCGTCGTTTGCTGTCACTATCGGTCTACTTTTGTAGCGTCCCTATTGAAAAACCCTTTATTTAGAATCTAAAAAACACCAAACGCTTGCTTCCAGTTACGTAGCAGGCTATTCTCCACTCACGATATATCCGCAGGCGAGTTAATAAGATGCGATCTCAGTAACTTGCGTCTTGCGTATTCTGCTGGAAGTAGGGCAATTGAATAGAAAGTATTGAGATGATTCAACCTCCTCATTCTCTACGCACTTAGCGCAGAAATGGTCAATGATGATGTGCAGACACAACGTATGGATTTTCATTGGGCAGTGCCCTGCCATAACCCCTAAGATTGAGGAGAGTTGTGACGTGGACAACCGCTGAAGCTCCCATGGTCTTCTACGCCATATTTTTGGCCAAAAAGATTTAAAAACGCTGTGCTAGTAGCTGCTTACCAAACTGATCGCAAGCCCACTAGATCAAGAGCAGTCCACAGGTGGCCAAAGGAACCCCAAAACCTCCTTACTCAAGTAGTCATTTTAGAGTGTAACCTGCTTGATCAGTTTGGATGCTTATTTCCCTTCCCACTCCAGTGATGTAGTAGCTTACATTTTCATTTCAGACAAAGTTTTTAGCAGCGTTCTCCGCCTTCACACCTTTTCATCTACGTTCGATCCAGGCGTGAACATATTCAGCAGGCCTCCGCTCCACATATCTCATCCCACCCAATCCTCCCTGGATGAAATAGCGCTGCCAGAGCATCCCATAGGACCCATGGAAGCCATGGAACACTTTGGGCGGTTATAGCCTGAGTGATCCAATCTTTTCAAAATCATCGGATGACCGCAATCCAAGTTAAATTTATGTACAGTATCCTGCAGACTGATTGCAGCCTCAGCTGCCTGGGTAATTCAATTTAACAGCCACTTGGCCAAAGCAATATTATTCAGACATTCCTTCCTGACAAGAAACTCTCACAAAAGTAACGGTTCTATTGCTAATTTATATAATCATTTAATAACTCTTGGCGAGAGGCCCGAACA
Source organism: Anomoia purmunda (assembly GCA_951828415.1). NCBI lineage: Eukaryota > Metazoa > Arthropoda > Insecta > Diptera > Tephritidae > Anomoia > Anomoia purmunda. The sequence goes on from OX639996.1 coordinate 41,447,135, forward strand.
TATGTACATCAATGCGGGGCTATCTTGGCTTTCTTGTAAGTATTTTTGTAGCACTACAATATAAGCTAGTTCTTAAATAATTTATATTTGAAAGTAAACACGAACTTTTTTCTCCCAATTTTTATGTGAAATCATAGTATAAAAAGCATGGTAAAAATATATTTAATTAATTCTTGTCATTTTGAGTACCACTTTATATCAGAAGGTGTTATGTATAAAAGCAATAAATACTAATATGGCAGACTAACTAAAAATAGCAACATTCTTATCAAGACAACACGCAGAATTATCGCCAAAAAGTAGTAAATCGTATTTTCTCATACAGTAGATAAATAAAAGACAAAAAAATTTATTTTACTAATTACGTACATACATACATATATATGAAAATACAAGTGATAAATCGTTGCAAAAGTATGTATTATATTTGTACATTTACAAATACTTATTAATAGTTCTGCCGAAAAATATACGTACATATCTATATTTGTACATCGGCACACATATATACATATATAAATACATAGTACATATGTACGTAAGTGTTTGCGTTAATAAGCTATCAGTTGAAGTTAATTTTTCATGTCATTTAATTTATTTAACTTGAAATTTTTGTACGAGTATCTAATGAATTGATGACGATCTTCTCTGATTTGCTACATCCCAGTTCCGCAGCCAGCACGTTCATAGTAGTTTCTAAAATTGAGCTATCCCATGACATAATACCCATAATGTGGAAAGCAATGAAATTCATTATTTGTTTGTCTACAATTTTACGAGTACTTGAATTGCGTGTTTATGCTTTTACGATTGTCTCAATTAAATGACTTGCCCGTGTACATATCGGTTTCTAACTAGAAGAGTGTCATAATTTGAAAAAAAATCAACATCGAGTTAACTAAGCAGAAATGACCGTTATCTCTTCTTCTATGTTGTGTAATAATTCCATAGGTTTGCCGAATAATAGTAGCTCACTAAAAAGTAATATGTATTAATTTTTACTAAAATTGAAAACATAAAGCCGTTTTTTCGAGTTTTCGGGTTTGTGGATTATGACACTCTTCAAATAAAGAAATGTTATGCATAAGTACATACACACATATGTAGTTGCAGACGTAGACGGAGTAAATATATATGTATGTACATATGCAGATAAATCTATAAGTGTATGACAGCACACATTGCTTTGAAATTTATCGGTAGAGAAAAAACTTCATTCCTCTATTATAAAATACAATACAATAGATATGGCTATGTCATAAAAATATTTTATTTACTTTAAAGATTTAGTAGTAATAATAATTAGTTTTATGATTGTTGTTATAGCGAGAAATTCAAAATTGTACAATTGCTATATATATTAAGAGAGCAAAAGAAAATATAGAAGGGTTAAGAAATATTTTTTTGCTGTAGAAGTGAAAACTAAATATAGAAAAATTTCATATATTTATGTACATGCACAAATACTTGTGTTCATACGTAAGTACTTTTCTTTTGCCTTTTGGCATCGTTAAGCAACAAATATTTTTGAATACCTACACAGTATTGTGATTCTTTATTAAAACTTGTGATGTATTCTAACTTTGAGTTTAATTACAAAGTATCATACGAATTGGGAGCAACTGGCTGGTTGGCTTGCAAATTGTTCTTTCGACTTAGGTTGACGGCAGAGTACACGCTATAAGCGGAGCGAAGATTGAAGCGATAATATTTCTTGCTATAATCAAAGCTATCACATGTCAGAGTGTATGCTAGTAAAAAAAAGAAAACAAGAAGAATATCAAAAATTCAAGCAAATTCATGCTATAAAGCAGTTCACAACATACTTTGTAGCTTCACGCTTCATTTATAGCATGAATACGCTTTGCTCTTCGCTTACACTCTGACATGCATCAAGCAAACACATAAGAAAATACATGATGCTATTTATAGCACGATATAGCTTTACTGCTTTGCTCCGCTTATAGCGTGTACTCTGTCGTCAACCTTAAGCTTTTAAATGTCTGTAGAAATGTTTTAAACTATAAAACAGTAAACCAATTGTTTGACACTAACTTCGACGTAAGTATACATTTGTCAATAGCGAAAAATTTTTCCTTTGAAATATTTGTTTTACTTAAAAAATTGCTTAACCGAAATAATACAATCATTTTTTTTTAGAAAATATGTACATGAAAAAATCACATTATAAGAAATATAATAAAATACAAATATTGTTACTGTTTTAAAAATTAATAAATACATTTCAATTTTATAATAAAAATCTTAAATGTACATACTACTTAGTTCACAAAGAAATAGTTTTTATATGCACTTTATACTTCTTTTTGTATACAAAAATTAAAGAACTATTTTTTCTTATATTACATTTAGGATCAATGCGAGTTCATTTATTCATACGTACATATGTACACACATATATTTCCGCAGCCATAAACTGTGGTCTTTGAAAGTGATCTTACAATGTAGGATAAGGTAAAATTTGTTCATTAATTGTTCTAGGATTAAAATACTGCTTTAGTTGCCGATTAGCTAAACATATTGTTTGTAATTAAAAGAAAAATATTTTTTCTCTTTTTGAAAGCAGTGAAATGTCAAAACTCGAAAATACACTCCAAGCCTGGTCGCACTATCATAATTATTAGCTAATTCATAATTTATGAGCAAATTTCGATGATGAAATTAAATAAATAATAATTTTTCCTTGTAAAATCTGTCAATAGATTAAGATGAAATGAGACATCTATATATGTATGCAAATGTTGTCGTTTCCTTTGTTACAATTTGGCTCATAAACAGGTGACAGGTAAGTACATTCCATGGACCCGTGGCACGGTTTAATGCGGTAGAGTCGAGATATTCAGAAAATCCGTATTCATGGACTGATTTTGATGAAATTAGAAATTAATAATGGGAGTACTAAGAGAACTATTTTTATGAAAAATAAAATCGCTAAGTGGCACCAGAATTGAGTTATTTACAAAACTTGTATTTATGGTCCGTTATTGATGATTATAGAAAGAAAAGTTGCGGATGCAATACAAAATACTTTTATAAAGAATAGATGCGTTAGGGGGCGCTAGAGGCGAGTTATGCAGCAACTATCTAATTTTAATTTCGATTTTGATGAAATTGGAATTAGAAAATTGGGGACGATAAAACTACATATGTAAGTATGCTTCAGATACGATTAGAAATGCTTCCATAATCCAACTTAAATTACACTGAATACATACATATGTATGTATGTACACTGTACTTCTACTATATTTGCAACGAAGAAAAATATGTATAAAAATCCATTTAGATGGCTCCTTAGTCGAAACTTACAGTAAATCCATTTTTATGGTTTGACTTGGGTTAAACCTAATAAGCTTTGTGCAGTTAAAAATAATGCAAATAAGTCATAGTCAAGATATATTGACACTTAAATTATTTGAATTATTTGAAAATAATGAAAACAAAAACTGCCTTTAACTTTAGATTCGACTTCATCATCACTGTGTCTACAGGGCATTGTTTTTAAATTCATTGAAGCTGCAGTTTTAGCTGTAAAAAATCTTCTCTCACTAAATGGAAAAGTTGTTTGCAACGCAGGCGAAGTCGTGGGTATCAACTTAATAGTTTTACTTTAAATCAAGAACAAATCAGTGTCGCCTTTAAATTTTCTGAATACTTTTCGAAAACAGTATTTTCCCCTAACCAAACTGGATGATGCTTTTTGAAATATTAGCATTTCACTCAACTGTTTTTTGATTTAACTGTATCTGTAAGCTTTCATTCGTGATTGTACATAAAAAAAAAAAATATATCATCGCAATAAAATTTAATTATATTCAAAATGTACACAACCTCTCACATTTGTTCCTTTGATCAAAAAATTTAGCAACCTTGTCTCAAGATAAATAAGGAAAGTGGGCGCACTTGGTTAATGCAAAATAATTTTCTTGTAGCGTGTCCGGGCTTTTCCTCATGTTGCTACAGTTCCAATATGTAGGTATATATTTTGGCAATAAGCTAATTTTTATATTCTTAATTTTTGGGCCCAAGCATAGATATTTGCAACATATTAGGAAAAATTGCAGCTAAACTATTAGAGCAGCAGATTTTTGACATGTAACAAATAACAAATAAGAATTACTAGACGACCTTCCACACCCGAAGTTATGACTCAAGTACAGGCCGGAGGGTTAATATGATATGCAACCAATTTCATAATGTACGTATAAAAAAAATATATATGCACTTGCGAAAGGGCTTTGTCTATCTCAAAGTCAAAAGAAATCGGTTGACACCGTTCTGGGCCACTGTTATACGGAAGTAAATGTAGATGTTGGTCCAGAAACAAAACTCGAATATGCAGAAAAGACTTATATGCCTAATGGAAATATGCGAAGATTGCTTACAAAATATTTTATGTATGATTATACGAGATTAGAATAAATGAATGCACAGGCAGCATGCAACATTTATGTTGCAAGAAATAGAAAATGCATTAGCTATCAAAATTCTTAGCATGCGCGCACACAAACAAAATATAAATAAAGATCAACACGTTGGTCTTGTATCTATAGTAAATATTCATAAACATATTTAGACATACACAAATATATACATACATATGTATAATTCGTTAAGTAGCGTAACTCTAAGATTTCGTATATAAAGGAGGAGTTTTTGAAAATAATATTAAAGAGTTTAGATTTCACAATGTCAACTAATAACACCTCATTTTTCCTCTACTTCCCCTCTACAGTATTCAGAGGGAGAGATATTTTAAATGCTTTGAGATTTGAAATACAATCTCAACTGCTAACAACTAATTTAATTATCATCTCTACTTCTCCCCATTAGTGGTAAGGTGTAGAGAGGTTTTAAGTCGTTGAGATTAGCAAAACAATCTCCACAATAATCATTTCTTGTTCACTTTATTCTTCTACTTCTCCCACCAGTGGTAAGGGGGAGAGAATATAACTGATAATTTTCAGAGTTTTCAGCAGATGATTAGTATTTATTTACTCACCACCTGAAGTAAAGAGTAAGTGCAGATCTGCATAAACAAACCAAGGAATTGTAAAACAGAATAAATAGCAGAGTCTATCCGTATCTTCTACATATGTGTTTGGTCCAAGCGAGCTGATGAAGCGGCAGAAATTGTAAGACGGAAAAAAGATTTTCCGCAGAAAACCAAAACTCCTAATTGAGTAATACATGAATACATTTGTATATCAATAGAGGAAAATGTTCAATATTAATCAGTTATATGCGCATACATGGTTTTCCACCGGAATTATAAAATTTGTTATCTTTTAAAACTTCTGTCAAAGTATTTCGGAAAATTATGCAATTTACGTAAGTTGGACCAATTTGAAAATATTGCCGACAATTAAGTTCTTATATGTAAATAAAAATAGTATTTTCAAACATTTTATTCAAAAAACAAAAACCACGTGAGATGATTTTTAACAGTTTAAGCTTAAAAGGGCTGCATAAAAATATTTAAAAAAAAAACATCTACGGAGCCATAATTATTATTACAGTAATAAGATTTTAGATGCTGTTTTAGACTTTTTTGGAAGTTTTAAAATTTTATTGTGTTATTAGACATTTTTTTCCCCCACAATCCATGTTCGCCCCAATTGGTTTTGGCATATCTTGGTATGATTATATTGACCAAATTCTACTAATAGTTTAAGAACACGTGTAATCGTTGTTATAAACTATTTTCTAGCATATTTAGGCTCGAGAGACTCGATAACATCAAACATACATATGTCATTTTGTCTTTATGTTTTTTTCCTGGTGAGCGAATAGAAAGAGTAGCTCAAGGCACATTTATTCGGTAGAGTAAGGGGGAATGTAAAAATTTTAATACCAAGCAAAATTTAAAAAAGACAAGTTAGGAAGGGTCTAAGTTCGGGTGCAACCGAACTACAAATACCCAGCGTAAGTTTTTATTTCAAATAAACCTTACTTTCATAAAAAAGAGTAAATTAATTTAAAAAGGGTGCTACAATTTAGTGAGTTACAATAAAGTTCGGAGATATATGTATCTATTTGCTCTAATGTGGGAAATGCCACGCCTATTCTCAAATTTTTTATTCCATGTATTTCATTCGGAAACCCAATCTCGTACATAAAATGTTAGAAAATTACTCATGTAGTTACGAATACATCGGATTTTTTTGATTTTCGCAATTTATCGTTATATAAGAGGTGGGTGTGGTTTTATCCGCTTACATAAATTTCAAAAGTATTCATAGTGAATTATAATGTAAAGTGTGTACCAAATTTCGTAGAGTTTGATGATGTGGTTGCGGAGATAAAATATTTGATAAGTGGACCGTGGCCATTTTGCACAATTTTGCTTAACCCTCGTCTTTGTCCCCCTAAATTGGTAGAGATTGCCCAGATACTCTAAGAAATATAACACGTTGGTTTAACGTGCGCGGTGCCACAACCATTTCGCATAACCAATTTGAGTAAGATGCCTTTACTTCTTACTAGAGTTTCGAATTTCTATTATTTGTTATAAATTATATACGGGTAGGCCAAATTTTTTATTTCCAAAATTTTTTAATTCCATCTTCCAAGTCCTTCCCGCTATATTGAGAGAATTAACTTTAAGTTGCTGAAATAGATAATGGTTATTTGATTTTTGTAAATTATCGTTATATGAGAGGTGTACGTATTTTTGTTAAAATTATGCAATTTTAAAACTTTAGTTATTGACATAAAGGGTTTTGCAATAGGGACGAATATATTTGGCCCGAATTGGATGAAGTCCATCTTGGACAATATGTGGTTCTAACAGGACGGCGCCACAAGCCCCACAGCGAATGTCACAACCGATTTATTGAAAACCAAGTTTGGTCAACGTTTTATCTCATGAAATGGCCCAGTCAATTGGCCGCCTCGGTCGTGCGATTTGACGCCGTTAGACTATTTCCTGTCGGGCTACGTCAAGTCTATGGTCTATGCCAATAAGCCAGTGACGATTGATGAACTTCGTACGAATATCGAACGTGAAATTGCAGCAGTATCGGCCGATTTATGCTTGAAAACCGTCGAAAATTGGGTCCAGCGTCTGGACTTCTGCAAGCGTGCCCGTGGTGCCAATGCAAAAGAAATTGAGTTCCATACATAATGGCATCGAATGTACTTTCACAGAAATAAAGAATTTAATTCATATCCCAAACCGTTTTTGTTTTATTTAAAAAAAACTTTTGTAGCGTTCCTATTGTAAGACCAGATATGTGTGTTAAGGAGTGTACCAAATCTAGTAGTTTTTAACATAGTTTTGGAGTTAGTGAAACTCGAGCCTGTATATTAAATTCGAGCACATTATCTTCAGTACTTACATAAATATCGATTTTTTTTATTTTTGTAAATTACCGTTATACGAGAGGTGAATGTGGTTCTCATCCGATTTTTACAATTTTCCGAATTCTTCTTATTAGCTTAAAGTACAATGTGTATCCCAAATTTGGTTTGGTGTTTTTTTTTTTAGTATTTTCTTGTTCCATTTTTCTTTATATATATTTGGTTAACATTGTTTCGTATATATCTCATTCCCAGCACTTTTTTATTCGGTGTATTTGCTTATGCAACCCCACCACAATTTGAAGAGAAAATTACGACATCAAAATTTAAAAAAAAATGTAGTTTCTTTTTTCAATGCGTGTTCCGCCATTTCCTGATACATTCCCCCACTAAAATGTGTAGCTCGTTTTAAAAACTGAATATTTAAAACCTTCCGACTTTTTACAACTTTTTATTTATTTTTGATTTACATTGAAGGTATGTAGCTGAGTGTGCAGCTTCATTTCACAACAACAGTGTGTGGGCTTCATTTCATAACAAACAATTTGAACCAACTTTAGAAACACCGCTTCTTCAGGCATCAAAACACGTCGATCTCTCAATTTATATTTGATCTGCAGGAGCAAATCTGGTGGAGAATGGCTGGTCTCCTGCGAATGAATTCCCTTATTTTTCTGAACACGTTTGAGAAACATTACATCGAAAGAGAAAACTTTCAGGGTATGTTTAGCATTCAAAATTAATAAAGTTCGGAATTTGATGACAATTTCCGATTAGAAATATTCTTATTAATTTTGCCATATCTCAACACATAAGTACCAACCCGTAGAATTTACTATCACTCTTTTTATTTTTATTTGGAAACAATTTGAAGGTGAGTGATCTCATTTTATAAGCAGAGTTAACTCACGTTCGTCAGTCAGTTAACTATGCACTAAGGTGGACCATGAAGAAATTGACCAGTCGCTCTACAGACACATAGCAAATGGAAAAATAATATACCAGTATTTTTGTAATTTTCATGGAGGTGAAATGGTATTGAAACGTTGGTCCGATGTTCGTTAGTAACAATAAGAAGATATATATAAAATTTAATAAGCTTTAAGGCTTCTGCCAAAATATTTCGAAAAAATATTTATATTTACGACTGCTAGATTAATTTGAAAAATGCTCCAAAAATCAGATACCTTTTATAGATAAAAATATTTTTTTTATATGAAAAAAACACTCAGATTATGAAATAAAAATTGAGACGTGAATAAATAGAAAGATGAGAAAATAACTTCACAACGATTTATTATTATTCTAAATCGCCCAAGGTCTAAAGTTATTCAAGTTTTTATTATCATTGCCGAAATGGATCAAAATCATCATCAAAATATTAAGCTTAATGATTAACGATTTGACAAAAAAAATCAAAAATTAGAGTAATTTCAAATCGACCCAACTCAAATGAATCTTAATATTATTTCGAAATATCTCCGAATTTTATATTTTCGAGGGGTGGGAAGTGATGCATCTTAATGCTCATATTTAAATCAGTTCAATACTTTGAGAGTCAAATCGTTATAAACATTATCTATATAATTTATTTTATATAACATATTATAGGTTAGAAAAATGACTAGTAAAAAATAGTCAAGTTAATTTTTTTATATTTATGAAAGTAATGAAAGCTGCAGCTAGGCCTGAGGCAATGCTTATATACTTGTTTTATTTCGATCAATTAATATTTAATGGTCCGACAAGACTTTAAATTTGCGTATGCAATTTAGGTAGGGAAAATAGGCTTTTTCGTACAACTGCTATATAATTGTTAAAAATAAAAACGTTTTGAACGAGTAAGGATAGCTCCTTCTAAAAATCTTTAATAAATGAAATGCTGATGCGTATTTATTTTTGAAATTACATATGTATATTCGCTTTTTTTCATAACCAATAAATAATCCCACAAATTGGAAAAGTATAATATTTTACTTGTTGAGTAGTTGTTATGTGAATGTTATCTTTATTTTTTTTTTTTAATATGTAACAGAATTGCATTTGTGAGAATTTATTAAAAGCAAAAATGTGTTTTTAACGAATTTATAGCAATACTACGAAAAAGTTTTATTTTCGAAAATAATAAGTAAAATATATGGGAATCTACAAAACCCTGGCGGCATCATCAAATAGTAAGCTATTTCAAAATATTCATTAGGGGCCATCTTATTTACACAAATACATAATCTAAAGAGTTGATTTTTCTGTGTATTTTTGGACCACCCTGCTATGCATATATTTTTAAATTAAAAGTTAACTCGCACTGTAAGCGCGATCCTATTCCAACATTTAAAAAATTGTTTGCAGTTCAACTACCAAAACATTTTACAAACTTTATAACTTTACTTTCAAAAGTATTTATTCACTTACTTTTCTTAAACACCCACGAAATATGTAGTTACAAAAGGTTGGTGTGTTTGTAGAACTGTTTATGCGACCAAGCGCATATGTCCGGCAGAAGGTAGGGAGCACTTTAAAAGCGAATTATTTATCACACAGTATTGATATTTTGTTTATTAAATTCAATCGCGGTGACCGAAGTTTATTTTAGTTACACTCAAGGACAGAATATATGTACTATGTACATATGTACCTTTATTGGCTATTGATGTTCATAAACTGCACAACGGAATTTAAACCAATTAAAAATTATTCGTAGTTGTCTAGAAAACAACGCACGACACACAAAACGGTAGCTAGGACACCAATATGTATACCGTTATTTATAAAAACTATTTATTTATGCATGTGTAAAATTTCACATACAATTACAGGATACCGGTACTTCTATTACGAAAAAAAATGGATTCACTTCAAAGCAATTAAACAAAAAAAAAACGACTGCAAATTGGCGCGCTCGGATTATGGCGTAACTCACACTCAAATAAACCTATACACTGATAAATATCTACCGACAGGAAACTACCGAATGCTAAAACAGTAAAATACTACACACGCAAAAATATATATGTACATATGTATATGTAGAGTTTATTTCTATATATATACATACATATGTACACACATCTAACCGTCTCAAAACACAATTCTCAATATGACGAGGAGTAACACAAAAAACACGTCCGTCCGGCAATGCACGCCTGAAACAACAATCAACACGTCGCAGCGAGCGGATCGATCGAACCGTATTAATGAACGAATGTCAACGTTTTGAACTTGTTGCGGGTGCTTTCTCGCCTTTTCGCTAATTTATGGGCTCGGTTGGTAGACGTCGGTCGCTACGCTGCTAGCGAAGTAAGTCAACAAATATTGCGGCTGAGTCGACGGTGACTTTAGCGTTGCAACTGATTAGAACAAGTGGGTATGCTGTTGGTTGGTAGAGTCGGTAGTGGCGGCTGTGACACCTCGGCCAGTACCCAATGAATTGGCACGAATTGGTTTAGCCGGCTTAACGCTCACTGCCAGTGTTGCCAGAGTTGTTTGAAAAAAAAGCCAAAATAAAAAAGCGGAAAAGGGCTAATTAGGCAAAATAAAATTTGTTTAATGCTCATCAACAATGTGTACATTTCATTCGATGTGCATTACGATGGCATACCAAATTTTATACGGTTTTCGCATACTATTTATATTGCCTTTATAAGCTACAAAAATATTTATTTTTTTAATAGTACGAGGTAGTTTGCTCACACGTAAAATTAATTAATTAATTTATATATTACTTATGATATCTTTATCATCAGCTAAATTTGAGTATATCTTAAAAGTGTTCATCCTTAACTAATACTTAATATACTTAAAATTGCGTTTAACATTTTAACACTAATTCTGTTTCTTAGTTTTGTTTTCACAATGTTCATAGCACTAAAAATACGTTCGACTTCTGCATTGCGGAGGGGTAAGTTTAAAAAACTTAAAACTTATTCATAAAGATTAGCAAAAGGATTTTCGCCAAGCGCATTTTTATATTTACAAACTTCTGCCAAAAATTCTACAATAGATTGCAGATTTTTACCCATAGGTGTAATTTTTTCCACTGGAATTTATTTGATTTGTATATTTGCATCTTTCATGAGTTAATTAATCAAAAACATTGTGTTTTCCGGCATCTAGTTTTGCATAAGAGGGAAGGCAAAAACAATTTAAATAATTTTAAGAGGCTAGAGGCTAATTTTTTAAGGGCTAAAGGGAAATAAACAAACCTAGATAGAGCCGGAAAAAGGCTAAAACGGCAACACTGCTCACTACTCGTATCGACCTTAACCCATCGATGACGAAGCGTGCGCACATTAAAATATAAATATTTTCTAGTGGATTGTTATCTGATTGAGCGACGGGCACTCCATTTTTGAAAAATGTCAAAATTTTTTGTAAAGTTGTCTCATTTTTGACGCAAACCTATATTAGCCCAAAGTACAATTGAAATTCAAATATCTCCATACATATCTAATACACTTAAAGTCCGAACATTCCAACGTAAATTACTTATTTTCATCCAAATTACTTTGCACAAACCAAGTGCGTCCAAACTTGTCATCCTAATTTATCTTGACAGCTCTGTAGCCACAGGATTGCTTTGTTCTTTGATCAAAGGAAACAATCTGAGTAACTGTGTACATTCTTAATATGTTTAAATTTTATTACGATATCATTTTTTAAAGTTACGATTAGGAAAGAAAGCAATTAACCGTTGAGTATAATGTTAATATATCAAAATGCATTGTCCAGTTTAAGAATGGGGGAACAAATTATTAGGATCAGCCATAAATTACGATAGTGCGTCCGGGCTTTTACTCGAACTATTGACAATTATTTGAAAGCACTTAGTGGACGCTTTAAAAGCACTGCTTTATTTTACAGTTAAAACTCATAACGAAAATTAAAAAAAGGACTCGTGTTTGAGCAATTTAATCAAATTGTTTTTAGTTGTAAGTTGGCGGTTGTAATGGAAGATAACATTTCAGTTTTTGAAAACGAAGTAGCAGTTATGAGACAGAGTGCACGTGGAGGTTTTAAACGGCATCCTTTCCAACTCCAGCTTGGAGTGTAAGATAAGCAAGTAGGGTTCCGCCAAAAACAAATCCTGGGGGACAGTGTGTTTGTCACCAAAAGGGAAAGTGTAAGCGATCACATTCCGACTTCTTGGAAACATTTTTGGAGAACCTGAATAACTATACACTGATCCACCAAAGCTTTGCGCATTTACTCATATGCCGATCGAATCTTGCTCTCCCACACTACCACGATTGGCGATGAATCCTAATTTTTTCTTTCTTGGTCGAAATAAAACTTTTGTGCTGGATGTTAGATCCCATCCAGTTATGTAAGTAAAAGCTGATTTCATTATCAACGTTCGTTCGTAACCACACTTGTCACATAGCATTAATAAAAATATAAGGAACTGATTTCAAATGTTAAAAAAAGAACCGAAATCAAAAAGTCATCAATCAAAGATTGATCGCATTTCGATTAAACTTGATATTTGCTAATACTTTTTAAATATACGAAAATAATTAAATTAAGACCTATCTATCAACTATCCAATAATTGATTACAATATGTACAATATGTTACTATACGTGACAAATTTGTGAAACTGGCAAGTTTAGCGTTGTCGTATTTTGAATTGCCGCTTGATTTAGATATGTATTTTAGTGCTACCATTGTTGGCATTTTTTTGGCCTCTTTTAATATAAAACGTTTTTTTTTTTGTGTATACATATTTGTATTTTATTTTATACTTTAGCTCATTTTTATACAAAGTTATGATTTTCCATTCATCGATTTCATTTCCTCGTAATATTGTTGTAAAAATAAATTTAACACAATTAATTTAGAGGGGATTTAATAAAAACTAAAAGAAGGTTTAATAGGTTTATGTTGGTCCTTCTCAGTTCGAAATGATATTCAGTAAATGTAAAAATTTGTATGGGTATGATTTGAGCTGCTTAAATATCGCCCAATAGTTCTCAAATAAGGAACATGAAATTACTTTTTATATTTGTGCAAATTACTTCGTAAAAACCAAGGGCGTTTACGCGTGTTATTCTTAATTTAACTTGACAAGTTCAGGCTTTGGGATCGTAAAAATTAAAAATTGTTAGTAATTGCAGATTTTAGAATTTCCTAAAAATGCATTATTACTATTGCCTAAAATATACCAGACTATATTTTGCAAATAGTTGGAGATGTTTGGAACTCCGTTACATCCCTCTTAAACTTACGCTTTCCAAGCCTTGGAAACACTTTACCCATAATGTACAAAAAATACATTTTGTCTTTTAATTTTTCGATCAGTATAATTTAGATAGTTCTCATCACTTATAATCGCTTTTCACTAAATATATTTGTTCCTTTTGATAGACATATGAAGAAATAATTAAATAGGATGGCAAGAATTTTAATCATAGAATAGCGATCATATTTGATTTAAAAAAATCACAAAATAACGACGAAATATGATTTAAAACAAGTAAAAACAGCGCTGTCTTCGGCTATGCCGAAGGCTTCATACCTTTCATGAATGGAAGAATAGTAAAAAACGTGTTATTGTATTACAATTTCGTATTACCTATAGTTAAAAGCGAAAATTTCCTTCAAATCAATAAAAATAATTCTAGTAAAGGCATTGTTATAAATTATTTAATGCTTTTCCTTATGTAATTAAAAAGAACTATGTTTTAAGAAGGGAATGGTTTTTGAATATTTTTAATATCGTATCGACGCTTGATATTCAACATTTAAAAAATAAAAATAATTAAGTATTAATATGTAAGACCTACATATGTCGGTCTTTGAAAACAGTTATCAGATCCGTAAATAGTTCCCAAACGTTTAACGCTATGATTCATGTGATATTGCGCTGAGCTTATTACTTTTCGCAATAAATATTTGTCCTGAATTTATCTTGCCGATTTACACTGTGAACTCCGATCTTGATGAATACTAATATATAGCTAATAATGGTTGATGTTTGTGCAAAATTTCAAGCCTTTAGCTGTTTAAATGGAGGAGTTATGGTGCAAAATGCAATATCTGAACAATCGGTTGTATGGGAGCTATATGTTATATTTCTCCGATCTTCATGATTTTCAATACTGATACGTAGCTAATAATGGCTGATATTTCTGCAAAATTTCAAGCCTTTAGCTGCTTAAATGGAGGAGTTATGGCGCAAAATTCAATATCTGAATAATCGGTTGTATTATATGTTATAGTCACCCGATCTGGCCGATTCCGACAAATGTTCAATCATTTGTACAACGACACCTGCTCACCAAATTTCATCAAAATAGCTCTAAAATTGAGGGACTAGTTTGCGTTCAAACAGACGGACAGACGGACATACGGACAGACAGACGGACATGGCTAAATCGACTCAGCTCATCGTCCTGATCATTTAGGTATACTTTTTGATGGGTCTATCTCTTCTCCTTCTGGCACTTACAAACATCGGACCAAACTTAATATACCATTTCATTCTCATGAAAGGTATAAAAAAGAATACAAGTTAGAGTGAAGCAAAACTTTGAACACCCGGTCGATATTTTTATTTCAAATATGTAAACAGTAGCTGTTGCCGGGTCCGTCCATCCGTGCATCGGATAATCTGAGTAAATATTGAAATATCTCAATGGTTTTCAATTGCCCTCGACTGAATGTAGGTTGGTATTGAAAATGGGCAAAAAAAGGTAATAACCAAGCCTAAATAACGATGTATTGCAAAATTTAAAACAATGCGATATTTTAATAACTATTAAACACAATCTTCTTGATTTTAACTTATTTGAAGAAAATTAGAAAATTTCCAAGCATATTTACGTCATCAAAAAACAGTATCAAGACGCACACCATAAATTGTAGAAAAAGTTCGGCAAAACATCGAGCTATTTAATGCCAAATTCGAAAACTGGAGAAAAGCCACGCCTATAAGCGGTAGGTGATTTACAAAAACCAAAAAGAAAAACCGATATTTTAGTAACTACGTATAAAAGATAATTTACTCAAATTTTATAAACAAGAAAGGTGGAGAGAGAAAAAGACGTGGGTCAAAATAAAAAGTTTCGAAAATGGGTGTGGTATAGTACTAATCATTGGCTTTCAGGGACCCTGAAAAAACGACTGATACGAAGAGGAATGCCGCGCCGCTACGGAAAGTAAAGATGCCGCCTACAGAGCCACGGGGCCAATGCGACGAGCCTTAGATGCTAGTCGACAAGAAAAGCGCCCGAAAATTTTCGAAATGTTAGGACGACTTACGGAAGGTTTTAAGACCGGACCAAATTCCTGTAAGAACAAGAACGGTGACATGATAGCTGATGTCCAAAGTACACTCAAATTGTGGAGGGAACATTTCTCCACTTTCCTAAATGCGAAGGCGTCGCCGGAGAAGATGAAGATTCTCAAATCGGCATTAACATATCGTCAGCCGACCTCGATGAAGTTCGAATAGCAATAACCCGTGATCCTGCAATATGCACCAACTACCGCGGGATCAGCAGGATCAGCCTCTTCAACATTTCATACATGATTCTATCGAGCGTATTGAGTGAAAGACTGATGCCAACCATCAACAAACTGATTGGACCTTATCAGTGTGGTTATAGACCTGGTAAATCTACCATCGATCAGATATTCACAAGACGCCAAATATTGGAAAAGACCCGTGAGAAGAGGATCGACACACACATCATCTCTTTGTCGATTTTATATCAGCTTCCGACAGCACAAAAAGAAGTTGTCTATATAACGCGATATCTGAATTTGGCAACACCAGCTCAGTGAGAATTGGGAACGAAATCTTCGAGCCGTTTGACACCAAACGAGGTTTCAGACAGGGTGACTCCTTCGCGTGTGACTTCTTTGATATTATGTTGTTAAAAATAATTAAAGCTGCATCCATCTTCTATAAGATTCTGCAATTATGAGAGAAAGACTTGGCTTCACTTGTTGTCTCTAGCGCCATTTTGAAATCGGCCAAAAGCGTCTAGATGGTTATAGCTGGGTCAGAATTTCTCAAATGTTATAAACAAATATATAAACAATTCACTCAGATTCAATTTTTTTATTCGAAAAAAATTACACGTAATCTATATTAAATGACGATTAAAATGGCGGTCGAATCATCTAAATCGATCTGATAGATCGTTCGTAATTGATCTTTGAAAAAGAAATTACGAAAAACATTTATTAACAATATCTTTAACAAAAAATTTTTTTTTTAGAAAATTCAACTGGGTTTTTGTTTGCATCATTAATGCCTACAGAAAAAATGAAAAAAACAAGCAAAAATAATTTTTCATCGCATTCAGGTGATCCGTTTGAGAAATTCTGACCCAGCTCCAATTAAGAAGAAGAATTTTAAGTGTAACGGTGGAATACATTGTTTCTAGTATTAGAAAACTTAAAGTTATTACAAAGTTAAATAATGACGGTTTATTTCATGTCATAATAAAAATGTGGAAAGTTCCTTATCCTCAACTATTTTTTTGATCTCTAATAAATCGCTGCATACACCCATAGATTTATAGAGCAACTCAAAATTTCGTTTGTTACTCTTATGCATATATGTACATATGTAGAGTGTCATCGGCAAGCGCTGGGGTCTCTTGCCTAAACTTATTAAATGGCAATATGAGCAGGTAGTAAAACCAAAACTCCTGCTTTTCGAGTATGGTTCCCTAGGTAAGAGTGTGGTAGTCGCCACGCTGAAATTCCCTTCGGACAATACCAACGTCAGTGCTGAACGTCATGTTGAATATAACTCTAGTAGATACTAAAGGATAAATCCTGGCAGTCCAGGCCGCCGTCAGGCTAACGGATGTTGGACAATAATTTAACTCATATTATGGTCATTCGCGGATTTTACAATGGCTCCCAAGAGTTATTTTAGTATTGCCATTCTCTCTAGGGGTGAGTAAAAGGGGTGCGATGTGTGGCACATGTTCACGGATCGATCGAAGCTTGGTTGTTGAAGGGCCGATATCTCTGTCTAAAAATTTAAGTTACCCGATCAATGTAGCGTGTTCGAGGCGTAGGTGACCGCCATAAAGGAAGTGGCCATATGGTCAATAGCCACGCAGCAATCACAGCTATGAACTCAATAACAATGCGATCGAAAGTAGTTAAGGATTGCCGGACTTCACTTCAAAATAAATTGGATACCCAGCTATAGCAGTAGTGTGTAAAGTCATTTGAGCTTGGTTGTCGAGTGAATATTATATAACATACTTTTCGAAGCCATTTGCCAAGATATCACACAGCATTTCAATTACAAAGCTCTCGAAAATTAGGTATCCGAAGTTCAATAGTTAGTAGTTGGGGATGATTCGAGGTCCTATCCTTTCGTCAGGTGTTCAACAAGGAAGTATTCTAGAACCAATATTGCTCTTTTTTTATTTATTAATGACTCAATACTTTCTAAATTCACGATATTATTCCGAAGACTTAAAAATCTAATTAAGAGTACGTGATTCTAGTTATAAGCTTCGGTTACAGGAAGATCTAGATAACTTTATAGATGGTGCAATGAAAACCTTTTATTTGTTAATCTTAAACAAACTTTAGGATATTTTGGAAACTTCGCTCTAATTTGTTTGCTAAAACATATTCTTGTGATTTTTATGCGCCAAATTTTGTGTTATAGTGTAATCGAATGAACACAATTTTTGTAGCGAAATAGCTTGTAATTCTATGTGGTGAAGCTTTCATTTGATTTGGACAACAATTAAAAGCCGATCAATTTATTGCATCAATGTATCTTAGTATATGCATTGCTCTGTTTGATATGTAAATACAAACTCATTTACTTGATATATTTTTAAGTGTCCTATGACATTTGATTGCTTTATCGGCACAATATTATCTACTATTCTGTCATATGTAAATTGATGCGTTTGAACAAATTGGTATCAATTGTAAGAAATTAGGCTACTTTAAATTAATATTTTCGAAATCAGAGTAAATTTAAATAATTTACTTTTGATTTTTATGCTAGATAATTGATTGAAATCTAATGCTACCTGCTAGTAATCAACAATTTTTGATGTTGGGTGTTTGAAAATCAAAACACCTTAATTCTTGTTTACCTTTGCTTCAACTTTAATGAATATTTGCGTAAGGCTTTATTTGCCTTATGTCATTAAGTCACATGATATATTTAGATGCGTTTATTTGTACAAAATGTTGTATATTAATTAAATTAAATTTTTTGCTTTCAAAATTCCTCACGATCCTTAAACAAACAAAGTTCATCCTGCATGTGTGTGTGTGTGTGTGCAAATATCAGTTGGCAGACGATAATATCACGCGTGGTTATCGGAAGACGTCAGCACTGGTGTTGTCTAAATACGTACTGTACGTATATTTGTATGTTTATGTTGAACTACCTATAAATCTATACACAAGTATAGTTCATAAAAGCCTTGACTTCAGATTCGATAATCACACGAATTAGCGAAAAAGATTGAGTGTCGTGTAATTTTATGGAGTTTTTTCTTTTGCAATGGTAGCCGTTGCGCCCGCTTTCGAAAAAGCGCAACGCCAATAATTATTTTATCTAATTTTCTACTACTTCTTATTTAGTAAATGTTAAGATAATATAAACAAATACATTAGACTAAGCCTGATTGTAAAGCTTTCTTGTGTAGGATTTTCATAAAATAATAGATATAGTCTAGTCCTAAAAAAGGTCCATTTCCTTATGACTTTCTTAATATGGGACTTCAGAGAGGAATGCATTAAAGATTTAACGCCACGATAGAATATGTGTACTGTCTTCTCATCTCGAAACGACAGAAGGGGTTTGAATACAATTTTACAAATGAAATTGAGATACAGGATTTTTGGAGAAGAAAGCTCTCTAGGAAGCGAAATCAAACATTGCAATATTTGGTTAAACGACTGAGGTTTAAGAACGTATAATTTCACAAATACTTTGACACAGGATGCCCCATAACTAAAAGGGCAAATTATATTAAATTAAGAAGTTAAATAAAATATTACAGCATTGGTGGCAAATGAGAGATGTTTAAGAAAGTTTGATTTCGAAAATATTTTCCCAAAGGGTTGCCACCTATTTAAAATTTGTATTAAAATTAATTAATAAGTTAAATGAAATTTTACAAAATTTGAGCCAAAAGAAAAACGCTTAAAGGGGCTTAATATGAAAATATTTTTGAAGGTGGTTGCCACCTACATATTAATAAGTCAACTGAAATACAAAAACTGAAATATAAAAATATTGATGCGGAACAAAAGAGATGAGCTTAAAAGCTTAATTCAATTTAATTAATATGTTAACAGCACTCATGTTGGTATCAAACGGAAGACGTTTAAATTCGAAAATATTTTTTAAGAGGGTTGCAGCCTTTTTGAAAAGTTTAATTAAATTGAATTTATAGTATCAATGAACAACAACAATATGGTTATCCAACGAAAAAATTGTAAGACAGCTTTGAAAAAAATTTTTTTAGAGAGGGTTGCCACCTGTTTAAAAACTCAAAGACCTTCTGATTAAATAATTAAATACGGAAGTTTATGCGAAGAAATGAAGACTATATTAGAAAATATATTGCTACTTTTATTTTATTTTTACCATGAATTTTAACATCTGCGCTTTGGAGTCCTACATCCAGTCTTTATTTGTGACACGATTTTGAAGTCTAAATACTATTTGATCTATTTGCATATTTCGACTAGTAAACCCACCTTCATTCTATCCAACAGCAAAAAAGCCATTTCTGTTTTCATAACATTAAAAAAAAATTAATAAGTGGTGATCTTGCTTTAGGACAGTTTCCGTGTAGCATGTTTAATATAAGTTTTTATTTAAGGGATAATAAAAGTCAATTTTAAAGTAAAGGCCGACCTGGTCTAATGTACATACATACATATGAATATACATAGAAAAATCAAATACTTATTAAAATGGAAGTAACTCGAAGACACAATGCAAATATTGAATTAATAATGTGTTTTTCATAATTTTATGACACTTAGATTTTATGATAGGCCATAATTTTTATTTCAACATTTATTTGCAACTCCATCAGACCATAATAAAAGGTGTGAATTATTTTGTTTTTCGCTATATCTACAAATATATGTATGTATGTGTATATAGGTGAACGCCCACGCAATTAAATTGAGGCTATAATTGATGGTGCATGCGCGTAGTTTGCGTGGCTGCAGAAAACACGTGACCCATGAAATTTCAATGGCTTACATAATACTTTTTTTCGCAATCCAGATAAATAAAGTAAAAGAAGAAATTGTATATTATTAGCCAAAAAAGGGAAATTTTCATTTGTAACTTGGACATTAAGAGGTAAATGAGCATCTCTGCTGAAGATATTTTGATCAAAAATAATGGAAATTTTTGGAGTCTTTAAGTCCTTTCATGGTGAAATGCCAAAAATACCATCACAAAAAAGTACCCCATATGAATCACCCGTGCTAATACTAACTTATTGTCAATAATTACACTGTATGTAAGAGTTCTCAGTTTTCCAAAAAGAAAAAGTTCATTCTAAGTTTTGTTTTTTGGAGATATTGGCCTACTAAGCTATAAAGAATATCTTATTACAACTTGCCTTAAATTTCTGGTATTTAATTTCATCAAGAACTCCCCCAGAAATAGTTTATCGAATAATTTTATTGAACACTTTTTTTCAAAAAAGTTTACTTATTTAAGAAGTGTGCAAGAAGTTCCATTTGCAAATATTTTTTCAGGAGGAAATTATTATTCACTAAAGTTCTCCAAAAATATAACCAAACAAAAGAAAATTGTGCGAGCCAAATATGGTAATAGCAGAACTTCATAACCGCAATTAATGAATTTGAAATATTTTACATAAACAATTAAAGATGGGAAACATTTGTGCGCGCTGGGAACCATGAATGGCCACACTGCTAAGTAATAATCGGCGCTTAATGTGCAAACTTCATTTTTCTAATACAATTAATGCTAAACCCTCATCAGGTGCAGATTTATTCCTCTCAGTAGAGATGGTGCTAACCTTTTTACTAATTTATCGATTTAGAAACGCAATATCAAAACGTACTCGATCGAAACTATGTTTAGTACCAACAACTGCTGCCAATATTTTTTGTACTTTAGGCCTGTTTCCTTTTAACGGAGTTGCAAAAGAACACTAGGTAGGATAACGAATTGCGTGTTGAGCAACAGCACTAACTTGGAAAAATATGCGAGTTAAGCCAATTTGTTAAAATGATATCGGACCTGAGATGTAGTGTTGGGAAGTGAAAAAACTGCGCTATTGTGAATGAGCGCTAAGAAGATATATGGGAAATTTCAGTTTAACACCTAATTCATTTTCATTTGCATAGTGTTTTTAAATATATAACTACGACAAACTTAAATTTGATTGCACAAATATGTTCTGTCCCTAAATAGCACTAAACAAATCTCATGTTTCATGAAAGATACTAACAGCGTTGCTTTTTCAACTAAAGGAAATTTTATCCGAGCTGGAGTGTTCTTTTGCAAGTCAGCCAACCACGATTTTGTAGCGCATTATTTCCAAATGTTGCCAAAAAGTTTCGTACTTTGAACAAAAATTGCCAGGCAGAGAGAAACAAATTTTAAAAAATATCGGTAGATTTTATTAATTGTTTACTTGCCTAAAGGAACTAAAAGCAACGGTTAGTATCTCACTAATCAGACGAGTGAATCAATTGTACAGAAGAGGCGTGGAAAGTTGATGTATGAAGTGCTGTTTCTGCGCTCTGTTCACCCCGCTCGAGCTGTGTGTGAGGCATGCCTTAAAAGCTTTGTGAATATAAATAAACTTTCCCATCCTATAGTTCGTATCTGGCTCCCAGAGATTGTCCTTTTTCCCCAAATTTAAGAAATCAGTTACAGAGACAAAGGTTTCCGGGCGCGATGAATACGGCCATAAAAATCATTTTAAAGAGAAAGCAATGGAATATTTTTTCAGATACATAAATTCTTATTAATTGATAATGGGAATAGTAAATTTAAGTTGCGAAAGATTACGTTGAAAAATTTCAAACAAAACACTGTACTTTCCACTTATTACATAAGTACCTAGTAAAGCGAGGACAATGCGCAAATAAATCTCTCGCCGCGAATATGTACATGTCAAGCGAAGTTCGTTGTTCGCTTTGGTTGTGCACATTGTCACATTATGAGTGTGTTTTTGATAGCGAACATTCGCGATGAAAAATTCGCTGTTCGCCGGTATTGTGTACAAGGTATTATATTATGAAATGAACTATATTTTTTATAAAAAGGGTCCCCATTAGTGAAAAACTGGACCGTTTAAACTTGAACCACTGTATAGTATAAGTATGTATGTACTTTCTCTTTTCGGTTCATTTGAATATGAGATTTGAAATTTTCCGGTATGAAAATAATAACGAAATTCTACATACATGAAGTATGTAAATATGTGTGGTATAACCTATAAAAGTGGTATGCTGGTAATATTCATACGCAGATAGTTTGCACACTAATTTGTCTCCAGCTTCCAAAAACCCACAAGACGGCGCTGACATAAAGAGACCATATACAATATGTGGCATTACTTTGTAACCGGATTTGGTGCATTGCATTGCAGTGAACGAAGGTGAGAGAGAAACCAAAACAAAAAAAAAAGTATTTCGCTTGTATTGGTGCATTTTGTTTGAGATTATGTTACACTTTTTTATGGCTATATGCTTTGTGAATGAATAACCAGCAGCCGAGCCATGCCTTTAGTAAAAAGGTAGGCAATTTTTATCAAGTTCAATGTCGCTACGTTTCTTCGACGAGAACAAGTTTGGGTTGGCGTGTGCAAATAATGATCCTGATTTGTACAGAACAGTCTGACCGAAGTGTTTTACGTATGAAGATTTCTGTAGCATACTTCGAACGGAAGACAGGTTTTTTTCTTGCGACGCACAGTGTAGCGGTTTGATATAAACTGTGGACAAAGGTAGTAAACGTATTTCGATTTCATTGAAATTTAGTTTGGATCTTACTTCTACTTAGGAAAGAGGAAATATGAACTTTCAAAAAAATTGATAAAAGTCATCATCAATTTTGGAAGAATTCGCTACAATTTATTAAAATATAGGATATTTTGATTTTTGTTAAATTACCGTTAAGCAGAGGTAGGCGAAATATTGTTTACGAAAATTGTTAGAATTTAACAATGAACTTTTGGAGTTATTTCTATTAGCTCTAATGTAGGCGTTGCCGTACATATTCCCAAACAAAATTTTCTATATCAAATTTGAGCAAATTACCTCGTAGAACTGCTACGGAGGGACTAATCGATTTCGCTTTTTTTCTGAAAATTTTGGTATATATGCATATACCTACCATTGTTGATTTATACTGTTAAAAAAACCGTTAGATTAACAAAATAGAATTAGAATAACCAGACCACTAATGCGCTCGGGTATAAATAGTTAGTAAATAGTTACTTTTATTTGCAATTTTGCAGTTCCTTTTGGTAATAATCGCACGATGTAAATGTTTCTTCAAAATCGCCACCTTATCCCAGCCTGTTAATTTTTTACATACATACATGAACTTATCAACTGAAATTTGCAATCGAGTAAAGTCCACCCCCACGTTGTATACAAAAATTTGAGGAAAACAACTTGGTATTCAATGTTCACAAGTTAAAATAAGTAAATTTAAAACTCATTTGATTCAAAATCAAAAAATGGAGACATATGTGTACATATAAAGAATTCAATACTTAACAATTATTGTTTTTTGTTGTTCTTCTGTTTCTCCGAAAAGGTATTTCGCTCTGTCGAATGAAAAATGACACTGAAGATGGCACAGCGCTGAGACCGGTTTATTACTAGACAAAATTTTACAAGGGCTGATGGAAAATCGTTCCACTAAGCATCAACTTAAGAATTCACCTAACTTCCATTTAAATTTTATTGTGAAGACAATATTAGATATAGAGGATTTATTACCACTCAGTTATTTTTAAATTAATTTAAAAGTAGCTATTAAAACGTAAATGCTTAATTAAAATATACCTATAAATTTAGTCACGCTAACGTGCTAACGTATGTACATACAAACATATACATACATATATGTATGAGTACTTATTATTAGTTTATGCACTTTGTAAAATGCATACACATTTGAGTAGCGTGCCTGCCAAAAAAAAAAGTTATAAAGTCATGGTAAAACATAATTAAATGACGTTAAGTCTGAGGTTCTATTCTATTTGCGTGAATACTAAATTTTTGCTGTTAAATTTTTCATAAAAAAAGGAATAACATGCGGCCAGCCGCTGGTGTGTTTTCCTATTGTATACCACAAACACTTTAGAAATATACCTGTATCAATGGGCATATAATATGTAAGTACATATAATATATATATAATATGAATATTAGTCATAGACAGGGTGACTACAAAATTATATTTGAATGATTCAGGGGACTAAAGTTTTGTGCAAGTATTCAGTTACTGCTGGGGTTCCAGAATGATAGCATACAATATTGCCCCTTCTGCGGACCTGCTTCTTCTGCGCTTCTTGCTCTTCTTTGTTTTTAAACTTTTTTCTTTGCTTATTTCTTTGTTGCTTTCACCGCGGAAGGCACAATCTTGTTTTCTGTCATTCTTGGTATGAGTTAGACAAAAAAAAATATATATGTATATATTTCCTTCAAATTTGCAGATATTATGACTAGAAATCCAAGGAAGCTTAAAAAAACTCATTTTCATTTTGCACAGAAATAGCTTATAACCTGTATTTACATATAGGACAATGCCAAATGAAAGTTGCCACCTGTTTGAAAACTAAATATTAGCTTTCATAGCTTTGCTTGTTAATACAATTAATTTAATGAGTTAACTGAAATACCAAAATCTTAGTGTGAAAAAAAGAGGAATAAACAAATTACTTTCCAAACTTTCCAAAAAGGAGGCACGCTTTGAAAAAAGAGATTTATAAGCGGGGGTAGAGTGGGTCCCCCTGATTATAGAACTGAAAGCTCTTGCCTCCAGCGGGTTACAGTTTTTAAGTTATTCGTTGTTAAAGTTACAAAAATTTTCGAATTTAGCCTCACTTTTCCCTTTGTTGTTGAATTGAACTGAAATTCAGTGCTACCACATAGTACGAAAAAAGTCGAAAACAAATTTATGAAAACAAGAACAAATAAACCCTTCTGCACTGTCAGAAATCGGCCGCACTTAAAAAACATAATCCTGTCCAGTCCAATGCCGGCTACGCCATCTGCAGTATTTTTGTGCAGAAAACCTTTTTGCGTGTTGGTGGCAAAAAAGTACATATTCCAATCGTAATTTCTAATAATTGAATGTATGGAAATTACAAAATCGATTTCCTTGGGCCTACCAACATGTTATAGAGTAAAAAAGTATTAAAATTTTGAAGGATCTAGCATCACCAGCAATGCCATCTTTCAGCGATTGTGTGTTTACGATTATTGGAAAAAGCAATAGGTTTGCAAAATCGTGTTAAAAGAATGAATTCTTACACATTCTGTAAAAAAAATGCGTGGGAATTAAGTAGTATACGTATGAAAGGTCATGTACAAATAAAAATAAAACATCAATAGTCCAGTGTTTATATATTAAAATTTAGTCAAGTAAATCTGGAAACTTCAATAACAAATAACTTTCAAACTATTATTATTTTTGGGCAAAATAATCTAAATATCAGCACCTACCCAACAGCCCATGTGAATTTCATTAAAAAATGTCACGTAGCCAATGCTTCCTTATTGGAAAGCCGACCCATTACATTTGAAGAGTATTTTACCAGTTTAAAAGGGCTTAATCAATTTAACTAATAGGTTACATTAAATGCAAATATATTGGTGCCCAACGAAAGAGATCTCTGAAAGCTTTATTTTGAAAAAATTCTGCTGTATTTGAAAAATTAAATTAAATTTAAGTAAAAAAGGATTTGAAAACGGAAAATATTTTAAACCTGTTTAAAAAGTTACATACAATTCAATTATAAATTCAACTAAACTGTTGCCTAAAGAAAAACGAAACTACTACGATATTATATTTGACGTGTATGAAAACGTAAAAGCAATTATTCAGCGTACGTTTAGTTATCCCCATATTCAGTAATTCGCTAGTAATACCGACACAACAAACATCTGTTACACGTGTAGATTCGAGGAGGCTTTTCGCAAAAAGTTATATTTACTTTATTTACTTGTATTTAAGTAAATGTAATCTGTAAAATGGGTTTCCGAATAGTATTGCATTAAAGCATTGCACAACTAACAAAATTCCAATAATTTGGAATTACCCAACTAATGGCTACTGTTTCCTATCGGATATAATTCATCACATCTGAACCCAACCTTCAACAGCGGAATGTTTTTTGAAATGGCTTTTTTGCCAATATGAATAAGAACCTTTGAGAAATAAACTATCTATTCAAAAGTATTTCTTGTAACCGTAAAATAAAAAAAAGAACACGTAACTTTCAAGAACGCTAATTTTGGCACACATCCATATGCATGTCGAAAAAAAATTAATTTTCAAGAGCATGCAAATATGTATATACATCTGTATGTATGCGAATTTTGCAGGCATTTAGTAGATATTTAAACATAAACAAATGCGAGTACGTCGCGGCAAAAAGTTTAAGGTATTCTATCAACTCAATAATCGAAGTGACAACTTTATAAGTAACAATTTGTCACAAGTTTATCTTATGTCAAATGAAAACAAAATAAAATATGACAACTATAAAAAAATTCCGATTGAATATTTCGTTTTTAGCCGCAATGTCGAATCTGCACACTGTGCGATAGTCGCAAGAATTTTTAATACTGCACTTGTTTTTATTACAGCTTTTGAAAATCGAAAAGTTACAAATGTTATGACACAAATTGTACTTTTTTTGTATTTCAAATGATTTATGTATGTATGCAACTGAATTTCCTAAAATATGATATATCTATCTACAAACATTTAAATACAATCGTTTTTTTTCAATATTTTATGGAAGAACATCAACCGCAAACTTTCAATTTTTTGTGAGGTGTATCATTAAAAAAAAAAAATACTTGTTTGCCTCTCTAAGCCGTTCTGTCGCCGGGAACTAGATACCCTTAAGACGGCGCTGACCTAAGAAGACCGTAAACAATGTGTGTCATTATTACTTTGTAACCGGATTTAGAGCATTGCATTGCATTGCAGTGAATGACTGTGAGAGAGAAACCAAAAACAAAACAAAAAGATTGCTTTGAATGTGTGTATTTTGTTTGAGATCGGGTTACTCTTTTTAACGGCTATACACACATACATATGTTGTGTGAATGATTAACCAGCAGCCGAGTCATGCCTTTAGTAAAGAGGTAGGCAATTTTTTTCAAGTTCAATGTCGCTACAACGAGAACAAGAATTATGATCCTGATTTCTACAGAACAGTGTTGCGTACGTTTGTGTGTGTATGAAGATTTCTGTAGCATATTTCAAACGGAAGACATTTTTTAATTGGCTACGGCGCCTGGTAAAGCGACTTCATACAAGCTGTGGACAAGAAGTAAACGTGTTCCAATTTCACAGGTTTTTCCTTATTTCCACGGAGGAAAAAGAAATATAAAATTGCAGAAAAAATTACTTATTGCAACGCCCACAGGGGTAGGCTGTATTGATAAAATTTTGCAGGTTTTGATGGCAGTGCGTTCGAAAATGTGTGCTGGTCCAGAGAATATAAATCTGGAATGTTGTATGGATCGGTCAACTTCCCCATATAACACGACTGTAGATTATGTAATAAGAACCAATTATTCTTGAAGTAGAATTTCCGTTTTTCAAGAGAAGTGAATATTTGTTTACTCCTCGCTCACTCATGCAAAACATTGGGAAAAATAAATGTAGTAAATGTAGCTCCGTCCAAAAAGCATGGGCATGGATTTTTAATATTTTTATTACGACAAATGGTACACAATATTTATTATCCCTATTTTATATAATGTATTATTCTAATATATTTGCAGTAGATTTTATTCATTTTATATTTTATACATTAATGAAGTTAGTTTATTTAGTTTTGTTCTGTATGCACTCTCGCATGGAGTTTTAGGTTTATTCATGTGTAGATATTACGGGATTGTTAAATTCCAGCAATGAGATTTGCTGTCATGCAGATAAGAAACCCCTGTTTTTAGAAACATCGATTACTTTAGTTTACTTATACACTAAAAGAGAAATTTGTTTAAAAAAATGTATTTTATACTAATTTGCTGAGCACGAAAACTTATTTTTCTAAACAAGCGTTTTCGAGTTATAGACAAAAAACCTGTGTGCTAGGTCCTTTTGCAGTTGCTGTCAAAAAAACAAATCTAGAAACTCGAATAGAACTAACTTCAAAAGGAAAATTCCGAATCTTTGTGTTGATATATTTTTTGCCAATCCGAATAGTACTTTTTAATCCACATGCGTTTGAAGTAAAAAAAGAAAATTACGTAACTTTCAAGCTTTTTCGAAAATTGATTATTTTTAATCATTCGTTTAAGATGATAAACATTAAAAAAAATATAACAAAGCAAAGAAGCGGAATGTTTATTTTCAAAGACATCCGTAACAGGTAAGTTATATTCACTTTTCTGTAGTTTGTTTTAGCAATAATTGCATAATATTTACACTAATAAACCGATGTTCTGCCTATATGTTGAGAATGCTTCTTTAGAAAAATAAACGAAACTGAGGTTGGTGTTCCCCGACCAAAAATTAGTTTTAAAAATACTTTGTCAACGACAAAGCCAAAAACTTTGAAAACGGGCAAGTACATGCTCATTTGATTTCCAAATGGATCTTCCAAACCTGTTCAAATTGGCTTACACGTTTCACTGGATCTTGGCAACTATAATTTTTAATCGTGCAAATACCATAAGGGTGTTCGGGTACAATAAACAAATTTAAAGTTCATTGGATTACTAAACAGAAATGCAGGCCAATAATATCGAACGATAAATGTCACTGAAGATTTGACATCGCTGTAAACGTGTCGGAAAATCATTCCAATGTACATCAACTTAAAATTGAATCTTACTTCTATTTATATCTATTTTATTGCGGTTTAGATACCGTGAAGCAAATTTTAGATAGAGACAATATATTACCAATGACTTCTTTGGAAATAAAATTAAAAGTAGCATATAATATGTACATAAATGCAGAATTAAATATTACATATAAATTTAATAACACCCTAGTAGGCGCGCATACATAATTACTTACATATTTATGTACATACTTATGTGTACTTAGTATTAGTTTCTGCACTTTGTGTAAAATGCATGTAGATTTGAATGGCGTGCCAGCCAAAAAAAAAAAAATTATTATAATAAAGCCATGGCAAAACAAAAGTAAATGTCGATAAGTCTGAATGATGAGGTAGGTACTATTCTATTTACGTGAGTATTATAGTTTTGTTGTTAAATTTTTAAATTATAAAATAAATATTATGCGGTCAGTTTGTGCGATTTCTTGTTGGGCACCGCAAACGCCTTAAAAATATAGCTTTGTCATTGTAGACATATGTATGTTGCTTGTATTTTGTATTTTTGTTTATTAGCATGGGGATGTTCTAGGATTAAGTCAATTAACCGACTCTGCACTTGATTCCAACTGACTAGAAATATACTTAGTCCTGCCACAAGTTCTATTACAAGATCCGGCTGTTATAAAAATGAAATTATAATACATTTTTTAATAAACTTAATTTTATTTTATAATACATATATTAAATGAGCAATTGTACATAAATAGTAATTTTTTTCGAAATGATCACGATTTGTGCCAAATTTGTTCCACATAAGCTCTTAAACGATTCGGTCATTGATCAATAGCGGCACGCACAGTTTCTATTGGCATTGACGAACCTGCTCGAACCAAACACTCTCCAAATTTTTGTGGGGTATTCAACAGGCCATGTTCTCCAACTCTGACCACAAACGGTAGTCCAATGGATTCAAATCTGGACTTCATAGAAGTGAAGAGGTGTAGCGCCTTTACACGATACTCCCCACCAAACCATTACAGCGCTGGACGGTGACCACGTTGAACCCTTGGAATAACATTTTTTGCACCTTAAGACATCTTAAGAATTTGGAAGGCTTCGAATCCCAAAACGCTCCTGTCCCATTGCGCGCCACAAGGATTCCTACCTTTCTAGCTTTAAATGATGACCATAGCTCTCACGTTTTGAACAGTTGTTCGGATTCTCATCCAATTATCGTTCAAAAATCAGGAAAATTAAAAACTTGAAAATATGTTCATGTTTCTGAACGAGAGTCATGAATTAGCGGTATCTTTTAAATGAACATTGAGGGGACAATATTATAATATATAATAATAATTTGACGCTCCCACAATTTGAGGCGTGCGTCCTGATGTTGTACTACAAATTAAGGGATCTAAAGTTTTACGCCGACTCCGAATGGCAAATAATTTTTGTGAAAAGTTTTTTCATGGTATAAATAAAATCGGAGGTTTGCCATTACCTGCCGAGGAGAGAAATTTTTTTATGTTCCTTGCCTCAGGTGCTACACACGCGGCTACGGCGGCCGCCGTTGGCATAATCTTGCACAAAAGCATGAAAAGAATGCATAAAAAAATCAATTTTGAACGAATATTTAAAGTTGAATTTGACTTAATACTATGAAAATATATTGTGACTTTCACAACCGAACTAAATTGTGCTGACCACCTCCGGTGGCTTCCTGGGCAAAATTATCGTTTCGATAGGAGATAGTGTTGTTCATAATTTTATATTATTATAAATATAATTGTCGTTCAAACACATTCAAATACATTTTGAAATTTTGCAATATTTTCTTCGAAAAATAACGGAGATTTTAACTACCGCGCAATATCGGGAGAACCGTATGACGAATTTTTTAGATATATCCTTGAAGGGGAAATTTTCATCTGAAATCAATTGCACTGAATATTTATTTGTTATAATTTATATTCACTCTATATAAACAAACCGTAAGCAATAACGATAGTTTTGTTACCAGTTCAGAATAGATCTTTTATCGCTCATACCTTTAGACCGAATTAAAGTTTTGGGTGCATATTTTTGAATTGCTTTACAAACGACTGTGAAAAAAATATAAATTTTTTTGAAGCTTCTACACCTATATTCCTCCTTAACGTTTGCCGAATACACGCTCAGCTGATATGAGACATATCTATCATAGATCAGATCATTAGGAGGTGCCCATATCAATCAGTCTGCTTGGAAATTAAATATTAAAAAACGATGTAGAGCGACTCCCCAGTAATTAAAGGACCTAAGCAATGTTATAGCTTAAACTAACTCTGGTCAAAATATCCAATTTTTACATCAGATGTCCTAAACATCAACACCTACGTGTTGATGGAATATCCAGAAAGCTCTATGAAGACTCTACAAAATTAATGCATAACTATTTTTGATTCAATATTCACAATCGATACCACTATAGTTGAAGATATCACATATAAACTTTGGCCCCCTTTGGAGAGGGCCAAAGTTCAGATTACCCTATGAAGACTGCAAAAATTAATATTAATTATTTTTTCATCTAATACCCATAATCGGTACCACTATAGCCGAATATATCATATATTCATTTTGATTCCCATCGGTATCAAAATTGATATGTGATATCTTTGACAGTGATATTGCTGATTCAAGGGTTAAATTAAAAAAAACGTTTATTTGATTTTTTAAGGACCACCTAATGGTCACAGATATGAAAAATAAGATTTCGTATTGGCTTTATCGCGCTAAAAATACCAACTGCATCTCGAATGTAATTCATTTGAAACTTCGGTAGGTAGGGGTGGGCAAAAAATGGCTGAAGACAGAAAGAAGGGTAAAAGTTATTTCGCTATTTCTTGCGCCCGTGAAAAAAAAAAAAATAGCACGTAACTGCCCGACACATTAATTTTATCGCACATCCATTTGTCAAAAATTATGAATTTTCAAGGACACACGAGCATACTTAGCCGACTTATATTAACCCTTCGTTGGTGTGGTGACTAAAAGTTCCTTGAGTGGTGTGGTGGGGTATGACATACCCCATGCCTATCAATTTCAAATAAATACCAAATTCCAATAATAGCAATATTTTGTGGTGATTTATTATTCTTTAACTAATTTTTAAAAAGTGTTAATTTGAAAACATAACAATTTTTCCTTCGTATTCAATATTATAGCCATAAAAAAAAGACAATATGAATTATTCCAAAAAGTGAGGTTCCAGTTTTCTGAAACATAATTTTTTTTGTATTTAAACAATTTCAAAACTGTTTTTACATTTCAAAAGTAAAAATAACATTTATTTAAAGGAAAGAAAATTCACTGTAATGCATTAATTACATAAAAAGTTATGGCGATCGAATATGATACCCCAGCCCACTTTGAAAGGCTGTCCCATGGAACAGAAATATCTGGGGTATGTAAAACGTGGCAGATCTCCTGTATTTGAATGTTAATGAAAGCTATTGGGAGCGATAACGTATTCCTTAAACAAAAACATATATATATTTAAGGAAATACATGTGCTGGGGTATGACATACCCCACCACACCTCCGAAGGGTTAAGTAAATACTCGTATAAACAAATACGTATCGGAAAAAGTTCAAAATATTCCACCAACTCAATAATCAAAGTGACAACTTAATAAGTAACGATTTGTCGCAGGTTTATCTAATACAAGTGCATATATTGGTATATGTTAGTATGAAAAGGGGAAGCACGAAAAATAAATTTGTACAGCATTTGCCGTAGAGATACAATTGCCAACATGAAAACCGATTTGTTCGCCCCAATGTCGAATCTGCATACTGTTAACACATGGAATGCAATAATTTTTGAGAAAATAATTGCAATATTTCTGGTGACGCAGCAACCAGTTCGTTTATCTCAGAAATATTTAACAGCGGCCCTGTTTTTCATGACAGCTTTAGAAAATTGGGAAATACTGCGAATGTGGCCCATAAGGCTTTGTTTAAAAAATTGTATACTAAATATACAAAATATGTAATTCAACTATTTTTAACTTCAATCATTTACATAGATGTCATACGTTTTTGTTTTAATGATTTATGAAAGAAGATGTAAGCCTCCAATTTTTTTGGAGTTGTATTATTTACTGAAGTGTTGAAGATACTTTAGTGCAAATGACGAAATACGATAGTTGGCTAGTGGGAATGATTGAATTAATAAACCCGTTGCGTAGTTTCTTATATAATTTCAAAAAAAGCGCTTTTGGCATTTTTTTTTTTGGTAGAACAGTGTAAATTAAAAAAACACAGACTATATGAATGAGTGCCAAATGAAAGAGTTGAGTAGAATAAATATAAAATTTACAGCTCAAGTGTAGAGGAACTGTTTATGCCAAGTGCTTATATCCGTTTCCAAGTTATCAGAAGTATTAAAAAATGAGTTATGGCATGTTATAATATATGAATGTTTTGAGCGCGTTATCCAATATGCTCCAGCGCCTCCTTGTTATTATGAAATATTAAGAAAAACGTTTATTTATTTTGGTGGAATTGAATTCTGTGTTATTGTATTATGTCACAACACTTTCGAGTAACTTGTTCGAATGTAAACTTAAGTGCTACAGAGTTGGTTGGTAAAAAGTATATACTACGGGCTTATGACTTTTGTTTCCTTTGCTTTTCTTTTAAATTAAGGAACAGATCTGTTCATTTTACATAAACAATAATTCTCTTAAACAACTTTTCTTTGACAGCAATATAATAGAATTTCAGTTACTTACTTACTTAATTGGCGCTATAACCGCTTAAGCGATTTTGGCCGAACTTCTCCTACAATTTGTGGTGTGCGTCTTGATGGTGTAACACAAATTGAGGGACCTACAGTGAATGTTTTTGTGAGAAGTTTTTTCATGGCAGAAATTCACTCGGAGGTTTGCCGTTGCCTGTCGGGGGCGACAGCTATTAGAAAAAACTTTTCCTATAATTTTTGGATGTTACTTGCACCGAGCTGGATTCGAACCTGGGACCCACCGAATGAAGCGCGCACAAGCCACACACTCGGCTACGGCGGCCGCAGTTTCAGTTCAGTTACCTATTCAATTAATATTAATTATCCTGTGTTGAAAAATGTTTGGTTGTATAGCTCTTTCGTTGTTTAATAATACTAAAATATTCCAGGGAACTTATTGAATGTGGAGTTGAACTTTTTAACAAGAACTTTTTAAGAATATTTTACAATCAAATTTATCTTAAAATTTTTTCGTTTCACACTCATATTGTAATATTTCATTAATATTATTATATATTTAGTTACATTATACTATAAAATTTTAAGGAACTTATTAAATTAGTTTTTTGGAAGTTCTTAACCAGGTGGCAATTCTATCCAGGAATATTTTACAAACGAATATCTTACGATTTTTTGGTTGACACTCATATTGTAATATTTCGATAGCATAATTATTCACCTTAATTCAATTTAGTTTAAATTTTTTTCGAAACTAACATTTTTAGATTATATTCGTTTTGGATCAATACAGTATTTTAGTTAGCGTAAGTTTAATTGGATTAAAAAATTTAAATAGCGGACAACGTTTTTCAAAAATAGGTTCACACAAATCGCTCTCGAACCGGACATTTCATGATCTAAAATGATAAATAATAGGTGGAATATTAAAAATTCTAGATTTTTACTTTTGTTATAAAAAAATTGCATTACTTTGTTTAATAATAAGAGTATTCTTTCAACAGACTTCATGGTCATTCGGTATTTAATGACAAATTTCTTTCAGTATTATTACAGCAAATTATACTACTATTATGTAAATGCCAAAAGGCTGCTTTGATTTCATGCTGAAGGTGCCGCACAATCAGGCAGCGAAATAATCGTAGCATTTTTTACGACTACTGAAACACTTTGGAAATTATGATTTATGGCATTTTTACAAAGCTAGTATCTGCAATATATCCGTTATTCTGCATCTAGTTCATGGACTTGTTTCGCTTTCTGATACTGATATCGCTGTAATATTTGAGCAAAAACAAATGCACACATTGTTTTGAGATTTTGTAAATAGTAAGAGCGTGATGGAAGCACTGTAAATGCCAAAATATTATATGCCGTAGATAACTAAGTAGATGCCACAACAGCCGTTTATGTTAAGGGTAACCTTGATGGATACTGGTTTAAAAGTCCTGTTGACGCTTGTGAGAAGCAGTGGTTAATATAACAAATACATATATAGGACTAGAATGAACCTGACTCACCAAACCTAATGGGCTGGTTATAATCCACCTCACGGAATGGAATTGTGGCGTAACTAAAGGAGAAAAATTGGAACGTGCCGTTATGGTAATGATATTTGCAACGGCTATTAAAATCTGAGTTTATTTACAACTTTAAATTCAACAAACATGTACAAAGATAAATTAAAAAGTTTTATTGGCGTGAAAGTCGATATTTAACAACAAGTATGGGAGAAAACGTTTCAGCAAATTTCATGTTTGCTTATTTAACATGTTTGTATTTTCATAGCAAAGAACTGTCAAATTGCTGTATGAAACAGAATTAGCTAAAAACCCTCCGATTTGCTGCGTTTTGTGCATTACAACCTCTCGAATTTATTTACCGTATAATAGATCATTCCACAATATTCAGGGTGGGCCATACAGTGGATTTTTAATAATCTATTATTTTTGCAGTTGCTGGTGATTTCCGCAGAACGAAATAAATTTTTCTTCTACCTACAGAGGCCGAACCATAGGCCTCGACAATTACCTGACTGATCCCTGGACACACCCGAAGATTAGAAGGAAAACAGGTTTAAGTCGCATAAGGGGGACCAAGTGGTACCTACGCCACAGTAGTGAAGGCTTAACGCCGCAAGAGTACTCGTACAAGCTAAGCTAGCCACTAAAGGCGTTAGGCTGGCTGTACTGCCGCAATCATTCCCTGAGCAAATACTCACTTGTGAGGACGCAGTGACACCAATCTAAGAAGTTATTTCATTCTACTAGAATTTACACTTAGCAATAAATTAGAGATATTTAATGTTGGAAATACACCAACATTTGTTACACGCACTCGAATACCCACGAGTATAATTGCGTCAAAAGCAACGGTATATTAGAACCGGCGGGAGGCAAGAAAAAGTTTAACAGATGGGTAAAAAACAATCTGCGTACGAGGGTGCTCGGTACCAGGTGGGTAGAAATAAAAACTGTTACTGATAGCAACATTACATTCCTCACAACAATGGGTTGCCGCGGAGTACTATCTGATTTACAGCAGAGCATGGTTGGTTGTGGGCGAACTACTTTAGGGGCGAACTAATACTGCCCTACATTGCCAGGGTTAAGTGAATGATAGTGTAATAATATGTCGAGGAAAGTTCGTAGATACTCTATGCTAAAGGATAAAACTAGGCTTACGTATAATCAAAACATGGCCCACTAAGCTTGATGTGGAGAAACTTTATCACGTCATGATGACCAACTGACCAAACCAAATACGCTTGTTATAATACATCTATCCCCACGGAATTGTGGAAAATTGACAATTTGAATGCCAGTTATAAAGGAACATACCACTATGACAATGACATTTACGTTTTAATTTCTTTACGACTTAAATGCAGCAATCTCGTACCTTAACAAAATTATTGACGGTGCTTTCCATTTTCAGACAACCGGTCAGGTACGAGCATGATTTTTAATTTCGACCAAACTCAAATACATTGTTTGTTGGTGCAAATAATGAGACACGTATTTTTTCTTTCGGCTCGGAAAAATTGTTCGCCCGAATTAAACGCGATTTTGTTTTTCATTCAAAAATCGATTATTCGAATTGACAGTGAGAATTTTTTTTTTAAATGCCCATAACTTTGTCAAAATTTAATGGATTGCAACAATGTTTTTACTCAAATGTCAGTACTTCTTGTCACTTCTGAATAATTGTAAGCTTTTTGAAATGAAATTTTTTGTGTAGAAACCCTTCACGCACTGATAGAAGTGAAATGTGATTGACTACGTATATCTGTTTCAGAAATATCGTACAATTTTCTCATTTTTCACTTCGAGTATTTTTCATCATTTCAATTTTTTAATTGAAAATTACTGTTAACATTGTAGTATGTACCACAAAAACGTATATTTTCTATAAAAAATCATAACTCAGAAAAAAAACATCTTCGCTATCAGAGATTTGGCTTGATTGTAGTTCAAAATGTCTCTTACCCGGTAAAAAAGTTTGAGAGAAAAAAATACACTTTTTGAGAAATTAAATTAAAAAAAAAAG
Source organism: Anomoia purmunda (assembly GCA_951828415.1). Classification (NCBI taxonomy): domain Eukaryota; kingdom Metazoa; phylum Arthropoda; class Insecta; order Diptera; family Tephritidae; genus Anomoia; species Anomoia purmunda. The sequence goes on from OX639996.1 coordinate 41,484,749, forward strand.
TTCCACCTTTTGTTTATTGTTAAATAAAAAATTTTAAATAATGAAAATCAATAATTATATCATTCTATCTTGAAGTGACAAGAACAACTGACATTCCATTAAATTTTGACAAAGTTATGGGCAATCAAAAAAAATTCTCACTGTCAACTCGGATAATCGATTTTCGTTTAATTCGGCCGAAAAATTTTTCCGAGCCAAAAGAAAAAATACGTGTCTCATTATTTGCACCAACAAACAATGTATTTGAGTTTGGTCGAAATTAAAAATCATGCTCGTACCTGACAGGTTGCCTGGAAATGGAAAGCACCTGAAGTAAAACTAACGTAATTTTTTAACACACCTTTGTAAGAAAACATTTTAGTAATCTAATGTTTGTTATATCACATGTTTGTGTTTTCATGACAAAAAAACTGTTAAATTATCGTAAGAATATGGGAGAATATAAAAACAGCAGACTCTTACGATCATTTATGTATGTATAAAATACAAATAATCCGAAAACATTATAATAAAGATTATAAATAAATTTTTTTTATATTCGTACATTTTCAAAACAAAATGCTTATGAATCAGAATTAAATTTTTTAATATCAAAATCTTACACAAACCTGTCGCGTGACCACTATGTGACATGTGTTGCCACCTTCACTTAGATATATGTACACATTTCATTGCGTAAACAGATGGGTTTAAAAAAATAATAATTGCAGCAATTTAATAATAGCTTTGACTATTTTTTTTTAGAGGATCATTTGCAAAATTTTGCTTACTTACACGTTATGTTTGAGTAACAATTATTTGTCTTTCCATCAGTATATATATATATAGAAATTAGACAAAAATATAATTGCATTAATATATATATCTATATATATACGTATCTATGTTACTACCTGCATATATGGGCACAGATAACAAGTATAATTCAATAAACATTATACTGTCAGAAAATAAATGATAAATGAGCAGTGCATTTATAAATTATGTAATTAAAAGGTACTTACGAAACACTCTTTTTGTTGGCCGGATGCGACTAAAACCGTCTGTATTGTCGAAATTACGAATATATTTGGCGAAAAAATTAAGTTGTCAAAATAATTTAATGGGATAACTGCCGCATACCCATATGAAAATTTCCAAACCCTGCAGCTTGCATTTAACTTATGATATAAATTATGAATTATGAAATGTAGATACATAAAATTTTTTAAATTTTTTATTAGAATTTAATTTAATTAAAATTAGAAAAACGCAGTTTTATATGTCAATCAATTGTAGTGCAATAAAGTATCATTTACTAAAATAGTTGATGTTTCCGCCTCCATTTATAAAAAATCTATTCCCCTCCCTTTTCCTGTCACTTTTTCGTTTCATTCGATACTCACTTCAAAACCCCAAGGCGAATTCTTAGTGAGTTTAAACGTGCACCTAGGTATATTGAAATTGAATTGGTCAGAAAACTGCATTCCAAAAATGGTTCGAAAATTCGAATTCAAAATTTAAAATTTGTAAATTTTGTGTATGTAGTTTGTTGAATTTTTTAAATTTCGTACAAGGTCTCACACATTTTTAAACGGTTCCTAACAAGGCGAGTTCATACAAGGTGATAGCGTACAGAAACCCATGTATTTTGTTTTTGCATATTTGTGGTATAGTTGTCAAAGCTGTCTGTATTTTGTTTTTGCTTTTACGGCTTTCCCAGCTATCCTCTGAAAGCAAAAACAAAACACATGCACGGCGAAAGAAAAAAGAACAGCGCAGCTGACTGTTGCTATCACCTTATATGAGTTCGCCTTGTATAGTTCCCTCAGACTGAATGCTTGTTATTCTTTCCCAATTCGCTGAGTTATTTGTTTTTTACACAAACGAAATACATGGACATACTGGGCGAATTCAGATTTTGACATTTCATTCGCAAAATTACACAAACAAAATACACAATGGAGTCGCCTTGGCTATCTATCGCCTTCTTTAGACTACCTTGGTTTCTGTTATAGGATGAGCTACACTTTTGTAAGAAAATATTCCAAAAAAAATCAATCAACATTACATTAAATATTAATGGCGTTTTTCGAGAATTTTTAAAATTTTAACCCCAAGCCAATCCTTATATCTAAGGAATTAACACAATTTTGATTGAAATTCGGTTAGAAGACAATTTTGTGTTTCAAAATTTATGTAAATGGATTTGCGCTGGCAGCACGGGGCAACAATTTCAAGGTCACTGGGGACGGTAACGTTCTAATTCAAAATTTTGTTTAGTATCCAATAAGATACTTACATAAAAATGCAATTATTTATTAGATTAAAACAAATTTGCGATTTTTTGTAAATAGCTCGCTTGAAATGTTGTTTTTGCGGCATAGTTTTTGGCGCAGTTATTATCTATGACAATAGTGATGCGACAAGTTTATCGATTGCTGTTAGCGCACTCCCAATGAAAATTTCCGGAACAATTAGCTCTATAGCGAACTTCGAAATCAACTTCTTTGCAGTCTTTTCAGGAAAAAGATAAATTTATCCATTTAAGGGGCGTCAATGGGTTAAAATATTTCAAGTGAAAATTCATTGCATAAGACTAAAATATGTATTTCGCTTAGATGTGATATAAGAGCTTCTTTCTTAGAACGCAAGTAAAAAAATTATCAAATGGTAACATCGTTTTCGATTAGAATCTGAAAGTGGTGGTTGTAAATCGTCTCACTTTTTCGTAGAATAGGCTCAGATCAAAAATATTTTTCCCAACCCTAAATTTAAGGTATTATTATTCCTTCAAAATAAAAAAAATCAATCAATATTTTATTTTCAAAAAAATCTTTTCAATAAAATTAAGAAGGGAATTTTGGTTTTTATTAGTATCTCGTTTTAATTTTAAAAAGCCAAAGATCTTATCAATTTAATATTATTATTATTTATAATAATTTTAAATACTTAATTATGTATGATTATAAAAGGTTTTACCCTTTTGTGTATAAGATATAAAAACAATTAAAATAAGTATTTATAATATCCAGTGTTGCCAATAACGATATCTATTTTTGAAAATATTTATTCATAAATCATATTTTACTTCTGAAATCACATTTTATTTTTTTAAACTCTATTCAGTGAAAACGCTTGGAACAATTAGAAGGTAAATCAAAAATTTTCATTATGAAAATAAAAAAAATCCATATAATATTAAACTAAAAACAATATAAAGTAGATTATTCACAAAGTACATGTGTATTTGAATTAAAAAGTGCTCTTTTAAAAATAAAAAGTTCTCGTTATTAATAAATTCAATACAATTTTAGTAAAAATGGGAGGATATCCTTATTAATTTCCTTCATAATATTTTTAACATAAAACGCGGAGATTTCTTCTTACAATTGTATATTTTTGAACAAAATTCCATAAAAATTAATAAAAAAGAAGTAATCTACTTATTTCCAGTCGTTTTCCTTTTCAATAAATTTGAGAAGAAATGCAAACCAATACTAAGAACATTTTCAAGTAAAGATTTCTTCAACTTTGTCCCCTCTTGAGAGATTTTTAAAGATGTCGATTACTTTACTTATAGGTTAACTTTTTTAGCTCTGTGTAGATTACAAAGAAGTTGCATGGCGTACCGTTTCCTCTGGACAATTTCACTAGAAACCAATTGGATCTAATCAGACTCTAATATTAATTAGAAAAAATGAAATTACCTCTAGTATGGTGAAATTTGATAAGATTTTCTGTTACAGGAACGTGATGCACCTTCTTTGATAGATAGATACTAAATTTTAACCCCTAAAATAAAGTATTCCAAAAGTGCGGCGGATATGAAATTTTCGCACAATAATAGTAAAGTTTTTACGTATTTTGAGTTCCTTATTTCGTTCGTTTTCATATATATATTCTTTATTTGTAGTAAAGCGTTATAAATTAAACATAGTTATTGCACAATTTACCGAAAATGGGTTTCCTTAATTCTAAAGCATTATCATACAGTCTAGACAAAGATTTTTAACTTATTTGCAATGTGGTTCGTTTCAAAGAAAAACTATGAAAAAACCTTCGATTTGAAAATATAAATAAAAATAAATAAGTATATACATACATTTGATCATACATATGTACATACATATAAAACATACGTACATGTATACATTTATAAGAGATTTACTTATGTTGATAATTTAAGCACAAAGTTGGTTTATTAAGTCATTGTCAGACATAACACAACTAATTTCGAATTTGGTGCTTACTTTTTTGATTCTTTCGGCAACGTAATCAATTTTTGTTTCCGCGTGGAGCTTTGCTGTCGAATAGTCCCAAGGTCGGTTTTATATCCTCTCTATTTAACTACGCTGAATGTTTGAAAGCATTGCACATATTTATTGAAGTTGACGGATTTTACCAAATTATTTTCCGGGATGAATTCTAATAAACAACAAGCCCGAGGTTCTTCATTTTTATATATTTAGCTATACAATTGGTACTAATTTCAATAAACAAGTGAGCACGTACAACATTACCAAATATTTATATTATGGTCCATATTTTTCGACAACAATCAATCATCTGTTAGTCAAACATAAGCTAACAGAGTTGCATTTGGTGTATGTGTATTTGTATACAGGATCATAGGGCAACATAAACACGCAGTAACTTTTGAGCCATAAAAATGCCAGTATGTATTCTTATTTCATTTGAATTCTGTATGTCATATTTTTTTAAGCTTCTATTTCACAATTTTATGATTCCAATTAGAAAGACAGAAAGTTTCGCATACAAATCTCTACTATTTTTCTATTATTATTTTTGCTTAAAAATTGACAAAGAAAATTTTTGTTTCTACTTTCAATATTGTACGATGTTCAAATAAAATTCGATCAATGTATTCACTCACGCCAACGTGAAGCAGTACAGAATATTTACAGATAAAACTGAAGTAAATGCAAAAGTTATAGATATGTAGTCTGTTATTTGCGACAGACGTCAAGGTTCACTACAACAACTAAGTGGCACAAAAAATGCATCGAAAAAAACTGAACAAATACGAAATTAATTTGATGACCTAGAATGCTTGGGTAACTACGCACATACACACATACTTACATGAAATTATAGTTGTAAAAGTTGCAAAAAATGTCTAATTACGAGTATGCATTTTCAATCACATATGGATGCAACATATACATATATACATATATATATATAAAGTATGAAGTATATACATATATGTAGATATGTGCATGCAATCCAGTCTCTACAAAACACTTTCGATTTTTTGTAACATCTAAACTACGGCAGTAGAGTGCATGTATGTACATATGATTGAATATTGTAAATACGATGTGAATTTTTGCATTCGTGAAACTTAAATGTGACATATCGCGAATTCTTCGCTGAAAATGTAATGCCAATTAACCACGTGATATTTCGAACATCAGTGTGGTCTTAACAAAGGGGCGGTAGATGCAATCGCCCCAGTAGCCAAGCACTGTGGGACCAGAAATATTAGACAAAAAAAAACCATGTGAAACTCGTGCTAAAAATTTAAACATGTTTTTATAAAATACATTTTTTTTAAGTAGGCACCTTTTTAAGAGATTGCAAAAAAGCGCTCAAATCTAAATATTACTTTCCTTCATCCCTTAACATATTGTAAGGAGGACGTCTAGAAATGCGAGGAAAAATTTAAGAAATATCCCTACTACTCCCCAATGTATACAAAAATACAAAAATATAATCCTGATTGTTCTATCCGGTGCTTGCGATCACCCAAGTCGCATAAAACTCCAGGACTCTCAATTTGTTGTACAACATCGTAACGCTCGTCACAAACTGTTGGAGCAGCTCGGTCAAACATCGGGACTTTGTCAGCGCCAAATTATTACTAACTCGGTTTTTGAAGATGTTGCAAATATTACCCCCACTTTAGGCTATTCCCAATTTCAATAATCCCTTACACCCTCTTAAAGCTTTCGCATTCTCCCATCACATACGGTTTATGACAAGAGACACACCTTTTTGCATTGCTTTAAAAAATTTGCGGTAATAAATTTATTTTGAAGCCATAAAAAACCATTTATTTTACATACATACATATATGTACAGAGTAATAAAAACATTTAAATGAGATTACTATATACAAATCGTAAAACAACCCAGCAGCAAATTTGTCAGGGCATCAACACCACCCAGAATGCTTCCGGGGCTTTTTCTCGAGAAGTGAGTAAATAATGTGTTAAGTAAATAATTAGTATATGAGCTGTTCTCTTGAACGCGAAGCAATGCCTTGAAATTGGAGCACATAGAGATATAAAAAAGTCAACACGATAACTTGCAATAATCACTATAATTAAAATGCTTTACATAAGCCAATAAAATAAACTTCGCTTACTAAAATGTCGCAAAACAAAAAAGTGCATCAAACAGAATATAAATACAGCATTTTTTCATAATGAAAATATGGGATTTTTCCATATGTCTATTGTAAGTTCGCTTATAAGTGAAATTTTGTAATCTGTACGAAAAGAAATTTTTTAAATTTTTTAAAATTTAAGAATTTTGAAATTTCAATAATTGATAAAATCAATGCCATATTTTCCGGCATAAAATCTCTATTAGTAAGTTCAACTAATCTTAAATGTCCTGAAGTTTTCGACGTTTTTTTTTATATTGTCATAAACACGAATTTTTCGCATATTCAGTAGTCACTCAAGTCGATGCTGTTGGTTTTAAAAAAAAACTACAAAAGTTCCTAGATTAATTTGTTGCAAAGATTTCGCACTATATTCATTTTAACGATCAAAAACTATCCTAAATCAATATCTAGTTATTCAAAAATGTACAAAAAAATATTATCATGATTCAGTTTGGTATAATTATTACATTTCCAAAAGACTATTATAAAAGAAATATCTGGGCTATAAAAAGGTAAAGTAACTATTGCCTCTTATTTTAGAGCGCCTTAAAATCGTTCGCCTCCAAAAACCTTAGTACGGCGCTGTTATGCGTTTATTAATGTTTGATTACGTGAAAGTAGTCTGCTACATGTGCTATAGTAAATTAAACCGTTGTTTGACTTTTATTGTCGCAAATTAATTTCCGATAAAAGTCATTAAATATTGGCACTGGTTCGCCTTTTCAAAACAGTCATTTCATTCAAAAATTTAGATTATGCATTGCGTACATTTATATCAAAATACTGACAGCATGTATGTAAATACATACAGCTACTTCCGCGGCACGTGACGTTATCACCTTGTGGGGCTAATGAGAAATTCGTTTATGTTTGTTTTAATCTGTTACAGAAATGTTTTCAAAATAAGTGTGAATATGATTATGATAAGAAAGTTCACAAAATGATCAGTTAGATTCACTCTGACTTCTTAAGCAAAAACGCTTTATTCGATTTAAGATTTCCTAACTAACTCAAAAAGACCATCATTTGTAGTAATAATGATTGCTTAATGTATCCAGTAACACTGTGCAACAGCTCCAAAACGGATCGGGTTATATTCGTATATCATGTAAGTTCGTATTTCCAAAAGTAAAACTTCACGTGGGTTTGTAAAAATTGTCTCGCATTTTTTTTTGTGGCTTACTAAATGTTTAATGTCTCCCTAAGGTGTTTTCAATAAAGTAGACAAAACTATTACAATATACAATGAACGAAAGGATAGGCAAGCTCAAACAAACAAACTAAGGCATTCACATTATTTGCGATAATCGAGGTTTTACTCTTGAATAGATGTACTTTCCGAAAATACTAATAACAAATTCAATTGACTAAAACTGCCTCACAGTTTTATTCACGAGCATAACACTATATAACAAAATTTACTTTTCTTATGGGTATTGGACCAAACCAAATTTTTAAGAGATTGAACCATAAGTAAAAAGAAAATATTTTCCCTCTTGTTTGAAGTTAGCCTCCGAAATTGAGTTATGGTCCGCACTTTCTTCTAATTTGAATAGTCAAATATACCAACTTTTTTTCAAACTTTTATTACAGCATTAAATTTTAGATTTTTGAAATATTAAAACCCATATATTCCAACAAGTTTTATGTCCATGAAGATTTCTTTCTTTTCCCCTTATTCCACTAATATAAGTTTTCACAGAATAAGTTACATATACATATACTATTTAAATAGAGAACAACACTTGTATTTTTAAATGTTTAGTTATTTACATACAATAATTAAACAGTACATTTTATTAAAAGTCCAATTTCTTACTTCGAAGCCAAATATCTCGATGCCGGAGGCGAACTTCGAAAAACGGAGAGCTATTTGTTACGTATGAATCAATCCCTCCTAAAAGTTGGTTTCGGCCTATACCCAGTGCTATTAACTCACAACTTAAGAAATTCAAATAAAATCAAATTAACACTGAACGTTACCAGGAACGACCATTACACGGTGTTTGATTGGATGGATCAATATGTGACATATCGAATGATCGAGAAACAGTAAAATATGAATGATTTGACATACATAGCATTTAGTAGTAAAGATATTCTGCGTTCATAGAATTCCACACAGTTTTCTCGGTGCTTGAAAAAGTGCTCGTAAGGATCGATCCAAAGAAATGCTAAAAAAATTCAATCGACACTCTTCAGAAAAAATTTGTGGTGTCATGACAAGCGACAAATCCTGCCCGAAACTAAACAACAATCCCCAGTATGAGAATTTCAAAATCAGCCAAATTCAACTAAAGTGCGAGCAGCTCGAAAATAATAGTGGCTTTCTTCTCCCGTAAAACTAAGTCAGTTCCTATTGTTGCTCTTGAGGATCGAGGAATAGTCAATGCGGAATGGTATACAATAATTTATTTACCCGAGGTCATCGAGAAATATCAAAAAACATCACATCACTATTCCAGCTATCAATCAGCAAATACAAAAGTTACTTATTTAAAGAATTAATAGATGCATTCGATTCGGCACTTCTCTGCTCGCGATGTCTGAGCTCTGCTCGCGTTCGAACAAATTTGTGTGCACAAGCAACAACAAACATAGCTAGCTATATTCTGCGATCGTGTGTACGGTGATAGCTCATTAAACTAGTCGAACTCGTCACATTCAATGCTGCAGATATTATACCAGTTTTAAACTGCGCACAAACGACGATAATGTGTTCGGCCGTGCTTGCATTTTTAGTGAATTCGTCGTTTATGATGCGCCAGCATTACATTGGAAACAAAAACAAAACCTGTGTTGTTGCTAATTTATACCAAATGCTTATTCACTCGCTGACGGAAACGAAAACGGCAAATCACTCATTATTCCACATCTGAAGAGGTCGTTGAGGTATTCAGAAACCATGTTTCTAAGGCCCGCACTTCAATGTAGAATAAATGTGTCGACACCTGAACCTGAATTTTTCTGGTTTGGTCCCGTAAAAGTTGTGAGCAGGTTATAATTTAAATGTTTTACAAAATATTATGACATTTTGATAGCAAGTTTCTTCAGTGTCTCTCATATTAAGGTGTGACTAGCATTGCTAGTTATAAACCGAACTCTTATTAAAATTGTACTCTTCAAGGCAAACAAATATAGAGATTATCATTGGCTACTTTTCACTGATTGTGCATAATGCACTTTAATATCAAACGCACCTTGAATGTCGAACCATCGTCATCCATTAAGGTCGTCAGCAACATACTCGGTTTAACCATATATTAAAAAATAACTGTTACTATCTTATGGATTTGAACAACATCAAATCCCTATCAAAACTATACGACAGGGGCTTTTTCGCAAATTTTTCGACCTTTTATTTTTTGTTTACAATTTTTCTATTGATTTTTATAAAAGCAAAATTCATTCTACAGCGATATACGGTCTTATAAATTAAATTTTTAAACTTTGAGTAAATATTAATAAACTTCAAAAAATGATTATAGAAATTTCATGAATTTGAACCAAAATTCTTAGAAAAGTTCCGGGCATATAAAACTTTGTCAATTTAATTTTGATGTAATAAAAGATAAGCTTTAATTTGCTAAAAATGTGTTGGCTACTATTTTCATCTATATCAAAAATATTTATGCATTCGTTATATGGAGAGGGAAATCAACTGTGTCTGCATACAAAAATTATCAGAAATTAACACGATTTTTAAGTTCCTTAAAACTAACAGTTTCTTGAATGAAATTTTGATGACAGCTTGTTGAATTTTATTAAAGTCTACAAAATGCTTAAAGTTTGGACTTTCGCGATTTTTGTTGTATAATGAACTATATTTTATAAAACCTTAACTAAAAAGTCATTAGAGATGAATTAATTTCCAAAATAAGTCAATAAATCCCTGTCGTATAATTGTGATAACATAGTATAATAAAAATTAACTTTTCTAAAAATAAAAAAATAAAAAATAGCTTTAATAGCTGTTTTTTATATTCTATTCTTACGGAGAGTTGCTAATGATCATTTTGCAAAAATTCGAGTACATCACACTCATAGATATATTGTACTACGTGACGTCTTACTCTTCTATATGGATGCCAAGCTCAGATTATTGAAGCTGTAACTATAGAGATTTACTAAATGACAACCAATTAGGCGATCGTTGGTTCATACAAAAACCAGGTCCACCCTTTATATAAAGGTAATACGAGTAAATAAAAAATCAAAATATTGGAAATTTAACCAAATTATGTAGAATGCTCATTCAAATTGGCACGAAGAATTCAGTTAGAGATGAAAATACGTGTAATTTTTTTTTTTTTTTCATAAAGGGCGCGGTATATTAAAAGTTAACAATTTCTTTTTATTATGCGTTTAAGTTTTCAAAATGAAGAATACTATTATATTAACTGGTTCTATTGGTTACTATAAGTACTGCTTATTTGAAATAAAAACATTACCCGGGTATTTAAATATTGACTTTGACTCTTCCTTACTGGTTATTGTTATAATCACAATTATTGTTGATACTTAGGGAACATTGCTTGAAAAGTTAAAGCCTTATAATGCTTTACAATGTTAGCACCTATCAAATCTAAACTTTATTCTACTATTTTAGAAATTCGTACTTTATTCAAAAGTTAAATTGCAGTGGTTTCATAGAGTCATTTCGCTAAAGAAATATAAATTTAATATATAAAATATTTTTTAGGAGAATTTGTGATTTTTTTTCATTAAAGACAAACCAATTTGGACAAATAAAGTATTTGCCTATCACGTGAATTAAAAATTAATGACAGTTAAAAAATTACTGCAATTCACATCCTATATATCACGTAAAAGGAAATTAATCCTGATAATTATTTTACAAGGGAACCTCAGATAAAAATAGTGCTTCCCATATATTTATGTATATACATACATTGTACCTACATATGTATATGCACCAAATCCATAATAATATTACACTCGTTGTACAAAGTTGGCGTTGATTAAATTGTGCATAAAAATGTGAATTTTAAACTTATGTAGTTTTTTGAAAATTAATATGTATGTAAGTATTTTTTACAAGCATGTGAATCACACACGATTGAGTAAGTCAATAGCCGCACACGTATCACTTTGAGCTTTTTCTCCAAATTGCATTTGAGCTCTACTTACGTATTTATATATTTTTCACTATTTTTTTTTTTTTGTAGACACATCATCGCTTGTGCTCTCTTTCTTCTTCCAGATAACTCTTTCACACTTAATATTTGCAAACAAATAAGCCATGTATTATATTCCTGGAAGGCAAAAGGATATACTTATGGATTTAAAAAGAAGGGATCAATGAGATTTCTGAGAAAAGCATTTCTTGCGAAAAAAAAGTTTCTCTTCAAGCGCACTTGCTGGCAATGTTGGTCTAGCTTTAGTTATTTATAGTGACATAAAATGCTGAAATAAATTTACATAAGTAACAATCATGTTCGAAAATATTCTCCTGTTATACATTTCTGCAGTATCTAGTGATGTTCCGGTACCAGTACTTAAAAGTAAATACTCGAGTTCGTCTACCAGGTAGCGAGTATTTTTTGTACTTCGTTATGCGTGTCTTAAAAGAAGTGTGAAACTAAACGATTCAGTTCAAACTATTAATTAGCTAAAAGAATTTCAATAAATATCGAAGATTAGATAACAAGCCGAAAAAATTAATAAAAAGCAACGCATTGTGCATATATGTAGCTTGTAAATATGAACGAGAAATTGTGTAAAAAATGCGCGTAAATTTCGGTATGCTTAGATTGAGCTGCAATTGCTGGCACAACACAGAAGTTAAATTAGATATAAAAAACTTATTGTACATATTTTACACAACTTTTTGTAAATAATAAAATTTTATTCAATTCTTCTTCTGCGGAGGGATCCGAAATGCTTAAAGATGTGAGGTGGTGTAGCAAATCTTAAGTAGATCTACTTAAACCGTTTGAATTTGCAAATCGAGTAGTTGTTTTGGTGCCAAATAGTAAATACAAGAAAAATGGGAGGTGTGCTATAATTTTTCCAGTCATGATTCACCACTGAAAAGTAACGCTAGTATCTACTCTCTAAACTTGAAAAACTGTTTTCCATGGCAGGAACTATAATTTCGCACAGAAGAAATCGCCTTCCTCCGGAGTATCTACTGAGCATCTATGTACTTCTCAAGTGTAATTTCTGAGTTGGAATTGTTTTAATAGTTACTAATCTACATACAGCCAAGGCTAGTTGTACAGTTTGTATATACATATTTACATATTAAATTGACGCACTATAAAGTCTTGTGTTTCTACTCGCATCGCAGATGTTTTAACTATTATGTGATTTTCTCCAAAATTTTAAAAATGACATATTCGTGAACATCCAGCTCGAAAGTTTCTGTGCTACCTAATAGAAAATCATAAAAATTAAAAAAATGGGCATAAAGGATTATATTAAAAAATCATAACATTGATGAAATCTTCTGCAAAAATGTAATAAACTTATCCAAGTGGTAATAGATTTTGATTTCCGACGTATGATTAAAATATTATATTCTCTCACTATCTGTGTAGCAGTGAATGAATGGGATTACATGTGACCTGGGCATACCTAAAAATATCCTTAATACTAGTATGTTCACAATGCAAATATATTTCTATTAAACCATGCCTGTCTGTCCGTCCGTACAACGGATAACTCGTGAAAGTAGATGAAAAGTAGCCCACTTAACGGTATTTTACCAAATTCAAAAACCAGCAATATTTTGTAAATATAAAAGACAGGCGGCCGCCGCTGCCGAGTGTGTAGCGAGTGCGCCCTTGATTCGTTAGGTCCCGTGTTCAAATCCTGGCCGGGACAAGTAACATCAAAAATTATAAAAAACAACTTTCTAATAACGGCAGGCAATGGCAAAACCTCGATTGATTTCTTCCATGAAAAAAAAACTTCTCACAAAAAAATTGTCGGAGTCGGCATAAAACTGTATGTCCCTCAATTTGTGTTACAACAACAAGACGCACGCCACAAATTGTAGGAGAAGTTCGGCCAAAATCTATTAAGCGGTTTCTGCGCCAATTAAGTAAGTAAGTAAAAGACAACTTTCTCAAATTTGCTATACAGAATTTGGTTGAATAGAGAAATACCTGGGTTATATTATTTTTTGAAAATAGCCAATTTATGAAATTGTAAAAATCGCACAAAAATTACGCCCGTCTCTCATGTAACAGTAATTTAGCAAAAATACTGTTTATTTGAAACTAAAGCATATACCGGTCTTTTTTTTAAAGTTTTTTTAGTAGTTTATTCTTCGCTAACTGAAACTCTATTCACATATCTAATTGATTATAACTATTATATTTGATTCAATTAGGAATCACTTCATTCATAATGAAATAAAAATTGTATATTTGTAGTTTTAACTAGCTAACTAAGCGAGCGCCGCTACACTTTAAAAATCAAACAACAACAAAAAACAAATGATAATATTAATTTGTGAGCTCAAGGCCAGTGCATAAGGAAAAGTATATTGGAAAAAAGACAACAACATTCAGGAGTGGTAGAAATTATAGCTATTTCGGAGATCACCACATCTCCTCATCAGATTTCTTTCATGACTCCACCGGCATTCGAACCCACAATCTACGACTTGCTGGGCAAGTGCGTAGCCAATGGACCACAGTCGGCATGTAAGCTGGTGTTGCTTTTTACCACCTTTCCTTATTGTCCTACCAACACAATTCAACTACGACAGTCTGTCGCTATTAAGTGAATGTGTGTGTGTGTTTTTTTTTTTAAATTGTTGTTGTGTAACACAAATTCTATTTTTAGTTTATTGTTTGAATTGCTGTTACGTTTGGACGTGCTCGCCCGTTTTAAATATTCATACTATGTATATTATTTTTCTGCCTGTTTTTTATTAAACGATAATATTAATTTGTGAGCTCAAGGAGGAGATGAGGAGATGTGGTGATCTCCGAAATAGCTACAATTTCTACCACTCCTGACTCTTGTTGTCTTTTTTCCAATATACTTTTTCTTATACGCTGGCCTTAAGAAACAGGCCGAAAAACAATGAAAACATATGAATACAAAAAATAAATGTTGATGAAGTGGAAACAATATAATTTTATTTAAGAGAAAAAATATTTAAAATTTGTTTCTTTTAATATTTTTATAAAATATACCCTTTTTACATCTGAGATTATTAGTCGCTATGCAGTAGTTTCGTAGTGTAGTCATTTCAAGCAGACTAACGGAAAAAGCAGGCATGCATAAAATTTAAATATGGTTCAAAATATTGCATTCCGTACAACAATCTTCATAAATTTTTAAAATAAATTTTCAATGTGCAAACACGACTTTTCTACAGTTCTATTAATGTATATATTTCTCTTTCGTCGAAGTTCGGAAACCAATTATATATGCAAGTGTGAACACTAAAAAAAACTGGGAAATTAAATTCTTTTCCAACTTTATAATAATGTCGCTAATGCCGATCACCGGGAAGAGGAAGAAAATATTTATTGAACAGTCTTATATGTAAGGTTAGTTAAAAGATGCTTGGATTGGTTAGATTAGTTTTAACAACCAAATGGATCTCATCTTATTATTCTGCGCTCTCAATTAACAACTGGCATATGCACATACATAACTAAGTATTTTCTTACAAAACCGATTGAAATAGCTTTCATTATGTCCTGATAAATGTTGCTCGTGTTGAAGTGGTGAGAATTGATCTTAAACAGTAGTTTAAACCAGTTGAAGAAGAACTTGCTTCTCTCTAAATTATCGCTTCTGATGAATTATGAATGTTGACAAATACAGGAGATATGGAATATTTTTGCCACCACACTAAAGATATATGATAGTTTCCTGCATTAAATGCAGTCTGTTAAAAAAAATAACAAATTAGATGGCAAAACGAAAAGTTTAAATGTGTAAATTTTGATGCTGGCCAAACTTGGGAAATTGTTTACTTAAATTTTTCATTTCTAGACATTTCATTGCATCAAAATGAACTATGTATTAAAACATATGCGGTTATTCAGTTCAGTTATGCTATTTTTACAGATTGTCACAATTCAACTTAAATATTTATCATCTTTCAATTAGTGATTGGTTGTCATCAATTAATTTCAATTAAAACAACGCTTTTCTTCTTGGGTTTTATTTTCGCTCTCTCTTGCTCTTTGGTTGTTTACATACATACATATGTACATACAAATTCAGTGGATGTATGTATAAAAACAGAAATATTTACTTGGAGCACAACAATTGCCTGACCACCGATGTTGTCACTTTATCATCGCCAACGAATTTTGCGTGCCGCGTTTCAATTGAATTTTAAATTAACTTTGGAATTGAAATTGTTAAAACGCATACATATATACATATGTACTATATACAAACATATGTACATTTTGTTATCACAGCTCTCCCATACTCATGCAAGCTATTACATTTACAATGGTTTTTTTTTTTTGGGGCTTCTCATGTTCATTCTGTATGCTCATATCTATTTTTGTGTTGTAAAAATATATGACTGTATATACGAGTACAATATCCATACCTACATACATATATACTCGTATATTTGTCGATATTATAACGTTTTGCTGCTATTTTTTATAACCACTAAGCACACCCACAAGGTCACGTTTTGTGTATTTCAGTTATTTGATTTTTGCTTCAAATTCATTTCGCTTTCAGTATTATTGTGCTGGAAAATAAATCAAAACATACATACATATATACTACATGCATGCGCGCTTTTATTTAAAACACTTACTAATCGCAAAGCGCATTATAGCAAGTGAGCAATTTTATTTTAAACTAATCTGTTCAGGTTTTAACTATAAAATTAAAATTTTTTGTTTTAAATATTATTTCAGAATAGCTGATGAAATATAATTTATGGACTGCTTATTTAAGTCTGTACGTATCTATTGTATTATGTAAATAAGTACATATATATATATGTATGTATGTACATATTAATTGCTGTTTACTTTGTAATTCAGCTCCTTCGTCTTCCAATTTTTTTTTCATGCTGGCAACCTATGCATCAATATTTTAACAGTAAATTTAAATTAGTCACCATTTGTAACAGCAATTTACGTCGAAGTGAAGCTGAAGAATGACATTGTTAATGCCGATAGGGCATAGGTACTACAAAATATTGACTATATTTAGTACTAACATTAAGGCCAATCATATGACGAGATCTAAATATTGTGTGCAAAAAAAGCGTAAAAACATAACGCATTACAAAAAAATAGCATACATATTTTCATGCTGCTTTAAAAAGCAATTTAATTGTTACGTGGTGGGGTAGAGGAAGTTTATCTTTTATATATGGAGATTGATTTTAATTTACACATTTATAAACAATTTATTTTACTTCCTTATTAATTTTCGTGAATTGAGTAATAGTACTAATTTGAAAAATTCACTTCACTGGTCTGCTAATTCGATTTTTTTTTTTAAGAAACTCCAATTACTTACTGTTTAGTTTTCAACCTAAGCGAACTAGATATTCTAATACATACATATGTATATTAAAAACAAAGTATGCAGGTATTTGTTTTAATATAATTTAATATCCCGGAACAGCTTTCTACATATGTACATATGTATGTACATATAATGCCAGGATTTAAGGGGTTACACCACTTAGAGCACGAAAAAAAAGGCATATTTCGGTATTTTTTTTTTGGTCAATCAAAATTGAATAATTGTAATTCTGTAAAAAGTGTTTTTTAATATGAGTCTTGAAGTACAGAAAAACGATTAAGTTGAGCAATTCAAAAACAAAATGGCGGCTCTGCAGCATTTTCCCGCAAATGCGTTTTTTTCGCATCGGTCCACGGCCGGAAACCTAGCTCCCGCAATTTTTGATCTGGATCAAAAAACCAAACATTTTTTAATTTCATATTACAAGAGACGTAGTACGTATGGGTTTTTTCGTAAAATGGCTACACTTTAAAGAAAAAGTTTCAAATTCGAACCAAAAAATCATTAAAAAATATGCTGAATTTCGAAAAACCCCTACGTACGTCGCTGGAGATAACGATTTCAAATGTACTGTAAAAATTTTGAATCGATCGGTAAAGATTTGTTTGAGTTATGTTTCCGGCCAGCTCGAAAAAGTGGATTTGAGAAAAACGCGTTTAAAGTTTCCGGTACTGTATAGCTATGGTCTGTGGTCTCAACATGGTAGAACACGAAATTTAGACATTTAGACATTTTTTCCGCCATTCATACTTTAGTATATTATTTTTGAGATCCTAAAAGACCTTTTACGATGAAAAAAATTGTTTCGATTTTTTTAAAATTCTACAGTGGTGTAACCCCTTAAAACATGTGCGTGTATATGGGCGGTGATAAAAAGCATTTCCATTTGAATATGTGACGATTGCCGAAGTATTGAAATACAAACTCTTATTAAACTAACCTTACGGACGATACATCACATCTTAAAAAAAAAACACCCAACGTAATTTGTCTGGTAAATGTATAATTGTGTCAGTAAAAAAAAATATTAAAAATCAACGGAAATTTTCAGCAACTTATAAAGCTATAATTGAATGTGCTATAAAATTGCATACTCGAAATTTTCGTTGAATTTTGCTATCTTTTCTATACGTTGTTTGACATGGAATAAACTATAATTTCATAAAAATTAACAATCATAAAACGAACAGCAGAAGAATAGCAGAAACTGCACAAAATGTCGCGTTCATATTGTTTTTCACATAACTTACATATATGCAGTTATGTATGCATGTAATTATGGCCAAGCAAAAGCGAAACTAATGAAATTGCCGACGAGCTATCAAGTTGAAGATCAGGTAGTCATGAATATTTCAAACGATTTCGATAACTTAAAAAAAATTTTCTTTTTTTAAAGTTTTTCTTCAAATTGCGGTATTTTTTCTCGATTGTGCAAAAGTTTCTTCGAAATAAATACAAATCTGCACAAAATGAAATCTGGTATCTCCAAAAGTCTTCTATTTTTTTGCAGTTGTTTTTCTTCAATCCAGATAATTTTTTGATTGGTGTACCTTTGCTTTTCCAAAACTAAAATTTTTTTAAGTAATCTATGTAAGATATAATTTGAAATTCTCATTTTCTATATCACTGATTGTAAATTGCTAGCTTCGCTTACGGCGGCTGAAACAGGATAGGCCTATGACCATTGGGCATCTTAGTTTTTGATCAATATTAAATGTTACATTCATTAGTTGCATTTTTCACCATTTATCACTTTTTCATACTTATAGAAAAAACACAACACTGTTTAGAAAAAACTATATCAGAATCAAAAAAAAAAAATAAATAAAAATCGATGGATATTTTCTCTCGCCATATGTCTTTAGTTAAATTCTTAATTTTTACCACCTTCCCGCTTTTCCCTCACAGTTTTGAGTAACCCGCGGAAACTTTTTTCCAACCAGCAAAATAAATACTGCTATAACGAACGTTACAATTCATATATGACACTTATTGAATTTAATCGGTTTTAAAACTATTACAAGCCATTGAATGGGTGCTCATATATGTAAGTACTCCCCTAATACGTATGCGAATTCGGTGCATAAATCGATTTTACACTTAATGCCATGGGTCATTGAACCTTTCACTGTTTAGCCCCCAGTTTGCATTGCATTCGAAATCAAGTAAAATTGTAACAGCGCATTGAGGGCAAGTAAGTACCTAAGTTTGTGATTAGTCATTATTATGTTGGAAAAAATTACAAACAAAAAAACGTATTTTGTCATCGCTATTTCTGTCTTTATTTGGACAAAATGTTGAATAGTCCGTGGTACAAAATAACTTGCTTATACATATATTCCGTGTACGAATTTGTTTCTTGAGAATATGGGGATTAGTAATGGTTTATATACAAATTTTCCCACCAGATCTACAGATAAATAGCAAAAGTGCAGGATTTAAACTGTGTGACATTATTTCTGTGCAATTGGCTGCCAGGTTTAAAAATAGAGCACGGGAAAGTTACACTAAGGCTGCTCGGAAATTTCAGCTTAATTTTTATTTATAGAAATGCATATAATTTTTCAACAATTCAAAAAGTTAACGAAAACCTAAAAAACTAAACTGGAAACTAAAGAAAATCAATCCATATGGTCCATGAGAAGCAATTGCATCCGCAACGAGCTGTCTGTTGGTTTATAAATTTTATAATTTTTATACCTTTCATGAGAATGAAATGGTATATTAAGTTTGGTCCGATGTTTGTAAGTGCCAGAAGGAGAAGAGACAGATCCATCAAAAAGTATACCTAAATGATCAGGACGATGAGCTGAGTCGATTTAGCCATGTCCGTCTGTCTGTCCGTCTGTCCGTCTGTCCGTCTGTTTGAACGCAAACTAGTCCC
Organism: Anomoia purmunda; assembly: GCA_951828415.1. Classification (NCBI taxonomy): domain Eukaryota; kingdom Metazoa; phylum Arthropoda; class Insecta; order Diptera; family Tephritidae; genus Anomoia; species Anomoia purmunda. The sequence continues at coordinate 41,504,533 of OX639996.1, forward strand.
TCAATTTTAGAGCTATTTTGATGAAATTTGGTGAGCAGGTGTCGTTGTACAAATGATTAAACATTTGTCGGAATCGGCCAGATCGGGTGACTATAACATATAATACAACCGATTATTCAGATATTGAATTTTGCGCCATAACTGCAGAAATATCAGCCATTATTAGCTACGTATCAGTATTGAAAATCATGAAGATCGGAGAAATATAACATATAGCTCCCATACAACCGATTGTTCAGATATTGCATTTGGCACCATAACTCCTCCATTTAAACAGCTAAAGGCTTGAAATTTTGCAGAAATATCAGCCATTATTAGCTACGTATCAGTATTGAAAATCATGAAGATCGGAGAAATATAACATATAGCTCCCATACAACCGAATGTTCAGATATTGCATTTTGCACCATAACTCCTCCATTTAAACAGCTAAAGGCTTGAAATTTTGCAGAAATATCAGCCATTATTAGCTACGTATCTGTATTGAAAATCATGAAGATCGGAGAAATATAACATATAGCTCCCATACAACCGATTGTTCAGATATTGCATTTTGCACCATAACTCCTCCATTTAAACAGCTAAAGGCTTGAAATTTTGCAGAAATATCAGCCATTATTAGCTACGTATCAGTATTGAAACTCATGAAGATCGGAGAAATATAACATATAGCTCCCATACAACCGATTGTTCAGATATTGCATTTTGCACCATAACTCCTCCATTTAAACAGCTAAAGGCTTGAAATTTTGCACAAACATCAACCATTATTAGCTACGTATCAGTATTGAAAATCATGAAGATCGGAGAAATATAACATATAGCTCCCATACAACCGATTGTTCAGATATTGCATTTTGCACCATAACTCCTCCATTTAAACAGCTAAAGGCTTGAAATTTTGCACAAACATCAACCATTATTAGCTATATATTAGTATTCATCAAGATCGGAGTTCACAGTGTAAATCGGCAAGATAAATTCAGGACAAATATTTATTGCGAAAAGTAATAAGCTCAGCGCAATATCACATGAATCATAGCGTTAAACGTTTGGGAACTATTTACGGATCTGATAACTGTTTTCAAAGACCGACATATGTAGGTCTTACATATTTTTAACTATAGGTAATACGAAATTGTAATACAATAACACGTTTTTTACTATTCTTCCATTCATGAAAGGTATGAAGCCTTCGGCATAGCCGAAGACAGCGCTGTTTTTACTTGTTTTTTTTAATTTTTATCACAATTGTTTTGGTTTTCTTTCATTCAACAAAGTTAAAATAAAAAGGGGGATCACCAAGTTATGTATTTGATTCCTTTTGCATTTTTGTTGTATCATATTTTTGGAGCATTTTGGTCATTCGTGTGTGAAATTTGATACGCGTCTACATATTTTGGTAGACTCTATCGAAAATTGAAAGTAACTTATTAAAAATGTCAAATAAACGTAAAAAACACTTTATCTTTGGAAACCAAAGTAAAGATATTGAAAAGGCTGGACAAAGGAGTTCAAGCGAACCGCCTAGCGCTAGATTTCAATGTGAACAAATCTGCCATCAAATAGAATCATCTGTATTAAATGCTGTTGCCAACACATACCAGGTAGCAGCAAATAAATCTATACATAGTGCTGAATATCCGAAAATGGAAAGTCGTCTCTATAAGTGGTTTTTAAACCAACGTGAAATGAAGTGTACATTGACTGGACCAATATTAAAGGAAAAAGCTAAACAAATTTTTAGTGGTGAATATCCCGATAAAAATGAAAATGCATTCCGAGGAAGCGATGGATGGTTTACTAAGTTTAAAAAGCGACACGGTACTCGTATTTTAAAAATTAGTGGTTAAATTCTTTCTAGTGATGTAGCTTCGATCACTCCGTTTATTCACAAATTTCGTGAAAAAGTCGCTGAAATGGGGTTAATGGGGTCACAAATATATAATGTGGACGAAACCGGATTATTTTATCGTTGCCTACCAGATAAAACGTATGTCTCTGCTTGTGAAAAAAGTGCCCCTGGATACAAAATCCAAAAAGAATGAATGATGGCTCACACAAATTTGTACCCTTAGTTATTGGAAAAGCAAAAAATCCAAGGTGCTTCTAAGGTTTTAATAATCCACTTCATTACGACTTTTCCAAAAATGCTTGGACGACGTCTCGGATCTTTCATGATTGGTTTCACAAGATATTTATTAATGAAGTATGTAAAAAGAAAAAAAATTTTGCTTTAATTAGATATTCTTTAATTTTAAAACATTTTTTGTTTAACAGGTCATCCGGTTTTCTGAAAAAAATAACTTGCTTCCGAAGGCCCTCTTGCTTATTGATAACTGCTCCGCTTATGCCCCAATCGAAAAACTTCAAAACAACGATGGAAACATAGTTGCATATTTCTTTCCACCAAATGTAACAGCGGCTATGCAACCAATGGATCAAAATCCTATAAGGTTAACAAAACTTGTTTACAGAAGTAAGTTACTTGCTCAAATAATTGCTGAAGGTGGTGAACTGAATAGTGTATTAAAATCCCATTCCATTCGAAACGCAATATTATTTCTGAAACAAGCTTGGGATGAGATAACGCAAACAGCGATGAGGAATTCTTGGGCAAAGTTGTTTAATTGGGACTCTGACCAATACGATACAGTGATGATAATGTGCCATTACCACAATTGCTCAGAAAGAATTATGACTGCAATGAAGCTCTCCAAACAAATCTAACTCATTTAGCAGAAATTGACCCAAACAAATGCATCTGTATACATAGATGACATCGAGAAATGGAATGAGGATGTGTTTGAAGACGGATCTGAGTATGAACTGAGTAGCGGTGATGAGTATTCTGATAGTTGTCAAGACGATATTGTTGCTGACACACCAGTTATTTCAAATACTATAGCCATTGAAAGCGTTAATAATTTAATAAAATGGTGCAACAAGAGTGAATTGTTTTCCACTAAGCACATGGCCAATCTTTTGGCCCTCCTTAACGATATTGTTAAATTAGATTTAATGAAACCAAAAAAAAAAAAAACAAACAAATATTACTGATTATATGTTAAAAAAAAAGATTAATTTTGAAGAAGGTTCCCATTCCCCAGTATTTTGAATTAATTTGAAATTTTAATTTATTGCAATTTAAAAAAAAAATTATGTTACGGACTGAACTATTATATTTTTAAATAAATAAATAAAACAAATAATAAAAGTGTTTTTATGTAGTTTTTCGAAGTAGCTTAACTCTTACTTTTATTAATTACGCTACTAAAAAGTCCAGAAATTAGAACATTTCGGATATTAGAACTACCCCAAAAACAAATTGGTTATAATTTGCGAGCGTCTACTGTATTGGCAATTGTCGTATATTTTAATATCTGTCATTTTTGGACATTGTTATATGTATTCAAAATATGATTGGTAAAATGTATGCACCTATTTTATAAACGTTTCCGTTATTCCTGTGTTTGTTTTACAGACAATTTTTTTGTAAAGTAACCCATCATACATTTGAGCATCCTGAAAGTCTTTTGTATTCATAGACGGTAATTACTATAATTTCAAATACAAATATCAAGAGAGGAAATATTAAACTAGAGAATATTTAGAAGACACTTTTCAGATGAGGGCATAAATTACAAAAGGAGGACTGTCCTTCCAAAAAGACGACGATTGGGCATCTAATTTAAAAGTTCACCTTCACCCTACAAAATTTGCATCAGTTCTACAATATTTTAAATTATTTTCTTTGAAAACATGCTCTTCATATCTTTTATGATATTGCTTTATAGTTTTCATTTCTTACGTCGGCGCTTAATGCTTGTTCTTTGGCTTTAAACTGAATAACAATTTGATTGCATTATCCCCAGGAATTGCAGTTGAGTCAGTAATGTCATATTATAAAATTGTTCTGTTAACTAACTGTTAATTACTGTCATTGCATCATTATTTGTTTCGCAATGAATACCCGGGCAAACTTACGTGTGCATTTTTTCAAAATATAAATTAGTGATAGGCCACTTGCAGAAAATGTGTGAAATGTTAAGTATACAACATGATTTCCAAACCTCTTTTATGGCGTGTAAAACATTCAAAAATTTATTTGTTATCAGCATTTCACTACAAGATGTCTTAATTTTTACTTAGTAAGACGTAGTAAAATAAAACATCAAACTTTTTTATCGTATATGGAATTTTTCGACCAAATGCGCAATATATATTGTACTATCGTACTTATAATAGAAATATGTAGCTCTGAAATAGTGTTGATGGGAACAATAGCTCTACGTTTACTAAATGTTTATTTTTTTATGACAATGACATTTCCTAACTGTAGAAGATGGTGTAAGATGTATGAGTAATGGTTTGAGTAATTTCATTCGCCACGTAACAGATTTATATACAAATGTATGTACTTAACATTTCATTAGCGGCAAAACGCTTAAGATAAGGAGAAAATAAAAAAAGGAATGTAAGTGAGCAAAACAAAATGTTGTCAACAAATTAAACGATTAGTGAACCTGTTGCTCTTTACTGCCAATTAATGCTAGAGAAAAAAATAATTGAAACTTGATTCGTATTAATAGTGACATAAGATTGGTGCATTTACAATTATCAAGTGGGTGTTAAAACGAGTTATAATATTAAACCAATGATTTAAGAAAATGCAGTGCTTCAACTTGCGGCTACTTCCTCTTCAGGAAAACTTAGGCAAACCTTTACGATGGGTACGATAGTATAAGGGAAATTAAATCGCAAAAGTACGCCACCAACGCATTGTAAAGGGTGGTTAAATTTTAAGGGCCGATGTTGAATGTGAACCACACCTAAACATCAAGTTTTTTCCAGCATTTCATTTGACATTTCTCAATTTCAGACTAACTCAATTTGAACACGGAAAGATACACAATCGAGCAACGTGTTAAAGTTATTCAGGCTTATTATGAAGAAAATGGGCGTTCAAATCAAAATTCACATTTCACCTCACAAAGGCACATTTTCACCTCAGTGGATTCGTCAATAAGCAGAATTGCCGCATTTGAGCGAATGATAATCCAAGAGTGATTGTCGAAAAACCAATGCACCCACAATGAGTGACTGTTTGGTGCGGTTTATGGGCTGGCGGCATCATCGGGCCAGGCAGTTACTGTGAATGGTGTTCGCTATCGTGAGATGATAGCGAACTTTTTATGGCCCGAATTGGAAAATATGGATGTGAACGATATGTGGTTCCAACAGGATGGTGCCACTTGCCACACAGCCAACGAAACAATGGGTCTTTAAAATTTAACCACCCTTTATTTTATCCCTGACCTTAAAGCTTGTTGGTTTTTTTTTTTTTCAAAATTATAACTGACCATCGAAAGATTGAAAAAATCTACCAGGAATCAAAACAACATTATCTAGAATTTACCAACTCATTTTCAATATTGGACAATAGTGATTTAAAAAGTTAAAATTAATTATGGCATCGCCAGATCATTCTGACTAAAATTGTTAAGAGGGAAACACTTTTATTTACATACATATGTACATTTATCGTTCATCAAAATTTTATAAATAATTACCCATCAAAAAACGTTTTTGATAAAGAGTAATCGACCGATTGAGTAGAATTTGATAACAATAAAATTGCGCTTAAATTGTCAAAATCGGTCAACTTTACTGCCACCAATAAATCTTAGACAAATACAAAAACATATTTGTTGATTTTTACGACAATTCTTTTTATATTTCAATTCGGGTTTTTGTTGGCATTGGCAATATCTGTAGAAACGCGCATTGACGCTAGATGGCCAGTGAGCCGTTGTATTATATTTTACCCTTTTGTGTACTTTGTAGCCATGGTGTTTAATTTATGGCTGATAGAGTAAGAACTTTTGGAAGTAACTTAAAAATAATTTTAAATACTTATTTTTAATCTTGGAAATGTAGCAATTTTTTATAAACTGATTTCAAAATAATTTGGTATAAATAAATAACTGAACTTTTCTGATTTCACTTATGTTATAGCTAATTTGTATTTAATTTCTCAAAGAGTTGGCAACCGCACAAAAACTTTTCGGGATTAAGCCTTCATAAACCTCTACCGGTTAACACCTGTACTGTAAAATTTTATTTACCTCATAAATTAAGTTTAATTTAAAAATTGTTAACAGGCGAAAATATTTTTGAAGTTAAGCTTTCTTCACCTATTAAATTAAAGCAACGTTTTCAAAAGGCTAAACTCTTTCGTTTTACACCAATGCTGTGATATTTCAGTCTGCTAGTAAATTGAAATTAATACTTTTAAAGAGATGGTAACCATATCCAAAGATACATATGTATATTTGGAATGAATTTTTTACAACAATTTTTCGCTTTTACATTTGCTTCAGTAATTCATGCAAGTTATTTCTTTAATTAAGTTTTTTGCACAAGTTACCGCCTTGTTTAAAAATATTTCCGAAATCAAACTTCCTTAAAGTATTTCTCTGTGGCATTAATAATAGTTTTAATTAAATTATCAATTAACTTTAGTTTACCTTTTTAAACAGGTGGCAACACTCTTTCAAAAACGTTTTTACAAAATCTTTTTTGTCGCCTACCAATATTATATAAATAAGTAAATAATTAAATTGATTAATTTTTTTAAACAGGTGGCAACCTTTTTTAAACATATTTCAATGTTTAAGTCTTAAGCGTATTTCTTTAGAACCGCTTACCGTAATAACTAATCTAACTTAGTGATCGAATTCAATTTAATTATTATAATAATATTATAAATTCTAAGTAAACCTCTTCCGTTTTGCATTGTCCTATTTAACTTATTAATACAATTCGAATCAGATTTTAAAAGATGGCTATGTTTTCAAAAACAAACCTTTAATGCTGAAAGACAGCCAATTTAATGTTCAATGAACAAATATACATAGTTTTCCTTACAAAATATTGCAACCGCGCAGCAAATATGAACGTACATATGTATAAGGTCATCCCTGATATCCCTGATATCCCTGATAGTACAAATCATAAATGTCGGTTCATACTGCACTTTCTTACCCAGCAGATACTGGAGCTACTTCGTGTGCGACCACGTCGCGGTAAAAGTAATTTGGCTTCCCTGTTGACTGGATATTTTAGTAGTCATAAAACAAACAGTACTTCAAGACCTTCTAACTATACGAAATTTGAAAAAAGTAAAGGCAATGGTCATAATGATTCAAAAAAATTAAAAATACATATTTTCAAACTGATATCCATTTTTTACCATTGGTCGGTGAACGAAACAGCAATCGAATCAAAATAGTTTACTTGAATAATCGTATGCATGATAAAACTGTAATTAAGACGTTCCTTTACTGGAGTTTCGTAATTTATTGCGTGGTGTGCCAGATTCTAAGAAACTTACCGCACAATTTAATAGTGTCACGACATTTTGACAAGTTTAACTTCTATTTGTTTAGTGTTTATTATTTTTTTTTTTATAAAAATATAGCTTATTTCCTAACAGAAACTATATATGTAGATGCAATTTTCAAACTTTGTTGAAAAAAATTCTGTTGTTGTTTTGGAAAATTCTGCAAAGGTTTGTCTAAGCTTCAAACTTTTTAATCACAATTTGTATAAACTATTCTGGCATGCAGTTTTATAAGCAATTAAATTTTACTATAATTAAGTCCAACTTTTAATTAGCTGAAAATGTTCGTTTATTTAAAAAAAAGTTTTCTTTTTTACTGACGGTACTTAGAAGTTTTATAAAAATTCAAATTGAAAAGTTTGAAAATTTGACGAAATTTTATTGAATTGTTCTACTTTTTCTACAAAGTTTGAAATGTGGATTTATACAGTGCTGGTTATATAATGAGCTATGTTTTTATAAAACATTAAACAAACAAAAGACAGGTAGTCAAAATATATAAAAATATAGTGACCCTATTCAAGTAATATAAGTACAATTTCGGCTTACGGCTGACATCTCTCTACCTTATGAAAATTGCTGACGTTCACGCGAAGTTAGGTACGTTAATTGAACTCATAATACCAAATTCCGATGGAGCTATACGTTCGATCACTGAACACGTAATTCTACCCAAGGTTTATTTCAATTGCGACTAGCTGGCAACCATAACTCAGCGTGAGGCACTAATACTAAGGAAAAATGTGAGTGTGCTAGCGTGCCATCTATGGCATAGAACATAACGTAAGCAAAAGGCAGCAGATTCACAAAGAGAACATCTGCGGATGGGCGAAAATAATTTGACTGCCCCTTTATTCATTTCCAATGCTTAGAGAAATGGGTAAGAAAGGGACGAGAAGCGAATCTAATTAGATATTGGACGATATTATCTGTTAGAGAACGGTAGTAGGGATTTTTGTAATATACGTTCTTTGTCGCTAATATTTCAGTGGAAATTAACATCAAAAAAATCACTGGGTATTTTGGTTTTTTTTTTTATGCAATAAGTCGATAGATAGCAACAGCATAATGTTGGGTGTGTACGATCACCAGCGAAAACGATGCACGTGTCCAATGGGTAGCAATTGCCTGCACGAATTACCAAAATAACAACAAAGGAAATTGAAAATTACTCGTTTGTCTAAACACGTGGTATATTTGTGTGTAACGTCAACTGCACATGCAAGTTCTATTTTTTTTTTACATGCCAATACAGGGTTTGTTATTTCCAGAAAGAAATACGAATGTATACATTCGTATGTACTGATATATGTAAGTATATATGTACATGCTAAGTTTTTTCTTTTGCTTCTCTTGTTTGAAGTTTCTCGCTAATCAAATATAAAAATGGTAAATTTCTAATTAGCGATCACATAACTATTCAAATACACAATTTTTATAAATTACAACTTTTTAATACGAAACGAAAAATGTGAAATAATTTGTCTGCGGTACACATGTCCTTTTCCACTGAAAATTTTAAGTTTAAAATAAAGTGGATACGATTTAAATGGTAAAACCTGGGCGCCCTGGCATAGAAAGTAGCACACGTCTAGAATAACAATGGGCGCATTCACAAGACGTATGTATGTAGATGTTTGGCGCAACTTCTACGAAATTGCTGGCAACTTTTGAACCCAACAGTTAGTTTGCCTTAGAAACGACTTGATGAATATACTGGCAAATGAACAGTTGATAAATGTAAACAACTAAAAGAAAGAAAAATTAAATAGTTATGGGGGTAAGTGTTTTCAATTCAACGCTAAGCTGCCGCCGTGTTCAAACAAATCATTCAATTTTTTAATGACTTAAGTGATGTACATATAAATGTAAAGTGAACACTATAAAAAACATTTATTTAATGAAATAAGTAGTATTTTAAAATAGTTAGTTATCTTATCAAATCAGTTTGCAATTGTCACTTAATAAAGTGACGCTGAATCGGCTCGATCAGCTGTTGGGGCTGAAGTTGACTTCAAGTAGCTGAAAAATATTACGATGCAAAAAATGACGTCAAACTTATGAGCTGAGCGGAACTACTCAACTGTGCGTTTCTAAGACAAATACTACACGGTTGCAGAACAGCTACATCTTAGGAATGCGCCCAATACTGCAACTTCATACATACATATATCATGTGTAGGGATGCAAACGATCTTTCTGTAATCTAAAAACACAGTATAACCCAGTAGAAAACCTTTTCGGTTTGTTTACTTTTTGTTTTTGTAATTTTGGCGGAATTCACCGCGGTGCAAGGCTTATAGGGTTGCAGCTGCGAATTGTTGGCCTCCACGCCTGTTAGAGTTTTATGCTACCAGAAAACAATCAATAAATTTTGACATTTTTTGGGCAAACAACTAGCTTAACATGCATATGTGTACAAAAATGCACTTCGAATAGGCAATGATAAAATGTTTTATTAATTCATCAGTACTGTAGATTAATTCATCACAACTTTGGAAAGAGCAAATTCTTTCTTCGGCACATTGCTCAATATTTTTAAGGAACGTTCTGCGAAAATATAATGTTTATTGTCTTTAAAGATTTGTTAAAAATCTAATGGACCAATATATTTGCCATTTTAGGAGATCCTTTTGTAATCTGAATGTAGCCCACGTTTGGAAAAGCTGGAAAAGCGTAAAACAATGCATTCATTATAACTATAAAGTAATATAAATAGCCGAAAAAATTCATAAAATAATGCCTATACTCAGCCAAATTTGTGAAAATCAAGAAATGTACACGATATATGTACATATATACAAGAAAATAACTAAGCTTTCTCATTTTGCCACTTGTTATACGGGAATTAGGAAGTGATGCAAATTCATCTCTATATACACTTCCGGTCAGTAAAAACGCACCACCAAATATAATTGAAATAAGATCACATGATCAATTCGTTTATAAAGTTAGAATATTCGGGTCATTTTTATTTATTTGGCAACATAGTGTAAATTAGTTATCCGCCAAAATGTTTCTCGAAAATGATTTTTATAAGGAATATTCAATTAATTAAAAAAAAAATTAACAAAAATGAAGCCAATATGAAGTTAATTTAAAGCGACTAAATTATTTTCAACACTAACGGTAGAAATATAGACTTCACAATAGGCTTTCCTAATAACGAGTCGTTCCTCCTTTAGCCTCAATAACTGCCTTAATTCTTGAAGGCATGGAATTCACTAGGACCTCAATTGATTTCATTACAACGGGACCATACAAAACCAGTTCCAAAATCTTTATCAATCGACTTTTATTTGTTGGCTTCTGTTTAGCAACTTCACACTTCATTATGTGCCATAAGTGCTCAATAGGGTTTAAATCTGGCGAGTTTCCAAGCCAATCCAAGCGTCGAATCCCTAGATCGTTAAATGTATTGGCCAACTAAAAATAAAAATTCGAGCTGAATAGGATCATTTACACCAAGATTGTATAGATGTTTTATACAAGAGTTGTTCCCAATTAAAACTTACCCATTTTGAACGATGGCATGGCGCTGATCCATCCTGGAAGATTAGGCGATCCGTATAAGAATAATGCTCTTCAATTGCGGATACTAAAAAATTGTTAACCATCTGTCGCATATTTTTGTGCGTTCATAATTATATCAACAAGATGTAGAGACCCCAAAACATGGTATGAAAAGCAGCCCCAAATCATTTGATTTTGAGGAAACTTAACTTTCTTTACTACACAATTATCCTGGAACCTCTCACCTCCTGAACGGCGCACGTAAAGCAAATTTGGTGAGCTTAGCTATCGTCAGACAACATAATCTATTGCCAATCATTTGGATCCCAATTTTGGTGATTTTTAGCGCAAGAAATCGTGTTAATAGTGGCTTTTTGGCAGGGCGTCTTCCATATAAACCTGCATCTCTAAGCCGTCGGCGCATGGTTTCGACACTTAAATCCACTTGGTGAACATTTTGCTTCTCCGCCCTTATAGAAAGTGCACTTTTAAAGCGGTAGGTTAAACTTATCCGCCGCAGTATGTTGTCTGTTCTCTCAGTTGACTTTCGAGGACTACGTGATCCCTTTTCACGTTCAAACACATCGCTATTCTCTTTTTTTTTTGTAAAGGACAAACAATAGCTGAATGACTACAATCAATTCTAGCTGCTATTTGCCGAGAAGATAACTTTTCTTCACCTAATGCCAATATGCGATTTTTTTGATCACGCGTTAATTTCTTCCGATTATTTTGCATTTTGCACAACTTTTCAAACACACAACCAAAACAGGACTATAACTGAACAGTGTGCAACCCAATTTCATAAAAAAAAATTTATTTCTCAGTGCTTACCAGGACCTTCCGAATGAAGCGCGCACACGCTACATACTCGGCTAAGGCGGCCGCCTCTTCGGAGATACCGTTTAAAAATATTAGTTTGTTAATGTAAGTGGGTGAAAGGCGATTCCTTGTTTGAGAAATTATTGCCCTTGGTTAGAAGCTAACGGCTTATACAGTGTTGGGTAGTGGCCTTTTAAGTCTTCCCACTGTAAAATGGGGTTTCTGCTAGAGGAAAAAGTTGAGTTGCTAACAAATTAAAAACTTCGATTTATTTCGGGTTTCATTAAATACTTATAGAATGTACTCGTACTTGGTGGGTAGTACTCTATAGAAGTACAAACAAACTCGATTTTAGCGGAAGAGCTCAAGTAGTAACGATATATATCTTTATCATTGCTTTCAAACCACTTTTTGAAAGGGATTACGGAAAATCGTTCCAATAACATAATTAGCTGGGACAATTTGTGTGCGTATTAGCTTAGTCGCCTAGGCTAAGAAGTCAGCAGCATTTCACGATCACTTTTGAAGCCCCGATATTGTGTTAAAATATTTTTTTATTACGAATATTCATATTACAGCTTAAAACTTAAAATATTTTACTATCGTGTGACTTTACAATGTATAGCCCCCGCTATTTTCGTAAAATGCAAATAATCACTTGTAAAAAAATCGCTTTGTTTTGTGATTCCTAAACGATCGTTTAATTGTTTTTCTAATTTAATGGGCGGAAACTTTTCACAAAAATGTCTATGTTGTGACTAATGGCTTCATAAAATGATTTTTATTTTTCTTTTCATGTTCTATGCCATATGTGAGAATCGAATAACTTAGCGCTGGACCAACAACCTATTTGTCAATCGTTAAAACTCAACTGATTGTTTATTTACACAACTATGTACATAATGAATACGTTTTAAGTTGCTTGCGGTATTTTTAAAATATTTATTTATTGCCGCACTTTCTTATGTATTGTATGTGTTTTTGGTTTGTTTGTTTCTGTAGGTAAATTTAAACACGCTCCTCTTAATTTTATGTACAAACTTTTCTATTCTAAAAGGTTAAAAGTAGCATTTGGGAGGGGGCTGAAAGTAATTGTAATTGAATAAAAAATTAATCGCAAATAATTGATAATATCTAACTTTTTAATTTTAGGTGCATTTTTCAGATATTTGAAATAGCCCAACAAATGTAATGTTTTTTGATATATTAGATCAATTAAATCCGGATAGCTGTTTCGGCCTTTGGATATTAAAACAATCATCAATTTGTGTTTGAATTGTTAAACCATTTGGAAACCTCCAAGAAAAATATATATTTTTTTTAAATGACAAGCTTAGGTTCTAATTTCGGATTATGTTAATTTGATGTCTTAATTTTACGCATTCCTAGGTATTATAACATCCGTCACTTAACAATCAATATAGATGAAGAAATATATATGTTGATATGTATACCAAAATGTTCTGAATAAAAATAGTATGTCGGTGTAACTGATAACTCGAATAAGGAGGATTGGTTTGTTTATTGCAAATGACCGTGGGTTGATTTTTTTTCGAAATTGTGCGTGGGACTACTCACTTTAGAGCAAAGTGGAATATCTTAATTAAACTCTACCAAATTTGGTTCAAACAGTGTATTTCAACTCAATACTCACAATTTCTAAACTTTTTGAAATCGTTTAAAAACCACAGCTGTTGAAAAATAAAAAAATATCGATATTTTAGTAAGTAGAAAAAGAGCAAAAGGCATGCAAGATTGTGTAGGAGAAAGGGATTAGAGGGTGGATTTTTTTTTTTTTTTTTTGAAAATGGGAGTATCACCGCCCACTTTAAGGCCATTGGCTACTGCTTTATCACACTTATCTTTTGAAAATTATAGCAATCGAGAAAAAAACACGCGCACCACTCATACATACATACAACGGTAATTTATAAAACAACTTGATAATTAAATAAATCAAATCATCTATGAAATCGCTCAAATTTGGCACGAAGTATTTAATTAAAGAGAGAAGTACGTAACATCAAAACCCTACTAATTAAAATCACGCTAATTTAATTTGCTTTATATCTGACACTAAGCTCAAAAAAAATAATTTTTTTTGGGTTAATTAAATTAGACCAAAAAATTATTATATGTATGTAATGGATGAGCACAAAAACCATAAAGCTGTTAAACAAATGACAGAAAAATAGGCAAAATGTCGGATAGATATGTATGTATGTACATATGTATGTAATTTAAAGCCTATCTATCGCAAATGGGGGTTTCAAACCTAAACAAAGTTTTGATTCTCAAGTCCAAATTCCGATTATGCAGTTTTTGTCTGCTCTAAAAATGTAAAAATTGATGCTCTTTTGCTTTTTCTTTCAGCTGGTTTTCAGGGCAACCATATCACCTGCCAAAGTTTCGTAGGGCAGAAAGTACGAATATGTTATCTTATTTGAGTGTGACATTTTAAAAAGTTAACACAGAATTTGCTCCCCTACTTTCATTAATTTGAGAATCGAACACAAAAGAAAAAGAGGGCAGTGAAAATTCCAAAAATTTTTGATAGAAGCAGAATGTTTCTCGAAACACTGAACCGAAAAAGTTCGATCTTTGGAGCGGTTTACAGCTCTGGTTTAAAGTATCTTCTTTCTGATGTTAATTTCAAACTTTAAGAACAAGAACACATAGTCTCATCGAATCACATTTCCTAACTACTCACTACTGGTTTTAAAGATTTTAAATAGCTGTAACGATGGGTCTTCTGATTTGTGGTTAGATTAAATCCAAGTATTTGTTTATCTGATGTACTACGCATATTCAGTTGATTGCTTTCATATTTAAATTAATCGATCATTTGGCTCCGGGCAACGAAACCTCTTAAGGCGGCGATAATATGCATTGTATTAAATTTGTTTGTATATAGTTCATACATCCATGTTGGTACGTACATATGTATGTATAAGTGTGTAATAATATACATAAGTACTTATGCAAGAAATTAAATACAAATTACAGAAGTGAAATAAAAAATTAACTTACCAAGAAGAAGTGAAGTTGTTATATAAATATCTTAGTGTGTTAAATGCACACCGTCATTTGTATGTTTGTATATATGTATGCATGTAAATATGTTTCTGCTTTCAAATAAATGGTTTTTAGTTAATTGGATTTTTATTTTGCACTTTATATTTATTTTTTATTTCAATCACGCTGTAAACGATTTTCCTTGAAATACAAGTTTTTTATTACCATGTTGTATATAAACAAATCCACCATTTTCAATAAAATAATATAATTGACCGTGGATTTTTCAACCGCATTTCACTTTCATAAAAATCACTAATATGTTTACGTACATTTGTACAGTCAAATAAATTAAAATGCAACTCTTTTTTAGACAATGATTATGCGGCTAAATTTTTGCCTAAGGGTAACGTATTCAGTTTTACTTTTGCCTCTTAATTTTATTAACTCTGAACCAGTTATAAAAATTGCCTTAGTTGTGCTGGTAAATTTTAGCTTGATGTATTTATGTATATATTTAAGAATATGCAAATAAAAAGGGTTAAGCGTTAAATTGATATCCAACTATTTTCTTAGAACTCATTCACAATAGTGCAGTTTTCGTTCACTTCCCAACAGAACGTTACAGGTAAAATATCATTTTACCGACTTGGCACAGCTCGCATATCTTTCCAAGTTAGTGTGTGTTCTTTTGCAACTAGGTTACAAAGAAATGGGCCTTCTATCAAATTATTATAATACATTTTCAGAGTTTTTTCCGTTTCTTGAAAGTATTATAGTTTCTTATCTTTCTAGCGAAAATTTTGCTTTCAGCTTAACAAAAGTTATTATTTTATTACTATTCAGCTTTCATCTTCGCAAGCAACAATTGCTTCCTAATTGAACCAATTTTGTTGGATTTGACTCATTTTGAATAAGAATGATAGAATATAAGATTGCGCTTTACGCGAGCCGCTAGTCTATCTTTGCCGATTTGACAGCGTCCTCTTATTCGCTGACGGAATAAAAATATATTACACAAACAATGCTAATACAAAACTTTCAATCGCTCTGACATTTGCCCGCTTTTACTGCGCTTTTTTCTCTTATTTTACAGAATTTTTTCCTTGTTCTCTCCTTCTCTAGCTATTATTAAGTCAATTTCAATTTACGCAACAGACTACTCGACTCTTCTGATATCAGTCCCATAAATAATCCACGGTATCTTGTTAGTCGATAAGATTGAAAAAGTGTTCCGAAACTTGCTAGATTACTAATTCTTTAAGGCGATGCTCTATATTACGACAAAATTGTGTAGCAAAAGTCCGTATATGAAAAGGTAAAGATTGTCAAAGAAATGTTAAAATTCAGGCAAATTTATTTGAAGAAGTTTTGTGGTCTCGTACTAGCTGCATTTTTATTGCTTGCTGCTGTATTTATATAGACATATTTTTGTATGTACGTATAAGTTGACTCAAACAGCTTCCACGCAATTCATATCGCCGTTTTTACTACATTCACATTTAGTTGCAAATTGTATCGTAGCGTCATAGCGATCGAAAAATGTATATATGTACATCGTATGTTGTGAGTACATACATACATACATACACATAAACGAAAATTGCACGAAAAAATAATAAACAGGAGATATCGGAAACGTAATGAAAATACAAACAATACACCCTCATAAATAAAAGCAAAAGTGGAAATAAAAATAAATAAAATACCAGATGACGAATGCAGCGTGGTAGCTACGGAAACCGCGACTAAAAGAGCAAGTCAGACGAACAGAACGACCGACCAATTCGTAAATAAACGTACATTTCCGTAAAATCGTGTACTTATAAAGGTGGTCTAGCTGTTTCTCATTAAAAAGCCTTCTACTTTCACAACCTGAACAAATTTAACATAAAATACCCAAACTTGTTTTACTATTTCGTAATTATTTTGGGCATTCACATGATCTATTGATCTTGAAAATATTCAAAGTAAACTTTAGCGCAGCCAAGCACCAGACGAGCGGTTCCAAGCTGGCGGTGAAGAGCTGGTAGGGTGAATGTACCAGCTTTTAAGCATAATTTTGGCCTGATGAATACGTGCCCGATGACTGGAGTCTCAGTGTGCTTTGCCGAATCCTTAAGAGGGGTGATCCCGCTGTTTGCCAATTATAGCGGGATAAGCCTTCTTAACATCGCCTATATGGTCCTACTGAAACCCTACCTGAACCGACTTATTTCAACTTATCAGTGCGGCGTCAGACATGGAAAGGGAAAGTCCACCATTGTCCAGATAATTACAGCACGTCAAAACCTGGACCATATTTTCATCCACTTTGAAACCGCTTTTCAAAGCACTACGAGAAGCTGCCTTTACGACGCGATGTCTAAGTTTAGGGTCTCCGTAAAACTGATACGGTTATGTGTGACGTTAAGCACAATCTGTGAATCCGTCCAGATTGGATATGACCTTTTCGAGCCGTTCGAGACCAAATGAGGCTTTAGACATGATGATTAAATTTCGAGTGATGTCTTCAATCTAATGCTGGAACGTGCAATACGTGTCGCAAATTTGAAAGAGAAAGCCACCATATATATGTACATACCAAAAATACGATGCTGGCGTATGCAGATAACATTGAAATGTCTGACCTGGATAACAGGCCCGTTAGCATAGCTTTTTCCAGCGATGGATGGGCACAACACACAGTACCTCTTGGCAACAAACAAAGAGTATTCGCTTATTAGGACACACGTCACTGTTGGCAGTTATAACTTTGAGGTAGTGAAGGATTTTGTATACTTAGAATCCAGCATAAACACTTTGGGATCGGTAGGTAACTGAAAAGCAGACCCTCTTGCGACAAATCAAGCCCGTCCTTTTAAATGACGTATAATTTCTTCCTCCATATCGAAATTTCTGAGTTTCAGTTTACTAAAATGATAGCACAGATATCAATATCTCATGTAATGCCCAATGAGAGTACATATATGATTTCCATCTGTCTAAGTGAAGTGCGCTTTTATCCAGACCGTTCCTTAGAGTTCAAAACGAGCCGCCTGCTCATTGCTGTTATGCCCTCATACTGTGGCGCCCAGCAGAATAATACCGTGTGTTTTCTCTTGAAATGCCCAAGGAAGTGTAGTGGTTGTCTACGAGCTTTGTTATATTTACGTGGTTGACACAAAGAAAATGAGTTTCAAAGTTTAAATTGTTCTAAAATAGTCAAAAATTGTCAAAATTGCTATTTCATGAACCACTGTGGACACATTAATGGCTTAACTTCTCACTACTGTCGATAAGCCACTTTAAATTGAAATGAAATGGAAAACAAAATTTGTTCCCATAAGCACCACCTCTTGCCGAGATCAAATGTTAGCAGCAGAATGATGTCTGTGCGCCTGTTAAATTCCACATATGCAATGTTACTGTGGCCAACGAGTGGCGCGCTTTACTCAAACAAGTGCGTCAAGTTTTTGACGTTTTCGCATTCGCTCAAAGCTTGTTGCTGGGTATTTGATTTTATTTGACTTTTCATTTCTCATTTTTATTCCCTTTCTTTTTCAATTCTCTCTTCAGCAGCCAACTTCAGGATGTAACGCGGTGTCAACATTGAAAATTCCATTTGATCGGCGCAAGCGCCACGTTATTGTGCTATGCTCCGTACTAATTGTATAACAAATTGTGTTGGCTTACATTGACCCCGTTTTAATGTAACCAAGTTGCAAAAGAACGCTGCAACTAGGGTAAAATTTCCTTTAGTTGCAAGAGCAACACTGTTCAGATCTTTCATAAAAGATAAGCTTTGTTTAGAGCTATTTAAGAACGGAAAATAGTTGTGCAGACAAATTTTAGGTTGACGTAGTTAGATATTTATAAATACTATGCAAATTAAAACGAGTTACGCCTTAAACTGAAATTTCCCATGTATTTTCTTCCGGCCCTTTCACAATAGGGCAGTTTTCTTTCATTTACCAACACTACATCTCAGGCCGGATATCATTTAGCCGAGTTGGCTTAACTCGCATATTCTTCTGAGTTAGTGTTGTTACTTTACATGCATTCTGTTATCCTACCTAGTGTTCTTTCGCAACTAGGTTACAAAGAAACGGGCTCATTGTACCAAAACAAACTACTCATACACACAAACATCACATTAACATTTTATAACTTTTTACTTATTTTCTAGTTTCACAAATCAGCTGGTTTTGACATTTCAGGTTGCCACTTGTACCTGCACTCTGAGCATATTATACTCTTTTAGAGAGACAATTATGAGAGATTCAAACGAGTAGAGTATGGGTTAAGAGAGCGCTTCGCCCTAAATAACCATTTGTTCGCAAAATATATTCTGCATTGAATGTCAGGCCTGATGTTTTTAATGGTATCAGTGATGGTTTCCAAGTACGACATTGTAAAAATTGTAAAAGAATTTTTTTAATCGAACTGTTTATATATAAACATTGAAATAGGCAAACAACTCTTTTACACATTTTTTAATCAGAGCTAATTATTTGTAAATATAACTTGTAATCACTGTAAATATTCACAATGACCGGCAAATCAACCCGCTTTTTTCTTAGGCACGGTCAATCACAGCTATTTGTAGCAAGCTGTCAGGACTGTGACCTGTGACAAAGTCACACGCACGCAAATATTTGTCTTTTCTAGAGTGCACTGACTGATTTATGTACATATAATAAACATTGCAAAAAAGTTTATCAACCTAATATCTGAGCTCCCGCCATACAGCATTGTTTGTTTACATTTTTGACAGTTTAGTACTGACGAAAAGTCAGTAAACGGTTTAATAGGAAATGAATGAGAGCTGTCAACTGTTACTAAATTAAAGATATAACGAAGCAGCGCTAATGGAAAGTAAGTATTCGAATAGGCAGACATACTACATACATATATTGCACCCTCTTTTTTGTAGAGCAAATTATTTTTAGTTCATTGGTCTGGCATAGCTAGAAAGGTCGATTGCTCAATTGATTTTGCGGGCAAAGCATAAATTCTTTGGTTATTATCACTATTTATTCATACACATGTCGAAGTATTCTCAATCAAGTAGGCCATTCGCCCTTTAACCGAACCATTTTTCTATGCCATTACACTGCTATCAATTTCCACTATGCACAATTTGCACTTAAATAATCTGCATATTTGAATGTTGCTGGTGAGTATGGAAAACATTCACTTAAGAAAACAACACTTTTCACAAAAGGTGCGTACTTACATATAAACCTCGACTACCAAGTCACTTAGTCACTCTCTTTTTGTCTATATCTTTCGAACAGTTAGTCATTTATCACTTCACTCATTGCTCATTTTATATCATACAACCGCATGTTTGGCGTAACGAATTTTGTTAACGTACCGCCATGGAAGAATAAATAATAAAATCCATTCAATATCGACGCCACATAGGCCGGCACATTGTCGAGCTTATCGCTTCACTTAGTAAACAAGCAGACAGACAAAGGAGTATGTGTCAGAATGTATGCACATATGTATGTATGAATATACATATAAATATTTCAAGTAAAAATTTCACAATTACAAATTTTTCTTTTACACTGTCACTAAATTAAATAAGAACCACTGGAGATTCAAAAGACTCTGCGTTGTTCTTCATATAATCTCACCACGATTTTTCGAATGCTTGTTTTTTCTGATAAACTGTTTCACTGTTTTTTTTTGTGTTGTACTCCCATTATATGCACAAATTCTTACACATTCATACATATATATATATATGTATATAGATATATACAATACAATATATATATATGTATGTAAAAATATCAGTAGATATCTAGCGTCGCGATACTTGAACTTGTTGCCGCTTACACGTTTCTCACATCAATGATTTACTGTTGATTTTCGCAGCACGTTTTAAGCGAAAAGCAAATACTACACAAACGCGATACTTAAATATGCATGTTGTATATACCTGCACTGCAACATACAATCAAATATACCAATGGCATACTCATTTGCTCACTTAGAGTCTGCTTTTTATGCCTGAGGATTAAATAGTGGAGTCGTTCGTTGGTCAGTCAGCGTCTCTCTAAAAAAAATAGAGCCCAGAGGCTAGAGTGTGCTAACTTCATAGCAGCTGACTTCGTTTGGACCTCACTGCTATACCTGAATTGAAACGTTGAGCGTTGCGTTTTACGCCACCTAAACAAGAGCGCCAAAGCGACGTCAATAATGAATAAAACACAATCGCAATTTTATCGATGGCAATATGCTTGATCGAGATAAACGTAGGCAACGTTTCTTTTTTCATAAAAATGCGTTGAAACGAGCTGCCAAAATTGGATCTCACCCTCGATTCTGAGCATAGAGGTGACGACAAAAGCAAGCACTTCTGTTACTTCACACTTACCTCGATTGCAGGATTGAAGTCATTAGAGGTACTTAAAATGCTGATTTTTTTTTAAGTTTTGAGTGTTTTTTGCATTTAGTTATATAGAGAATAATTAATGTGGAATGTCGAGCTTTATATTGTAGCAACTGCATCGAAAATAAAATCCCCAACTGCAGTTATCACCTTATTTTTCCTCTCATTATTCTTGTGGCAGTAACAACTGTGACGTGTACGCTGCCAGCGTTGTCGTAATCTGGTATTCTATCATTCTTTGATCTCACCATATAGCATATGAGCATTATTTACAGTTTGTTGACGCCTTAACGCTCTAATTTAGGGGTAGCAGTGCTTAACGCAAATCGATCTCTTCGTATTCAAGAATGCGGTGTTGTGCTCAGAGCAGCCGCTCACCGGCATCGTTTGACTGATTGTTTATTTTCGCCACTCTCTGTATTGCATTACTGCACATCGATTTTGATGTTTCTCTCAATAACAATTACCACTTGCATGCCGTTGGCAAAAATGTGTTTAACACATGCCGGTTTACAGTGTATTTTAGTTGACTAAAACACGTTCAAATTGTGAAAAAAATAAAATGTTGATTTTGGTGTTAATTTTTATTGATTTACGTTGCAATTACTTAAGGTTAATTGAAGCGAAGATAGGTAAAATAATAAATTACGTTGATCGTATTTAAATCTATTCATGACAATAGTAAAGTAAATAGTAAAAATCGATTTTTAATCATTTCATTTCGCACCCGCAAATTTGTAACTTTTTTTTTGGAGAATGGGCGTAGCACCGATGACTATTAACTTTTTACAAAGAAGTTTTGGAGATATACCTATTTGGTCTAAGTTGGGGTATACCATGGCCGTTCCCAACATTTATTATTCTATATATTTCATTCTCAAACCCAACCTTATCTATCAAATATGGGATACGCTTTGGTATACCCCATCTTAGACCAAATAGGTATACCTCCAAAACTTTTTCGTCAAATTGTACCACAATCGGGAGCACAATTTCGAAAATCAGACTAATACCTAGCTCATTTCTCATATATCGGTAATTAACAACAAATCAAAATATGTAATATTTTACCAAATCATGTCGCGAGTAATATCATATTTGAAAGATAAAGAGTATAGTTAGGGGGATAAATAATAAAAACTTCAAATTTTGGAAAATTGGTAGGTAGGTATATATTTTATTGTATATGACCCAAATCTGATGGCAAAGAACGTAGATTAGACAGAAGTTGCATTACTCACACCGCTCCTCTAACAGAAAGTGTTCTCCGATTTACCAATACCAAAACTTATTTGACTTTTGCGAATGATATTAGAATCGAATTAGATCTAATTGGTGTCTGATGTGCTTAAATCAGACGATACTATTTGCCACAGGAAATGAAACGCCATGCAACATCTTTGTAATCTACATATGTTCTTTGCTAATGGTAGTTAGTTCTGTCTCATTATAGAATTTTCCTGACGAAAATTATACAAAATCGATTTCTTACTAGCAACATAACCGAACAAAGTGGATACCAAAAATATCTTATATTTATTTTCTTTGTCATTAGAATCACGATTAACGTTTAGCGTTTTTGTATTTTTATGAGCTCACTATAGGTTTGCCATTTGCAAAAGGAAATTTTTGTAGAATATCGCCAATTTTCAATTCCTCTATCTTACTTAATCTTAGTACTAAGTTCGCCTTTCACATTAAATTGCTGTCAAAATCCATACAAATTGCATTGTCGTGAAAGGCTTATAACATCTTGGCGGCATGACGCCAGCAAAAT
This sequence comes from Anomoia purmunda, assembly GCA_951828415.1. NCBI lineage: Eukaryota > Metazoa > Arthropoda > Insecta > Diptera > Tephritidae > Anomoia > Anomoia purmunda. The sequence continues at coordinate 41,527,453 of OX639996.1, forward strand.
TTTTTTAAAACTTCTAAAATGCATTTGTCGTTTAATTGCGTGAAAAGTGACTGTTCGTCACTTCATTTATGTAAGTAATTGTTTTTTGTATTATTTATTTCGTTCGCTTTTATGCGTCATATTTTAGGCGTTTGGATCATTTTTATTGCTAGCAACATTTCTTCGTAATCCAAAGGCCGACGAAGCTAGTACTAGCTTTAATGTTTTCAGACCTGAAACTAAACTTATTGCACAATATTTTCGTAAGGGTAGAAAGTGTTTTACCAAAAAATTTTATCAATTGTGTAAGCAGAGGTTGTTACTAATAATAATAAAACTAATTTGGCTCTTACATTATAGCTTAATGTTTGGCCAAACTTTTCCTATAATTTGTGGTGCGCGTCTTGAAGCTGTTACAAAAATTGAAGGACCTACATACAGTTTTACACCGACTCCAATCGGCAGATGTATTTTGTGAGAATTTTTTGTTCATGGCAGAATTGCACTCGGCGATTTGCCATTGCCTGCCCAGATGCGGCCGCTTTTAGAAAAAAATTGTTCTATAATTTTTGAATTTTTGGTAGGATTTGAATACAGGACCCACCGAATGAAGCACACACATTCGGCTACAGTGGATAATTTTATTATTATTATTATTACAAGGCTGATGCTATTCGACAGAAGAAAACTAATGAAAGCATTACTCGTAGTATATTTAAATTTAAATGAAATTATTATACAGCTAAATAAAAAATAGGGCTTGGTCGGCCTCTATTTTCGCCATATTCCAAAGATTTCTTCGCTTTTCGTTAGTCTATTTTAGTATATATGTACATACATATATTATAGACTGAAAATAATTACATTAGATTAAAAAACATACGGCCAACTTTTTACAGAAGGAATTCAAGTTTTTTGTTGTTATACAATAACGAAATAGTATATATGTACAACGATCGAAACATACCCTACGTGCATATATCCAGTCGATAAAATCATCGGTTTAAGTTAAAAAATTGATCATGTTGGGACCTTCAAAGTTATTGAAAGCATGCGAATTTTGAGAATTTCCTGCTCTAAATTGATCAAAATTTAGGCTCATAAATTTCTATATAGTATGTACATATGTACATCACAAAACTTTGGCAAGCTTTTTATTTTAGCTTCCTCAATATGTGGGGATACTTCACTATGCCGTCTCATTTTGACTATGTCACTACGATGCTTTATCTATAACGTCGCAGTGTTGGCAGCTGGTTTATTATCTTTCCAATATGTACGATGATTTGCTAACCACCACCACCAGCTGACTAAATGACCGACAAACTTGACCTAGCACATGCCAACGTACATAGCTACATTCATATTTACATACTCGTGACCAAATTTGGAAAACACGCAAAAATTGCTACACTAACTGTTCAACGCCACTAGGCACATAAATATGTATGTACATAGGTACATATATGATAGAAATCATCAAGAACCAAAATTGAGTAATCACTCCCAATTATACACCTTTGTATGTGCGTGTGTGCATAGCTAGTTATATATAGTGATTTGATGGTCTCAACTTCATTCTTTAGAGAACGTTACTATGTAACTATGCTCTTTGCCGCAGACAGGTTTTTGAATCTGAACAATGTGCACATACACACACACTCATACACACATGTATAAGGTTTCGAATTGAAAATTTGCACAGAAATATGCTCATGTTTTGTCTACGCGTGTTCCATCCCTCCAGGCATCAGTTGATGTTCTTTGTTAATATTCCTATTGCCAATTGCGAAGAATGTTTAAGATTCTGAAGTATTCAGACTGTTATTCTGCTTTCTTCAATTGAAGTCATACCTTTTGGACTTCACTATATATTGTATGTAGATTGGTATTTTTGTAATATTTAATTATGGAAAGCAAACTTTCTTATCAGCACTAAGATAAAAAGAGTGAATTAATATTTTCATTTTGATTCAAGGTCAGAGGGTATTTGCGCAAAAATGATTTTGAATGATGCATGACAGGAACTCTATATTGTATAATATATTGTACATACATACATATGTACATATATATCTTGCCCACTTAAGTGGTCCCTTAAAAAGTTAAATTTTTCGGGCACAACTCCAAATGTAGCCGATGCCAAAAAACATACAAATACGCCTTTTTTATTATTCGTTAGAATCCAATTCTCTGTTCACTGCTAGCTAAGTTTAGATCGCTATTTGCTTCCGTTGTGATCAAAGGCAGAGAGGAGATACAGTGCACGGCAAAACTATAGCACAGTTGCATAATCACATGTTTTGGCTATTTATTTTTCTTAATTTATTTTTAATTATTTTCTTTTATAAAGCTGTGATTAATTCTTTAACAAACAGTGGTTAAATCCAAGTTTTCAATTTTTTTCAAATGGAGAGAAAAATTCAACAAACTTTACATAAAATTTATATATTTTTTCCAGCTAGAGACTCCCAGTGAAGCCAAGTCTTTATCTACCTGATCTTTCCAACGTAGAGAAGGCCATCCTCTTCCTCTACCACCGGCAGCGTGTACCTCGTTGAATACTTTCAAGGCTGGAGCCGCAGAATCTTAATTCGCTATATATGTAGGTTTTTAATTAGCTACCTTTCATAGAAGTAATATTTACATACTTGTGGTAAATATCGTTAAATATCTTGGTTCTCCCATTTCAGCTTATCAGTTAAATTTTAATACCAGAGCATCAAAATATAATATCAGCCTTGTCTCCAAAGTACTCTACTTGATTCCATATGTGACAACTTAAAGCCATTTACACCAATAGCATTACTTAATAAAAAAAACTCATAAGTTAAATGGATTCCCAAGCAATACATATGTATGTGGGTTTCTACATACATGTGTTTGTTTTTTTAAGAGTACAATATATATTTGCGAGGTATTAGACGTCAAGTGTATGATTTTTATGACGAGTACATTACCGATAGAGCCGTAAATAATGTTCACCGGGCAGTTTTCATTATTAATTGTGAATTTATGACAATTGATTTTTAATAACATATGTATGTATGTATATCGATGTACTTCGAAAGCGATTAAACTCTAAAAACGACGGAGATGTAAAGCATATTAAAAATTTACCTTAAATTACTGCCAGACCAGTTGGTGGGTTGGTTGGTTGTAGCGTTGCTTAAGGCACAATTACCGCTTGATCCGCAATTTTTATATCCTGACTCTCCTGAAACGTATTTTTTTCTACTGTTATGGTTCATAGTTTTCCAACCATTTATATTTGCGGATGAGTCTACTGGTATATGGAAGAAACCTATTGTCTAATTGCTTCCCTCAAGGATTCGTCAAGGCAGGCTCCAGCTCTGGCCAAATGAGAGAGATTTCCATTGACCCGACCGCCAAGCTCAACACCCGACTCTGTTCCAACTTTGTGCAATTTAGGTTAGGCGTATGCTGGCTTTGAAGACCACGTCTAGCCATGAGACGATAGTTTCGTCCAGCTTTTGGACCATAATGAGTGTAATGCAATCTGAGCCGGGAGAAAAGAAACTTACGATCGAGTAGAGTACCTCCTCCGAGGATTGTGCAACCCCCGTTCGGATCCACACTGTTGGATTCAGGTCGCAGTCTGGAAAAGCTTGGGTTTGTGTGTTCTTTGGATAGAATTCTGCTCAGTATGATGGAGTCACTACGGCTTTTGATGAATGAGCAGTACAATTGGTTTGAGGTTCCGATAAGGAATGGGGTTAGAAGATTTCTCGTCTTTCGTCGCTGTTGTCGTTGTCGTTGTGTTTGGTTCGGTTAGTTGTTTTATAGATAAGTTTGAGTTCATTGTTTTGACCCACCAGTAGACGCGGAAAGGATTGTCTGTCGTCCGCAGAGTCAGTATGCATTGCCATGATACTTGGTACCTCCGACCTTTCCCGAGCATCGGAGGCACCGTTTGTGGCCAGCCCTTCTATAAACAACCACGAACCATTCAACCCTCGATCGGGTACCGCAACACCTGGGCTTAGGGTGACGCTGATACGGCTATCTTTATATGCCCTCCAGTCGCGTTAGTGGCATTCAGACTGGGTGGGTGTTGTTAGCACAACCCGCACTTGCAGAGAGAAGGAAGCCTTTCTCTTGGTACATCGCAGTCAGTAGGCTTCCTTGAAGATCCCACTCTCGGGATTTGAGCCCCTTCGTCGCAACCAGACGACTATCATGAAAGAGAGACTAGTTGCACTGCTTTAAACGCACTTTGAGCACTCTTTCCAAACTCCAACTAAACATAGTTTCTTGATGAAATCAGACGTGTGGTTTTTCGACACAACTTGCGAAATTACTTTAAATGTACCTAAAAATTTCTACGTGTCAAATAACATTAGTTTATTTTTAAAATACTTACTTTTACAACTTTTTACTCGGCTCGCATTATACTTATACATCGCTCTAATAGCTTGGTATTTTCATCCTTGGGAGTTTAAGTATATACCTACCATTAATATTATCATTAAAATCGCGGATAATAAAACTGTAATGCACAAATGGTTGAAAGTCAGTTTAAATTTACTAAATGATTACTCTCAATAGGCTGAAGAAAGATACGACATTAGAAACTGTTGCACAATATAGCGATTTTCTTTTTGAATGCTTCGAGATACCTTCAAAATTTACACTATTTTTGGAAGTGTCCTTCCGCCTGTGTATCGGATAACTTAATTAAATATGATGATATTACAATGAAATTTTCCCTCGACCCAAGGTAGGATTATAGGCGAAATCGGGTAATAACCACGCCTACATACGGTTTTTTTACTGTTCCAACTCTACCAAATTTCATACAGATTTTAGTTCCGTTTTTTTTCACAAAACTGAACCGAAATGCCATGGTGTGAGCAGTAAAATGATTATTATATTATTTGTCGCGTGCAAAAAAAGATTTTAATCCAAAAATATTTGATAGGGTTTATGCCATTGGTGGGACAATTAACCTTAAAAAATTGAGTTTTTTTAAATATCTTCCATGGCTTACTTCCATTTTTCGCTTAGATTCCTCTATTCTGCTTTTAGAACAGAAATATAAAAAGAGATTGAATGGGCACGAACCTTTCGGATAAACCTTATTAAAACCACCGTGTATAAGGTGTTTTTTCGTATCCAAAAACATCAAATATTTATATAATAATACCATTTTATAATAACAATCCTAAGAAAATTCCATTTCTTCGGTGCCGTAGAAAAAAGGGTTTGACAGATTTAGCTATGGTTTTTCATCGATTAATAAACATTCCAATTACAAAGCGATAATCACGTACCTAGAACCGAATTTTGTCCATTGGTATTTTTTCTGGATTTAGTACCCTATACATAATATCTGTCTGTTCTACCGCAGTCATATTAGAGAGTTTGACGTCTATCTTCAAATGGCGTTTGGTAGGTGCTAACATCTTCATTTTTGTGATATCGTAAGTTAATGGGAAGGTAATCGTGATAGGACAGACCTGGGCCTGTATCAGGAAGAACTGAATGGATTCCAATGAAACATACCTCACATCCCCGCCTCGGCACGTTCCTATGTAAAATATTCATAGTTAGTCCGACAAGCTAAATCCAATCAATAAAAACTAATTTATTAATTATTTTGGCCTTATACATATATTTAGAAACCAGTGTAATTTATAGTGATCGAGGCCAAAAAAAACTAATTTAATTTTTTTCAAAATAATGTCTAGCATAATTTCTTTATTTTTGCATACGCTCAAATCAATAGTTGAATAATTTTTCCCACAGAAAATAAATTATTGAGTGCTGAAAAATAATTCATGTGGCAATATATGCGAGAACTCACGTTACCTTGATAGAGGACCAAAGCCTTTCGTTGTTCTCCCTATATTCATCCAAGACTGTGGGCAAACAATGTATATACATAACCCTGATAAAAAGTTGGTTGGTATTTTTTAAACCTTTTTATCAATACGACATCAAATAGTATCCCGCCAGTGTTAGCTTTGTTCATATTTTTACCATAAACATGCTAGGAAAATCATTCTAAGTTTCCGAATAACTATAAAATTTCAAAATGGAAAAATCATGTGTATTGTATATCTTCTATTTTTGTATATCTTCTACTTTTCTTTGTAAAGAATTGTTGTTTTTCTTCGAATGAAAATATACGTACCAAGGCGAATTTATATAAGTAAAGAGTTAATTTAGCAGCTGATTGAATTCGCTTGGAGTACTTAATGTCAAAATCATGTATTTGTTGTAAATCATACTGTCATTGTTCATACAATTTGTTAGTGTAAGGTTTTATTTTTGTACGTATAACACCACCTGATAGAAATTCGCCTTGATACGTATGCACATATAGTTATTTATATTTATTTTACGCAGCCATTTCAATTGTTTTTATTTTCCTTTTGTTAGAGTGTTTCGTATTTACTGTTAGTACTATTTTAATGTGTCGTCTTGATACGAACAGGTGTTGACGTTTCTGCCAGCGGCACCAACTTTAATGAGCTAGGTAAATATATGAACTCCTAAACGAAGAAATTTGAGTCAATAAGCTTTCGCAGTTGATAATATACATACTAATATCTATTCAAACATATGTATATGTATGTATACATAAATATTATTTGTATATATAATTTTGTTTTGTTTGGATAAATTTGTTTCAATTGAAATGTGTATACAACTGTATATTAAAGTTAGAGACAATATTTTGCGCCAATAAATTCCGTTAATCAATCAAAAAGTAATAGTAGTAGTGTTAAGGCCTCTACCTAACACCTAGCACTAGACTATGGAGAAGATAAAATCCACTTCATTTAAGGTATTTCCGCAGAATTTAGAAAGCAAATACATAAGTTGAAAGAGTTATATAAGTCAGGCTAATTGTGGTTAAATCAGTTCATTACATAAACATGCATTATGTGCAATCTAAAAACCCCCAGAAACTCTAGGACAGCATGGGCAAATTGCTTGAACGGATCAAACGAAGTGGATAGATGTACAGCTGGAGTCGAATTACGTGAATGATCTTCTCGTTACGTAAAAGTGCATATTTGGGTTTACAAAATAAGTGAACCTATCCCTTATATTTGGAGTTATGAGTTCAGTGAACATACCTCACTTGTTATTATTATATGTATGCTACAAGGCACGGCGACCAAATTTCATTAAGCGTGAACGTCAACAATTTTCATACGATAGCAAGACGTCATTCTTTTTCGAAAAATTTCTACATGTTGCTGTGATATTAGTTTTTAGTAAAAATTTACTTAATTGGATATTTAAAGTAAGTATTTATACATATGTTCTTATATACCATGGGTCTATGTCGTGCGGTTTGCTAAGAGATAGCGTTCGTTCCAATATATTCCGAACATACGTTGGAAAGCTACTGTCACTATACATCTTTTCAGTATATTTCATTCATTTGAAGCGTAAACAACAATAATTTTTTTCACTCAAATATGTCGAACTTTGTGCCTGAAAAAGTGTTTTTGCGTGGAGTTTTCCTTCACTACTTTAATACGAAGAAAACTGCTGCCGAGAGTCATCGTATTTTGGTGGAAGTTTATGGCGAACATGCTCTAGCTGAGTGAACGTACCAAAAGTGCTTTGCACGATTTAAAAGTGGTGATTTTGCCTTGGAAGACGATGAACGTCCTGGGCAGCCAAAAAAGTTCGAAGATGAAGAACTGGAAGCATTACTCGATGAAGATTGTTGCCATATGCAGGAAGAGCTCGCATAATCTTTGGGTGTCACTCAAGCAGCCATTTCAAAATGTTTAAAAGCAGCTGGATATATTTAAAATCAAGGAAATTGGGTTCCACATGAACTCAAGCCGATAAATGGCGAAAGGCGGTTTTGCTTGTCCGAAATGCTGCTGGAACGCCACAAAAGGAAGTCATTTTTGTATTAGATTATTACTGGTGATGAAAAATGGATCCATATCAAAAATTGGCTTGATTCATTCTTGGCTGCCAAGCCGGCGCAGTTCTTTTGCGATGGGATCCACAAATTGCCAGAAATATGGGAAAAAGCCATAGCCTCAGATGAGCAATACTTTGAATAATACTATTGTACATGTTTTTCTTAAATAAACGTTCAAATTTTGGAAAACCCCCGCACCCTGTGAAAGTACATTCGATGCCATTATATATGGAACTCGATTTCTTTTGCATGAGCACCACGGGTACGCTTGCAGAAGTCCAGACGCTGAACCCAATTTTTGACGGTTTTCAAGCCGATACTGCTGCAATTTCACGTTCGATATTCGTACAAAGTTCATCAATCGTCGTTGGCTTGTTGGCATAGACCATAGACTTGACGTAGCCCCACAGGAAATAGTCTGACGGCGCAAAATCGCACGACCGAGGCGGCCAATTGACTGGGTCATTTCGTGAGATAACACGCTCACCAAACTTGGTTTTCAATAAATCGATTGTGACATTCACTGCGTGGCTTGTGGCGCCGTCCTGTTGGAACCACATATTGTCCAAATCCAGATCATCCAATTCGGGCCAAATATATTCGGTTATCATTGAGCAGTAGCGATTCTCATTCACAGTAATGCGCCGGTCTTGATCATCACGGACGCCGCCGGCCCATAAACCGCACCAAACCGTAATTTTTTCGGGATGCAATGTTGACTCATGGAGTACGTGTGGATTGCTGCCTGTCCAATAACGCATATTTTGCTGATTGACGAAGCCATTCAGCCAGAAATGACGACGACCATAAATTGGACGTAGCGCTCTTAAAGTTGAGGCCATTGACTCCGAATTTCGGTAGTAAATTTTAATAAATGGAAAACCTTACTTACTGAAAAGAAATGTCAAAAGAGCGGGGAAAAATAAGACGTCGTTTGCTGTCACTATCGGTCTGCTTTTGTGCGTTCCTATTGCAAGACCCTATACTTCATAGGCGAACATTAAGGTATACTCTAGTGTTTTCTCACACAAAATGAAATGCACTAAAATAAAGTAAATTAACTATGATAAAATTAAATTTATTTTTCTAGAAAATTTTACAAATAAAGATATATATACACATACATATGTATATACATATATACAATAAATGTAGCGTTGAAACTAAAAAAAAATCCCGTCATGTTCACTGTAGGAGATTTCATATGTGTTTGCCCGCAGAAAAACTCGTCAATAGCCAATCAATCGCAGTTTGATGTTTTATTACAGGGAAATTTGCTAGCAATGAATTTTACCCAAGTTTTTGTGCACTTTTAATTAATTATAAGCCAAATTATAAATTATTATCTACCTTAATTTAGTAGTTATAATGCCGAACCTCTTTTCTGAACAATCAGTTGCAAGGGAGTCATAGGTCATAGATACCCGATCTCGATGACTTTCGTTGTGTACTTTCAGTTAATGATAACCGAAAGGACTGCAAAAGGTGTTTGAGTGCAGGAGTTATAACGCAAACCTCATATCTGAATAATCAATTGATCGAAACTATAAGTTATAGTAATCCAATCTTAATAATTTTCATTACACTCTTTTCATTAATAATACGGGAGATAATTGCCAAATTTCATGTTCTTCGTTCTGCTTTGGCGTGGGAGTTATAATGCAAAACCTCATATCTGAAGAATCACTTCAATAGTATCTATATAACGTCCGCTCTGGTCGGTTTCGACAAATGATTAATATATTATAGAAACACATCGGCCTACCAAGTTTCATTTATGTAGATATTTTTAAAACTGTGGGACTACTTTGCGTTCAAACAAACAGACGGACACACTGACAGAGGGACAGTCGGACATGGCTAAATCGAATCAGCTCGTGGTCCTGATTATTTTAGTATACCTGGTTAAGGGTCGATCTCTTCTTCTTCTTATACTTACAAACATCAGAACAAAGTTATAATACCATTTCATCTTCATGAAAGGTATAATAAAACAGCAAAATATTGTTTCGCAGTTCTTACTGAAGACTTAAACATTGCTTAAGTAAAAGTTGATTTTTGTTATGCACCTTTGGCATAGAATAAATTAAGAAATTGTACTCTTCGAGTTTTGTGACGAAAAAGATTTTCGCGACCGATTCCGGATTCACAAAGAAACCGCCGATCGGTTGTTTTCGAACCTAAATTGCCGATAAAACAAATGGTGAACCTAATTAAGTTTACGGATTTCAGTGGTACATATTGCAAAATCTCTTACGAAAATATCACCAGATGACAGCTCCTACAATCCCACTGATTCTTTTTGAGAGAATTGATAAAAGCACACACATTAGTTAAAGTTTTCTTTGCTAATGGTCCTCCATTAAATAGATCGTTTATCGCCTGCAGCTCACTTCTTTAGTTCTCTTTTCAAATCTAAATGAGTCTCTTTCAGTGGCTTACCATCGCGATGGCTATCTGATGGACATTGCGAATTAAAATCTTCTTCGATACGCTTCCAAATACTTCCACCACTACCCCACATCCTTTTAACCGTTCATGCAACGAGATGAAATAACTGCTCCGTCTCGCTTGCTCCATTGTGCTTTTCAGTTTGAAAGTTTTGTGGCACTTGTCACACACATATGTTTTTCATAATGTAACCATATTTTGTAATAAAACTTGTTAGATTTAAGGCGATGCTTAACTTAACCGGAACATAAGTCTATAGTGATAAGTTTCAGTATTGGTCTTTCTGATTGACAAAATAACTATGCCAGTACGAGTGGTTAACAATCTTTACTTTTCCACAAATAAATTTAGTCATACGAAATAACCAATTTTCGGCAAATTCCTATCAACTTGACAATTATTGAATACATAATTCACGTCACTACATATTAGATGTACACCTAAAAAAAGAAATAAGTAATAATTTGTTGACAAATTCATTTATCACTTGAAAAACAGCCTTCGTTGGAATTTCTCGCACCTACGATCGACGCTAATATAGACGTTTTTACTCGCATGCAAATCAAATTCTCACTTTTTTACTCTAATAGTAATATAAAGAACGCATAATTGCAATACGCTGTTCAGCTATGCATGGAGGAATTTAAAGTAAACCTAATTTAAGAATTTGATAATTAAATATGGAGTATGGAAAATTACTTATTCCAAAAATAAAGACAAATTTGAATTTAATGGTAAAAGGTAAAGTAACGAAGTGGCGAATAAAGCCATATATTTGCAGTTCTGTAAAATATGTAGATTCACAGACCTCAAAAAGGTTCCAAATAAAATCTCTTTTTGATCATCTGTTTTGCCGACAGGGAAAAAAGTGTCCTACTGAGTACGTGACAACGACGTAAATTATTATACTCGTATTCTGGGCCACAGTTAAGGCGCAGTTAATATGATAACTGTCAGGTTGGGGAGTTTTGTCAGTTTATCAGCATAGGGCTGTCACAGGCTTAGAATGCCGTATTTGGCCAACAATCTCCGCGAAATTTTTACCATTTTAGTGGCGAAGTTTCACTATTTCAAAGCGTTGCGCAGAAATGTCAAGGAGGCAGGTTAAGAGTGGCTATTTTTTTCCGGTCCCAGAGATTAGGAGTGCACCCAAGCGAGCTTCTCAAAATACTGCTTGATGATTTGCGAATGGTTTTATTTGCATAAAGTTGGTCAAGTTTTGTACAGTTATTCAAGTTTTCCTTAAACCCATCTTCTAAAAATTACAAAAACAGCATTCAAAATAAATATGTTTATGTATATTATGATTCCGTTGACAAAGTTTCGGAAATATTATTAACTTAAAATGTTTTATTGTCCGTGGCGAGTTTTGGGAAAAATCTATTGTTATGGGAAAACAATTTTTTTTTGGTTAGTTTCAGTTCAATAATTTAATATTGTTCCACAATATTTTAGCTGATGCCCTATAATATAATGAATTTTATAATTCCGATGGGGAAAAAGTGGAGATTTTTTTTTTGTAATTTTAATATATAATACATACATATCCCACGTGAAACATGAAAACATTAAAAGTAATGTGCAAAGGTAAAGGGGTTCACAGTTCAAATTTTCTATCGTTTAATACATACATATTTTACTGACTGAAGGGATCGCGCAGCATTCAGCTATTACCGAAATGTCCAAATTGTCCAAACTCGATACGGGTTGAAGTAACTGACGCAGATCTCAAAAACGCCATTTTCTAGTTGTTTCTCCTGCGTGAAATAGTTGGAAGCAGGTAATTTTAACGTTTAATAATACACCATGAATGGTAAACAATAGAAGAGGAAGAGTGGTTAATAACAAACAATTGAAAGTATATTTATTTAAACACGATCAGTTTGTAAGTTTCCAACAATATATTTTACTACATATTTATTTACAAACATATTTAATTTAATTATTTTTTTCAATTTCAGGCGCCCTTCAGTACCTGACATAGATGATGAGCAGACTTTATATAATATTTTAACAGATAACACATTAAGAATTCGCTTTTGCCGCTTTGACATTGCTCGATTTGAGTCTTAAATTCCTTAAATGTATTAAATAAACAAAATGCAAATTACATAGAAAATTTCAACGTTATTTACTTTGCCTTTCAGCTGTCACAATGTTTTTTTAATGCTTTCATTGGAAAGGGGTAAAATTTTGATCGAAGCCGAACCTAATATTTTCGAAAATAATGAATAATCAGTTAATATTTTTAAATTCCAGATTTATTTATTGATATTAAAAAGGAGCATACAGTAGTTTAAATCACATCAAGTTCAGTTCACCACACAAACGTACATACATATTTTTGTAAAAATAACAATAAAAAACGCATACTTTTAATTCTTGAAATTTAATACTTTTATTTTTTAATACAAAAATAAAATCCTACCCTAAAAATCCACCTTGCAACTTATTCCATATATTAATATAAAACTAGCGTGCAACACGGAATAATTGCCCACGAGATAAACTTGATAGAGGAGCAGACAGATAATTTAAAGCGTTTATTTCAACAGATAAAATGGACTTCAAAAAGTATTCAAAAATTTCGCAATTTCTTGGCAGCAGATGTTCATTGAGAAAAGTATCCAAATCGGAATGAATAATATCTTTCTGTATTATTACTGGAAATTATATCGCTATCTCGTAAATTCGAAAGGCTTATTTGCCTTTTTTCTATAGAGAAAATAAAATTTTTAAATAATTTGTGTACCAATAACTGTTTTTGGCCGAAGTAGAGTAGAGTGTGTAGCGTGTGCGCGCTTCATTCGGTGGGCCCCTGGTTCAAATTCTGGCTGGAGCAAGTAATATCATCAAAAATTATAGAAAAAGTTTTTTCTAATAGCGGTCGCCCCGCGGCAGCCAATGGTAAATTTCCAAGTGTATTTCTGCAATAAAAAAACTTCTCACAAAAAGCGTTCGCCGTTCGGAGTCGGCGTAAAACAGTAGGCCCCTCAATTTGTATTACATCATCAAGACGGACACTATAAATTTTAGAAGCTCGGCCAAAATCGCTTAAGTGGTTATAGCGCCAATTAAATAAAAAAATGATCTGAAGCCAAACCGAGCGTTATTCGGGGAATATGGCCGAAGCCGAATTTCGGTCGTTCTATAATTTGATCTAATGCTGTTTACCTGTTTAATGTGCTGCCCCATATTCAAATTTTATTAAGAGACTATCGAATTTTGTGTGAGCTGAATACTGTTTCAAGAAAATCGAACACAAGAAAATCTCTTGGGTTTTTTTATTTATATACATTATGGTAAATAAATAAGAAACTTATGCTTTGCATTAATACATTTTCGAATGAAAACAATTATATGTACGTATGTGTAAATAGTTATGTAATGAGAAACCTCCAACAGCAATTTATTAAATATTAGTAATTGTTATTAAACCAGTATTAAAATTAATTTTATGTGTATTATAATATTGAAGATTTAACAATTGCCGAATTTTTGACCGTCCCGGGCTCCGGTTATCGATCCATTTCTGAAACTCCTTTATAATATGTAACTGTCAGTTGCAGCATGGGAATTTCAAAAATTTCGCGCAATTACCCTGCGTCGCGTTTTCTAAAACCGCGGGGGCGGATGTCTTCAATTCAAACTCTGCGGATGTTTTAATTGGTTTTCTATCATCTTGCGCGCTCTGTGTTTTGTGAAGGTAAAGCAGTGTTGGCATACGCCTTAAAAGAAATCTCACATCTTTTGTTTACAATTAATTTTGAAAACTCTGAATCATTCTGTGTTAAAAGCACATGTGCTTTTTCATATTTTTATGCCGCTATAGCAAGCGGTCTGATATCAGAATCTATTACTTATAAACACATTTATGTATGTACATACACTATGTGCTCGTATGCAGAGGTACACATATATCTATAATAGGACTGTCATAGGTGCTAGTTTTCCGTTAAATTTTTATATTAAGGGCGTTTCTCTCGGTTTCGTGATGTCACGGTCAAAATATATACTCGTACTTTAAACTATCTGTGAATAGGTTTAAATGTATACCTTGAGATTAGAGTGCATTTCATTGGTTCTTAAAGTCATATACATTCAGCTTATAAAATAAATACAATTTAATTAATTGGCTCGTTCTGAGCATAATTTGGTTTCTAAAATTCTTTAGAAGGTTTTAAATTAAGTTTACTAATATTCAACAAAATCTTTCACAAAATTATAAAATAGATCACATCGTTTTTCTGAGGCAGTCAACAAAGCGAAATTAGATCGAATTAGAATTACACTCAGTAAAAGCATTTCTTGGCGCTAGGAAAAAAGAACTTATTCTTAATTTTTAGGGAAAATGAACTGGCCAGGAGAATTTTGTTGTATTAATGTTAAAGAAAGTCACAGTTCTGATTTACTTTAATAGAAAAAATGAATTTTTCCTCAGTTTGAAGAAATCTTTTACAAGGCTTTATTTCCAAAAAGAAATGAAAGAATTGAATTTTTATTTTACTTATATTTTAGCCAATTTATATTTAATTTTTTTTGTTTGGTATGCAAATCCTTTTTTTTTAAATAAAAATGTATTAGCTTAACTAAGATCATACTGTTATATATTTAGTATTAAACAATTTCAAGTATAAAATTTATTTTTTCATGTCACATGATGACGCCGCATACGCCTGTTTTGGTAAAAAAAGCACTCGCAAAATTCTAAATTATTTAAGGAAATTCAAATTAATGGCACAATGTTTTCAATAAGCACCTGAATTAAAGGGAAAACTTCGCATACTGGGGTAACTTAAGTAGTAAGAAAATTGATTTCTTGTTTTAAGGAGGTACGTTTTTCTGTGTTTAGATTTTTTTTATTAATTTTTATGAAGAAAATATTGCAATCGAAAACATTGCTCCTGAGATTATATTTAATATGCCCAGACGTTATGTTTAGCTCAGATTGTAGTTTTAAATTTTATTTCTAATTTTTCTTAACAACACTGGTCAGAAATATGGAAATATAATTGACTATCGATGGGTCGAACACTTTTGATATACTCGGCCGAGGGCATAGTTTTGCAAAGAAATTTCTCGCCAAGCCCCCCTCATAATGGTGTTCTTTATTTATTTTAAGCAACAGAATGTAAATCACATTATATAATATGTATCTTATCTTAACATATCTGCCATTGGAATAAATAATCTTTTGTAAAATATTTGCGACAAGAAATGTTGAAAAAGTCTTGCGAAACTATTATTTTACCCAGCACCGTATATACCTCGTATATAAAAAGTTTGCATATTTACAAGTACATAAGCCCATATGTTCACCTTTGATATACATATGTATGTATATACTCATGTTACTGTATATGCATGTGAACTTATAGTAATGTATGTAGTACTTACTATACCACCTGACTGGGTGGTCATCACAAAATCCACTTGAGGTAGGTCAATTCACTTTCACTACAAGAAAACATCGCATAACAAAATAGTGTTCGTATTTATATATTCCATATGGCAAACTACTCACTCAAGCTGTCCCAAAACTTACGTACTGTGCTCAACATACTCATACGATTTCCAAGCGCCCACTTTAGAGCGCCTGCGCAACACAACCACCAGAGTGTAGAATTTCTCTCCGACCAATGGTGTGGTGAAAAGCTGCTGCCGACGCTGACACGAGCAACACAAATAAATACTCGTAGACTGCTGGTTGTTGTGTTAACTGCTGCAACAATTGTTACAATTGCTATTGGTGTTGCAATTGCTACCGCCGATTCATTTCTACTCTTACTTACTCTGCTATTGCTGTGGCGGGTAAATTTTTGCATTTGGCCGACATTAGCTGCTTTTCAGCCGCCATGATATGCATGTATGTGTGAGTGTGTGCGACACTTTGTGGTCGCCTTTTATTGAAATTAAATTTTTCGTTCTTATGAATTTGGTAGGTACTAAGATTGTGTGTTGCGCGTTGCGCGGTGCGTGGTGGTGGGTGGTGGTACTTTTAGTGAGTAGTTGCTACTGTAGATATGTAGGCAAATATGTGAATATGTAAATGGGCATGCAGAATGTCACATTTCGAAAGGTTGTGAGTCAGCTGGTTACATTTGCGTGCCATTTGTTTTATTTATTCAGCGTATTTGACTTTCGATGCATTTTATTGCCATCGTTGTAGTTTTTGTTGTTGCCGCTGCTGAAATAAGTAATTTGGGTAATTTCTTGTTAACTTTGCATTATTGCAATAAGTGCATGTAAATAGAAGCTTTGTGTATGTATATAAGTTAGCACGTATGTATGTATGTATCTATATATGTCATACCACTTACGTTGCATAGATTATGGCGCTTGGCCTAGATTTGCACCGCGAAAGCGAAAACAAATGAAATTTTTGAAATATCTCACATCAAACAAAAGCACATATACAATCTATATATGTATGTATGTATGTGTGCACGCACATACATGCAAATTTTTGTGGAAAGCTGTACTACACGTATCATATGCCTATTTAGAGGACAAATATTTTAAAAAGTCATAAGTAAACTTGAATCAAATCCGTATTAGTCATTCATATACATACAAACATAAATGCCTATGTGTGTTTATATTTACATACATGGCAATATGCTCTAATCGCTTCGGATCGCTTGATACGCAATTTAAATACGAAAGCAATTGAATTTTGAAAAGTCTCAATTTATTGTGTCCTTCAAAACTTCACAAACACGCACACACCTCAAACACATATGGCTGTGTATGCGTGTGCGGTTAAATGAATGTAATGCAATCGAGTGGCACGCAACTTTCCTTGACCGCATCACCCTGGCGGCATCTAGAAAATTACCTGCGTAAGTAGTTGAGGCATTAAGAACCATAAAACACAACAATAAAAAGCTAATATGCGGGCTCTACCATCAATACAGCTAACCAACAAATAACCTTCTATTAAAAAACAAAACGCAAATGCACCACAACAACTTTGTGCTCTTTCAGAAGGAAAAAATGCGCATTAAAAAGTAAAAGAGTAAAAGGGATCCTAGACAAAATGTACTACAATTTCCTTTAGGCCTGAATAACAAATGTGTTACAAAGTTGAAAAAAAAAAGTTGAGTGAGTGTTTATTTACTTTTCTGGAAAATTTAACTCTCTCTGTCGTTTGGAAGCCAAAAAATATACTACGGAGGTAGATAATTTTTTTTTTGACAAACTTTAGTCAACGAAATCATAATTGTATGTGGAGATTTCAAAATGCTGTTTTTTGAATATCTGGGCCAAGGCGAATTTATAGAAGGTGATAGCATAAGAGCTGCTGATTTGATTTTTTTTTTTCAGCTACAAGTATTTTGTTTTTGCTTTTGCGTATGAGCTTTCAAAAGCCGTAAAAGCAAAAACAAAATGTATTTAAATTTTGACAACTCTTACGCAGAAACAAAAACAAAATACATAGGAATTTTGTAGTTGTATTTATAACACCACCTTGTATGGATTCGCCTTGATCTGGGTGAAAAAAAACTGACTGACGCCTACCTAAAAGTACGCTGACCCGGTTAAAAAAGAAGACGAAGACTGACGGCATTCTTGTACAATGTTTTATTTTTAAATCAAAAATAAATACATATTTTTAAAACAAATGAATTATATACAATAATAGCAAACTGTAAAATACATTTTCTTACGTCCATTGGGTATATGATAATTTGCACAAATTGCCCCTTCTCGGCTGGGAAGTGGACGTATCCATGAAATCAAATGACATCTTGCGATGTTTCTTTGAAAGCAACAATTTCCTCACAGAAAGCAGTAACAAAAAATTTCGATTGGTGTTTGCTTCTGACAGATATTGGCAGGTAGCTGTGAGGTTTCCTTTGCATCGCACCACGTTGAGGCTTTTTGTTTTTGTTTTGAGCTTCAAGTTAAATTGCACTGTTAAACAAAATATGTGTTGATGTCTCCGTACATATTTGATGAAAGCAAAAGTAAATGAAAGTTTAAGTCTCTCATAACAAAATTGTGAATGGAGTTTTAACCAATAAAATCAGCTTTTTGTTGTGCCAACTAATGTTTATTATTTTAATGATACCCTGTGTACAAATGAGCGCCGTGCCTACCAAATGGGCAGACCAGACGCCCTAGTGTTTTTAAATAAAAAAATAAAAATACAAGTGTATTAGTGGAAAGTTATATCTAATCAAATACAACAACACGGATTTATGGTTGATTGTGAGTTAACCTTACCTTATGTTGCGATGTAGCAGCTGGTATCCCGTGAAGAAGTGATTTTAAGAAAAATTCTACAGTTGTCGTGAACCGCAATTAGGCGAGAAAAAAGAAAAGAAAAACTTGACTAAGGGAGTTATCCGGCGGGAAAATACGGTGCATACGGAATAATTTGCGGTCGCATGTGTATTTGCAGGTGTGTATTTTTAAGCGCGATATATTAGAAAAATATTTAGGCTACTGCCCTAAATACCCTGTACACAGTAAAATGTGATTAAAATTCGACCAAATATTTTTGTTTTCCGGAAGTATTCTGGTTACTTATACTTCCTTTTCTACATTCAAAGACTTCATTATACCCAAACCCAAGTACACCAAAATTAGCAGGGCCATTGGCTGATTCGATTTTGCCATATCCACCTGTCTATCCGTCTGCCCTTTGAACGCAAACTAGTCTCACAGTTTTAGTTATATTTGACTGAAACTTGATGGACAACTGTATTTCTATAATGTAAAGGGTGGTTAAATTTTAAGGCGATGTTGAATGTTAACCACACCTAAACGTCTAGTTTTTTTCTGCATTTCATTTGACATTTCTCAATTTCAGACTAACTTAATTTGAACACGGAAAGATACACAATCGAGCAACGTGTTAAAGTTATTCAAGAAATGGCAACATTGGATGATCAATTTTCGAAGAAAATCATCTTCAGTGATAAGGCACATTTGCACCTCAGTTTATTCGTCAATAAGCAGAATTGCCGCATTTGGGCGAATGATAATCCAAGAGTGATTGTCGAAAAACCAATGCACCCACAAAGAGTGACTGTTTGGTGCGGTTTATGGGCTGGCGGCATCATCGGGCCAGGCAGTTACTGTGAATGGTGTTCGCTATCGTGAGATGATAGCGAACTTTTTATGTCCCGAATTGGAATATATGGATGTGATCGATATGTGGTTCCAACAAAATGGTGCCACTTGCCACACAGCCAACGAAACAATGGCTCTTTTGCGCGACAAATTCAATGGCCGTGTTATCTCACGTGGTGGCGATGTCAATTGGCCACCAAGATCATGTGATTTGACACCGTTGGACTACTTTCTTTGGGGTTATTTTAAAGAAAAGGTGTCCGTCGATAAGCCAGCAACAATTCAAGAGCTAAAGGATGAGATAATTCGGCACATTAATGGCATACAACCTCAATTATGCCTCAGCGTCATCGAAAATTTGGACCATCGGATGGAGGTGTGCCGCCGAGTTCGCGGCACACATTTGGCCGATATTTTGCTCCATACATAATTAAACCACACCATATTATCTTAATAAAAAGAAATTACAATAATTTCCAAAATAATTTGTGTTTTATTCAAAATCAACATCGGTCCTTAACCATTTAACCACCCTTTATTAATCATTTGCCGGAATCGATCAAATCGAACCTAATTTAGCTCTCATTCAAATGATTGTTCAGATATGAGGTTTTCCATCATAACTCCTACACCAAAGCAGCTAGAAACACGAAATTAGGCACTCCTCTCAGTTATTATAATAATCATCATGATCGGGTTACTATAACTTATAGCCACATAACCATAGGGTCGTGCACATATTACGTAACGTTATTTTTGATAATTTTAGAACCAGTGTTAATTGATATATGTTATATATTAGGCAAAGGGAAATCACATGTCACACTTCGTCACAAATCGCCCACCCCCGTCTCTAGCGCATAACGTTACATGTGCACGGCCCCATATAACTTATTGTTCAGATATGGAGTTTTACTTAAAATCTCTTATATTTAAATAGCTAAAAGCAAGGCGAATTTACATAAGGTGGTGTTATAAATACAACCAAGTCGAATTCATACAAGGTGATAGCATCCTATGAGCTGAATGCTTGTTCTTCTCTCTGAATTCGCTAGGTTGTTTTGTTTACACAAACAAAATACATAAGCAAACTGGGCGAATTCAGTTTTTGACATTTCACACGCAAAATACACTAACAAAATACATGAGCAATAGTAGGCGAATTCAGTTTTTGACATTTCTCACGCAAAATTAAACAAACAAAATACACAGCGGATTCGACTTGTTTATCTTGCTATCACCTACAACTAAAAAATTCCTATGTATTTTGCTTCTGCGTAAGACTTGTCAAAATTTGCATACATTTTGTTTTTGCTTTTACGGCTTTTGAAAGCTCATACGCAAAAGCAAAAACAAAATACATGTAGTTGAATAAAAAAAATCAAATCGGCTGCTATAGTAACTACACCTTGTATGAATTTGCATTGGCTAAAAGAGTGAAATTGTGTGGGCTATTTAAGCATCACTTATACAAGGTATATTTAGCAAATTATCAAGAAAAAACTTATAGCCTTCCTAGGAATGCGATTGAGCTAACTCGAACTACATTTATTGCTAGAGCACTTTCCTACCTCAAAACCACAAATTGATTAGTAATTGGTAAGTTTTTCTGCAGACAGTTTAATGGTATAATTATTTAGGGAAAATTACTTAAGGAAATTTATTATCGCTAATTAGGACGGTAGGAAAGAATTCGTCGTTTGGTTTGAAGGTGGAGGCAGGGTTAATAGCCGAATAGCCGGAAGTATGCGAAGTATACGCTACAAAAGTAGACCGATAGTGACAGCAAACGACGCCATATTTTTTCCCGCTCTTTTGACATTTCTTTTTAGTAAGGTTTGCCATTTCATCATGGAAAGATATACGATCCAACAGTCGAAATTATTAAAATTTACTACCGAAATTCGGGGTCAATGGCCTCAACTTTAAGAGCGCTACGTCCAATTTATGGTCATCATCATTTCTGGCTGATTGGCTTCGTCAATAAGCAAAATATGCGTTATTGGACAGGCAGCAATTCACACGTAGTCTATGAGTCAACATTGCATCCCGAAAAAATTATGGTTTGGTGCGGTTTATGGGCCGGCGGCGTCATAGGGCCGTACTTCTTCCGTGATGATAAGACCGGCACGTTACTGTGAATGGGAATCGTTACCGCTCAATGATAACCGAATTGGATGATATGGACTTAGACAATATGTGGTTCCAACAGGACAGCGCCACAAGCCACGCAGCGAATGTCACAATCGATTTATTGAAAACCAGGTTTGGTGAACGTGTTATCTCACAAAATGGCCCAGTCAATTGGCCGCCTCGGTCGTGCGATTTGACGCCGTTAGACTATTTCCTGTGGTTCTACGTCAAGTCTATGGTCTATGCCAATAAGCCAGCGACGATTGATGAACTTCGCACGAATATCGAACGTGAAATTGCAGCAGTATCGGCCGATTTATGCTTGAAAACCGTCGAAAATTGGGTTCAGCGTCTGGACTTCTGCAAGCGTGCCCGTGGGGCCCATGCAAAAGAAATCGAGTTCCATACATAATGGCATCGAATGTTCTTTCACTGGAATAAAGAATTTAATTCATATCCCAAACCGGTTTTGTTTTATTTAAAAAAAACTTTTGTAGCGTTCCTATTGCAAGACCCGATATTATCTTTTTTTTTGACAAATAAATTCTTTACAAACCTACACATTTTGGTAGAAAAACACATTGCTCAGTTGAACGAAACCCTCAACCAGTTTTAGTTGAATAAATATCTTCTGACTTCTATTAATTTTATTTTATATAAATTATAATTTCCGTTAAAGGTTATAAGGCATTTTGCTTACTCGATTATTGGTATAAAAAATAAAAAGATTTAAATACAATAAAAGAAGTCAATGTGCAAAAACATGTATGTCGTAATTGTCGTATTCGCTCCATTTCATTTATCTCATCCTCGTTGCATGGAGTGTTAGCAGTGATCTGCAATACGAAAGCCATTTGTCTTACCTGACCCGGCTCAACTTTACATTCGGGCAAAAACGATGACAATTGTTTTAAATAAAGAACATCAACTTTTTTGTTAAATACAGCGCCTCAACACACTGACCACGTGGTGATTTTTTATAACACAATATTTAAAATATTTTTAGTGACAGATTTTTTGTTATTTTTATAAACATGTAGTTTGTTCCTTAGCTCAGAGCGTATAAATAAAAATTACTAAAAAAGTGTGTACAAAATTTATTAAATGCAACATATTTTCAACCAAATTGCAAACTTTTTAAACACAATTTTTAGAAACAACTTGGATATGTAGTTGTGTTGCTCATTAAATTTTGGCATAATAATATGTAAGCCTAAACTAAATAAATGTTCCATTTGATTTTTTAAATTTATGCACATCTTGCTATATATTGAATGGATTTTATATAAATTCGCATTGATTATTAATATTTGTTTAGTTATTTGAATTTTTCACTTCGTTATAGAATTGAGGTTCCGCTTTACAAATTTTGTATAAGGCTTCAAATTTTGATTTATATGCTTTTTGTGATAGAATGAACTATATTTTTTAAAAAAAAGTTAACGAAATAATGTGTTAAATAATATTGGGGAAAAAAATCACCAGGTGGTTGAAGTTACTGTATGCCAAATGCATCAAAGGGTAATTATTCAAAAATGTGTATTAGTGCCAATTTTTTAAAATCCGTGCTCTAATTTTGCTTCGAATTGATTTAGAATTTGACACATCATGTATTCAGCGATCATGAGTTCACCATAATTTTTTTCGAAATTTTAAAATGAGCGAAATGGGAACGTTATTCCTCTCGCGTGTAAAGCTCTGGAACACTTCAAATGCGATCTGCATAGAAGTCAGTCTGTAGCAGGACAATCGAACCTACTGTTTATAGAAACCGATGATGAGATCGATTAACGTCACGGCTAAGGTAAATAACGTATATCAATAAATATTATGTACTCTTAAACATAATAACATTTGGACCATTGCTGGCTGTAATGATGACGGATAAGTTGAGAAATTTTTGCATAATATTTTTTTTTTGCTTTGTAGCTTCATGCGGACATATTTCACGTAATAGAAACTTATCTAAATTTTTACTTTACTTTAGTGAGGGGAAACTTGTATTGCACAGTTTTAAATTTTGTTCAACATAATTTCATGAGATATTCAAAGTGCGAATATTTATATGCATGTGTGTTTCTATATTTTTCTACCAGCTTAAAAGAAACTCCACTTAAAAGAAATACCTTGTATGCGCACCTAAATGTACGGCGAATACTTGACAAAGTAGGTAGTACAAATGTTACTCTAAAGAAAAATGCTAAAGTTCGAACAACAAATTTTACGAAACACAAAGAAAACATGTGCTAAACTTGCATTTCCGTTTGGTACGTGTACACATCCGGTTAACAGAGAACCCATATCTTATGCAGCAACAAAAAAATATATGCACATATATGTATATATATATATATACATATATATATATATATATATACTTATATATACGAAAACAAAAACACGCGCAAGCAAAAATATGTACCACTTACTGTGGTTCTGAATATATGTAGTTGAAGCTGCATTAGTCCATTGGTTGCGATAGTTCTAACAGGAAGTGTTTGTGGACACTGGTGTACTGGTGGCGTTACATATGCACATACGAAAGGATATAAAAGAAGATTCAGAAGAAAATTGTAGGGCTGGCCAAATGGACAGCCATGCTCCTAACCAACTGCATTGTGCAAATATTTAGAAAACTTTTGTAGTAGCTCCCCTTCAATTTGCCTGCATGTAGTCTTTCATTTCACTACTATTTGCTTTTCCGCTGCTCATACTTGCCCAGTTCTTTGTGCAAGAGTACTACTTATGTATATATACTAATACATATAAACACAGTTGCTATTTTTCAAGGGCTATACGAAAACAAAGAGGTTCTCTTTGCGATTGAAAGTTTATTTTAAACAGTAGATAGGAAACGTTTTTTTAATCAAATTCCCTGTATATTTTCGACATTTCCGAATACTCCTATGCGCTTTTATAACATAATTTTTCATTCAAATTACATTTAAAAGATTGGGTTTCAATCCTTTTTGTGCAAAGCAAGTAAGAAGGCGCCTATGAAGCCTACCAACTCTGGAAACAATGGTACATGTGCATATTAATTTAGAAATAGCGAAGTGGGTTTGTAAAACCTCAGTCACAGAAAGTCTAATAGTTTAATATTTTTGTTAAGGGTCTAAATTATTTAGAACAAACATCAATTATAAAATGCGGCTCCCTTTTGAGCTCAGCTTCAGTATCAAAAATACATTGATTTCTTGTAAAGGGGTATTTGAAGAAGATGTCAAATTTTTAGTCAGGGCGATGTAAGAAGTCACACTGGGGATGAAGCAATTGCTTTATTTCGTGGAAAATTTTCTAAATGTGTATTTTCTAGAAATAGAGTAGACAAGCGTAGACATTTGGCATATTGTTTTTCACTATTTACTTCAAATGTTTGTACATAACATTAAAGAAAACAAGTATGAAAAACAAGTAAAACAAGTAAGCAATAAAACCAGTTAACAAAATACTATTAATTTTCAAAACCTAAACGACTTTTATTTATTTAAATAAAAACAAAAGCACATAGGCTTTTTGCATTACCTCATGTCATCCAAGTACGAGTATAGCCAAATCCACGAAGGTAGAGACATTTTTAAGGATCAAAATCAATTTTTTTTTCTGG
This sequence comes from Anomoia purmunda, assembly GCA_951828415.1. Classification (NCBI taxonomy): domain Eukaryota; kingdom Metazoa; phylum Arthropoda; class Insecta; order Diptera; family Tephritidae; genus Anomoia; species Anomoia purmunda. The sequence goes on from OX639996.1 coordinate 41,552,625, forward strand.
GCATTGGATCAAACCATTTTTTTCTGTAAGAGATCGCATCATAAGTAAATAAGTTTTTTCACAGTTTTCGAAGATGCGAACTCCAATATCTCGATTTCGTAATTTCGGAACTTTTTTTTTTACTTATACTGTATGGTAGTATGATTTTAACGTGCCTATTTTCCAAAATTTAGATTTTAGTGTAATTCTCTCGCTAATTAAAATATTCGTCACAAATTTTAAATAATAAAATAATGAACATTTTATTTTTTTCAAATAACCATGGGCTAAGTTTTTTCCCGAATTTTTCTTACTGAGTTAAAATGCAAACTTTGCATCAAATTCAGTAGAATTTCATAAAATAGTTTCGGTGCCACGGCCATTTTCCAGAAAAAATTTAACCAACGTACGACTTCCTCAAACCAATTGTATACGTCGAATTTGAGCAATTTACCATGCCAAAACCAATCGGTATGTCCACTAAGTTATAATCCATGGGCTCTCGTGCGTTCTATTATAAAATCCCTACATTTTTTTTCCACTGTTACATGTTTGAATATCTTTCCGAATAATTGCAAATTAAATTACAGTACCATCCAAATTAATTCACCTAAACAGGCCTTCTCCTTGATGTTCACTCTTCCTTTTCCAACTATCCTCTTTTTATCGGAAATCCAGATTAGAGAAATATTAATTTACTTACCTACATTTTAATTTCAAGACATTCAATTACTCAAAGTAAAAAAATTGTATTATTGTTTATGTTATTCGTCATAAGAAGTCTTGCGAGGCTCGCAGTAACAAAGAATTTCCGTATGTGACCCTAAATTTGTACCTACGTATTGTTTGTGTACCATAAAAAAGGTAGACTAACGGCTTTGTTCCGAGCTATCGGCTATGGGGGTCGCCTCAATCTAACACAAAGTTTCTTGAAATGTAACTATATCCGAAGGACCATAGTCCATCCTAGTTTAATGGCTATGGCGAGTTTCCTTGTCCCCTTCTCTTTATTTTAAATATAAATCCTATCAGAAAGTGCGTATTACGAGTAAAATCGTCTTTTAAACACAAATTTTATATTTAGTAACATGTGTAGTTCTTTGCAATTGCTCTCATTTCCTCACGAAATTCACTAATAGTTCTCATCCAACATTCATCACCGTTTATTAAAATTTCTAGCTTTTTTCCTTATGTAAAGTTCTACGCACCTACTATGTACCTACTTCAAATAAGATCTGTGGCTATGCTTTTAAGGCTTTGGGAATTTTCCAATCCATTTTTCAAGTGCCAGACGTTCTGCTAGAATCCCATACAAGGTTTTGGGAGTCGGTTACATTTTTCGATTAAAAAGGGTTTTCTATATCTTTACCGCATGCTTATTAAATTTTACGGGCATTTTTTTTATTATTTCTTTTTCTCTTCTTTGTACCAAGGTAAATTGAGGAGGGGTGACAACGCACTCTACAAAACTCACTTTATCAGATAAAAGAATAACAAAATAGTCAAACAGCGGTGAAAGACAAATAGCAGCAGAAGCAAAAAACAAAAATAAGACCTAATATTTAAACATTCCTAAAGTTATCTATCTGTAGTAGTCGAACTTACTAGTTCCAAACTAGTTTATGCCAGTTTCCTTTGCAGCTTCCCTATTCGTTTTCGTAATTTTTTTTTCTGTAAGCAAATGGCATCTAACGAAATATTAGCTATGTAGCAGTTGGTGCATCAGCATTATGCCAGTAAAGGAGGAGGAGCCTATGTATTGACATCAAATCATTTAAGAATCAGTTCGAAATTCGAAGTGAAACTATTTATTACGAGCCAATCCCGCGGTAAAAGTCGTTAGAATACCAACCACAGGAGATCGAGGTTTAGACATGAAAAAATGAGTTTCTTTAATCAAAGTAATAGTTTGATCAAAAATTGGATTATTTAATAAATCACAAAGTAAGCAAGGGAACATGTATTTTTTTTTTCTAAATGCGACTAGTTTTATATCCAATCGCCAAGGTATTATAATTCCGTTCAGCTAGCGGTTGGTTGTAACAGCGTAAAATAACCGATATAGATATAAAGATATATGTATTTACCAATATATTCAGAATGAAAAGAGACACCGATTAAACCATGTCATCGGATGATTCAGAACATGGTACACATATCGCTAGATTGTTATTGAAAATAAGCACAGTCGAATTTTAACCAGGCCCACATAACGGTGTTTTGTGAAAATAAAAAGAATACGATATTTCATAACATTAGAAGCTAATTTGATGTACAAGCATAAGTATAACTATTATAAATCGTAAGAAAATTATATAGAAAAGTAGACAAAGTTCGATATTTCCGTAACTATCCAAGTTCAATCCATAAAATTTGAGATAAGCAAATTGGTTTGTTCTCCGAAACTTGGAGGACACCTTACATTTGAAGTGAGTAAGAAAAGTCTAAAAAATTGTACAAATCGGATAAGTTCACGTTTTATATAACAGTAAAAGACAAAGAAATAAAAAATGAGATATAAAAGATAACTTCCTCTAAATTTGACGAACAGAATGGGGTTAGAAAAAGGAATACGTTTGTTAATTCTTTTTTTGTATTGAAACGGGCGTGATCTGCCCATTTTAGAGCAATAAATTATATCTCTGAACTAAGTTTATCAAACTCTTCCAAATTGTCTATACACTTTGCATTTCAACTCACTTACACAAATTTGAAAATTAATGAAGATGTGGGCGTAGTTTAACGGTAACCAAAATATTCGAGATTTCATTACACCATTTAGATAATTCGTTTAAATTAGGTGCGAAGAATTTGGTTAGTGAGAGAAATACCAACGTGAAAATGAAAACTTTGCACAGTGGGTTCGGTAAATCGTACTAATTTCTTTTTGGTTTTATTTAAATGAATACACGTCGATTAAATTTTCAAAATCATCCTCTATAGTTGTTTTCTTATCTAGCTCATTCAATTTTTGAACGATATTTAACCTTTTTTCCTTCGAATGGTTTTACAATGAAGTGGCCAAATATTTATATTTATAAATAAAGGGCGTCTCGTAATTAGTATATAACAATTATACAGGTGGTAGGCCGAATTATTATTGATCTTATTAACAGCTATTGCATTTAGTAAAACACCCGCTGTTTTTTGGGTTCTCAGACTTTCCAAAAAAATTGCTATATTACTTCCTAGCCAAATGACGTTTTCGTACTCCTTTTTTGAATGGAAATATTCTTCAATACAGGTTCTTAAGCATTCCCCCTCAGAAAACTGAGTTGCCTCAAAATGAACAAACAAACTCTATAAATTGATTGATAATCATATCGTCATAGAACTTTGCGTAATAGTTCTGAAAAAAATTTTCATTGCTTTTGGATACTACACTAAAAACTGCTCCTTTGAACGACTTGAGAACGGTATAACACAATAGAAATATTTGGCGAAAAAACGTCATAATGCCATGTTTTATCAACATCTTTTTTAAAGAATTTAGATTAGATTTGTTATGCATATCATCATATCTCGTTTGTCTAATATATGTATGTTTATAAATATGTAGACAAATAAATATATAGAACTAAAGTTAAGATATTTATTCTGATAATAATAGATTTTATCAACTGTACCTAAACACATAATACGATGTATTTGGACTACATTAATAATTGAAAAAATTTAACTTAACTACGCTGAAAAAGCTACCAATTCCAACTCGCGAATAAAACACGCAGGTGCGAATTTGGATGAAAACTGACGCTCTGGAGGTTAATAATTCGTGTTGGTGTGAAGGGGGCTTTTGAGCTTGCACTTAGATTTAACCACTGACTTGGTGTCTCGTTTTTCCAAAAATGTGGCAGAGATAGAGATCTGCAGCTGCGGCAGGAATCGTACGAGGGGAAACTGATCCTGGGAAGGCATAACTGGATTTGACAGTGTTCTGTCACGATAATGAGCACTAAACTATTGAAAGATCCGTCTATATTTCGTTTTACCAAGAATTTGAAACATCGATCAGGAGGATTCCTTGTACCAATGTGACCTTAGACGATGCCTGTGTTGTGGGTCAAGTTTATCAGGGGTAAGCTCCCTCCCGAGCCAACTCATCTGCGGCGAAATTTTGAGTAGTGTATTTGCGCAGATATAAAAAACATTCCAAGAATTATGTTCAAAATTTCAACTCATTCGTTTATATTTTATAAAATTATATTTGTAGTAAAATTTACTACATTTTTGGGCATTATTTTGATTATTTTTGTTGATCGTGAGTACAACATTAATGGTTACTAAATTCAAGTTTGCAAATAAACTTGTGAGTACAGCGGCGGATACGGCAAAGAGACACGAATTTCGATACGAGACGATACCATATCGATACTTTTGCTTTTCAATACCGATATTTTTTACTGCTTTTAAGATAATACTTTTTCTTAAATTGTGTACTCGAAGCCGATTGTTGTATCAATTTTGCCAAGTCTGCATTGAGGCCACGCTGTAAGCTAATCTCTTTCCTAAATTCTGAGCTGTCAACTTTAATCAGACATAAAAAACGATATTTCTCAAAACTTTGGCATCACAACCAACGACCTAACTGGTATTAATGCAGACAGTTTCTACAGGGAAAGCAGATAACTTTTTATATGAATTAGTGCTGTTTTTTTTATTTTTAGTTCATTATTGATATTTAAATTGTCGATTCCCGATTATTTCAGAGCTATACTTCGAATGAGGCCCAATATAGTGTCCCTAATTGGACAATTATTACGGAAATGCTGGTGAGAAATAATTTTATTTGCACTTTCTATATCGGATATATGTACATAAAATAATTACGATTTTAGAAATGGTTTTCCAAAAATTCCTTTTGAAAACTGTGAATTCTCATTTTTACGAAAAAATCGAATTCTAATGAATTACAATTTCGATTGGCAACTGATAACAATAAAACCAAGCACGAGAACGGTGATGTGTGATACATTTACATATATATATTTTTGTTTGTGAGGACACCATTTAAGAAACAAATCGATGTGTTAAAATCATAGTGTAATGATATAAAGTGTCCTAGAAAGCAATGACATTCGTTTTCTGTACGCAGGCTTGGCAGATTCTACTTAGTGAATATTTTTTTGAAAAATAGAATTATAAATATATAGAAAAGAAAAAACAAATACCGGAAAACAAATATTTTTTGCTCAAAAGCACACATAACAATAATTTTTAGGGTGTGCGTGTTGCGGCGAAAAGTTTTCGCAAAGGTTTTATATATTACACAAATGGTAAAAAATTTGAACATCTAGACCACTAAAGGATTGAAAACCGCTTGCTCCGCTTGTAGCTGCACTGATAAGTGAGCAGACGGTGCACACTTTAGTGGAACCTTAAGCCGAGTGAGTCGGAGTGGCCTCGCAAAAGTTCCCTCTCTTTCATCCTTAACGCTTAACGCTCCATACAATCCTTAAGGCTCACTACAAGAATGATAGAATACGTGATTGCGCCTTTCGCGAACCGCTAGTTCTCTCTTTGTCGATTTGGCAGCATCTATCCATTCGCTGAAGAAATAAAAGTGTTTTTTCAATGCCCAGTGCGAACTTTTGCATGCCCTGCTCTACTTTTTAAGATTTTAGCTCTCTCATTATCTAGCTTTTATTAGGTCACTTTCGCTAGCTCTCGGCGCGGACTCCATACGTTTGTTGGTTACTGTATATCTTACATGGATTGCTCACGATGCCCACAATGGACGATCAGGGACGTAAAAGTCGGCATTGAGTATAGTCACTGTAACTGTAACACACCCCCTTTCGAATTCTTAGTAGTCCTCTACATACGGTGAGTATTTTGATGAAATACTTTTCATGGTTTATAACTTTAAATAGTAAAAGGAACAAGAAGCACATTAGAAAAGCTTACTTTTCGAAGCCATCACAATAAATCAGCTTTTGCATTCTATGCACTCTTGTTTCTAACAATGGCAGTCAGCTCTACCTAACCAAACCAAACATAACACAACTTGACACATATATTGAATGTGCATGTTTTCAAAGCTTGTATGTTCGATAACATTTTCTTAAGTACTCAACGCTCACGAATTCTTATAAAAAACGCAACATATTCGTTTAAACTTTCTCTTATCGTACGCATTAGAGGAGTTGGAAAACCCGACTGAATTCACTCGCTTGCCAACCGATGTGTTTTTGGTGGCGCGGCAATCGTTTTCCACGTAACAGAGTTCAAAAATATACACATATATACACACATGTATGTTTTGTATGTATGTATGTAAATAAGTTTGCACTCTTGCTTGCTTGTTTACTTTTTAATCTACAAACCAAACAATACCTACCATTCGTGTACGTTATTTCCTCATGTTTCTCACTTTTTGTTTACTTTACTTGCGTACTTTGCCGACACTTTATTGTACTTAATTTAAGTTTAGCTGCAATGAAACTTTTAATCAGCTGCATTTCTTTGACCAAAAAAAATAACAAAAAAATTACATACAACAGTGCTCTGCTTTGGCTTGCCATTTATGCATTTTAGCATACCTTGTCTACCTTTCCCTCCAGTCGCCTTAATTTGCGGAGAGAAACAAAGGGATTTCACATAAATATTTATTAGCATTATTCATCTTTTTTTTTTTAAAGAACTTTTTGATTTTTACGGCAGTAGTTGTAATCCCTTGGTTTTGTTTTTGAACTGGAGAAATTGGAAATATATTAGTTGGCCGGAAAAATTCTTGTATGCAAACGAAATCAATGTTTATGTAATTTTTTGTGCTTTGGTGCAAAGTGTATTGTTTAGTTTCTGTGGTACTATTAGAGGGGGGGGCAAATAAAGATTGAATGAGCCTTTTTCTCTGCAGTCGGCGAAATGCAGTATTATATGAATGTCTTGCTGAAATTCTGGTAAGATAAAGTAGAAGCTAGCTTACTACTTTGGTACCAACAATTTTAATTTTTTTGGCTTCGATTATCTCACAACTTTTTATCGAATTTAGTAATTTTCGGTCCGTCGACTCGAAGTTATGCTTAAAACACAATACCGGCGAACGGCGAATTTTTCATTGCGAACATACGCTATCAAAAATAGAACACACTAACACATATGATATATTTCTATTGCCTTCCCAGGCGGCAGTGTCAAAATCCAATCCATTGTGGTGATATTTTAATGTACCTACTCGAAATATTTAAATTTCTGCACAAAATATTATTCTCAATTTTTCTAATTAAAAATCAAAGTTTGAATTGCGACTTGTCATAATCAGCTGTGTTCGTTGTCGCCGTAGTTGTGTTTTACTGGGCGAAATTTTTGGGCGAACCTTGCTGACTGCGTCGCGCTGCGGAGCGAAAATTCGCCGTTCGTCTGTATTGTGTTTCAAGTATTATGTTGACGTACGATCGGGCGATAGTGTATAACTTAAATTCGCTACGAAATTATTGTCTTACGGGTAGATTTTACAGCTACGTACTCATCAAAATTATATCTTTAGTGCGGCTCCTTGTATTCATAGTAAATTAGTGCTGTTATTACACATACATTATACATTCATATGTATATACATATGTATTTCCAATTCTCTGTTAGTTTATTATAGCAAATTTACTGGGATAAAACAAAACTCTAACTTTGAAAAGCAATTAGCCGTTCATCATCTGCGGTATTCATCGTCTCAAAGGCGGCAAGGTCCAAAAAGCAGACTAAATGGAAAATGATTATAACTTTGTGTCTCTTGGATAAAATGTGCACTGAAATTATAAAAATTTAATAAAAGAATAACGAATATTTTTCATCGAAAAAATAAAAATCCCAAAATATCGATTAAATTTGATCGCAAAAATAAAAATTTAAATGTAACAATCAACCTTGATCGAATAATAAAAATCACAAAAGATCGATGAGATATGCTCGAAAAAATAACAACGACAATGCAATGATTTAAAACAAAAAATTTAAACATAATATATCTTTTATTCAAAAATTATTATATGCCAATATAACACAGTATGCACTTTCTGAATTACTTAGGTGTTGTCATCCGCAAATAAAACGCGGCTTAGCGTTTAAACTTTAACTCTTTGTTTATTTAAATTTGTTTGGTATTTAATAGATGATAACCGTGTGACCTTTACAAATCTAGATGTGTACGCTGGTTCGTACAAAATTAATGATATTGGTATTCTAACGTATCTGCTATGCCACCGACAACGATTTCACTTCCTCGACGATTAGTTTGGCATCGAAGACAAGTATGAGACAGAGTTAAGGACACATTTTTTAACTGTCAATGTTATTTACATAATAGTACCATACAATTTTCGAATGATGAAACTCGCATTGCTCAAAGTCTCCATAATAATATTGAGCCTTTAGGCTTGCCATGTTCTTTTCGCACGCGATAGCTTCTATCTCATATGCAACAGTGGAATTTTCAAGAAAGCAAATATTATATTTTGTCTAACGCGAAGTAATTTCAGTCGTACAGAGTAGCTCGGCTTTAAAGTATACATCCTGTGCGAAATTTGCCGAATTAATAGGAGATTTTCATGAAAAAAATTGTATTGCATGATTACACATACACGCGTTGTATCTATGCTTCGAACTTTTTAATCGCAATTCCCGCCAAACACATGCTGTGTACTTTCAGCTCTCAGGTTCCTCGTTACGGCGCTCAACTTAATATAACATTTGATCGGGGATCACAATTTATATCAAACTTGTTCACTAAGTTAAGAAAATTATTAGGACCAATTTTTTAAGGACAAAATGGACATAGCTTTACATTTACAACATGAAATAATTCAATTCACTAGTTTGAGATCATACCATGGATTTTACTTGCACGCTAGAGCAAAAGTTGTGCATTAAACTGAAGAGTATTTTTTCGTTCCAAAAATCGAAATACTTGTGAATATGTTTTTATTAAAGTCATTTACAAGTCGAATCTGCAGTCACACTTTAAAGTTATTCCCAAACATGATAAGTTACTCAGAATCCAATATGTACATTCAATTAAAACAGTTTGAATACATTTACTCAAGACTGCAAATACAATCCACAATTTAACACAAAATACTAGTTCATCAACTATTTCAAAGAAACCAAAAGAAAAATGTACTTTTGAAGTTAATAAAATATTTTAATTTGCGTTTCACAGGAGGAGGTTTAAATGTTTTGTACTCATATTTTTGTTAGACTAGTTTTTGATTTCATTGTAAGTTCATTGTTCACAGTACAACGTAAAAACCTTGAACAGAAAAATCAATATCAACTACGACCACTTCTAAATTAGAAAAACAACTAATTTCACTTATTTCCATGAAACTTTTTCATAAACGTTTTTAACGCTTTAGGCAATAAAAATTAACAAACAAAAAAAAAAAATATTAAAACAGTTAGAGTTCTAAAATTTAATACCTCACCATGTTTACATACTTCCAAATGTGTTTGGCCATAAAACATATGTTTCGGCAACATACATTTCTGACGACTTCCACACGCCGTGCACATCGTGTTCGTTTTCGGATGGCTTTGCAACTCTGTGCCAATTGCTGAATTTAGCGCGCATCGCCGCAACACCGCGCAACCAGTGGCTAAATAAATAATGACCGTGCAAACAGCTTTTGATGCCCAGTTTGTGGAGATCTAAACATAAATACACACAAAGGGCAGCAGTCAAATATATGGCAACAAATATATGTACATACCTACATATTTAGTATCTATGAGTAAAAGTGAACAAACGAATGAATAAATATACAAATATATAAATAATATAAAACTAAAACGTAAAAACGAAACACTAAACATAACACAAAAACTTCTATATTTTTTTGCAGTAAAAACTTTTTAACAAAATAATAAATTATAATATAGTAACAGTAACAGCAGCAACATCCGTCAGCGTTGGTGGTAACACTTATCCGTTTCCATGCAACATTGGGAAGCAGACAGGACGAATGAAATTTTTACTTACGTACGTACATACGTATGCAAACTTTTGTAGTTAGAACCGTGTTGGAAATAGAATTATTTTAAAAGCAGTTTAAAAAGTACTTTTTTACCAACTACAAGTGGTTGCAATTTCTTCTTTTTTTTTTCTTTTATGCAACTAACTTTATTAATATGCCGAAATCCCAAGAGTAATTTTAAATATCTTTAACAGAATGAATGTTAAAATTAGTTTTTTCCAGCTGTAGTAAAATTTTTGTAAACCCAACTATTTCCCTTTTTTTCAAACTGTTTAAAAACTAGTCTAATTGCCAACTACTTTCAAACCTGTCTGTTTCGAATTATTTAAAAATTATTTAAAAATATGTGGAGTCTACATTCTTTACTACTACAACTACACAATTTTCCTTTTTCGTTTAAACAAATAAATAATTTCATTTAAATACAGAATATACAATAAAAGTAAATTACAACATTATTTCGAGCACCAATTAGCGAAAGGATGTGAGTGCCAATTCCTTATTTAATTACACTGCTTTACAGGAACAAAATTCCAAAAAAAAAAATAAGATAGTTTAATACCTTCTGAGCTCAAACACAAAGTTTTTAAATTTTTGGTATGGTGTTTTTTCATGAAAAATTTTGTATTGCTAAGTCGATCATTGCGTATCTTTTTCGAAAGACAATCAATGCGCCTTTCTCGTCACAAAACTTGTAGGGATTGGTTAAAAGCATGCTGAGTTTTAGCTGGTAAAAATTATTTGTTTTTTTTTACATTTTGGGTTTAAATTTGTTTTTCAGAATTTTTGCGATTCTTTCAATTTATTGTTTTATGTTATAAAAAATAAATAAATTCAAAAAAATCGAAGAATTCTAAAAAGCAATACATTTAAAATAAATATTCAATATAAACCATTCATATGTATGTAGCTAGTATTTATTCACGAAATAATAATTAATAAAATAAATAACAATTTCATAAAGATATATGTACATATGACTTATTGAGAATATATGATACCATAGAAAAACTATAATAAAACATGCACAAATATATTTATATACTTGGTGCAAGTTAACATAATTAATTTAACATGCCTTTGTTTCAAAACAGTTGCCTTCCACTTACTTTCTATACCCGAGCTCATTGGTGGTATCCCGGGTAACTTCGTTCACCTAACGATTGTTTGTAACAACATAACGCGACCGAGATAGATATAGACATTTAATTTAACCATGTCTGTCTGTCCGTCCGTGCATTCGTCAGTCGGATAACTCGAGCAAATATTGAGCTATCTTAACTAAACCTGGACCCAAGGTCCTTTGGTATTGTGAATCGGCAAAATCGGACAACAACCACGCCCACACAACGGTGTTTTGTGAATATCAAAAAACCGCGATATTTCAATAACAATTGCATGCTCACATTTGATACATAGGATTGGGTTTGGGAAGGGAATACTTGCGTAATTTTGTTTTGGAGAAAAGACGTGTTCCCGCTCAATTTATAAGAAAAACTTATATCTGCGAAACTACTTGACCAAACTTTACCTACTTTGGTACACATATTGCTTATTAAGTCTGCAAGCTAAATTTCGAAAATTGTTAAAATAGGACAAAGGCCACGCCCATCTCTTATATAACAGTAATTTTCATAAATAAATAATAAAAAAAAAGATATTTTAGCCAGCATTAAAGACAATTCGCTCAAATTTAATTTGAAGGTTGGGGGTGCACAAACAAATATACCAATCCAAAAAAATTTAGAAACGGACGTGACACCGTCCACTTTAGAACAAATAAGTATGTAAATCTCTAAAACCATGCTACCAAACTCTAGTAAATTTAGTATCATCATTTGATGCATGTAAGCAAAATTCCAAAAATTGTACAATTAAAAAGAATTTGCTTAAGTTTAATATGCAGAATGAGGTTGCACAAAAAAAAATTGGTAAAAGGCGTGGCACCATGCGCTTTCGAGCGAATCAAAATATTCAATATTTGACTAAATCATGTCGTGAATTCTTTCAATTTTGGTATAAAGAATTTAATTGGGGAGAGAATTGATTAAAAAATCAAAATTTTGGAAAATGAGTCGCACCCGAACTTAGACTCCTCCTTACTTTTAAATTGATAAATTTGCTAGACTGTCTGTTGTTTTCTGACAGGGGCACTTCGACAACAATATAAATACATATATAACTATCTCCGAGCTTACATGCATACGCGCATAGGTATGGGGCAAAAACGATGCCGCACTGCTGCAAGCGAACTGCAGTAGCGCCATTGACAACAGATGCTGCCATACCACTGGCCATTTCTACAGTAAATATGTACAGATATATTCTACAAGTAAAGTGCGTTGTTTTCTGGCTTTCAGTGGGTCTGGAAATTGAATTTTAAATACATACATATGCACATATACATACATATATATAAACATTTCTATGCCAGTCCATTTACTATATTTACGAAGAAGCTTCACCTCACCCTTCTACAAACAAGTAGGTGTCTGAGTTTGTATGTACATATGTCGATGTAAGCCAATAACTCTAGTTATGAATGCACGTACAGGGTGGGCCAAAAGAAACCAAGGAGTGTAAGAGTTTAATAACTTTTTCGTTTATTAATTTCTTTTTATTTTTTCTTTAAGATTATATAATATACAAAAGGAAAATTTTTTTACACTCAGCACCTATGAAAAATGATTTCTCGTTTTCAGCTTCGCACTGATGGGCTCTTTTTAGTGCATTTTCGATAACATCTTTCAAAACTTGTGGCTGTAGCGTTCGAATTTCTGCAACAATGTTTGCCTTGAGTTCAAGGATTGTCCCTGGCTTGTTCACATACACTCGCTCCTTCAAATAACCCCAAAGAAAATAGTCGGGTGCTGTCAAATCTGGCGATCGCGCTGGCCAAATAATTTCCGAATTTCTGGAAATTATTCGACCTCCAAAAATTTGACTTAAAAGTGTCATTGTGTCTCGGGCAGTATGGGCAGTGGCTCCGTCCTGCTGAAACTACATACCAGGTCTGTTTTCAAGAGCAGGACGTAAACAATTTTCTATCATAAACCGATACCGCTCTCCATTTACGGTTACAGCACTTCCATCTTCATTCTCGCAGAAGTAAGACCCAATCACATTTCCAGATGTGATCCCACACCATACTGTACACCTGATGGGGTGCAATTGGCGTTGATGAATGGCACATGGATTTTGAGAACCCCAGAACCTACAGTTCTGCATATTAACAAAGCCATTCAAATGAAAATGAGCTTCATCACTCATAATCAAATTTTTAATAAAGTTGATTTCATTTCTGGCCAACTCTTGAAATTTAACTGCAAAATTTAGATTAGAAAATTATAAATTCTCCAAGTGCTGTCTATATAATCTGAAAGAAAAAATAAAAAAAAAACTAATAAACGAAAAAGTTATTAAACTTTTACATCCCTTGGTTTCTTTTGGCCCACCCTGTATAAATATACACATGGAGATATGTAGATATATCAATAATGCATTTCATTTCAGCGTTGCTTTCATCTTAAATATCACAACTCAATAATCATACTTGGTTTTTATTATAATTTTGTCGTCTTCAAAACTGCACAATTTAAATAGAGCTGAAGAGTAATGGATGCTGATATAATTAACACTCTAAACATACAGAAACTTTTTATTTGCGTCTGGCGTTTTTAAATATAGTGGTGCTCCAGTATAACGAACACCCCAGGGGGATGTTTGAACCCCAAAAAACCCTTAAAACTATAATACTTTCTTGGAACTAATTTACTTTTTTCTTTTAAAACTCTTTTTTAAGATTTTTTCCATTACTTTTGAATGTTCAGCTCAACATGTTTTTTTCATGTTCAAAGTCCTTGTTAATGTTATGCAAGTAAATGGCAGTTATGGAACTTTAAAAGTTATATTAATTTATAGCATCAGACATCGGACACCATTTGTGTTTTGCACCACCGATTTTTTCATAAATTTCTTTGTTATGTTAAGAATTGAGAAACGACTCCCTGAATTAAAAAAAAAATCAGCCCTTTTTGAGTTATCTATCATTGAAAAAGCATTCTTTTTTTAAATACCCAAACTTTGCAGTTCTTGTTTTTCTATAAACTTTCCACATTTTTAATACAAAAGGTTAATTTCCAAAAAAAAAAAAACACGTAACCATCGATTTTCTTAAAAGCCTTACCTCATCGGATACTTTATGGACTTTGTTTTGTAAATAAGACTGACATGTTTTTGTTTAATTGTAGGTTGATTCAATAATGAGTGGCACCATTAACCACGGACAAAGCTCAATTGACGTGGTTAATTCCTCACTCGTATTTTCCGATTCTAAAAGTAGTCACAGTGACCATAAAGAAAAATTAATGCACATCACATTACAATATCCGAATGTGTGTTTCTTTAGTGCAATGCTTTCTACACCATAAAGAGAGAAAGTAATTTTAACTAAAACTAATATTATATTAACAAAAATTAATATAGGTATGTATGAAATTATTTATAAAAATTTTATTGATTAAGCTTGTTGAATACCTTTCTTTGACTCTCCAATTGTAAATCAAATTATAGCTCCCTAAACATGACATGGTATAAATAATATAAATATGTATGTAAATATTTGATAAATTCACAAATGTTTTTTGAAAGAAGATGCCATGCTGACTAAAAACAATTATCTTATTCTTAACTTGTATTTTTAAATATTTTTTAACTTATATAACTAAAACATGAAATTTTAAATTTTCGAATAAACTAATCCCTATGAAATTTTGTATTATTAATTTAAAATTTTTAAAGAAATCGGTAACATTTTAGCAAAGTTAATAATAGTAATAATAATCTTGATGCTGTAACACAAAGTCAATTCAAAATACAGTTTTATGCTGAATTTGAATGGCAAATGAGTTTTGTGAGAAGGTTTCTATATCTCGAAAACGACTGAATAACAAAACTGAAAAAAATCAGGATAGTGGTTTAAAAAATCGAATAGTTTATAAGTTATCGAAACATGGGTATCAGTTGAAAGAGGATAGCGCACACAGTTCTAAGATTTTTTTCTCAAAAATTTCGTTTGTAGTAGTTATCCTTAAATATCCTAGATGAATGAAAATTTTGAACAGAAAGTAGTAAGTGAATTGTTATACGCACTATCTGTTTCAGTAAAACAGTGGTCTTTTTCGTAGTCATTCTACTGAAAAATAGCCCGTTTTTATCCGTGTAATTTTTTTTATATATATTATTTATTTATTTTTTTCCTTATTATTTTTATTAACAAAATTTTTGTACAGGCGTGAAAATAAATTGCTCAAATCAGTCAACTGCCATTTTTTGGAGTTTAAAAAAAGGGAAAAAGTTACTTGGCTTCACGCATTAGGCCTACACAGCTTTGGGCTAATGGGAAAGTGGACATTGAGTAAAAGCTTGCGCGACTGCTTGGCATTCCAAGCCCAGTTTCCTGCTTCATTGCGGAAGCTTTCACTGGGAGCTGTATTTCTTGTAAAAATGCGTGCGAGGATTCATCATAGCCTTCTACGACTTCGCGAAGGCTCCACATGAGTCTC
This sequence comes from Anomoia purmunda, assembly GCA_951828415.1. Lineage (NCBI taxonomy): Eukaryota > Metazoa > Arthropoda > Insecta > Diptera > Tephritidae > Anomoia > Anomoia purmunda. Next base: position 41,568,136 of record OX639996.1, read on the forward strand.
GTTCCGTTTTCGGTATTTTTTGGTTTCTAAACCGCTTTTACAAAATTCTTAGTGTGATTCTACTTAATAATAGTTTAAAAACATGTAATTTATATTGCTTTTTGTAGGAATTGAATTGATTTTCCAAAAATGTAAGAAGTAATATGTGTGAATGCTCTCGAAGAAGATATTAAGAGGTAGGGATGTAACCGTTACAAAAATTTATGGAGTTTGGGTCAGTGGTTCGAATGCCATTGAGAAAACAGAACCGAACTTGATTCGCCTCAATTAGCTTAAGTTTTTTAACACTATACCTAAGTGTAAATGGCTTGATAAATTAACATTATTTTGAGTTTTTCCAAAATAAAAATAAACAATTGTTTTATTGCAAATTTCAATTTGTTAGACGTGAAACAAACCAATAATCATGGGAAATTTATTTTGATCTAATTTACGCAATCATTTGCGAAATAACCATTAAAGTAATTTTTTTTTTATTATTTTTTCCACCAATTAGATTAGCATTTATTGGTGTCACAGCATAAGCCAGTTTATTTGCTGATTACTTTCATTAGGGTTAATTTATTGTTTTCTTAAAATTTGTACATTGCGAATCACTTTGTAAAAGTTGTAGCCATAATTTGTATACACTTCCGGTTCCTTCTTTTTGGAACGGAACAGTTGAAGAACATGAATATGTAAGTTTTTTCTGATTGTAATTGATTGAATTTCTTTCATTTCCATCAGATATAAAAACTTTAGAAATTGTACGAATAATGTTACAAATATTTCTTGCGCTTTCAATTACGGTAACCACGCCTAGAGTAGTTAGATGAAATTCAGTGTAAAATTGTGCTAAGTAAGTTTCACGATAATAAGAGTCTTGTTTATGAATCGATGTTGTTGACCCTTCGCTGACCCAAAATTTCACATTATATTAAAATATACCTAATTAAAAAGTTTCAATCGAGCTGAAACTCAATGACTTTGTCATGAAATTATTTTTAAACCAAATGGATAACGTTTGAGCGCCATCTAATAAACAAAGCGGTTTATAAAAAGAATAATGTGAAAAGGGAAGCCTTTTCCTCCTCGCTACTTTCAAAGCTAAGATACCAATATCTTTCTGCGAATGATCCGCAACAAGCCAAACATCCACATAATCAAAAAGGACATGGATAATGGTAAGGATTTTACAAGGATAGCATAAAAAAGGACAATAAAACAGAGCTGATATTTTGCTTTTATAAAAAAGATCAGCCTGCAAAAGTAGCCATGCCCGCCATGCATGCGTCAATAGCATTAACGAAATGTAATATTCAGTTTTGTAATAAATAAAATACAAAGGATTCTCTGCTTTTAAATTTTTTCGTAAAAAATATATGAAATGTCACTATGAATAGAAAACTACCTGCAAGGTCGGAAAACTCATATCAATTTTACGGTCAACGATTGGTTAAACTTTTTATATGAATCAGGTTACTCATACCACCCGGTGCTTTATACGAACGCAGTGTATATTAAAAAGATTACTCATACGCCGTTCCAGCTCAATCACTTGTGTATGGCCCACATGTTTGAAACAAAAAGTTGTCTAATTGAAAATGCCTCTTCAATACCGTAACCATTTTATACAATTTCCTGTTTGCTGCACCTCCGATTCACTTGAAAATGTTTTGTTCGGGAAAAATACTATATTAAAAAGTGGATTGGAGTGAAGAAAGTGGGTGGTACCTTTTTCCCTGCGCTACCACTACGATTGTCACTTGGCGGTCGCCAATGGTTGAGTTGTACATTATCAGCATAAATGCTAGTGCAAATAAATCAAATATGCGCAGTAAACAAACAACCTAACATGTAACTGTGATGAGATACAAATTTGGTGTGAAGCGCTTTTGTACAAAGGCCAATTGTAATGCACCTCTGTGCGCCAGGGTCGTATATCGACCATTGATGCAGCCTCATACCATTGTACTTGCATACATATGTAGGTATACTTTCATAAAACGAATTGCAGTCTAACCAAATCAGAGTAGTGGCGCCCTCTGTCTGCCTGCCTGCCTGCCTGCTTTGCATGCAGTTACTTTGTAGGTTACCTGCGATACAATATTGCTCGCGAAAATTTACATTGGACGTTAGTGTTGTTGTAGTTGCTACTTTTGCACTTTATAGAAAACTTTCATTCCTTCAGCATGAACATACGTATGCATACATCTGTCCATTGCTTAAACGATGGAAACGATTTTTTTTTGGAATCTAGGCGATGTTACCGCCATGGTCTGTCTACAAGAGTAATGAAATAGCTAAAAGGTAAATATCTACATACGTCCGAATATGCATATATTTGTATGTAACGGGTGTTTTTTTTAGACTGATAGCGAATGACATTTCGTTTTGACATTTTTGTCCAGTAAGCATTGACAAATCATCATGGAAAGAATGACGCCGCAACAACGTTTACAATTTGTGGAAATTTTCTTTAAAAATTAGTGTTCTTTTCGCCAAACTTATAGAGCACTTCGTGAATTTTATGCTCTACATAATCGAGTATGAGAGCAGCTTATTCGTCGAACTGTTGATAAATTTCGAACAACATTTACTCTACTCGATGAAAAACCAACAACAAGACAAAGAACTGTACGTACAGAAGAAAATATTGGTGCTGTAAGTGATAGTGTGGGAGAAAATCCGAATTTGTCTATTCGCCGCCGTGCACAACAAATTGGACTTTGTCCAACCACAACGTGGAAACTCAAAATTGGAATGATCGCATCCGATTCACCAAAGCTAGTCGTGGCGAACATATGCCAGAAATCGGTTTTGAATATTAAATGTCATGAAAATATCTTTCAAATAAAGAAAAAATTTGGCATCATACTTTATTTTGTATGTGTTTTATTTCAATTTAAAGTTTTATCAGTCTAAAAAAACACCCTTTACATACAGCGTCGACCAAATGGATATCATTTCAACAGCCATATTCAGCTGGTTATTAAAAACCCTCGCTCGTTTGAATCGCCAGCGAAAATTCGTTGAATGTGCCATTGAATTTTTTAAATATATCAAACCCCAACTGACCTTCTGCACTTCTATACATACATATATTAAGAAATATTTCAATTCTCCAAATAAAAGGAGAAACGAACTGAATATACTCGCTGTTGCATGGGACACAATAGCTTGTGTGAAAAACAAGGCAACAACTTATCCCACCAAAAATATGTTTTAAAATGAGATATGACCGTGGTTGGCCAAAATATTTAGTGGTGCTAAAGAAATGTGAAAAAGTGTTGAGAAATATGCTGAGAAGATTAAGCAGAAAGCTTTAATATTTATGGTCACAGTTTACAGTTTATCTAGTGAAGTTGTTTTTAATGTTCTGTGATATATTATATACTATTCGTACGCTCTATTCGTACGGATGTTGTATTTATGATATTAATTGAAGAATGGGGAGTTTGTGCTAAAGTGAAAATTGAAAAAAGTAACTTTGGAGATTTAATAAATTACACAGAAGAGAAAGACAGGAAAATGCGGCTATAGCTCTTTGGGGTGAAGACATTTCGGGTAAAAGTTCTTTCATAATTTTTTCATTTAAATATTACTTAGAAAGCTTCTCAATTCCGTTTGACTTGTGTTAAGCGATTGCAATTTTCCATTGAATTTTTTTCCCTGAGTGTTTTTAGAATAAGTGGAAGAAAGGAATGATATTCACGTCTCAACGATATATCTTGTTATATATATACATATATAGTCAAATTCACGTGAAATTATTTTGTCGAGCATTTTGATCGATTAGCTTCCTCTTGAAATCGTCGTTTTGATTTGTTTCATTGTTTTTTTTTTTTGAAAGTTGGAATATGATTCATTTGAGAGGTTTCGTAGAACAAAATAGCAAATTGTTTCACAACATTATTAGATAACAGTTGTGTTCAATTGTAATGGTATAGAGCATATATAAATATACTTTTTGTGGACTTTCATATTCTTTATATTAAGAATTTTTCATCGGAGTACTTTTGGATAAAAGTATTTTACAAAGTGATTTATCTGAAATGGTACTACATATATGTTCTGGAACTGGATACATATTTCACTCAAATATGAGTTCTCAACCTGTTTTCCACTAACTCGAAAAAACTATGGCAAAAAAAATTTCAAAATTAACACGACCTTCCAGATCGAAACCGAGAGTGCTACAAGATTTGGATATTTTATTGTATCTAGGTCTGCCATCCTGAGCTATAATCATTCCACCCTCCAAAAAGCTGTAATCATCATTGACAGAAGTTTTCGAGTTATCATATTCATACTCTATTTTTCTATACTTTTCTATAGACATGAAAATTTAAACTTTAGGGCTGTTCTGAGAAAGGTGGGGATGTAACCGTTACAAAAATCAATGGAGTTCGAGTCAGTGATTCGAATTTCATTGAGAAAACAGAACCGGACTTGATTCGCCTCAATTAGCTTCTATCGGAATAGGAAGCGAATGGCATCTTAATTGCAGAATCGAGTTTTGCAATCCTATCGAATTTTAATCATCGCTTTACATATTCGAATCAGACTGTACGAACGCCAGAGTTCTATTTAGCTCATGGGACTAGGCAGCTTCTAAATATATTTACATTGTATTTAGAGAACGACCGAACATCGGCTTCTGGATTTTTAGAAATACATTGATTATTTATTATTTAAGGTATTGAACAGTAGGTTTGGCTTCTGGCTCAGTTGTACAGCTTGCAGAAGAGCACCTACCGGCTGGAGATTTCTTTTTTATGGACACTTCTCCATCTCACGGTCAAGATTACGCACGTCGCAACTCCTCAATAGTCTACAAAATCCGGAACAGCAAAACGGAAGACGTGACCGACACTTTAAAAAGAGATTTGGCTCAATACACGTCACTTTCAAATAGGATTATCTCTATATAAATGTTGATACCTTGTTAGTGGCATCTAATTTGAACTAAAAGTAGTGTTGTGAATATAAATTTAGATAGTGCGGATCAGAAATATATATACGAATTTATTAACAATTTTTTATTTATTTTATAGTTGCTCCATCAGCAATAAAAACCACACAAATCCAAACTTAAAAATTTGTAAATTTGTAAATTTCATTTATTCAAAAAAACCTTCATCCAAATTTCAAACTAATTAATCAGAGTTTTATTAAAATGTTTGTATATTTTAGTATATTGAAGTGTTTATTCGAAGTGTTGATTTTTGATGACGATGTTCCGCATTCTCCATATACAAAATTTGAGCATTCGTTATATTTATTAAATTTTTCCACCTCATCTCACCTCATGATAAAAATGTATCGTTTGGCACAAAGTTCCTTTCATAAATTGTTTTAAGAGGTTTATCAGAATAGCAGTAGTAAACTTACTGAGATTTTACTTCGAGCTTTGCTATATTTTATTGATCAAATTACATTTAGAAGTGAGTGCCGAAACCAAAAACCGAATTTCGGATATTCGTGATGTACGATTGCAGTTAACATTGCCAGCCATTTTGGTAACCACTATTATGACAGAGCTACAAATGTAATTTCTCTTTGCAAAAATCAGAGTTATCGATGTAGATTTTTTTACCATAAAATTGACATACGGAATGTTTGCAGGACGTTCCAAAGGTAGCGAAACTCGCTGCCACTTAACCAGCGGAAATCAGGTGCACTTCCACAGACATTCGTACATAGTCAAACATGTATATACTTATGTATGTATGTATGTATGTATGTATGTATGTATGTAGGCGTAAATATGTAAGTAAATGCGTTTGTATGCAAAACTATCGACGCGCAAAGATGATGAAGCAGGAAAACGGAAAGCGAAGCGACAACGATGCCCACACAGAGCTTCACACATGGAATTGGCGCTATTTGTTTGTTGGGATTTAAGTATGGAAAGTTTTTTATACCATAGCATGTGTTGTGGCTGTGTATGTGTGCACGTATTTGTTTACTTGTGTAGTCAGGTGAATATAAATACATTTGCAAGCGGATACGGATTCAACCAGACGCGTTTATAAATAGTTAAAAAGTGAAATAAAATTTTATGTTTTCAATTTCCGCTCTCAATGCCTATTTACCGCTGTGCAGAGGTTTGTAGAGCGCAAAAGAAAAATCAAGCAAAAAACAACTAAAGGCTGGTTAAGCAAAGGGATATTGAAAAGCGGTCCATTGCCAACAGAGCAGCTGCTGTATTGGATATTATTTGCGGGTATATAATATTTTTAATTTCTGTCTAGTGTTCATACACCCCGATGTTATTGTTGCGCGTATGCTGTTTGCCAGAGTGCAAATAATAAAGTGGAAATCAAAATGTGAAATCTATATCGTGTTTAAAGTTATTTAAAGAAAAAATTCCCACATCTAGTGCACCCAATGGTATGCAATTGAAAATCGAATTTAAGCTAACGCAATGGACGAAAAAATTGAATAAATAATGCGCGAGGTTTGCACCCAGGTGTAGACTGAAATGAAAAGGTACAAAAAATAATTGCACTAATTTACATTTTACTATAATTAGAGGCATTCCAGGTTTTTAACAACCACAGAGAAAGCAATCAATAAAAAACGACTTTAAACTTTGTATAGTAAGTTTATACATACTCGTGTCTACATAAGCAATACATACATATATACTTGCACCTGCACGTAGATGCTCAGCTATTGTACAATCAAGCGTAGAGGCACAAAAACGCGATGGAAAATTTAAATAAAGTCATCAGCGTCAAAAGCGAATCGCCATTAAACTGCTGCAATTGGCAATGCCCAAGGGCGACAATGACAGCTGTAGTGATAGAGGTGAGCACACTCAATGGAAAATGTTGGAAAAATAAAAAAAGGGAATCGAAAAACAAGCAATGGAAAAAAAACTAAAACAGCGAAAAAAAAAGAAAACACTTATTCATCAGATAAGCTTAACAGCCGGCAGTATTGTTAACAGTCGGGTTCCATTATGGCCTTAACTGAAACAACGAACCAAATAACTTACATCCATACACACATAAGCACAAACACATTGAGTACCGCGGAATTCCAATCACCGCTATACACATACACACACGATAGACATTTGTAAAAGCATGCATAAAAAGGGAGCAGCTTAAAAACTCTAAATACTTTGCTAACGAACTTTATTCAATTATGCAAAGAGTGAAACTTGTAATCGGTTGCGGGCAGCGCGACACCAGGGCGCCGCCAGCTAGCGCGAGCACCAACATTGGTCAAATATTTTATTTGCGAAGCTTAGCTCTAAACATGTGCGCGCACTCTCACTGAAATAAGCAACATTTTATATACATATATTCGTATATATAAGGACCTCACTAGAGAAATTTTCAATTGTTGCCCTTTATTTCAGCCCGCTTAGTTGTTACAAAGAGACTTACCGAAGTTCGCTAAAAAAATGCTATATGATTATCATTAACTCAAAATGGAAACAATAAACCGAAATCCATTCCTTTTTTTCAAATATTAGCAACACTTTTGCAGTTAAAACTATCAAGAATGGACTCCAAAAAATCTGTCAGAAAAGTGCTGGCTGTTGTTCAGCTAGTGGCAGCAGAACACTTCTGCTTCTTATTATTCTTCAATCTTTCTCTTTATGATTCCGCACACCGCACATTGGATCAGTAGGCCGACATTTTTTAAGCAAATTTGAAAAATATTTAAAAAGCTTTGTATTATATTTATTGAGAACAATTCTGGGACGTCTGTAATATTATAAATAATTTCAAATATTCAAGCTTACCTTTTATTTTCAATATGTGGTTTGTTTAATATAATAATCAGCAATTTCTTTTCTTCCACATTTTTGATAATTATAATCATTAGTTTTTACTTCTTTCTGAATGTACTCTAAGCTACATCTAATAAGAGGAGTATTTCTAAATATAATTCTTTAAGTAAGTAGGTGAGGTTATGTCTTACATAGACCAAGTAGGTGGCTTTTGTCAAAAAACATTACCGTCCTCTTGTCGAACTGAAGTTGGCTCTTTGGCCCTTTATCGGCAGTCGACTGCAGATCATGTCCAGTATCTCGAAAGGACACCTGTCCCCCATTTGATCCTAAAGTTGCAAATTTTATCCCTTGCCAGACCCAGTTTACCGGCATGCGCCGCCAAGAGGCAACAATGCCCCGTCATTAATCATTAACCTTAATTTAAGAGTCTGGAGTCCTCTCTTTTCAGAGAAAGAGCATAATATCGAATGGTTTGCATATGATCAGCACTCTCCACTGATTGAGTCTTCTATATAGACACCTTTTCGGCAAATCCTTGCCCTTTCATTTGCTTCCACATTCTTATGTCCCGGAACCCTGTAAGGGTGCACGATTTTGGACACAGCCAACCCGTCCAATGCTTCTTTACACTCTACTATAGTTTTAGAGCAAGTAATGTGCGAAAGCAGAGCTTTGATGGTTGCCTGACTGTTGATGTATGTAGATGCTAGTCCGCCCGATGGCTGGTTGGAAATCTGATATCAGTTCAGCCGCCTCCTCCACAGTCAGGATTTCTGCTTGAAAATTTTTGCAGTGATCCGACAGCTTGTAAGATTTACAGTTCTCTGGTTCTGGGGAGCATACCGTAGCTCCAATTCCCTTTTCCCATTTTCCCTTCCGTTTAAATGTGTGCCAGTCTCCGTGTCATACGCACTCCCCTGCGTCACCCATGAGCCTCTATTTTAGCCCCAAGAGACCTATCGAAGTCCACGTCGGTCCAGTCAGAGAGGAATCTACCCGGGTGTGACAGTACGTTCTGAACTCAAACTATATGGAGGCATAAAGTTTGGCAGCAATTGCGAACGCTAGGACTCTGGATGTTGGGTTTGCCAGTGCAGTATGGTGTAAAGGTGTAGATGTTGGTGTAGTTCGTAATGCTGCTGTTATGCTAGTCATTTAGGGCCTGTATACGCTTTCTTATCTTTTTATGCAGGTTTTATTCTCCGTGGCCGTCTATCATACCACTACCCGAGTAAAAAATGTACCTATATTAATAGAAACCATATATTGCAGTTGACCCTTTCCATTTCAAATCAACCGGTCCGCGCAGGTCATGTATTTGTTATTTAATAAAACTAAAAGATGTTGTTTTTTCGGTTAATTTTTTTTTCTTCTATTTTTCGAAGTTATCGCTTTACCTGTAAAGATCGATTTTTCTTGTGGCTCGCGGGAACTTTTTTGTGAAACTCGCACAACTTTGGTAAAAATTTATGGATTTAAAAATTTTTTCCTTTCGAATATGTATAATCGTTCATACTTTAAAGTCGAATTATCAACAACTGCCAAAATTTCGATTTTTTTTATTAGCATAACAATAAACAAAAATAATACTTTTTTTCAACCATTTTTTCTTAAAAAAATGTATTTTTTGGCCTCCTTTTGATCTTCTATTATTCCGACAGGATGAAAAGATAATGTATTGTAACGTATTTTTCGGTAAAAATTTTTGTCAATAAATAGTTGGATCTACGTTCTGGCAAAATGGCTATTCGCGGTTTTGTTTTTGGAGTTATTATCAAAAAATTGCTCATGAACTACAACGATTGTTTTCTGAAGAAAAAATACACTTCATGAAGAAAAACTGGTTGAAAAACTGTACTTGAATTAGAACCCTTCTCATGGCACATCCTAATTGTTTAAATAAATGCAGGAAATTACAAACGTTAGCTTTTAAAAATTACAAATTCATAATTACGAATACGCTATTGGATCCCCCATTTTGCATTTTTGAAATTTGATCTTAAATTCGCAATCAACGTCCCCAAAAACAATGGGTAGCGTAATTAAAAGTAAAAGTTTCTCGTGTTCTAAGAGTTTTATTTTGGCCAAAATATCGAGCACTAACGCGTTTTATTCGCTAGTTCGAACTGATAGCTTCTTTAGCGCAGTTGAGTTTCGGAATTGAAATTTTAAGTATTGGAAATGTATCCCACCTCAGATGAAAACTAAGTGCCGTAGTAATAATCTATAAAAACTACTTTAAACAAGTAAAGAAGAATCTACTTCCGGTTGAAAGTGAACTTTAAAAACTCTGCGTAAGTTCTTATCAGTAAATCCAGTTGAAAATTGAAATGACGGTTAATTAAAAAGTTATAAGCAAAATAAAATTGGTACCCTTTTAACATACCCCAAGTCTTATTAAATTTCTCGTATCAAATTTGAGCGAATTGGCTACATGATTTAATAAAATATCGAATATTTGTACTTTTTGTTAGTTATCGTTGTATGAAAGGTAAAATCTTTTTATAACTTTTAAATGTAGGCCAAATTTTGATAGATTTTTATGAAGTACAAGGAGCGTTCTCTATTCCTCCAGTACGCAAAACCATCGACGGAATGTTCGAAATCATGGCGAACTTTTAGATGCAAGTTTTAGTGACCTGCGAGACACATTTCGCATCTCTCTCTGGCGGTGTTAATAAACAATATTGCCGCATTTGGGGGGTAGAAATTAATGAAACACCACATGATCCAAAAGTGACTGTTTGAGCCAGCGTGTTCGCAATAACCATCATCGGGCCATGTTTCTTCTTGGAAGGCAAACCAGTCGATGGTAAACGATATCTGTGGATATTGACATCTTTTGTGTACAAGAAAATCCGTGAGAAGGTCTGACTGACGTAGAATATTTGTAAATTTGTGAAAAAAATTAAATTGAAATCAGTTTCATTATTGAGTTGAATCTGACTAATGTATTTATAAATTTGACGATGCAGTATTAAAACAAAATCAGCGACCACAAAAAAAAATTAATGCAAATAAAAGAAACAAAAAATACACCAATTCTCAAAGATTCTAGCTTTTTTAATTTTTCTTTTAATTTTTTTTCAACAGATTGAAGAAAGATTGCTCTGGGTTATTGATTAAAAGGATAATTAAAGTGTTTTGAAATTTTATGTCGGTTTTCTCTTTCACGTGGAATCCCCAACATTTATAAACTCATTAGTAATAATTTTTCATAGGTGGTTTACTTTAAAATGCGTATGAAGCATAAGCAAAAATCAATTCTTTTAAATATGTACAATTTAAAAAAAAAAAAGAATTCTATCAATTACTTTTGTTGCTAGTTTTCACACGTCCAGCTCTTCAGTTCCATTTAATCTCAAAGTAACAAAAAATGCAAATTTCATACAAAATTTTTAAGGGAGATTTGTTTTTTTTTTTTAGAAAATGATGATTTTATTGAGAGTATACAATTCAGTTCTCGCGCCGAATGTAAATAGAGCGCAAGGAGTAGGCTTTCTTTCTAGGGTTAATGAAAAATAAAGAGTATAAATTAAATTATAGAGTATAAATAAATAAATAATTTTTAATTTTATATTGGATAGTTTGGTATTTTTAGCGGTCATACTTCGCTTTTTATAAATATTACTTATTTGACCATTTAGATACCTGGATACACAAACTAATTATACTACTTCTCCTCCTGAGCTCTGTGCAGCGTAGCCTGTAATTTTAGATGATTGGTTTAAGTCTTTGAAATTTAATTTAAAGGTACTCGGGCCACAGCGACCCGACGTTATAGTCCGAATTCATATTTTCACGTTATTGGCTCCGGGTTAAGGACTAAAATAGGTGTAAATAAAATTTGTTTATATCATAAAACTTTAGAAATGAGATCTTGGCGATATCATTACATATATATAGCTATAAAACACCGAGGGTGATAAATATTTCAACCCATAACTTTGTAATCAGTTTATAATTTTTTAGTTTTCATTAAAGTAAGATACAATTAAATCCACGATAAGTAAGGATTATTTTATGATTAATACGAATACGTTATCATCGAAATAAATTATTATGGTAAAATCGAAAAGCGTATTATTATTGTTAATAAATTATTAACGCATTGGCATATTTCTAATGGAGATCAAAAGTTGTATGCTTATTTTTCCTCAGTTTGATCTTTTCCTATCACTATATCGAACTTTTGTTGGTGCCACAGAAGAAATGAATTCCCTTAAATTACTAAGCTGCTAAGGTCGAAGCATACTTTTTGAAGTGCCAAAAATAGAACAACAATAATAACAAAAAATTACCACCAACTTTGTTTTGTCATGCTACTAACACCGCGTACAATAGCCGTTGTATATTTGTGTGGTAGTTGAAAATCCCTACACACCCACACAAGCAAATTTGTGTCAAACAAACGGCGACCAAATCTATGAATCCTTCAGAAAAATCAAAATGCTAGCAGAAAACTACGTTGCAAAAATAGCAGTTAAAAAAATAATTTGATAAAAGTAAAGAGTACAAAAAAAATTGAGGGAAAATAGGATACTAAACTCGGCATGAACATCCAATCCATCCCCTTTTCGATCTCGCATTGGCGCTGGCTGCAAAAAATCAGATTGCTATCGGATACACTAACGACAATTCATATTGCAGTGGCGACTAGCTGCCTAGCGATGAGAGTACACACATTTTACATACATACATACGTAGATAGATTCATACATACAAAGAAATTGATACATATGGACAATGTTTCAACACGCTTTTCGTTGCCGTTTTCTGTTTTTCTGTTAGGCAACTTGGTTTTCTAACAACTGGCAAAATGCTCTATCGAAAACAAAAAAAAAAAAAAAGAAACGAGATAGGAAATTGAATGTGTGAGATTAAACCGAACGATAAAATGAACAAGTTACGAACTGCTACAAAAAATGTTGCATTCGTATTTGTATGTATGTATGTATGTCCAGCATTCCAACTTTTATAACAATGCCATTGCTCGTTCGCTCAATTTTTTTCGCCGGCTTTGTAGAGCACTCAACACTTTTTTATGAGCCCACCGTCTAGTCTTGGTTTAAATGATTACGCTGTGTGGTCATTACTTGAGCTGATGCATACAGCCAGAAAGGTAATGGTGTTTCGAAGAAAAGAGATTCCAAAATGTTGGCTAACTTCGTTAGTATGAATTTAAATATCTAATTCAAGGTGAAACCTCAATTTTGTAGAGAGTATTCTGTACTGTTTGGCATCTGATGCATGTAACCAAATATTGGCTTACGCATTTAGGTTAATGAAATCATTTTAATCTTAGAAATATTAAGCTGGTGAGAGGGTATTTTGTGCACAGGATTGGCTCTGGGTCGGGATTGTTGTACGCGATCTGAGCATCAGCTTACTCGTAAAACACATAGAAAACTTAAGCTAGTTCTTCATGCTAGACTTTTCTCGCATTGTGGTTTTTGAAGTGGTTCAGGCTGTGTAAGCGTTTCTGGCATAGAATTTGGCACCAAAAAAAAACAATAAACATCAGACATGATATTTCTTCGCAATGTGTACATTTCACAAAAGGTCAGTTCGACAAATGTACTAGTTCGGTAGACGGGAATAAAAACTAAACAAAACTTCTTTGCGCTCGGTCAGATGTTTGATGTTTTCCTGCACTGCTCTACACTTTTAGTGTCTTCGTCGGACAGATCTCAAAGTGTCGACAAAAGTGTAGATAAATCATTTCACCCACGTCATTTATCGGTCAGCGTAGCCGAGTGTGTAGCGTGTGCGACCTTCATTCCGTTGGTTCCGGGTTCGAATCCTGCCCAGGGCAAGTAACATAAAAGGTTATAGAAAAACATTTTTCTAATAGCGGTCGCCCCTCGGCAGGTATTGACAAACCCCTGAATGCTTTTCTGAAATTAAAAAATAAAACTACTTTTAAAAACCATTAGCGATTAGTAGTTGGCGCAAAACTTTAGTTTGCTCAATTTGTGTTACAACATCAAGACGCACACCACAAATTGAAAGAGACCAAGCTATAATGTGATCGCCAAATTATTATTATATTATTGTTATTAATTTATCGATTAAGAAGATGTGAATCAATGAAAACAAATCTTCTTATTCAAAATTTTTTTAACCAGTTTAATGTAGACCCACTTCAAGGATACATTAATATATTATTAAAAGTTTCTGATCTCTTAATCGCATAGATGTGCCATGATATGGAATAAAACAGTTTGTGAATTTTGAAGACGTCACATGTTAGGTTAATTCTTTTCATTTTTATCAACTATTTTATAATATTTTTTGGATTTATGTATTTCTTTTTTTGTTCGAAATGCAGTTGTTCAATAAAATTTAATCGAAGACGTAATATATTTCTTTAAATTTTAAAATTCTTACCATATAAATTAAAAGTATACAAAAAAGTGAGAGCTAAATTAACTTACAGTCTGTCTAGTAGAAGCGTGATCGCCATAACTTGGAAACTATTTGTCCGATTCGTTTCAAATAAACAACATTTTACACGTTTATAATATTTATTGTACGCAATACTTTTAATAACATGTATGGTCACCGCCATTCGCTATTATGGCCTCACACCTCCGACTCATACTTTGCACTAAGTTCTGAGCAAGTTGCCGAGGCAATCGTTTCCAAATCAGCCGAATTTGTCTTGACAACTGTTTTGCTGTCCATATCGTTTTTCCTCTGAGTTTCTGCTTTACTATTGTCCACACATTTCCTATCGGATTGGCATCAGGCGACTGTGAAGGCCAATCTAACACCTCAACACCATTTTGCTGTTTCCACTCTGCACACATTCGACTGCGATGTTTGGGGTCATTGTCTTCTTGCAAAATCCAAGAGTGTCCTCTTCTCCCGAACATCTTCGCAGCTGATGGTAATAAAGCTGTTTGATAAATTTTTTTCATCAAAACCGCATTCAAGTTGCTGGTAAACACGAGAAACATGCCCAAACATGGACCTTCACTGGGTGTTTAACAGTTCGTTGGAGCAATCGATTGTTAGTGGTACACCAAGATCGATTTATGTTACTATTTGCCCAAAATGAAGATTCATCCGTGAATATTACATTATTCCAATTCCGTTCTGAATTGGCGAAGGCCCAGGCGAGTCTTTTTTCAACGTGTGATGATGAGAGCAACGGTTTTTTAAGAGAGCTGCGGTATTTGACGTCGTTAGCGCCTAAACGTTTTCGAATCCTCTCTACCGATATTTGAACAACACTTTTCTCTACAACTTCTTTAGCTTTACGCAACGGCTTCGTTGCAAACAGATTAAGGATCTTCTTGTCCTGCTTTGGTGAGGTCTTTTTTTCAATGCCCCGACCAGGCAAATCGTCGACATTTTTTACTTCTAAATACTGATTCGTCCACTTCGTTACGATTGACTTCGACTTCTTCATATATTTTCCTGCAGCTAAACGTAACATTTTCGGCCCTATAGGGTGTAGACAAAGAAATACAGCTTCAAATCGCTTCTCGTACGCGGAACCCATTTTTTAAAACAACGTGCACTTTGTAATAATTTCACGAAACTGACAGTTTTTGCAATGCGTACTACAAAAATGATGTCGCTACCAAGGTGCATTCAAATTATTTTGATAACGGCACTCTATGTGCAAATTTTGCTGATCACGCTTCTACTAGACAGACTGTATTTCACTAAAAAATCAGGTGATTCATTTTTTTTGTTTCTTGGAGTGTTTTTTTTCTGTTAGGAAATAGCATTACAATATATTAAAAATTCCATTTACTTCACTTTTTGCTAGTAGGACTATGATACAATCTTTTTCTGCTTGCGCACACAAGTAATATTGTTTTCTTTTAAATCCGGTTCAAAAATTGAGTTCTAAATGAATGTACTTATAATTTCAAACCGTAAAGACCGGAAGTAATCATTTTTCTGAATGCCGTTTACTTCGACTTATTTTTGTGATCCACACTCTCTATTTAATGTTTTGAAAATTTGTTCGACCTCAAAAAGTGGTTATTTTTTATGGCCTAGTATGATACTGGAAAACAGACGGCTCAAAACTAAAATATGATCACTTATGACAGAAATTTAATAGCACCTACAATCAAGTGGGTAGTAAATTTATTTCCTCTGATCAAAACCAAGAAGAAGTGAAGTATTTTCTTTTGCTCCTCTATCAAAAAGAAAATAGATGCAGTAACATCCTTCGAAATGCCCGAGAGCAAAAAAGCAGGGATCTTAATCTCTAAGAAAGAGTAGGTATGGTTGCATCATTTTTGACTTTTGCAAGAATTCACATGTAAATTTAAAAATCACAGAAGTAACCGCCGATTACTATGCTTCCTTAATACATCAATAACATGATGTTATTAAAGAAAATCGTTGAGGAAAACTCTCGTGACGGTAGCAAATTACCTTTTATAAGAACTTCAATATCTTAATAATAGTCCTGGTTTTTTGTAACCGACAAACAAAATAACGCTCCAACTTGGGTGCAACTTCCTTTAGTTATAAAGCAACCTTGCTGGTATTTTTCATGAAACATGCAGTTCTGCAGCACTGGCAAATTTCCGGTTGATTTGGTTATATATTTAAAAATACTATATAAACAAAATCGGATTTGTTGCTAAGCTGAAATTTCCCAGCATTTTCATAGGGCTCATTCAAAATATCGGGGTTTTATTTTTACTTCACTACACTGCATCTTAGGTCGGATATCATTTTACCAAGCAGGCACAACTTGTATATTTTGCTTTTCATGTATTTTGTTATCCTACTCATAGTCACTCGACTCTAATAGCGGTAATAACAAGCTTTATATAATTTTTAATGTTACTTGGTCCGATCAGGATTTGAACTGAAGATACGATAGGTAGCCATGGGCTTTGCTCGAGTTTTCAATTTTGATAAACTAGTTTCGAAGATATTGATATTTGCATTAAAATGTGCGGTGTCACGCCCTCGATTGCAAACGAAATACGTTAAACGGCATAATGAATTAAGTAAATATTTAATAAGAAAATAACTAAGGGGATAATTTTCTGGTGATACTAGCAAAATGATGAGGGTTCACACAACTACATATGTATATGACAATAAAATTTTGTACATGACAATAAAATTTTGCAGACGAGTATCATTTAAATTGAAAGAAAATATATGATTTTATATGCCGAGTAGTTCGGATATTTTGATGTAGAAGGTAGTTTAAAGTCTGACGTATACCTAAGAACTTCGGTAGGAAAGACGATATATTGATTGCTTAAACTATCACTATCGGAAACATCTACATATGATAGTTGGTTGGCTATACCCTGTACATGTATTATCTCTTCCACCATTGATGTCTTGTCTTTTGTTTATTATATTAATTTGTGGTTGATAAATAAATTCCGATATATATAAATTCCGATTTAGATTTTGCCATAGACGCGTCTATAAATGTAGTACCACGCATTCCGTCAATCCGACACTGTATTATCGATTTCATCAGCCGTACTTCCTTGCCTTTGCTTCAATTCTATCAATTCTATCAATTCTATTATCTAAATCGCATGCGAATTCAGCCGGAAAAATAGCAGGCACAGTGGGGCTTGATAACGCGCAGCTGATTCGTGTTGTTTACGTTCACAATAAGCCGACAGGGCTTATTAATAATACTGTTCCAATTCAGCAAAATGCGCCGGACGAAGGAAAATAGTTGCAAGTGCATTGGCGAACATCATTCGCGAAAATTTTTTGATGACCTTTTTTTTTTTTTTAGGTCGCGGCGGGGGCCCATTTTTATACCCAAGCGCACTGGTATTATACCTCAAAGTTGTTTTCAACATCATACAGCAACCGAGATTGATGTGGATATGTATCTCATATATTCCCAAATTCTTAGAATTTATATCGAAATTTATTAAGCTATGTTGAGCTATCTCAAAGAAACTTGGTATACAGATTGCCCTAGACTCAAGGCACTTTATTAGTGCCAATGGGCGAAATCGGATAATAACCACGTCCACATAACGGTGTCAAAAGAATGCGATATTTCAGTATCCAGCAAATACAATTTGTTGAAATATGAAACATAGGAGTGATTAAAAACAAATGGGAATACATTAGTAAATTTTTTTTTGGAAAATGGCCCTCCCACTTTTGAGGAAATTTGTATATCTACAGAACTAAGTTAACAATTTCTACCAGATTTGGTACACACATTGTATAATGTGGCAAGTCAGTAAGAAAAAGTTTTAAAATTAGAATATTCTGACAAAACGCGCACCCACTTCTCATATAACGGTAAAAAAACTGCGACACTGCAGTAACTTTAATTAATTTTCCCAAATTTTTATATGGAGGATGGGGTAACAAAACCACATACGTCGAATAAAAAATGTTGGAAATAAAACCACTCCCTCCTCTTATATTCCAATAACAATAATATTAAAATATAACTTAGTAAAATTGGACCGCCAGACGTAGGTTAAAACAGTTGTGAAAATGTGTCTGCCACCGCCCAATTTAAACCAAATAGGTATATTTCTGAGCAAACTCTACTAATTTTAATATGCACATATGTAAATTTCCAAATTCATCAAAATCAATTAATAAGTTCGATGTTTTAGGAACTATAAAAAGTTATTTGCCAAATGCACAAAAACTGGTTGGGCAGCGAAAAGCGAGGGCAAAACGAAATTTCTACTCATTAAGAACACTTTGAAAAACTATATAAATCGGGAAAAACTATCATATTGTATAACTACGTCAGATAGCTGGGAAAATACGGAGAATATTAGTTTCGTTTTAAATGGACGCAAGAGTCCACGCCTTTCCCCATCAAATAATATATAGCCTGATTTATGGGATATATATGTATATCAATTATTTTGTATCTGCATCAAATGGTTGCGGAGTTAACAGGAATTAGTATTTTTATTTTATAAGGCGTAACACTGCCCTCTTTTTTTTCCAAAATGATAGACAACTTGATCTACATGACATATGACTTCGAGGCGGGGCACTGCTCACTTCTTCAAATTTATATAAATCAGCATAGGTAGAGCCCGGTCACCACATGTACTTACTTGTTTTGTTTATTTGATTCTAATCTCCTCAATTCCTTAAATTCGGTAGACTATTTATATTTTTCTCATTTCCGTTTCAGTTTGTGATGCCACTTTTTTGGATTGACGCCTTGTCAGTGCTCGTCTATTATTTCCTCATTCTAGTAAACAAACTACCTTTATAAACGTACATACATCGGTGGATGGTATGCATTATGTAAGTTGGTGTATCTCTAGATAGACATATGCACGTTTGTATCAATAAACAGGTTGATTGTGTGAGGAAAGCAAGCGGATATTCACTGTCCAAGCATCGATGGATATGCATAGGTAAAATGCCGAAAAGCTTCAAACTCTGCATTTGTAGTTACTCGTAAAAATAAAAACAACAAAACACTACCACACATACATACATATGTACATATAAGTACGCTGACATAAAGGTACAGAGACATGAAATAGCCGCCGACAGTTCCTTTGGTTTTTTTTTGGTAGTTTTTTTTTTACCTACTGGTGTGGGTCCTGACAGCAAATTTCTGGTGTGACGTTTATCAAAAGTGTTTTTGTTGTTGCTTTCTGGTGCTTCTCGCAGCTTATGTGCGGACTAGCAATGACCCCTTTGTGTGCGTGTGTATGTGCTTGTGTGGGCGTAAGCGTGTGAATGTGTATTTTTTATGTTTTCCTGATTTCTATTTTTTCCTATCCTGTGTCAACTGAATTTTTTCCCATGCGATGCCGTTGTCGTTGCACTGGTGTTATTCAATTGTTGAAACTGTTGCATTATCGCAATTGTTTTTGTTTTTTATTTCCTCGACTTTGTCACATTGTGCCAGGTAAATTTTCTGTGTGTGAATTGTAGTTGAGCTACTGAAAAGCAGTTTCGACTCTTTTATTACATTGGCTCGAATACGCATCCACATACTATGTGGCACTGAATTTTATTTATTGCTTTTGCGGACGCACTTCCATTCACTTGTGCCGTGGAAAGTACGTTTTTTTTTCATTGTTGATGCATTGTTTTCGACAATTGTGCTTGACCTTTGGGTAATGTCGAAATTTTCTTTTACAAATGCAAACTTGGTTAGGCCTTCATTGTAAACATAGTTAGTCGAGTTTTTTCTTCCCATGGCAAAAGGCGTTGCTTTATTTTGAAAATTGTTTCTATTCCCGTTACTTAACACAGACGCTTTTGGAAATCTCGTTAACACTTGTTTATGATTTTATTTGTGTAGAACTTTTCAAAATATCAAAACTCAAGTGCTTTACATTTCCAAACATATGTTCGCTTGTCGGTGTATGTAAATCTCAGAATTGCAGAAAAAGGTTTAGGGATACAAAAAAAAAGACTGAACTAAACACTTTTTTGAGTAATATTTTTTAAGTAATTGCCGACTAACACCAACATACATACTAAAACGAAATTGAACTGCTTATGAGAGGCTCGCGCATTTTGGTAAATACATATCCAAAATTGTATTTAAAAAATAAATAATAATAAGTATAATTTTATTGAGCTCGAGACTAGGTTTTTATTAGGGAATAATATGAGAAAACAACGATTTTCCAAAGTGGTAGAAGTGCTAGCTAGTTTTTCGGACATCACCACTTCTCCTCATCAGGCTTATTTCTTTTTAGAACCAAAGTTTGAACCATGGTACACGGAGTTGCTAGGCGAGCACACAGCCACTCAGTTTTTAACATATGAGGCTAAAAATAATGTAATAATTATAAATAATAATTTAATATTTTACGGAATATAGAGAAATCCCCGGCTCCTTTTTGTTCTCTAATACGGTTTTTTGTTTTTGTTTTTTGTCACATTTGTACTCGTCATTGGTATGCATTGTTATTTCCGTCACTTTTACCTAATCGCTACCGTTATTGATGGCTACATTGATATTTCTACCTACCTGTTGATCTTGATATTACAATCGTTATAGTTTTTTTTTTTGTATTAGTTTTCGTTATTGTTATCAATATATTGATCGAAATCTATGTTATTAATACGTCGCTTTATAAATTGGTTTACTTTATTGACTTTATATAAAGGGTATGTTTTTTAAACGTGTGGCCTTCAATACTTTTTTCGGAGTTGGTCTCTTTGACAGCTGTTACTTCATTTATACTCACTTTGGTTTGCCATTTGCAAGAATTGAAGCCGAACGACCATCCACCGCGTTGCACGTTCGGTGAATAGACCAAAAACGAGATGGCCGATTTTGCCAAGAAAATTTTGTTCAGCGATGAAGTTCACTTTTGATTGAATGGGTATGTTAATAATCCACAAGCCGTTGTTGAGACGCCGTTACATCCTCAAAATGTCACTATTTGGTGTGCTCTATGGGCAGAGGGAATTATTGGTCCATATTTCTTCAAAAATCAAGCCGGGCATAAGTGGGGAATGCTATAGATCCATGATTAATAACTTCTTCGTGCCTAAATTGGAGGATGTTGATGTGGACGACCTTTGATTCCATCAAAACGGCGCTACCTGCCATACAACCAACGATACAATAAATTTATTGAAGGAAACTTTTAGTGAGCGCATTACCTTGCGTCCTAAGCCTGTGACGTGCGATTTAACACCGCTGGACTATTTTTTGTGAGGTTATGTGAAGTCTCTTGAGACGATTGACGCCTTGGAAGAGAATATTTGGCGCGTTATTGTTGATATGCGGCCCCAGTTGCTGCAAAAAGTGGTAAAAAGTTGGGTCTCACGGCTGGAATGGCAACCCATTTAAGTTAAATTCCCAGGCCCCAACATTAAAATATATACGTTTTATTTCTTCCTGAAAACTAAATCCCTAAAAAAACACCACTTAGTTTCATTTTTATACTTATTTCATTTGATTTAAAATATTCTACTTTACCCATGTCTAGTAATTCATTCAACTTAATTGAATTAATCTTTTTTTAACATGGTAGGGAGTATTTAGTATATTTAATCAAATGTTATATAAGAAAACACAGGTAACATGGAATGGTTTTATCATTTTCTTTTGAATATGTTTTTTTTCAACTACATCGTTGATTCTTTTTTGTTAATTTCTAACCTTAAATGAGAAGTAATATAAGTTGCATGTAAAAGGACGGTGAGTCCGCTTATGCCATTTGGGTCAGTTAAAGGTAAAGCCAAATATGATTTTGACAAAACAAAAAACAAAGAAAAAAATAATAATAATTAAAGCATAGCGATGCACGCTGGGTGTAGATATTATTATATACTTATTTTATTCCAGGCATACCTGTCAGATCATTTCATGAGAAAATACCTAGCTAATATAGTTATTTGTGTTCAGGATTTGATTAAAATGGAACTGTGTATACGGTTTTGGGAAATATCTCAACTCCAGCGCCACCTATACGCCCAATTTTTAAACTAGATATTTATATTTATGTGGCTAATACATATTTTTTAAAATTTTTAATGCATAATATATCGACGGCAGCGCCTATGAATTTAAGCTCAATTGGTACAGTAGTTTTTGAATCTATAAATTACATACGAAGACACACATGCGCTTTTTTATTAGCTTTATACCTCTGTCTTTACAGGCTTAAATAAAATAATGTAGAATTAAGTCCTTATTATGCAGCTGTAACTGTACCAATGGTGCTATTGTAGGGTCAGTGTTTGTTGGGTTGAAATTTATAAATAAATAATTTCACTACTATAGTTTGTCAGATGGTTTAAATAAAAACTGGGGCCAAGTTCTTTCTGCGGAACTCTACAAAGAGAATATATCTATCATATAAACGACGACATTCTTATTTAAATCAGCGCATTTTGCCCATATTTACACGTTTTCGAAGTAACACTTCTTTAGAGGGATGATAATGTGTTTTTACATCGCGCAACGATCGCGTGGTGATATCGGGTAGCGAAGTCTCCACAAGACGCTTAATGAGAACATCCATACTGAGGTAGCGACAAGTTCAGAGCAGTTTCGGTACTATTTTCGAACTAAATAAATCTTTCTGGATCTTTTCAGGACCTTTCAGAAGTTCGTGACTGGTTCAACACTACAACTACTACTACTACATACTACTGCTACAAGCTACTACCTCTGGAACTACCATTTACTAGTACTACTACTACTCATACAACTTTTACTACTACTACTAACTATCACTACTACTAATTACTAACAACTTATTACTACTACTACGTCTACTACTAGTACTAACTACTACTGCTACAATGACAACTTCTACTACTAACTGCTACTACTACTAATAACTACTACTATTTTTACTAATGCTACTACAAACTACTACTACTATTTTAACTTATGCTACTACTAATTGCTACTGCTATTTTTACTAATGCTACTATTCATTACTACTATTTTTCTTTGCTTATTTCGACGACTATTTTATAATTACTGCTACTACTACTAACTACTTATTACTACTACTACTACTTCTACCACTAGTACTAACTGCTACTGCTACGAATTACTATTTACTAATATCATCACTACGACTACTACTGCTACTGCAACTAATTACTACTACTATTTTATGTTATGCTACTGCTAATTATTAATATTATTTTTACTAATACCACTACTAATTACTACCACTATTTTTACTAATTTCTACCATTATCTTTACTAATGCTACATGCTACTACTAATTACTTCCACTACAACATTTAGCAAGGAAATAAAAAGTGTAATTCATAACTGCGATATTAGGTCCATAAACATATCAGAATGTAAGATACCCAACTCAATTATATTACAGAAACCAGTGACACCGAGATATTGACAATCAAACAAAGCCTTGACGAAAGTGAGTGTCCTGGATTTGGCGGAATTCGACCAAAAGATCTTAGAATAATAGCGCCTGTTATAGCCCTGTAATAGCAAATCTTGTCAACCTTAGTCTTACTCAGTGTACAGTACCTAAGTCATTAAAATTATCAGTCATGAAACCTATTTTCAAAGCCGGAATCAAATCTGACCCACGGAATTATCGACCGATATCTATCCTCCCGGTTATTGAAAAAATTATGGAGGAAGTTATTGTCAGTCGGTTAACTAAATTTATAACAAAATATAAAATAATTGATCAAAGGCAATATGAATTTCAAAAATATAGGAACATCAATCAACTGCTGGGTAGATTCGCTGGCAAAATTAATGAGAACTTGGGGAAGCATTACCATACTTTAGCTCTGTTTATTGACTTTAGTAAAGCATTTGACACACTATCGCACACAAAATTGTTGCAAGCGTTAGATAATGCCGGGATAAGAGGGGATTGTCTTAAATGGTTTGCAAGCTACCTAGAATTAAGACAATTTAGAGTTAAAATACGAAGTGAATATAGTAATCACACAGCAATGTTTTACGGAGTTCCTCAGAGGTCTAAATTAGGTCCACTTTTGTATATTATATATGCAAATAGTATGCTTAAAGCACTTAATAACTGTGAAGTATTTGCTTACGCCGACAGCAATTGTGGTGCCACACAGAAAACTCCACACCGCAATAAATATAATGCAAAGAAAATTAGATTTAATAACTAAATGGTCGCACGATAATGGACTAGCAATAAAAGCAACAAAGACGAAATTAATGCACATAAGACCACCGCATATTCACCGCTCTAAAATAAAACTAATATTTCATAATTACGATTGCCTTCATAAAAACCTGACACCCTGTGACTGTACCAAGGAAATAGACATCGTTAGCACGTACAAATATCTCGGTATTATACTTGACGAAAACTTTAAGTGGAATGCGCACATATCCCATCTTTAAAATAAACTTCGATCTACATCTTACTTTTTAAAACACCTGAGTTATTGTAGCAATTATGATGTATTGCATCAAGCCTATTTAGCATTAACAGAGTCATATCTAAGACATGGGATCACGGAATGGGGTTCTTCGATACACTGTAGGAAACTACAGCAAAGCCAAAATTATATTTTAAAAATACTAGCAAAGAAAAGAAATATATACACTCCGAATCTTCAGCTAAATAGGGCATTGGAGTTGCTTGACGTTAAGTCGATTTTTAAAATAACGGTTCTAAATGAGTTTTACGATGAAAATACGTTTAAGATACCTATTGCTCATAAATATGAAACATGAAGATGTCTAGCGAATAGGCTAGTAGTGCCAAAGTTTTTAAACAACTATACCAAAAATTCGCTTTCAGTATTGCTCCCAACACTTTTTAATGAACTGCCAATAAATTTAACGAATCTACCAAACACATCGAAATGAAAATATTTAATTAAAAATCATACCAAAAGCTTATTGTAATAAATTTCTAAGCACTTATATAATCGAATGTTTAAAATTATGTAATATGTATGAAATTATTTAAAATTATTTAGAATTCAAGATTAATTTAAATTGAAATATAAGAATAAATGTTAATGTCAAATAGCTATAAACCTGCAGATAAGCACTGTTGCTTCGCGGGTTGCATTTTAGTATATTAAGTTTTATTGTAAACGAATAACGAATAATAAACGAACGAACTATTTTTACTAATTTCTACTACTATTTTTTTACTAATTACTGCCACTATTTCTACTACTATTTTTTTACCAATTATCACTACCATTTTTACAAAAATTACAACTAATTACTACTACTACTACTACTACTACCAATAACTACCACCTCAACCACTAATTACTACTACCAAAACTAAATATTACTTATGCTACTCACTACTTCTAGCACGCGCATTTTGGTGCACGGGTGTTTTTTTTTTTAATTAGAGTATACGAAAAATCAACCTTTTTTTAGTTTTAGTGTATGTGTGTATACATCAAAGAACTTATCTGAAATGCGACTCAAAACCCATCCATTCAAATAATAAACTAATGGTTCCACAACACACCGCAGTTAATAATTCTGCGAAGGCACCGTTTCAGCGTAGTTTGCTTTTTATTGAAAATTAATTAATTTTTATAAATGGTTGCAATTATACTCATCCATTTCAGCATGCACATATATGTGCAGTAGTCCAATAGGCAATAATATAACAATTTATTTGAGTATAATAATTTTATGGGTTTCAACCTTTCGCTCAACTACCCGCTGCTGGCAAGCCATCGAAAGTGCCGACACTATTTTTAACGATGGCCACACACTTTCACGTTTTTGACTCGAAGCACCCAGCACTTTTATACACATAATATATTAGTGACTATGTAGCATGCCTGCCCGTAGCTATACTCATCGCAGACAAAGTTAAAGCTAATCTTGCATTGTGGAAGAGCATCGAACGGAAGTCAACAGCACGCCATTTCACCCGCTTTTATGGTTTGAAAGTGTAGCGCATGAAAATCATTTTCGTTGATATCGGCGCTTAGCACGCATCTCCCGCTGGTTAAGGACCCCATCTACCACTTGAAATTATCGTTCTTCTTATTGTGCTTTATCGTTTGCTATTGTTTTTGTTATTCGATAGCCATTACAAATGGTAGTTAACTATAGTCATGACCGGAACGTGTCCAGTGTTTACTACGAAATAAGCAGCCAATGTAGCTAACTTGGTAAGAACAAGAAGTAGGCGGGAACAAATAGTTAATGGTGTCGTCTTGTTGACTCTAGCTGGCTAGTCTTAATGTTCTGAAATTAACACAAACTTGAGAGACTGCTTCAGAAATGGGTTAAAAAGGCTAAGTGTATAAGGGAAAGCTTATGTTTATATGAATGTGCATGGGTGACATCGACATCGACATCTAATGTGTATATGTATGTATGTGCATGCATATATAATGAAATTGCTACAGCCAAGTGGGTGTTTACCAAACTAGCACAATATACTTTAACCATCTATGCAAACAAACTTATTTACATACATATCTATGCAAATACACACACACATACATACATACAACTTTGCTCATAGTTGGGATACGAGTATGACGGAAAACACAAAACTATCAAACTAAAAGTGCTCGAGTACATCGTTTGCTAGTGTAAGTTTTTCGTGTATGTGTGTGTGGGTGTGTGTGTGCTTCGTTAATAACTGTCTCGACAATGTGTCTAGTGGCGGTAGCTTGCATGCAGCTAAGTAGGTGGTTTGCCTGGCACATGGAGCAACTCATATTTAGCTTAAGTGGCAAACGTGAAGATTGAACTGCTACATACATGCATACATCCATACAAACATACATACCTACATACATACACACTGACATTCTGACATATACGAATGCTCACCTAATTTTACTTTCTCATAAGCTCCCTCAACTGTTGGTTGGTTTATCATTCAATACGTATGTATGTATACATATAAGCATATGGGTATATATGTTTAGACTCACCTTGCCACCTTGTATGCTATGCGCTCTAACTTAGCCTTGCGACCTTCTGCCTTTACTCGCTTAGGTCAGTCGTGTTCATCTAAATATTAACGACTTTGAATTAGCTACAGCTATATGATTAGTTTTCGAGGAGAAGTAGCAATTCGAAGTTTGCATAATATGTGTGTTTTTTTTTATACTTCCATGCACAACTACACTACATATATGTATATGCACCTAGTAGATGTGAATATTAATTATCTAAGAAAGTGTACAGCGCCACTGTGTTACAAATTATAAAAGCTCCACATATTGGCAAATTTTCGCGAATTTGTTTTTCTTCTATTTACTTAATTTCCGCTTCAAATAAAATACAGTTTATTTTCTAACAAAAAACCATAAAACACTAAACTTCTTGTAAAATTTAACAAATACTCATGAAAATTTCAAACTTTTTAGCTTTTACTTTTGTAGCTCATTAAATATCAATATAATAAGGTTAAACTTTGAAGTGGCTACAAATTTCTTGTTGATTTTTTTCATTGTATTTGTTTCCAAGAAAACCGAAACATCTTCGGCAAGAAAAATGCTCAAAAATCAAAGGTAATATCTAGTTACTAGAAAATTGTACTTTAAAATACATACAATACATACAAAAGTGGATACTCGAAAAGTATGTAATTTGGAGGAAAATTTGTTAAATTATTATAAGTTTTCCATAAAGCGTTAAACTTCGATTTATAAGGTTTTTGTTAGAGAATAAACTGTATTTCAATTGAAAAGTTGCGGAAATTAAATGAAAGAAAAATAAATTAGAGGAAATTTGCCAACATGTGGTGCTTTTATAATTTGCATCAGATTATATATGTATGTATATATAAGTATATAAATGTGCGCACTTATATCGTAATAGAAGTTGATTTGAGACAAATTTTGGCTGCAATGCAAATTTTTGTACTATAAAATAGGCTGTTTTAAGTTAGATTAATTTTTGATGGTAGTTCGTTACGAAATTTTTTACGGAAACTACATGCATATATCTTTTGAAAGACATAATCTTATAATGTAGTTCAACTCAAGAAGCGGCCCACCCTTTCCGATTGATGCACAATAGCTTGAAAATCTTAGAAATTCTAATTATTTTGATACAGCGTTTCAGTCTAAAAAACAGCACATACATCCTTTAGTCTTCTGAAGTGAAACGGCACCACAAAAAATATAAGAGCTTTTCTTGTTGTGTACATGTACATATTGTACATACATAAATTTTACTGCAGGTAAAAATTATGAGCAATAAGTAGCTTGGCTTGAAGGTTCTAAAAAGAAAGCTGTAGCCAAGATTTCCAGAAAATCCATGCTGATGGTTCGACTTAGTTTAAATCTTAAAAGCTTTGTGAACTTAAAAAATCTGATATCTAGTTATATACTTATATTCATAGCTGAGAAGACCTTCATAAATTCAACCAATTTGCCTTTTTAGTTTTAAAAATTTACTGCAAGCAAATGCAAAAGTAGTAGGTCATGCTAAAGATGTTGTGCCTATCCGCTAGTTAGTTTTTCTGATAATTCGCATTAGCGCTTATGATTTCACAACTACTTATGTCGATTCAAGTTTATTTATTGTATTGTAGTATTTAGCTTGGTGAACACACCACAAATGCGATACTTTGGAAAGCTAATAACTTATCCAGAAATATTCAAATATTTTGAAATTCAAATATTCAAACGATAATATTAATTTTTAAGCTCAAGGCCAGTATAAGGAAAAGTAAATTGAAAAAAGGGCAACAACAACAGTTAGGAGTGGTAGAAATTATACAGTAGCTATTTCGGAGATCACCACATCTCCTCATCAGATTTTCTTTATGGCTCCACCGGCACTCGAATATTAATTTTTTATTTATTTTTTCTTTTATTTGTTCATCAATTAAAGTCCTAATTAAATACCTTGCAGCAAATTTGCGGTAAAATATCAAAATGTTTCTTTTTTTTTAATTACCAACATTCGATGGGAAGGTGTGTCGTTTTGTTTGGTTTTAATAATTTCTGAAACTAAAAAAAAAGGTGAGCAGGAGCCTTACCCAACTATTATATTTTCCAAAGTGAGGCTTATTTTTTGAGATCAAGTAGTGTCGAAGTGAGTTTTAAATAACCTATTGCTAATAAAATTCGCAGAAGTGGTTGCATTGTTGGTTGAATTGTATATATTTTTTTAAACTGAATGCAAATACCTTTTTCGCATTATTGTCAATACTCTGTTCATTTCCCGTTTAAGTAAATAATGGCTTGGTATCTTCTGGTAAAATTTTTGCTTAATTCTTGAGCATATTCCAATGGTAACTGTTTTCAAAAGTCAAAATTGGATTTTTAGTTGTAGATTGCTCGCTCCTTCGTTTCGATTAGATTTGCTTCTGGATTTTGAGACGGCCCATCTAACGTTTCCGCTTCATTTCTCAGTGCCCATGCCGTGCAGAGACGACTTCAGTGCTTTAAATTGTTGTCTTCTGTCATCTTGTCCTTGTCTTGCTCAAACTCTCTTGTAAGAGTT
The DNA here is from genome assembly GCA_951828415.1 of Anomoia purmunda. Taxonomy (NCBI): domain Eukaryota; kingdom Metazoa; phylum Arthropoda; class Insecta; order Diptera; family Tephritidae; genus Anomoia; species Anomoia purmunda. The sequence continues at coordinate 41,597,745 of OX639996.1, forward strand.
AAAACCAACAAAAAGCGAATCATCTTTTAAAGCGACGTTTCCCCAATCTCGCTCTAAATTCTATTTAGCCCATTTATGACGGACTTTCTTTCTATAACGGATATTTGATTCCAAAAGAGAGCGGCGCATAGTAGCGTTGGCACTTCAAACCTCCTTTTTTTCTCTCACTCGCTTCAACTTTAATTGGACTATCGCCTTATCCGCATTTCGCTTCCTCGCCAATGATACGGTTGTCTTTATATTTTTTGAAAATGCCGTTACATGAGAGGTATGCATATGTGGTTTTTATCCGATTTGTGTAATTTTCCAAATTTTTGTTTACAACTCAAAATCTAAGGCATGCACCAAAGTTGGTAGAGATTGCTCAGGTAATTTCTTAAATTTATCAATTTGTTTTAAAGTACACGGTGCTGTGACCATAAAATAAAAATTAATGACGTGTTCCTTTCACCAACCCAATCCTCTGTATAAAATTTGAGCAAATTATGTTTTTTTGTCGCTATAGAATCTGATTCACGCAAATCTCCGTTATAAGGGCGTGATTATTACTGGAATTGTAATAGCTGCCCATCTTGGGTCGCGAGCATTATGTGTACTAAAATTAGTTGAGATATACGAATAGTTAGTTACTGGGACGGCTGGAAAGGTTAATCGATTTCTATTTGCATTATTAACATTTTGGTACATAAGCCTTTAAAATATAAAAATAATTTGAATTACATAAAACCAAAACAGCGACTAACTGTTATATATATACATATTTATATTTTTTAGAAATGCCTAGACATATAACTTGTAAACTTCTAACGCCGACTTACGAGAAAGCAGGTTAGCTATTTAACTGAGAGTTCACTGGTTAAATTGATTCATTGGCTTGCACAGTAGCAGGTTAAGCTTCAAATCAGAGTTAAAAAGATAAATATTTAACCTAGTAATTAATCAGGGTTACTGTGTTAAGTTTGTGGCGATCTGTAATAAATAAAGAAAAAATAATGAAATAAGCACAAAAAATTGAAACGCATCGTTTTCTACCATCAATGATGAGGAAGCCATCAAATACGTTGGTTTCAATTCATTTAACAGAGCTTAAGCAAAGCGATGCGATCAATTTCGCTGTTTTATGCAAAAATTATTTTGCTTTCAAATTTAAAAACGTTCATAAAACTAAAAAAAAGATGCCAAAAAAAAAACTTGTATAGCCTGGGTATTTACATAGTTGATGCCAGATAATGTCTGGGTCAAGGCGAATTCATATAAGGTGGTGTTACTATAGCAACCGATTTCATTTTTTTTATTCACCTACAGGCATTTTGTTTTCGCTTTTGCTTATGAGCTTTCAAAAGCCGTATGTAAATTTTTGCAACTCTTACGCAGAAGCAAAAACAAAATACATAGGAATTTTGTAGTTGCACTTATAACACCACCTTATATGAATTCACCTTGGTCATGGTTATAAAATTATAAATGTAAATCTTAGTTACTTATCTCTTGTTTTATAAATGTAACACTGGATATCTCGTAAGTGGGCCTAAGAAGAATAAATAATAAATTATAAAAACTTAACTTGTAAACCTGTGCGCCGAATATGTAATAAATATAATTACTTATATCGGGTGTTTTTTTTAGGGGTATAGAACTTCGAATTGAAATAAAACACAAGAAAATCGTTTTAAGGTCCATCAATTTGGCTTTATTGGAAGGATAATTTTATGCCATTAATGTTTAAATATGATTTCGGGCATGTGGCCGCCGCGGCTGGCTCGAATAAAGCCAATTCTACAGGTCCAATTTTCAACCACTTTTTCGAGCATATGGGGCCGTATGTCGGCAATAACGCCACGAATGTTGGCTTCCAATTCCCCTAACGTTTCTGGTTTGTTGGCGTAGACGAGCGACTTCACATATCCCCAAATAAAATAATCCAATGGAGTCAAATCACACGATCTTGGTGGCCAATTTACAGGTCCATTCCGCGAAATTATGCGCTCATCGAATGTTTCCTTCAATAAATCGATTGTGACGTGCGCTGTGTGGCATGTAGCGCCGTCTTGTTGGAACCACAACTCATCCACATTCATGCCATCCAATTCGGGAACAAAATAGTCGGTTATCATGGCTCTATACCGGTCTCCATTAACGGTAACTGCCTCTCCAGCATTATTGAGGAAGAAGTATGGCCCAATGACTCCACCAGCCCACAGAGCACACCAAACAGTCAGTTTTTGTGGATGTAATGGCGTTTCAAGGGTCTCATGTGGATTCTCTTCACTCCAAATGCGGCAATTTTGCTTGTTGACGTAGCCATTCAACCAAAAATGAGCCTCATCACTGAACAAAATTTTGCGATGAAAATCAGCATCGAGATCAATCTCATTTTCGGCCCATACACCAAAATCACGACGCATTGCATGGTCTCGCGGCTTTAATTCTTGCACAAGCTGGATCTTGTAACGTCGCAAGCCAAGATCTTTGCGCAAAATCTTCTATAAAGTTGATGGACAAAGCTCCAATTGCTGTGCACGGTGGCGAATCGATTCATTCGGGTCCTCTTCAACACTTTGCTCTACAGCGGCAATTGTTTCTTCGGTGCGCACTGTTCGACGTCTCTGCGGATGCGTATTATCACATAGAGTAAACGTAGTGCGAAAACGATCCATGGTTAACCGAATTAATTGCTCTGATGGACGATTATGTCGACCATAAAATTGACGGAGCTCGCGGTAAACTTCGCGAACTGAACCATTATTTTCGAAATAAATTTGCACGATTTGCAAGCGTTGTTCTTTTGTCAACCTGTTCATGATGAAATGGCAAACCAAACTGAACATAAATGACATTAGAGTTGCCAGATTTGACCACAAAATGCCAGTTTTATCTCTATTCGAAAAACAAACCTGTAAAAAAAACACCCGATACATATGTATATGTACATTCACTTTGTAGCTGTGAAACACCCACAAACGATTAATTGGCATTTTGACAAACGACGAAAACTACAAGCTTATAATGATATAAATTTGCCTAAGACTTAGTAATGTACATTGTCTTCCTATTCTTCTCCTCCTCTAAACACACGCAAAGAGCTAAAACACACCCATAATATCGTGGCACACTCCAGACTACATTCAAATCGACCACCAAACTAGCTAAGTATACTACTTCATGCATTCAGTCAGTCAGTCAAATTTCACAAATATATATGCACATAGCTACGTAGTAAATGCATGCATTAGTGATTTTACTTGCAAATATAAAATGATATACAGTTACCTATATACATATGTATGTACTTGTGTTTATATTTACTATATTGTACGCATGTGCGTATGAGAGATGTGAGTATGATGCTTCAACAAGATTTATTTTCTGCTGATGTCAATTTGACATGACAATTGTCACTTAATTATTTTACGAATGTCGAACGTCTTTACTTACGCGTTGCAATGTGTTGTTTCGCTAATGTTGCTGACACTGCATGGGGCTGTCAGCAGTGATGATGCAGACAACTTGCACTGACGGATGGCTGCCTCTAATTAAGTACATACACCAATGTAAATACACATGCTTGTGTTTACGCATTCGTACATATGTGTGTAGATATGTATGTATGTATGTTTGTAGATACATGAATATTCTTGCATGAATTTCCAAGCAAAAATGCTTGGCGTATGGAAAAAAAGAGTACTCTTTAGTAGCGCCATTAGGAACCCAAAAATTGGTTTTGTTCCTTCGTTACGGTATTGTATCATTTTGTCGTTCGCAAACCGTTTACTTTAGGCAAAACGGAGGACTGAAATACACAGGTTAGTAACTTTTCGTAACAATTCGTGCCAACTGAAACGATGTGGCAATTCCGAGTTTGCTGCATAGTTAGCGTCATTTAGTGATCGATATTCAAACGAATATAAATTTCTGATGTCAGTATAAGAAAGAGAATTAAATAAGAAAAAAAAAAATTTTTAAATTAACAAAATCAGCTAAAAATATTAATATGAATAATATACTTATATTCAAAGGGACATTGTAAATGTTTTGTGCAAAAAAAAAAAAAAAATTACGCATTGGCCGGTGAAAAGCTTCAGAAGCGGCCGTGTTTTAATGCAGCTTTTGGTGCAGATGAAAATAACGAAATGCCTCATTGGAAATAAAAAGTAAAAGTTACTCAAAAAGAACAGGCGGAAAAGTATGCGAGTTGATTCAACTCGGTTAAATGATATACGACGTGAGATGTAGTATTGGGAAGTGAAAAAACCGCGCTATTGTGAATGACTCGCAAAGAAATACGTGGAAAATTTCATTTTAACACTTAATCCGTTTTTATTTACATGTGATGTGTCTCAGTGTTAAGAAAGCTTTTTTGTTAACTTGTTTCAATAATGAATTTTCTATTTTCGATATGCCGCCTGGTCAATACTTTTATTTTGGGATTCGTAAAGCTTTGCAGTTGTTCAATGCTGATTTGGTTTTAAGTGAAAATAAATTGATTGACATATTTGAGAGGGGACTCCCCATCTTTGAAAGTGCATCTAAAAAGGAGGAGGAAGTCCGTTTTTTATTGGAAGTTGTTTAGGCCCTAAAAAACCGAAAGATGTAAGGTATTTTTAGCTGGATTTATGAAAGGATTTTCTGACATTAAAGAAACATCAAGCTTAAGTTGTAAGCGCCAAATTATTATTATTATTATATGTGATACCGCTGTTCGAGCATTTCTTGCTGGAACAGTTGGACACACGTCTTCTAACGGTTGTTCCAAATTTGAGCAGGGAGCATCCTATGGAAATAATTGATTTAATTATAGTACTAAAATAGCAACAAAACGAACTGATGAAGATTTTAACAAGCGAAAAAATGTATAGTTCCATTTACATCCATTTCAAAATAAATTACATCTTTTGGAGATATTTAAAATATTTGCCTATGCAGATACTTCTTGTTTTGAGTTTTCTTTAAATTAATTTTGTACTTCTCTTATTTTTTCAGAAGCCTTGAAAGATGAGCAGGGTTCATATCCAGAATTCGAAAAAAAGAAGGCAAGCCCGAAATTTAATTTGACAATCTACACAAAAATTTCCCATCGATGTTATTTTCGTACATTTTTAAGTATTTAATGTAAAACTTTTTATTAAATATCTTCTTTATATTTTGAATACAAAGTATGGACAATCAACGTTTAACTTGTCACAAACATATCTAATGTAATAACTTTTGTATTGTTTTACAATAATAATATAAATATATATTTATAAACTATACATTTTTGTAGTAAAAATAAATAATTCGGTTTTACTCCAACCGGTGAGTTTTATATTAAGCTATATAAAACCGCAGGAGTGCGCTACTAAATACTCCAAATAGTGCTAGGATTCACTACTCTAAAGATTGCTTTATTAAACTCCCTAAGAAGTGCTCTATTGATAACTTTGAAGAGTACTTTTGTTTAACAATATTAAGAAGTACTCTTCTCCAATGACATGCAATGTAAAAAAGGAGTAAAATTTGCTTTAGCTTCGGAGTAATGGGAATAATTATATTTTCCAAAAGAATGTTCCTCTATTACTCTTACGATGGTTCCTTTTTTTGACTGGGTTGTTAAGTTGTACATATGTATACATATGAATGTGTGCACATATGGGTACTCATGTATGTATGTACATACATAAATTTTCATCTACATATATTTTTCTAGTATGGGTGCCTAGTACACAAATGACAATTCCAAGAGTTGACTTATTTGTCAATGTGACAAAATTAATAGTTGTGTATGGGTATTCTGTACTGATAAAAGCGCACTCATCACTAATAGGAACAAATGTAGCAGACATCAACAAATGACGGACGAAAACCATCTCATCCGAGAAAGGGAAATTAATCAAACTAAACATTGAAACTTTCATACACACACGCGATTGTATCATTGTATCTAAGAATGTACGTAAGTATTTTTGTTTAAATTTAGTAAGTTTTGATAATATGCTTGGGGAATATTGATTTAAATTAACCTATTTTTATAGCAAATAAGACAATGTCTATATTGACTAAAATTTTTAACTAAATAAACAAATTAACTACGATGCGTTAAATAGTTTAATGTGCTGAATTCGAAAGTCGATACTTTGTTCATAATTGATTTCTGTTTACATGTTTCAAAATATTGACAGCCTTTGACCGTCAGACAATGTAACGCAATGGAAAAAAATACCCACGAGTGAATGTAGAAGTGTAAACTTAGAAAAAATTAGGTCAAGTAGGTGCTTTTAAAATATTTACGGATTCCTTAATATTTTTTTTCATCTCACTTTAGTTTAGATGCAAGGTATGTCTAAAAAATGACACCACAAGTACAGTAGACAATTTTGCTAGTTTTTTCCTAGGATGCAAAAGAGGCGAGAAAGAATTTCAACTCTTAGGTTGGCCCACTGGGCTAAAAAAAAGAAAGGTAGGCGTGGTCTACCTTCTTCCATTCATTCTAATGGCATACAATTTTTTGGTGCAAATCAAAAGAGTACGGATATGGTTGAACAGTTAAACAATCAACCTTTTATCTACACATACAAGTTTCAAAAAAATATAAAAATCGTAATTGTGCTATATTATGAAAAACAAATTTTAAAAATTGGAAAATTATGTTTATAAAAAAAGCATAAAAATGCCTTTACTTTGATATATAGTTCTACATAACTGGGTTTGGAAAGAAGTGGTACACAAATATATCATAGTGAATGTAGATGAAAGGAGATAGGCCAGAGTTATTTTTTGAAGCGCAGGCGAAATGTAGGTAGGTAGGAGATACACACAAAAATACTGTGGACAGAATTTGTCATTTTTAAAATTCCGGAATTCCAATTACCCTGAAACATTATAGATCAGAGAGTTTTTTGCAACAAGACAAATGTATACCAGATAAAAATTATTTTGGTGGTATTTTTAGCTAGCATATTTTTGCATATACTTAGTTAATAAAGTATTTTTTAAAGAAAATATAAACAAAAAAATATCTATAATTTCGGTTTTTGTTTTTATATCTATATAAATATAGTTTTATAAAAACATTTACACTCGCATTTGACTTACCGTTCCAACCTTAATCACGTTTTCCAAATTTCAAAAATTTATTCATCGGTTTTATCCGAACTTAGACTCATTATTAGTTGTTCTTCTACAATCAGCATTGAAAGAACTTAGATTACTTATACGCAGTGGTGCTTGCGGCTGCCGCAGCAAAGTCCAGATATGTAAATATGTACATATAGTAAATATTTATGTACTCATACATGTGTGATACTAGTACAATCGTAATGAAACAGATATATTTCTGGCTATATTTTAGAATATAATTTAAATAGGTTATATTTTGGTTGATATTTAAATGAAAGTTAAACACATTTTTAACCAGATGAATTTTATTTAACAACTAGTACTACAGCTCAAAATAAAAAAAAGTCCCTGATGCTGATTCAGCTCATTACAATCCTCCGCAGCTTCATACAATTTTTTTCCTTATAAAGAAAATATTCAATTTAGAGCTTTAGGTGTTTCGTGATCTCGTGCCACGATGTCTGTAGTCGCACTTCTTCGAAACGGCTCAACCGATTGTTTATGAAATTTCGTTTGTATATTTGGTAGGTATGAAAATACTTAGGTCGGAAAGTATATTTTGTACTTATGGCTAGGTTGTGACCTCTTTTAAATAGGGGCTGCAAATAACGATTATCGTACAAAATTCCACTAAAAACCATGCGGAAAGAGAAATGCTACGTGTATAAGGATTACTCGTAAATCAACATACTCCTTGTAGAGCTGTTGTTTTCCTAATCGAGTTTAATCGCTATTTCTTGAATTTTGTTTATTGCTTATAAAATAATCGATATTTCTTGATTTTTACTTTTTCCTTAATTTATCATTATATCTTGTGTTTTATTTTAACGATTATTCCTTAAGCAAAAAATAAACCTAAAAAACAATGATTATTTTATTAGCAATAAGTAAAGTCAAGAACTAACGACTATTTTTGTAGCAAAAAATAAAACTAAATAAATGACTGTTAAGAACTAATTTTTTTTATAAAAATTATAACCGCTATGGTCATTGGTTTTCAAAGTCTAACTTAATTTAATTACGTAAAAGTTATATGAAATTTTAAATTATGGATATCAGGCGGTTCGTCTCGGCGAGGAGAAGGTTCAGACTTATATTTGAAGTAGGATTGCCCCATGCTTGAATAGACCAATTTAATTTAAATACACGCAAATTATTTGAAATATTGAAATGTAAGTATCAAGCGGTTCGTTTCGCTGAGGGCAAGGTTTATATATTGCTACATTTTGAAGAGCATTGCTAGAAAGACGAATTTAATTAAACTATACAGAAGTTTTGTAAAATTTACTTTAATTATTATCCCAAAATTATATGTAAGGGTCAATAAATAAATAAGTAAAGGCAGGATAACGTCTGCTGGGATTTCCTATTTCTTAAATATATATATAATGGGTCTGTGTGTCTTTGGGTATATACTTATTGCATATATACTCGAAAATTACTGAATCTAGTGAAAGGTGTCTATTGAACATGCAAAAATCCCAACGGACGGCGCTGGTTCAAATGCGATGGTTCAAACTCGAAATACGAAAACTGGATCTATAGGTGGCGCTCAAGCTGGAACATCTCTAAACATCCTTTTTAATCCGATTTAATTCAAACTCATAACAGGTATTATTAGCCTCATAAATATGAATATTATATTTCAAAAGTTAACCGATAGGTGATTGGCGAAATATTTTTAAAGCTCGTATTCATAGTTTAATTTAATTTCAGAGCATACATATATCTGTAGGGCGTAGTGAAGCGCGCCAGGTCAGCTAATGAAGAAAATAAAAATAATTACAAGCTTTTATTTAAAATAAATTTATTTGTTGTACGAATATTCAATGAAAACAGTTAATCAGATATGTAAAAAAGAAAGTGAATAGGTGTGCAAAGTACTTAGCCGATATTCCCGAAATTTTTACAGTGGGGATGTTTTTATTCGTTTTCCTTTTAAATTGCTATTGTATGCACATATTTTTTATTATTTTATATTATTATTAGTTGGTGAACTTTTGAAATAAAAGAAAATTAAGAGTCGAGTTCTTTTATATAAAAATGTCTTCCAACTACTGGCCTTGAGCTCAAAACACAAAATATATTTTACTCCTTTGGAGATCGAAGAACAACTCCAATCATATTGTTGAAATAATTGGAAAAATGTTTGAGTTACCTAATAACTTGCATTTGTAGTTGCCAGTTTGTACCACTTTCGTGTTAATTCCAATTATATAATTTTAAGTATTCGCAGCCAGATGGAGCTGAGACGCAATTATGAACTAGTATGATTACTTCCATTAAATGCGAGTTAATGAACTATAATATTTACAGACCAGTAAGACTCTTCACTGCAGGGAAACAATTACCAATATAGTATAAACATGCTGGCGATAAGCCGCAACATTTAACTTGTAGCGCGCCGGTCGCTTTTAACTACAAAATACACATGCACAGCTATTTCCAATTGAAACGTTTCAATTGCTGCCAAGTGCTTGATTAGTTGCACCAAAGAAAATTTATTGTTTCTATGCTAGCACTCACATAAAAGAAACATAAAAGAACATACCCATATCCCCAAATGAAACTACTGGCGCCTGCCCATATCGGGCCCTAACCGCGTAAAAATCGTGAGCGACATTTTTTTCAACATTTTATTTTTAATACAGAAATGTTCCTGGCTAATCTGGATGCGTTTCTGCTTCGAAAAGAAAATTGTAGAAAAATGTTGCTTACGTTTTTTTCGCGGTTAGGGCTCGATATGTTCTCGCATGTTATTCATTAAAGAAGTGAGAACCACTAAAGGCTAAACGCCAATGCCTTCGATAACAATAATTGACCTCAGCTGCTTTGGCTATGTATTTGCACCTTCTAATATATCCTTCGTTCTTCGCGTGACTTGGATATTTCTTTTACTACGAATATAGTATGTATATGTAGGCGCACTAGGGTGGTTAAGACAATCGTGATTTTAATGCTTCTGCTCCCTAGCGTTATTCCATATCGGAAAAACAATACCCCAATTTTTATAGAAATCAACGAATTTTGTATGAGTTTTTTTTTGGGTTTTTGGAAGACGAATAAGGAAATAGTTGATAATAAAAGATGCTGAAATAAATAATTCTGTATTATATTCTGTTGACTGCAAAATTTTGATTTGCAAGGATTTTATATCATTTCTACGAAGAATTTAGTTTTTCCATATTAAACACACCTGTAAGTTTGAAAATCCTCTAAATATTTTTAAGCCACACCGCATGAGTGCCCAGGGTATCATAACTTTATTCATCTACCATGAACTTATTTTCAGATCAAAAAGCGAAATCGATTAAGCCATTTCTGTTCGTCCGTGCAACGGATAACTGGGGTAAATATTAAAATATCTCAACGAAACTTATTGGAAATGTGCCCGTGACATTCACGTACGCACTATCGCAGAGTATTCTTGCTATTAAAAATTCAGATGTGTGTTGAATCATATTTTACTTCATTATATTATCCAGGATTTAAAATAACATTAGTTAATAGTTTTGTCAAAAAAACAATAATAGAAAACCGTTTCACTAGTTGCAGAGCTGCACAGAATGTTTTAAATTTTTTGCCGAATATATTTTAGGCCTATTTGCAGAAAATGCAGAACTAAATTTATAAATAAGAAGATATGTACCGTAGAGTTACATTTTGAATTTCATAAACCAGAAATAAAGTCAGTTAACCCAAGCTATGTGCATTTCTTTTTTGACATTTTCTTTGAATTATATGAATTTTTTGTTTTTCAAATCAAAATATTTTTTTCAGATTCTTGTAAAAAATAAAATGCTTGGTACGCTTGTCCTGCGTACTCAGGTTCCAATTCCTTTACCAGAGTTTTGGCAAAGCATAGCGATCGCTTCCACGATATTAGAGACCAGCATACCAAACATTTCATTGTTGTACAAGAACCTGCAAAACTTATGCCATTCAAAAAGAATGTCTAAAAGGAATGCACATAGCATGGGCTGCTGGATTTATTTGATGCAAGACAATGTTTGGGTTATGAAATTAAAAATGAAAATCTGAGTTACTTAATTCTTTATTTATAAATTTAACTCTGGATTTCCCCCAAGTGAGCCTTGGTTAAATAGATAACTTTGCACTGTAAAGTTTTAGTTGGACGCAGAGAACTGGAATAATAATTCTTTGAACGTTGAGTTTTAAAAATGTCATCCAAACTTTGATGAGAATTATACAAGTATTTTATATTATTGTACATATTATTTAACAGAAAATAATTTTAACTTATCGGCAACTATTATTTTGAAACGTATATTAGTAATGGCTTTTCATAATAATTATGAGTGAGGATAATTTTTAAATCAACAATACTTATTATTTTGAGAATTATATTATGAAAGTCTTACCACAAAAATTTTTTTTTGTCTTGAAACATTTCGGGACCAAAAATAGTAATCAAGGAATTATTTCGAAGTAGTCCCGAATCATTCCCGAACTAGTCTCGCAATGGCCCCAAAGTCCATCCTTTTCTCACTCATAATTATTATCAGCAGACATTTATTATATGAATCTCAAAATAAAAGCCTTTGAAGACTTACAAACCAAATCTCGCTAATAATTATTATGGGAATGCTTTTATAGCTCAGGTCCCCAAGTAAAAGTCTTTCAAAAAATAACTTTGAAAATACTTTTATATTATGTATATGTCTTTGAACAACTCGAAAAAAGGGCACCTAACTATAACTCTTTTCTCTTATAGTAGTTATGGATATCTCTGGTCCGGTTGGGCACGCACTTTAATTCTGCTTGGTTTGTTCGAACTGTTTTCTCGTAGACATAGAGAAATCCTAGAAGATCAGAGCTTTTTCGCGGACGGATTTTGGGTCACCTTAAAGTACATGGTACGTGTACGTCAAGTACATGAGTAGCGGTAACAAAAACAATAATGGCTATGTCGTTTAATAAACCTTTTAAATTCACGTTTTGTTTGTATGCTCGTTTATTTACCAGCGGCGTCATTTTAGACTGCGTGTTGGTTCCCTGTCGGAAAAATGCAGACAGTCTAAAAAATTTACCAATTTCAGAAATAGTTGGAAGTCAACTGCTTTAAGAGAAATGTAAATTAAATTAATCAAATTAAGCAACCCAAATATACATACCTACATACCTACGTATGTATATTATTATAATTTTACTGTGGTAAAATATATTTTTAATAACATATATGTATATCTCTAAGAAAATGTTGCTACTTTTATTAATTAATATTTTGTAGATAAATACTAGCTATATATATTTGGTTTGAAAAAATGCAGAGTAAAAGCTGGTCGAAATGAAACTGTATTTAGAATTCAGATGTTTAAAGTAACCTGTTTTTTAATATTTACGATTTTTTTAAAGTTTTTTATTTAAGTTAAGTTTTTCAACATGAAATTAAGAAAATATCAGCTATAACTCGGTATATTTTTAACCAATCCTTACTTAGTTTTATGTCGTTAAAAGCGCATTCATTGCATTTCGAACAAGATACGCATTGATCGCAGTTAACAGTTAAGCAATACAAAATTGTTATTGAAGTGATGCCCCAAAACAGAAACGTCATTTCGAAACTTAACCTATACAAAAAATAAAAATATATGTGTTTGAGCTAAGAAGATACATACGAACCTCCCCTATACCTACATATATTTTTGAACTTTTTTTGAGAATTTCAAATAGTTGGAAATAAAAACATTTTACTGCAGCTGGGGAAAAGCTAATTTTGATGTTCTTTCTGTCAAACATTTTTTTAAGTAGTTGAAATCAAATGCAGAGTCAGATAAGTGTCTTGCTGCTAGGGCATCGCCATGTCAATAAATTTCGTTGCTTACAAGAAGAAAGAAAGAAAGAATTTCAACCACTTGTAGTTGTAAAGCAAAAAAATGAAATTGTTTTTAAAGTAATTCGATTTCCGACAGGGTTACGTACGTGTATGTATGTATGTGTGGGGTAAAAAAGTAGTACAGATATGTTCGTTTTGTTTGTGGCTGAAGCTTTTATTACCATTTGCTTAAGTGTTTTCTTAAGATCAACACTTTGCAATTGTTCGTGCACTAGCATGCACTTGGTAATCACACACATACACACATAAACATCACTCGTTTATTATGTTCCTCTATACACACTCCCATTGGACTGGAAGAAAATTGCAGCTTAATGAATGAAAATTGCTGCCACATCCATACTGCTGCTATTTTTTCTTCAACTAACCTAATAACATTTGTTTTTTGTTTTGAGTGTGTGTTCATGTGTGTGTGTGTGTGTGTGAGTATGAGTGTATGCGTCTGCACGATGATGCAGTTACAATTGGCGGGTTAATCTCGACACCGAAATACCGGATGCACCAAATTGAGTGGAAGCAATAACTTTTCGTTAACCTTTTGCCATTTACACTTGCCAATTTACGTTTATACGAGAATTTATGTATGTACATATGTGTTTACATGTGTGCGTGTATTTTTGTGTGTAAACAAATAATGCTACTTTTACGGACGTTCCGACATACATATGAGTATCAAGTAATAAATTTTCGCTATGGACATGCGTTCTAATTAAATAAAAATTGAAAAATAAATCATCAAATGCACATACGATTGAGAAAAAAATAGTAAAAATAGGACACAGAGAAGTTGGCAATTTTGGTTATGTTTATTTAATTTTTAATAACTATTTGTACAAGTTAAGCTCATAAAAAATAGCAAAACTGTACAGAAATTAGAAACTTACCCACCAAAATTTTAAACTTTTAATTCTGAAATATTTTAGGTACGCAGTTTTATTGCCCTTTTAATATTATTATTAAAACGTGCATGTTTGCAGCAGCTCAAAAACTGCGTTGATTTTCGTTTCCTTTTTTGCGCATAAACAAGTTTTTGATCATAGTTTGTATTGAAGAAAACGCATCACACCGCCAGCTAAAAAAAAGCAAGTGAATTTCGTAGACATAAAGTCTCTACTTAATGTGTAATGAGCTAGACTTTTATAAAAATAATTAAGAACTAGAATTTGTCAAAAAATGACGCGTTTATAATCTTTTATAAATAACTGTATGACATTAAAATCACGTGAACTGATAATTAGCTTAGTAAACTTTAGATGTCTGACCGAAATTGACTACCTATGCGACATGTGGTGCATATGATTATTTTATAAGTGTAGATGGCGTAGAAGTTTACACGCCAGCCGAGTATGGAAATATTCCATTATATATCTAATTAGCTGATTTCGCCTTTTTATTCCATTCGCCAATAGTGCCACTAGATCAAAAAAGCGAGTGTGGGCATTAAAACACTCAAAACTTATAAAATAGCAACGGTTTTTAATTATGTTAATGTTGTTATTTTTCAGAAATACAAATAAAATTGTTTTTATTTTTAAACCCAGCCGTTAAGTTAGTTTTTGTGATTAGATTTCAAAATGTTTTCGGTACAAAAAGTAGTGGATTCCATTTATAATCATTGGTAGCTAAATCAAAGAACAGATTGCTAAGAAGTTGCTTACATTCACAGGATATGCCAACATAATATTTTAACTTATTTCACTATACCAGAATAAATTTCACGTTCAGTGATTGACATTAGAATTTCATTGGATCTAATTGGTGTGTGGTGTGGTGAAATAAGCAAATATTTTTTGCTACAGGATAGTTTCACTGATGCTACTTCTTTGTATTTTAAGTTCTTTGGCTCAGTTTGAATCAGTTTTGTTGCCATCTCGACCACGAGTTTAGGGGACGGTCTCAGAATTCAAATGAGATAGTTTCGTATCATATTATCTTTGTTATAATGTCAAAAGCGATCTAAAGAGAACATTACCTGGAACTTTTAAAAGCAGCGACGTCCAGATACAACAGTGGTTGGAGGAGGAAAGTAAACAAGAGTTCAGCGATGTTTGTAGGTGAAAGAAAGATAATTAACAGAACCTTCAGCCAGAAACTGAACTTTTAAATGACGACAAAATTTCAAATGATTAAGCAAAGAAAGAACTCTATGTCACAAGTCAAGTCACACGCGTTTCAGAGCCAGAAACTATTTCTGAATAAGTACGCGTGGAACTATCACGAGAATTTTAGAAAGCAAAGGATTTAAGTGAAGTACAAAAAGAACATCCAAGACCACCCAGAACTACAGCCCGCAACATGGTTAAATTTCCTGCCCACCTACATACCTCTAATTTTGAAGGATATTTAGAGCTTTTGTTCAAACTAAGAATTTAACATATCCATGTAGGATTTCCTGGTTTAATAGATTAAGCAAAAGCTCAGTAGTTACCAGTTACAGTTCAAAAGTAGAGACATGGATACAGAACTAACAGCAATGTATGTACTACACTTCAGTTTTCAAATGCAATGACGCAGACCTTCGAATAATATTCGCCAACATGAAATATTCCGCAGTCTATTTAATATCCAATTTGCGTTTTCGTTGTTTGATCAATTGCCTCAGATTTGATTATTCAAATACCAGAGAGGAGCATCTAAAAGAAGACTCACTTGGTCCAACGTCAAATTTCTTCAACAAATTTATCACAACTAGTCAATCTCATTATACCCCAGGTCATTCATCTGCATGGATTAAATAATGATGCCGTTTAAAGGTCGATGCAAGTTTACCATTTATGTATGGTATTCAAATATTGTTGTTATATGATGCTCGCTAATATTATATTTACAATGCTTATATTTATAATGAGATTTTAATATTTTTAAACCTGACGGTATAGGTTGGACTGGAGAAGAAAGTAAAATGCCAATACCAACTCAGTTGGTTTTGAGACTCTGAAAGTAGTCTAAAAATCAAACCGAAATATAACGGGTGAAAACTGATTGAGCTCTATCCCACTTATGGAAATTCAGCTGAAAAGGGGGTTAACCTACTTTGGCACACTAAAGAAGAATAAAGCCGAGATGCCACTCTGTTTCTTACTGTGCAAAAATAGAGAAGTGGAGAGTTCCTTATATGGCATCACGAAAGAGTATACACTATTATGATATTTCCCGAAAAAAAAATGAAGCCGTTGATTTTATCTTCTCACCGCAATTAAGAATTAGATGCTGACACAAAAACTTATGTTCATAGTATATTACAACCATACAAGAGGTGGAGTTTACGAAGTTGACAAAAAGTGTACGGTATATTCATGTAGACTTAAATATCGGCATTAAAAGCTTTGTATTATATCAAATATGTGCTGATATTGATGATAAAATGTGGGGATACACTTTCATACTCAATCGGGAAAAGGAAGTTGTGTTACATCACATGAAATTCTGGGTATACAATGGACGGTTGCCAAGAGAATCGAGGATGATGAATACGTCAGTTCTCGGTAAAGATCTGCCCACCCCAACACCAACTATTCATTCCACCAAATGAGAGAAGACTGATCTCCCCTTCCACTTCAAACAAAAAAGGTGTAACTGGATATTTTTGGTGTGATTGATTAAAACCAATTTGTCTCCAGTGCTCTAAACCAATTTGTGAGACCGGCTAAAATAAAATTTGACTAATTATATATGCTATATTTTTTTCTGTTGAAGTGCAATCTAAAATAAATGTTAAACTTATGTTAAAAAAAATAGTATGGAAAAATTTTGTTTCTTTTTTATATTTCCGCCAGGGTAAAAAACTGGATGTATTTGGAAAGATTTTCCATCATCCCTTGTCAAGTTTGGTTTGGAGACAAACCGGTTTCGGCGTAGTACCATCTTCAGTGCAGTATAACAGGTTTTCGTTGTTTTTGTATTGAAGTAATTTTTTTGAACCTAAGCAGGGCATGCCAATAGATATTGTTTAAAATGAATTGTCGAATGGAGGCTTCGGAGACATTTTGAACATAAATACCAGAAATACTGGCACAATGCTAGCAATACGAAATAAAATGCTCATTATTCTTAATCACGTGCTCAGGTTTTTATTCATAAATGTCACTTTTATATTGAACGAGAATTTTAAAACATTTGATATTTTTCACAGCAAATTATTTTTAGTTTTTGTAACGCCTGAAGTTTAGAAATTTTACAGTTTGCCATTTCTATGTTACACACATAATACCACATTAATGCTCAAAAATAGTATACCACAATTTTTTTGTATAACTACAGATTAATTTTTTCCATACTTTCTTTTTTTCATTTTCTACTACTAAAAGATTTAGTGTCTTTAGCACATTTAAAATATTTTTAAAGCAATTCACAGTTTTCATACATACATACATACATAGAGTGCAAGTAAATGGATACGTACAATATACATACATATGTACATATATCTAGTGTGAACATGAATGTGATATGAAATAGCACTTGAGGAAAAGGCGCGCATCCCAGCGGAAATTAGCGTCGCCACCGCCATCACGACAGCAAAGCCAACGAGGATATTGTCGAGATATCAAGCGAATACACAACAGATCATACGAAAGCACAAATATTACCTCGTTACGGAAAACAATTAGATAAGGTTTATATGTAATGTGAAGTGTGCAAATAATTTTGGAGTACTCGTATACGAAAATATTAAAAAAGACTAAAGAATTCTGTGCGAATCAGTAATATTTAAAAATTAACAGAACACTTTGAAGTCTTGGTTGTAAAAATTTATATGTTCCAATTTTAAGAAATTGCTAGATTTTTAGTTTTCAGTTTTATACAAATCCAAAATTTAATTGAGCAATTGCTGTTATAAAATGATAGCTTGTGCTCAGATTCGTATGAATAAAATGCTGATAGAGCATTTAATTTATAATAGCAGTGTAATTTACTGTCAAAATTTTGACCCTTGTCCTAGCTTTTAACGGTATACCCATACCTTGTAGTTTTAGTGTTAGTTTTTTGCCGAGTTGCAGCGCTTTTATTCTATACTAGCTTTTACCCACGGCTTGGCTCGCACGGCATTCGGTTTAAAGTTATGGGGATTCAAATGTAAACAAAAATAAAATAAATAATTTCACTAAATGTAATTGCTTTTATTTCATTTTTGGTTTAGGTTTTTATTCGTTTACTATCTAAAATAAAATCCACCCCTACTTCATAACTTTCGATTACGGTTAGTTGCTGAAACTTTTTTTCATTGGCAACTGCGTAGTACCCCATGTCATTCCGGTTTAGTGAAACTTAGTTTATTCTTAGAAATAACCAACGTAATCAAACGGTGCTGACATTTATTTAGAAGTCTCATTTTCATCATTAAGTTTTCTTAAGCGGACTTTCTTTGAATTCCGTGCCGTATATTTCCTTTAACTAAATAATCTAATTTTATTTACTTTTAGAAATAGGTGGCAACCCTCTCCAAGGTATTTAAAAAAAAAACGTGCTGTGTCCGAACTACTCGTATTTCAATATTTGATTAAAAATAAAATAATTTTAATTGTTTTTTTATACCCCATCCAAAATTTTTTTTTAAATTAAGTGTTCATATATTTTATCTTTAGTTTGACACTCATATTGGAAAATATCAGTTAATTTAACTAAATTGAGCCTTACGTAGATGGCAATATACTTTCAAAACATTTTAGAAATGAATCTTTATTAAACTCCGTTCGTGTAATACTTACATTGCAATATATGATTTCATTTGTTTAAATTAATTTATCCTTTTAAATAGAAGGCAAACCTTTAAGAAAATTAATTCTATTGTAACAGATATAACGGACTATATATATGTGCCAAATTTTACCTCAATCTCTGCGGTCGTCATCGATCTGTGATTTACCTTATTAATTTAATTGGCTATAAGCTATATATTAACCCAGATTATAAGCAACATATGTGCCAAATTTTAGTCAAATCCATCTCACATACAACCCCTCACTTCCTTATACAAGTTTATTGGAATTTACATTAGAAAAAATTGCTTCAGTTTTGGAAACGTAGCAACTTTTCTATGGACAGCTTTCAAAAAAGTTTTTGAAAATATATCTATGTATGTATGTACATATACTTAAAATATCCTTATTTGTATTAAATTTTTAAATTTTTAAATTTTGCTAAACCTCTGTCAGTTCAAACCAGTAAATTTAGTCAAATTTATTTTCTACTCTACTGATATATTTTTCGTTTGACATCAGTATTGTAAAATTTCCGTTATCTTACTAACTAAATTGAATCAACGGTATTTAAGGTGTGTCAACATTTATCAAAAATGTTTTCGTTTAAACTCTTCCGTTTCAGAGTAATGCTGATATATCTCACTTAGCCTGCAAATAGCTTTAAATTCATGTTTTTCAATACGTGGCAACACTCCATAAATATGTTTTCATAAATAAGTTTTTTAAGCCTGCATTCTTTGAATCTCTAATTTAAAACTTCCGTCAACTAAAATTTTAATTATTATTATTATTTTTTAGCCTTATATGAATTGACTGTAATTTATAGAGCTTGAGGTCAGGTTTGTATTAGGGAATACTAAGAGAAAACGAAAATTTTTCAAAGTGGTAGAAGTGATAGTCGATTTAAAAATTTTAATTTCATTTACTCTTTTAAACAGGTGACAATCCTCAGTAAAAGTATTTTCAAAATAAAGCTTAAATAAAACGTTTTTATTTGAGACCCATAATCCAATATTTGATTTAACTTCTGATAATTTTAAGTAATTTTTTAAACCCTGTGGCAACTCTCTCCAAAATAATTTTTTAAATTATGCACATTTAAAATTTGTAAGTTAGGCACTCATATTGTAAAATTTCGTTCATTTGCACACAAATAGGTGGCAACCTTCTTTAAAATTCTTTGGGAAATTAAGCTCAATTGAGCCTTTTATACACTATTAAATGGATTTGATTTAATTTATTATAAATGTAATTACTTTATGAAACAGATGGCAACCCCATTCATAATATGCTAAGTATGATTAATTTTGGTATGTATATTTTGCATCATTAATATGTTTCATGTATTTAACTTTGTGTTCGAGTCACATAAAAATATCTTTTAAAAGCTTTCCTGCTATTTTGTTTTACACGACGAAGGTTATATATTTATTCAAAATCATATCGCCTATATAATACTTTTTATAAGCTTTTATTTTAATGCCTAATTTTGCCGTCGTAGCCGAATATGTAGCATGGGCGCGCTTCATTTGGTTCAAATTCTACTCGGCGCTAGTAATATCAAAAAATATAGAAAACTTTTTTCTAATAGCAATCGCGTCGGCAGGCAGTGACAAATATCCGAGTGTATTTCTGCCTTAAAAAAAAGCTTCTCATAAAAATAATTTTCCGTTCGGAGTCGGCGTTAAACTGCAGGTCCCTTAATTTCTGCTACAACATCAAAACGCACACCACAAATTGTAGGAGAAAAAATTGTTATTAATTTTTTCAATTAAAGTTAGATTATTTACGTTTTGAAGTTTTAAGATATATCAGCGAGTATATCGTGGCTAAATAATTCAGAATAGCTAAACAATTCTCATTAAAAACTTTCGTTTGATATCAATCTGGATTTTTTCATGGACTTAAAAAATCATATTTATTTGAACTTTTTAGAGAACAAAGCAGGATAAAAAGTCATCACAGGTTTTGGTTTGATACCTATATTTCTTATTTAAATAATATACTATATTTAATTAAACATTTCTAACAGGTGACAATCGTGGCCGGATAAACTTTTCTCTATAAGCTTTCGTGTGAAGTCCAGATCACTATATTTTATTATCCGTATACAGCTTATCTATTAAAAATTTTAAGATATGACAATCCTAATCTTTTCGACCAATTTTGAAACAAATAAAATTGTGCCTATCTACAGTAATATATTTTCCAAGGGCTTTTTTTTAAATCGGTTCAGTAATCCAACTAATTTGGGGGACAATTTATGTCAGCGAATTGATATAACAAATAATTTCCTACAAAAATGCTTAACAAATTCTAACAATTGTTTATTTATGAATGGATTTATGTATGTACAAATATTACTTCTACTACCCCGAGTGAGAAAACTGTACAAATAACACTTTGAAGCGGTGACAATTTTAAGCACTTATACCGTTTTGCCCGTACAAACGAGGATTTTTTGACACAAAACTACTTGCCTGCGTGTTTGCAAAAATTCGGAGGCACTGTTTTGAAAAAAAATCCTTATAACAGCACATTAGCAATCCATGCTCTCAGGAGACTTGCAACTGTGACAACAGCATTTGACAATGCGCACAAATTATTGCACTCATATTTTAATCCCTAAAGAAATAGTAAAACTTACGTTGGAATACGAAATGTGTTTGCAACAATTTTTGGAATACATAGGAATGGAATGTGCATTGATTTTTTTTCAATTGATTATACCAAGCTTTGGTACCAACCCTACAAGGCGTCTGAATATCATATAAGTGATCTATGATTATTATGACTAATTTCAAAAATATTTAGCAAATTACTTACATTTGATAAGTGACTAAGTACTTTGCTCTTGTTTTATCTCATTCTACATAACAAAGCAACTTATAATTTTTATATACATATACAATTTCTTTAGCGCTGATAAATAATCTCATCATTGTGTGATCACAAACCCCTTGGCGCTAATAATCGAACTATTCACTGATGTCTCGTAGGGAAAGCAGCAGTCATAGCCGAGTATGTAGCCTATGAGTGCCCCTTGGCAGGCTATAGACTACTATATTTCTCCCATAAAAAATCTTCTCACAAAAATCACCTGCCACCTTATTGCAGTTATGTTTGGAAAAGCTCAGCCAAACATCGAGCTACATTATGTATCTATTTATTTTAATTATTTTTCATGTGGTAAATTTTGAAAGTTGTCAACGAAACTATAACAATCAAAATTGGTACATGCATCATAAGTATTTTTAACCCAATGTTCTTCTATTTGAGGTGTACGCCTTGATTTTACTCCACCGATAGCAGACCTATATACATAGTTTTCAAAAGAGTCCAAACAACAGCTGATTTTCTAATAAACATTTTTCCGAAATACATGGAGAGTTTGTATAGCTAACCGAGAGACGTCCCCTATTCGAAAACACTTTTTCTAAAAAATTCAATTTGGACTAAGCTTTATCTAATAATAGTATATAAGATTGAAATGTCTATTTACGAAGAAGCAACGCGGGTTTTAGCTAAAGAATTTTTGAGAGTGAGGAAGAAAGCTGTTTACTTGTTTCAGTATTGAATCATGAATTCAAATTATATTTCTACATTTATTTGGTATTCGTTTTCTTTGTGGGTAAACACAAGTACATTTTTTAATATTCAGCGAAAACTGGCTGTTTTGCAATTTTCACCGACATTCCGCGTTTTTTGGTAAAAAAAATATATTAGATATTTCCTTAGGTTTTTGTCAAAATCATCACATTCGTCTTGCAGCTACCTTGGAACATTTTTAGCAGCTACTTGATGGTCAAAGACACTTTCTCAAGTCCTGTGGGTTTTCTGTACCTATTGCACTTTCCCCAGCCAAAAATATTCAGATGGTGAAATTTGTACAACAGTTGCTGTGGGGATAAGTTGGGGCTAGGAAAGGGTTTATAATATAAATATAACATAATGCATGGATAAAAACAATAATAATGTATATATAAATATTCAGCTAGAGATTAATTTTCATCTATTTTTAGTGAAATCCACCAGAAATCTCCTTATGACCTTACTACTGTAAATGCTAACTATGTAGTATATACAATTTTTTTACTAAATTAAATCCGATGTTACATGAAACTATACTAAATAGCCTGTTCAAAGATCGGAAGCTTAAATACATAAGTCTGTGTTCTGACAATATTTATTTCGGCTGTTAAAAAGAATCAGTTTTGACAAATCGTATTTTGAGCACTTGTAGGGCAAAAGTTTATATTAGAGATACATATATTTCTGGGTTTCTATTTTAATAAAAGAGTTATTTCTCATTTGAGAGATATCAAATTCAAATTCCTTTCAAATTGTATTGCTTATTTCGGGTATTGAAACAAAGGTCGAAGTGATACTTTTAACTTGCCAAATGATGTCAAAAATTAAGCATATACTCAACTCTAATTTTCAAACTTACTTAAATTAGCTTTATTTTAATTCATTCGAATTTATAGAAAAAATTTAATACTTTTAATTTACTATGAGATTTTACTCGAAGATTTTACACAACTGGTTACTTCTATTAGTAGTTTGAAACGTCTTCCATCAATGCGTATCAAATTGGCTTTGGGTGTATTGTCATATGTCGTTCTAACTAACAATAAAATCGTTTAAACTGTGCACAAGATTTGCCTATTGTCTTTACAGCGGGAGCATCAATTATGTAGCAGCGATTCGAGTATGCTAATTTTTGCGGTAGTAATGGTCGATTTATAATATTATATAACTTTTTCATCATATGCCAACAGGTTGCTCATACGCCCCGACAAACGGCTGCGTCGTTAAACCTATGTGACCTAAACAGGGTAATCTAAAGCAATGGCGGACATTTTTGGGATTCCTGTAGTATAAACAAAGAAATGAAAAGAGTACGCTACGATAAGGTGTAGCCGGATATGTAGGTTCCATATACAATGTCACATCTGCGTCAAAGAGCGCGAAGTTATAAGAAATTTCGCTTTTTTCTTACATAGGGCGTGGTCGTGCCCAATTTTCCAAATTATATACAGTTTAATATATACTCAAATATCATTCATTTGCCCTAAGTAGTTGCGGCTATACGACGAATTAAAATTTTACCTTCCATGGGGGCGTGCCGCCATCCACTTTTCCAAAACTACATGTGGTCGAACTTTGAAGAACATAGGAATATTAAGACGAAGAAAAAGTTCCGAACGGAAGTATGTATAAACGCAGACGAACACTTGCTATCTTGGCACCAACCAGAGTATATCGTCTGCGGACGGTACACCGATTAATTATTAATTTATCATAACTACATATGAGTAATTTTAGTTTTATATGTAAGTAAATGTTAGGCCCGAATGCCGACTGAACCTAAATTCCAATTTCATAACGACCGATTGAGCACTTTGGACGCCTGTTTATTTGAAACTTCGACTGTATTTAAACTTAGCACCTATCTTACTTAATTTTTTCAACATTTTTCAATCGCCAGACTGTGTTTCTCTTAGGAGACTTCAAGGTATAAGCATCAATTATTCCAAAAAATACAATACTAGCAGCCGCAGTAGTTCGAATGCCGCGTGAGCTCGTACTCAGTGTGTCTCAAATCTTGACCAGAAAGTAATATCAAAAAGTATGTAGAAGCCTTTTCCTATTAGCGGTTACCTCTCGGTCGACAATGGCAATCCTCCGAGAGTATTTCTGCGATAAAAAAACTTCTCACAAAATCTTCTGTTGCTCGGAGTCGGCGTAAAATAGTAGGTGCTTCAATTTGTGATGCAATATAGCAAAAACTAGCTGATGCAAGCTCCAAATTATAATTTTTAAATTAGTACACCATGCGGGGAAATCAACCTTTTCTGGGTCAAACCTTTTTTTTAAGAAATTTAATCATAAGTAACGAAGTAAATTCCCCGTTTTCGAACCTTGGGTCCGAAATCGAGATATTTGCCGCCGAAGTTCGAAATTGAACATTTGCTAAACCACTATTTTAAATTCTTATATGAAAACGGTAAAACAAAGTAAAAATATGGGTAAGGTTAACACCTTATTACTACTTCTTTTTTCGTAGATATTAAAAATAGTAAGGTTGGCAAAAGTTACCCACTTCTCGACACAAACATCTTGGAAATTTGTCATCATTTTATGTATTTATTATACTATATAATTTCAAAACATGGTTTAAAAATTAAAAAAAAACTTTTTTTTGAATTTTTTCTATTATTTTTTTCAATTCCTGGTTTTAAATTTTTTGCAAAATAAATTAAGTCGGTCATTCAAACTCCTTCCCAAATACCAAAATTTCAAGGTAGTCGAATAATTTTCATATCTGAGGACCCAATGTGGAAAGCAACATTACCCGTCGCAATACTTACCAACGTGGCCATGAAGGGAATTTATCAAAATGTCACTAACAGCCAAACGCTGCTTGTTGTGTCGACACGTTATGTATAGCTGTGTGTGTGTGGCCGACACTTCTAGCCAGATACTCGCGGATTTAGTAGCAAAAATATAAACAATGTAAAGAATGAGTGAAAATAAAAAAGCAACCGCACAACAAGTTAGTATCAGAGGAATACTAAGAAAATAACAACAACAGTAGTAATAACCTCAAAAAGATTATTATTTTTCACAACACACAGGAGAATTACAGAGGAATGTTTAGTAGAGGAGCAACAACAAATCACTGGCACAATTATACACATTTGCCCCAAGCTCTTGTAATGGAAATATAATACGTGCAATCCAGGTGTAACTGCAAAACTTTGCGTACAACGTTTTAGGCACAACCTTCTGGGCAATGCATCAAATGCTGTACATTGTGTGCTACCGCCGACATATCGAGAATTATGAGCGCATAAAATTGCACAGGTATGCCACTAGTAATTTCTTATATTTTTCTTCAGAACGGGTTTCCCAGAATATGCATATTTACATTAAATATTTAATATTACATTAAAAGTAATTTTTTATACCAATTATGGAATGCCAAATGAATGCAATCAGTGTTAAAAATTAAAGTACAGCAGCCATTGTATTAGAATCGCCAACTTGACTTAAAATTTGTGAAGAATTTTCTGTGGTAACGTAGAAATTCCAACACTTAATGAATGGATGAGTTTCAAAAAATTAGTGACGGTGATTTTAGCAACATGAAATTACAGTGTTGGTATTATATATAAATTAAATTTCTGAGTATAAAACAATCGCATTTAGTATGAGTGGGGAAATGGGGTCATATACAATTCATCCAAGTAACTTATGCGAGGAGAAAAAGTTTCATAAAAGGCATATTTATATTGCATATCGAATGGTCGTGCAACAACCCAGTTTTTTGCAATTGAGAATTATTGAACTAATAATAAAAATAATAATAATATAAAAACAATTTCACATTTACTTCATACAGCTTCACTACTACTTCATATTTGATCGACATCTTCCTATAATTTGTGGATCAATAGCTCTACGCCGACTCAGCATGGCAAATTAGTTTTGTGAGAAGGATTGTCATCGCCCGCCGAGAGGTGGCCGCTATTAGAAATAGGATTTTATATAATTTTTTATTGTGGCTTGGCCCGGCCAAGATTTGAAATTACACTCTTTTTAATTATATTAAAGAGTTCAATCTGATAGAAAATAAAAAACAGATACTTATAGTGAAAATTGCTTTGTAACGAAGAATAAGCGAAGCTTTTCAAAACTCTGAAACTCAATTAGAGCGACGATGTTTAATTAGTAACCATATTCTTCTATAGAGTGATTTTAAGAAATTTCATATTCTTGAGGTAAAATTACGGTTAGTGAATTCTAGCTATGGACAAAAATAGGATTCGCGAGCACAATTTTTCATATATCGTGTTTATATAATTCTCTGACATTTATTTGTTCTGTGAAGTAAAATATACCTCTTATTTTAGGCTTACAAACCTCTTGAATCATAACCAGAAGTGTAAAAAAAACTTTCTTGGCAGCCCAGGATAATTCCAAAGTTAACGACCCATATGCACCTTAACAACCTAGCATTGGAAATCGTAAATGATACCAAAGAGGTGTTGTAAATAACTATAGGATTTATTTTTAAAATATTTAAATTAGTTTTATTCACAGCAGCTAGTTATAATTATAAAAATAAAATAAAAATTTATTTTTGTAAGTATTTCATGGAATTCTACTACTAACATTTTACCGCGATTTTAACAGTAATATCTTTTTAAAGCAATGCTCTTTTAGAAAACACGATATTTTCTTGTATCAGCATACCGTAAATTTAAATATAATTATTAGAACCTATTTAGAAACATGCGAAAGAAGTAAAGTTCTTTAACCCTAATCTCCTAAAGTGAGCCTTTGAGTCTCACTTTGAGTTTTAAGTATTGATTATTCCCGCACCAAATAATATTTTGATTCGAAATTTTGGGTATTCCTCCAACTGAATGTAATTATTATGGCGTATTTATTATTTTTTGGATTGTGTACGTATTTTTACCATTTTTTGCAATCGTACAAAATTGTAATGTAAATCCTAAAGTGAGCCTGAGGGACTCACTCTGTGCATAGTATTCCTATCATATTTAAATTAGATGAAAATTTGAATTCGTAAAACGCAGAAAGTTATAGTAGGCACTGTATTTTTGAACTGTTACAAAATTTGAATCCATTGAATGCAAAAAGTCGTAGTAGGCACTGTATTTTTGAACAGATGAAGAAATATACATACATATTTAAATTCTTTACAGTTTTGTTGATTGTGCCCACGTGTATACTTGTAGTCTGTTATTTCTTATTTGTATAAACACGTAATTACATAACTGTGGAAAAATTTTGTTTTACGATGGCTAAAAACGGTTAAATGATTTGGAGTTGGAGGAAATTTTGTAGCATTGGGAAGGGGAAGATGAGTCTGATGGTGAAGTCAGTGACAACAATGATGATGATTATAATGATTCCGAAGTGGACCAGATCACTGAAGCATCTGAAGAAGAAGATGAGATTTCGGATGAAAACGAAAATGCAGATATGGAAGACAATGAAGCCAACTTCTATGTTGGTAAAGATTCTAATATTTGGAGCAAGTCTCCACCACCTTTTTCTAAAATTAGATCAACGAATATCCTCAAAGGAAAGGTTGATGCAGTTGTTTTACCTCCAGGTAAGTAAAAATTATAACAGCAGAGCTGAGCCCAAAACTGAATTTATTCATACAGGTGAAACTTTATTAGACGTACTTGATTGCTTCAAACTCTTTATAAATGATGAAGTTTGTGATGAAATTATAAGGTATACAAATGAAGAAGAATCTGCAGTATACTCAAAATTAGGATAATTGTGGCTCGTGGTAGACAAAGATGAACTCCTTGCTGTTATAGGACTTTTAATCATAGCTGGCCATATACGGGTAAAGATGGGAATCAAAGGACTGTTGGTCTTGCCAAAAAAGTTGTTGAGGAGCTTTGCGAACCTTACTATGGTACAAACCGCAATGTAACTACGGACAATTACTTTACAAGTAAAGAACTAGCTGAAAGTCTATTGAGTAAAGGTTTAACATTGGTGGGAACGCTAAGGAAAAACAAAACATGTATTCCTCCAGAACTTTTGCCGAACAAGTCTCGAGAAATTAACTCAACAATCTACGGTCTTTGAAGAACAAGGAAAACGAATTTCAGAGATCAATAAATTTTATAATAAAACCAAAGGGGGCGTAGACACATTTGACCAACTAATTCACGAATACATGATCAAGCGCAAATGTAATAGATGGCCTCTTGCCTTTTTTATGAATTTAATTGATGCTGCAGGTATTGCTTCATACATTATTTGGATAAAAACTCATCCAGAGTGGCACGAAAAAAAAGAAAAACAAAAGATATTGGTTTTTGCGGGAATTAGCAGAAAGCCTTGTGGAGTCACAAATACAAAAAAGACAGTCGGCCAAATATTTGCGAGCAGAAACACAAGCAGCCATAAAAGCTGTAATACCACCACCTGCTGATTCGCAACCCTGTTCTTCTGCCACCTTGAAACGAAAGCGCTGTCATCTTTGTCCGACGAAAATAGCCAAAATGCAGAAACAAATTTGTATCAAATGCAAAAAAAATATCTGTAACCAGCATTCTACAACTACGAAAATTTGTGAAAAATATAATGAATAATTTGTCCTTAATTTCTTTATAAACAAAGTTTTTTAATGTTATGTATTTAAAACTCTTTAAAAAATGAAATAAATATGATTGGAAACGTTTTGGAATTCGTTACTTCATCTGTACATATAAAATAAATTACCAAAACTATATTTTTAAGCACTTTTCTCTATATGAGCTTCAGAGTCTCACTTTAGGATCTGTGTAACTTTTTAAAATTAGGAGATTAGGGTTAAAATGGAAAATAATGATATTTCCTAATGGTTAAAAAATTTCCTACTGACTAAATTTAGTATTTAATGCATTATTATTGACAAACTCATAAACGGATTTATGAATCTCGATACCAAAGTACAAAAGGAACATAAAAAAGAACGTAAAATTGCTTTGCTCAATCTAAGAATTAAAAAAAAACTTTCAACGCGAATATTTCGACAGTAGTTCCATGATTCATAAATAATACTAGCTGCACGATTGGTTAATCGCTGGTAAAAAATGTCTTGCCTAAGTTTAATATATAGATACAAAATACTAAGATAGTATTTACTTGAAGGGAATGTTCATACAAAACGAATAAACTTTTAAAACTAATCAAACTGTTTTCCTGCTTTCCAAATTACGTCATGAGTTCATTTTCAATAGATAAAATGACCGAATTCGATAATCCTTCTACGATTTCTTGACTTCTAATAAGAATACATTTTTGCCTTGTCGTAGGGTAGGAATAAGTCAACGGAATTGGGGAGTTCGTTAGAGATATTTAAAATATTTCTGTGGTCATATGGGAGAGTAGATAAAATCATCTTAAGCGAGAAATGAATTATTGTCTTCACAGCGTTTTCTACACTAAGGCGATTAAATCTGTTCAGTCCGTTTTCGAAAATTATGTTTGTCAGCGAAGATATTAGAGTTTAACTTTTGTCTTAAGTATTTTAACAAATATATTGCAATCGACAAAACAACTTATGTGCACATATCTTTTTTTGTATATAATCGGATCTTATCTAGTATTTTAACCACACAACCTAAATTGACTTTAACCTCCGACTTGTACTTATTTAAAAGAAATACATATTTTAATAAAACAAATTATTTAACTAAACGCTTCCCAATTCACTGTCTTCACTTTCATATAACCGCTTACGTAAAGTTATGGACCCGTAAATTGAAAAGTTCAGTTTTGAAAAAGCGACTAAGTAAAAAAGCTTCATTTCCTTTAACGTTCTCAATTATATTATAGATTATATTTCTAATATATAAATTGACTTCAGATTTTAAAATAAAATCTTCGGGATTGCACTTATGTTCGTAAATATTTAGTTTTTTGCATTGCACGCGTCTGAACATGATCTGAAAATATTTGATCGGCTGGTTGTTGCGTAATTAACGTTGAAAGAAAAATTAACCGTTTTTGGTAGAAAAAAATTAATATAACAAAATTTTTGTAAAAACGATTCCGCAACCCTTAGGATGTTTAAAACTACTCATTACAATAAATAATAATGATCATCTTGGCATTGTAAAAATCGAGTGGCCACTGGACAAATTTCCACTCATCTCCAAACTATCGCTAGAATTTATAGCTGCTTTTTCGGTATGTGGAGTATAATCGAATCATTCTGACTGTTTTCTCTGTTTTTGGTGTTGCCCGCATCCGTAGTTGTTTCAATACGTCTAGTACCTCAAGAGAAATTGACAACTGGTGCAGTAAATTTTTACATTCATGATAAATTATTCGATTAAAGGAATGCGACACATTACCGTTTAAGCATCGTACTAACTTCACGTTTAATGTGAAATGACTGTCTAATTTTATACAAATCGTATTGCCGTAAAACGACTGTCAAATTCCACAACATTTCCACGACAAAGTGTTACCAGTGAACTTATAAGTATTCCTGTTTTGATCTTACTAATGAAAAAGCTTATTTCAGATTTGCTCTTTTTCATTTCTTACAAGTCTTCTGGTAGCACTCAGTTCACGCCGTGAAAAGGCTCACAACATCTTGGCAGCGTGATGCCAGCTTTTAAAATGTATTCGCTATTTAAAATTACACGAAAAGTGCAAATTTGCTACCTCAATTATGGAATTGTTTGC
The DNA here is from genome assembly GCA_951828415.1 of Anomoia purmunda. Taxonomy (NCBI): domain Eukaryota; kingdom Metazoa; phylum Arthropoda; class Insecta; order Diptera; family Tephritidae; genus Anomoia; species Anomoia purmunda. Next base: position 41,628,639 of record OX639996.1, read on the forward strand.
GTATTATTTGTTAAATTTGCTTTTACGCGTCATCCATCAGGCGCTTCAAAAATTTTGGTTGCCAGCAACATTTCACGCCAATCTAAATGCATGCTGCTGGCTAAAATTCACGGCTGTGAAGTTTTCACTAACTTATAAGGCAAGCAACACAAAGATGCGAACTATCACCTTTCAAATAGTTTTAAATGGAAAATACATTTTAAAAGCTATGAATATGAATATCGTTGACATTATGCTGCCAATATACTCGTATTGTGACGCTTTTCACAGCGTGAACATATAAGTTTCTATCTAGCTGCTGGCTAGATATTCGCGATAAGCCAAATAATGGAAAGTACCAGTGAAAAGACGATCATCATCTTTTTGCCGACTTTAAATCCGCTTTCGACAGCACGAGTAGAAATTGCTTGTATTTTGGTATCCATACGAAATTAAAACGGCTATGAGAAATGATGTTAAGCAACATCACCGGCTCGTTTAGCTCTCTGAGCCGGATGAAACCAAACGAGGTTTCAGACATGGTGACGCTCTTTCATGCAACTTATTTAATCTTATGCTAGAAAAGATACTTCGATCTGAAGAACTAAACTTCTGGTGTCTTGGAACCAGTATTAACACAACAATAATGCCAGCTTCGAAATCCTTTCTCGACGAACGAAAACCACGCTCTATAAGTCCCTCACCTTGCCCGTGCTATTGTATGTCACTGAAGCATGGACACTCTCAGCTGCGTATGAGATAGCCTTTGGAGTGTTCGATAGAAAGATTCTCCGAATGATTTTTGAACCTCTACGGCTTTGTGACGACGAACACCACAGATTATGGATTGATGAGCTTAACCGCGTCATAGACATAGTACAGCGAATTAAAATTCACCAGCTACGTTGGATGGGATATGTTGTACATATGGAGCCAAATGCTTCAGTATCGCTTTAGGTGGCATACAAATTGGAAAGACCAGGTGGAGGTTTCACTTGGTATCTTTAGTTGACGCCAGTTAGCAAATCAATGGAATCACTAGCGTGCATTTAACAAGAAAAATAAGAGTTTTTGCTATGTTCCGGTACCCCTAATGAAAGAGGAGATATATATTCTAAAATAATTGTTATAGAAATTCTGACAAGAAAATGTCATTTTAAATAATATGGATGCCGAGGTATTATTTTATTTGAAAATCTTAAAACAGTTGTTTTGCCCTGCGTACAATTTGGCAGCATATTTTTTGCCAAATGAGAATGCTCCTTCATGAAATCGCCTATGATTGTTTGCTGCTGCTGATTAAGTTTTTTTGAACTGTCTTAGGATATAAAAACGATTTTTTAGAGAAATATATATATATATTTTTTTATTTACTTCGTCCTTTTTTACTTACATGTTTTCTTTATGGTTTCTATGATGTGTTTAGTTTCCTTTATCTGTAAATGAAAGTACCAGTTTTTTCTTTGACAGTTTTCCACACATTGTTAGTATATACATATGTATTTGTACTATGATATACATATGCAATAATACTTACTTTAAATATCCAATTTAATTTTTACTAATAATATCGCAGCAACAAGTATAATTATTTGTAATACGAATATCATTTTGCAATCGTATGAAAATTACGATATAAGGGATAAGTTGACTTTTCGAGTCACTGAACACGTAATTCGACCCCTGTTTAGATATGTATGTATATACGTATGTACATACAAAAAGTTTCGCATTTAACAATATAAACAGAGCAGGATCTCGGCACTTGTGGTTGAGATGAGATGAGGTTTCCTAAAACTGGTTCCGTTTTTTGCTTTTTTTTACTAAAAAATTTAATCCAAAAAAACTTTAATAGTAAAGCAAATTTTTAAACTTCACCGCACTAGCATGTTTACTTTTCTACCAATTAATTTTACATTATAGCGAAACTCTTAACTTAGACGGAATGCTAAACATTCTAAACACATTACTGGGTATTTTTTTTTTTTTTTTGTTTCCTGTGGTTTAAAAATTTATTATCGAAAAAGTTTGCGTAACAAATTGAATTCAATATCAAATGCCACACACGTGGTAAGCCACAAAATTGTTTCCACGCATTTATGAACGTGATTGAGTTTTCTAAATACAAATCACCACCAACAAAATCTAGCCTTAGGCGCATGTTGTGCTGCTGTCAAAAATGCATACCTATTTACTATATATGTATGTATACATATGTATATACTAACGTACTTACATAAAAATGTACATGTATTGGAATTCACGAATACTTACACGGCTTGAAAACATTTACAAACACACTTTTTGAATTCTCCGAAGGCAAGAAACGGAAAGCCAAAAACCACGTAAAAAGTTGGCTAATGTTTGAGTACATAAACGGAGAAATGTGAACCGAATTGAGAAGGAATTTGATGGGCGGCTGAAGCGTGGTTGATGGTATGCAAAATAGTCATTTGTATTCATAGGGACGTTGTAATATTTTCTTAATTTAAAGTTTATAGTGTTTAAGTTATTTTTGTAACGATTAAAAAAAAAATACCTAAACATGTAATTAAAAAGTCGCGTTGGATGTAAAAAAATAAATTATATGGCTTAAGGGATTTTTGGAAGGAGTTTAATAGCAGATTGAATGGATCTTGATAATTCGTAACTATTCCAAAAATCATATCTTTTTACCGACTTCGGAATTACAATTCACATCGAACCAGTCACAAAAAACAGATAGGTTTTGGATTCGTTCAGGGTATTTTTGCATTAAATATATCATCACAAATAACGCCACCTGCATCCTTGCTTTATAAAATGTTTGTCCTTGAAGTTACAAGTCTCACAATGCGCGAAATATTTATTTCACTTTATATTTGATTGGGTATTAATAATTCCTTAAATATATATTCTTATCTATGTCTCTTGTTTCAATACGCATTAAGCAACTATAAAGAAATTAAATAATAGTAACTAAAATGAAATAAGTGGTAAAGGTTATTTTTATCTACATCTAATTCAATTCCGCAATTAGAATGCACCGTTATGTTAAAAAAAAATGAATGTAAAAATACATGCAATGCCAAAAAACTCAAAAACGTACTCATCAGATTAGTTTCTATTAGAAACAAGTATACTAATTAATTGGTTTTTCGTATTTAAAAAAAGTTTGAGTGCCTTAGGCGACTTATATTTGATCTAAAAACAAAAAGGTATGTTTTTACGATTTAGAGCAATCCCGTATTTTAAAATTAACTACTTTAAACTTCATCTATTCGAGGGATTACTCATGTAAATAAAAATTGTATGGGAATAACTCGCAAATATAAGTCTATATTTAGCATATAACTGGCGGAGGAATTTAATTATAATAAATATAAAAACTTTATATTCGAAGTAACGAAATGACTTTTTATTTTATTCCGAGGGCATGTTGCATACGATTTTCAATTTCCTCTGTTATTTTCTACTTTTAATGAAGGTAAATATAATGCTAACTGACATTATTTTAAATACTCATGTTTATTTATGTGTAATATTCAAAATTATAAATTTCACTTGCAAAGGTTGGAAAAGTGTTTTGTTAAAGTTCCTTACAAAATTTAATGTAACAATTGTTATAAAGTATGCTCGCGTAGAATTTTCCAAAGATTATTGGGTTCTACTTATGTGAGGGTAAAAGCTTTCTAAGGCTAGAAACATTTCATAAGTATACCCTAATTTTAAGTTAGGAAGCCAAAATTCATATATTAACTTTAATTCCAGAAGAATCATTTGGCAATTGAGGCTTTCAAAATAAATTAAATCAAAAAAGGTAAGCAGAGCGGACAAGACAACCCGCATTGGTCTTGAATCTTTATAAAATATATATTAATAAAGAACTAAAAATTTGGATACTTATAACTATTATAGATGAAATATTGAAGATTTTAAATGAATCTACGATTATGTGGTTTGACTCGCCATTTTACATTCCTTTAAAGTGATAGCTAAAATGATAGTTTTTAGATAAAATGTTGACAGCATATGCTGCCAAATTAATAAAGAACTAACAAGTAAATATTAAATATAAATATAATAATAAATTAAACATTTCATTAATAAATATAAAAAAATGCTTTATTAGCGTAAAAATATTTAATTGTAAAATACTATTTACTTTTTTGCATATAAAATAAAGTAAAATAAACTAAGATACATTTTATTTATACAGAAAAAATAATAAAAATATATGTACATTAAAATGTATTGATATTGAGCGCTAGATGCTAAATGCGCCTTCATGGTTACTGTAGGATGTTTCATATATTATCGGTAATGCCTACAAAAAATTCCCTAATTACTAAAAAACTACAGTTTGCTGTTTTGTAGTGGGGTAATTTTGTAGCAATGAATGTATCTCAGTTGGACCAATCGTATTCCAAGGAATGCTACAAATGATAAAATCTCCAACTAAACCTGTTCTTGGTAAACATTCTCAGTAAACATTGTTTGATTTATAGGAAAATAGCATACACAATTTCACGGTTTTAACTACCTAAATGTGGGATCGTAAGCGGGTTAAAGGGAAGTGACATCCAGCGGACCATACGCGAAGCCAATTAAACAAAAGCTAATAAGCAACACTGACTTAACGACACCGTTTAAACTTGACCAACGAAGGAGGACAGCAACAACGACAAAAAGACGAAGAAACACAAGTTCTGGAATTGCCAAAGCGTGAAGTATTTAATCCGGTACGCCTCGCAACCGCATTGACGGTTTAACCTTAAATTTAAGACTACGACTTAATTTTAACTTGGCACTAAATTTAAACCTAAGACTTAATATGCATAAATGTCAATCTAGAAACTAAAATATCAACCAACGGGCGTTTGACTACCTAACTATAGCAGTTTTAAAGTAAAACTTCATATCCGAAAAATCATTAATAGGACGCTATAAGTTATAGTGCCCTGATCTTGATAATTTTCAGTGGACACTTTCTATTTATAATCAAAGTTTGAAGACAAAGTTATAACGCAAGAACTCATATCTGAACAAGCACTTGATCGAAACTATAAATTGTAATAATTCGATCTTGATGGTTTTCATTAGACATGTTCCAATTACAATAGGTGACAGGAGTGACAAATTTTATTTAATTTTTTGCAAAAAGTTCCTTAATTGAAAAGCTTATGGGTTCCTTTTAACAAGAAAAATTGTACAACGGGAGCAAAATGAAAACCATAGAGCTTTAGTAATTATTTTTATTATTATACGCTTTTAATTTTTGGATCCTCTGCTATCTTTAATCAATAGACTTGACTGACTAAGCACAAATGGACTATATTTGCATTTTATATAGAATGACAGTATATTATTAGAATTCAGAATTTACTCCAATTGAAATTCTTCTAGTTTTTTCCAAAAGCTCTTGACAAAGTCCTTTAAATCGTCACTTTGTAGGTTTTGCTATAAGACAGTAGTAGTTTCATTTTGAATTATAATCATTGTTGCTCTAAATGGCTGCTCGACTACGTTATTATTGGCAATACAAATGAGCCGGGGTTGTGTTTCCTATAGTATTTTTGAGTATGTGTGTGTGTTATCGGGGACTAAACGTTTCACTACGCAATTCTCGTAGCCACACGTCAATAGGATGGCCCTGTATCAAAGTCGAGTGCCATTTCAATTTGAATCCCCTTGTGTGCCTTCCATTAAAATAATGGTTTTATTGTATACTTTCTGACTCTTTAGAGCTTTTTGTTGATTGCCAATTCTTCTTCGACATTCATGCATACATACATACAAAAAATATGCATCTATAAACTTGAATGACCGCCTGCTATTGTAAGTAGGTTCTTTTCCATTTTCAATTTCTTTACATGCTTTTGTTTATTTTACCTTTATATCGCCATAATCAGGTGACTTGTTGTGTGTTTACTTGTGATTTGAATTGCTGTTGGCAACAAAACAGCAATAAAAATATTACCAAACCCAGTTGCATTTGCATACATAGATATGTATATGTATGTGTGTGCGTATATTTGTATATATATAAATATGTATATATATATATATACGTAGGTGTTAGTAAGTGTTTATAACAACAAACGGAAGTCGAAAAGCAGCACGCTTGTATGCATAAGTACCAGTATTCATGTATGTATGTATGTTTGTATATGTATGTACGTGTGTTTGTATATTTGCCACCTACTAATAGATACGTTCTACAACCACTTTGACACAACCAACAGACGAACATGCAAGCATAACCACTGTCTTCGCCGCAATTACTGTTCCTGCTAGTTTGCTTGAGGGCGTTTATTTGTTGTTGTTGTTGTTGTTGTTGTTGTTATTGTTGTTGTTGCTGTTGGTGCAGCACTTCTGCAGTGTTATTACTTTTCGTGCAAATATTTGCATAACCATGTTTATTTGGGCACCAACCCACATTTACTTATTTGGTGACGTACCTGCACACTCGCACACTCACACACACACACACACAGACGCACAATTCAAATATATGTACATACATTTGTATGGTATGTTCATTCCCCAATTCATTCGAAACCGCTACGCCAGCACTCACAAGTCCTTCTTCATGTATGTACATACATACGTACATACACAAATACATATACATACACAAATTAAATACACACAGTTAGTACTCCTCTCCAACTTGGCCGCGCGCACTCGCTTTGCAGTCGAAAATGGAATAAAGTCAACCTCATTTATTTTGCTTGATAGTAAGTCAAAGGTGTCGGCTGCGCTTGTCGCCCTCCATTCCGCACACAGCCATCTCTGCCACAGCCTCTTTGCGTAAGCATTTAGCCAGGTGCATGTGGATGTATGTAGATATGTAATAAGTGTATCCTCGTTTGCCTACGATTTGACATTGCTTTGCCGACTTGCTTTTGGTTTGCCTCCGCTTCAGTCGAAGCTTGGAATTTCCTGAGTACTTAATCATGTGCGTTTGTATGTTGGTATATTTGTATGCAGCTATGCAGGTATGTAGTTGCATATGTAGATACGTACATATACATAAATACGTTTGTTTAAGTGTGTCGTATTGCAGGTATATCTTTGCTCGGGTTTTAGGCATATCGTACAAGTCCATATATTAAAAACTACTTACCAAAGGCTTTGGGTTAGTATCTCAGCAGTGCGTTAGTGGCATTTATTAGTTGTGATTGTGTGTCGCGCAAAACATAAGTGAGCGCAAAAGTTACAGCCCGGTAGGGAAATCTTGTATTCTCAGCCTATTTTGGCGGTAGTTCCAAACAAATTTGGAATTTGCTATTTAGAGGCCAATACAGCATGTGCTAATAAAGCCCATTGCGATACCACTGGCGGGAACCATGTATTTCCTTCCATCCTTCCCTTACAAGGCAAACCACAGTAGCACAGAAAATCGAGAACGCTCCCCAAGCTCAGATCGGTCAAAAAGTATAGGAAGTAGTTATTGAATACTTGGCTTTGAGGCTTGCCTAGAGCGGAACAATGGCAGATATAGAGCTCGCTGCCAAGAATGATAGAATGCAAGCTTGAGCTGATTGATCTAAAATTCAGAATTGTAACTTTGCTGTGACGACACACGAAATTGGTTGTAGAGGAAATTAAAAGGAAACACGCTGTTATACATGTTAGAAAGATTACACACTAACATTGTTAAATACGTTGGGAAGAATTCACATGGTTGCGAGTATACATACATATTACGTAGAAACTCGAGGGTTAGCGAAACCACAATCTGCGCCACGTTTTGTATTCTTTTCAATGTGGTATGCTCTCCACTTCCTCCTCGTCCCTGCAAATGCTACAACAATCGTTGGTTAAATATCCCAATCGCTTTTTATGTGTGCCCATAAAGCAGTGCCCTGTTAATACCACGACCATTAGTCTGAGAGAAGGACGGTCAAGGCGTATAAGAGCTTTGGATCACTTTACGTCACCCTTTGGCAAAATTTGTGTAGTAGTCTGATGGGTGAGCTGCCCACTCTTAAGTTTAGTCTGTAAACAGCTGATTTTAGTTCTCGGCATATGACAGTTTCACATCATTCCTCTCTGGGATTCTTATGGAGAATTTATTGTCCATACAAAGAAGAGGAGGACCATTGCATGCTCGAATTTTAGCTCTTTCCACGTGATCGTAGATCGTTTTTAGTCTACGAGTATACGTTACCTACATTCCATTTTTCCATTTTTTGGAAATTACTAGATTTAACATTCCTTATTTATGGAGATGATGTTATAACTAATCACACTAGTAAGGCCTCCGTTACCAGGTCCAGTCATGAATTAATTTTATCTCTATTTTGGTCGTCCTTGAATGTTGGATCTCTTGAATTTCAGGCTGGTTTTATGAGTTGCGAAGAGAATGTGTTGGCGAGGCAAATGCTCACTCGAAAATTTCGAGCATTTGTATTTTGTCGGCACTCAAAACACATTGCCTGGATTTCCATACCCGAAAATAGTGTATTTAATGAATCGTTTCACTCAAATTTAGCATTAGTATTTAAAAATCTCAAATTATTGGCCGTCCACCGCATTTGGCGAACACATTTTCGTTTCGATATTCATACTATAAAACATATAAATTCAAGTAATGATGCATTCGCTTCGCAACTCATACTTCCATGGCCAACTTTACTCAATATAGTTCTAAAATGGTCCCAAAACAGTTGCGCATTTCAAGAGAGAATCATTTTTTTAATATAATACTATGTAAATTGAGCTATATCTCTAAAACTCTACCACTGTTTTTATTTATTCATATTCGAATTCAGCGAAATTTTTTATATACTTAAATACAAGTCAAGTTTTTGAAAACTCAACCATCAAATAATTATTATTCTTGGTATCTGAAGTAAATAGGGCAATGTTGCCAATTTTTCTGCATATTATGCAAACTAATTGTAAACAAGATTGTATTTATTATTATTAATAATTTTTGTTAATGTTTTAACCTAGACAAGTGCTAAAATAAAACAAGCATTCGTTTCCAAAAATGAATAAAAATATAATTTCCCACTTTTCCATGTTGTTACCACTCAATACAATGGTAAAAAAATGTACCGATAATATTTACGAGTACATTGCACAAAGTATGTGAAAGTTGCCTGTTGCAACTAAACCGGTTTGTCTTCAAACCTAATAAGACAAGATATTAAGCATAGACGTTCCAGTATAAATCAACTTTTTACCCTATCGGAATGAAAAAGAACAAACACAATCAACGTTTATCAATATTTTTGTGTACTAAGTACTATTTAGGCTGCACAAAAATGTTCCGAAATTCGGTATATTTGGAATTCATATTTTAGTTTACGTTTTGAATGAATTGTATTTTCTTAGGTGCCCAATAACATATTCTAATGCGATGTCAATAGAGAGGCCACCTCCTCCGATTATTCCGACAAACGCAGACTCATATCTTTTATGTTCATTCTTTAGGACAACACTTGGAAGGATGCGCCAATTAAATTAGTCATATACGAAATGCAGGATATATATCTGATTCAATATCAACCGAAAAGGATGGGGAGATTCGCGGTGAGAGTTGAGTAGGAGTTCCACAATACATGGACTGATGCGCCTCTTGGAAACTAAGTGAACCCTGTACGAAAGCAGGATATGTGCAACAGTCAGGTCTGCGAGCCTAATATGAATCAAACACTTTATGGAGATTCTGCTGCTCACAAAACCGTTAATCTCTATTAATTTGTTTAGAACTTGTTTCATACTCGATTATATTCGACTCGAGTAGAGCCAACAAGCATAAATACCATGCCAACTCGAGTTATAAACCCAATGCAACCCTGCCTAGCACATCATTCCAGTACAATCGAAAATCAGAACGTTATAAATTCCATAAATGAAATTAAAGTAAGCAAAGTGGATAAAAGAAAGTAGATTTCGGCATGAAGCCTTCTTCAAGTTATTTCTTAGTGATATCGTAATTATAACGCTCCTAGTGCTCCCCAGGATCGAATCATATGTTCATTGCCTTCAATATTAAAGATATTTTCCACTTGGGCCTAGGCAGTAAATTTATGGCTTTCGGGATTCACTTTGTAACCAGGGTTTTTTTATGGTATCTGTGATTGGGGTAATTAGTATCAGAGCACAGCTGTTTTGATTTAAATAAGAAAATTTATGTACCTGTTGTTTACTCTTGAGCTCGATAAAAACTTATAAATATGAATGATGGTAAAATCTTAGGTTTATCTACGCAGTTATTCCCGGTTGTGTATAAAGTGGGTACAGGGAATTACTCGTAACAAATTAATTTCGCCTGTTCAGAGTTTTCCTGCCGACCGCAGACATGCAGTTAGTACCGGTATGCAAATAAAGTTACTGCACAGAGATTTACTTCGGATAAGTTATACGTGTAAATGTTTCAAAACAGAATCTTCATAAAATATTAGTTGGATTTATTTATCACGTTAGACTTGTTTGGTTTGGCAAAGCAAATTTTTGCGAATTTCGGTGAGTAGAGCAATGAGCAGGGGGGAAAATTGAAATTTAAGCATTTTATCAAAGCTTTAATGAAGTAATAAAGCTTTTACTTTTTTCAAAGAATTTACTGTAATATGGCAAACAAAAATTATTTTTCTTTTAAATGTGCTCTTCTACAACATACCTTCGACTTTTAAGCTATCTCTAGCTTCGACAATATCTAAATCATCTTTAGATATTTTTAATCATGAATCGAGATATTTTAAGTATAATTATGAAGTACTGCTACTTTATTCTCCAAACATAAGAATAAGTATTTCATGGAATCTGAGTAGTACTCTTTTCTAAGATAGAAAAAGCTGTAAAGACGAAATTGAATCTGACTATCTGTATACCAGAGTTTGATAGTGTACTCGAGCACAAACGTTTAGCAATACTTATCAAGCAAAGGCTTGTCCTAATTCTGAAACAGAACTTTTGATCAATATACTAAAGCTAAGATATTGCCGCATAATATTTCAAAAACGATTGGAAATAAAAATCCAAGACAACGGTGGAATTTCAATTTAGCAAAGACCATGTGAATGAGACAATATCTCCGTTAGATAAGAAATAACTTCCACGCCCCCTAGTATTTTTATGCAAATGTTCTTGGACTGAAATTCCTAACTATAACACCATTCTAGGTTCACTGCAGTGGAATATTATGTATGACAAAATTTTTAGATTGAAACTAGCATAATGCCCGAACGGCATCGCTTTGCAGTAGATATTCCGAAACTGGTTACAGTGAAAAACGTACACAAAAACGAAACCACTTCAGCTGGGAGTCGAGCGAAAACGGACTTATTAGAAGTGAATTTCGCGATTTCTAGTATACTACCTATTAAAACCAGATAAAAAACAATAAGAGTTTTTTTAATAATAATAAAAAGACACGCGCGCCCCTATGAGCGCAAGCCAAAAGTAAAACTTCTCTGTGGTAGTAGAGATTAAAAAAATCTTGGTAAAAATGAGTAAAAAATAGTGGTAGAAATTAGTAAAAATAGTGGTAGAAATTAGAAAAAACTAGTGGCAGAAAGTAATGAAATTAAAGGTAGAAACTAATCAAAATAGTGGTAGAAATAAGTAAAAATAGTGGTAGAAATTACAAAAAACTAGTGGTAGAAAGTAGTGAAATAAAAGGTAGAAATTAATAAAAATAGTGGTAGAAATAAGTAAAAATAGTGGTAAAAATTTGTAAAAAATAGCGGTAGAAATTAGTAGTAGAATTAAAAAAAATAGTTTTAGATATATGTAAAATTACTGGTAGAAATTAGTTAAATAGTTGGAGAAGTTAATAAAAATAGTGGTAGCAACTAGTACAAAAAGTGGAAGAAATTTGTAAAAATAGTGTTAGAATATAGTAAAAACTAGTGGTAGAAAGTAGTGAAATTAAAGGTAGAAATTAATAAAAATAGTGGTAGAAATAAGTAAAAATAGTGGTAGAAATTTGTAAAAAATAGTGGTAGAAATTAGTAGTAGAATTAATAAAAATAGTGCTAGAAATATGTAAAATTACTGGTAAAAATTAGTAAAATAGTTGGAGAAGTTAATAAAAATAGTGGTAGCAACTAGTACAAAAAGTGGAAGAAATTGGTAAAAATAGTGGTCGAATTAAGTGTAGCATTAATAAAAATAGTGCTAGAAATAAGTAAAAATATTGGTAGAAACTAGTATTACCATTAGTAAAGATAGTGGTTGAAATTAGTAAATATAGTGGAAGCGATGCTGCCGCTACTTTCGTTATGCGATATGCTGACGCGACTTCTATATACGACTCTGACGCGACTTTCGTAACGCGATGTAAAAAATCACTGCCGCTAAATTAGTTTCACTTAAAAAACATGATACGATAAAATAATCTAAGTTTGAGAGGTCTGCATAAAAATATATAGTAAAATTGCATTTAATAATAATAATTAAAATTTAAAATAACTTAAAAGTCTAAATTAGTCAGGCTTTGTTTGAATAATTACAAACTTTACTTTAAGATAACACAAAATTAAAAAAGTGTGTTACGAAATGTAGATAGCAAATATTATTTTCTCTTATTTTTTTCTTTACCATACGCAAAACTGGAATTATGCAGATGTTCAGAGTTCGTTCTTCGATTTTGTTTATAATTTTGTTGTTAAATATTTAATGAATTCAATTTGTTAAACTAAGTGTCCAGTTCTCCAGAAAAGTAAGATGAAATATTTTTGTTTTGTTTATTTTAAATCAATCTTCCAAAAAAAGTCAAAAACACCACACAAAATCTCATTATTATGATAAGAATGAGCAAATACGAAGCGTACAAAGCTACCCTGTAGCTAATAACTAGGGGCCGTCAAGTGAGCGATACAGAGAGAAGAGGTGGGAGGAGAAAGTATTTCCAAAAAAGGACGAAACGAAAGGCAGAAATACGCGAATGCGACGGGCTTGAAATTTTGTCAATCATGAATGCCGCCCGAAAATTTAACCCATAAATAAGACACCAGGCAAAGATGGAAATCAGGTGGATACGATATTTTGGTCCCTCCGCTTAACCCAGACGAAGTAGAATAGCAATCATGCGGTCCAAGTGCAACGATATACGGTAGGACCGGCAAATATCGTACGTTGAAAAGATACTTAGATTTCGCACCCATGGGTGAGCAACGAAAGCCTAGGGCGTCAACGAATACAATCTAAGGAACAAGTGCAGTAGAAGCGTTCCGCAACTTCGCAAAGAGAGGGGTAATTGGCAAAGTTTTCTGCTATTGGAGCAAACAGACAAATGGTTTTAGAACCAAATAAGAAGAAGAATATAACATAAACCATATAAATCAAAGTTTAAAACTTTTAGTTAAGTTCAAAAAGATGTTCTTAAAAATTTTAAGCTTTTTAATGAGAATTTTTCGAAAATTTTCGGGTATGCCGTTTTATTGTTCGAAATATTATTTGAATAATTTTAGAAATTTAACTGAGTTTTTGTTAATTTTGTACAAAGTCTACAACTTTGATTTATATAGCTTATATAATAAATATAATAATATTTTTATAAAAATTTACGAAAAATATGCATATGGTCTAAGAAACATAGTGAATATTTTAAGAAAAACTCATTGTGCCTTCGTTTCTGTGTGCATATATTAATGTACATACATTTAAAGCCCAGTTCAAGAAAAATGTATTCTGACAGAAAATAAGAGAATTTCAAATGAAGTGTAGATGGCATGGCTATAATTTTCATTCCTGATATTCTATATAAACCCAAATACAGATGAAAGGACGCAATTCTGTCACTCTAGGCGTCAACTGGAATCTGCAGCGATGCTAAAATAATAAAAAAAAAAATTTATGTATGTATATCTGACAAATAATGAAATGCATAGCAATGCATGAAGGCAAATATCTAGCGTATATTATAAGCCATATTAGCACACATGTTGCATGCGCTTTTAATCCAACACAAAAGCTAACTTTTGATGGAATATCTGAGCTACGCACTTACTATGAGTACAAATAACATAATCAGCAACAACAACAACAACAACAACGCGAACGGTGAAAATAAACTACTTACGTGTTGGCAATACAAAGCGTGTGTGTAAATTGCAGCGAGAAGCTAAAGGCGTTAAGCAATAAAATCGTGACAGGATACGAGCGAATAAATATTAAAAATTGCATTGTGTATATGTACATATGTATGTGTGAAAATATGAGAGTGCGTGTGATGTAATGCAACATTGCTGTATATTTTTACCTTTTATAAGCACTTGGCTGTTGATTTGTATTGGATAAACATATTCTACATATATATGAACATATACATATGTATGTATGAGTGTGTGTGTGTGTGGATGGATGATGGTCTTGCCTAGATGTCATAGCGGAAGAGGGAGTTTGGCGTTTGTGAATGCCTAAAAGCCTTTTTCAACCTGTTTATTGCCTAGCACTTACCGTTATACAAACAAGCACACTAATACAAATGTGTGTATTTTTATTAAAGTGTACATATGTACATATAACTACATATACTCGCAAGTGTCTGCAGTTTGAGTTAGCACATGAATATATCCAACTGTCACCTACTAGAATTTTCCAGCTATTGACAGCATTGCATACAAATATGGATATATCTTGAACCTCAGACCTATTTTTTTTTTTAATTTTGCTATTTCACGCTTGCTCGCAAGCCCTTTTTCAACCACTTGAATATTTCTGTGTATCCTTCGAATCTGCACACCACGCAGTATGTCTTGTTTTTATTTACTTTTATTTTCATAACAGTTTCGTAACTCTTTTTTTTTGCTGCTTAAAGAAAAGAAAATTACATTCAAAATGAATGAATTGAAATGCATTGCGAATGCATTTCAAATGAATGAGTGTATGTGTGCGTTTGTGAATGGTTGACTGGCTGACTGGATAAATGAATGTCGCGTCGCTGCTCCATGGACCTCAAAAGCGACACATCATTTTTGTGTTGTTGCATGGAAGTCATGCTGCTAAGGTATGCAATTCGATTTTTTTTTTCACTTTCTCATAAGCTTATTTACAGTGTTATGAGATCGGTTTTCAAAATAATTTTTTCGCAAAAATTTGTGTGGACGAGGCTAGGAAGCATTAAAAAGGTCATGTTTATCTAATAACATTTGAACCCGAGAAGAAAAGATCACATCTTATAGTATATTTGTGCGTGAAATTAAAATCCATCGCCAAATTTTCACTAGGTCTTCAGTATTTTAGGATTCTACATACGGCTCGGCTTTCCGGCACTTAACTCATCTCTTTCTTAAGTTTTCTTATGAGAACCTGGTATAAGAAAACTTTTCGCGATATTTAATAGCCACGGAAAAGACACCGACTACCGGAAAACCTTGTTGATAGAAGTGATGAATAGGCCGAGCGGTTTCATAAAGGTTTGCAGAAAATGGAAAGAAATTTTCAACGTTTCTAGGGCGTATAACACAGATTCACAAGCAAGTACATGAATAAGTTATACCGCATTTTTGTTGCTAATTTTGAAAACCGTATATCACCTTGTATTCATATCCAATTCACTTCACAGTGACCTCAATGCGCTCATAGTTTGCTTGAGATTCTTAAATTCAAATTGGAGAATACAGCAAAACTGTTACCAATAAATTTTGCTGAGTTCAATACGTGAAAATATAAAAATATATTTGTCTTAATAAGAAAATGGCCAAAAGTACCATTAACGCAGCTTCTCCATCAAAATTTTTCTTCGCTGAATGTCTGCACTGTCCGTGAAGGCTAAAACAGGGAAAATCAAGGAAGCTAAAACAGATTTTTTTCTTCCATTTTTCGAAAATATCATTTCTGCAGATCCATTTTTATTATTTATTATTATTTTATTGTGGCTCGCGGGAACTAGTTTTAAACTAGTTTTTGAACTCTTGGTAACAATTGATGGGTTTTAACATTTTTTCCCCATTATCAACTACTGCCAAAATTTCGTGATTTTTTATTTGCATAACAACAAACAAAAAGTATACTTCTTTTCAACCATTTTTTCTTCAAAAAGTGTATTTTTTGCGCTAAAAATATTTTGCTAAAAAAAAGATAGTTTCGTCTGTATTCTGGCTTAATGGCTATTAGCGAAATTTTTTTGCGAGTTCTGATAAAAAAAGAGGTGTTTTTCTCCATTTTGACGTTATTCTTCTGCATATAGTCGTCTCATATAGCGATGCGTTTGTTAATTCTCACTCAAACTTAATAGTTTTATTATATTATAATTTCAAGATTCCTTAATATTAAAATAATTAAATTTCCTAGTGTTGTGAAGACGACTGCGTGATGCATTCTCCGATATTTTCTCTAAAGGACCAAGGTTTGACAGATAATTAACATCGTTTATATGTCTGTACATATCCTTCAATTTTTGTCAGAGTTTGTAATGAAACTGAGAATTTTCATTGCAGTTTCAATTTTTTTTTATTTTTCCTCTTTGAAGTAAATGTCATAATTTCGTTACCCTTAAGTTGATTCTGAACAATGATACCAAGGCGAATTTATAGAAGGTGATGGCATAAGAGCAGCTGATTTGATTTTTTTTTATTCAGCTACATGTATTTTGTTTTTGCATTTGCGTATGAGCTTTCAAAAGCCGTAAAAGCTAAATCAAAATGTATTTAAATTTTGACAACTCTTACGCAGAAACAAAAACAAAATACATAGGAATTTTGTAGTTGTATTCATAACACCACCTTGTATGGATTCGCCTTGAATGATACCTTATTTTTCTCATAACTTTATTGACAAAAAATAACTTAAATGTAAATGCTTTCCTGTAAAATTGTATAAAAAAGAACTACCAAATATTTTTCCCAAATTCAAATTATTTTAGCGAAAGTCATCATTGAGCTAAAAAGTACCAACATTTTTCTTTTGATAGATATATCAAAACCTAAAATAGCTAAACAATTTAAAGAAAGAAAGTTTGTTTTGTAGACGAGGTCATGCTAGAATGGGTTTTTATGAATAAGTTGAGAATTTTAGGGTGTTGGTCAATTGTAAAGTGTATTTTCACTGTAGCAGAGTGTAATTAATGGTAGAAAAAAATATTTTCAGCCAAAAGCAAAAATACGTCTTGCACTAAATCAACCAGAAGGCAACATATTTAAGTTTTATCAAAATACAAAATGATAACTTGCGCGGACCGGTTGATTTGAAATGGCACTGCTAATGTGTATAAATTTTTTTGTTTCTAGTTTCTGTAAAGTTGAATCCAGTATATCGTGGATGTGTTGTGAATATATGTCGAAAATTGTGCTCAAATCTTCAAAACTATATTGACAAAATTTAGATTAATTATATTGGAAGGAAAATTACTACAGA
Source organism: Anomoia purmunda (assembly GCA_951828415.1). Lineage (NCBI taxonomy): Eukaryota > Metazoa > Arthropoda > Insecta > Diptera > Tephritidae > Anomoia > Anomoia purmunda. The sequence goes on from OX639996.1 coordinate 41,645,913, forward strand.
ACTTGGCCTTAACAAAACTAGGAAAAGAAAATATGTAAATAAATTTAAAAAATGGATTGCAACCACTGTCACTCACTAATTTTGTTTGTCGCGTTGTATGCACCTTCCAGTGTACAGGGTTTTTCAATAGGAACGCACTAAAGATTTTTTTAAATAAAACAAAACCGGTTTGGGATATGAATTAAATTCTTTATTCCTGTGAAAGCACATTCGATGCCATTATGTATGGAGCTCGATTTCTTTTGCATGGGCACCACGGGCACGCTTGCAGAAGTCCCGACGCTGAACCCAATTTTCGACGGTTTTCAAGCATAAATCGGCCGATACTGCCGCAATTTCACGTTCGATATTCGTACGAAGTTCATCAATCGTCGCTGGCTTGTTGGCATAGACCATATACTTGACATAGCCCCACAGGAAATAGTCTAACGGCGTCAAATCACACGACCGAGGCGGCCAATTGACTGGGCCATTTCGTGAGATAACACGTTCACCAAACTTGGGTTTCAATAAATCGATTGTGACATTCGCTGTGTGGCTTGTGGCGCCGTCCTATTGGAACCACATATTGTCCACGTCCATATCATCCAATTCGGGCCAAAAATATTCGGTTGTCATTGAGCGGTAGCGATTCCCATTCACAATAACGTGCCGGTCTTGATCATCACGGAAGAAGAACGGGCCAATGACGCCGCCGGCCCACAAACCGCACCAAACCGTAATTTTTTCGGGATGCAATGTTGACTCATAGAGTACGTGTGAATTGCTGCCTACCCAATAACGCATATTTTGCTTATTGACGAAGCCATTCAGCCAGAAATGACGACGACCATAAATTGGACGTAGCGCTGTTAAAGTTGAGGCCATTGACTCCGAATTTCGGTAGTAAATTTTAATAACTCCGACTCGTTGTTGGATCGTATGTCTTTCCATGATGAAATGGCAAACCTTACTGAAGAGAAATGTCAAAAGAGCAGGGAAAAATATGGCGTCGTTTGCTGTCACTATCGGTCTACTTTTGTAGCGTCCCTATTGAAAAACCCGTTACATACATATGTACTAAGTCTATATACTAAGTATATATGTATTTGTATGATTACCTCAGAGTTGAATTGCATTCATGCCTAGAGTGCGAAACATTGTAATTTCCAACTGCACATTATAAATTTCATGTTGTTGACTCATGATTGGTGTTGATGCTGCACTAAACTACCCCTACTGATATGCTCTGTTGATGGTGATAAACACAGGAAGATGAAGTGTCACCAACTTCAAAATGTTGCAGATAGTAAAGAAAAAGCAGTTAATGATAGCTATGGATGTGCAATGGAGGCGATGCTATGAATGATGTAATAGTTGATAATTGAGAACTGTTGTAAACATCAGCACTAACAGGTGCTTGCAAAATTGTGTACAAACCAAACGTGTCTGGAATGCTATTGAGAATGGATGTTTAATTCATCTTCAGTCACATGGGCAGCAATTGTGCGCGCTGCAAGAAGGGTTGAGTAGATTTTTTTGTTCGATTTTGTTTCGTCGGCGACCCCCTTAAGGTGGGGGTATTTCCGTCTGTCAATTGCATCTATGATTACATCTGCAAGCCTTTAGCAATCGGCCTCATTTTCATATTATTATTTGAAAATGCGGATCATTATATCCATAATCTGTTTTCTGTGATTTTCTCTGTGGGAATGAAAACTTTTGTTTGGTGTATTTCTATTTAAATGATAATTACTTTGATGGACGTGCGACATGATCCTAAAATGTGCACTCTCAAAAGAATTTGAATTGATCAATTATAATTACCTATTCAGATATCGAAACTATGGCAGTGTCGCTTCCCCCTTTGTGATGTGTTGCACATACATAGTTGAGGTGAGCAAAAAATAAAAAAGGGTTTATGGTGTTTTTTCATAGAGTTTTGACTCTTTCGATTTATACGAAATTATCAATCGATAAAAATCCTTCTGATACAGATGTGCTTTGCAACCATTGAATTTGTATTCGTGTTTAGCAATTGCAAACCCTTGGGAAGGGAGATCCTGCTATGTGCACGAACGTCAGTCGTTCTTTTTCCCTGCTAACTGTAGCTAATGGGGAGTGCCAAGTGATGTCAAGTCATTTTGTACTTAGTCTTTCCAATACATATGATACCTCCCTAAAACTCCAAGACCACCTCACAGATATTGTTAGCTTACCTGCTTCGGCGCCATGAAACAGCACGGTCATGATGAAATACTTCGTTTGCGGAGGAAGAACTTTACTTTTCAATTGTCTACTCAGTCAAAATAAGCACTAATGATGCCATTATTATTGGTGGTTATCAAACAAAAAAATTGTTCTACATTTTCACAGCTGTCAACAGTGATTCCATAATCTTATCCAACTTTATAATAAATACTAGCTTTACTCGCGGCTCCACTCACTTGAAGTTCAGTGTAACGTTATGAGTCCGAGTTGAACAAAAGAGGAAATAAATAAATTCACCAAAGGTATTTACTTTTAATTAATTTTTAGCTCTGAATTCTAGTTTTTTATTATCTAAAAAACCTCAGTCCTACTTCGTAATTGCAGATTGTGGTTGGTTACTGAAACTTGTTTGTCATTGACAAACGCGCAGCCTGTCATACGGGGTTAGTTCAACCCAATTTATTGTCAAAACGCATACCACAAATTATTGGAGATGTTTCTCCAATCATCGCCCTTATAATGTCAGCACCAAATTAAAATTATATTATTATTGTTATTAAGTTTTCTTAAACCTATGCCAGTTCTAACCATTAATCTAATGCTTCACTAATCTTATAAATTTAATTAATTATTATTAATTATTATATTAATTTTTAAAGTTAAACTTCTTTAGGGCAGTGATTTTTTACATTGCGTCACGCAAGTCGTGTCAGAATCACGTCACGAAGGCACGACATGACGCTTTTATGAGCAAAAAAAAAAAACAGATAAACATGCTGATGTAGGGACACATCGATGTGTATGTATGTATGTGGGTATCGGTTCCCGCAATAAAAGAGTTGTGTTTTATGGTTTTTAAAATATAATAATATTTATTTCATTTGATTAAGTATGTCTAAGTTATTAATGTACGACGAACGATTTTATATACTGACTTCCATGCAGAAACTAAATAATTTGAATTTTACCAGTAATCAGTGTTATCAAAATACGTTGGGCAGAGTTGTATTTTTTCGTACTAACCGGAGTTACGGAGTTGTGGTTTTCGATATCGGTTCCTACATGTACGACCATCAGTGCCTTCAAACAAACGTAGCTTGGGACCATTTCGGCACTACTTCTGGAACATTTGAGGACAAATTCTGAACCGTTTCGGCACTATTTTCAGACCAGATATTTCGGGACCACTTCAGGACCTTTCAGCAGTTCGCGAATCGTTCACCACTACGGCTACTACTACTACTACTTCTACTGCAACTACTCATAACTACAACTACTACTACTACTAATTACTAATATAATTACTAATGAGTACTATTATTAATTACTACTATTATTTTTACTAATATTTACTACTATTTTGTACTCATTTTTACTTCTATTTTTACTAATTACTACTGGTATTTTTCTTAATTTAGCTTACTATTTTGATCAATTTCTGCTACTATTTGTACTAATGCTACTCCTAGTTACTATTACTATTTTTACTAATTTTTACTCCAGTTTTTGCAAATACTACTACTAGTCCCTATTTTTATATTTACTAATTTCTACTACTATTTTTACTAATGCTACTAATTATTACTGCCTCTATTAAGTGTTACTACTGCTACTTTTACTAGTTTCTGCTACTATTTTTTACTTATTTCTACTACTATTTTTACTGATACTACTCTTTGTCACTCCTACCATTTTTACTTATTATGACGATTGATTTTGCTTATGCTACTACTACAATACACGAAAAGTAGATATAAAGTGAATTCATTCATCTCAAGTCGGTGGAATTGAATTTCCTGATATCGCACTCATTGCGACAGACTAATCAGTTCAATAGTAATTTAGTTTGTCATTTTGAGAAAACTTAATAGTAACCGCCTAACTAATCCCACCAATACAGGGTGTGTTTTTCTTAATCACTTGTCATTTTGACAGTGTATCATATATCTGCGGAGCAAAATTATTACTTTTACGCTTAAGCGACGTTGAGGAAGAATGTAAACGATGTGAAAGATTTGTCTCGAAAAGTCATTTGTTCTGACGAAGGGCAATTTTATCTTGTCGGTTATGTGAACTAGCAAAGCTGTAGCACCTAGAGATCGGAAACGTCTTCACAGGGAAGCCAATGCATCCTCAAAGAGCTACAGTTTTGTGCTTATATTAAACAAGTGACATCATTGGAATATTTTGTAGGAAGATACGATTTTTTAATTTAATTTTTATTTTTTTAAATAACCCACTAACATGTCCCACTCATGTTTTGTACGCGATTTTCCTTTTTTGCGGGAACTTTTCTCATATTCTTTCTCCCAGCCATTTGACTTTTCATAGTTTTTTTTTACAGGGAATTTATTTTTACACGGTGTTTTATAGAATTGGGACCGCATAAGCTGATTTCCATGAAAATGAAATTATTTTCATGCGAAAATTTTTGGTCACAGTTAACGTAAAAAGAAAATCAGGTGTAAATATGTATATATAAATTAATTGATTAAAGCACTAGTTTCTTTTTGGCTCAAAAAGAGCAGTCTCTCACTGTCAGGTTCATCCGTACATTGCACACAAGTGCGCCCTATTACTTGGCTAGAAATAATACCGGTGACAAACTCGTATCTCTATTAGCATATAAAAGACAAACACTACGATTACTTATGTTTGTATGTATGTATCAAAAAGCATGCAAAGCTTACCATATCAATTTCACGATCACTCTCACGTAAATAAATATGTATACTCTCTCAAACCCCGGAGTATTTGAGCAGCTACACTCTTAATAATCAGGTGGAATACCTTCAACAACTCAGCTGTTCGCTGATTCTATTACCTTGACGTGGAAGTGTAAACATTTTTAAATAGTTAAACGCCGAGTACTAGTAGGCAGTCGAGCCAAACCAACCAAGACCGCTAGCGATCGGTAGTGAACGTATGTGCATATGTACGAGTACATCAAAATTATATAGTAATTTTTATATACAAATACATATGTGTGTAATGTAGATATATAATCGGGCTTGTAAGGCGTGCAAAGCATCAAGCGTAAAGTACTTGGTTGCTATTATTTTGCGAGTTGTGCATTAACTCGCATTTGAAATACTCTAGCATTTTCTACACATGTGCATACAGTTTTACTGATCCCGGGATTTTCGGTACTCTATCATGGTATCCCGGGACTGTCCCGAAATGAAAATTGGTTGTTAAAATATGCAAAAAGTGGAACAATGTAAGAGGCCGAGGGCGTATTATGGTATCTTAGAGCGGAACATTACGAAAAAAAATTTAATTTTAGCAATACAGATATTTCTTAATACAACAAATAATGTTTTTTTCTTAACAACAAACAAACAAAAATTTTGCAAACTTAAGTCTTATATACTATTGGTAATAAAGTACCTAAGCCACAAGTACACGATTTATTTGCAGTTGCCGCTGGTGTTTTTTTTTTTTATTATTTTCGATCATAGTTTGCGTGTAATAAAAAATTACTTTAATTCCGAAGATCATACAATGTTGGTCTATAAAGTGTTTGACAAAAATTATTGAAACCAATTTTGTGTTAAAACTGATTTAATCAATAGTCGGATTCTCAATTCAATATTCGTTATCCGAAGGAAGCGAAGTATTTATTTGTGTTAAAATATACTAGGAAATTACTTTTAAGTGTGATCAAAAAAAAATTAAAGCATTACGAACGTTTCTTCTATTGTGTTCTATATTAATTGCTACTGGGTTTGGTAGATGAGAAGCACCGTACTCAACTATCTGAAAAAAGTATCAATTTCTCGAATCAAAGAAGAGGAATATTTGTGATGGTAATTTTAATAGTAGCATGTGATGTAAAAAAAATTAAACTTACCAATTCCGAGATTCAAACTCAGTAATTTCGGGATTTTTAGGGACTCAAAAAATGCCGGGATCCCGATTTGACATCGCTAGTGAGCGATGTACACTTATTCGATCATTTGTTGACGTTGTGCGTCGAACGTCAAAATGAACATGACTTTTATTGGACGGTGTGTGACTCAGTTAGTAGCTAAACGTATTTTGGTAGTAACAAATCGAATGCACGCAACTTAAATTTAAAACATATTTTTTGTCAGCCGAAACTATTTAGTTTTATTGATAGATACTACGATTATTGCATAAGTAAAGTGAATTGCATGAAAAGTGTATGAAAGTGAAAAAGAATAAAAAATATTATATTCTAATGGGCGCGCATACATATGTACATACATATTGTCGTTCAAGTATTAGAATGTATTGAAAATGAGTTTTTACACGTTAAATGTTCTTAAAGTCGTGTGAGAGTTCAATTGCAGAAATTTGAGTGAGATCAGTGAGAATACTATGTGTCTATATATATATAAATCAATACAAAATACAGATGAGTGTATTTCAGAGCTATTAAGCGCATTTAAAGTGAAAAAATTAAGGAGCAAATATTTTCGTTTAAAAATTTAGTATTCCAGTACATCTCTGAGACTCATCCAAAAATCTGCTTTCAAATAAAGCATAATAATATATAAATTAAAGTAGCGCACTTCTTACCTCAAACCTATGGAATTTAGCAAGTCAAATATTGATAAGATAAGCATAATAAACAAAAGAGAAGGAGAGGCTCTTATTTAAAAGCGAAAGGTGAGTAAATTATTTCTGAAAAAAAAAACACAATGAAAACACTCAAAAATGTGTGGACTTCGTTATTCAAATTAACTGTATAACTTCAATATATTGTTACACATTTGAAACTTCTCCAGCGCATTGGCTTACACCCGTTCGCCTTTGTGAAACCAAACACACACTTGGCTAAGCATGGAAAGCGTTCCGCTTGAAGAACATACATATAACATATATACAATAAAACCTATGCAAATCTTTGAATATTATTTAGGAAAAATTGAAATCTTACAAGTTTCATTACTAACTGGTAACCGGTGATATTGAGAACAAGCAATGTTGTGAAGTTTACAGTACGAGTATATACAGTGGGTCTAAGAAATTTCCATATCATGACTTTTCTAAATTAAATTTTGCATGCAAATATAATTCACACCTTAACAAAAGTCATTGAAATCAAAGTTTCAAACTTCACATAAGACATAGAAATGTTAGAAACATTAGCATTAAAAAAATGTATGAAATATTACAATCAGCATTTTTAGAAAAATCTCAGGTATGTATTTTTATACCGGAGGGTCCCGAGTTCATATCCCGCATGGGGAAAGTAACATCAAAGAAAAATAGAAGGACTTCTAAAAGCAGTCGTTTCACGGTAGGCAATGACAAGTCCGCCGTTCGGAGCGAAATGTAGGCATTAAATAGGAAGTACGTCTAATACTCGTATAACATGTTTGTACTTATATAATAAAACCTATGCAAATCTTTGAATATTAATTAGAAAAATTGAATTCTTAGAAGTTTCATTACTTACTGATAACCGGTGATATTGAGAACAAATAATGTTGTCAAGCTTATAGTATATACAGTGGGTCTGAGAAGTTTCCGTATCATGACTTTTCTAAATTAAATTTTGCATGCAAATATAATTCACACCTTAGCAAAAGTCATTGAAATCAAAGTTTCAAACTTCACATAAGACATAGAAATGTTAGAAACATTTGCATTAAAAAAATATGAAATTGTACAATCAGAATTTTTGGAAAAATTTTGGGTATGTATTTTAATACCGAAGGGCCCGTTCTCAAATTCCGGCCGGGGCAAGTACCGTCAAAGAAAAATAGAAGGACTTCTTAAAACAGTCGTTCCACGATAGGCAATGACAAATCACCATCAGAAATCTGGCATGAAAAAACTTCTCATATAACCCATCTGCCATCCGGTGTCGGCGTCGGAATGTTGGCCCCTCAATTTGTGACACAGCATAAGGACTCACGCTACAAATTGTAAGAGAAGCGTCAAACTGTTATGTTAAAATAATAAATGCTATTTGAAATACCATATATTTTAAAATATAAACGGGGTTGTAGATGTATATTTGCTTGTCACAGATGATAGTTAAGGGATACGTAGGCATTGAATAAAAAGCGATGTAAATTTATAGCTGAAAGTGAGGACACACTATCTTAATTAAGGGCTCATTCTTCATTTCTGTCAATATACTAAGAATAAGTGAGAGAATTTTTAAACCAAGAAGAAATCAGTGTCGCTTCTAAATTTCGTCGATTAACATTGAAAAACATATTCTCCCATAATCAAAATGTACGATCCAACTATTCCTTGATTTTTACTTCTAGATTCTTTTTGCTCTTCTGTTTTACCGATAGCGTTAATGTATACTGGAACGATTTTCCGTCATCCCTTGCCCAGCTTCGTTTGGGGGCAAACCTGTTTCGATGCTATGCTATATTTAGTACCACTTTCCGTTTAAACTTGATTTGTCTCCAAACCAAACTTTACAATGGATTACGGAAAATTATTGCATTATAAATCAACCTCTTTCGTAATCATAAATATAAATATAAAATTTAAATGCAATAAAAATAAACATAATCTCTCTGATTTGTCCCTTTCTTCAAAGAACTAAGCAACCCTGGGGCTACATAACTGTTAAAACAAATTAGTAATGGCAATTACGAACTCAGTTCATTTATGTGAAGTAATCTGCATGCAAATAAGTAATTGATGGTGTATTGGGAACGCGGTTTTTTATTTTAAACTAAATTATAATCGATATAATTATCGAGTTCCGCATAAGCATAACTAACACCTAATCAAAACAAAAGTTTGATGTTCTTGAGCACCATGTGAGTTCTTGATACGTTGTATTTATTGTATTTATTGTAATTTATTTTATTGTAATTTTTTACTAAGTAGTATTATTAGTACATTTTCATAACGTACTTAGTTTTAATATATATCTAAAATATATAAAATGGAAGGTGGATTTGAATTTAATTATTTTTTTGTTTGCTGGCGGCTATGAAATTTCTTCCATAGAACGGCTGCTCGACTTATTTTATGTGGAAGTTAATGATCAAACGTTCGGCAAAAAAATAATCAATAATCATGCTACCGAGAACTCCTTCTAAAACGAAAATTCGCTGTGGCTTGTTCCAGGCGGAATCGGGTACCATAAAGGAAGCGGCCTACTGGCTGCTAACCAACGCGACCTCTGTTAGGAAAGTGAATAATTACTTCGATAACTAAACGTCAATTAGAAGTATGGAATCAATAAAATTGCGATTGAAAGTGGTTAAGGATTACATGACTTCTCTTTCGCGAGCTTCGGAGTATTTCGTCACCAAATTAATCTGGATACCTGGGCACAGAGATATCCCGGAGAATTGTGTAGCAGAAGAGTTATGAATTAGTCAGGGAATGTACACCTGAAACGAAGTTTTTAAGTAAGGCGCTACCTCTAGCCACCTGTCGGCTGCTTCTGAACTAATGGATATATGAATATCATTATTGGTACGGAGAGATAGATACTGTTAGTGGGAGCAATGTCAATTGGGTACTCATAGCTTTATTTTGGATTCACCTGACGTTAGATCGGTAATTTATCAACTCAATTAATTAATCCTAAAATTTTTTAATGCAGTAACTCTGACCGTATAAACGTTTACTTATGTATGCACTAAATAGAGGCACCACTATTAAACTTAGTACACACTTTGCATTTAAAGTTAATAAGCATAATTTTGGAGAGTATGAATCGCTGCAAACATAAATAAATGCGATATTTTGGTAACTATGAGGTACCTTTCTTAAATTTAATGCACAGGATTTGGTTGAAGAAAGAAATACTTGAGTAAAATTTTTTTAAATAGGCGTGGGTATACGGCAGTGTGTATGTATGTCTATCTTCTAAACTACGTTATTAACTTTACCAAATGTGATAGTTAGCGTTTCATAGCGCTGAAAGCATAATGTTGAAATTTGTAGAAGCCAGAGACAAAAACTACGTCCACCTCTAATATAAACGGAATAATTTAATTAAGGAGAGAATGCGTATGAATTGAAATTTTGGAAAATGGGTGTGTTCCACTAAAGGCTTATAATTTCTTTTGTTTCTGTTTTAATAAATAAAAGTACTTTACAGAAAATAAATCGGGGTCTGCATAAGTATTTGCAGAAGTCCATCCAATTTGTGAATACATAATCCCACAGAAGGCTTGTCTCATATGCTCTGATGCATACAAATGCATTTTCTCTCTTCCTGGAGCACCGTTCTTTCGTGAGCATTACGTTTAGATTACCGCTGTGCTATCGAAGAAACCATAAAAATTTGTTTTATTACATAAACGCATTTTGAGTTAATCATTCGTATTTCGGGCCTTGATAGACTCTCGGCTTTCTAGTAATATAGAGATGTTAAAAGACACGAGGTTTCGTCGGATTTACCAGCCTTGCTGACAGGGCAATTGCCTTCATATTAACTTGGCGTTTGTCCAGTATGTTAATATTATTCAGTCAATGATGCCACATTACCACGGGAACTTGAATTATTTAATAGTATATCTAAATGATAAAACTTTATTATTGAAATGCGTGTTCGTAAGTGCCAACGGCAGACGCGGTGTCCTTTGATAGTCGGCTCGCCAACGTTTCGCGGCCTACTTAATAGTGACCGGTTCGGTATGCGAAATCCGTACTAAAAAACAATAAATTGAGCGCTAATACCACGGTACACTAAACTCCAATGCATTTCATTCCTCGAAGAAAACGATATCTCGGCTTTTGACAGACTTAATTTTGCGTCGGGATCAGGGACCGCAAATAACGATTATTTTCTAATTTCAACCCAAAAATCATGCAAAAACAGAAATGCTACGTGTATGAAGAATAAAGCAATATAATTCTTGTAACAAGGATCACTTTTAGCGACATTGATTGTTATTTTTTTGAACTTCATTTAAAAAGTCAAGTATAATCGTTATTTTTTTAGAGTTTTATATTTTGCTCAGAAAGTAATCGATATTTTTAGAGTTTTATTTATTGCATAAGATATAATAGTCACCTCTTGAGGTTTATTTATTATTTGTAGAATATACGTTATTTCTTGAGTTTTATTTATCGCTCCGAAAATAAAATTTAATTAATAGGGGTTTTCCGCACAAATCTTATTTTATTTTTTGAACAAATTTTAAAACTCGACAAACAAGGATTAAAAAGTAGTGGTTTTAAAAAAAGTTATAACCGCCGCGGTTCCTAATCGGGACCTTGGCTTGAATCCGAGGAAGGTCCACTTGCTCCAGGGCCTCAATGTTAATGACAAAGGCAATCACCTTGTTCGTTGACAATGCTGCGGATGGATTTTGTGCCGCTACTATAATTGGACCGTAATTTTTTTCAAAACGACGTTGATAAGATCATAGACGTAAACGGAAGCACTACGCAATGATGAAAACTAGTTTCTGTGAACAAAATTGAACGTTCTGGATGTAGTAGATGACATGCGGAGGAGAATGGTATGCGCCACACAACAATGAATCACGCATTATCGATTTAAGGATATGGTTAGCGAATTTACAATTTTACCAGATCTATGCGGGTGGGTAATTGAAAATGGAACTACTCAAACACGGAGAGCCACAATGGAAATTTAAACGATGCTATATACTACAGATAATTTATAAGCAGTTTGTTTTATTATAGTTATATCACATCTGGCTGCTCCTATTGGAAACCACTTTACTAATACGAGCAGATTTAAGATTTTTCATATTTACATGCATCAAACAAATTTACGATAATTTGTGTGTAGTTGAAATATTGAATTTACTTCAATACTTCTAAAATTATTTCTTAAATTTTGAGATCCAACTTCCCGACTTGCGTCCATCCTAATACGAGCACAAAGTCTCAAAATTATAACACACAACACACTCTTGTCCTACCAAACAAATTAGACTAGCGAACGTTTGGGTTTAATTATTGTACCAATGTTAAGACAACAGATATGTACCTGACAGTATCAAATTTAACTACTTACCTCTTTACGCTCTGTTTTGCAATAAAAATGCTTTGTTTACAAGCGCGCTACGCTTAAGAGTTATATGTACTTATTCCGATTGACACAATTAATATAAATTTAATAATAAAAGAATTCTACGACTTCGTTTTTAGTTTTGTTGTCCACAGGTATTAAATGACAAATGTACTTGAAGCCATTACCGGATTTTGGATTGGCATTCAATATGAAAAGTTAACTAACACATGTACACACATACATATGTATGTGTGAACGTGTGTATGTAAGATTATGAATTTAGATGCTGTAAATATATGTATTTATGTTTATCTACACTAGTTTGGAATAAGTAATTTTTTCACTGATATTTATTTTTAATGTATTTACATTTTTTTACTTAATCCTACTAGTATAATAAGTGAGAAAGTTTGGAGAGTGTTAGTGACTGTGTGGGTGAGTGTGCGCGTATGTTATTACCTGTCAGGTTCAACAGCTGGACGGAATTGCACACAATTTGGCATACAAATAGCCTACGTTAAGACATACGCACTATTTTATGCAGTGTTGCCACCTGCTAAAAAAGTGATAGTCGAGTTAAATAAATAAGTTAAATCTAATATTGATACAAAAAGCCTGCATAGATCTGAATAAGATTTGTCGTATGTATAGTCCGTTATATACGCTACCATAGACTTTCTAAAAGGAGATGGCACTTGCTTTAAAGGTTAAGTTCCATTACCAATGAAAGAAATCAAATATTGAATGCAATCAAATATTGCACTATGGGAATCAAATGAAAGAAGCTTCATTTCCCAATTGTTTTGAAAGAATGTTGCCACCTATTTAAATGCAAACTAAGCTAAATTAAGAAAAAAATTATGACATTTTACAATATGGGTACTGAACTAAAGTTTTTAAGGAACTTTATTTCAAAAATACTTTCTTAGAGGGTTGCCACCTGTTTAAAACATTAATTGAAATTATAATAAGTTAAATCAAATATTGAGATATAGGTATTAATGAAAGAGTTTTAAGACAGCTTTATTTTTTGAAAATACTTTTTAAAAAAATGTGATTGTTAATGTATAGGAAGTGTCAGAAAGGGAGTAGGTTTAAAATGGCTTAATTATGCACATACATTTTAGGAGCGTGGCCACGTGTTTAAAAACATTAACACGTTGACTGCCATGGCAATTTTCTGGGCTAAAATGACAACTTAATTTGATCAAATCATATTATTAAAACTCGTTCGTTTGTTCGGTTTTTTATAAATATTATGTTGATGCAAGCCAGTATTGATTTTTTGTTATTTTCCCAGAAGCCATCTATCGATATTAGCACTTGTATATTACGAGTTTGATCGGAACTGCCCAAAACTGGCGAATAAAGAGAGGAGATATCTCAGAGTTGGCTTCCTATAAAAAAAAACGCAATCTACGAGTTATCTCGTAGTTGGCAGTCAACGTGTTAATATAATGAAATTTAACAGTATTACTCTGAAACGAAAGAGTTTATACGAAAAGATATTTGATGAGGGTTGCCACCTCTTTAAGACCGTTGATACAATTTAATTGGTAACGCAAGAAGGTTGTAAAGAAAGTTGTCACATGTTTAAAACTCAATTTGATTAAATTAACTAAATTTCAAAAATCATTTTGGAAGGGGCTCAAAAATAAATTAAAATTATAATAAGTTTATTAAAATATTGAAATATGGGTCTCATACGTCGAAGTTTTAAGCAAACTTTATTTCGAAAATATCTTGGAGAGGGTTGTCACCTACTTAAAAAGGTGACCACAAATAGATTATTAAGTTAACGGAAATATACGACATGGGATTCAACGGAAGTAGACGTAAGAAAACTTAATCATGAAAATGATACTACTAAATGTTACCATCGTTTGATTACGATGGTCACTCAACCCGAATGTCATGCTGCGTAGTTGACAATGACAAACAAGTTTCAACAGCCTACCGTAATCGGGTATTATAAAGCTGGGGTTAAATTTTTTTTAGATAACAAGAAATTAAAAAACCTAAACTAAAACTTTGTTGAAATTATTAAATTCCTTTTTCTGTTACATTCGAATTCATAATGTTACGTCGAATGTCATGCGAGTGAAGCCGTGGGTAAATTCTAGTAATACAAACGCATAGTTGTGTTTTTCATATAAGAAGATAAAAAAATTTTACCCTACCACAAATCAGTCATTTACCCTGATATTTGTGATAGTGAAATTAAAACCAAACATTCCCAGGGGATCATTTTGAGAAATTTGAAATGAATCGGTTTGTAAGTTTCACTTGGCATAGAAATCGTCTCTTGCTTTCGTTTCTTGTATGTTTAACGCCGGTCGGTTCGTTAAAGGACGCGGTTTTCCAGATCCCGAGGAGGGGCATTGCTAGAATAGGCTGCTCAATAATTCGGCGAACATATTTTTAAAATACTAAAATGAGGGCCAAGGTATGTGCTTTATTTTGCCCACCCGCCAACATATACGCTAATTATAAATCCATACATATGTATATTTGTTATCTCAATTGGAGTACAAATTGTTGACATCTAGCAAAATTTTAAACGCATTAGATGAGGGTTAAGTGACATTGCTGTGAGAAAGTTAGTATTTATAGAAATAAAGCGTTGGTTTTTGATTATTTATTTATTATGTGCACAAAAAAAAAATACAAAAATGGTTGATTGCTGTAAATGACATTACTTGCAGAGGAAGAATAATATATATATTACTTTACAGTACAATTAATCAAATGATTCGATTTTGCTTCAATTAATTATAGAATGAAATTAAAACGAGCATCAACGGTACATAATTAATAGTTTCCCGGATATACAATTTAAATTAATTACATTTTTTGCATAGCAGTCTCTTTGACAATTTAGAGAACGCAAAATTCATCTACTTCCGCGAGAGGAGCAAAAAGAATATTTAGTACCCAGCAGGGAATCTTTATCATTAAAATGATGTATTAGCGAATAGCGGAATCTATTTCCATGATAATGACAATGTATTGCAAACCCCATGTAATTTGAAAAGGAGAGGTTCGTAATTGATGAGACTTTGGATTATAATTTGCGAAACAAGGAATCCTTGAATATAAATTTGAATTCAGAGAAAAATCAAACTTCCAGCATTATGTGTTTTAGAGTTATGCCATATTCATCGTCGTGTTTCATTTTTCTTATTTGTATAATCCAATACTCAGTTTATATATACTTGAATATAAGAATACATATTAATATATATATAATAATCAACACTGACTAAATGACACCGTTTAAACTTGACGAACGAAGGAGGTCAGCAACAACGACAAAAAGACGAAGAAACGGAAGTTCTGGAATCGGCAAAGCGTGAAGTATTTAATCCGGTACGCCTCGCAATTTAATGCAACGACTTATTTTTAACTTAAACCTTGAATTAAAGATGAACTCCTAATATAAATAAATGTTAATATATAAACTTAATTATCAACCAACGGGCGTTTTACTACTTTTATTTAGAAATATTTTTTGTTAAGGAAATTTACGATAGCTGATTTTGCGTCATCCAAAATGAGACAAAATGTAAAACACACATGTAATTTTTAAAGAAAATAGGTTTTTTTTATTTATCGATTAAAAGCTAATGGCAGACTTATTTGTTTTAAGTCTAGATTGGAGCTAGTGACAACAGAGCTGGGATATTCCTCGATGTATCGATATTTTAGAAAAATCGCAAACATCGTCTCTTAAAGCGGGTGCAGTAAAAGTGTACGAAAGAAATTTTTGAACTGGTAATTACTTTAATGAACATAATTTATTTGAAAGGCTTGTGTTGTTGTTGGATGTGACTGTGCAAACGATATATTTGTGTACCAGCCAAAGCCCACAAAGAACACACGTTCAGCAAATGGCTAGTTCATTTCTGACTGCCAATGCTTTTCAATTCTTGAAAATTTAAGAGTTTACAACTTTAAATAATTTGCTCGTACAATGTGCATGTGTCTAAGCACTATTTAGCTCAACTTATAGTTCATATATAATTAAATAAATATTAAATATGTTATTCAACAAGTTATCCAATTAAACTACTTCAAGTAAAATTGGCCCAAAACTAAATAGGAACTTAATTCGTCAGGAATAAAGGAAAATAAATGAAAAACCAAATATGTATAGTCAATACCCCGGTATCCCTTAACAAAAATGTATGCTTATATTTAATTAAACTTTCTGGAAATAAAATAGTTACCTTAATCTTTTTAGCTTTGCTTTTTAAACATCGATTTTTTTAAAATCAGAACAGCGACGGATGCGAACATCGACGTCTGCCAAATTTGATGTATCGATTAAATCGATAAATTTATTTCAAAAATGTCTAACAAGCTATTATAACAGGAGTGGTTAAAAAGCGGATATTATTGTGAAGCTGTTAGTATGAATCGCACTAAATAAGTCTATAAAATTGGCAACACAACCGCCATTTGAGTCAATCGGACGGTTGAATGCTATGATTCGATATTTTCAGAGCATTTTGTCTTGTCTACAGTTTCTCTTTGCAATAATCCATTTAAGCGTAGTCGCGCTACGCTCGTCGATGGAATCCAAGTGAGTCGTCCTTTATCAGTTTGTGCCCTTGAGCGTAGGTTGATACTCGTAATGGTAGATCGTGACATATATTGAGATTGCAGCGATCCTTGGATGAATTGAGGAAAAACATCGAAAGACGATAAATTGTCTATCATCAAGCCAATCAAAAGATCTGTTGAATACTCAGAACATCGTATTGATGGGTGATTTGAAGTTTTGATTTGGCCACTGATAATTTATTTTTATTTTTTTAACTACATTGCTGATAAACTGCAAGGGTTTTAATCGCCAGAAGAAGCTTTCGACGTATTCAAAAAACATATTTTTTAAGATGTCGACTTCCTTGTCTTTATTTATTGGATTAGCATCTATATATGTATACCCGTTTTTATATATCTAATACTTATATAGATATTCAAGCCGGGAAGGGAAAAATTCGAGTTGTTTTGTTAATTTTTGAAAGTTTTCATAGGAATTTTGTTCTTGTAAACTTTTTTCTTTTAATTTTACGCATGTAGTTTATATGGCACAAGAGGTGCAAGATTTCCAGCACAAAAAAAATATTGAAAAAAATCGAGTGAGACCAAAATTTCAAACAAGTTTCAAAACCCAGCCGGGATTTTCGATCACGCAAAAGACTTGACGTGAAAAAAATTGCAAATATTGTGAACAAAACACCATGTGATCTGTTAAGGTTGGCGGTGCCACGCCTCCTTCCAACGAAAATTAAATTACGTATTTGTTTGTCATCCAAACCATTGCTGCTCACGAAATTTGTGCAAATTGTCTTTAACAGATTATGTTTAAGAATCCTAATTTCATCAAGTTTATAATATTTTATAGATAACATATTTTGGCATTTCCATAATAGGAATAAAATAGTAGGCAAAGAATTTATTTATGTTATCCTGAATAAACTGCAATACAGAATTTAAATATTTTGTTTACTTATTTCTTAATGCTATTATGAAGTTTAATAAATTAAAGAGTGTGAGGCCTTGACAAAAATTTCTCAAGCATAAACGAGAAGTCACTCCTATTCACACACATTAGCCCCACAATGCTTAGCTTAATATTTATAATAAGTAGACATTTTGCAAAAAAAAAAAGTTTTGATGACATTTAATTAGTTCAGCTTTGTTGCAGCATAAAGTGGGTTTAACTTCATGTTAATTAAGAAGTTTTCTGATTTAGAATACTGACTATTTCTAAGCAAAGATATGTGGTTTTATTAGTGGCTAACCACACGTTTGACTCGATACAAAAGCCATGAAGACACACACACACACACGCGATAAATACGCAATCAAAGTAAATTTTCTCATAACCAAGTTTAATGCAATTGAACCAAACAAATACTCGCGAAGTAGTAGACTTCTGCAGGTGTGAAACCTTCTAAGTAGGGGTGGAAGAAGTGTATTAAATAGATACACATATTCATATATACATAGATATGCACGTATAAATATTCTACACAAAATTCTGCTACTAATCTCGAAAAAGAGTTGTTACGGACTATTCACTATTGGGTACATTTGGTCAATATTTAATTAGTATCCAACGGACCACTTTAAGGTAGAATTGGATATTAGTTCGTCTTATCTTTTTAGAGCAGATTCAAAAATACGATATTTCTTTAATTGTTTATTAAGACAATCTCAAATCTTGATGCATTTTGTTTGCAAATTTTTTAGAATTTGTGCTACGATTGTTTGTGTCGCAGACAAAAACACAGAACACCCTAGAAATAATTTGTTTTAATTTTCCTTTATTTAAAATTAGTAGCTATTTATAAAATATTGTCATGAAAAATGTTTATGTTAAGTATTCCTAGCATAAATCAACATTTCAGTAAATGGTACTTATCTGATTTTTTTTCTATATTAGAAGCCAAGGCAAAATATTAGTGATATTTCCAATTACAGTCAGGTACTTATAAAACATTTCCTTAAAACTAAACGCATTATAATAGAAAACTCATATTTGTTTTATAAATTTGTATTATTGGTAGGTACAGCAAAATGTCTTCATTCAATATTTGGTAGTACCTCCTTTGTTTATTATCTAAAAAAAATTTAGTAGATAATTAACCTTTTTTGTGCAAATAGTAAAGTAATAAGATTATATATTAGAAAAAAGATTACTTACCGATTTGGCTGACATTTCCATCCACCATGGCCAACTTTCTGACACCATGGTGGGCGCCCTGAACTCGCTTTTCGCTTTGTAGACCGAGTTGTTACATATTTAAAAAAAAAGCACCCAGAGTAGTTTTGCTGAATCTTGGTTTTCCACTAATTCTGCGTATACTCATGTTTTGAGAACGCTTCATACAATTGTAGGCTTTTTCCGTCGAAAAGAATGACTAGAGAAAACGAAATAAAATATATATGTTTATATACAGGGGTGAAGAGTTGAAGTGTTACCTATTCAACAGCCCATATCTTTTATGTAGGAAATTATTTTTTAACTTTAATAATGATATACATATGTATGTATTTACTACATCTCGATGCGCACATCTGACTTGACTAGTACTGAATCATACGCATTAGACGGCAGGAAGTCAATGATTATTAGCTAGTATCTTATAGAGGATTTAAATTTTCTTGTTCCTGTTTTAAGTAATTAAATTCATTAGATTTAAACACTTCAAACTGAAAATAAAATTTACAATTAAAAATAAATTTTTTGTATATTAGTTTTACTAAATTATTTATTTATTGAAAAGACTTTTAAAATGGATAAAACCGGTACATTTATTATCTTGATAGGGCATGTTCGAAACAAGTAACCATTTCATGTCATATACAGAGATCAAAGGCGGAATTAATCGCAAGCTCCTTTGCGACTGATTCCAAACACATCGCCGCCTAGTCGGTTTTTGTTTTAAGGGTCCAAAAGCTGTCTCATTGTTAATATTACTCTAAAAAATTTAATTTCTGTTTATTTTATATGGGCATATTTGGCATTTAGTAATAAGCGAAAAACGGGGTCAAATATAACCCTATCAAAGAAGTAGGGTAAGTTTCATTAAAATTACAATATTGCGCACTGGTAGATACAAATGGTCTTCTTTGGGCATAAATTCAAAAAGTTTTTGGGCAATATTTCTCAAATTTATAATAAACCCATTTAGTTGATTTTCGATGTATACTGAAAATGCGCAAAACATATTTGTGTGGTTCACAAGATATCATAATGTATCATAAATCGTGAAGTCATAAAATTTTAAATTTCTAAAGTTATGTTTTTGGATTGCATTGAAACAAATAAATAAAACTAAGTAATTTTGAATTTTTTAAATCTTTGACTTTATGACTTATGACACATTATGATACCATGTGAATCACCTACCCGTTCCTAACTTATTTTAAAGATGTGGTTACCGGTAGTAGTATTTTTACGGATATATGTATTTTGTTCCGAACCGATACAAATGTGAACCAAATGTATAATCACAAAAGTTTACAGTCCAACTAAAGGAATCATATAGTTGTATTGGTATTTTAATGAGCACACATGATTCCATAAGAGGATGTTGGTATCGTCATTTATATTGCGAATATCCATATCTCAAAAGAGTAGTATTAGAATATTTTTTTTCATTCAAAACTAATAAATTTAGACAGATGACACAAAACTTAAATAAAATAAGTACTCGAAATTTTCAAGGATATTCAAGGATATAGTTTTAAAAGGACATTTTTAATACATATTCTTAATTTTTTTTATTCTATAGAATTCCCTCCTTTACTTGATACCCATAATGTTACTTCTCATACAAGGTGGCGCAAAAGTAAACTTCCGATGGTTTTTGGCTGTAATTAAAAAAAAAAAATTAAAAACTTTGATTCCTTTTGTAGATTATTTTTATTTGGTCTTTTAATTTTTTCTACATCAAGTCGAGAATATGATGTCATGTAAATGGCCGCCGCCACAGTTAATTGTCATTTGAGCCCTTTTTATGGCATTTTTCTTCATCACTTTGGCCAAAACTTCCGGCGATAGGTCCTCACATTCTGCTCAAGAGCTGCAAGAGTCTGAGGCTTGTTGGCGTAAACCCGCGACTTCAAAAAGCCCCACAAAAAGAAGTCTGAAGCGGTGAAATCAGACGATCTTGCTGGCCAGTGCAAATCGCCAAAACGGGAGATTAGGCGCCCGGGAAATGCATCCTTCAGCATATCGGTTGTGGCACGTGCAGTGTGTGCCGTTGCACCGTCCTGTTGGAACCACATGTTTTCCAATCCCAATTCACCAAGTTGCGGCAAAAAGAACTCGTTGATCATTGCTCTGTAGCGCTCACCATTCACAGTAACCGTTTGCCCCGCGACGTCTTCGAATAAAAAAGGTCCTATGACTCCTCCAGCGAAAACAGCACACCATATAGTGACTTTGAGCGGGTGTAATGGCTCTTCGTGGGTTACACGCGGATTTTCAATGCCCCAGAAGCGTAAATTTTGCTTATTTACGTACCCGCTAAGATGGAAATGGGCCTCATCACTCATGATTATTTTTGATGAAAAATCATCTTCCTCTTGGTGGTGATTAAGGATGGCTTGAGCGTATGTTAGACGCGATTGGCGGTCAGCAGCGAACAGCTGATGCACCGTCTGGACTTTGTACGGAAACATCTTCAGGAAATCTGCGACGAAATTCACGTTGTGCCAAAGTCACCGACCGATTATTGGTCAAATAAATAGTCAGGAATATTCCGCGTTCTGGAGGAGTGTAGCGTAACATTGTTTATTAACGTGTATTTCGCATGTGTTTACTACACAAATGTCAAAACAAAACTGACATTAGGGGCCAATCGCAAAATTTATAGCATTTTCTGATAGGAGGATTAATTTTGCGCCACCTTGTATATTGAATTTTTTAAATAACTGTTTTAATTTATCATGTCAATATTTGGCCCCTGGTTTTGCAAGTATTTTGATTTTCTTCGTGTGTTTTGCAGTTTTTTGGATTTTGTCGCCGGTGTAATAATAGCATTACCATATTTATTTCATTCAACCCATTTAAGTTTGGGGTACTCCTGGTTTCATATGGAGTATACTTTACATGCGTTCTTCAACTACATACGTGAAATTATTGCAGGGTTATGCAAGTACTTATACTATTTATGCTACGTACTAGATATTGAGGCATTGTGCGAGAGAGCACAAATTAATTAAATAAATAATTATACAATATTTACAAAACATTCTCCTTGCCCCCTTCTCCCCTTAACAATTTATTTAATATACAAAGGGTACTAACTGAATGTGTATATATCTGTGTATGTGCTTTGATTGCATATTACATATACACAATACATCTCCTTCCATAGTACAGATTTGTTTGCATAAGAATCCTTTGCTATTAAATGCAGCTAGCGGCTGTCATGATACTTGAAAAGAATTTAAGTGAGTTGTGAAGTTCACACCAAATTGTTTAGATACATAATACAATATACATATATGATTGCATATATGTATGCTTGTGTATATAGCACATGTTGCATATATTGAAATGTATTTATGATTACAAGACGGAATATCTTTGCACGCGTATAAGCTTCGGCAGCTGGTATTACACGCTTCTTTTTAACGCTCCTTAATAACGCATATGCTTAGCTTGTTTCTCAAGTATTGCCAGCCGCGCGGCTACAATGGCTTAAACCAACGTTTATACTTACATATATGTACTTATGTAGATATGTATGCACTAATATGTATACACGGTGCTCCTAGCAGTTGTTGTTTCCTTATTTCTTTTTGTTGGTGCTGCAGTTGTTACAACTGATGTGCAATAATTGCTGCTATATTCCACTATGGCGCGCTTACAACAGGGCATGTTGTTGGTTTTTACAGAATTTATTATTTCTTTACACAACCAAAATGTATGGATTTGTGTACATATGTACATATATATTTGTATATATATTTACATGTGTATGTCGAAGGGTGCATGCTGCTGAGTATGTGCGGCCGCCGTAGCCGAGTGTGTAGCGTGAGCGCGCTTTATTCGGCGGGTCCCTGTTTAAAATTCTGGCCGGGGCAAGTAAGATCAAAAATTAAAGAAAAAGTTTTTTCTAATAGCAGTCACCCCTCGGCAGGCAATGGTCAACCTCCGAATGTATTTCTGCCATGAAAAAACTTCTCGCAAACATCATTCGCCATTCGGAGTCGGCATAAAATTGTAGGCCTCTCAATTTGTGTTACAACATCAAGGCGCACACCAATAATTGCAGGAGAAGTTCGGCCAAAATCGCTTAAGTGGTTATGGGGCAATTAAATAAAATAAGATAATAAATCCAAAAACTTATTATTTTTCTTGAATTTATAAATTTACTCTGGAAGGGTTTTCTGGATTAATCCAAAAGCATACTAAGTTTTTCTATTTCTTTTTGATCTTCTGTTTCTCCGACAGGGTGAAAAGTTGATGTATATTGGAACGATTTTCCGTCATCTTCGAACGAGAAATGACAATAAGGATATCACTATGCCGAAACCGGTTTGTCTCCAAATGAAACTTGACAACTTGATGTGAGACAAGCAGCCAAATTAATAAGTTTTAGAATTTTAGACTTCATGCATCGAGAATCTCGTAAGTCTCGCGAGCTTCTCGATACTCAATTTCATTGTACGCAGTTTTTTACTTTGCATTTTGCGTGCGCTCTTATTTTTACTTTAATCAATGAGTTAATGAAATAAACTCCTCTCGTCGTCTTTGTCGCGAGAACGGCGATACCCGAGTTTGTATCGAGAACACGGTTTCGACTATCGAAGTACTCGAGAATGTGCGAGCAGAAATCTACAGCCTTAATACATACATACAGTACGTATGTACTACATATAGTAAAATAAGCTGTTTCATGTTTGCAATCGATAGAATCTATGCTACCGTGGCCCGTTTGTAGCAAAGGCATACCTACCCTGCAATATACCTGACCTATAACGATCAGTTAAATTAGTGTGAAAATTTAGACAAACTAGTGGTTAGTTTAACGGTTGGCTTTGTATGGGCGTCAGGTATGAAATGACCACTTCTCCATTTCGCTTTTTTGCAGTTATGAAACTAAACCCACACGTTTTGGCCTCGCTGAGGAGAAGGTCCGTATTATAAGGGAAGTAGCCAGTTAATTAAAAAGTTTAATAAAGTTGAATAAATAGGATTGAACAAATATCGCAATACTACCACACTTGTAGCAAAAGAATTCTAAAAGAGCTTATTTTTAAAAAAATTTTTGAAAAATAAAATTCCGTTAATTTGATTAAACAATAGAAATATTACAAAATATGTGTGTCAAGCAAAAGTGAATTAAGGAAACTTGTTTTCCAAAACATTATAGAAAGGTTGGATAATTAAATTTGATTAAATTGACTACTAAAAAAGAACTATTGCATTGTGAGGTTGCCACCTGTAAATTAAGTTTAGTAAAAGTTTAACTGAAATCTGTATACAAAATTGGCATACAGTATGTATAATATAGTTGTTTTAAGTTTAACGTAGCTAGACTCTATGTTGCCGCTGGCCGATTGTGGGACCATATACCTACGTGTTCTTTTCTGCGAGGACAAGGTTTACATATATTTACGGTAGAACATGTAAAGAGCTACCGCCAATTAAAAAATTAAAATCAATTAGGTTTAATGAATTACTTAAATATGGGTGTCAATCGAAATGGTTTGGAAAAGGCTAAGCTACATGCATGAGGGTTGCCACCTGTTTAAAACGCCAAAGTGTCAGGCATCAAGGAGTCAGATAAAACTAGTTTAAGAAGTTTGCAGTTTGAAAATATTTTCAAGCTGTCGATTTTTGAGATAACGCCGAATTTAATTAAATTAAACACAAGCTATAGGAGTTGTCAAAATATCTATTTCAAACAAAAATGGGTTAACAAATTAATAGTTTAAGCATTTCAAATAATATAAAGGTATTTGTTGAGGGTCGTCGTCTGCTTTAAAATCAAATTCAATTCAAATTGTTAATTAAGGTAAATTAGTTAGTTAGGTAAATGTTTCGAAACGGAGTTAATTCTAAACTACTTACTATCTGATTAAACAATCAAATTTAACTTGAATTAAGAGAATTATTTAGTTAAAATACGCACTACAATATGGCGAGCCGATGAAAGAGCTTTAAAAGTTTAGGAAAAGTTAATTCAACAAGTACTTAAATTAAATTTAATTAGTAATGTAAATCAAATACCTCAGCATGGGCGTCGCCGTCTGTTTAAGAGCATTAATCCCACTAAATTAATAAGTTAACTAAAATGATACCATACTGCTGCCGAACTAAATAAGTTTAAGAAAGTTTAATTTTTAAAAAAATTATGAATAGGGACAATTTTTAAAAAATGGTAATACACGCATGGTGAATGAAAAAAGAGAACTATTGATATCACCTTGTATGAATTTCGCCTTGAATGGTATTTAATACGTTTTGACAGAATATCCAAAGCTAACCTGATTAATAAATTTAAATTTGATTATCCACCAATGAAGTTACAAGCAACACCGAAGTGATGAGCTTTCAACCTACGGCTTCAGTTCTAATAATCTTTGCCAGTACCAGCATAAACCTTGATGAAGGTAAGAATGGCGTCGGTTTCATTAACTATTCAGATACAATAGCTAAGCGCTCAATAATACCCTATCAAATCGGGAGTTCCCTTCTCAGCTGGCGAAAGAGTACTACTCCAATATTCATCGAGATCTTGCATATTGCAAAAAACAAAAAATAAATAAATATAAGAGGGTTACAATTCGTTTGGAAAATGGTTGCGAAACTACCTAACTGAACTCTCCCAAATTTGGTACACGCTTTAAATGTAGTACGTGCGTGCTTCATTTGGAGCTTCCCGGGTTCAAATCTCAACCGGGGCAAGTAGCATCAAAAATTATTGTAATGTCTATCTAATAAAGGTCACCCCCCGGCGGACAATGACAAAACCTTCGGATGTGTTTCTGGTATTAAACAAAATTTCTCACAAAAATCATCTGCCCATCGGAGTCAGCGTAAAACTGTAGGTCTCTTAAATTGTGGTGGGTCATCAAGACGAACACCATAAATAGTAGGAGAAGTGAGCGCTAAACTATTATTAAATACACAGAGTGAAAAGTCCACCTAAAATGCCGTATAAATCAAAACAGAATTCAGCGGATTTCTCTACGAGTTTTGCCAAGAAGAAGCCCTTCTTATTACAACTGGGTATGTCTTTTCGATAAAATCGAGAAAATAATTACAGATTAAGATGAAAACTTTTCAATGGAATTAGGAAGGCGACCCGCTGAATTAAAATGAAAACCAATAAAAAAAATCAATAAAATCTTTTAAATATAATTAAGAAGGGCATCTTGGTTTTTATTAGACTCTTATCTTAATTTTAATAAGCCGAAGGTCTTATCAATTTAAAATTATTGGCACCTATATTTTTTTAAGCAGATTATAAAAAGTAGTGTTGCCAAATAATTTCTTGAATTTTAATAAAAGTTTAGACAAAAAATATAATTATATTTTATTTTTGAAATTTTTGAAACTCTATCATTGAAAACTTTCGGAATAATAAATAAGCAAATCAAAAATTTACTTTACAATCAAATTATTTTCAAAGTGCTAATTGATGGCAAGAAGCTAAAAGCAAAATTTGAATTAAAAAGGAGTATTTTAAAAATAAAAAGTTTTCCTTATCAATAAATTCATTAAGATTCTAGCTAATAGAGGGAATCTCCTTATTAATTTCCTTTACATGATTTTTGAAATAAAGACGAGGTGATTTCTTTTTACAATTGTATATTTTTGAATAAAATTCCATACAAATTAATTAACAAGAAGTTATTTACTTTTAAATAAATTTTAGAAGAAATTCAAACCAATATTAAGAAGATTTTCTAGTGAAAATTTCTTCGATTTTGTCCCCTTTCGCACTCTTTGGCCATCAAGCTTTTCTAGACGTCGATATCTTTAATTATAGGTGAACTTTGCAGGTCTGTGTATAATCTCCTTCTTTTCTTAAAAATTTCTCCAGGTTTAGGTTTGGGATGCATGTTGAAAATATTTCCTATGCATTTGGTAATCAAAGCCTCGCGTGTTTGTGATGTTAATTTTTTTTATGTATAGAAATTTCGCATGAATTACTTCGTTTGCGAGAACACTTGTGACCATAATAAGCAGAATGCACCTTGAGTGTTCTAAACATATGTAAGTATTTCTTAAAATAATAAGTGAGAAACGATTCAAACATTTCATCTACAATCGAATCTCTTCTTTCCAGAGCTGAAGTACATATCTACTACTTCTTTGCATATTTTTTTTTCATTCTATTAATGGAAGTGTTGGGGTGTAATCAGCAGTAGTACTTCTAGCAATTGCAACATGTGTTAAGTATCATGTTTTAATGATGTTGTTTCGCACAAAATTGTCGTTAATTGCAATCATTTGCAAATAGAAAGGGTGAGATATTCATACATGGCTGGTAGAGCATGGCGGATGAAGACACAAACACAGTTGCGATTTTCTTATGTGTGCACAAAGTTATTATACGCTTTAGGTACTTACATTTGGTGTATGTTTTTAAAACAAAAGTAACGTTTTATGTGCAGATTTGTTTAATTACAAGAAAGAAGTCCTGCAAAAAAATCAGGATCGTTGAACTTTTAACTCATAAAACTGGATAAAAAAATTTAAAGCTAGGTAATGAAGAGAAAAATTATCAGTACGAACGAACTCATTACAAGCATTTTGAATATTGTTCAAAAGGTTTCGATAAAATGCAGCGTGGTATTAATGGCAAAAGTATCTATAATATCAATTACATTCTCATTCGTTACTTCCACGTCTCGATGCACGTTCAACAATGCTAACCCCCTCAATCGGTCTTCACTTGTTTTGTTTCGTAAATACGTTTTCAATCTACGCAATGATGAAAAAGAGCGTTCGCTTGAAGTCACGGAAATAGGAAGAATTGCGCGAATTAGTAAATTCCTACGTATCGATGGGTAGAACTGCTTGTTGCAGTTGTTTATAGCGTCAATAAATGATTTTGCTCGTTGGTCTATCGGAATCTTTGAACAATGTCTACAAGAATGAGGACTGAAGATAAAATGAAGATAATGAATATTGAGAACAAACATGAAACCCTACTTATCTAATATCCTCAACTTTTCCACATGGCAAAGTCCCTCGAAAATTTTCCCACATTATCATTCGGCCATTGGTCTTCAAAAACTTGCATTATTGAACGTATTTCCTCTGCATTAAGTTCTGTGCATTTGCTTTGCAAAATACTCTGAATCTTCGACAGCAAAACACGATGGTCTAGAAACCTGGATTGAACCTCACTCAAGAAATGATCCAGAAACCGGATGAGTGGCGATCGACGGGGATAATATTAATAATAACAAAGGCAGCGAATGCGATAAAAAATTAATTATGTAAATACTAGGTGATATTCACCTACTTCCCACCGCCTACCGATTATGATTCTGTAATCACATCCCCTATATTTCTTTTTACAAACTTAACACCCCCTCTCCAACTATGTCTCTATAGTTTGGTATCACAATCTCTTGAACCTCAGTTGTATGCGACACCGTATGCATATATATTTATTCCCTTAACATTGGTGTTTCCCTAGCAACTTATAATTTATAATTTATTGGCATCATCCCGCGTGCGTCGCTATGTTTTAATTTTGTGTTTTTTTATCAAAAACATTTTTAGCGTTATCCCTCAAGCTACATAAATGGCATAGCCGTATTCGCCGTTCTTATCCTGATATTTGACACTGATTTTCATTTTATGATAAAATGTCCTAATACGTCCCCTGCAACACCTTCGGTCATTCTTTTAAAGAAATTTTTCGTGTACAGGCACAACTTTAAGAAAATAGAAAGAGATAGATGATAGCTATAATTAAAATATGTCAGTACGATTTAAATTTTCAACAAGGCCAAGAGTTGTTAATGAGATATTGTTTGGTTTTTATCATCATAAATGGAAGAAATAGTTCTCGTATTTAATGAACTGTATGCGCGCAAATTATCAGGCCGAATAATTTTACCTTCTTCTTCAGAATATGTATCATTTATAAATTTTACATATCGGAAAATATTTGAGCATGTTGTTACTTCAAATTCGTAATATGCATAAAAAAATTGGAACTCTTCAAGCATGCTTTTACCTTATCCGCTCTTGTATTCTGCGGTATAACCGGTAGTATCTGCCTCAAAGAGGGAAAGCAGCACCACATATTTTTGAAATTTTTCCTATTATCTATTAGAGTTCTGTCAGCAGTCTGTACTGATTTCCGATTACACTGATCTGCAACAAATTCCTGCTTCAAAAAAATGTACCATAGATATGAAAATTTGAATGCTCTAAATCTATTTTCGTTAGCCGATTTTTTTCATCGGTTTTAGATTTTTAATGCGATTGATCAGTCTTGCAGTTAGCTCAGAACTTCTCTATTAATTATTTGCATTCTGTATCACATATTTTGGTAAGTTTTGCACATAGCCAATTATACACATACATATTTAATTGAAGTATTTTAGGTGTAGTTAAGGTATTTTTCTAAGAGCGCAGTCAATAAATATATGATGATAAAAGCAAACTATAACTAGAACATAATGCTTATAGATTTGTATAACAACAATACCGACCACGCGCTTGAGTGCATAGAGGCGACGTCCCACTTAATAGCGGTATGGTTGGAGATAGGGATAATGAGAAAAACAAACAATTTTCACACGGTTCGCGTGGCTGCGTGGTTGCGTGCTTGCCTAGCAACTCCGTGCACCATGGTGCAAAGCCAGGTAAGTCTAGAAAGCAAGAAGTCTGACGAGGAGATTTGGTGATCTCCGAAATAGCAGCTATCACTTCCAACACTTTGAAAAATTGTTGTTTTCTCATATTATTCCCTAATACAAACCTGACCTCAAGCTCTATAAATTATACAGCCGATTCATAAATATAAAACCAAAAAATAATAATAATTATGTGATCGAAATTTTAAAATCCTTCTTATAGAACGCCGCGAACTATTATGAATTCTGCATAGATCTAGTTAAAATACCTTATCAGCTTTATTTTGGATTTGCTATCGAAAATTGGCTGTCAAAATTATGCTGTCTCAGTTGCTCAAGAACGTTGAGAGAAGTTTGTAAAAACCATATCGGCTTAATTAATAGAAAATATGTACATTTGTACTTTTTATGCAAGCGTTTTCATAATGTAAAACTTCTTTTCATGTACCGCATCTCATAGTCAAGCACAAAACATAAAAACATTAAACCTGTATCCCAGTTTATTCCTTCTGTTAAATAACATAGTTTTCCTAAATGTACAACTGACATACATACATATGTATGTATGTATGCTCATTTTTATTTCTGGTGATGTCATTGAAAAAAATATTCAAAAGAAAATTGCTTTCTTTTAGTGCATTTAATATTTAAATCGAATATTTTCTATAACTTTTAATAAAATATATTCTAAGTTATGACAGTAGTTTCGGAGATTACTGCGTTCAAAAATGCAAAAAGGCAGACTAAACTTATAAAAATGATTCAGTTGTATTCTATAACATTCCCCGCATTACCTGTGGAAATTTTTTTTAAAGAAATTTTCAACACGTCTTTTCTATAGATATGTTATAGTATAGAAGAAGAAGAGGAAGATAGATTTCAACGATGCATACATTTTAAATTAGAGCGGCAGTAAACTGGCTATACTTTTCTAGTGAATTCATGTCATGAAATCGTGAAGACCAGTGTAATTAGTAGTCAAAACTGATAGTCAAAATGACCTCTTCCGCTTTTCATAATTCAGCGCTATATTTTTGTGCGACGACATATATAATGTATTTTTAATTTAAACCTTTTCTCACATCGTATCCAAAAGATCCATATAAAGAGAATTCACATTCAATGAAATACAATTGAATTCCAATGCCAGTAAATCACAAATTGCCAACACACGCCTAGGGGCCAACACTGGCCTCTTGAATCCGGTTTCCTGCCCAGCATACATATAAAATTCCAGCTAGAGTGTAAATCTTTACTGCCTTAAGTTGTTGGCATTTTGTTTATTTTTTTCAGTTCTGTTTTTATAGCATCTTTATTATGATGCAACAACGATATCTGGGGAAATCATTGTAGCACTAATAGAAATACCCCGAAGGCGCAACTTGACATCTCCTTATAATTCCGGAAAATTGTAACTCTAATAGCTGTCCTTGGTTGTTAGTGCACATGATTCGCACACGACATGTGGAGCACATGAGACCGTTGGAAGAATAAAAAAAATAAAACAAAAAAGAAAAGTCAAAATTACTGCAAGTATGTACAAATATGCGCATATATTCTATGTATATATGTACATACATATTCTCTGAAGTGAAAACTGCAAAATGCGCGTTGAGTAAAGCAAACAGAGAAGGCCTCAAAGCGCGTGCATGTGTATTGACTTTGCGAATGACTAGTTCTGATTGCATTTAGCTTTGTTTGTCAATAAATACATACATACCTACATATGTATATATGTACATGTTTCCTACTCAACACCAACACATTTTTAAAAATAAAAATAAATCAACAGAGCTTGGAATACATACAAAAATTTATGTAGACGCATTGCACTTCCTTGCATACTTTCAGGAGTTCTGACCATCCTACGTGCTGATTTTTTATGTAAGGACTTGTTTGTTTAATTCGCCAGACCATATGTAGGTGTGTGTGAATAAAATAAAGCAATAAGTAAAGAAATTTAAATCTTGATAATTGAGGCGTACTCCACATATTTAGAAACTTAAAAAAATTATGATTTTTAAAAAGTATAAACTGTTAAGTTTGTGATAAGGTGAGTACTTGACTAAATACCGCAGTTTTTCCTCCCACTTCAGTAATTTAATACTCCATTCCACGGAAACATATGGGGATAATTAAAAAGCGCCGATTACGGGTTGATCAACTTGATTTCGCAGGCATTAGTTCCTAAAATAAAATTAAATATTCTTAGAGATACTAATATGAAAACCCGATAGGTTTTGAAAATACAACAAGTTGTTATGGCGCTTGCTCAACAATAGCAAACATATTATAAAGTATTATAAGGTGTAAATCCAAAGCGGAATGTAAAATGCGGATGACGTTAACAGGTCTGACATGAAGCTACAATGGGTCACCACCACACTGTACCACAAATTATTTGCCAGACAACTTATATTTCCCTCCACATTGCCGCGCCTACTCTGAGGGGCAATACTGCAAATCCAAATTAATTTACGCACTTATTGGTGGTCTTAAATGAATAATAATTCTGTCATGAGGATGTCACAGTTGACCTTTCATTTTTTCTATGCAATTTCGCTTCGGATCCGCCGAGAGTTCATGCTTGTAAAACCCAGCAGATTAGTCAGGACAGTAGTCTAAAAAGAGCCAAGTTTTGCCAATGTTTTTAGCAACTTCCTAAAAACAATAAAAATTTGTCTTTTTTTTAATTTTTTAATTTAAAATGAACACGTAGCAGCTAATGTCAAGAACGTGAAGCAGGTTTGAATTATATTAAACGGGTTTTCTTCTCTTTTTTTCAAGGTAAATTTTTTAAAGAAACAAGTAAGGGAGACAAGTTTTTATTTGCAATTAACAATACTTGTTGCCTTCAATGAAAAACGTTAATTATATTTACATAAATGAATATGATCCCTTTATAGGCGCTCAAAGTACTTTTATGCAATTTTTACAGGGTTTTCATGTGATCTCTGGGCATAACTTAAAATATACATAAATAAATATGGAAAGCATTTAAATTAGTTTTATATCCGCAACTATTCATATATGGCTTACAAATCAAACTATGTAGCATTTTTTGAAAATGGGCGGTGTCTCCCCCTATACAAGAAAAAAGCCAGATTTCTTATGACATTGCCACTTTTTGTGGCATATGTACAACAACTAGTATATAAATTTTATACATATATTAGGTTAAATAATATTTTTTGGCACTACGCATTTTACAGCGTTAGGCTATATCTGTGACACTATTTTATCGCAAAGTGTAAAAGTCAAACAACAACCATGGTTATCTTTCATATAACGGTATCTTGCAAAAAACTTAAATATTCGATATTTTCCTAATCATATAGAAAATTGGCATAAATTTATTACGAAGAGTTTAATAAAGTAGAGAAATACGCAAAATTCAAAAGTTTTTAAAACTTTTATAGGACGAAAAATTATATTCCTTTTTATTTTCATTTAATTAAATAAAAAAAGGTTATTCAGGACATAAAATAAAAGTGCTAATTTAACTGATTTTGTAGCATATTTTAATAAGTAGTTCTTTTTTCAAATGAAAACATCCATCGGGTATTAATCAATTTTAGCCGAATTTCGACACTTCCTCACTTATTTGGTAATGCAAATTTCGCCCTTAGCCAAACTAGAAATTTCGATCACTAATTTCGACAATGCGAAACAGTAAATATTGTCGCAATAGGGCCAATACATATATAGACGTACTCATTTTACGCTTCAAAATTCGTCTTCACCTTTGTTACATAAATACAAAGATTTCAAATAGCTTTGACGGCTTATTTTTATAGCAGCGCAAAATGCATTGATTTCAGGGTGAATATTGAATCAAAGTTACTTCATCGCAGACAATATTTGTTTCACTGCAATATGCCAATTAAACCAAATTTTTTTAAATGGAATATTTTTAAAACATAATTTTGTGTCGCAAAAAATGTTGTTCTAAAATAAAATTGGCTATTTCAAGGGAAATGAATTTTTTTGTTACAAACTGCTAAAATATTTGCTTCATATTAAATTGGCTTAGAAGGTAGTAGGCATAGTCAGCCGCGCCAGTGAACCAGTAAATATGCTGTTCACGTCCGCGCAGATGATAATAAAAAAAATAATCAAAAGAAGTTTTATTAGTATTATTATTGCAATATATTTCGAGTATTGAAAGTATATGTTAATGTGGGTATGCTTTCGTGAATTCCAAATTCAGTGCAATATATTCCATTTATTTGTTTATTTAGTTCAACTTAGTCTAATACAATTACAGACCTGTACATAATAGAAAAAATAAAAGGGAAAAATAATTAAGTCCGCAATAACTTAAAACTACATAATAGAATTATAGTGAAGTTTAAACCATTTTTAGAGAACGGTCTATCTATATCTAAATAAATTGAGAGCTTGTGAAGTTCAGACAACGTTCTTTTCATTGGTGCTCGCAAAGGTCTCGGCGGAATATGAAATTTAATTCAGTAGAAAGATGCAGACAGTTGATAGTCCCAAAAACAAAATTCAGCATTAAAGATATGGATAAAAAAATTCTCCTATTGCTCAGCGCCATAAGATTAATCAACTGACAACGTGCCTGGTGCGGCGGGAGCGGCTCGGAGAAATTAAAAGATCGCAATGCATACCGTATAAAAAGCTTATGCACCGATTCCAACCGATTGATGTGTACTTGGTTATAAGGTCTCATTTAAAATTACCTTTAAATTATATGGTGAACCTTGATGGCTTGGGCAGATGTCCGATCGCTTGATATCAGAAGAAAGTGAGTATCCGTTTTCTAGAGGTTTTATTGAGTGAGGCAGGCTTGCCATCATTATTAAGATGTGAGTGTTAAATATGTACTACGGTGGTACGGTGTATTCGCGACTTTGGTATATGGATTCAGATTGACTATTTATAAAATACATAAGATGCTCTTAAGGCAATATTGATTGCGTTTATGTTATCCCATGATGTAGTTAAATGCTAGAATCGAAGTGGGATATAGTGAAATGAATAGGTGGGTTTTAAAACTTCATCTGTATTCATTTCTTCGATTTTATTCTTTTCTTTACATATTATGTGAAATAAAATAAAGAAATGTTAAAATCTAGCAGGTACCAGATAGCACCCAACCAAAAATTAAATTCTAACAGTATTTTGTATCTTACATAAAATTTATTTAAACCCTTAGGAAACGAAGCTGTCTTTTGAGGAATAAAAAATTGTTATGTATATTAACCCTGCTGTTAGGTTAAAAAAAACTTACGAGTCTTAGGTTAGAGGACCATCTGGTCCATACTGCAGTTTTCATACAAAATAACAATTTAATCTTAGTCTTTATATCTAGTTTGGTTCAATACTTGCTAAATATTATTATTTTATTATTTACTCAACTCTGGTAAAACCCAGCACCAGTGGCCTGCTCTAAAAATGCTTCTAGTTCAGGAGCTCGAAAGCGAGGAATTTGTAGTTGCTGCAAGTCTAAGTCTGATGTAAAATGCTCCATTTGCAGTGCGTTTATTTGCAAAACCAACCGAAAAACATTTTTTTGCACATCATGTAGTGCCAAAAAATATCGAACAAACTAATAAATAGGTACTTATTTTTGGAAAATTAATGTAAAGAAAATCGAAGAAAATATACTATGGACCAAATGGTCCCTTAACCTAAGATTCGTAATTTTCAATTTATCTTAGTCCAGTTTTAAGTCAGAGAATTAAATTTTCGCACATAATATTGTTTTATAAAAAGACCACCTGAGCTGAAAAATTTAGACAGTATATATCACCGTTCCAAAGTTACAAAGAAAACAAAAAAAAATTGGACCAAATTGTCTTAACCTAACAGCAGGGTTAAGTGAAGGATCCTAGACATTATAGCAGTATAAAAACTTTCAAAATTAAAAAAAAAATGCATAAAGGAAAAAATTGAAATTTCTGCAATCAAAACCTTAATCTTATTTATATGTCCTAATAATTTAATAATTTTGAAATGCTTTAATTCTTAGTTCTTATAGAAACGAATTGAGTTTAATTCAATAGTTTTTGAGCTCAAGACTAGTTTTTTATTTGGGGAGAATCGTAAAACCACAAATGTCAAAGCGGACGAAATTATTGCTGCCGTTTCAATCATCACCACATCTGCTCATCAGATTTTCTTCTAGACTTCACCAGGACTTGATCCCATGACTTTCGACAAGCAAGCCTAACACGCTTCCACCTCTACTAAGATAAGTAAGGCGTATTGTTGTGTGACTTTCCAACCTCATATTGCTGATATAAGTGAAATTATATTAAAACAATTATTATATTTCATGAATTAAGCTTAAAGTGTTTAAGAATATGAACAAAGGATCATCAAATGTTTGGGCAATCGTATATTTTAGCGACGTAGCAAGTAGTAGTTTTTGTAATAAAGTAACCCGAATGTCAACGTTGATATTGAAATCATTTATTAGTGGCTCGAAACTTTATTTTATTTTGGCAAGTAGTAAATATTTTTTCACTTTCGAAATAGTTCATTTAAGCCAATCCCCATATTCTAGTCAAAAGCCATGCAAAGTATTTTTGCTATGGACATATATTATATTTGTTCACACACACAAACCTAGCCAAGCATGGAGCTGGACGCACACGACATACCGGATATTTATGAGCTGTTGTACATATTTTGTAGTAAAGTCCTCTCACATCCACAATTTTATATTCTCATTTTATTTCTTATCTTATTTTCAATAATATCTTTGCCAATTTTTGAGTAGTACCAACATCCCTTTTATCAATTTGTTTGAGTACATATATATGTATTCTACATATCTACATAAGTGCAAATCGGCTACACAAGTGCAAACGCCCTAACCCACCATCGACGGCTGAAGTTGTAAAAAGTGGTAGACAGGCATTTGTTGCTTAATAAAAGCTATAATAATGTTTATCTGAGTGATGATGGTTGACTGTTGACGACCGACCCACATCATCTCACAAATTTTTTTCATATTTTCTATGTTTGTGTGAATGGATGCCGTGGTTTAGGGACTTTTCCGGCTGGTTGACTTCACGGTTTGCACAATGCATAAGAAGGCATTCATTATGAGTATATCTTATGTACAAACATATATTTAATACGTGTACATTTATGTATGTATGTATGAACGCATATTATATTTTGTAAACCCCTTTGTAGGCATTTAAAGTATGTTAGCTGCATGTGGCAAAGTATATTCGTATAAACGAGTGTAAAAACAAAACGCCTTCAACGTTTCCCTTGGGACTTTGTTTGTCATCTAAAGTGAGTGTTGGTGCACGCCCGCTTACATATATACTTATACATAACGTATGTAGTATGTAAAGGCGTTGATGGCTTTTCAATTAGGTTTTATGGTTTTTCTTTTATTCACCCCAAGTGGTCGGTTGATGGAAGGGCGCGGATCGCTTTCACATGACATGTGGTGGTACATTTGACGGAGGTATACTGCCTTTCTGCCTATCAATAATGATGGGGCAAAATAATAAAATAATAAACAACAAATTGAAGTTAGCTTCTAAGTGAAAACGCTGGCGCACAATTGAGTCCCTGGGATTAAGAAAAACATTTCGTGTATACCCTAAAATGAAAATACACTCGATAATTGTTCATTAAATTTGGATATTAAAACACGCAAATCGAATGCTAATTTATAGTCTCTGATATACAGGAATTACTTATGAATAGATTATGTTTTTAGAGTCAGTATCCAAATCATGATGAAAGACGCGTTTAAAAGAATACCGCTTGAAAAACATTTTTACAATAATTTATTTATTTTCACGTTTAAGCTTCGCATCTATGTAGCTCTCAAGAAACCCCATACAAAATCAGATAAAAATGTAATGAAAAATAAATTTTGTTCCATAATATTTTTTCAGCATTAATTTTTAAGAGCTCAATGTCATTTTTTATAGGAAAAATTATAGAAAAAACAACAATGGCAGAAGTTTAGCTATTTCGGAGATCACTACTGCTCCTCATCAGATTTCCTGTGAGTATCGAACTCACGTCCTCCACAGCCAACTCGTACTCGTACTCCCTAAGGCAAGGCCTATGAAAAATCGCCTTGTTCTGATAAAAGTAAATGATGATACATATAAACAGGTCGAAAAATTTAATTAATATATACATTTTTTTATCAATTTGCAACTCTTAAGAAACCAATGCTCGTATATTTATGTCTTCAAGTCCATTAACAGAAAAAGCAAAGTACTTTTTAAAGCAACATATTTGTTGAAAAAAATAGTTCTTGGGATTTTTCTTGTGAGCTGGAAACTAAGTTGTAACTAGAAATTTATTTAACGTCACATCATATTATAACTTTATATGTATATATATATATATATAACTGGCTTATAGGATATTTGCATGAGAATTGTCACCTGTTTAAAAAGCTAATTAATGAATAAGTTAAATCAAATAGGTATATAATATGCCTATGTCAAACGAACGTGATTAAATAGATTAATTCCAAACATATATTTGAGGTAGAATGGCAGCTGTTTAAAATTCTTTATATGAGTTAATTAATAAAACGAATTAAATCAAATTTGAAAGTCTACCGCAATTTAATTAACAAGTTAACTGAAATGCTATTATATTGATGACGAAAAAAAGGATATGGAAGCCTACAAAATACATCGATTAACATGATTGTGTAGATTTAATACAATTCACCCCTAATATATACAAAAAGTAGCTGGGGAAAACTGCTCCATCATTGCTCAGGCCAAACGAAAAGTCAAATAAACTAATCGTTCTTGGATTTCATGATTTTATATGAAACAAAACTTAAAAAAAAAAACAAAAAACATACTAAAAATTTATCTCTCAGTGATGTGAGTTCAAGTGTTTTATAATCGTTTCCATAAATTAAGCGATAATGAAAAAGAACAGCTTGTAAATTTCGGTAAAAAAAAACTTCCAAAAATTTACTGAAGAAACGGAGTATACAATCCAACACATCAAACTTAGAATTACGGTTATTGCTTTTTTCAACAAACAATGAATTTTAAGGGTAATTATTGAAAGCATTTTGAAAAGTTTAATACATGGAAGCTTTCCCACTGTATTATCAATTAAAGAGAAAATATAATAAGTTTCCCATATACATTCTAATTGAAAATTGTACGCGTCTCATCAATTAATAAGTGTATTATCACCGCATATTAGCAGGTATTTATTTTTATAAATGTATGATCGAGCATTGTGTCTCGTCCCAAATGAATTTTCTTCAAAACAAAATTGAAAATGTTGCATACTTTATGGGGCTCTGTTTTACAAATTAATACGTATTAAGCGTTTTTTGGAATCTACCAAAAAAGGGCTTTTTAGTTTTTAGTTGAAAATAGAGTCAAGCAATTTTGATGGATAGCAAAACTTTTTTAAGCATCATAAATTGGCTGTATTAGCCTTTGGTTTTTTTGTATTAATTTTGTTTGGCCTGATTCACTTATACATATATACAGAAATATTGAAGCTTACGGAAAGTTTTTATTTGGCAATTAATTATGAATGAGCACTCCTAACAATAAAAATTCTTATAATTTTACATACAGATAAGGAGCTTTTAAATATTGATTACTAATTGCAATGATTACCAATCAAATTATTTTGTTTTTAAAAATCCATTTAATTATTAGTCACTATTATTTCTACTTTTTCATAATTAATGACCGGTTGTCATTAACAACTAAAATTTCGGGTTGAGACCCTATTGCTTGCCAAACATCGATTTGCAAGCGTAGAAAGCAACACAGACCTTCCGAAATCGCCCCTCAATGCACATTTTCAAATTTAACTTACAGTTGGTAGTCAGACCCAAATATTTTATTTATATATACTAGAAGATAAACCTAATAGTCGGACGTTTAGGTTTGGAGGTCTGAAAGTAGGCGGTATATATTTTCTCGTAAAGAGCAAAAGCTGTGTCTTATCTGGGTCTACCTAGTTGGCTAGAGGCATTGATGGAAATTTTTCAAAAGTTATTTTACATGGATCTAACGAATTTTCATAGTTCGGTTAAGTTATTCAATTAATATTTTTCTTTATTTAATTAATGTTTAAAAATTTTACTAAGCTCCACTGAAGTTTTTAGACCTCTGCTTACTTCAACAAGAAAAAGTATCAATTCTAGAGAATCAGGAATATTACCTTTGGTCAAGTGTCATAATAGTAATAATCATAAAATAATTTGGCGCTACTCATAGAGCTTGATGATTGGCCGAACTTCTCGTACAATTTAGGGCCTGCGCCTTGATGATGCGCCACAAATTGTTGGTGGACCTACAGTTTTACGCTGACTTCGAATGGCGAACGATTTTTGTGAGAAGTTTTTCCATAGCACAAATTCACTCGGCGGTTTGCCATTATCTGACGAAGGGCGACCGCTATTATAAAAAACTTTTCTATAATATTTTTTTATTTTACTTGCCCCG
This sequence comes from Anomoia purmunda, assembly GCA_951828415.1. Classification (NCBI taxonomy): domain Eukaryota; kingdom Metazoa; phylum Arthropoda; class Insecta; order Diptera; family Tephritidae; genus Anomoia; species Anomoia purmunda. The sequence goes on from OX639996.1 coordinate 41,685,867, forward strand.
GCCAAAAATTTAAATTGGGACACACCGAATAAAGTACCCATATGCTACACACTCGGTTACGGCGACCGCCAAATGAAATGTCATAAATTTTTAAAAAGTCAAACGACGAGGTACAAACGACTAGGTACAACAGCTACAACACTAAGGAATTTCCTTAAATTGAACTACCTATGATGTATATTGGAACGATTTTCCGTCATCCCCTATGAAGCGTGGTCTGGAAACAATCCGGTTTCGGCGTTATGCCATCTTCAGAGTAACTTTTCGTACTCTCCAAACAAAACCTGGCAAGGGATGACGGAAAATCGTTTCAACATACATACATTTTTCACATTTCCGGAAAAACAGAAGATACAATTTTTTTTTTATTATTTTTACTATACGGGTTTAATGCTTTTGTCATGAATTGGGGTCATTCCGCCATGAGACAATTACTGGAATTGTTACACAGCTAATTTAAAAACTTTTACTATGCATTTGGATGTCAAGTAGTGTCATTCGAAGAGTGATAAGCTTTATTAAAAATGATAATTAGTTCTAAGGAACTATTCAATAACGCATAACTGCACTTGTAAAAATATGCACTAATAACACAATTATATTAATGAAATACAATAGCAAGAATATCACTGGCACTAAATATTTCCAACCAATGACACTTGAATGTTCATTGGGGGATTCAAGTTCATTTTTTGCATTTAAATATGTGACGCTTTAATTAAAATTTGCCAGTTAATTGCACTGATTAGTTTTAATGTGCTTTTATAATTTCAATATTAAATAGCCTTCGAAGGTCGTACGTAATTTCGAAATTTTTCCATGCCATTGGAGATTGAAAAATAAATGCATATAAAATATTTCAAATATCTGCGTTCAGCACATTGCAAAATTTCAAAGCACAAGTGTAGTCATACAAATTAATAAAAGGCTTGCATTTGAATGTCGGTGGAATGAAACTTTAAAAAAAAAATATTAAAATTAACATTTTGAAAAGCGCACTGAAATTTTACTGCACAAACGAGCAAAGCCTGTATACAAAGGTGTTGAAGCTTAGAAGCCCTACGGAATTGTATGGAAGTTCCACAGAGACTTCAATGCTCGCTTACATGCCTCCATGCCATGTGACTGACTGACAGACAGACGATTCTAATTAAGTGTTCGGTCGTTCAATTAGCGAAGTGCAATTGCTGCCTGCCATGCCATGAACGTTCTGTACAAAATGTATACCCGTAGTGCCATAGTGTGTGTTCGTTTTGCGCCTGATGGATTAGCGTAACGTGTGATTTTCAAAAGTGCAATAAAAACAAAAGTTGCTACTGACAGCAACAATAATTGTGCCGATTTGAGTTGAGCACGGTATACAAGTTGTAAAATTTTGTTGTTTTTTTTTGCTTTAGTTGAGAAAAAAGTGAAATTATGACAGCATACATTAAAGGGCCACACGAGGCAAAAAAAAAGAGAATGATGAGTCGTGTGGGCGTGAAGAAATGAATGTTCTCAAATACGTACATACATGCGTAGTTAGGGGTAGCCTAGGGTGAAAGCTTACAAGCGCACGGTAACTGTGGTTCGAAATGGAGTTTAATGATTAGAGCTAAGCGCGCTTTTGGTATATTGTGCATTAAGGTGTTCTTTATATTTGAATATTTGGGTTTCACTAGCAATAGTATTTAGTTCGACATTGTCTAAATGAAATTTTAGTTGAAAACTCTGCCCATTTCGAACAGGTAACTTATTACACTGGTTTACAGAAAAAAAGTTTACCAAATGCCACCAATCAAAAATACCTAAGTTCAATCCCTTGCTCATTTTGAAAATCGTGTATTTTGTTAATGGACCAGTTTTCGAGATATTGGCAATTTAGATATTATAAATTTGAAGTCTACATCATGTCACTCATATTACTGCTCTGCATTACCTTTTATACATAAATTATTTGTGATGAGTTGTATCCTGTTTTTATTGCCTCTGTTTTTTCCGCCAGTTAGAGGGTTCTTCTATGTCTTTCGATGTGAAGTGAATGAAATGTCAAATATGGAAAAATTAATAGAAGTGGAACAAAAATATACAATACTTTATAACAGGAATTATAACAGTTATTAAAAAACTGAATAAATATGTAATTTAATGATGGTAAATTAAGCATAAATTTTCAATATTTTGTTTAAGCAATTCTTAATTACGAATAATCTTCATTCGCCGTATATTTAATTTTGAATAAATTTGCATTTCTCATTCAAATATATTTTGAACAACGAACAAAAAATAAAATTATATTCATCATTAATCAGTCATTCAAAACATTTCACGGTTTGTGTAAATATACATACATATTATCGGCTGCTATACATTTGTACACACATAGATTCACATAGATATGTACACTCGTTTACCACAACGAGTATAAAATAATTTGGGTTAGTTAATAATATATTGATACAAATTTATTTGTTTTTCAAAGTTATTTGAATGATGATTGAAAATCTATTCGTTACTGAAAATAATTTGAATGATGAACAAAAATGTATTCTTCATTTAAAAATTAACAATTTGCGAATACAATTTTATTTTCTATTGTAAAATCGTCCATCCCAAATTTTTTATTTAGCAAACAAAGGCTATAAAACATTAGAAAAAAAGGATAAAATATGGGATGCTATTGCAAACGAATTAAATAAAAGTCGAAAGTAGAAAATTTGTTTAAAGCTATTTTGAATATTTTTTTTTTTTGTATTGCCAAACTAATACTTTATATGATGGTTTGAATATTTTTTTAATGCAGTTTTACGATTTCAATCTCAAGCACGGATCTGGGTTCGATTATTCCTACTAATCATAAACGTTTTTAAAATAACGAAAAACAAAATAAGAATCACCTTAATACGTATGAATATACGCACGAAAGTAAGTATGTTTCTATATACTCACATACATATGTATGCTTATTTGTATAGTTAGTAGTAAAATCATAAACGGCGTGGCAAATAATGGCAGAAAGTTATTGCATTTATTACAGCCAACGGCAACGACACGAGAACTTATACTAAGTATGTAACTGTAGCAAACAGCGGCTCCAAAAACAACAAGTGACTTTATTCCGACAACGGGAAACAATCGCTGTAGCAACTCTTGTACACCGATCTGTTTGCCGGGTCACGCTCCTAACAATATGCAACACACCAAATGAGCACCCATCGGGCGCCACATTCACTTTCCCTCTATCTCTATCGCTCTCTGTCATTCGTTGCAACCCGTGGCTTTAAAATTTCTTCAATGCTACACGCTCGCTCGCGCGTAATGATGATGAGTATGAATGAAAACTAAAACTCATCAGCACAAAATAGTGCATGCGATTGGAGTAATGTTGGGTTTGTTGCCTAAGGTGTTGGTTATTCGAAAATGGACCATGGGTATGAGTAAATGGCAGCGGCACAGCAAGGAATAACTTTTTCATTTTAATAAAATTTTAATGAAAATTTCTGTGCACCATAGCTATGCCTCTCTGCATCGTAGTGTGAGGTGCAAGTATGTGTGTGGGTGTTTGTGTATTTTGTTGCTCCCATTGAACATTCTACTCTTACAGCTGTTAAAGTATTCACTGACAAACGGGTCATAGCAATAATAACGGTGAATGTGGATACAAATAAAAAATTAAATAACAATAAATACGAAAAATTGGAGATTTAACACTTGCCGTGCTAAAGGAAAACGTCGGTAATATTTTAAATGGAAAAGAAGAAGCTATGGCGAACAGAGTTTGTAAGTTTTTGAGTAATACGCCAAAACAGAGGTATTCGAAAATTAGCTACTTTAAGCTACCAAAAAGCCAGATAACCAGTGTATGTTGTACGTATGTATGTAAATATGTAATTATATTCATTTGCATATTTTACCTTGAATGCTTTAAACCATTTTTTATAATATTGGTCTTAGATTAGCACACCAACGGTGCATGCCGTTGTTATTCTAGCAGCGTTAAACCAGGAAGAGAGAGGTGCTAGATGTGTGGGGCTTTGGGGGTATGTGAGTAGGAGTTTAACCCGCTAAAGTATACAGAAAATAGTTGAGCCAACAAAGCGGGGTTTCCGAGATAAGTCTATCTCTTCGTCTGCAATAGATGAAGACAGAACTCCGATAACGGTATTCAAGGGCAGGGAGGTCTTGTAGACTCTCGTCTCAAGTCCTTAGGACTCAGTTTATTGCTGGTCTAGTTCCTTTTGACAAGTCCAGTGCTACCACGCCTACAACCACGATTTATCCTGACGTACTGCTGTACCAAAGGTTGGAGAAGAAGTCGGGAGTAGCATGGACTCAATAGTCTTCACTACTAGGAAGGGAAAGATATCAGTTTTCCATGTTTCTGGGATACTAAAAGTGCGTCGATGAGCTTGTGTTAATATCGAGATAGTCGGACAATATTTAGTTTTACGCTACAGAACAACTACGTTGCACGTAAAATGATAATGAAAGGTCGTCATATGACATATTGAGATTGAAGTTGCTCTAGGAATTCACATTCCAACCACACATACAATATTGCTTCAAAAGTTGGGCATCAACAAATTTGTTCACATTGTATCCTGTATTATTTTATAGTTGCACAAAAAAATAAAATTAGGTAGGTACTTCATACAAAATGCTTCCAAATCTTTTGTTTGACAGAAGTTGTCGGTCAAATAAGAAAATCCATTAAAAAAAAAAATAATCATTCTTCACCATTGCAATCAGAGCTATTGACTCATACAGAGCATACAGAGCTGACATAATACGCAAGGGCTTCGTTTGGCATACCTAAATCAAAATTAAAATGCGGCTGAATGGTATTTGACGCCAAAAGCAGCTGTTAACTTGTCCAAGCCCAACTTTGTGAAGTACTGGGGAACAAATATTTCACCCATTGGTTTGAGTGTATGCAAAAGTGTATAGATTATGCTACTGATAATTGGGAAACCTGATAAAACTACTTTGGCTAAAAATGTGCTCCCAGATTTGTCTCGTCTTATTTAGAAGAAGAGACAACGTGAAAGTGGTGCAGGTACTAGAAATGCAGGCTTATATTGGTCGAAATAGAAATGGAGGCATGAAAAATTTGATTTCGAATATAAAGTCAAACAGTATTACGGCGCTATTTTAATTAAATAAAAGTTTGTGTATTATATTGGCCACATCGCATCTGCTAATGCTGTCTTGTATCAAATATTCCGATTTTCGTACTACTAATTTGTAAACTAAATATACAAAGCTTATTTACCTTTAGCGGAAAATTTTAAAGTTGCTTGAAATTGAAGTCCTATTCTTGCACTTTCTCGCATATAAGGACGCAACTCCTTAAAAACATTATTAGAAAAATCTTTTGTGAGCCTAAACAGCACTACATAACTATCTTTCGAAATGCTGAAACGATCCGTATAACCTCTCATAGTTTTTTGCCAATATGTATAATCAAAATTCAGGCTGCTATGGATTTAGCTGTTAATTGCATTTAAAACCATTCAAATGCAAATGAATTTCGACTAAAACTTAGGCTAAGCAATTTTTAGCGACAGGGATGAATGTCAAAAATATTGTGAAAACATATGTAGCCATCTCGTTACGTTACGCTTGCGTTTTTTGATTGTGGACACTAAACATAATTAAATATTTGCATATTAGATAGCATATATGTATGTATATTACATTTTACCGATAATACTGCAATTATATTTGCTACTGCTTTCAATTTATACTTTACATATGTAGTTAAATATCCTACACCAAATATTTACTTTGCCAACTGATATATGCAAACATATGTTTAATTTGTAATCTCCCTGTTGTATCTGACTCGTTTCCAGTGATTAGAAATGGTACTATTTTACACATATATAAAATAATTTCAGTAGTGGGGCGAACTCGTGTAAACAAGTAAACTTTTCTTCAAGACAAATTGTCATGGGGAGTTTTTACTCTATTACCTGTTTAACCAGAGCACCCTTGAAATGCCTTGGTGTTATTTTTCCCGATAAACTGGAAAAATTATAGGCAAATGAATAGATTTTTCTCTTCGTATATTAGGGACTATGTTGTTGTAAAATTATTAAGTTAATGGCGGTAGCCTTGAGTCAGCAGAGTTTTTAGCAATAAAAGGTGTCAATATAATAAAACGGAATTTCTTTGTCTTTATTTGAATTCCGCTGATACTGCAATTACCAATGAGCGATCGGGATGAACTACAGAGTGATTCTGCATATATTTTCTAATGATAGTGCAGAAGACCGAAACTTTGTGCCTTTAAAGTTATTTATACGGATATGTGAAAAAAGCCGCTAAATGCAAATAAGATCGCCACTAATCCGTATTATTTTCTTTTTGCTAGCCGTTTATTATCATATATCATAGATACTAGATATTAAAGCCGATTGATTTCACGAAAGAATTTTTTAAGTGGCAAAATGCCATGTTCTCACTATCAGTAAAAATTTTTAGTGGTAGTGCAAGAGGCTTTGCACTGCAATCTCACTAATTTAGATAGTATCAGTGGATTAAAAAATATTTCTACTAAATATTGAAATAATGGTAATGAATTTTCCCACAAACTAATGTATGTATTGACTAAATATTTATCATATACAGTACTTAGATTTACTCGAAATGTCTACTAAGTATCAGCAAAGTATCGAGTTCTTACTCTTTCGAAATAGCCTTATTTATTCATTAATTTTGCTGAAAAATGGCGGATGGTGTCGACTATTCATGATTTAAAAAATTTAAAATCAAATGAAAACCAATAATGTAATAGATATAGGCAAATATACATAATATATGTACATCATTTTGTACCATACCACGAAGAATCAATATCGGTTATATTTTTATTAGTAGACAACTAGCACACTAGTACCAAAAAAATAAATGGATTGTAAGGCATATTTCTTAAACAAGCATCGGTTATATCTACTTACGTGACTTCGTATATGGAACTTCTCGCTCAAAATCTCATATAAGGTACGTCATTTGTTGAATTGCCGATGCAATGCAAAACGTGGCAAAAATTAAGCTTCCGATACAAAGTATTTTTTTCCATACTTACTCGTTAAAAACTTGGGAGTATATACCTGCATTTACTTGTATCGATTGGGCCTTATAGGTCCCTGTACTACTCACTACTACCTGGAAAGCTACAAAATTATTCGCGAAGAGCTACTTAATTTTAACACTCCCGTAGAGTGCACGTATTTTCGTGCGCGGGATTAGTAAACTCTAACCGCAGCAAGCGTAAGCTTGATTCTAACTAATTTTTTGAAAACACCGGTCCAAGGATAAAAGTATACAAGATTTCGCCTTCACCGGACCGCTAGTCCTCTCTTTGTCGATTAGACAGCATCCACCCATTCGCCAACGAAATGAAAGAATTTTACACAAACAATGCTAAGAAAGCTGTTCAATCATTCTGCCGTCCCTCCGATTCTTTTTCACTTCTTTCTCTTCTTTTTTACAATTTTTTCTTCTCTTTGAGAAGAATAAATTTTAACGAAGGCACACAATTTATAAAATTATAGTCTTGTACATCATTTGTATCAATTTCTTAAAATTAATAAGAAAGCTATTTTCTAAAAATATTGTACATCAGTATAAAATTCAGAACCTACGTTATTCGAGAAAGGAAGATGTCTGGTATTTAATCGGCAGTCGACGTCGTCGTGGGTACAGAAATAATTCATGACAAAGTAACAACTTCATGAACTTATTGCCTAAGTTTAAACACTCAGACATAACCATCGTCAAACTAAAAATAAAATCATCTCAAAAGTTTGTTGTGGCTTAATTTGACAGGTAGCCCTTTAATAATTATGTGAAAAAGCTGTTGCTAATTTTCAAACCCACTATTTTTAACATGACTACGACAAATATGTCTGTTATTCATTTTAACACTAACTTTTTTCAGTTATTTTCAACCTTAATCAATTCACAACTTCCGGCCGATTGGCACGTCAATGTGGTATGATATTCTAGTGTATAAAGCCGCAACCTGACTGTGCGCTTATGACAAACTTTTAGCGAAAAGAAACAAATAATTAATGTAATTAATAAAAGGAAAGGAATATAAATGAATATCGCGCTTCGCAAAAGGTATATACTCGTAACATGAAGAAAAATGAAGGATGTGCAACAAAATTAAAAGTAGAAACAACACGTAAATGAATGAAACTGGAACTGCGGAAGGAAATGATTCGAACGCGCTGCCAGCCCGCTAGCTGGCAATTCAACCGCAATGCGTTGGTATTATACTCTTTGCAATGCCAACAACAGTTATGTAGGTTTGCAGCAACAGGCTCTCCCCTGTTCGAACTGCACAACCAGGATTAAGTGGAAAGTCAAACCACAAGCCGACCGATATGACGAGCTCGGGGATATGATGCTACAACGGTAGGCAATTGGAGTGGTCACTGGTACTGTCTGCGGCCAGTATGAAAGGGGAGGGGAGGATTGTGTGGAGTGTTGATGGCGGTTGCAAGGATTTATGGTAATCGTGCTCGCCGCACTGTTAGTTTGAATGAAAAGTAATATGCGACGTGTGCGCTCGAGCGCGCTTTATTAAAAAGGAAAATTGCAGAAAACCTGATAAAAATGCATCGGGTAAGAATATTATTTGAATTATTATTGCGTATTGCGTTGATGGGCGGTTAATTAGAAAGAATCCGGGCTGCCTTGGCCGCTTTGTTTTGCCAATAGCAACTGCTTCTGTTAGTTCGTTGGGCTGGTGATACTGACGCTGACGATCGCTGCTGGGAGTTGTTTGCAAAAGCTCGCACAGCTATTGTGACTGCATTTGACGTTGCAATGCGTTATGCAGATGAATTTAATTTCCGTTAGGATAGAAAATTTAATCAAAATTACATGGTTGAGATATTAATTATGATGATATTGTAATAAAGATTGGATATTGAAAATAATAACGGCTGGATTTGCGTTGCTATATTTACGAATGAACGCTGTTAAATAGGTTATTTTTAATTAGAGAGGAAAATGGTTGATATCGAATGCGAAAAGACAATTTTTATAAACTTACATAAGCTTTTAACTCTATCTGTATCTACTCACCTCTCACGTTTTCAATTCATCGATGATTAAATAGTGCAAAAAACAGTTACGAGTATACGAAGGTAGAAAAACTAATACGCTTCTCATTTACAAAGTTCGTGGAAAAATATATATGATGTTTGTATTAAACAAAATTCCTCGTTTCATTGCGATTTCGAAATTCTCCATAAATTAACAATATTCTTAATAAATAAAAAGAAAAATATATTGCAGTATGTGTGCATATAAAAATTTGGCGCTATATCATGATACTTTTTATACTTTTTTAAAGCCAATATTAACGATTTTGGAGAGAATGAAGAATTTAAACCCCACAATCTCTGCCCATCGGTTAAGGGTAATTTTAAAAGCGGAACATTTTAAAATTTTGACGCCACATCTTGAGGGCTTTAACGAAATATATTGGATGAAGCATGTCCGCCTACAATATCGAAACTATTGCTCATCAATCATGAGATGTTCGCTCGGCTTATAGTATATCGTTTGCGTTGACTACCGTTTTTTCCTATACCTACTCAAATTTTTAAGGATAAATATGCAGCTTCAGTGAATTTAATAACCGTGTCCTGTAGTAACAGTAAAGGGGAAGTACACTCTAAACTTAGTAGCAATAATAATAACTTTCAATTAGATATCTGCCAAAATTTGATATAGCACCTTGAGGCTCGACTATAACTAAGGGGCATTGTTTTAACGGCACAAATCTATTTGTACTTATACTAAATACAACCATATATATTAGTGTTTTGGATATTTCTACTAACCTTTTTTTTTTGTTTTTGGATATAATGTGATTCACAAGGTGTCATGATGTACCATAAAGTCATAAAATTTAAATAAATACAAAATTGCTTAGTTTTAATTATTTGTTTTAATGCAACCAAAATCATAGCTTTTGAAATCTAAACCTGTGTGACTTTATGATTTATGACACCTTGTTAATCACCCATATATGTAGATAGATAGATATTGGCGTTGAGGTTTGTACTTCGACCGTCCGATCTATTGTGCCCTCCGTTCTTTATAGTGCCTCATCTAATCCCAACGCTCTTAGGAAGTCTATGATGATGGTTGGTAGCAGCAAGTGTACGAGTTTCTGATCGTGGATATATGAGCCCAGATATCTCTGCCGTCTCTTGAGACGGCTTCATATTCAAGAATCAGGTGCATCTGGGTCGCCAGGGCCGAATCACAGAAGCGACACAGCTCGTTCGAGCATATTCCGAGCCTGTGTAGATGGCTACGCAGTCTGCAATGACCTGTAAGAAAACCTGTAAGTATTCCCAAATGGGTTTTTGAGAGGTTAATAAAATGTTTAGATCATTTACTGCTATATTCTCCCAATAGACATTTCATCAGGCGTAATCCTGCCATCTGGTGCCAGTGTATTTCCATTAAAGTAATTTCCTCTATCCTAAACACCTCCCTTATGGTATGCCGACCTATCGGCAGGAATGGCTCGGGCCCTATGTGTGTTTTTTCCGCGGCACCGATAGCCAATCGATCGGCCCCCTCAATACCTTTGTGACCAGGAACCCAGAGGAGCTGGATGTGATTGTGGGTTGCTTGAGAGTAGAGTTTTTCTGTTTGGTTGTCACTTGCAATGACTATCCGCTCATTGTGATAGTTCCTATTTAAGTTTACCTCTGCACACAGGAGGATGGCGTACACCTCCGCTTGGAAAATGCTTGGCATCTTACCCATTGGCACAGACAAGCGTGTTTTGCGACTAAAGACCCCGGCCTCTATACTCTCCGGAGTCTTTGATCCATCCGTATTGTTTGTTTCCTAATTCAATTTTGCATCTTTTCTCCAATTAAGTTACTTTGATGATCTCATCTCTTGGAAGCTAAACAAGTGGGAGCTGGGTGCTCAGCTTCTCCATGTTTTTGGATGATATAATCTTACCTTACACGCTGGATTATTGTGCTCAAGCGGTATCTACTGTCCAGTTGAGGCATCACCTACCCGTCGGTGGCCCATCTCGATGGTAGGATTGGATTTGAGCTTCGATTAAGCCCCTGCACCACGTCAAGGTGCCTGCCTGGAAAATCGCAATTAAAGTTTGTAACTCAATTTCCCAAAATCGCGACGACAGATTTTACTCATAGTCCAAAGGAGAATATTGCGTGTTCACAAGATCTAAAATTTTTTTTTATTTTTATTGTTTATTCTCAAATATTTATGAGTTCATGAAGGATTTTCCTCGGTAAAATTTTGTCGCATGTTACATTCGGCAACAGTTTTGCAGGAATGTGCATAACATATAACGCAATATGATAAAAATTTGTACTAAATTAAGGATTGTTTAAATTAATACTTATTGAGGAAAAACAGCCAAATTCAGTTTTTTTTGCAATACAATATATGTATATACAATAATTTTTTTTTTAATATTCTGTAAAGGTTTGGCTTATGTATTGATCTTATTGGTGAATACGACAATATTTTGCCGAGTGTTCAAAACACGGAAATTATATGAAGAATTGACTTATGCAAAAAAATATTTATGACATTTATATATTTTAGCAATAACACGCCGAATATTCTCTTCCAAGGCGTCAATCATCTCGGGCTTATTTGAGTAGACAAGCCACTTCCCATAATCCCACAAAGAATAGTCCAGCGGTGTTAAATCACGCGATCTTGGAGGCCATGCCTCAGGCCACCGACGGAAGAACCAAAAGTTTTCTTCAATAAATTTATTGTTTCGTTATCTGTATTGCATGTAGCGCCATCTTTTTGGAGCCAAAGATCGTCCACATCAACATCCGCCAATTCAAGCACGAAAATGTCATTTATCATGGCTCTATAGCGTTCCTTATTGACTAAAACATTATGGCCGGCTTGATTTTTGAAGAAATATGGACCAGTGCGAAGCGCTTGATGATCGTTCGGCTTCCATACTTGCACGAGTTTGATTTTGTAAGCCCGTAAATCAAGATGCTTCCGCAAAATCTTCCATAATGTGGATTCTCATGCACTGAACGGCATCTCTGAGGATGCGCATTATCCACTTGCGTAAACGGGCTGCGAAACCGATTGGTAGTTGCTCTAATTACCGATTATGCTGGGTGATTATGTCGATCGAATATTGGACGCAGCGAGTGATGCATCGCGCGAACCGAACCATAATTTTTGGTTGATAAATTTGCACGATTTGCAAATGTTTTTCTGGAGTAAGTCTGTTCATTATGAAATGGCAAAACAAACTGGTATCAATTAAATAACAGCTGTCAAAAATACCAAATCCGAAAAAAGTATTGCCTCATTGAAAACCCCACGTCTATGAAAACGCCCATTATATAAACTTTCCTTTTAAAGAATATTCATTGCTTATGCAGAAATTCATTTGCTTGACATATGCGGTTGCGCCGGGGTCATCATATTTTGAGAAACCCCACAATGACTGAATTTTAGCTTCCCGAAATTCAGAGCAAACCCGATTTTTTTACCTTACCTGACCTTACACCTATGAATCAAACCTGAAAGAAAGCTTGAGATGAGATGACATTTAAAAGTTTTTTGCTAATGCTGTTAGGTAAGTTTACGATATATAAAATAATAATCAGCTAACTAAGATCTTTCTAAAAATGATTAGTAAATCGACAAAAATAGGTATAACTGAAAAATACAATAAATTTGTAAGAATTTAAATTCATAGGTAAAGTGCAGTAAAAACAAGAATGCTACTATTTTTCCAACTTTCATCATCAACAAACATCTCTCTCTCTCTCTCCTTCTCTCTTCCTAACCTAAATAAAAACAGCAATCACTCAATCTTTTTTTCACTTTCGTGACATAAACCACCAGAAATCTTCAAATACCTAATCATTTATAAAAGCAGGTATTAAAAGTCATATAAATATAAAAAGGTAAAAAAATGTGTACGACAAAAGTGCTGGTCTGCAAGTATTCGCATTTTGAAAACTTTTAGTGCCAACTTATATTTGATTAATGATGTAACACACTTAAGACTTAAGTGGAAAAACGAGTTTTACCAAAACCGCATACGCAAAGTTGTGATAAAATCGAAAACAAAAAAACAAAAAAAATAAAACACATGCACCATAGCATAAGTTTAGTGTTACAAAAAATAGCATCAATAATAAGCGACAACTTCAAAAACTTTTCCTTGATATTTGTTTTTGTTTTGAGGTGTGAAAAACTAAACCAATTTAGTATAAATAGGAATTACAACAATAGTGGAAGTCACTGTTGAAATTACTACATCTACATGGAATTGTTGATGTGCACACATACCTACATATGTACATATGTATGTAATGCTATACGCATGGACTGAATTTGTTTGTAAGAGGATATGAAAGATGTGCGGCAAAAATAAGCAAGACGTGGCGTATACGCAATTCCGCGCTTGTGTTACTTACTGAATAAGTATATTTGTCATACATAAGTATATGTATATCTGTACATACAAGTTTTTAAAGATGCCACTTCTAAAAGTTCGATTTAGCTCTTCTTTTGATCTTTGTTGAATCAAAGTAAATTAGATCAAGTTAAATGCATGTTTACAATTAAAGACCGACCGAATATAGAGATTTTTTAGGACCGAACCTGACGGCGCTTGGCAAGCATATATCGTGCACATTTCTGGTAACTCGCTAGTTTTTACATTCTGAATAGTATATGACTGTCAGGTGCTGTGTTACCAGTTTAATAAGGTAAAATAGGAAGCTTTAGAGACGTAAAAGTTATATGAAAGTGCTTCTAAGTTTGGCTACAACTAACTGATATTATAACTTGAAATAGCATTCGATATGCAAGTAACATGTAAAAAAAAAATTGTTTATTTGAGAAATTGATTCAAAACCACGTTACTTATTCCTTACTTTATTGACACTATAACCACCTAAGCAATTTTGATCAGTTTTCTTTCAGGCCCGTAGCATTTTAATCCATTCTTACCACCGTCACCATTCGAAGAAGGGGTTACTATCAAAGTTTGCCATTCAAAATTCATTGCGCGTTAAGGAAAAAGCGTAAATAACTATCCGGAGTTTTTTTTTTAGACTGATAGAACTTTCGATAGGGATAGCTGTCACTTGACAGCTGGTAAATGACAATTCGTTTTAACATTTCTGTTCAGTAAGCATTGACAAATCAACATGGAAAAAATGACGCCGCAACAACGTTTACAAATTGCAGAAATTTACTTTAAAAATCAGTGTTCTGATCATTTACCTTATACAATGAAAACCCAAAAACATGACAAAGAACTGTACGTACAGAAGAAAATATTGGTGCTGTAAGTGATAGTGTTGGAGAAGTTACGAATTTGTCTATTCGCCGCCGTGCTCAACAATTTGGATTTTGTTCATCCACAATATGGAAATTCAAAATTGGACTGATCGCATCCAATTCACCGAAGTTAGTCGTGGCGGACATATGCCAGAAATCGGTTTTGAATATTAAATGTCATGAAAATATCTTTCAAATAAAAAAAAAAATGTGGCATCATACTTAATTTTTAAAATGTTTCAATTAAAGTTCTATCAATCTAAAAAAAAAAACACCCTTTATAATATAATAATAAAATAAAATTGCATAAATTTTGTATTTTACAAATTATTGCTAACATGTTATTAGGCAAAAAAGTGGTCTTAAAGCAATTGGGATATCAATTGGATTATCTATAAAAAATATTAATAACTTTTAGGTGTGAGCAAAACTGATGTGTGTAATCGAAAATAAATCAAATCCAAAAGATTTCAAAAAATATTCCTTGTCATACGAGTTTTTCTTTAAGACTCTCTGGAATCCAGGATTTTCCTCAGCGCAGTACGACGAGAATGAAAAATGTATTCCCAATGCTCACGAATTTCAGTTTACTGGGAAGTACTCTTTCTTAGTGAGTAAATAAGAAAATGAAGTGACAAAGTTAGTGGATGTCTGTTGAAATTGTAGCTAGGCGAAGTCGAGCTTTTCTTGTATATTTTTACGCCCATTATGTGCTACACAGAGGTGCATCCGCATCTTGGCTGTGACAAAATTATGATACGAGTTTCTGTTTGGTCCTCGAAGTATTGGTATTAATAGTACAGACTACAATGTTTTGGACCCCGGCAAAGTCAATCAATCTCAGTCCGTTGGTGAAAGTTACATCTGGGAGACTAAATATTCTGAAAGTATGATCATAGATCCCTTCCTTAGCTACCCTGGCATCATAACTTCAGTAACGTGACAGAGCGAAGACACGTTAAGGTTTTCTCGACCTACATGGAATTGATCTTTGAGCACTTCCTGTAAGAACAACAGTAACAACCTTCTAACTGATGTCCAAAGCATACTTAAAATGTGCACGGTACATTGGTCCACTTTGCGACGAAGTTCAAATTCTAATAACTCGTATTACCAGCCGAGCCCATCAAGAAATGTGGCAAAGTGTGGGAAAGGGACAGACGAATATACATCTATCGATTAGAACTAAAATGTGTTTTTTTCCAATCCATAAGAATGATGATCCATGAATAACTCGCCAACTACGGCGGAATCTCCAACTATGGCGGAATTTGCAAGGTTGTATCGAACGCATTATGCAAAAGACTGAAGCGAACCGTCAACGCGCTGATTGGGATCAATCAGTATAGATTTAAATGTGGCCTATAACAGCCAGATATTCACGAAAATTTTGGAAAATACTAAAGTGAAGAGAAGCAGTATGCTTCTTGACTTTTGACTTTAAATCATCTTTCAACTAAGCGAGAACAAGTTGCCTATGTGCCGTGATGTCTATTTCCGGTTTGTGAATATGCTTCTTGTCTCCCTCGTCACTGCTGAAAGTTACAATTTTGAAAAATTAGAAGTTATGTCTATCCGAAATCCAGGATCAATATTAAAATAAAGTTTATCAATAGACAATCTTTCTTTATCCACAAGTGAGCCGGGTAGGCAGATGAACAAAAAAACCCTTTATGCAGAAATCAAAACCACACTCTATAAATCTCTCATCATGCCCGCGCTATTTTGTCATTGGGTAAAAGGATTTTGGATTGTTCGATGTAAATATTGTCCGGAAAATTTGTGAACCTTCCTTCGCTTCCAGCTTCACTTTCTGTCACCAGTCTAGTCAGTAAGACGAAGTAACAACTGGAGTGCTGTATTGGAATGGGCCGAAAGGCGAACGAATAAGTTGTGTTTTTTTTTACAAAATATGGTCATTGCTGGCAGATGCAAAACTGTTGTGTTGACATTTAAGTAGTTTGTTTTCCAAATGGGTAAATTTTTGTTCGATGGTTATGTAAAGGCTAACTAATTTACGGATTTAGTTATTTATAAATTATTGCAAAGCATTTTTAATGCATCTAACATTTATAGGTCCCCTCCAGCTATGATTTTTTTTTTAAATGCAAATACATATATGTGACTGCATGACGGTCCCAAATACAATTTATTACAATGAAAAATGGCAACTGTGCTGTCACAATATGTAAAACTTTACGCCTGAAATTGCAAAAAAAAAAATCATCGAAAAACAAAAGCACTGCGGGCGGACCAAGCCAAACGAATAGACACCAGACAAGTGAGGAGGCGAAACGATTTTAAGTCATTGCGGCGAGCTAGCGAGTGCGGATATCCGCAAGCAATTTTCTCACACTTATTTCACATACATACATACGTTGCGTGTGTTTGTATAAGCGCACTCATAATTGTGGATGCCAAATCAAAAGTTTCACCGGAAGCAATGGCGTTGACACTTAGACCCGAAGCAGAAGTCCGTGGTAACCGAAGTTGCTATGATGGTCCCAAAAGTAAGTGACTGCATTGAAATAGTGGACGCCAACGACTCAAAGTAAAACAAAACAAAATAGAAGTAAATAATACAAGTTAACTACTCACAAAAACATATGGAAATATTTGTACGCATATTTATGCCTGAACAACTATGAGTACTATTTAGAAGTTAATATGTTCGCATCATCATATGTTGTAGTTGGAATTGCGAAATGGCAATCATGGGTGTTAGCACTATTTTTGAAAGTGTTTTAGCCCCTTTGGCATAAAGTTTGTGCCAACGATTAAAAGTAAAATAAAGTTAACGTAAACGGGCAGATGCCAGCCGAAAATGTCAAAAGTTCACACACAACTACACACATACATACATTTATCTATAGTTTGTTCTTAATACTGACAAAAATTATGAAAAACTTTTACACTAACAGCTATCACTGCCAACCGCTGCCAAGATAACTAAGTAACTCATATTTGTGGGAGTGTGCCAGAAAAAGGGGCAGATACGGCGGAAATTGTTCATAAGAAAAAAGTACATAGTCAGCGAAATAGCAACGAAAAGTCACAGACTCCAGCGATATGATATGGCGTCACATAGTAATACTTACATTACATTAACTGTCACTCATTTGTAATTCAGATACACATCATACGCGTATTTTTGTCTGAAACAACAGTCAGATAAATAAGTGAATTAGTGTAGTAACATATTTGGGGCGATGCACAACACAATACCATTTATTGATATTGAATAAATTTTGTAGTAAATTGACTAAATTTGTGGTTGGCAATATTTAATAATTTAGACGATTTTGTCAATTATACGCAAAAAAAAAAACCTCATAAATAGTGGAAAGTTGCTGGCCTGAAAAGAAAACTTTTTGGTTGCAAATAATAAAAATTACTTTTAATGGTACTTTGAGAATGTCAGGAAATAATTATAGTAAGCCTGAAATGGGCTGAGTTTTACGAGATTTTATTGCGTATACATTTATGGGTTATGGCAGTTACTATTCAGAAAGCAAAATAAAGTTGGAATAACCGCTTCAGCGATTTTGGTCGAACTTCCCTACAATTTGTAGTGTGCGTCTTCTTAATCTTGAACTTTATCGATATGCAGAATTTTTTAACGCTAGTTCTTATTTGTCTTTCTTTATTATTGCGATTTTTTTTACATTGAGCAATCTATTATTATTCTACCATTGTAATTTCTCTAAATGTTTTGACCTCTTTGTATCAACTGTTGTCGAAATTTGTAAAACTATTGTTCCGGTGTTAACAAAAAAGCGGTACAAATTTCCTTGGCACAATCCTAACTTGATGGGACTCCGAAATAAGAGGTATAAATACAACAAGTTTAATACAAGTGACAACAACATGCACCTTGATCTGAAAAAACATTACCCTAAGAAATTTGTTTGTTTGGATAAACTCCTGCACAAAAATGACATCTTATGGTTTGAATCCATTTTAAAAAATAAATGTCGTCTTGTATTCCCTCAACAATATTTCTCCTTGATGAATTGTCTAATACACCTACAGTTGCTGCGAATTTGTTTGCTTTTTCCCATCAGTCTAATTTTTTTAATGATTTTAAGGTTGGTCGTATTGTTTCACTCAATATGCAAGAATCTCTAGATTTTGGTAACTTAACGTTGCTCTCTGAGGACGTGCTCAATGGCATCGCTCGGCTCAAACCCTCCTCACAAACTAACGTTGATGGGTTGTCTGTAGTTTTGTTTAAGCACTCTAACTCTCTAGTCTATCCTATTTCGAAAATTATTATTGGACATTTTTGTAGATGATTGACATGTCATTCAGATTTCTTATCTTATCTTCCCTCCCGCCAATGAATCAAGATGCCTACTGACAAATCTAAAATCTCTGCGAAGAGTTTTGTCTTTATCTTTCGACTTCGATGTTGTACATATTTTTGTTGACTCTCAGGTACTCATTGAGAGGCTTTTCTTTAACATATCTGTCAGACTTCTTCGTTATCTGAAGTTGGATGCTGGGGTTTTTAAAGCTTTGTAAGCAAGAAATGCTCCTATTATTAGGGGTTTTATTGAGTTTTATCGAATCGATCCGTTTGTTGAGACTGATTTTTCATTTTTAAAAAATAGCTTCATGAAGTCCTTGGATCTTTTTATAAGTCATAAGTTTCTCTTGTTTTTCTTTTCTTTTAATTTATTAATATTGTATTAACTGTATTCCGTTTATTGTATAAGCCCCTTATTGTATACATTAGCTACATAAAAAATAAGTAAAAATATAATTATGAATTTGTGTGTTTTCTCCGGTTGCTAGTGACTTAGTACTCAATTACTTCTTGTTAATCTTATTTTATTTTCTATGTATTAATTTGACTCGCAGCGTTCTACAGTGATAACATCACTGATTTATTTCAGCAGTATTAAATACTGAACAAAACTTTCGAATCGTAATCAGGATGTCGGATTTATATTTCAGCATGCATCGAGCGCCTTCCAAATTTCGGGCGATGAAACATAGACCACAAAACTTGAGCTCTAATTAAAAATGAGTTCATTAATTGACCAATGTATTCATAAAATTTAGGGTTCTGTCAAATATTGAGAAAACTGGTCAAAGTCGATGTCTACATAAATGAAATTAAGAATTGAGATATATACAGTAAATTTTCACGGAATATATTTTCTATTGACCCCTACTTCAAAAAACTGCTCAAAGCCCCGAATTTAGAGAGGCACGTTTAAAATGTTTTAAAAAATTATTCATCTGAAAAGTTTACTATGACTTTTCATTTTTTTTTCAGGCACATTTTGATTCACTAGCGACTTTCCAAATATATTTTTGATGGTTTTCGTGAAATTTGCTGTATGCACACATATATTTTGCCAATTCTTTCACCTTTTAGAAAATACTTTTGGCCGAGGCATGCAATTTTAGTAGGCCATACAAAAAATCAAGCTTACTTATAAAAAAACAGTTTTGGTTTTACTCTTGGGTAGATGTACTTTTATAAAATTCTAATAAAATCCAGTTTGTGTGGCCTTAAAATTGCCTCTGATTGTAATTTTGGGGTTTCAAAAGCCAAGGTTTTCTAACGGTCTCGTCGAAATGCTTGGAGTTTGCATTGAACATTTCTGAGGATCAATACAAGCTTGAATGCAACAGTAGCATAATCAAGAGCTGTACCGCGGTGTATACTCCTAAAAGCTTTTCATGTTTTCAATTTTAATCTCCTTGTTTACTAATTATATATTTTGCCAATAACGCCATACAAACTTTGTCGCTCATACGCCCAGACCTCTATTCGTTGCGTATACGCCCAATACTTGCCATGTATGTACATCGATATGTCACAACTCCCTATTTGTTATTACACAACTTAATTGCCTGCATTACCACACCGAATTAAAATTAAAAAAGAAAAGGCACAATTTGCTTAAAATTTTTCACTAAAGTTGTCTTCACACTGTCATATTAGCATAAAAATCTCACTAAGCACTTCCCTAATGCCCCTTTTGTGCAATAAAAATCAGAGTGCAAGCGCACGCAACTATCAAGGCCTTTATGCACACAAAAATGCAAATACTAACTGGCGCTACTAAAATAAAAATCAGAGTACGAAAATAAAAAACAAAAATGCAATAAAAAGTGGCGAGTAAATGACTGCGGTGGTACGGGCTACGAAGTATAATATAAATAAAAAATTCTAAATAAATGCAAACGACTGCAATTTCTTAACAGCTTCATCTCAATTATTTCTCTCTTTTTTTCGCTTTGCTTAGCATTTCACTCGGCTCTTTTTGCAGAAAATTTCGTTCTTTTCGAAGATTTCCCGCAAGATAAGCTTGTGTACCCACTTGACAGTAGACATGATTTTCAAAAAAAAAAAAAAAAAATACAAAAAACAACGAGAAGCTATCATCGCAAAAGAAAAACTTTAGCGAACTTTCCTCCAGAACTTTTCTCTTTCACTTTCTTTCTATTAATTTCTATTCAATAGTTCCTTCTTTCACTTTATTTGAGTTGGACAGCATTACAAAATGCAAATGAAGTGAAATAGTTACAAGTGCCACTAAATTTGTTTGCTGCCGTTGCATTTTGTAGAATTAATTTTTTGTATAGTTTTGTTTTGCACGCCCTTTCAAACTGTAGCCATAGTTGTTATCTATAGCTATTGCCATTGAAATATCCAGATAATATGATGTGAAACACTGGCGAATGAAGCAGAAAAAGTATGAAAAAATTTTTATAATAACACTACTCGACAAATTTTGATCAACTTTAGTCTCCAAGAATAAAATAGTCCTTTCCTAAAGTGAAATTTTCTCCTGATTCCGAATATGACTTCCATTTTCTTGTGGCAGATCTAGTTTCCGAGATATCGTTAAGGTCTATCACGCAAAAATAGCACTGGTCGTGGTTAAAGGGTTCAGTCCACATCATTGGAACACCAAACTTCATGTTATGACCTTTACCCGATACCCATCTCATTAAAGTTAATCTACAGGAGGCGCAAATAAAATTAGGTGTCCAAGATTTATCGAGATTTTTTACACGGAAACCGAAATAATGAAAGTATGCATCTCTGACAGAATTAGTTATTTTCCGAGCTGAGTTTCCGAAAATATAATGTCCGCAAATAAAGCAAAAATCATCCGGATTATTTTTACATTTAAAATCTCTTTTGCAACAAGCCATTTCGTAAACACATCTACCGATATAGTATGTATAAATTTGCACTACAATTTGCAAAACAAAATTTACAACAAACAGTAGTGACAATTAAATACTTTATGTCTTTTTAAATTTATTAGACCCTAAGGTAGAGTGACCAAATGAAATGTCTCGCCAATTTTATCAGAGTAATACTAAAATTGTAGGATAGACGCTTGCAAGTTAACGGGGCTATAGTTTCAATGGCACGTCCGATTGTTGTGCTGGTATGCTTAAAATTTTCGTAGTTAAATTACCTACAACATAGGAGGGCTAACTTTTTTTCGTCAATAGAATTTTTCCGATTTTAAAGTGGTTAAATCTGAAATTGTGTAAAAAATTTCGTTATTTTTTCAACATTTTTTGAACGTTTTTTGGCATAGTGGCCAAACTACTGAAGATACTTGAGGGAGGTGAAGGCAAGACATTTTTATGGGAATTAGTATAATGCATAATTCAACAGTTTAAAACGAAAAAATGAAAAATACAAATTTTTGCCGTACCTATATGAAGTAGTGTTCTGCAAAAATGGGAATTTTCATATTTTCGCCGATATCTCGGAAACTAGATCTGCCACAAGAAAATGAAAGTCATATTCGGAATCAGGAGAAAATTTCACTTTAGGAAAGGCCTATTTTATTCTTGGAGATTTTTTTTGTCGAGTAGTGTAATTTAAAAACAACTTCCACTAATTGACAGAAAATATCAAGCCAAGATGTCTTATAAACTTTTGTAAGAAATATTTAAAATTTCTGATAGAACTCAAATTTGACAAGATAAGAATTTTCAGCTCTACATTGTACAGTTATCTATTATAATAAAAGCTATGCAATTTCAACTAAGTCATGGCAAAAGTTTGAGTGACCACAGAATAGTTTAGTTTTTATTAAAGTTTACGGGTAATTAGTACGGGCATTAGGTTAACAGTCTATTTCACGAGCTCTATGGTAGTTACGAAAAGTAGTTTGAAAATCTGGCAAGGAGATTTAACGATAGGATCTAGTTTTTGTTCAAACTTTTCATCATTAAAATATTGCTTTACTAATATTCCCTTTTTTATGTTGGCATCGGTGGGTTTGGAGATTTCTACTACAAGTAACAAAAATCATATTTTTTCTTGCCGATATACTAAACATCTTCAGAGTTTAGAAAACGGGGGTAACGAATATTTCGTTGACCAGGTATACATATAAATGACCTGGTACCATTTTTACTATAAGTAATTTCTTGTCTCGACGATCCACTTCAAAGATAAAACAGCAAAAATTTAGAAAATCCAGGGGTTCAGTTAATAGGTTTAGGTATTAATAATAATAATATTATGCTTAAATAATATAGCTTCATCTCAGAACGTACATTTTGGTGCAAAAATAATTTTAGAGGTATGCCATTACCTTGCCCTGGCCAATATTCGATCCCGGGTCACTTCGAGTGAAATACGCCCAGCTACAATAGCCATTCGATTCATGACCTCTTTTAAATTTACTTGTGATGAATTTATAAGCAATTTTATGTCGGATATTCTATAATCAATCTTTAACACCGTCATAACTGAAGAAATATCAATGCAAAATACTATATTTCCGATTTTTGTATACGGATATTCCAGTATATTTTCAAGGAAACTCCAATGTTGATGGCGACGGGAAGCCAACAGTTTGGCCCATATTTTATTAATACCTAAGCAACATGCTTAGTCCATGAAGTAATTTTGAGTCCCAAAATGGAATTATTTATGTCAAATACAGGATTTAAAGGTGCATCCGAATCAGAAGCCTTGTGCAAAATTTTTTCAGTCATATTACCCACATTAATCGTGTACTGGGAAACAGGCAAATAATAACAGTGTGGGATAGGTGTCTGGATAGATGCTAGATTCGGATAGGTACACTGTGAAAATTAATTGAAAATTTATAAGATTTAATATTAATACCTTTTTTAAAAAATTGGCAGAAATAGAAATCTGCTACATGATTGGAACTGGTAAGGGCGATAAGAGATACTCTGTGGATATAAAATACTAGGTACCCTAGGTTTTGTTCAAATTTCTCCCAAAAGCCCAAAAACAATTCAAATAGCCCATTTCGAGTAATGACGTCAATCGACGGGTTTGACTTTTTACACTAAATTAACCGCAGTTATAACAAAAATTATCAGGATGGTTATTTTCATAAAGACCCGTTTTAAATTCAGCAAAACAATTAGCTAAAGACAGTTCTTCTCTTACTACTTTTAATCTCTATCTGCCATTGTTAACCTTGCCGCTGGAGCTAGTTTAGACTAACCTTGTTTTGTGTAAGATATTGGCGAAGTTCTTTACTATGCAACGCACTTTAAGTTATCGCTATTCGAATTAAAAACCACTAGGAGATTACAAGATTCCTACAAAAACAGTTGCTGAGATGGATCTGATGTAGTACCAATGTTCATTTTCAATCCGTCTCAAGCAACACATATATTGCAATGATTCGGCCTACTTCTGAATACTAACTTAATTATTCTATATACATAGCGAAACAGAGGAAGGAGGCATGAAAGGAACTAGTTTCTGGTATATGAAAAAACTGGAGACATTTTTAATAGTAGTATATTTTTGTACGTATGTATGTAGGTATATTTTGTAATATTTTAATTTGAAACGAGTTGCTCAACCACAGGACCAAGTTTTATAATTGTGATAACTGATGGAAGCGTAGATAAAACGAAAGGCAACTTAAAAAAATTAACAAAAATTACGCTAAATGACTGAAAGAAATATCGAGCAAGAGAGTTTATTGCAGCAATAGAAAGAAAAAAAAAAGATAAGATATAAAATAAAAATGCAAGTTGTACGCTCTGAAATGGTAAGTAGTAGTATCGTAAAAATGAAATGACATAACGAACAAAGCAGCCACCAGCAGAATGAAATCGACAAAGGAAAGGTTTGCGCAGAAAAAGTAAAAGAGCAGCAACTAAGTTTTCTATGAAATAAAAAAAAATGTATTCATATTATATATAAATGTAAAAAAAAATTATTTAAAACAACCTAGAAAAAATAGAAACTATGAAACGGTAGCGCGGAAGTTCCAATTACATTTGAAAGCGACACATAACTTCCGATGACTTCCAATTGCACCAAAACAGTAGAATAGAAAATTGTACGTATGTAGCAGCATTGCACACATACATGCACACATATCCACCTACAGTCCATCCACGATCGAGGCATCAACTGGTGGCACACACTCTACCGACTCCATCCGTCGCTGTGACAGTCAGCTAGTCAGTTGGCTGCAATAACAATGATGTTAGTGACAGAGTAGCCGGTAAATGATTTTTTTTCCTTTTACGAGCGAGACAACGTTGACGAAACGGTTCACATTATATGTAACTGCAGTCCCTTCGCAACAAGCTATTCCTAATGCTTGAGTCGAGTATGGGTGGGACGCTGTCTCGCGTGCGAACGACAATGATGAAGTGGTGAAATGATAAAAAAAAAACCCCCGCCGAAGTCAAGCGGGAGCAAATGGCTGGGAATGAGTTGGCGCCACATTGAGAAATGATGGAGTATAACAAAAGCAAAAAAAAAAAATAGCAAAAAAAAATATCTTTGTAAAATCTTTGAAAAGTTAGTGTCACAATGAAACAAATTTAGAAATGGCATGCAATGAAAAAGAAATAAGTAAAGGTTACGACACGCTAGCATTTCATAGATAAAGGAGGCTTTGATGCACCTTTTGCTCATTGCTCATAAACATTTTATACGAATATAATAGATATATACGTAATTGAAATTTTTTCAAGGTACATAAATATTTACCGTTCTTTGTCTCTGCTTCATATATTCAGTCATCCTTAGACTTCTGCTTTTTAAATGTCGGATCCCCTCTTCTTTAATATCTGCCGCATAAAACATTAAAAGCCTTTTGATTTCATAGATTTTATGGCTTGAAATAGTGGTGGTGGTATAATAATAATAATAGTTCTTATTATGCATAATTGTGATGAAAATTGTGACCCAGTTTGCCTGCAAACTGCGTGGTAGTTAAGTAGAATATCCTCTTTTTTTTGTCAAAGTCGTGCAGCACTATGCACTGTGCATTATTATGATGAGCCATAATTTGCGTTGTATATAAACTATTAACATTGCTTCGAGGTATTATTTAATTAGATTGAAAATACATTAAAAAAAGGAAGTCAACTTAATCCATTATGTCATTTAAATAGCAGCACTAAAAATATCAAGCTATCACTTTTTTATGACACATTTTTATGAAGTGAATACTAAAATAATTATAAGCTCACTTCTTGTGTTGGGGCGTAGTAACTGATTGGTATTGAAGTAGGAGTAAACATAATTTCCCTTTTTAAACATTTTAATGCTGCTCTGCTAAGGGATTAATTTTAAACGATGTGAAGCTTTTAAAGCATCAATCAAAAACGGCTAGAAATGAAGACACACATCTTATCAACAGAAAAATGTTACAAGTCCTACCAATATGCATGCCCAAACCACGAACAACGTTTTTGAATTGAAATATAATAATGATATTAAATAAGTTTAAACTGGAAATTGGTTTTTGAAATATAAGTTCATGGTTATAGTGCTAAAATATATTTACGTGCATGTGGCTAAGCAATTTCGAGAAATAGAGCGTGCAACAAATATTTTTCCACGAATAAATCATTTGTTTGAAGCACTGTATGACGTATGACAGTGACACAATCCTGTTGTGAAAATTTGTCTTCAATCAACGTTCCATTAAATTAGGCTACGAAATGATCGGCACTTCATTTCAAATGTGGCACTTTGCTTATTGGCTTGACCCTCATTCGTGATAAAATGGAAAACTAGACTGAATACTTTTGATAATAGCGTTGCTAGATCTGAATAATTGATGACCATTTGTTCGTTATCGGAGAAACATTCTATAATAACAATGTGCTAAAAAAAAAAAGATTGCAGGTACTTTTTATGTCAGGTCTGAAAAATTATTTTTGCATTAGGAATGTATAGATATAATACCACCCTAAAAATTTTAAAGCCAAGATCAAAATACTGCTAACCGGAATGTTGAATTAAAAATCCCGTCATAATTTGGACAGTTTCCAATAGGTAATCTTATGTTCGTTGAAAAACGGAAGGATGTTTATTTCAATTGCTTTTAAAAAATTTTAGTTAGTATGATAGTCTCAGTATGATAGACTCTTCGTCCATAATTTATGCATGAAATGCCTGTAACGCTGCTTTTTGTGTTCCCTGTTCAAGTAGGCTCTCGAACTTAAAAACGACACCACATTAGTGAAATCCTGAGATTTCAGGACATATAAATAGAAAAAATAAGTAGGATGCTCACAAAATTTTCAAGAAGGCCATGAAGAGGTTACATTGTGAAACTTGGCAAGATATGCAACAATATGCAAGAAAACTCTAAAGCCAACGGTTTGCGAAACAATTTTGGAATTATAAACTCTATCCATGAAATCGTAGGAGATCAGTCCTAGAAGTCTCAATTAATTTTTTTTTTAACTTTAGAGATGATCTTTGATGAATATATGCGGTGGTATTTAAAAAACAGCAGTCTCTATCCCTGCCAGCTTGCATATTCTAAAGGTATTCCCATGGGTATTGTTCATGTATTTGCAAAAATTTGAAAATATTATAGTTACTTGAATTTTTTTTGCAGAAGTTAATACATAACAAAAATCATTTGTTTAAAAACTTGTGTGAATATGAATTTACTAAGTCAATAATATCGATCTTTATACAGGAGGTACGTTTTTTTGTGACAACTTAATATTACGGTTTACATCTCTCTTGTTATGAATAAATTAAACGAATACTTACCATCAGTAACGAGAGTTACGGCATATCGATTTGGCCCTGGAGTAGTAGTAATCATTTTTTTGCACTGTTCAACCCCTTTAATGATCTATTGGGATTTTCATGCCACACATGATTTTTTTCTTTCGAGGTAAAACAAGAATATACTTCTTTTTGCCCTGAGGGAACTTAAATATTCGCTCGCCTGGCAACGCAGTCCCCAGCTCATCTATTAGACAACAAAGTAACACCCACTGATTCACTAAATATCGCATCTACCTGACAACAATTTACGTAATTCCAGTATTTTTATATATCATAAAATATTTTAACAATATAAATCAATAAGTACTTTCAGCAACGAGCAAACACAGATTTTCAACCAAAAACATTCTCACCAGGAATGATTAGGAAAATTGAGGTATACTTTTATTACTTAGAATATAACAATTTTTAGCTAAAATTACTTACGTTTAATCCTAAAAGCGCTCCTTATTTTGGGTTGAACCTCATATGTTTTGTATTATATCCAGGGCCGCCGAGAGGAAATCCGGGCCCAGGAGTAAAAAGGTGGGGCCCCCTTTCTACATAAAAGTTTCGAATACATCAACTATCTTTCTACTTACTACAATGGTAAAATTGCGGTCGGTGAAATCGTGCGATCTTGTAGCGATTGCCACTTTTCCGATAAAAACGGGAATTTTCGCCTATTTAGAAAATTTTTTAAAACACATTTTCCTACATTATTAATTTGTCAGCAAACTAGCAAAGGGCTCGTATCTCCAGCTGCTTATACGGGTCCTTTTCTACGGGCCCTTGTGTGTCACGAATATTTTCCGAAAGCGATTCCAACTTGTTTGTGAATTAAATATTTTAACTCACCTTTAGGGCAGTTTTCGAATTCTAAGTTCACAAAATTGCTCTGGCCTCTGGCGGATCAATTTCATTCTCGAAGCACCAAGCAAAAAATTAACAACATTCTTGGAACACGAAAAACTTCAAACAATGTCGTAAATTCTAAAGTTGGAAACATTCCTGCAGGCATTCTAATTTAACTATTCTCCGGGCTCGGGGGGGGAATCATACCCGACCCCTCTCCCCCTCTCGTCGGGCCTGATTATATCTCGTTGGCCTGCGCCGATTACTAAAATTCATGTAGACTAGCTGATCAAATGAATGTTAAGAACAGCACGAATTAAAAGATTGGATAACCTATAAATCAGTATATTCTAGCCGACCCTAAATGGCGAGAGATTATTTGTTTTAAGGAAAAATTCTCAAAAAATAAATACTATTGATAGTCGGTCAGGCTTAATATGTGGCTCTTCAGTATTACGTTTGAAACGAAATTTCTAGAGATTGCTCTTTTATATAATAAAATTTTATGCATGAGAATCCACTGAAATACATTTTGAATACAATCTTTGTATATATTTCAATGGGCTACGGATTGCAACTAACGATTTCGTTTATAACTAAAAAAAAGTTTATTTTTCAATTAAAAAATAAAATTCAAAACATCTGCATATATAAATGCGAAAATAAAATCTGTTTGTTGTCTTTATTAAGGATTAGATTTAGAGATTTTCACAGTTATTATATTCTATCCCGGGGAGTTTTTAGGAATGGGTTTGTTTGCTTTTGAAAGTCAAGTTTAATTAAAACATACACAAGTTAAATGAAATATTAAAATATGGATGTCAAACGGTTCGTCTCGGCGAGCAGTAGGTTCGAAACAATTTTTTGAACAAGGTTGCCATTTGTTTGAAAAGCTTACTTTAAATCAATGATGCACATGTTATATTAAATGTTAAAATATGGGTGCCAAACCGTTCGTTTCGCTAGAAGGCATCTTAAAGGTATATTTCGAAGAGGTTTGGCACAGTTTTTAAAATTCAAATTTAATTAAATTATACAAAAGTTATAAGCGAAAGATAGCGAAATGAGTTTTCTAGATACATATGCATTGGGTTATTAATAAATAAATATTGGCAGGACAACTTCAATTTCAAAATACACATTCGCCACAGATGAAAATATAAATTTTGGTTTTTTTAATGTCCTTATTTAATTCAAATTAAAAACACAATAACCTACAAAAATATAAATATTTATTTGAAAATTTAATCGACTGGTAGCGCTGGAGCCGTTATGCATATTAGAAAAATTAAAAAAATTCAACTCAAAAACTATTATTATTTTCCAAACCAAAAATAAAGCTCAAAAAATATCTCTTAAAAGTATATTTTTTATATAAAGTGTATATCCTTGACGGTCCCTGGTTGTAGCGAAAGTAGGAATTATACCTTAAAGGCATATCTTCACTTCATGGTAATACGAAGCAATGTACGGGTTTAATAACATTTTTTTTATTTAGTTGAAGATTTAAGCATATCTGTATAAGATCAAAAGCATTTTTCGATCTCAAGTCTAGCAATGATTATATTCATCATTTTCAAAAATAACAACAAATTTGCTTATGGAACCTAATAAACCTTAAGCTTTAGTTAAAATATAAAAATTAAAAATGATATCTCCATTTTAAAACCTAATTTCTCCTCTGCTAATTTTGTCATACACTTCACTCGTAAGCGAATCATACCTCCCAGAGGTGGTTTGATAATATAAGGCATCCTGAATAATATTTGGATTATAACCATCCTTTTGCAAATCTACTTTGCGTAGTTTGCAAGTGCCCGTAAGATCGATTTTGGTTAAAAATCTTATAAACTGCGGTCTGGCATAACTGGGCAGCACCTTTGAAACATCCTGCGCGAAGCGTTCGAGGTCTACTTGTCGCTCAGGATCGTATATGGCAGCCATTCCAGCACGCCCCTCCGTATGCGGCACCGACACACCGTAGACAATTGTATCCCGATAACTCGAAACAGAACTCACTTGAGCTTCCACTTCACTAGTCGAAACATTCTCTCCCTTCCAGCGAAATGTGTCGCCGGTGCGATCCATAAAAAAGAGATAACCTCGTTCATCAGACGTTAGAAGATCGCCAGATAGAAATGCCATATCACCTTTTTTAAATACATTCTGAACAATTTTCTTTTCCGACGCCTTCTCGTCGGCGTACCCCAGAAATTCGCGAGTAGGATTACCCTTGATAATTTTGCCAATGAATACTCCACACTCGCTGGGTTCACAGCGTTGGCACAATCCATCTGGACCACGTATTGGCTCACCAGTATCGGGATCTGCTTTTATTATAGATATTGGATAGATTTGTGGTATAATGCGAGAAATGAAGCCAATGGCACCGACAGTATTATCGTTATTCATTATGTTGGCATTGCCTTCAGTGGCTCCATAAAATTCCCCAACCTTGGGGATATTGAAGCGTTCGACAAAGTGAGGCCAGATCTGTGGTCGCAAACCATTACCGAACACCATGCGAATTTTGTGTTTGCGGTCATTCTCAGATGTCGGCGTCGCTAAAACATATCGGGCCATTTCTCCGATATATTGGGCAACCTGGAAGTATAAATAATAGAGATATACAATTGAATGAAATTAATTAAGCGAATACGAAGGCTGTAAAGTATGGGAAAAAAATCATTCCAATCAGGATAGCCTGTGAGATTCGTTAGCCTATTAATCTAAGCTTTCCCTACTTAGTTTTGTCTCACGAAGAGGTTCGTCCAGATTTTTGACTAAGCTGTAATGGTTTATGCAAATTTTTTGTCTACTCATTTTGGTAATATTTTGATAAATAATTAAATTTTTTTGCTTTTGTAGCTCCGATCTTACTAGGACAAATACCAATAACATTATTGTGGTAGTTTTTGCATTTCTTCATTGTTCAACTTCTAGCTTAGCTTAGTTATTTTAGTTAAGAAGTTATATTTAGCATATTTACACGTTTACTCAAGTCAGACTTGCAAGATAACTAAAAAAATAATGTTTGTGAATTTTTTTCCAAGTATTAATTAACTTCCTTATTTCACAAATTGCGTTGATTATACTAAAAAAAAATTTGTCTGGGTTAAATCGAAAATATATTTATCGAAGTGGAATAAATATTTGACGTGTCCTTATTTGGCATAACGCAAATAAACAATTTGTATATTTGTACACATTAACCCGTTTGTAATTTTTTGTACTTGAAGTATTATTTTGAACCAGCAGTCTACAAAGCTAATTGCTTTATATAAGTATATTACGTAGGACCAGGAACCATAATGGTTTTAATTTTTATAAAATCTTGATATAATCGTTAGTTTGTGAGTTTTACTTTTTCGATCAAAAATAATTGTTATTCTTGTATTTTTATTTTTCCGATCATACTTGATCGACATTTTTTTAATTTTATTTTTTCGATTAAATATAGTCGTTAATCTTGGATTTAAAATTTTCAATCATAATTGATCGATATTTTATGATATTTCTATTGGACCATAAAACATATTATTGTCATCGCCGAGAAATTCGTTTGCTTTTGTATACCAAAATAACCTTCATTTTTTATTGAAACATAACAATCAAACAAGATCGGAAAAATAAAACTCCAAGAATAACAATTATTTTTGATAATAATAGTAATTATAAAAATCACAAAATAACGGTTATGCAATGATTTAAAGCAAAAGTCTTAATTTTAAAACTAAAAATAAGGTCAGATTTGTATAGCATATGCTATACGGATTAGATCGATATATTTGAGTTGTGTTTTGAACGAAGTCTTGAAAAGGATTTTTTGATCCGAAAAAATCAAAATAGCGATTATTTTCGGTCCCAGCTTAGAACTGTAAATTAGTGTGGCAAAAAGTCCGTTCACTCGGGTTGAAAGTCTGCGCTGGCACAAGCTGTATTAAAGAACGCATTATTCTCGCAACTTGTACCAGTTCCGCTATAAAAACTATGATTACTCGTTATGAGCTTCGCCCGAGCCCAAGCAAGTTAGTATCGAGGCATCTGCGCTTAGTCGTCTTCGTTTCTGGGGAGATTCTTTTATTTCTTCATCCTTAAAATGTAGGGTACATATTTTTTACGATGAAGTTAGTTCAACGCCACACACTTTTCTCATTCTATCGATTGTGAGATGTCGGATTGGCACATTACTTCCGTGAGCGGCTTACACGAACAACAAAGGGTTAGCTAAATGACAATATACGTACCAAATAAGAGTAAAGAAAAATGAAATGCCATATATTTAATTCACTTTGTTAAATACACTTTGGGTTAAATAAGAAACAGCTAAATTGACCCATAAATAAAGAAAATAGGGAATGAACTGGCGTTAAAAAAATATTTCCTATTTTTCAGGAAAAGAGCTTTTATATGATGTAGATATTTATTCATTTTGAAGGAACCTCTACTCAATCGGGAGAAAAGAAAATATGGCGATTTCAAATGTTACGATATTTGAGCAGAAACTAGCAACACTTTCGATTTCTTTCAGCTCCTCAAATACATTTTTAAATTTTTTGCACAAGGCAGCGCAGAAACAAAGCACCGGTAGGAAGTGCTAAGCTATAAAATAAAAACAAAACAAAAAGAAGTGAGTTGCACAATTGTTGATTTAAAAGTTATAATAATAATAATAATAACTTGGCGCTTACATCATATAGCTATTTCGTGCGTCTTAATGTTGTACCACAAATTGAGGGGCATATATGTAGTTTTACGCCGACTGCAAACGGCAAATGGCTTTTGGGAGAAGTTTTTTCATGCCATTGCCATAGCGACCGCTATCAGATAGAAGCGATTCTATAATTTTTTATGATGCGCCGGTCAAGATTTGAACCCGGGATACGCCGAATGTAGCGCACATATGCTACACTCTCGGCTACGACTGGCGCCAAGACTTTTCAAATTTATTTCATAAAAAAAAATTTTCCTCTCCTTACTTTGAAATCCAAACAGATACTAGCAAGTTCGTGTTGTACTTAATAATTTCTAATTGACTCCTTTTACTTCGATATTTCATTATTTTCTGCAATGGCTCAAAGTTCTTAGTCAAAAATTGTTTTCAAGCTCTCGAAATATGCTTCTCATTTAGCAGGTCAATGCTTGGTGTTAGAATAAAGCCAAAAATCATACGATTTAGCGTTTAGTAGCGAACCAGAAATACATGCATGCATATCTATAAATGAGTAAATTTATCCTTACCGTACAGTTAAAACGCACACAGTCCGCAAAATAGCCAGACGCTGAGAATTTTTTACGAATAGCGACAGTTGAGCCAAAAAGCAAAGCTTGTCCCATACTCATAACACCACCGGCTGTGTGATAGAGTGGCAGAGGGGTGTAATATATATCTTTATTTTTAAAATTCAGCGTATAGTGAATGCCAGCTGCTATAAATATATATCTGAAAATAAATAAACATATTAAAAATTAGGATAAAGTATACCATTGAGTACCAGAATTAGTGATGAGCGATATAGTGACTTTTTGCTGTCAGTGGACGAAGTGATTGGATTTATTAATCATCATAAATTCTTAACGCTATTGCGCTCGGTCTTCTTAACTCACAATTGTGAGAAACCTTTTTACAAAACGAATTTTTTAACGCTGCGGAAATTAGCAAAAAAAAAATGTTTGATTTTAAATATTTTACTTTATAAAAAACCAAACACTGGAAAGAAAATATACATTTTGAAAACAAAAAAAATTATGTAATAGGTATTACGGTCATTTTGGTTAAAATATGTACTGCGCCTATGCAAGGAGCTAACTTTTGTTGGTAATTTTTACGCATCAAGAAAAGTTAAAGTTTAGTTAACCTTCAAACAGTCGCGCAGCCATTCGAGACGTAGACAGTTAAGCGAAGTCCTTACGACCCCCTTTTACTATTTATGTGGCAAAGTGTATTGATTGATTGAAATCTATTATATTTATCACTCACTTACCTTATTGATTTATTATAATATTTGTTCTTGTGAAATATATTTCTGCAGTTTGCTTTAACTAACTAAACCCCCAAATTGGTACATTAATAGTAAATTACATTTCATTAAAGTAGATTAAACTTCACAAACACAGAATATAAAACATTTTTAAGGGTCACTTATTAATTTAGCTGGCCTTATAATTTATGCGCATATTTATTTATTTGAATAATCAGAGGAATTACTAAAGGGTGGTTAAATTTTAAGGGGCGTTGTTGAATGTGAACCACACCTAAACGTCAAGTTTTTTTCTTCATTTCATTTGACATTTCTCAATTTCAGACTAACTCAATTTGAACATGGAAAGATACAAAATCGAGCAACGTGTTAAAGTTATTCAAGAAATGACAAAAGTAGATGATCAATTTTCGAAGAAAATCATCTTCATTGATGAGGCACGTTTTCACCTCAGTGGATTCGTCAATAAGCAGAATTTCCGCATTTGGGCGAATGATAATCCAAGAGTGATTGTCGAAAAACCAATGCACCCACAAAGAGTGACTGTTTGGTTCAGTTTATGGGCTGGCGCCATCATCGGGCCGTATTTTTTCCAAAATGAGGCCGGTCAGGCAGTTACTGTGAATGGTGTTCGCTATCGTGAGATGATAACGAACTTTTTATGACCCGAATTGGAACATATGGGTGTGGACGATATGTGGTTCCAACAGGATGGTGCCACTTGCCACACAGCCAACGAAACAATGGCTCTTTTGCGCGACAAATTCAATGGTCGTATTATCTCACGTGGTGGCGATGTCAATTGGCCACCAAGATCATGTGATTTGACACCGTTGGACTACTTCCTTTGGGGTTATTTGAGAGAAAAGGTGTACGCCGATAAGCCGGCAACAATTCAAGAGGTAAAGAATGAGATAATTCGGCATATTAACGGCATAGAACCTCAGTTATGCCTCAGCGTCATCGAAAATTTGGACCATCGGATGGAGGTGTGCCGCCGAGGTCGCGGCGGACATTTGGCTGATATTTTGTTACATACATAATTAAACCACACCTTATTATCATAATAAGAACAAATTACAATAATTTCCGAAATAATTTGTGTTTTATTCAATATCAACATCGGCCCTTAAAATTTAACCACCCGTTATAGCAGTCATTGCAAACAAATACTGTGTGGTCTCGACAATTATTTCTTAGACAACATTTACATGTTGTTCTTGACTGTCTCCTTTTCTCAGCTGGACATATTTTGCAGCTTCCTCTGCAGACATCTGATGTTGTGCTTGCCTCATTATTGTTCTGCCTCGTATCATCTAATTTGAAACATTCTCGTATGTTCCTCTTGAGATTTCTTGGCAAGTGCTCTTAACCAGCTCTTCTTTTCTTTTATTCCTTCATCAATTCTATTCCCAATTTACGGAGATATTTCCGCCTTTTTTATACTGTGCAATTTGCTTTCAACATTTGCATTAAGTTTTTTCCCAAAAATGTCGAAAAGACGAAAAACAGCGTCAAACCTATTGCCTTTCGTTGATACTAATAAAGTTTTACTTTTTTTTATCTATTTCATCAACCCTTCTTTTGGTTTTATAACGAAAAGTTAAAAAGTTACAGTTTGCCTATTACTTGTACTCTCGTCGATTTCATCTGCACGCAAAAGCGATGAAATTAAGAACCCAGAATTGTTATTTTTAGATACGTATGACAAAAGTGTAGTTGCAATATTTGAAAACCCGATATGACTCAAATACTCGGGTTTGCCCCTGGCAATAAAACACGGCGGAGTTTCTTTTTTATTTTTGCGCAAAGTGCTCACAACAGATATCTTATTAGTTTTGGCTAATTATAATTTATTAAATTATTGAATCTGTTATAAATTTTCGAATTACTCCAGGTAAAAGAAATAGGTAAAAATTAATCACTTTACGACGTCCACCGCCGCATTGCTGAACCGGTAAGATCCTTCTGAATGTCTAGCAACATATATCTGAATATTCAATACATTAAAAGAATTTGTATCCTCAAGTTAATACATTTTTGGCCAGTATTTGTCACCTTGTCACTTTACCGTAAACATAATCAACATTTCTTGCATTAGTACAGCTTTAACTTGGGCTCGGCGAGAGCTTCGCGTGGATGCATTCTGCAACCGGTGTGGGGTTAGAAGAAATTTTATTATTTTTAGTGTCATGATGCTTGGAATAAAAGCCACTGTCATCTGTAGCGTACAACTTCTCCAAATTTCCACTATAACACCCCTGACACTCGTAAAGTACCAGCAATGTATAAAAACCCGAATACTGTCCGTGTCTCGATAGAATCAGTTATTTTGCAATATCGAATTCATGTGCACTTTGCTGCTTTTTTTTTTTGTACATATTCGTTGGTATTTTTGACTACCGTTTCAACTATTTTATCGCATGCAAATAAATTCCAGGCTTGCATATAAGCTGTCACGCCATTTTCCATTCCATGGAACTGTTCTGAGGTTACTAGAGCTGCAAAGTACCTACGATTAGCTGCATTGATTTTATAGCGAATTTATTTACAGGGGCGATCGGAATGACGTCGCGCGACTGTTTGAAGGTTAAAAGACCACCAATACAAAATTCACCGACGCAAAAATTACCAATCAGTGTTTCTGTTAACTAACAGTAGCTGTTGCTAGCAATAATTTTTTATACGTAGTGAAAAAATCACCCATTGTGAAATATCATTCAATATTAACCAAACTTAATATGCAGCTCGATTGTGAAAGAGTTCACAACACCGCTCGAATAAATGCTAATCGTTTAATGTGATTTTGAGTAAATGATTGACCGTAAAAAATAAAAATAAAAATTATAGCGTATTTACATATATGCACAAATATTTACCTCGAATGAGAAATTACTGCCGCCTTTGGTAAGCCAGTTGTGCCAGAAGTGTAAATATACATCAATTTATCGTGATGATCTGGATGTTGAGTGGAGCTGGTTGGTGGTTTGTCGTGGGTAGATGAGTGTAGCAAAGCTGTTAAGTCTACCGCTGCCTCTTGCACTGGCTTACTCACTTCATTATTGAATTGGAATAATTTTGCGGATATATCAGTAGCAATATCTTTAATTGTACCAATAAAATCCTCGCCATATATGAATGCTGCACATTTGGCAACAGTGATACTGTGAACCAATGAAGGTCCTTTCAGGTTTGTATTGATAAGTGCAGTTATAATGCCACACTTTGAGAGACCTAACCACATGCCAACAAATTCTGCGCGATTTTCCAATAAAAGACCGACAACATCGCCCTTTTTATAGCCTTGGCTGTGGAATATGTCGGCAATGCGATTGGAAAACTCATTGAGTTGTAGAAAAGTCCAGGATTGTGTTTCACTAATTATAGCCAGCTTATCGGGATGTTTTTCTACATTCCTTTGAAATATATCGCCTATGGAAAAGTTTTTCCGTTCATAACCTTTTATGAGTAAAAGTAGTCGTATGTAAGCCCACAATGCACTTAAAAAGTTAGACGATCAGTTATAAGTGACAAGTGAGGAGTAGAAAAATTACTAAGATTTACATATAGTAATATAAACTACTTACATAATATCACGCTTGGCCGTTATGGCGGCTATGTAGAACCAACGCCAACCTAATATTGCCAACATAACAGCAAATATTGCGGCAAACACTGCGGGCATGCCACCAATCCAACCAAAGCAGTACCACACCAGTGCAACGATGGTTGCTGCGATGCTGATTGTGAGCACTACAAGTATGTCGTTTTTGGACTTGGCTTGCATTCTACAAATTACTTGTTGCTGTGCTGCATTTGATTTGATTCCATTGCTGCACCTTTGCGCGCATTCTACGCTTATGTGATTCTCCTGATTGCCATCTACGTCAATTGTGGTATGCGCTGCAGTTTGCTCTTTTTCAGTTTTTTCTGCACTAGTTTGTTCAGTTTCAGAATTGGTTGGTTGTCTTCCTTCAGTAGACTATTAATGAATAAACATTAAAGCATATAAAAAAACGAGATTTCACAATTTTATGAATATTAAAATTTAAAAACATAACCTATGTATACGGTCAAGGCGAATTCATGTCAGGTGGTGTTATAAGTACAAAAACAAAAAT
Source organism: Anomoia purmunda (assembly GCA_951828415.1). Lineage (NCBI taxonomy): Eukaryota > Metazoa > Arthropoda > Insecta > Diptera > Tephritidae > Anomoia > Anomoia purmunda. The sequence goes on from OX639996.1 coordinate 41,724,188, forward strand.
TTACACTAACAAATTATATGCATAATGACAGTATGGTTTACAAAAAACACATAATTTGGTCTTAACGTTGGCCAAGCGAATTCAATCAGCTGCTTGGCCAACTTCACCTTATATGAATTCGCCTTGTATACAGTAGTCATAAATAAAATGGAAGCCCTGTCATTGATTATACTTTTCACTATTATTTGTGATTAATTATTTCGAAAAAAAAATTTTATAAAAATTAAGTATTTTACAGTTTTGAGTTTGAAATTTATTATATCGGAAAGTAGTCGGAATGGACGGATTTCGATCCGGACAAAATATGCGCAGAAGTTTTCTTTCATCGTTTGTTTCCAAAAAATTATGCGAAATTTAAGATATCACAGTTTCTAAACCAATTTTTTAATATAATATATCGATAACTATTATAACTACAAAAAATATATTGGGTGTATATAAAATAGAATAGTATATATACATAAATATATTTTTGAATTTATTTCCTATGCTATTTATTTTATAAAAAAAAGCTATACAATTTTTAAATAGGTGTTTTTTCTCTATGTAATATATGAGGTTTTGAATAAAAAAGGTGTTTTTTTACCATATTTTACTCAAATTATATCAATATACAATATCGATATTTAATAGTTTTTTCTTAACTTGTAAAAAGTCAAATTGGTATTAAAAACTGAAAGCCAAATTTAATGCAAATCAAATTTTAATACATAGTTTAAGTCTGAATTGTTTACCTGGTTTAAAATCCTGGTTGTAGGTTGAGCCAAAAAAAAACGTCAGTTTTTGAATGTAGAAAATTTCGAAATCTTATATTTATTTAATTTTTAAAAACGTTTTTTTTTTACTTATTATTTTTGCATACCCAGGTTTCTACAATCATTTTCGAGATATTAAAAAATTCTTGAAAATTGGAAGAGTAGTGAAATTTTGCGTAACTTTTAGAAACAATTTTTCTATTTTTTTTTTGTTTGTTGGTAGAACGCTGTTTTAGGATGAAAGCAAACTTCAAACTAAATTTTGTCTAAATCGTTATGTTAAGATTGCAATCATTGGTCCATTTCACATGGAATTTACTTATATAATTTACAAAGGAATTCAAAATTATAAAATATTAAGGTCAAAATAATTGAAAAGATAAAACAGCAAATTGAAGCTTTGGGTAATACAAATTTTGTCCCAAGGAGCGGTTAACAACTTTCATATTTTTGCAAAAGATTTTACATACCTAGAACGCTTTTAGCTATTAATATTTTACTCTTTTCATTTTAAGAGGCACAACTAATTTTACACTTGTGTTAGGTTAGGTTATGCTACCGGGCTCAACAAGATAACTCGTTTTAACCGAGTACTTCCTTTGTGTTAGTAGAAATAAGAACGCACGACCGTTGAATCCTCGTCGCATGAACCGATGGCGAAGTCAAAGAACATTGCCATTCCCTTGGAGAACTGAAGTCAACGAATCGAACATTCAATCGAATGGCCGACTCCAAACGTGCAAAACGTAAAACGTCGCCTGTCCAATGCTGGGCCCACGCATACTACATATGTGTTCCGCCGTTCTATAGTGCAGCATGCATTTTTCTACACTTTTTATCTCTTAATTTCGGGGTATGTGTCTCTAAGGGAAAGTGAACCGTTATTAGCCCTTGTAGAAGTCTGGAGTCCAACTTTTCGGAGAAAGTAAAAAGCTCGTATGAATTTGCAACCCTACAGCCTCCCGTTAGTCTTCACTTGAAGAGATATCGTCACTTCATAACTGATTTAATCTTCTAAGCTGCATTCCCAATACATATTTATACTCTACTACGGTCTTAAAGCAGGCGATATGCGAAAGTGGAACCTATCTGACAGTCGATCGGTTTCTTTATGGTCCAGATTTCTGTTTGAAAAATACTGCAGTGATCCTACAGCAAACGAGTTGAATTTTATTTAACTTATGTAGGAATTATTTCTCCATACAAATACCCTCCAGTTTCTGTTTAAACTAAAATGTCGGCTTGAAAAAAAAACGCGAGATATTTGGGATCTATTTTTGTAAAGGCACCATTTTGATTAAGTTTATCTTTTTTTCACAATCGTCGATCGTGATACAGAAAAAAATCTTCTAGTTTAACATAAACAGAGTAAAAAAGGTCACCTAACTCTCTAAAGACAGAACAAAATTTATCGGATTTCTCTATGAATGTTTTCCAATAAGAATCCCTTCTTATTGCGACTGGTTATGGTAAGGAGGTAATCTGTAAAACTAAGATGAAAACCTCTTCAATATAATTACGAATGGAAACTTGGTTTTCATAAGAATCTTCTCTTAATTTTAATTCCTAAATTTTTTTACTTAAATTATTTTCTGAAAATAAATATCTCACTGTTTTCATAAACTGTTTATCATTTCAATATACAAGATTTACTTACATTTATGATAAGTTTAAGTATTTTTATATTATTATAACCGGGTTTACATATTTTCTTATAATATAAGAACAATTAAAATAAGTATTATATATCAACTGGTGTGGCCAAATTATTCTTAGTATTGCAAGTGACATTTCTTGAAATTTAATACATGTTCAGACTTTTATTGCACAACTGGCATTTTGAATATTAATGCACAAGAAAAACATTGAGAAAAAAGAGAGCGTCACTATCAAGTGTGCATACATATTTATTTTCAAATCATTATTCATTGAACACTTGTGAAACAAGAAAAAAGGAAATCAAAAATTTTCATTTTGAAAATACAAAAGCCAAAAAACAAAATTCATAATATTAAGCTAAAAACAATATAAAGTAGATCATTCACAAAGTACCTATGTATATTGAAACGTTAAAAGCAAAATATGAATGAGGCCTTTTCTTTTAAAAATAAAAGGTTTTCCTTATTAATGAGTTTAATAAGATGCTAGGAAAAATGAGAGGATCTCCTTTTTAATTTCCTTTACATGATTTTTGACAAAAAAACGAGGAGATTTCGTCTTACAATTGTATATTTTTGAAGAAAATTCCATACAAATTAATAAACCAGCCGTTCTCCTTTTCAATAAATTTGAGCAGAAATTCAAACCAATATTAAGAAGATTTTCTAGCGAAAGTTCCTAATAGTGGAATGCATTTCACAAACTCCTGACGTTTTCTCTACTCAAAATTTCGGGCACCACTGTAATTGGAGGTCAGTGGAAAAAACGTTGCTTTAAACGCCTAAGAAAAGTATTTTAAACTATTTGTGTTCACTACCGGTTTTTAATATCATATGATTACTTTATTTATTACCAATTTTAAAAATGCGAATACTGACGTTGTTCACATATGATTACACTGTTTTATTAATTCTACTAGGGTGAACGGTAGCAAAGTTATATTAGTGACTTGCTATTTGACACGTCTATGTACGCTCTGCTTAACTTAAGGAAAATTTGTATGGAAAAGCAGCAACAAATTAAGTTAGCTAATCTAAAGATGCTTAACCGGGTTTTAGACGTATGTTCTTCTACTCACGCACTGTTAACTGGTTTGCGAATAAAGTAAAGCAATTAAGACGCTTTGTACATATAAATATACATATATACACAGCACATACCTATATGTGAATTCAAAGTGCCTTGGTAATAGAAAACACTTGGTTCAAAGTACTTGGAAAATAATATACAAAAAAATTTGATTATATATATAGACAAATACATATAATAAACATTGCTCTAATACCTGCAAATCATCTGACCTATCCCCTTTTCTTATCTTGCTAATATTATAAATGTGAAAGTTTGTATGTGGGGATAATTTTCATATTCAATTTGCAAAAACTTTTAAAAATTTCATTTCATTAAATATGTATGACCTAACCCCAAATTCTTAACCTTAAAGGTACTCCACCAATTTTTCAAAAATTAGAATTTTTCGCGCGTTGTTTTACCCCTGAATTCTACTTACATATATTCTTTTTTACTGATTTGAAATGTAAATGGTGCACAAAACTTGATAGTGTTTGATACAGGAGGTTCGGTGATAAACCTACTTAGTTGCTGTAAATTGAGTGGAGTTGAGTATTTCCAAAAAAATTTAACTCACGTACTTCTTTCTCCGCAGTAGCTGAGTGTGAAACGCGTGCGTGGATCATTCGATGGGTCTCGGTTTTAGATCCAAAGCCAGGACAAGTAACATCAAAACCTATAGAAATATTTGTTTTTTCTAGCAGCGTTCGACCCTTACCAGGCTATGGCAAAACTTCTCACACAAATCATTTGCCGTTCGGACTCAACGTAAAACTGTAGGACACTCAATTTTTGTAGGAGAAGTTCGGGAAAACATAAGCTGTATAGTGTAAACGTTAAATTATTATTACTATTTCTTTCTCCAACCCAATGATGTTTAAACAATTTCAGCAAATTATATGTTATAGTTAGTAAGGCATCGCATTTGTTTTTTTTTTAATTAACGTTATATAAGATCGTGGTTTTTACTTATCTGATTTATAGAATTTTGGATATTAAATATTATAAATTGTTTCAGAGATAAACGTGTTTGATATAAAGTAGGCTGTACCACTCCCATTGCTCCAAAAAAAAATTATGTGTGATGTCTCCAGTCCAATCCAGTATATCAAATTACTTTTTTACTAAAATATCGCATTCTTAAGATTTAGAAATTCATTATTTTTTAAACTAACTCGGAATGATTCCATCAATTAAAAACTAGCAACTGTATTTTTTATTTAAAATAAATTCACACATTGTTTAATCAAGTATAATTTATGCGGAATGAATAAGCGGAAGATAGGCTTAAAATTTTATTAATTTATGTCGAAATAAAAACTAAGTTAGTCTATTTAAGTTTTTCAACAGAGTCATATGTTTATATTGCTTTTTATATTGGAAAGGCAACAAAAAAGCTCAAAATATTCATATTTGCTAACAATTTATTACCTACAGTGTGTCACACTCTAAATTAGACACCACACAAAATTTTAATTTAATATACTACAGTTTATAATATTCCTAAAATGTCTGATCTAAAATCCTGGGCAAGTAATCGCGGGATTTTCCGTACTTAAAAAAGCAGGAATCCCTAGTGTATGCCAAACTTGGTTGAGATATTTCAACATTTACTCGAGTTATCCGATGCACCGACAGACATTCTGAACATGTTGGTGTATAAATGTCTATATATATATATAGTATATATATCGGTTGCTTTATGTTGGTGAAATGTTTTTCTTTTACCTCCTTGAACATAAGTTAGATTAACTTTAGATTAAATGCCGAGCGAGCGGAGCCACGAGCAAAAACTTTAGATATATAATATTAAAAGCTATATATATATATATATATAGAATTTATATGCATATAAATATATATACATACATATATACATGTAGCCATTTTCTTGACAATTTGACACAAAAACCGATGAGCGGATTTCAACCAGTACAGTATATTCCGTTCTACCCATGGTATGGCGTAGGTTATATTTTAATTAGGTGGCGAATGAGACCAAATATTTAGAAAATCTGTTTTGTATAGTGCTTTGATGATATTAGGAACGTACAGTTGGGGCAGCAATACCTTTACGAAAAAGGGACCGCTAGGTAGCGCGATGGGGGCTTGGTATTGACAATATTAGAAAACTAAGATGCAGGTATGACTAGGAATATTTTTATAGCCTAATTTAGATGGCATTGCAGCAAAAAAAAAAATATTTATGATATGCATAAAAATCCATACGATGGCTCTGTAGTCGAGATTTCCACAAAATCTAAATTTATGGTTCGACTCGGTTCAAGTCTTTCCTGGTGCATTTAAACACAGTGCTCTATAGTGGAGGCAAAGTTAACTTTTAAGTAAGTTACAGCTATTTTTGCCAGATATTCCATTGCAACTTATGTCAAAAACGACTAGCAAATACTACAGTTATCAACTACTTAGTATTTTATAAAATTGAATAGGTTTAAAAATCAAAAGTGACATTTAAAAATGTGTGAAATTTAATTTTATCAAAAACTGTATTAATTCAGAGCGAATAAAAAATAATCGAATAGTATATAATATATAATAATATTTTCACCAGATATTCCATTGCAACTTATGTCAAAAACGACTAGCAAATACTACAGTTATCAACTACTTAGTATTTTATAAAAATGAATAGGTTTAAAAATCAAAAGTGACATTTAAAAATGTGTGAAATTTAATTTTATCAAAAACTGTATTAATTCAGAGCGAATAAAAAATAATCGAATAGTATATAATATATAATAATATTTTCACTAGTTCTTACTACCTTTCGAATTTACGTGGCCATAATTGTTTTATTGCATGGCTTATGTAAAGTAAAAAAAATATAGCTAATAATAAAACTAAATGTATGCATATTTATATATATTCCCGCGGCACCAAATTCGATTTCTATTTTCCAGCAATTAAAAAACGTGCCAGTACAGAGCATACTTTAGCCTCTCCACTTATTTTAATTGTAGCCTACAATCGCCCTGAATTGATTACTTTCTACAAAACATCCCTTTTTGCTTCTCTTTTAATTGCTAAGTTTTTCTTCTTTGATAAATTGTTTGTTTTAGTATAACTGTCAGATTTCAATAAATTTCCTTTACAAATTAGAGAAAGTATCGATTTAATACATAAGCGGAATAATTTCGAGCGAATCCATATCAATCTATACTTTGGATAATTTGCCCTGAAATTTTTGTCATCGAAATTGAATTAAAGAAAAAAGCATTATAAAAGCATCAACCTTTCATGCAAACATCGTAAATATCTCTATACTTTATTGCAAACTGAATTATGTACTTGTCCATACATATATCAATATAAAATAATTTTCTTTAACAAGGAGGCGTGTCCCCGCGCTTGAGAAAATTTCCATTGGCCTCGTGACTAACAGGAACGCCTCATTTTAATTAAATACTATAATAATTCTAAACACATATACTAAGTTATTGCTTATATAACAATTCTCCAATACAAATATTCTAGTAACTAGTTATTCAATTAAAAACACCTACGATAAATTCTGCGTATAAATTCCAACATAATTAATATACTAAATGATATTGCAGTGTTTAGTAAATCACCGGTGTGCTATTATCTTTTTCTGGTGGATGATTACACTGGTGTACAGCAAAAATGTGCCCCGGATGTCACTATTCAATTCCTACGTGTGCAGAGTCGCTATCTGATTCCCAAAAACGTCTTAATTTTTACGATACGCAAGTTTTCGAGATGTTTGCAATTTACACGCTATTTAGCTAATCACAAAGATCTAGCGAACCAGTTTGACAATGAATGGTAATCATTTTTAATATTTCCGTTGATTTTTAAATTTTTAATTTGCTAACGGTGTGGCTTATATTCTTCTATATAATGCATGAATAAAATTTATATATAGAAAAGATGTATATTTAGGACTACACATTTTAAAATTTGATGAACATTTATGTAACTTAAAGTTGTTAGTTTTTTTTAAACTTAATACAAAGTTTTAAATTTTGATTTACATAATTACAATATACTAAATTTAATATATGGCCCATTTCTTTGTAACCTAGTAGTTGCAAAAGATCACTAGGTAGGATAACAAATTACATGTAAAGCAACAACACTAACTCGGAAAAATATGCGAGTTGAGGCAATTCGATAAAGCGATATCTGACCTGAGATGAAGTGTTGGGAAGTGAAAAAACTGTGCTATTGTGAATAAGTCGGAAGAAAATACATGGGAAATTTCAGTTTAAGACCAAATTCGTTTTTATTTGCATAGTATTTTTAAATATCTAACTACGCCAACCTAAAATTTGTTTGCACAACTATTTTCCGTTCCTAAACAGCACTAAACAAATCGCAACATTCATGAAAGAGGCTAACAGGGTTGCTTTTGCAAATAAAGGAAATTTTATCCGAGTTGGAACGTACTTTTGCAGCTAGGTTACATTAAAATGGGCCCATAGTTACTATAAAACAGAAAGCACACTTGTGGCGGCAAATCTAAACATATCAATTTTTCAAGGATAAGTAATTTGATAGTCCCAAACATGCTAATTAATATCCGTAGAGTTAGAAAGTAAATACAAATATTTTTTTTATTGAAATGTTTAAAATAAACTTTGTTATAACAAAAAATGTTTTAAAGTAGGAAAAGTTGAGAATCCCAAATCGGATGTAAGCGGTCTGATGTAGTATGTGCTACCAAACAATTTGAAGACGAAATCCCACAATAAAGTAAGGGAAAAACAGAAGAAAACGACTAACTTATAAATGGAAATGCCAAATTATAAAACCTATGCGCAAGAACTGCTAGAAGAAATCTGAGGAAGCAGATTTGACAGGCTGCGTAGCCCGAAATACACTGTGGATTAGTTGACATCTTTTAAATATCAAGAACCATCATTTCTTACCCCAGCCCTTTTTCGAAGAAATAATGAAATCCTCTGATAAGCAAAATGTTTAATTATGATTGGATAGGTTTCCAGGGAGACAACGATCCCTGTCAAAAATTAGCGAGTATGATGCACTGCTTTTGAGCCAATAAAATTGTTTTGGATGTCATAAGTGCATCTAAAATAAAGCTTCTACATATCATGTCTGAAAAACTTGCTGCTTTTATCAAATACTAAGGGTTTTCTACAAATTCCTTAGAGAGATAAGATTTCGTACTTAAAAAAACTTGCCAAAAATATTTCTGGTTGCTTGACTGAGTATTGTTAGACAATTTGCAATTTTTGTTCGATAAATACGAAAACGTAAGCCAGGCGCCTGAAAATGTAAATAGTGTTTACGATTCTTATACTGCAACAGCTGATCACGCGCAATTTTATTTTCGTCGATTCCGTTCCGATAATTTTTATATCATAGATGCAACACGCTCTGTAATGCCTATAATCGAAAATATCGATAAAATAAAGGAAATCGTCAAGTTCGACCATCATGTTAGTACTATTTTGATAGCCCAAAAGCTAAACATTACACAAAACACAGGTTGCTTTCATTTATACCGGCAACCTTTGGTCAATAGGAGAGAAATTATGTTCCATCAGGACACACATCGACAGTGGCTCGCTAGAAGCTCTGAGAGCTAGATTGGTTTTTACGCCTCCACCTTATAGTCCGATCTAATACCAATTGATTACTAGTACATGTTCCTGTCTATGCCGAATGTTTTTGCTGGTCATAAATTGGCCTTATTTTTTTCCGATAGGTATGGGGTTTCTATGATAGTGGCGTTATGACCATTACCTTCCATTTAAGGGGCCTATTATGCATGCTACCGAATATCTTATCATTAAATTTTATTACCACTTCCACTAACCGCAATTTTGCCGCAAATGATATAGCTGCCAAAAGTTGGTCGTATAAAAATGCCAAATATTGCCTACTTCGCGTGGCACTGTTGCCACTTTTACGTACAATTCCCGCAAAATCAGCTGTAGATTGAACTTTTATTGTTAAAAAAAAGCAGCGTGAAACAAATGCTCCTAACTCCAAAAAGAAAATAAATATCTATTTAATCGCTTTTACCACGTTGTTGTCACCCAATATGATGGTAACAAAATTCACTGGTAATAAGTCTGTACAGAATACAAACAGGGTGTAAAAGTTTTCAGATACTTTTTTTACTGGTAACGACAGTTTTGTAAAAACAATGGATTTCTTTTTACTATGACTAATAATTGGTTTAACTTACTAATAAATTTCTGTTGCTTCACTTTTTAAAAGGAAAAATTCAATAAAATGAGTGGCAATGTTTGGCTGATAAACAACATACATGCATATTTGGAGTTAATTAGCCGATAACTTTTCATTCCGACTACTGAAAAGCAAAACTTTTGACACCGAAAGTTAAATTTTCGGACTAGAAATCAAGATCCATTTCGATTCCAACAAATTTGAAGCAGAAATGATCAAATGAGGGTATTAATTTCCAACTGATCATATGATTAAATTATGACTTGTCTAAAACTAATACACTGCTATTCACCAGCCAGATCGACAGCAGTAAGCTTCACTCCAACAAAAATTATAGATATGCACACTAATCATGGCGTCCTACAAACATGATTTATGAATTTTATTTTTTGGGTAATTTTTAAACTACACTTTGAACCTTTACTTGGTCTCCATTTATCGTCATTATTCGAATTCAACATGTTTCAGATTTATATAATTTATTGATCCCAAAAAATCCATAAATAGTTTAAATATTTTATGTGGTCGAATTGTGTAATAATTCGCATAGTTCACAGCAAGAAAAGGATTTGGAAAACATAAAAAAAAAAATTCCCAATACGTCAAACGGGTCGAGTCATTCTCAAACTGTCGTTCCGATTATTAAAACAGCTGAATTTTAAATTGCATGCCATTTTGCAGTAAATAAGCTGTATATGCTTCGGTAAGCGCGCGTTTTCTGATTTTTTTTTATTTTTATCATGCACTACACTAGCGCAATGCATATGCGTAGCTAATTTGCCCTTTTGCCATAAAGTCACTGACTGTTCTGAAGTAAACAATTTTGCATTTCTAATTATTACACATGTCTTTTATATGCAAATAGCAATTGAAAATAATTTGACGACTGCTTAACGAGTGTTGTTTTCAACGTTAAACTAAACTCGAGCGAAATGTGATTTGTAAAGAGGCGTTTCAAATGATCCGCAGTTAACAATAAAAAAAAATATTAAGTTAACGAGTATAGGTCGGATTATACAATATTTGCCAGTTATACTCTAATGACATTCACCTATTTTTTAATTGGGAATAAAATTCTGGTATGTGCTATTTTGAATTTGTATACGAGTGTATTTAATGCTATGACATTTGTGGTTTGTTTTTATACTCTGAACCCAACAATTTTCATGTGAATAGGTTATTAAAGGAACGCAAGTAAAGCTCAATTGATATTCTTAAATTTTGTTAGGTGAACAAATTCTGATTTTTAATCTTTGTTAATTTAATGAAAAATTAGAACATCAACCAACAACCATTTTATGCGAGGGCACTTTAGAAGCTTCCGTGAGGTATATACATACATATATACATATATATTAGGGAAACTAGTTTCGAGGCGCAATCTGGCATTGTGCTACCCTGTAGTGAAAATCACTACCACCGAACTTTTTCGTTGCTAGTGAAATAAGGAAAAATGACAAAAAAACAAAAAGTGGTAAATTTTTAACAGTGATGCTCTGGGAAGTGCGGATTGCCTCAAACCCCTTTTCGTTGGTCTCGAACTTTTGATAAATTAAAAATATTAGATGTAGCTCAATCTGCATCCTCATTTTGACAACTGTGAATCAGTTTTGAATTTGAACCAAAAAAGCGCCAGCGCAGCTGCATCTGGGCTAGTAACAGACAGGGTATACCATTGGCCCTCCAATTAGGAGATTCCAGACATGCAAAAAACATTCAGTATTAATTTCCGTGGTCTAGCTATTTTTCCATGCAAATAGATATCGAATATCGATAACAAAAAGTCCGTAAGATTTCCTGTTAAATTAATTTTTTTTTTTTTTTGATTTTATTTATACCATGCAACTTTTGAGGGGCAAGACCTATGGCGAAGGAGTATATTTGTTTGACATTTTTAATACGCAACTCCGTTTTTTTAAATAAACGTTCAAAAACACCCACTCTGCAACACAATAATGGGTTAGATGTTTTACGAAAAATTTGCTCATGAAATTTTATATTATACGTTTGAACTGTATATTTAGCTCTAATTTATTCTTCAAACGGTATTTTTAATTTTTTAAAACAACATCTGTTACAAAATTTAAAACTATTTTTTTTTTGGTTAAGCTTTTATAGGAATGAGAAACTTTGATTCTGCTTATGAATTTTATATATTTATTTGATGTCTTAAATATTTTCGCTATGCTATCTTCAATAGTTTTTGATGATAACTTCTGGATTTCTTGGCGGATATTCTCTGCAAGGACTTTCGTAGTTAGGGGCTTATTCCCATAAACCCGTGACTGCAGAAAACCGCTGCTGTCTGAAACAGTTTAGTATTATGATTTTGCTGGCTACTGTTTATCACCAAAATGCAGTATAAAATTAGTGGGAATGGCCTCGAAAAGCATAACGTGCCGTAGTTGCTTCATACCAAATTGTAATTATCTTTACCTTGCAAATTTCATATGTATACCGGTATTGTCCGCCATTTGCAAAAACAATAGTATTTTTATACTTCCACTATCGGGCATTTTTACCTTTTCTACTAATAAATAAAAAAAAAAACTGTGATAAATTTGCAGCCTGTGATTTCTGTGGTGTAACCAATGAGGTGAGGTGACCACTCTGTAAGCGTAATTTTGAAAATGAAAGAAATCAGATAATTTACAAAATATCAAAGTATTCAATATATCCGTAGCTAGATTAGCTAATTTTCTCAAATTCAATATCCAGGTTTGGATTGAAAACACAAGTACGTGGGATTAAATTTTTTTTGAAATAAGCGTAGCACCGCCTATTTTAGAGCAATAAATATATCTGCAAAACTGCGGAGCACATTTTCTATAACTTATAGAAATTGGAAAAAATAGATATTTGAAAAAATCTTGTAGCAACTTTTTTAAAATTTGGTAAAAATATTTTACTTAAAAAGAAAACCTTGGTACGTTATAATCATACTTATTCCTTTTATGTTTTTATTCAAATAGATTTGTTTAGAAATATATAGCGTTTTATAACAAGAAAGAAATAAATTGCAATTCAAACTTTTTACAAAATTTTTTAACATTTTTTGGTATGCCAATTTAATGCAAGTCTCAAAAGTGTAAACATGTCCTTCGAGTTTTTAAAATTTTGGGAATAAGTTCTTGGAAAATTGTTTTCGTTTAACACACCACCGGAAAAAATAACAACATTTCAAAAAATTATCAGAAAGCAACAGGAATTTTTAACTACGTCTGAGTTGTGTTTGTGTTAAATTAAATTAGCTACTAACCGGCATATCAAATTCAAATTATAAAGTTTGAAATTTTTATTTAACTGCTTTTGGTGATATTATAAACTTAAATTATTTAAAAAGTTTACAAAACGGAACTAGGCTAAAAATCATTTTAAATATTGTAAATAAACTACTATGTGGCGAGGACAGATGCTTGAGTCACTGCACTAACTAATCGAAAGAAATAAGAAATTTTAGATATAATATTCTATATGCAGTTAGTCAGCTTATTCATAAATTATGTTCACAAAATTAAGCTATTCTCTAAGAGATCTATGTCAGCTAAAGAGAAATCAAAGGTTTTTGGTAGTAAGCAATTTTTCTTTGAATATTTATTTATTATTTATTTATGTACGAAAATTTTCCGACTATTATACTAGTGAAAATGTTTTAGAATTAAGCTATTCATATTTTATGAGTTGTGCTGTAACTATAAAAATTTAATTTATACATTTTTTTATTAAAATACAATATTAAAAACATGTTTACCGGCAAAACTTGAACTACTCATGAATTGTTACACTAGTTCATATTTTCCCTGCAGGGTATTATTTTCGTAAATATGTTATGCCTATGAACTAAATGATTTTGTATAAGTCTCATACTGAAATTTTTGTACCTGTAGCATGCAGACTTCGGACAGTGTTCACCAAAACATATAAATACACGCATACATACATACATATGTACATATGTACACACCTGCCTTAACATATAATCAATTTAAGTGGGACACAACGAAATTCGCCTTCGGCGCTTATACTTAGGGTTCCTTTGTTTTACTTACATATGTACATATGTATATACATATGTACATACTTGCTTTTTTATATATGTACATATGTATGCACATACCTACTTACATATATATATATATATACATATACACGCTTACTACAATCTCTTTCAAGCAGTTATCTATCTATATTGAACCACTGTAAACTTGCATACATTAAATGCATATAATTTGGGCTTACTTTTGAATTGACGATATCCAAATTATCTATCGCGTTCACTGCACGCGTCTCCTCAAGCGTAGTACTCATGATGCTAGCTTAAATTAACCGCACAGTAGGCAATGTAAATTTACATGCATACGTTTTTTTTTTGTTTTCTTTTTCAATCAAACTTGTAACTCTATGAAGCCGCTTATTACATTAGATGCACTCATTAAAGCTTACATGCGCTGGCCAGTTAATTGAAATCACACATACATACATACATACATACATACTATGTACATAGAGTAATTGTAACCATCATTACGAGCAAATAAATATATGAATCTTTCGAAACATTACCAACAAAGTTCAGCAATATAATCACTTGTAATTGGCCATAATTTTCTGGTAACACTACTCTGATGCTGTAAATCGTTATGTATGTATGTATGTTTGCGACTGGTCCACTTTGCACGATTTCACTTTTAGCTGTGTCACAGAGATTCACTCGTAATATGCCGCTTGCGGTGTAAACTCAAAATATTCACCTCCATTCACAGCCGCGTTCACCGATGCATTGAAGCGGGCCGATCTACACAGCAGAGCCAATGCTGTGATTTCTGACTTCAAACAAGAACTTGCATACATACATACATACATACATACATATGTACATACGTATGTATTTATAATTCAGTGGCTATTCAACTGTTAGTCACTACTTGAAAAGCGTATAGCTTTTGACTTAGCTGATCAACGTTTTGAGTTCCGCAACATAAAAGCACATTTGTAAACTAGTGTTGGTTGTTTGAAATACATATATGCACATATGTATGCTCATAGTAGGGTGATCGATTGTACGATTTTTATTAATAACCAGTTTTCAGCTTTCTCAAGTAATGGAATTTTATGTTAACAACGAAAGAAAATATGATTAGTAAGATAACCTTCACTAAGCAGCGAATGTCTTTAGCATCACACAAGTACACAAAATCCATGCAGTATATGATATTCCAATAGAAAAATAACCGGTCAGTGTCAATAAAGGCGGCAAAAATCAATTAATCATTCCAATTTGTTTGTAAAACAAAAAAAAAAAATTCTATTGAAGCGACACATTTCTCAAACAAATATTCTAAAAAATTTGTATGGAGAGCTTCTAAATCTCAGTTAAGAGTTTTTTTTAAATAATTTTTGTTGGCAGTGTAAAGCATAGACTCCACGAATGTAAACGTTTTGGACAGATTTGATAATGAAAACAGTCTTATGGAAGTAAGTTTAATTTTTTGATATAGTCAAAAACAACTCGAAAAAGTAAAAAACTTTTTCGATTTTTACCTCTTTTGTGGCATTAACTGTGAAAAAAACTGTACTAAGGTAAACGTTTTCAAAATCAAAATTTGTATAATTATATGCTTAATTCAGATCAATTTTTGAGTAGTCCGATTCGTAAAACAGTATTCGAAAAAATTGAGCAAAAGTATTCCTATGTTAGAGCACACTCTAACATGGGAAAATTTGGCTGGAATTTTTGTTACATCAAATGTACATTCTGGCTTTTGCACCGTAAAATATATAAGCTTTTAGCAGATTTTCAACTGAAAAAGTGAAAGTAACAAACATAATTTTGATTTGACGGTTTTATTTCATGTGTAATGTTTTTAAAATTTTCTGTTCGAATTAACTAACTTTACTTTTCGAAATTTCTTCAGGCTTTCGAAAATCTTCTATTTTTTTCAAGTAAAACTTCTTTAGCGGCAGTGTTGTAACTAAAGTCACGTCAGAAACGCGTCACGAAGTCACGACATGACGCTTGTATGAATAACAACAAACATTCATACTTAGATAGCTCCATATCAAAGTGCATGTTTGTCTGTACATACATGTATGTGTGTATTAATATAAATCTATGTTCACCAGTACCCACATACTTTCGATACTAGTTCAGCACCATTTGAAGACAAATTCTAATACTACTTTTACTAATGCTACTACTAATTACTACCGCTATTTTTACTCATTTCTACAAATATTTGGGCTAATTGTCCTACTTATTACTACTACTAGTATTTTGATTATGTTCTCCAAAAAATTTCTAATTTCTACTACTATTTTTTACTAACTAACACTTTTACTAATTGCGCCAACTATTTTTCTATTTTCTACAATTATTTTTGCCATTGCTAGTACTAAATTCTACTATTTTTTACTAATTTCTACTACTGCTTTTACTAATTTCTGCTACTATTTTTACCAATGCTACTACTAATTGCTAGTACTGAATTCTACTATTTTTTTTTTTTTTACTAATTTCTACTACTATTTTTAGTAATTTCTACTACTGTTTTTACCAGTGCTACTACTAATCAATTTCTTCTACTATTCTTACAAGTTTTTACTACTGTTTTCACTCTTGCTACAACTAAAAAAAAACTAAAAAAGATGTTTTATAAAACTCTCTGCTATTTCTAATTCTGCATCTTTTTGTAGCGTCGGCACAGAAGTTTTACTTCTGGATCGCGCCCTTAGATGAACGCGTATTTTTTTTAACTTAAGGAATTCTAACACAAAAATTACATTTCCGATTTACACAGCAGATATATCAGCGCAAATAATCTGAATGTATCTGTATCCTTTCGTAAGTTAGCTCTGTTCGCTATTCGGGATTTGCTTGGCAAAAACTGCATAAAGCACCTAGAAACGGCATTTTTTTGTGTATATCTCGAAACCCCTTCTTTGAAAAAATAAATCATTTTCATGTTTAGTGACTTTAGTGAAAATTAATATAAAATCACTTATATTTTTTTCGTATAATCGACTGTAATCGGCCCATCTATGTTGTTACTAAAGTTTGATCTATACACGAAAATCAGGTGCCGAAACAATATCGTTTTTCTGAAATGTTTGGAGATTTTGTGCAATACACTACACTCCTTATTGCACATTCTGTGCAAAGCTGACCTAATTTTTCTTTTGATTTTTTTTGTTTCAAATCCTTGGATGATTTTTATTATACGATTTGCACTCTTCGATCATATTTTGTGATTTTATTTATTTCGATCGAGTTTGATCGTTATTTTTACACTTCTATTTTTTCTATAAAACGTGATCGTTAATCTTGGGTTTAATTTTTTCCGATCACATTTTATTTACAATATGTGATTTTAATTATTTTGATCATAAAAATTAAATCGTATTGTTGGTGTTGTTGCTATTATTGGCATCGCCGACAAGTGGTTTTACATTTATTATGATCGTTGAATTTTAAATACAATATGAATTTAATTTTTTATCGCAAAAAAACTGTAAGAAAGCAAATATGAAATCAAACACGATCGAAAAAATAAAAATCACAAAATGTTGATAAAAATCTGTAATGTTCTGATATGTTGAAATAAAACAACATTATCTGCTAGAGGAACGGTGTGATTGATCCAACTTCTTTGTTATCTACCTCCTTTCCTATTTGATATTCAAATCACTAGTTTCAAAATAATGTGTCAACTAAATTATAATTGAAGAAAATAAACACAATAGGTATGC
Organism: Anomoia purmunda; assembly: GCA_951828415.1. Taxonomy (NCBI): domain Eukaryota; kingdom Metazoa; phylum Arthropoda; class Insecta; order Diptera; family Tephritidae; genus Anomoia; species Anomoia purmunda. Next base: position 41,741,620 of record OX639996.1, read on the forward strand.
AGCAAAATTCCTACAGCATAGTTTTCGGCTCAACATTTCATGCAGCATTCACATTATTTCATGGGTTCCAAATGAGAGTAGAAAAGGGGTACTTACCCAAGAATACCAATTGGAAATAATAGTATATAAGATACGGGAAGATCAATGCACTTTTGCTTTCGCCTGCAATAATTAGTGAAGCACTTTTTCCGTTGAGCGAATTTTATATGTATTTCAAACAAACAAAACGAGTGATTTTTTACGCCTTTCATGGAATTCGTCGCTGGGCGACTTACATAGAGCTATAAAATGGTGGAACAAATTAGATCAAATACGTTATATTATTAATTCATTATAAAAAAATTGTTTATGACAATCCCAATAAAAGAACAGAAAAAATATAAAATAAACTGTCACATCATTTAAACAGTTTAAGCTATGTACATACTTTGCACTTAGCGTTTTGGAAAGCTGAAAGAATAAAAAACAAATAATTGCTTAATAATTTTTTCCGTATGCAGTAAAATTTTATGAACATACTACGATTAATGCCAACAACATATCTATTTATTAAGGCTATCTAACATGTCTACTAACTTAACTTCGTTTCTGGTAAATTGGGATTGCTGTTGTAAATATGTACATATGTATGTGTTTTGTATTTGCACCATCCCAAATAAAAGCTAATAATGCAAGCAGTTTACCATCTTATTTCCACAAACAACAATTTAAAATAAAGTAATTTAAATAGTAATTAGTATTTTAGATAGCACTAAAAATACGCAGCTGCCGTAGCCGAGTATGTAGCGTTTGCGTGTTTCATTTGGATTGCCCCAAGTTCAAATCCGGGCCGGCATAAGTAAGATCAAAACAAAAAACTGAAAGCTTTTTCTAATAGCGGTGCCTCTTGGAAGGCAAAAACAAACCCCTGAGTGTATTTCTGCCACGAAAAAATGTCTCACAAAAATCATTTGGCATTCGGAGTGAGCGTAAAAATGTACATAGGCCCCTCAATTTGTATTTTAACATCGGAACGCATACTACACATATTAGGAGATCTTCGGGCTAAACGATGTAGGCGCCAAACTATTTTTATTCTTATTAAGTTCACCTTTGTCGTCAATTTGTGTTTGGCTAGGAAATGCACCTTAATTACTAACTATTGGCAAAGAACATAGATTACATTTAGTCCAAACCATATCTGTTTCTAAATAAAAATATTAAAACGCCCGCTGGTTGATAATTAAGTTTATAGATTATCATTTATTCATATTAAGTCTTAGGTTTAAGTTAAGTTTTAAGTTAAAATAAGTTTTAGGTTTAAATTTGAGGTTTAAGTTAAAATTAAGTCGTAGGCTTAAATTTAAGGTTAAAGGACGCTGGATATGACATAACCCTAAAGCATATAATGCTGAAAGTTCGATTTTTCTTTGAATTATAGTTTATGTCTGAGGACTTCTTGTTTGACAAATTATAATCCATTACAAATCTCTCCTTTTGAAATAACGTGGGTTTTTAAATAATTTACATTTCAAATAAATTATGATTATCATGGCAATGGATTTCGCTATTCGCTAATGCATCATTTTAAAGATAAAGATTCCCTGCGGGGTACTAAATATTCATTTTGCTCCTCTCGCGGAAGTAGATGAATTTTGCTTTACCTAAATTGTCAAAGAGACTGCTATGCAAAAAATAAAATTAATTTACAAAGTATATCCGGGAAACAATTAACTATGTACCATTGCTTGTTTTTTAATTTCATTCTATAATTAATTGAAGCAAAATCGAATCATTTGATTAATTGTAATGTAAAGTATAAATGATAATAAATATATTGTATGTGTACATGTATTCTTCCTGTGCAAGTTATGCCATTAACAGCGATCAGCCATTTTTCCATTTTTCAATTTTTTTTGTATACATAATAAATAAAAAATCAAAAATCAACGCTTAATTTCTATATATACAAACTTTCTCACAGTAATGCCACTTAACCCTCATCTAATGCCTTTAAAGTTTAGCTATGTATCAACAATTTGTACTCCAATTAAAATTACAAATATATGTATGAATTTACAATGAGTGTATGCTGGCGGGTGTGCGAAATAAAACACATATCTTGAGGCGGCTTACTTTAATATTCGTTTTGAATTCAGAAATTTTAATACGTTCGTTATATTCGATAAAATTTGTAGTTATACATGTTAGAACTTTAGTGTGTTGCAGAACTTTTCGCCAAATTCTTCACGGCTCTATACTAGTTGTGCTTTTTTTCGGAATCCGGTGAACCGGGTCCTTTAGCGAACCGACCGCCGCGGCGTTAACCTTACAAAAACCAAAAGCACGAAACGATTTATACGCCAAGCAAAACTTTGTTTGTATCACAAGCGATTCGTTTCTAATTTCCCTATAAGATCCGCGGGTCTTTATGATTTTAATATCTCTATCACAAATACCAGCGCAAAGAACGTAGATTACAAAGAAGTTGCATCAGTGAAATCATCCTGTGGTAAGAAATGTTAGCTTACTACGCCACGCCACAAACCAATTGGATCCGATCAGATTCTAATATCAATCAGTGAATGTCAAATCTGTTCTGGTATGGTGAAATAAGCTAAAATATTCTGTTGGCATACGCGGGGAATGTATGCAACTTCTTTGTAATATACGTTCTTTGCTATATAACTTTTTACAACAGTCCTCGTGCAAATATTTGTGTTTGTATAAAACTGTTACGTACCGTTAAACAATGAGGAATATGTAAATTTTTTGATGATTTTCTTTAATATATGTAAGTTATGTAAAACCTAGACTCAGTGGCCGGCTTACACCCAAAGATAGTAATGCGGGTTTAAGTTATTCCATTATTTTTGCCGGGATGAGCCTTTAAAGCCACTGTAAGCAACACTAATATAGTTTACGCTTACAGAGATAGATTCTGAATGCGCTTATGGTAACATATGTCAAACTTTCCAATAGAAATATCAAATTTCGCCTAACAACACTACTGAGTAAAAGTTTATTGAACTGGGTCACCGTCTTTTTCGAAGGCCAAGATTTTTTTCTGATTCACAACAACATAAATATTTAAGTTTCTACAATTTATCTAAATTCGAAATGTTTCAGAGGATATAGCTATTAACTTTCTTCGTTATAGATAGCACCGATCCTGGAAATTAAATTAAAAGTTATGATGTTTACTTGCCACTTTCAAGTCTCCAAGGCCAAAATTAGAGCCAGACTGTACTGTTGATTTATATTTGATATAATTTTAACAATTTCGACCTTGCTTCGACACAATTGTCCCACGACATGCTCTTCCCTTATATCTAAGTTAAAATGAAATAAAAAACTCCCAAAAATTTAGTTTATTGCATTTTCTGCACTATACCTGGAGTGCTTTTTATTTTTGTATCTATGTATAGATAATCTTTTTCTAATACCCTTTGCAATCTCAATGATAATCTCCATACAAAATAAAGGACGTTCGGAGTGTCCGAAAAATTCTAGGTTCCTCAAGGCCCACATCACAAATTCACAAATTAAAAGTGTAGTTTTGCCCAACATCGAGCTATTTGATGTATGTAAGTGCCAAATTACTAAAATTAGTATTTAAAACAAATCTGTAATTTTTTAGAAAACCATTTTAGTTAATTTATTTAAGTGGGGGGACATTTACGTACCAGTACATTGCTTTGGAGCGTGCAGAACGCTTTTGTTTTTTTTCGTATTTATTGGAATTTAACCTAAAATAACAAATATACATCCCACTAGTTTAAACTGGGGAAAAATCTAAAATTTAAGATTGCGGTATCTTCTTATATCCAATATAAGGACCATACTGTGAATTCATAACCAACGTGTAAATTAGAAGTAAACTGCGTCAAAAGTTCTGACACTACTTTTCTTCTCCACATGCAGTTTTATAACACTTTATATAATATGCTTAAACTTTGAAGTCGCAGGGACACTAAATAAGTCTTGGCCAACTTAATAAAGGACCTATTATCATTGAAAATTGGCTTACTATTTTTCAAATATTCGGAATCCTGTTTTATACGCTGAAATCATTTGGTGAGCCTTTTTCTCACATTGAAGTCGGTACCTCAAATCCACGTCTTTTGAAAGCAGCAACAGCTTGTTCTGGCAATTAAAATCGTTGTCCTCGTAATTTTTTCTTGACTCTTGAGCTTCTAATTTGATGTTTTCATTGAACAGCTAGTCGGATCTAAAGCTCGCTTGGCTATAATGAAATACAATTGGTACTAATTTGGTTTTTTCCTACCTTATTTGATGTGTACCTCTGAGAATAGGAGACTATAAATTTTTCTATTTATGTTGTTACCAAATGATAAGTTTTTTTTTTGAAAATAGCAGGCGACCATTATCATCCTCCGAATATCGTCGATTTTTTATGTTGTCCAATCGATATTGGGTTGATCTTGAAGTTCATCGGCGAGCAATTAAAAAAAATCGCTCTTGAATACATTATACCAATTATAAAACTGGTTTATCAGAAAATGTCGAAACATGCACCTGTTGTTGTGTTAATGCTCTTCAAAAGTTGTATACAATCATTCAACAGAAACCTTCTTTTGAAATATTAATTCTTTTTTAAATTTAATACTTCGAAGTGACTATAAGAAAAAACACAAAGTACACCCGTACTGCAAAACGTGTATGCTAAAAACAAGTCAACTTTTACGATACAAACAGCAGATCGAGTCAAATAATATTAGTGTTGCCAGATTAGATATTTAAATAGAGCCTCTCATATATTACTTGCTGGGTTATTTATTTAATTTGTACAGTTATATTACAACATTTTTTTTTTTACTTAAAGTAGAAATGCTGCACACGCGAGAATTTGAGTTTATGCACGCGATCGCGCTGTAAGTGAATAGTTCATAATTAATTTTTTGTTTCAATTTATTTTTTATTATATTCGGCGCCGCCGCAGTTTAATGTGTAGCGTTTGCGTGCTATCACCTGAAGTGCACAGTTTTTTTTCTCGTTGCGGTCATCTCTGGGGAAGTAATTTCAAATCTTTGATTGATTATTTCAGCTATAAAAATGCTTCTCACAAATTATTAGCCGATTTATTACCTATCCAAATGATAGTATAAATTCAAAAGTGTTGACAAAAAAATTCTGACTTATTGTCCTAAAATTGTGAGAGAAGAGCCGACTTTGTTACACCTAAGCAGCGTTTTCTAAACATTTTGATTAATAGTAGTCATTAGAAGGAAAGAAATATTCAGTTACACAAACAAAAATTGTTTTGGATTTTTTTGTATTTCTAAAAACTTTAACACACGTATTTTTAATTTCTGATTCGGTTGATAACTTAATTTATTAACTACAAGCAAATATTGTCGAATTAAAACTTCGACAGTTAATGGTTCAATAAAAAAAATATGTTATTTGTCATCGAATGGATTTCTTCACTCGGGCAAGGTTTAACCCTTTCACTACCATGGGGATAATAGATCCCAGAGCTAATTTGCAAAAATCCAATATTCACTTAATTTAAGTAGGAAATTGTCCCATTGGTACTTTAAAGTGTTCTCTTTCTGTCGTCAACTGATTTGGGTGTATTTAGCATTTGCGCCGTGTTTAATTGCCATTAGTATGAAACTTATTTCGTCAAGAGAGCACGTGATTTTATAAAATTCATATATTTCGTGGTGAAAACAAGTATATATCATAAGTAAAAGCTATTTTGAATCCTTGTAACAACGTTATAAATAACATTCAGGTAAGTAAGAAACAATGGGCATAAAATATATGGTGAAATCTGTATTTTTTGCATCTGTATTTTTTGTGCCTGTGGGATGATATATCCCAACGGTAGTGTGCAAACAATAAAAATGGGATATATTATCCCATTGCGCTTAATTTATGTTATAAAAATGTGGAATCAATGTTTGTGGTTAATGATTTGTAGAATGAATCGAAAGAACCAAGATACTTTATTACATAGAGGAAGTTGTCAGTTGTTTGAAACATACATTTATGAAATCACGCTCCAATAGCTTACGTCAGAGCATTGTCAAATCAATGGCTAAGTTTAAGGGCAGATCCTCTCTAAAGCAGTACATACAATTGACGCCGATTAATCGTGGCATAAAAATATGGCAAAGATGTGACTCCAGAACTGGATATACGAATGATTTCAATATTTATGCTGGCATGGATAGCAGCCCAGCCCCATCAGGAACTTTAGGAGAAAGGGTCGTCACTAAATTGTGTGGGACTGTGAGTAATCCTAATACGGTTTTGATATTTGATCGCTTTTTAACCTCATACTCATATAATTTGATGAAAACTTTACCTTTTTCTTGTGTCGGAACTTGTATTCAAAATAGAGAGAATTGTCATAAACGAATCATTGGAGAGAGGAGAGTCTGTTTTTCGGGTATGTGATGAAAGTATAATGGTAGCAAAATGTCATGTCACGACAGCCGTGAAGTAATTGTTATGAGTAACTGTCACAACCCTACAGCGTCTACAGTTTTGCGAACTCTAAAAGATGGTTCTAGGCTTTCTATTGACTGTCCGGAAGCCGATCAAAAAGTTAAAATTTATGATGTTAATAGAAAATCGACGAAATGGTGGTGCCAAGTGCTTTTCAAGCTTTTAATGACATCAGTGGTTAATGCTCGTATTATTTACCAGGAAAACGTACATAGAAAATCGCAGCAGTCTTTCATTGTACCACTCGCAGATCAAAAAGAATAAAAAAGATGTTAAATGTTGGAGATCATATGCCGATGAAGGAAAGCCAGCGGAGGCGCTGTGTATTATGCAACTCTATGAATAAAAAAAATTGAATGTTTTGGTAATTTCCATAAATAAAATAGAAAATAATAAATATGTCTAAAAATGTACCAAAATAAGAAATAAATGGAATTGAAGAGGATACTTTTGTTTGATAGTTTTGAAAAAATACCAATGGGATATTAGGTCCCAATTTATATTTCGCTTATATACCAATGGAACATATAATCCCAGGACATAACATCCTTTAGAAGGACATTCGATTTTTTTTGAAATTTTTTTTTGGTTTATAAGATCTAATATCTATCCAAAAAGATAAGCAATATTTTTGTAAGTACTCTGCATATAGTATGGTAGTGAAAGGGTTAAGGTAATCGGAAAACTTCAATAAGCTACTCGATAATTCTTTGGTTATAGAAGGGCTGCTTCTTTACTGATAATTATCAATATAATAAAAACGTATCGGTTTCGTAAATGAATTATGATATAGCGACAAAAAGAGTAATTCATATAAAAGTAATAACAGTGCCGTTAGCGTCTTAAGTGCAGCAAAACATTACCTAAAAAGTTATGTGACTCCCTGATGAGATAATAAGATCATTGATAGCCGCGTTTCCCCTCACGAATTCAAAAAACATTAATTCAGAAACATATTTTTTTAGAAAGCCAAAATTCGAACTTCAAAATTCATGGATTCCATTCCATTTATTAGGGTTGCGAACGCAGTATAAAAACCGCTCAACAAAATTTTACTGAAGGTTGGCGCAAAGCCATTCGAATTGCGAGTAGGCCACATTATTATATATTTAATTGTATAAATACATAGGTATGAAAAACGAAGAGACAATAACAGAAATAAAACTATATTAAATTCCAGATGTAGGTGAACCAGATCGAAAACACAATTAAAAATATAAAGGTTTCGATCAGCGTTTGATTAATATTGTTAACTCATTCGAAAAAATGTGAAAGCAATTCAACTAGTTACATGCTCACCATTTAAATTTCTAAGTTGTATTGTTTTGTCTATTAAATACATAAATTAATTTATTTATTATTTGTTCTTAATATGTATGTATGTATATATGTTCCAAATAAGCGTTGCTTAATTTCTTATTCTAATTCATTTGTCTCTGGAAAGTATTTTCTGAATCTTTAATTATCCTTCTTTTGTTCCTGAAAAGTATCTTCTGAATAAATTTTTCTGAAATACAGAATTCCTAATTTTTTTCTTCTGAATTCATGGGGAATAAAATTTTTAGCCACACGACTAATAAATAAAGGATCACCTACGCATCAGTATTACTTCAACAACAATCATATGGGATATGTTGAGGTATCCCGTCGTCTTCCATTCGACATGTGCAAACATAATGCATTGTGGCTGTTGATGTAACCTAGAACCGATCAAAAGGCAGTAGTAATCAATAGAGTTCCTATAGCCCAACAACTACGATCTGACAATTTAATGGTGGAATTTACGCAAAACGAGCATTTCACAGAATATGGTAAATTTTGACCACCAGAAGTAAATTACTTTGATACAAGAAAATTTATATTTCGTTTAATTTAGCTTTGTTTGTATATTTTAAATCAAAAAGCTCGAAGTCAAGTTATTCAGATTGCAATTGGCTTCCCAACTATTGGTCTATAGTATTCAGTCCTGGGTATTGACGAGGGCTATAACGGAAATATCTAATTTCATGAAATATCAGCGGATGAGTGCATGCAAAAATAGTACTTTAGATACATAAATTAAGCATCGTCCCTTCATTATAAAAGTACTAAATTCCGCTACAACAAATACATACCAAATATCTGTAAGCAATCACACGTTATGATATATTTTAAGAGTATTGCATCAGTTTGAATCAAAGTTTTTATCGCACAATTTTAAAGCGTACTCATCTAAACGCGCAATTTTCATGTTTGGCAACTATGGGTCTATCTCTAAGCCATTGGTCCAAAGTATAAAATATAATTCCCCTACTGGCTGGACTAACAGTATGATGATCGATCGCGATATTATTTTTTCCATGGGCAATTCTTCCGTGAGTATTAGAGCTGTGAAAGGCTGCCCAAATGAACTGGTAACGTTTGCACGGGGAAACTCAGCAGCGCTGTATGAGTGGAGCCCTGCGTGTAATTACAAATTAGACTGCCAACGAGGCTCTCAATGTGAAAATACCTTTTCATACCGCTTATGGAAATACTCCATTGAAACTATTGAAAGCTTCGTTGTAATTAGCATCTTAACAAAACTCTAAGTAAAGCCACAAGGGGCATGTGGGCTTATAGCAGACTTTTTGGTCGGGTATGGGGTCCGGACTCTTCCAAGCTAGCCTCCTTTCCACATCTACTGAAGAGAATGCCGCCTATATGCTGAATATGATAAGAAATATATTTTATAGATGCGCGGCTTTAGTCAGACAGAGATTGGGGAACTTCAACTCGTATTGTGCTGAGACTTTGCCTATCAAGTAACTTCTAACGTTCCTTGGAGAAGCTAAAATCATTCCGGAAAATCAAGAATAGGGATGTGTTGCAGATATATAAAAGACTTTTTCGCTTTGTTTCTATACCACCATAGTATTTATCTATCTACCCATTTGTTGCAGCAAAAACTATGTCACACTTTATCAATATGCTGATAACTTTTAATATTGTGAACGGTACATTCCCTTGTTAGTTTAGTTTTAAATACAAAAAAAAACTGGCCACGCATGCAGTTCACAAGAAGTAAACTAGGTTAGCTTTGAGTAGTATTTATAAGAAAGAGCAACAACTGAATTAACTCGTACCGAGCGCAAAAGCAAGGAAAATCAAACTCCAAAATTTTTAGCAAGAGAAACAAATAATAAATGCTACTTCGTTACCAGACACAACGAAATGTATGTACACATAAGGTACTTCTAGATACATAGGAACTAAAATGAAAGCAAGTAGGCAAATTAACTTGCTCAAGCATTGCCTCATTGTGCTACACATTTAATAAAACGAACATGAGTATCGATCTAGTACAGCCAAAAATTGCGACTATTCTCGCCGCTTGCGACCCCTGGCACTACCATTATTGTGCGCCATATTATGACATGCCTTAGGTGACGCTATTCTTGTTCCTAACCCTGTAAGTCTCTGTGATGTAACCCAAATAAATGAAGCAAAACAAAAAACAAGATTAATAAGAAGCCCAGACATAACGTAAGTAGGGTGAAAAAAATATGGTAAATTAGCTGGCAGGATTATGAGAGCATTGTGGCGTCGTTTGTGGCTTGTGAAAAGCTTGCACATGGGGCGTATGAGTAATCGTGATTCGTATGCATGTAAATATTTTGAAAGAAATCTCTTACTGCACTCCAGGGGGTGTTGGCAAACCGAGAAGTGAATTATAAATTAGAGGGAATACGGCGATGTAAATGCCATTGAATATGGCTTGGGGAAGTATAAATGTAAATGCATACGTACTTATCAAAAGGTATTACTTCGAACCTTGGTGAAATTCTTTCAACGCTGAACTTACAGTAGACGTCATATATAAGTATGTATTTACATATCCATATATACGTATTTGCATATGTATATTTGTTTATACTTCCACAGCTATTCAATTCATTTTCTAAAGCTTACTTAATTTCTACGTAAGCGTCGCTTTTATGTCACTAAAGACGTAATGATTATAGATTGGAATATATACGAGGTTATATACAACTACTTAAATAATATGGTGATTTATTCTGATATATTTGCAATGGTTTCTCACGGAACTTCCATTTTTTTTTGTGGAAATATAATTTATTTTACAATAGAAATCATATAAATCAAAACTTCAAGCTTTGTACAAAATTGTTTTAAAAATTTACATTTGTTTTTAAAGTATTTTGAAATACGAATGCATACTGGTTGTGAAAGGTATGGCTAAATTGTTTTAGTAACGATAATTTTCAATAGTTTACCGTTACAGTAATTAGCGTAGAAAAGTTTGCGCCAACGTACGAACAAATTATCTGTCAAACAATTGTAATTAAATTAATTTACTATAAGTGGGTTTATTACTATTGAATATATAATGTATAAATGAATGTCAAGCATAAATATGTTCTCACCAACCAAAGCCCGAAACCTGCTAAAGGGTTATTTTTTTATATGAATGTAAAACAAACGGACAAAGGTTAGAAATAAAGGGTGGTTAAATTTTAAGGGCCGATGTTGAATGTGAACCACACCTAAACGTCAAGTTTTTTTCTGCATTTCATTTGACATTTCTCAATTTCAGACTAACTCAATTTGAACATGGAAAGATACACAATCGAGCAACGTGTTAAAGTTATTCAGGCTTATTATGAAAATGGGCGTTCAAATCGAAATGCACATTTCACCTCACAAAGGCACATTTTCACCTCAGTGGATTCGTCAATAAGCAGAATTGCCGCATTTGGGCGAATGATAATCCAAGAGTGATTGTCGAAAAACCAATGCACCCACAAAGAGTGACTGTTTGGTGCGGTTTATGGGCTGGCGGCATCATCGGACCGTATTTTTTCCAAAATGAGACCGGTCGGGCAGTTACTGTGAATGGTGTTCGCTATCGTGAGATGATAGCGAACTTTTTATGACCGGAATTGGAACATATGGATGTGGACGATATGTGGTTCCAACAGGATGGTGCCACTTGCCACACAGCCAACGAAACAATGGCACTTTTGCGCGACAAATTCAATGGCCGTGTTATCTCACGTGGTGGCGATGTCAATTGGCCACCAATATCATATGATTTGACACCGTTGCACTACTTTCTTTGGGGTTATTTGAAAGAAAAGGTGTACGTCGATAAACCAGCAACAATTCAAGAGCTAAAGGATGAGATAATTCGGCACATTAACGGCATAGAACCTCAATTATGCCTCAGCGTCATCGAAAATTTAGACCATCGGATGGAGGTGTGCCGCCGAGGTCGCGGTGGACATTTGGCCGATATTTTGTTCCATACATAATTGAACCACACCTTGTTATCATAATAAAAAGAAATTACAATAATTTCCGAAATAATTTGTCCTTTATTCAAAATAAACTTCGGCCCTTAAAATTTAACCACCCTTTACAACGAATATTACTGTAATAGATTTCTCTAATAGTGTTTTGTTTGGATTCCCTGTTTTTCCGACAGGATGAAAATTTATGTATATTAGAAAGGTTTTCAAAAACCAAACTTGACAAGGGATGACGAAAAATCGTTCCAATATAAATTCCCTAAAAGTCTTAGATTGTCACAATTTAGCAAAGACGAAGTGACCATGAGCTTTGGATGATGGTGACAATAAGTCGCGATTTTCCCTCAACAGCTACCGGTTGGAATAAAGATTACGAAGGAAACATTTCAAGCAAGATAATAACCGTCGACCGTGCACCAAATTAAGACCAAAGCGACCAAAAAGAAATCACTCTCATTTACCAGAATCGGATGAAATTCCAGTATTTTTTTTTCAACCGCAAACGACATCGGTCCATATTCGTTGGAGTTTAATAGCGTTCTCTTTTCTCGAAAAGAAAAAAAAAGTCACTTCATTATGCAAAAGAACAAAGAAAAACTCTACACTATCAGTTTAACTTCTATCATCAATTTGGTTCGTCGAACTCAATAAAATAAGACAAATAACTTTTATTTAGTGACAAAATTGAGACTTTTGAGCAAAACAATTGAGAGAACAAACAAAGTGCTCAATTAAAATCATGCTACCCCTCATGCCTGGTAGCGGCTTTTGTCGGTCCAGAGTGCAACATTTTGAGAAAAGAACAAATAAGCCGGAGAAAATGCTGAAAAAGGACTTGAATCGATGCAGAATAAATGCAGCATTATTTCGAGAGAAGGAAACGTTAGAGAAAGAAGCATTTAAAATTAATGTTTTCCAATGATGGAAGAGACTTGCCTGAGCATTTCAGTGAATTGAAATGAGTCTTGCTTTTTTTGCAGTGATGATATGTTTAATAAAATCGCTAACTAGAGTTATACTCTTCAATAAAATATCTCGACTATTTTCAGGGTTAAATCCATTGATATAAAGTACACCATTGCCGTAAATGTCTGTTTTTGGTTATCCAAATACAGAAAACTATTGGTCGAAAAAAACTATGTCGTCGAAATGATTATTTGAAATTCTTAAAAATCTGCATTCGAACGATATTGCTCTAATGAAAAATAAAAGTGAAGACGGGTACGAGATATCAGAACTCTTAACTCTTCATTACTTGTTATCATTTGTGGATATATCTTTGGTAAAACGCTGTCTGCTTTCTCGAAAAATTCTTGCAAAGGTTTGAGAGCACGTTACTTATTTATATTGTCCATTTATGATTTGCATGAGTACTCTTATATGCATCCCATTCGCTATACTTATACGTACATACAAAGTGTTATCTTGCCAAAAATACCCCTATACACGTATACACATACACACATACAGCTGCAAACATTTCTAGGTAATCAAAAGTAATATTAGTACGAGCATAAAGGTTCGATGGTGCGTATGAGTAATATTGCAGTCATTCTTGCTGAAATTCTGTTGAACGCTTCCATTTGGTTTGACTGTTACACAAACAAACAATATGTTCGCCTGTATATACACACATGCATGCCTTTGTTGTCGTTTATATTAATGTATGTGTGTAAAAATTTCAAATAATAAAGTTGTATATGATTGAAAATTGCAGTTGCTATAACAACAAGCTGAATTTTTGCATACACTCTTTAGCCAAACTTAATTGCCTACATTTTTCTCGTTGATTTTGCCTAAGCGAATGAATAGAAGTGTGCGTACTGCTATTGCAAAATTTTTCAACGACATTAATAAGTCACTATGCCCAAAATCATTAATACATTCACTTGAATGTTTGAATGAATATTATCGATGACTAGACTACGCTTTGTTGCACGTTAATTGCTATGATATAATCTGTGTAAGTATGTATGCACGTGTGCGAAGATGTTGCCATGCCTACAAATTCTCAATGCATACATTCGTGAATATTTGCTGCTAAATAATTATATATTTACATACATGCCTGTCTTGAAATAGTGAAATTAAATTTAAATATACACGATTAAAGTTTAGGAACATTGCAGAGGTATTAAGTGTAGAGAGTGGGAGAAAGATTACACCCATATTTTACATTGAAACTGGCAACACTTCTGATGAACATGATGAGCATATATATGGATGTATGCACCTTCTACATATGTATGTGCGCAAACCACCTTACGACGAAAATTTTTGATGGTAATACCGGGGGGATTGGTACTTTGACAGTTGGAGGTTTAGTTCGGGTTCAAGCCTCACACTGACTGGTAGGTCTGCCTAGTAAAAACATCCTGTATATTAATGTAACTATTTTAATATCTGCTCATTCAAGGCTAGTACAGGACCGCACTAGTCCCAAATAAGTGGAAAACTGCTTTCGAACACCAGTTCTGAGCTAGTTCCAAATCAATCGTTAACTAGTTCCAAACAAACTCCATACTATTCCAAAACCAGTCTCGAACTGATCTCGAAATGTTTCTGAACTAGTCAAGAAATTGTCCATTTCTAGCCTCAAACTGATTCCGAAATGATCCTGAAACAGACCCGGAACAAAAAGTCCCAAAATAGTTTCGGAATATAATAATAATAACAATATATTACACAGAAGTTGCGTGGCGTTTTGCATACTGTGACAAGCATCACCACTTCAGAAACCATTTGTAATAAAAAATAACAACTAAATAATTTTTTGTTGCTATGATAAAAAAGGTGTTAAAGTTAGTTTTTCTTAAAATAGTATGAGCTTGATCCATTAGGTTATGGAGGTCACTCCTTGTGTTTCCGATGACGCTGCACTTCCTCCGCGCGCTAGCGCCCAGACTTTATATTTGAATTGAATTGGATTCATGATACGAATAATAACAATAATAGAAATTAGCGCTTACTTCAGACAGCTAACTGTTGGGCAGAAATTCTCCTACAAGTTGTGGTATGCGTCAAATTGAGGATCGTACACTTTTTCGCCCATTCTGAAGGCAAATGATTTTTGTGAGAAGTTTATTCATTGCAGAAATACCCGCGGAAGCTTGTCACTGCCTGCCAAGGGAGGACCGGTTTAAAAAAAAAGTATTGTAACAAAAGGTATGAAATAATATTTTATATAATTGTAAAATAATTAACAGAAAAAATCGTCATCTATTCCAAAAGGTTTGCGTGTTCGAAATTAAATGTTAATTAATTATAGCTAAACTAACTAATAGTTAAAAATTTAAGTAAAATTGATATCATTTAAAAGACGATTGGGCTGACCAACTCAATTATAGAGAAACCTTTAATACCAATTTAAGTAGATTTAATATAAGAATATCAGAATGTAGTGCAATATAGCCCTCACTTTTGGTAAATGATATACATTTTTTCTGTTAATTATTTTACACTTATATTAAATACTATTTTATACTTTTAACCCTTTCCTTGTATTTGTGAAATATTTTTTTACTAAAAAATGGGTTTTTTTCGCGTTTTTGCAAAAGCTACTTGGGCTTGCCAAAAAGAGTTTAATATTTTTAAATTTAGTAAGCCTTGGTGCCACAAATGCCAAATTTTAGCTCAAGAAGGGATCATCTCTTTTAATTGATTTCCAAAAAAAAAGTCTGCCATAAATTTTTTCGCTTGCCACAAGGTAGCGAAAGAAATCGAAATGTTTAAATACGTAGTTTTACATTTTCGACGAAATAAAATAACTCATCTATATGCTACACATCGCAAGCTATGGTCAGGCCGCTACAGAAGAAATTAATATATTGATTGGGCTTCAAATTATTGTCGAAAGCATGCAAATACGTCGGGGCTTTACGTTTTAATAATACTATGACATTGAGCTGACTGCCCACATTGTACGAAATGTATGAAATAATTGTAATTATAAATTTATTTAAGAACGTTCATTAATTACAGCGATGGAAAATCGGTGCCTTCAACAACCAATAGAACAGAAGGTATGCATCAATGAACAAATTATGCCCTTTAAAGGTGAACTTTGCATTAAAGAAAGCCCAATCTTCGAAGTATAAAAATGCTTGTTATATGTGGGAAATCTGGAATTCCATAGGATTTCGAACTCTACCAAGAAAAAGCAAATCAGATTCGTCAAGAAAATGTATTTGAATTTGTGTTTTCAACAACAGTCGTTATGCATTTGTGTAAAATAATAAATCAACCGGGACGCATCTTATATTTGGACACATAAGTGTACATATGTACATATATGCGTAATTATATGCTCTTTATCTAACAAAAATATATGAAATATTTAAATTATTTGTAATTGATTTGAAATTCAAATTTATTCATATTTTCTTAACTTAATTTCTTTCACTATTACAAATTATATTGCTTATTCTAACATAAAATCATTTATAAAACAACAGCGAGTTGTTATACAAAACTATTTACTACTTCTTCTCAGAGCTTTTTTAAATTTTTTACAAATCGCTATTGGGATCGAAAGAGGCAAATTTCTTTTTACAAAATTTTTGTCCACCGTGAAATTGAGATTTTGACAGGAAAAGATTAAGTTGTATCTGCCACTAAGGCGTGGTTTTTATATTTATGTACTTATATTTATTTATTATTTTAGACAATTTATAATATTTCGATGCATTTATATACTAATGGCTTCCTCCCTCAAACCGCGGTTCAGAGATAATCGTGGACCAGTACTTATAACAGTACCAGATTTTTGTTAAGTGGTTCGAACCCAGGACCCGAATAGCATACATTTTTGGAACAGCTAGCAGTCGAACGTCAATCCAAATTATTTCGGAACAATAATTCGAATAGAAAAGTATAGTTTTCTGATAAGAACTTAGTTTAAAAGAATTTATTGTGTATTACGTATTTTGCTTTTATTTAATATGTGTTTATGTGTTTGTAAAATACAATACGTTTTCCCTTTTCAGCACTTTGTAAACATTTTGGGACTCTCTAAAAATCAACCTTATCTCGAAATTTGGCACAAAACTGCAGAGAAATTAGAATCAAATATAAACTCAGTTACATAAAAAATTAAGTTGCCAAGAGAAATATGCACCTGTCAAAATCTGAGAACTCTTTCAAAACTGTGTCATAACAGCGACGCCAAGGAAATTCCAAAAGACTTTGTGGTTAGATGCCAAGAAATTTGAAGGCGAGTAAAATATTTGAGACTTTAAAGAAATAAAAGTGTTACACATTGTAGGTAAATACGCAAATTTATTATATAAGCAGAAACCGATGACACCACAAAAGAGCAACAGCAATACCATCGTTTTGACAAAAATAATATTACAAGAAGTTGTCCCAAAATTCGGTTTAGTTAGCCGTATGAGATTTTTTCATTAAATTTGAGATTGTGATACAACCACAGGCAAACGCTAAGCTACTGAGTAGTTACGCACAACTTGACTAATACTCGTAACGCAATAATAACAGCAAAATCAACAATAATAATAGATACGCCTTATACGGAAAATAGCGTATTGCGAAATACCACAAACATTTATAAAAACACAAAACGACGTACAGATATAACTTTTAAATTTATTTTGTTAAGCTACACGAATTGACCAAAGCCAGCGCACCTATGGGTAAGTGTGTGTCAAAGCATCCCTCCGTATTGACAATCGCATTATCCGAAAAGGACTTGGCCACAGCAAACCAAATTTGGAGTAAATTTGCTGAAAGCACCGAATATATTGCGCTCAAGGACGAACATGGAAATCAATTATGTGAGTATTACTATGTAAGCGGCAAGAAGCAGAAGGCGGAGCCAAAAGGGAAGGCGACTGGAGCAAAACAACAGCCCACAGAGTCAACGGATGAGGATAATGATACGAAAACTACACTTGTCGGCGCCACACAGCCGACCAAGCAAAATCAACATTCAAATGAGAATCAGAAACAAAATCACAATTCGATTCAGATTCAGAAGCAGGAGCAGCAGCAGCAGCAGCAGCAGCAACATGACCAGAGTCATCGTAAGAGCAAAAATGAAAAATATTCTAAGGCAATACAGAGACAATGGTTAGCCCAACAAAGCAATGAAAACAAATCAAACCAATGTACACACAACAGTGCAACAACAACAAATACAAATAACATAGAAAGTAGTACAGAAAAGTTGCGGCAAGAATATTTTCCTTCAACTGAAGTTTTTAGTACTTTTGATGACGCAATATCGACGACCGCAATAGTTTGCACCAATGTAAGTGGCTATGAATATTGTGGCGTTGTCAGTACCACAGACGATGATGATGACGACGAGCAAGACGGTTATGATGACAGCGTGGAGGACGAGCAATTATTTGGTAGACACCAGCACCAGTACAGTGTTGTCACTGAGGCTGTTCTAGTTGACAATCATGAACATATAGCCGACTTTGATGCTCATAAAAATCAACAACATTGTTTGGCTCATTTACTGTTGCAGCCAAAGAAGCAGAATGTTGGCGACACGACTGTCGCTGACGCCAACAATAATGCCAAAATAACGAATGATAAGCACAAAGAACATCACCTACAGCAGCAGCAGCAACAGCAGCAGCACCTACGCCAGTTAGTAGCGAAAGACCAAGTACAATTAATAAGCGGTGTAGCGTCCAAAGTCAATATTGGTGTCAAAAATGCTGCGGAAGTTGATGATGGTACCGCACTCAGCGAAGGGCTAAGCAACAGCAATTACTTAGCGACGGCATGCAACAATTTCACGAAGGTGAGTGACAATAAAAGTTATTTTAATAAGCAAAACTTATATTTGTAAGAAGTTCCATGCGAGACCCAGATACCTTTTATTTATTTGACCATACGGAGAACGCACTTTGAAATTTACGCGAGAGGGCGCGCGGTGGTAATTTAGCTGCCCGACTAGTTTATGGCAATAGTATTTTTTAACTTTTATTCGTCATAGGAAATCTGACTTGTCCTCACACGTAGCTGGTTCGCCTGTATATATACTTTAAAGCCATCCTTTTATGCCCATTCCTCTATTTATTCCAGCATTAATTATTTGCTCAGATTTCTTAAGTAAAATCGCCATCAATAAAAAAAAACTTAGTAGTATCAAAAATCGGCAGTGAAACACATTCCGTTAAGAACAAAATTAAACTCATTTTGAGTTTAAGATATAAATACAAACAAACAACTATGCTTATAGAATAAAATTGTTTATATGAACTACTAATAAAAAATTTTTATATTTAAGTACTTTCAATAAGTTTATTCGCAAAAAATTTTTTATTTATATATGTTAATTAGGACGGTGACTATTCGCATTATCTAATATCCAGATTGATATGTGCGTATTTGGTGATACGGATAAAATCCGGGTAGTATGGATTTTGGCGGCCGCTGCACAGTGTGACTTTTATCATTTTAGGGGCGACATTAAAATTTTTCAAAAATATTGAATGATGAGCTCAGCATTAAATTTCAGAAAAAATGGGCAATTCCCGACCTTTTTACCTTCCAAACGAAGCTTTGTAATTTCATTTTTTTTTTTTTTGTTTTAAATTATCATATGCACATGAATACACTGGAACGTACCGATTTTGGGCAAACCCCAAAGCATAACTTGTTCACATTCGTTTTTAATTCCAAATCATCCATAACACTGAGAATTAAACTCAAAATGTCTTCAAGTATAGCACTACCGTTTTCTTCTTTCTCGCATTTTGAGCAAAAACTAAAAGCAGAAGCGGAAAAAATTTGTTAAAAATTAATTTGGTTGTAAATACCCAAAAAAATTCGAAATCTTTATGTTAGTTTGCTCCATTAAAAAAATAAAACTTTTTGGCCGGGAAAAAGTAACATCAAAAATTATAGACAAGTTTCTTCTTAGAGCAGTCGCCCCCTGACAGGCAATGGCAAACCTCCGAGTTTTTCTGCCATGAAAAAATTGGTCACAAAACATATTTGCCATTCGTAGTCGGCGTAAAACTGTAAAACTCAATTTGTGATACAACATCTAGGAGTACTTCGGCCAAACATCAAGCTATATGGTGTAAGCGCGGAATTATTGTTATTATTATTAATATTATGGATATCTGGTTAATATTCGCTCGTGCTGTTATTCGGATATCAGGATTTACGATAACCCGATTAATATTCGAAAAATCTAACAATTTATAAGCAATAATAATAATTAAAAACCTTTTTTCGTTAATAATTTTTCGATTTTTTTAATTTATTCATTCGATTCTTAATGGAAACAAGGATTTATAAAATCGCATTTCCAACATTTTGCGTCGAAATATTTTTTGGTTGCTTAAAATACAAGTATTTGTGAGTACGTTTGTGTTAAATTTGGTCATAAGTCAAAGTCGCAACCACGTTATTCGGAACAACTTAAGGTTGTCTCTAAATACGATAAAGTATTCAAAATTCAATATGGTAACATAACTGGAATAATTTCAACAGATTTACTGAAACTTGTACACATAATTACCGAAAAGCACAATAAAATAATTCCTTAACATTTCAAACAAAACAATGAAAATAACATTCAAAACTAATAAGTTTACTAATTCATTGGAGGTTCCCTGCATTAAGCTTATTTACTTTGTATGCCATCTAGTTTAATTTTTTTTTTTTTAATTTAAAATATATAATGAATATTGTTCTTTGGAATTAGGCAATTTACAAATGAAAATTTTTGGGTAACCGAATTATTATTCAAGAGGACTTCAACAAATAAAGTTTATAAGTGATTTTTAAATAAATATCGAAACTCCATAGTTACAAGTATTTAGTAGTTGTAGAAAAATTAGTACTAGTAGTACTGGTAGAAGTTGTAGTAGTAGTTGTAGTGGTGATCCAGTTTCAAACGAACTGCTCCCGAAGTGGAAGTTAAAGGCCCAAATTTCTTCGGAAAATGTGTTTAAAAAGGTAGAGATAGATAGAAAATAGGCCCCTTGACCTCAAATGGTTCTCAACTAGTGCCGAAATGGTCCCAAGCTACATAAGGATATATGTATATACTGATGGACATATATAGTTCATACATGCCGAGGAAAAAATCCTCATTTGTTTCGCCAGCATTTACTATACCTATCATCGTATATCGAGTCCTCGCTTCTTTTTGATAATTTGATAAAGAAATGCGCTAAGCATCTAGATGTATATCTGCATTAAAAGGGCTATTCAAAAAAAAAGTCGCTCTTGTGAAAGTTTGATATGCAAACCCCATACAACAATTAGGGTTATACATACTAAACATCCAAATCATTCTACCAAATATTACATAATTACGGTACGGAGGCAATAAAGTTCAAAATTTATGGAAACGAGTACGTTAGATAACATATTGAAATATGGCGAATAAACAGATTTGTATAAAGTTGGGCACATACATTTATGGTTAACAGTCTGGATTACCACATAAGCTATCTTTGAAGGAGAGAATGCGAGCTAAATTTTTTTTAATCAAATATTAATATAGCGTCGAGAGAAATCGGTACACAGTACATGGCTATTCCAAAAGTGTACTTTATAGTCCATAGTTTTATGCAATTTCTACTCGTATTTGCTATGATATACGATTACTCTTCTTTTGCAGCCATTTTATAATCAAGTTTCACGAGCTTACTAGCCAATAATTTTCTATTACTTATTTGAGTAGTTTTACGATTATATACATACATACTATGTATGTTTCCCTTTTTCTTGTCAATCCTGACTACTTTGAATATTGATGAAAAGATTCACCACAAAAAATATTTGATCAAATTTTGACTCATTAATAATTACCGAGTGTAAACAATTATGTACTGGCTTGAAAATAACTTTCCTTTTTAGTTCGGTTACAAGAAATAGTCAAAAATAAGCATACACGCTGAAATAAAAAAATTATTTAAGTTTGACATCGCCATAAACTTTTACATTTAACGGATAACACAACACTTACTCAACTGTAAGAGCCGAATAAGTAAAGATTGGAGAAAGCTGTTTAAAAAATAAGCAAGCACTTCTAATTGTCAACCGTATTCATATTTAACTCATTCTTCTGTTTAAAACAATTCAACACCGTATTTACTGACCAAGGGTACTCAAAAATTACTCAGTAAACAGACAATCCAAAATTAAACGAATATTTAAATATTAAAAAAAGTAAAATAAACTACAACATAAAAATGGAGTCGGTGTAGATTTAAGAAAAGGTATTTTAAATCTCAATAAGCGAACCTCGCAATAGAGACATAGTATTACCATAAAAAAAATTTAAAGAAAATAATTACAAAAGTATTTTGAAAGAGGGCTGTCGTCTATTTAAAAATGCCATATAATTATGAGTAAAGTAAGTAAAATGCATCAAAATGTGGTTGTCAAACGAAAAAGGTTGAAGAAAACTGTATTTGGAAAGTATTTTTGAGAGGGGTGCCACGTACGCAACAAAAGAAACTGAATTCAATTATTAAGTTAAATTAAATATTACAACATGATTTCAAACGAAAAAAGCTTAAGAAGACTTAATAATGAACAATTTTGAGATATAAATTCAACTAAGTTATTAAGTTTGCCAGATTTTCCGGAGTCGGACCCCTTAAAGCTCGATGTTTCATTTTTTGACTATTTCATAAATTTTGGATTGTGGTTATTGTAAAGTAATTGTTGTTGTTAATAAGTAGTAGAACGTAACCGAACGGGTCTTCCACTAAAATTTATAAAAATTAGTAGTAGTAATTAGCAGTACCATTAGTAAAAATAGTAGTCGAAATTATCAAAAGTAGTACGAGCAATAAGTAGTAGCACTAGTAAAAATAGGAGTGGTAGTTAGTAGTAGCATTAGGAAAAATATTAATAAAAATTATTAAAAATAATTGTAGTATTTAATATTAGCATTAGTAAAAATAATAATCGAATTCAGTAAAAATAGTAGTAGTAATTAGTAGTAGAATATGTAGAAAAAGTAGTAGTTATTAGTATTACCATTAAAAAAAAAGGTGTGGTAATTAGCAGTAGTGGTTGCAATAGTAGCCGTTATAATAGTAGTAGTAGTAGTTATAGTAGTTGTAGTAATTAGCAGACGTAGTGATAGTAATAGCCAATTAGTAGTAGTAGTATGAGCAGTTGGTAGTAGTACTAATAGGAGTAGTTGGTAGAGTAATAGTAGATATTGTAAGGGTAGTATTAGAAATTGTAGTACTAGTAGTAGAACTAGTATCAGCAGTAGTTGTAGTGGTGAACTATTCACGAAGGCTATGGAAAAGATCCCTAAACATCTAGCCTGAAAATAGTGGTGAACGATCCAGCATTTGTCCTCAAATGATCCCGAACTAGTAAGCGCACACACAATCGGCTACGGCGACCGCGGTCCTGAACTAGTGATATAAGCAATCAATCTCATGCCTCTCAAGAAGTTTTACTGCAATACTTCAAAAGATTAATTCATTTTTTATTTATAAACAAACAGAAATAGGAAACTATATATACATATATATAAATATATGTGTTCTACGAAGGGGTTTGTATAGAGACAATTTCTGAAGAGTATTGCTGCATTTCTAAAATATTTGATTCAATTTAATTGGTAAGACAACTGAAATATTGTTATACTGGTGCCAAACGAAAAAGGGTTAAGAATTTCAAAGGTATTTGAACCGAAAGTGATTTAAGAAAGCTCAGTCTTGACATTTTGTTCTGATGTGGTACTGGTGGTCCTCAGATCGTAGGTTGGGAATCACAGAAAATAAGTCTAAAAACTGAAAATAAGATTAAATACAAAAAATAACAACCAAATATAATGTCTTGCATTTGGTGAAATTCTGTATTTCTATTTGTGCTACATTCGAAATCATAACCTTGAACCAATTGTCGTGAGAGCAGATCTTAACCAAAATCGGACTTTCCTCATCAACCACCCTGTAATTGAATAAATCTACCCTTAAAAACGAATTGGAAAATGACGTCAGGTGTCGCTGTTGTAACAGGATATAGAAATGTATACGCTGTAAAAGTCACCAGGGTAACAACCAACTTTGACAGCTGTTGCGGAAATTTACCAACCAAGTCAGTGACATTTTCCCAACACTGCGCATGCCCGTATACGCTGAATAAAATCCACAGAAAAAGCGAAACAAAAACAGAGGGCGATGAGAAACGAATGGAAAACCCGTAGATTTTTCACTGCCATCAACATTTCCACCCGGACGCTGAAATTAACGGCAGCAAAATTGTGAAATAAGTTTGTGAAAAGAAGTGAAAAAACTGAAAAATAATTGGCTACATAAAGAGGAGTGAATATTCAATTAATCATTTGAAATAAAAGTGCATAAAACATTAAGTACGAAGTATCAAATAGTACCGAAAAGTACTTGACAAGTGTCGACCTCAAGAAAAGCAAGTAATTATTTTCAAGGACTTTCGCCGCAGCAGTATACATGCAGCATGTTAGTGAAGTGCAATTTGCAAAGTGAAAATTTAATTCGGATCAAGTGTACACAATTTGCGTAGAGTTGAATCTCATACTTAAGTGAAAATAATGCAAGAAGAAATGTATTCAAAGTTTTAATTGGTTTCGTGAAGAAGTGTTCTGTTTTTTTGTTTGGTTGGTCTAAGGACACAACCGCTGAGTTGAAAACTATCATAAGTTAGTGCTTAAAAACGGCTACCTACGGCAGTAAAAGCGACAGTGGTAGCGACCAGACGACAGCCCACCCACAACACTGGGGGCTACAGCACTGAAAGTCCAGCATTCAAGATGGATGAATGCGAGAACCTCGTCATTAATCTAGAAGACGCAGTCGAGACATACGAGGAGCTCGCCTACGAAGACATACTACAACAGCAGCAACAAATAATCAATGATAACGACGCTGAAGTCATTCAATTGACGCAGGCATTAACCGAAGGCGATATAATGGTAAAGAATATGATTAGGCAGGCTAGCAAGCTCTACATATGGATAATAATTTAGCACATTCAATTGAAATCAATTTCTTTAGAGGTGCTTGAGAAAATTGACACAAAAACCCACACACACACACACGCGCGCGTATGCGAATATTTATGATACTTTACCCAACTCAATTTCGAATTCAACATCAGCACATTACACTGTTATACACATAACTATTTCTTCCAGTTAGATTCCACACAGTTACCCTTGTGGACACTAGAAAATATTAGCAACGTTTCATTTTGCCAACTTTGAGGCGCACGGGCATGTGGCAAGCATATGTGGAATGTGGCATGCGGTTTCAAGTTTTGTGGTATTTTGTTTTTGTTGTGTAGAAATAGTACTTTCGGCATTCACTTTCTGTCAATGAGAAATTCTTCTTTGCTCGGCTTACCAGGGGTAATATATGTACAGACATACCACATAAATACATACATATCATTTCACCAATTTCGTTTAATGTCGTTTGTTTTTATTGTCTATGATTCATCCTACGAGTATTTACGATAGTTATTGTTTGATACATGCCACATGCCGGCCCTCTACGAGTACATGGTAGATTGCAATTACCCTAAATGCAAATAGCGTGCCAATATAGCAAGCACTTCATTGAATATCAAAAATTTACGTTATGCAGGGTGAAAGACGATTTTACATTTTTCTCAAAGCTTCTCGAATTGACAATGCGTTCACTCTTGTGATTTATTATAAAAAAAAATGCTAGGCATTTCAAGAATAAATAAATATTCGCATATGTTCAAATCATATCGAAGTTTGGCTACTAGTTATCTGTCATTCTATGAAAAGTTACACATACGAAAAAATAATACAATATGAATGCTAAATTCAAAATTTCAATAGTTTTTCGCATTTCTAATTTCATTTTCTTAATATTTCGAAAACTATTATAACTACAAATGAGCAACAAAAGTGCCACTTAAAGAAATCTGAATATGGAAAAGGTTAAATTTATATCTGCGGTTTTAGCTTAAAAATATTATATTTTAAAAAATACTCTTCATAAGTTTTCATAAATAAAAAATGCAATACAATTATGCAGTTTGAAGGTAAAACCTCATGATTTTCATTGATATTTTCTGAGCTGGTTTAGCATAACGCAAAACCTTAAATCTGAGGAATCAATAGTGTTGCTACATGGGGTTCGATCTTTTCAGTTACGATAAATGATTAATACATTATAAAAGAACATGTGCTTACCAAATTTCAATTTATCCCTAAAACTCTGGGACTACTCTTCTTTTAAACATGACGGACATGACTAAATAGAGTCAGCTCATCGTTCTGATGATTTTGATATATTTCGGTAAGGCCCTTAGCATCAACGTCAGTAAAGATATCAAAAAAAAAAATACGACTTACTTAAAAAATCCATATTGGGTTAAAACAGGAAATGATGATTTGATACTATCTTAAATAGTGAAATAGAAAACTTTTTTCCAAAATTCAAAAGTTCGTATACTAAAAATAACATAAAATACCTGAATGAAAATTGTACGATCTTTTGAGAACATATAGAAATATCTCATAGAAAAATTTAGTCCAAAAATATTAGATTTTCCTTTATTAAATTTTGAAAGTTTCCCAACTTTACAGTTGAGATCATTTTTTACAGATTTTTATGTAGCTCAACTACCCACTTTAAAACAAATCTAAAATGTTTTTTAAAGTTATAATAGTTTTCAAGATATTATACAAATAAACTTGAATAACTGGAAAAATATAGAAATTTTCAATTCCACATTCAGTTTACATGTATTAACTCAATAAAATTTGCATTGCGAAAAAGATGTATTATATTTATGTTTTAAAAGAAACAGTTTTATCACAATAGTTTTTTTTCACATGTTCTAGCCATAGATCTAAAAAAAAGATGTGAATATAGCCTTCAATTCACAGAGTCTCACAAGTATTTTACATCGGTATACTTTTCCATTCGAAAAACAATTGCATTCGTAAGGAAAATATTTATCTTATTCAAATTTTTAGTTTCTCTTTGTTGATAATTTGCCTACATAAATTGGTCCCATGCTAAAGGAAAGAGATCAAAAATAAATGTCAAGAAAATATTTTCGTTTTCAATACAATTGCTATGGTTTCTTTTTTTCCAGCATATTGAGATTGTAAGCGTACAATTTTCAAAAAACTTTCCAAATGTAAATTTTTGATATTTAAACGCCCTTAACTCTAAAGTATAATTTTGATAGGCAAAGATCGAGCATCACCATGAAGAGGAAGAAACGCCGTTTGAACAGAGTACCTCTATGGTTAATTCATCGTAAAATGACGCTGAAAAGATATAAATACATTACTTTGGAAACTGATTAGTTTTATTTGTAATAAGTAAAGTGAAGTCAAGTCCTTTTCCACCTCGTCTTTACAATGTAGAAGAGGAAGGCCTTCGTCTTTCTCTGCCGTCACCAGCGAGTAGCGCTTTAAATATCTTCAGGGCTGGAGCCTTTTCTTCGATACGTACAACGTGGCCTAGCCAACGTAGCCGTTGAATACGCTCACCGTTTACAGGAGGTGCTTCGTTTCGCATCTCTTTTTTATACAGCTTGGATAAGGCAGAATTAATGGCACGGTTGTTGGGGGCAATGATGTCGATGTCATCGGCATACGCCAGTAGTTGTACACTCTTATAAAATATGGTACATGACCAGTTTAATTAATGCAGCTTGAATTATCTTTACCAACACAATGTTATGGAAATCTGTCTGAAAATCATTTCGTATCAAACGGCTCGGAGAGGTCCTTCCTAATTCTGACTGAGCTGGTGGTGTTGCTCAACGTCATTTAACATAGCTGTATTAGTTTTGTTGGGCAGAGCACAGTTGAACTCCAATTAGCGAACATGCATTCGTCCGACCATATTCTGAAAATGAGCTAGTGCATGCACGTTACCAGCTCTTCGCAACCACGCTTGAATAGATCTGCTGATAACCCATCAGCTCCAGCGGATTTTTTGTTCCATAGCAGCGTTATTGCTTTCGAGAACTACATCGAGTTAGGGTGACGGGATGGATTCCAATTTGGGGTTCGTAATCTTCATCTTCAACAATTTGAGTGTTCTTTGGACATCAGTCACCAGGTCGCCCCTGTTGCTCTTACAGGATTTGGCACGGTCTTACTCTTCTTTCTGCGAATAATCCGTCTCTCTTCTTTTCTCAACTCCAGGTAGCGTTCCCATACAGCTTGCGTTGCGCTGCTCGATCGCAGCGTGGCCATGAAGACAGTATCTTTATTTTGCGTAGCGGCTTGCATTTCTCATCGTGCCAGTAGTTTTTATGACTTTCTCAACAGCAATGCATAGTGATAGGGGAATGCGCTCCCAACGCTCACGAATTCCAGCCTGTTGTGAAGTGCTCTTAGTGAGAAGGTATGAGAGTTGAGTCGTGAAGTTAGTAGCTGTGTTTTGCGATTTCAGCTTTCCAACGTCGATCTTTCATTGTGAATTTAGACGAACTTGCTGCACAGAGCTGTATGCTGATGTTCGATTAGGTTTCGCTTTTTTAGGTCTGTAGTATCCCATTCTTATGCACCCTGGTATTGAAGTCGGCAAATACGATCTTGATATCGTAACGTGGGAAGATGCTTTTCCTAGGCACCCATAGTAGTGATCTTTGATCACATTTTCATTCTCTTCTGTCGAGGTGCGGTTACAAATCAGCAAATCTCTTACGAGGACATCAACCAGCCGGGCAGCGGCACTTTCTCCATTAAGGGTACGAGCATTCCAGGTGCATGTCCTCAACACATAATTCTTAACTCGGTGCATGTTGTCGTCATCAAAAAAGGGCGATCTCGTCCGATGGTTGTTGAAATGTTTCCTCGTCTTTGGTATTTTTCGTGATGGGTTCCAAACCCAGCGCACAACCAGATACTGGTGATTGCTCACAGCTTATATATTTTATTTTTAAACAAAATTATAATTGTGCAGCGCAACTAAATCACTATTATTATTCTGAAGAGAAGCCAGAGAATCACTATTATTAATAAGCGCGTTTTATATTCTACTCTCTTATTATTTTTATTAGCTTTTACATGCGGCTTCCCTCGCACGGCTTTCGGTTTAAGATTATAAATTCGAATGTAACATAAAAGACGTGGTGTGTCACGCGCTTAGTATGAATAAGAGTATACAGCAGCGCCCAATCGAGCGCGCTGGAGCGACCGGAGAGCACATTGAGTGACAAAAAATTGAATATCTCCGGAACGAAGAAAAAGTACAAAACTTTTTTTTACAGATTATTAAAGGTGAACGTTTTTCTTACAATTCCGCACAAGTTCCATTTTTTTACAGCGTGAAGAAAGCATTGAAAATTGCAATTGTTTAAAATAAATTATTGCAAAATCAATTATTTATAACAATTTAATGTTGGCTTTCAATGAGAAAAATAGTGCAAATACTTTTTAATAAGCTCTGAAAGTTTCATCTCATTATCTATTGTAGTTTAGGAGATATTAATTTTTTAATTTGATCGTGCACAAAATTTTGATTGTTAATAACTTTAACAAAAATTCGAATCTTTAAAAATATTAATGGGACGATGTAAGCATAACATTCACATTGTTTCTGGAATCTAAAATTTAGTGAAATTTTCGGGGATCACTTGACGTGGCTTTACTCAGTTGTAAGCTTAGACATTTATTTAAATTAATATCTATAAGTAAGTGCCAAAACTCTTTAATCTCATTTTTATAATTAAGTTTACTTAAGTCTGCTTCCCTTAATTCCAGTGGCTTAATATTTTTTGTAACTTAATAACTTAACTTAGTCACGTTAGCTCACTCCCAAAGGGATCTGCTGGAGCTACCCAGAGTACAGTTGGAGGAAACCACGCCATCATTCACTCCTATGATAATGGCAATAAGAAACTTTCGCCACTTATGTGGACTTCTACACATGAAATCATATGGGATATCTCGAATTACTACTTATCTTAAAAACCCGCAGTTATAAGATTTCAAACTTAACCCTGCATTCGCAATATATGTACGTAAATTTTACTGTGCTTATTTTTTTGTTGGTTAAACAAGTGAATAACAAATTGATTGTTGGTCTGCGATTCGCTTTGATCATCATTACTAAAAACGGATATATGCAAAAAACGGAATATAACTACTTATTGCTCTATATGTTACGGAAGTTCTTCTGTGTAGTGAGCGTCGAATTAAAATATGCACTAGGTGTATGGAGAATGTCCTATAATTTTTTCAATAATTTAGTTTGATAAGCAAAAAACCTTTATATTTTTAAAGAAATAAGTTTTTATTAAACATTTATTTAAAATAGCATACCCAAACTGTGTAGTACGAAACATTTACGTATATTACGAATAACGTAAATAAAACTGGCTTACAATTCTAGAGTTAATATGGCTATACAAAAATTTAACTGGGTAATTATAAATATTTGGAGATCTTACTATATAAGTGTAGGGCTTTCATCCTTAATTAGCAACATTCCGTCTTCCAAAATGCTGTTGTACATTTTTTTCATTTCTAGAATCGTTATAAATGAAAAGCACATATATGTATCTGTAAAAAAAAACATTTTATTTTTAAACAAATTCAATATTTTCAATTCCATTCTTGTAGTAAATTGAAAAGTAAATCTTTTTTTTATTTAATACTAAATTATGAGCAAGTTAATTGGCATTGGTTTACGAAAATAACAATGAACCATAAACAACTAAACAGAATTCGCACACTGATCTGGTCTAAATAAATATGTGTTATATAAGTGCATGTTCTTATACACATATATAAATTTATATACTTCTGCATTTAACAAACTTACACGCTAAAGAAAATATATACATACCTCTTCTTACCTCAACACATCTCGCGATTGCAAATAGTTGCTATCACAATGACTGCTAATAAAATAGTCAATAAACTCAAACCCAGACTACCCAACTAGCAGTTTGTTAGTTTGCGAAAGAAAATATTCTTTGTACAAGAGCAGTTTATTGCATTAATGTTTTACGTAAAATCTACAACACAACTATATATGTATGTATGTATATTGTCGTTACAGGGACAGGCCGAGAGTAAAAAGCATTTGAAGAAACATGGCGGAACAACCACCAACACAACTGGTACTGGAGTTGGTATTATCGAGACGAAAGGTACAGCGATGTCCTTCGGTTTTCGTAAGAAACTCAATACAACGCCGAAGAAATTCAAGAAATTGCTGGAGGCCGGGGTTGGCGGTGTGACTGGCGGTGACGCAAGAAAGAAACAAGACAAGTGCAATAATATAACAACAGATACAATGGCACGCGATGGCAACACTTCGGGCGAGGATAATGGAAAATCGGGAACAGTGATAAATGGCACAGGCAATGGGGAGTCGTTTCAGGTCGAACAGCAGCAGGATGACAACGGCAATGCAGGTGAGTGCAATGACTTGTTTTGGCATAAAATGCATGCATAATATGTACAATAATTACGTGTGCACAGAAAAACACGTACATATGTATGTAAGTATATCTCTATGTTGTAGATATTTTGAGTTCAATGCAGTTCACACAGAACAAACAAACCGGACGAAAATTGATTAATTCGGTACACAACAGGTGTTTGGGTGCGATAGACACCGTTGCACACCTCAAAATTTTGCATGTGCTCACACATACATAGACATACTCGCACACATACAACGCAAGCGGTAGACTTTTTATTTGAATACATTGTAGTTTTTATTTATTTTTTTTTTTCTATGCGTCTACTCATTTATTTAAATCACATTCGTTTATTATGATGGCTGCCAGACATGCTAAAAACTTGCTCCACTTTGTCTGTCTATGCTTGTATTTCTTCTCTACCCTTGCACGCCCACCATAATCATTCACCGAAATGCAGAGCTCCTGGCGAAAGTACATTTTGAGAAAATGGGCGCGGTGGCCGCAGCACATCAGCGTTCCAATCAAAGTACACCGTCAACAGTTTGTGGTGGTCAGCCGGCCAATCTCCCTGGCGTAGCTTCGCGTTTCGGTTATCGCGGTGCAAATACTATACGTCCCGCATCAGCTGGTCTAACGCAGCGCTCTCAAATGGATTTGCAGGAAAATGCGGAAAATAATAATAATTGTGGAAATACTAGTAATATCAATCGAACTGCTGGCGTGGGCGCAAATGGACAACAAAAACCGCTTGTGAGCAACTGTAAGTGGGCGCAGCAGTGCAAAAATACAAAAAATGGCATGTGGTTTGTTAAAATATGTATCTAGTGACAGACGGGAATACAAAGGTAGCAACGCGTTAAACAGTCAAAATTTAGCTGGAGTGGGCGAAACATTGTCAGACAATCAAGTTCTCCATAACGATAATATAATTGTCTAATAAAAAAAGATGTATTTCAAGTGAGGAGAAAGAAAGTGAGGACTTTCGTAGTTAATAAGTAGTTAATGTGCATGTATAGGCTCTAATATACACAGCAAAAAATCTGGAATCGCTTCTTGTGGTGACGTGTTGATCGCAGAAACGAATGGGAAATCGGAAGATAGCGTTTCTAAAAGGCATCACATTAGCATGGATGTATAATCGGCGCTAATGGCCAGCTGGTGACTTTACATTCTCCATAACGGTTTAACCGTAGAACAGTCTTTAATTTTTACGACGTAAACAACCTTAGGGTCGTTTTTGACCCTGACTATTTTATTATGAATGCAAAAATCATACAAAGTTTTATTTATAAAAGAAAAGTTTAAAACTCATATTTTTATTCAATAATAAGGGAAACAATTTTTTAATAATTTTTTAAACACTGTACACAAATATTTCTATTGTGAACATTTCTGCAAACATTTTGTTCGCATATGCAGCAGACTAATTCAAACTTGTTTTCTTTTGTGTCCGCTTTTTCTTGGACACACATTGTACATCTTCCACGTTTTTTAATTCGTGGTGGTATTGTTAAAGGTTGTCTAGATGATGGGCCTGCAGAAAAATTTACGGCTGGTGAGTCGGCATCAATTATTTTTCGTTTTAGTGACTGAGAAAACTTATTTCGTGTGCCTCTTGGTCTATGCTTCATATATTCCACTGCTAAATTTATACCAAGATTATGCAAATACTTTTTACGCGATTGTTTGCCATGCTTATCTAAAAACTCATGATTACATTCTTTATATGTATATAATATAAGCATTGAGCGCAGAAATATCCACTATATTGGCAAAAACACACATCGGCCAGCGTTTTGTTTTTCGTTTGCAACTGTAACCTGATAACATTTTGTCAGCATTATCAACACCGCCCTTCGTTTCGTTGTAATATTTTATTATTGCTGGAATCTTTTTGGGTTCAGGCCCAACATCAGGTGAATGGTGTAATGTACTCTGAACAATGGTGCATTTATTTTTATGGCTGATATACGAAACCAATGTAGTGTTTGTTGCAAAGGCAAAAGAGGAGGAAAAAAGAGGTTGCTTCTTTTCCAACAAGAGTTTAGGTGGAATACTCCGCTTATGTTTTCGCAACGTTCCAACCATTGTCAATTTTTTTTCCAACAGTTTTTGACCTAATTCATATGACGAAAAGAAATTGTCCATCGTTATATTGTGGCCTTTTAAATCCCGAATCAAATCTAATACTACGCGTTGGCCCTGGTTACGCTCCGGTAAAGCACCCGTCGATCTTCCCAAGTAGGGCTGTATGTTCCATACGTAAGAAGTTTTAGCACACGCAAGCATCCAAAATTTTAATCCATACCTTTCAGGTTTGCTCGGCATGTACTGCCTAAATGCGCAACGGCCATGAAAACCCAACAATTATTCATCAATAGTGACGTATTCACCAGGGTTATAAAAATTTGGAAGCAAATCAACCCATTTTTCCCACAATTCACGAATCGGTGCGAATTTATCATTTGATGAGAGTTGATTTCTTCTGCGATTAGCTGTGTCGTCAAACCTAAGGACTTTTGTTACATACAGAAATGTGCGTAGGGACATAATACTTCTAAATATCGGCCGACCATAATCTTCATCAAACAAATCTTCCACACGTTCATTCTTCGATCTGTGAAAATTAGTACTCAAGTGAATCAAAATAATTTACGCATGAAATAACTTACTTATAAACACCTGCAAGAATTAAAACTCCTAAATATACATATAAAAACTATTGTCGGTCGAAAACGACCCTAAGATCGATAGAGCTCAAGTCAATATTTAGTTTAAATATTTTGTCAAAATATTGCTTTTATTAAACTTTTTCAATGCTTTACCCACCCAGCAACAAAGTCACAGAGTATTGGATAAATATATTAAATCTGAAGTAGTTAGTTTGTAGCTTAAAATGTAAGTTTGATCGAAAACGACCCCAAGACTGTTCTACGGTTAAAGAAACGCAACACAAATCGGACAAGCGACATTGCATTCTAAGTAAAACCTTCATAATCTGTCTTGCGCTTTTTTAAGTCATGAGGGGGAATTCAAAGTTATCTACTGAAAAAGAGAAAGAGCCTTCATACGATTCTACACTCGTTTACGTGGTAATCGTGGTGTTTGCTGGGTAATTATAACCAGAATTAAATGGTAACTATAGGTAAACTATTCCAAAAGGTATCGCTGATTCCAGTCCCAATAGGTTGGTACATTGACCTCCAACACCATCAGCTATCTGTTCATCGATGACACACATCTCCAAGATACAGGATCGCAAAGTTAACATGACCATAATATGACCACAAAAGAACATCAATTCTTCTGACGAAGGGTAGGCCTAACGTCGCGAGACTCATGGCGGTTCTCATGGGACAAAAGCCAATCGGAACTCACGCCTGAAGACTTGGTATTAGCTACAATGATTACTGCAGAAATGAAAATGAACAATGACCGCGGAGCACCTTCTGTGTACACATATCTCCGGCTCTAATAAAGAAACGTAATGGCACTCTGGGGGCAGTTGAGTAAAATTCTCTGCATAATTTTTGCGAATATAGCCTCAACAGCATTCTAAAATTTATCAACTGCGCTAGTTGATTTTAAAAGAAATAATAGGAGGTTCCATGGTATCAAAAGCGCTCCCAATTGCTAATTGTGCGTTGAACTCCTTCGCCGCCATTCTTGCCTAACTTACTATTACGAAATTCTTGACTCGATTTCGCTTCTTTGGGCTATTACGGCTATGCCATAGTACTAATCCTCTTCTTTCTTTAATCCATTCCAAACTTGCAGTATATATACACGACACATTGGGCACTATTCTAATTGATTAACCACACCCTGGCTGGAATCTTGTTCTTTTTCATAGCAAGTGGTAAATACCAGATGTTAAATTAAATATAAATGGGTAAAGACCCGGGTGTTTACTAAAAGCTGGGCATAACCTCTATCGTCGAAAACTCGGTGAACAAATATATTGTACTACCTGCTAACAACAACATCATTTAAATATGCAACAGAATACGTTCACTGAACACAACGAAATATGACACTGAAGATGGCATAACGCCGAAGCCGCTGTGTCCCAAACCAAAGTTAGCAAGTTGACATCTTTTCACCCTGTCGAAAAAATTAAAGATCAAAAAGAATCTGAAGCATTTTCCTCCATTTTTAAAGCCCATATAGCAAATCATTCTATCGTCTGCGGTATTCGCCATCGCAAAGACGTAAGCATCCAAAAATCTTTCAGAGAATCTTTCTCTCGAACACTCCAAGGGCCGTCTCCTCCGTAGCTGACAATGCCCATGGTTCAGCGCTATACAGTGTCATGGGCATGACAAGAAACTTATAGAGTGCGGTCGAGAGGGTTAGACTATGCAATTGACTACTCAGCCCAAGGTAGCACTTGTTGGCAAGAGCGATTCTCTGTGTGATTTCGCGACCGACGCTTTTATCGGTGTTGACCGGCTGGTTCCAAGTTAAACAAAAATTGTGATTGTTAACAATGTCTTTTGTCACACCCAGGTATTTCGGGTGTGTTTGGAAAGTGATCTGACACTACTCCACTCTGATGCACTTACCGTCTATAATTTTGCTAGTGCTAACAAGCAAAACCTCGGTTTTATACTCAGCAAGTCTTAAGTCCATCAGCAGAACCTACGGCATATTCGACAAAAAGGTTCATTGCCGATGCGGCGCAGGGGGCACTACTAAGTCAGAGATGTCATAATTTAATCCGTACATCCGTAATTTACAATTAAATTGTTTAAGCTCAAATCAATTTTTCACCATCCTTCGGAAAAAATATGGGTCCCTTGAACTTAAGATATGTAAATAATAATAACATTAATTTATTACAGACTATTGTTTATAACAATATATTGATTGTTTAGAAATGTAAATTAATGATTTTTTTTCTTGGAAACTAATCTCCAAATATTTGAGTAATTGCTGTAAAAATTGCATTGCAATTGAAATTTACGCATGGAATTAAGTTTTGATCAGCTTAAAACGTAGACCTGCTTGAAGCAATTTCTTAGTTCTCGTACACGATGTTGCTCTTCTGTTATTGAATCAAGCTGCAAATTGTTATTAAGCTTTAAATAGATAAAAACAAATACCACTTAGGCCTATGTAATACAATTTCCAAAAAAGGACGATTTGGGTTTTGATCACAATGCGAGATCTCTTATTGGTCCAACGTTATTTGACCAACTTACTTGAATTCAACGAGGGTAATATGTAGGAGCAAAAAGACGTGAAGTGTTCTAATGTGATTTTCATACAGAAAATATTGTATTACCTCTATGTCAAAGGTATTGACACGCCGGATGATGATGGGAATGTCTAATCACGATAAACTTATTCTCTTTCGAGTTGGAAAAATAATTCCAAACTGCAACTATTTTTTAGTTCTTTTTTGCCGTTTTACAAAAACTGTGCTTTCGTAAACAAACAAAATTTAGAAATTTTTTCCATGACGTAGATGTGTAACCGATTCTGTAAAATTCACTGAGAGCGATTAGCGGTCCACTTAAGTTGCAATCTTGTATTCTATCACTCCTAGCTTCACACTTAAGCGATTCAAGTAATATTTGCAGTTGATGTTGAAAATTTCGATGATGAATTTTTATCAAAAAAAAAAAACAAAATTAAATCATATTCTGCTTTTATTTCGCTCAGACAACTTTTTTGGCGGAATTACGAGTTTTTAAATATTTTAAAAAATTTGAAAATCCTAATTGCCCAAGTTTGAGATAAATCAATTTGTTATTAATATTTATAAGGTATTTAAACTTTTGGTGGTAAAAAATTCTTTTAACAAATTTTTGTAGTATAACAATGCAAACAAAAATGAAAAGTCTATTTTTTACATACAGGAAATTTGTTTCTATGATGTAGGGATTTTGAGTTATTATATCTGAAAAGTGCCACTATCATTGAAAAAAGGCAGTTTATCATAAATTTATCAAATCATAATTTCGCTAAAGCAATTTTTTGAACGAAATAAAAAAATAAATGTTAATTTATTTTTGATAAAAAGCATAAAAAATAGACCATCGAAATTTGCAACACTGATGGCAATTCTGATATGGATTTAGAAAACAGTACCATTTTTCAATTCAGTTATTTTTCTCCAGCTCTTTCGTCCTTTTTCCAGCGTGAATAAAATCTACTCTAAATTACTTTTCTTTATACTTAGCTTTTTCTACATACATACATACTTCTGTACATAGTGTATTGAATTGAAAGTTATAGTAGTTCTAGATCGCTTTCAGTTAAACTGGGCATGTAATAAAACAAAAATAAGTTTAACCAATAAATATTTGAGGCTTTTTTACTTGAATTTGCCTCCTCTAGGTAACCAACACTCTTTTGCCTTTCTACTTCGAGGCGTGTTCCAAATATATGCACCCTAGAAGTGCCGGCTATATCTGTGTACCATTTTAGTTATTTACGTATGACCTGACTATATATTTTTCGTGTATCCAACGTCAATATTTTCACTTTTAAATTTTATTACTGCCAACTTTTATTTCCATCATCAGTGGTTGCCAACAAATCGATTAATTTTTAATTCTCTCACTTCTGTGAATGCAACGTAAGCTAAGTGTATCCATTCACTTCGGTGCAATGGTGCGACAAGTCCGTGAACTCAATTAAAATGCAATTGGCGGGCAACGGGACCGGCAATAGACGCGACAAGAGTAGCGCACCGGCAATCAGTTCTTATTGCCACTTTGTTGTGAATGCCGTGATGGTGTTGCAAGGTCTGCTTGCAAGTATTGCGAATGTCACAAATCGTGCAGTGTATTACTTTCAATTTAGGCTAAAGGCCAATATAAACAATTCAAAAGTCACACAAAGAAAATAAACCCAAGTAACTCAAAGGCGAGTGTGCAAAAGAAATAAGATTCAAACTTATATACACATACACTCCAATATACATACATACATATGTATAAACATTAATAATTTTTTTTTTTTAACTGCCAACTTTTTGCAGTGAAACGCCGTTCGAAGAGCGCACATGCCGGCCGGGCATTGACTTCGGGCGATGAGTCTACTGAATCAGGTAGTGGAAACGATGCGGCTGGTCGCCCAAAAATATCACAACCCAAATCGATAACGTTCAATTTGAGTCAGAATAGCACAATCGAATATCAGCGGCGACAGTTCTTCGAGCAGCCCAGCACATATGGCAGCTATGGTAGTGGACGCAGTAGCGCTAGCTGTTGGACACATCAGCCGGCATACCAGTCGCAACAGCATCAGTCGCGCAACGTCATCACTACGGGCATGCACACAAATGTTATGTGAGTATATTCGTATGCGGCTCGATTAATCGAACTAAATAACACTATAATTAAATTGCACTCGTTTACAGTGTTCGCCCCACACCACGCGCACCTCCAGCCAGTTTCTCAAAATTTACACTGCATACAGTGAGTTTGCCTAAACCAGAATTTCCAGTGGCCATCAGTGTGGGTGTAACCACACCAACTACACCGGGTAGCATCTACACACCTTCTCCCACAATGTCTGCTAAAATGACGGGGGCACGCGCCAAAGAAATCCAACCGCAACACCCTTTAACAATGGTAGCATCCGCAAACGTCACACATACAGCCGTTGGTCATATGGATCTGAAGACCGCAAAGCAGATGGCTAACAATACGCGACGTGGATTTTCAGGCAGTCGTGAGATCTCAGCGGACTCAGGTATTGCCAGCATGGATATGGCTTTAGATAGTTCTGCTTCGGGTGGTGGGGGCAGTATCGCTGGCCGTACAGCTTCGCCTAAACGTAGCCGCAGTCGTCCGCGCAACTTGCAAATGATAATGAACGGGCGGCACAAATTTGAAGTACGCGATCTGGATGATCCGCTTTCCAGCGAGTCCAGTTCGATTGTGGAGCCATTAGCCTTGCCGAAATTACCGAGTGAGAATCAAACAGCACCACTTCCACTGTGTGGCCTGGTGCGCTCCAATACGGTACTGAGTCGGGAAAGCTATGAGCGAAATGGTGGAATTGTCGGCGCTAGAAGTGCAGTTAGCGCTAATGAAGCTGTGAAGCCGGCTGATGTGGGTAAGTGATATATGGCATATTATATTCGCGAGCTAGGCAATAGTGCACAAGGAGTAGAGTGAAAAACTTTTTGAAGAAAAATATGTACTTATACGTTAAAAGTCTTTAGAAAACTGCATCTAAAATGTTTTAAATTTCACGGGGAATATTTCAAACTACAAGCCTCTAGTTATAAATGATGCCTCTCAGATTCGATTCCCTTTTTAGTTCGTCTCTGTCGAGTGCAGTGTAACCTTTTTTTTTCTAAGATGATCGACGGTAGTTCCATTCCATGTCTTCATTCGGTGTAACTGTATCGGCCAGACTTCAAGCTAGAATTGCCTTTTCTGAATAAATTAGAACTTCTTGTGTTTTGCCTCTCCAAGTACTGACGTTTTATTAAAATTGAATCTGCCCGTTTTGATAAAACTCTTATTATTATTTAGTTTTTTTTTCACTCAGAAATGAAAGTATTATTTTTCCACCAGCAATGGTACAAAAACAAACATTTACAAATATTTTCTTTTTGCTTTTGTAATATAATGTAAACAAAAATTTCAATTCGAAGCCGTAAGTCAAATAAAAACAAGTAAAGAAGAGTGAAAGTTAGAGTAAAACCATATTTGTTATGCTCATTTGTGCAAATATTCCAAAATATTAATAATCGGATGAAAACTGCAAAGAATCATAGCCGAAACGCAAAATTTTCAGAGTTACTGAATGGGTTCGAAAATATCCATTGAGCGTTTTTAATGTTCGCTTTAGGTACTGCCAAATGGTATATGATTTAATATATTGCTCCATTGTTCTGCCGATATTCCATTTTGCATATTTTTTGTCTTTGGCCATCACATTGATCGGGGTTGGACAACCTTCTATTGAATCTACGAGCCGCAGCACTGTCCGGTTACACAGAGAATATCCTTTTCCTCTGGTGTTGAATTTTTGAAGCACTATGAATTTTAGCTTAATTGGTTCAATATCCACGCGGCCTCTTTATATATTAAAATAAAAAAATAAGTTCGACTAAAATTTCAATCAAATCCTTTGACGAGTTTTGGTTCATCCAGTAGACTATTTAAAGTAGATGCATTTCCACCTGCTAATTGAGGTTTTCGAAAATGCGGTCTAACAGAGTTGTTTGTATCAGAATAAAACCGACATCGCTTTCCGGTAGACAAGATATTGAGGAGATTACGGATGAGAAATGTGAAAAATAAAATGGATGTCGCCACTGGCGCCACCCAGTTGACAAATCTAAATCACCTAGTTGTGGAATATAAGTCGATGAAAAATAATTGTATGTCGACAACATATTAATTTTTAATTATTTCTGTGCTTGCTTTCTAGGAAACCCCCGGCCAACTACAGCGCCCGCTCAGTGTGCCATAACACGAAACTCTTCGGAGGAAAGTGAGGGCGTAGATGAAGAAAAACTATTCTTAGATCGCTCAACTTCAGAAAAAGGGAATAAGGTAATAGAGAATACATAAACATTAACTTGATTTTTAATTCACTGCAAAGTTTTCTTGTTTGTAGTTTAAGGATATAAATACTTTTTCGAGCAAAACATCATCGCCGTGTAGTTCTGTAATGCTCTCGTGGTGTAACGCTGGAGAATCACTTGCCGTGAAAGATTGCAGCAGTCTCAGTATTAGCAGCGAAGATAGTAATAAACTGCATGAAGAGGGGCACAAGGATAAGTATAAGGATACAGACACCGAGAAGAATGCGCAGCCAAAAGCAATGCATATGTCGGTCGATTTAAATGATGATGATATAAGTAGTATGGCAACCGAAACGAAAGGCAGCGCGTTATGTATGTAAAAAATCGCTCAAATTTCTATTCAAAATTCTTTAATAGCTCACTTTACTCGCAATTTTTCAGCTTCTTTTACCGAAATCTTGCCGAATGCAAACAATTTGTCCGAATCAGCTGCACATAGTACCCCACGAAATATCGCCTGCGAGTTGACCATTATCGAGAATCAAGATGCAGATAAGCCCGATCGTCCCAAATCGATTTACAACACACTTAACGAAACGAAATTCGCTGAAATGGCTTTAGCTGGCAGCACCTACCTATTGGATGATGAAACATCACCCACAGACAGCTTGGTCAGCAGCACGGAATCAGAGGAGGCGGCGAGCAAACAGAAAAAGCACAAAATAAACGAAGAATTGCAAGAGAAGGATATAGATGAGATTTCACCTGAACTCGAGATGGGTAGTCCCATTTCACCTGGCACACCAACGCACGCTTCACATTCGCTATCACTATCTGATTGCGGTAATTTGATTGACGATGAGATCGCCGATCAACCGGCATTGCTGTTCAACAGCGAAGCACACGATCTGGTCGATAGTTTGACTTCACATAAGGATAAAACAGATACACCTACGCTCATGGAAAATACAGGTTCTATGCGTTCATTGAAGAGTCAATCGAAGGCGCGCACTGCACTGCAACAGGCCATTGAGTTGAGCTTACGTACACCGCTCTCGCTCCGGAAGGCGGTTATGGAACGCGCGGATTCTCTTGATACACTTTCGCCATGCGAATCAATTTGCTCCGATGATCTGATGATGGATTTTGATATGAACAGTAGTGTGGACTCGATTGATCGGTAGGTGGTGTAGTATACCTATAATTTCGACAGAAGAAATGTATCGTAGAGTAATAAATAATTATTGTACAAATTTTAATTTTCAAAGATCTAGTTCGGTTAAGAGTCGTAGCGGTTCAGATCTACATAAAATGGGCGAAACAGAATTATTCTCCGAGCTGGATCGTAAAGGCAGTGATGTGATGAAAGAACTAAATTCCATTTTACGTATGCACACCAGTAGAAGTTCCGAAAAGGATTCTGTCATGTGAGTAAATTTTAATAATATATTTTATGGGCGAATCGACGAAACGAACTGCTATTGCTGGGCAATTCGAATTAGGCTGCGGCATTGGGATCCCAGACGTATTTCTTTTCGAAGCAACTACAGTATTGATCCTTCTGCATTTACCTTTCTTAATTATTGAATAAGTATCCAATTATTATCTGGTATTGTTTGACATATTCCCAGTAATGCATAACTCCCAAAGTATACAGTTATCTAAGATAAATCTTTGGATCATCCAATTTTTTTATTGGGGTTTCACGCCAAAACGGCTGGATATATTTGAATAAATATATTATATAAATAGCTTATAACTCTAAAGAGAGATATGATTTGCCTGAAAAGTTGAATTCAAACAAATAAATAAATCAAATATTGGAATATTGGTGACAAAAAAAAAGTTTTGTTAAAGCTTCATAAGTAAAATATTTAAAAGAGCGCTACTAAAAATAAAATTAAGTAAAAGTAATAATTTAAATGGCATTTTAAAATATGAATGTCAGACTAAAAGATCCCGAAAAGTAAAGGGTTGCTACTTGCTGACAAATACAATTATAGGCCTGTTTCTTTGTGCCCGAGTTGCAACAGAACGCTCCAACTCTCATAAAGCTTTTTTTTAATGGCAAAAGCAACCCTATTCGGATCATTCATGAAAGATGCGATTTGTTTAGTTTTCCATGTATTTTCTTCTAGCTTATTCGCAATAGCACAGTTTTTTCACTTCCCAACACTACACCTCAGGTCGGATATCATTTTACCGAGTTCGCTCAACTCGTATATTTCTTCGAGTTCATGCTGTTGTATTTTTTTATCCTACCAGGTGTTCTTTTGCAACTAGGTTACAAAGAAACGGGCCATATATTTCCTTTTTTGAATTGGTAAAAAAGTACCCCAATTTTATCTTATCTTGTTTCAAATATTCCCAGGAATGTATTACTCGCAATGTAAATAGTGATCTAAGATTAATCTTTCGATGATCCTATTTTTTACTGGGTTTTCACGACAAAACGGTAAGATAGTTTCAAATAAAATTTGCATATAAATAGCTTATTACTTAACAAATAATAAATAGGTTAGTAATAATACAGGAATATTGCAAAATATTTTAACAGAAGACAGTTAAAAGTTAAATTAAGTTAAACTGTAATAATTTAAATGGAATTTCACAACTATGTGAAAGGTTTGGAACTAGTTTTTGAAGAAAATTGATATTTGCTGAAAAATTCAGTTATATTAATATGTTAAGTAAAATATTGCTCTATGGGTGTGAAGCGAAAGAGGCATACAAAACTTGGGTTTCGAAAAAAGATGTTTCAAAAAACGTGAGCTTAATTAAATGTTCAATTTAAATGAAATATTACTGCACCTGTTTCGATATTTATTCAATTCAATTAATAAGTTACCTTAGCAAGGACAATATTTGAGTGCAGCGAAAGACTCAATTTTGTTAATTGAAACGAGAACGAAAAAGGTTTGAGCAATCTTCATTTCGGTAATATTTTAAAAGTGCGGTGTTATCTGTTCTAACTTGAGAATACTTAAGAATATGATTAAACGAACAGGTTTTAAGCTGGCTTTGTTTCAAAGATATTTGAAACATTTTTCAAGTGATTTATTTAATTCAATTAAAAACCGTAAAACGGTATTAGTGTTAAACGAACGGGTTTATATAAAAACATTTTAGAATAAATTGAAAGGGCGGTGCACCCTGTTAAAAATTTAAAATTCAGTCAAATCGATAGAGGTTTAAAATGGATTAGTCTTGAAATTTGTTTGAGGGATTGCCACATGTTTACAAGTTAATTAAAATGAAATGAGAATGCCTCAGGTATGCACTAATACTATATTAAAACAATATTTAAACAAAATTAGCTAAAATTACAATAATATGTAAACCTGTTTTGCTATACTCTTTTATGAAAACACGTTTTTTAATTGATTCGCCTTATAAAAAAGATTAGCTTCGAAAGACAAGTTGATCTTCATACTAGCACAATCATTTTCTATGTCCTGTAGATAACTAACTTTAAACGATCCGACAATCGCAATTTGTGTCGACAATATTTGACGCTTGGAGTAACGATTGTGCGATTGCAATGTTTCATTGTAGCAAAATTTCGGACTCTCCTCTGGTAGATCTGGAGTATCCGGACTCACTTGAAAATATTGTTTTCAAAAGGTTAAGCTTCAAATATTTGTATGCAGTAATTTTCAATGAATTAATGAAACTTACCAATCAAAAACACGTGATGGTGTTCGTTTCGAAATTCGATTAATTACCTTTCACATAGCGGACTAGGTTATTTAGGAATCGTATTGTGTACCAGGAGAATTAGCTTGCCTAGTTTTGACCATTTATGTATATGTTAAGAATAAATTATCTTTGTGTTTTTACACTTGAATCCTAGATTATCGTTTTCTTTTTACCATTTGCGATAGCCATGGGGTTTGTCAAAACTCTGCATAACGGAAATATGAGCACGGCCGATAACTACAATTGCAATACTGAAGCTCCACTTGGGTCATGGGGAACTTATATCTTTTACCCAAAACATAACCACGATGTGCTCTA
Source organism: Anomoia purmunda (assembly GCA_951828415.1). Classification (NCBI taxonomy): domain Eukaryota; kingdom Metazoa; phylum Arthropoda; class Insecta; order Diptera; family Tephritidae; genus Anomoia; species Anomoia purmunda. The sequence continues at coordinate 41,786,272 of OX639996.1, forward strand.
CGTCTTACTTCCTCCTCACCTAGTGATAAGTCATGCGTATGTTAAATATTCAAAAGGCTGTCGAATTTTTCTTTTTTTAATTGGATGTAAATAAAATTACGAATTTTTCTTTTATCTGTCGAGTTAGGGCTTCCTTCATATTTGTTGTCGCTTAGTTTTCGACATTCGACTACCTAACGACAACAGCTGACCGAGGGATAGCGTATATCGTTAAAATTACTGCTGAATAGTTCGTTGAGATGAATCGCAATGTGTTTTTTAAGACTTTCTGAGCAATGGATAATCAAAGGTCTTGCGTTCCAACGCCAGGTAGGTACTTGATTGCGTACCACTTAGACCTGATAGTGGATCGACCATTTGCCAATGACGAAAAGATACCAGTGCAGAATATGCTTGGCTGATATTCTGAAATAGATTTGTTGAACCCAACAACCGCCATCCATTCATACAATAGCGGCATACTGACGTATTTGAATTGCGTTTGGAAATTGGAAGATGGAAAAGCAACAACTGTTTACTCGGCTAAGCGTGATACATGTGGTAACGTAGTTACCGTGCTTGCCGAAAGTCGTAGGTTCGAGTCCTCCTCAAGTCTAGAAAGAAGAGCTCTGATGAGGAGATACCCGAAATACCCGAAATATTAACTATAATGTCTACCGCTTTAAATGCAGTGGCTTTTTTCAATAACTTCCAAATAAACCTCAAAAAACTGATTGTTGATTTAAAAATCTAAAAAACGCAATGATTTAATTGGTGAAATTATTTTTTCCCCTTTTCCGTTACTTTCGAAAGCGTAACGTCAACCCGAACCACGTGCTTGCGGAGCCGCGGTTTTAATGTAGTATTGTTATCTACAATTTACCTCAGCAGAACCTTTTCAACATAAGCTAACAACTTTTTACTTCAATTCATTCTTGGTCATTTGGTATGCTGTTTGTCCAATTTCCATCTACATACTTCCATCTGCTGTATCTATTCGCATTGGGACATGCAACGCCCTTTATTGAGTCGTTGGTGCTATGCACATACCATACATTTGTATATATATACATACATTCATTGCACTTGCGCCTCTGTGAGTTTCGGCAAACTTTAAAATCTGCTGGTGTGGCAGAAAATCATCGCTAATAGCATGTGTCAACTGGCGCATTGCCAACTATGTACTCACTTTACAGTTTATTGAGACACATTTTGTGTTGTTACGTAACTGAGTGCACTGGTGCATTGGTATTAGTAGCATTTATAAAAAAAAAATCAAATGTACATTAAAGCGATATGCACTCGAAATTACATTGCATTTTTTTATTTATTTTTTTTTTTTTTGAATACCATTTGTGTGAAATATATTATTCTTGGGGCATTCCATTGCAACTGGTGCGACATCAAACTCCCGAATATGGCAATTTGTGAATTGTAATTATGTCATCGGAAGTAATGCAATAGTGAACATAGAGAAATGACAAATATATAAGTTTACTTTCGAAAAATTGCTAAAAAAAGTTCTTTGAAACCATTAAAGGAATTTACAGCAGCGGCAACCAGTGGGCATAAGATAATGAAAAACTCCATATTTTATTCGCTTTCGTTCCTGTTTTACTTGCTATTTTCCTAATTTCATGCTGAGCAAATACACTCGAGGATAGTCCGAAATTCCGCTACAATAAAGCAAATGCAATCGCACAACCGTTATTGCAAGCGACTAATATTGCGATTTTCGAATCGTTTCTGTTTAGAAAATGAGAAGCTGCATATTTAACCGTTCCAGTAATATAATATTTAAATTTCTTGTTGGTCTTCCTCTTTCCGACAAGGTGAAAAGTTGATGTGTATTGGAACAATTTTTCGTCATCCCTTCTGAAGTTTGTTTTGGAGATAAACCAGTTTCAGTGTTAGGTCATGAAATGCCAAATGTTAGCAAAACTCAGTGGTATCAAATTAGATTTTAATATTAATCAGAGAACTTTAAATTTGTTTTGATATGATAAAATCAGCTAAAATATTATGATCTATATTGGTATGCTTTTCCATCACCCCTTGTTAAGACTGGTTTGGAGATTAACCGATTTCGGCATTGTGTCATCTTAAGATTAATTTTTCGTTTATTCAGTTAACTTCTACTGGTCCGTATTTATAGGCTATTGTTATTAGCAGACACTGAGGGTTGATGTTTTTGAAGTAACTGAATTACAATGCGTCCGCGTGTGTACCAAGTAAACCAATTTGGTTTATTTTACGGTTTTTTCTATAGTATGTTTAGGCTAGTATGTATAAGTTGATATTTTTGATATTAAGGGATATATTGTGATGGTTCTGTATAATCATAGCTAAGTTATAGTTTTTTTTCATATACAAGTTTTAAACAGGCAGATTCTGGAAGTCGAGTAAAAGTGAATCCAATTTGATGTTTGTATTCTGAAATGCAATTGGTGTTTCTTTCACTCAAAAAATTAATTTTACTGCAGGTTAGCAATGAAAGTAATTCGCATAAGCAACGCTATTTCTAAGAGATAGTAAAACTTTAACATTTTTGTAGAAAGTGAGGGCGATTTTAATAATTTCACCCTCAAACGCCTATGTAATAAGGCGATAAAGATGATAAGAGAGATGATGTGCTCATAAACTTAATACGGTCAATGCTGGTGAAATGGCCCAATTGGATTTAGGCAGAGGGATGTCGATAATAAGACCTGCGCTCAGGACGGTGTGAATTTTTCTTTATACTAGTGTCTGGTTGTTGATTTTTTGTCGTCACTTTTAATGGCTCAAAGTCAGAATTGTACTCTTCAATTGTAGAAGAACGTTGAGCGTCTTTATTCTCCACAATTCAGGCTTCCTCTGAAGTAAAGTATTAAGGAGTAATTCTGGATGTCAAACCTTTTTAAAACTTAGACAATCGATCAACAGCATGGAAAATGTTCTTGCTTAACTTCAAAGGGCAAACGCCGTATGATGTACGGAAGCGGCCTCTTCAATGTCTGGAGGTAGTTAAATCCCTATGCTGACTCTCCGGACTCTGGGTCAGGATCTCGAGTTTATTTAGAAGATAAGCTTAACTTTTATCTCGGGAAATATGCTTCCATGGATTATTTGGAGGGATAGGAGTGATAGCCTGTCTGCACTTATGGTATTGGCAATGACAGTCTCGATTAATATACATATGTTGCTAAAGATATGCGACATCTTATCATTTGTCTATAGAGACTGTAATATGTGTTCCTTGGTCTGCACTCCTACCTTCGGTTATCGATGCCACCATCAGAATCTGAGTAAGTGTTTCGCTTAGCAATTACTGAGAGTCGTAGGCTGTAGGTGGATAAAATTCACATTGTCCACAATATCGAAAGGTCTTGCATTAGGCATTTTGCTGCGTCATGTTGAGAACAGAACACTTTGGCAACTTGCACTCTGCTTCAATTTATTCGTAAAGCATGTAGATTAAATTAAATTAGATTAGATAAAAATGCTTAATATCAAATATTAATTTCAAATTTTAGTGTTTTTTATGTCCTACGACTCTCAGCAATACATTTGAAATTTTTAAGAACCACGGAAATAGCTCGCTCTTCCCACAATCTTTTGGTATTTCTCATTTCAAAGTCCTGACTCTTTTTTAAAAGCTTATCTTATCTTATTATTTAACCATACCCAAGTATAGCAAATTAAGCAACTTAAGTAAAAAATCTTAAGTGAAATGAGGTAAAAGTATAAATAATTTTATTGCATAGACATATGTACATAAATATGCGCGATGAGATTATATATCTTATTTATATTTTAATTACTTAGTATTTATTCCAAAATTCAAAAATAAAGAAACTTTTAACGTGACAAATATCTTAAAGCATTATTAGCGTTAAGAAATCTTCCCACCAATCAACATTACCAAGTAAAATGTTACAAAAACTTAACATGTTGATATATTAATTTTTTTGTTCACACTAAGTATCAAAAATTGCTTTCAATGCATGCAATAGCGGAGTAAGGTAGCTCAACTGCATGCCCATTACAGTGTTTGTACCCTGTAGGAAAGGGACAAGTGGAAAATAAATACCCTTATTTCGACTTCAATACACTATTTTATTTTAACATATTTTCAAAATATTTTTACTTTTTGTAAGCAAGGGGGAAACTGAATCTTAAATATCCGGTGGATGTTTTTATTTCAAACAAAAATGAATTACTTGTAATGACCGCTATTAAAGAACGCGCCTCTTGTCCGACTTCCAACATTTTTGAAACCAAACCTACTAAAGTTAAAAGTGTGTACTATATGCGGACAACTTTGTTAAAGAAATATATTTGCCATTTGCTCCAAAGTGAACGGTACAAGCAAATTTTACAAAATTGTAATTTTTACGTATTTCTCCCTGTAACCAAATTTTTCATACTCAAATTGCCTCAATGTTTCTTAGAATAAAGGTTGTTAAGAGATGTGGTTGGTTTTTACCCGATTTCGATAATTGTGCTTACTGAATTAAAATGCAAACTTCGCGCAAAAGTTGGTGAGGCTTAATAAAGTAGTCTCACAGATATATATATAATAGGCGTAGTTGTTACCCAATGATTTCTTCCCTTTCAGCATTACAGGAGTTTATTGGTAAGATTGGAAATGCATACGAGTTTATCGAGATTGCTCTGTGCACGTTCCTCGACATTGGCAGCCGAAGTTTGGCTCAGTTACTCTTGGGGAGACGGTGCTCGTTACTTTTGATCCCAAGGTGGCCAGATATTCCGAAAATTACAACTGTATTACTTGATGTCAGCAATCGAACGTAAAAATCCATTTGCAAAGGTTCCTGATGGCCACCTGGCTGTAGATAGGAAAGGCTGCTGTATATTAGAATAATTTTCCGTCATCCCCTGTCAAGTTTTGTTCGGATACAAATCGGTTTCGGGGTTGTGTCATCTTCAGGGTCATTTTCCGTTTTCAAGTTATGCATTTTTTGAGGTGTGGACTGGCGCAGCTAGAGATCGCAGTTTTTCGATCGGAATTATAAAACTAAATATTTCATTATATATTATATCTATTTCAAGGAATTCTTCCTCATGCTCGATCGGCTCATTGTTTCATTCCCCAGTTTCTTCCAAAATTAGATTGGCATTCAACCAATCGAAAATCGGGGGATTCCACAGGAATTAGATTCGCTGATGGCTACTCATAGATCTGAAATTGTAACTTCTTAAAACGTTTTGGTTGCTTTTACTGGATTCTTTCGGTTTGACAGATCCAACTGTATTAAGGTTCGGTTGAAAAAATATTTAAATATTATAGGTTTGCACTTGTTATAAAAAATATTTGTAAAAACTAGTTTGGCCTTACGTTTACGCAAAACAATATAATTGAGAGTTCGTATTATTAAAGTAGCCGTCCAGACATTTATAAAGACAATACAATTTTAGGCAGCCACTTTAAGTTTTGTTTCGCGAGAATTTCGTGGCATCAATTTTTTGAGGTGTTTTAAAATCGGTCCAGCTCTCTCTCATTAATCTCAATATTTTGACGATATATGTATTTTGGACGGGTCTTCAAACATAATAGATTTTAAAATACCAGTGGGCATATATTAATACACAATATATGATAAGTCGTTGCACATCTAGTTAGAAGATATAATAAATTTTGATACCAAGTGTACTCGAACTCGCTCTTGTCCTCCAATCTGTGATACTTAAACAATTTGGGAATTATTTTAGTTGTTCTATTTTTATTTATTCAAATAAATCAATATACTAAGTATGCAAATAGAGAGTCTTAGAAGGCGCCATCAAGCATCAGAAAAATGGCAACAAAAAATGTATGTATTGTATTTTTAAAATTATAGACATTCGCAAAAAAAAAGAAAAAATCTACATCCTATGATGGGGTTTTGATTGCTGTTGCCACAAATTTCTACTTTGTCCCAATTTTATTTTTGTTAAGTAATTCTGAGTAATGCTTCTGTAAAAGTTATAGGGTCAGAATTTCTCAAACGGATCACCTGAATGCGGTGAAAACTTTTTTTGCTCGTTTTTTCATTTTTTCTGTAGGCATTAATGATGCAAACAAAAACCCAGTTGGATTTTCTAAAAAAAAAATTTTTTGTTTAAGATATTGTTAATAAATGTTTTTCGTCATTTTTTTTCAAAGATCAATTAAGGCCGATTTAGATTTGAGAAATAAAAAAATTGAATCTGAGTCAATTGTTTATATATTTGTTTATAACAAATTGAAGAAAAAATGTCTTCTGCGCCATATTTCGACATAAAAAAAAAACATTTATACTACATTTCACGCTAAACAATATTACGTTTTGACAAAAAATGGTCCGCAATCTGGAAAACAGTTATTTAGCCTTGAACGTCATGATGCTGCGTTTGGAGCGCGCTCGGATGTGCAACGTTCGGCCGTACGCGCGGTGATATGCGCCCGCCACTCTTTAGCGCTAGAATCTCTCGTTGCTACTAGAGAAGAATAACACGCTATAGTGCGCTCCAAACGCTGCATCATGACGTTCAAGGTAAAATTTTGTACATTTATTACAGATGTAAAATTTTTTCGTATTTTTTGAACGCCTATAATTTTAAAAATATAAGCCATCGATTTTTTTTTCCTTATAACTATTATGACCTGGCTACTCACCCGTTTCGGAATTGACGCCGCCACCTGTATATGGGTCATATTGGTGAATCGCCACACTCTCTAAATGAAATGCGAGTAGTCACACAAATCAGTTTCCTACTGGGTAGGGATGCTTGCCTACAAAAAATAATTATTTCACGCTGATGGGAAAATTACAAAAACCGAACATAATTATCCGCAACCACGACAACGACATGGTAAATGGGAAATGGGATTGGCGTGAAAAATAGGCAAAGCAAAATTACACCCACTGAAAGAGATGAGAAAATTGTTAAATAGAAAGATTAATACCAAAGATAAATGCCAGCACAGCTGAAAGCGCAAAAGTACAGATGTACAAAAGTGCTGGTTTACTTGTGCATACATTTTTATGTGTACCTACTATGTACATAGAAAACACTACATCAAGTTATTGCAGGTGACCGCTAAGAGGTTAAGCAAAAGCAAATAAACGACGCGTTGGCAACACAATTGTAACAACGATAGGAACAATGCAGACGGCGACGAAACTAGCGGCAACATTCACAAACGACCTTTCACGAAATTTAACAAATCGACAACGAGCCCAACCAACGTACAATGACTCAAATGGTTAAAGCAAATACCAAATACATACAACATTGCTGACAGCACAACCGGCAAAAGACGAAAAATTTAAACCCAAACTCAAAATCCAAGCGCAACCGCAAGACCATCCATTACTAAGCTTGCTTGCTTGCTTGCTAAAGGCCATTGAAACAACTTAAACATTTGGCAATCACAAAAGTGCAGTTGTACTTTGAATTGGCTGAAATTTAGCTGCACTTCAGCTAGAGTACGAGCATATAAAGGGTCTTGCAATAGGGACGATACAAAAGTAGGCCGATAGTGACTGCAAGCGACGCCATATTTTTTCTTGCTCATTTGACATTTCTCTTCAGTAAGGTTTGCCATTTCATAATGGAAAGATATACGATCCAACAACGAGTCAAAATTATTAAAATTTACTACCGAAATTCGGAATCAGACAGGCAGCGATCCACACGTACTCAATGAGTCAACATTGCATCCCGAAAAAATTACGGTTTGGTGCGGTTTATGGGCCGGCGGCGTCATAGAGTCGTACTTCTTCCGTGATGATCAAGACCGGCACATTACTGAGAGTGGGAATCGCTACCGCTCAATGATAACCGAATATTTTTGGCCCGAATTGGATGATATGGATTTGGACAATATGTGATTCCAACAGGACGGCGCCACAAGCCACATAGCGAATGTCACAATCGATTTATTGAAAACCAAGTTTGGTGAACGCCTCGGTCGTGCGATTTGACACCGTTAGACCATCTCCTGTGGGGCTACGTCAAGTCTATGGTCTATGCCAACAAGCCAGCGATAATTGATGTACTTCGTACAAATATCGAACGCGAAATTGCAGCAGTATCGGCCGATTTATGCTTGAAAACCGTCGAAAATTGGGTTCAGCGTCTGGACTTCTGCCCATACAAAAGAAATCGAGTTCCATACATAATGGCATCGAATGTACTTTCACAGGAATAAAGAATTTAATTCATATCCCAAAACGTTTTTGTTTTATTTAAAAAACTTTTTGTGCGTTTCTATTGCAAGACCCGATACTTAGATGTACATATGTGTATGCATCTAATTCCTGTAATTTTTTCTTTCTAACGCATGCTTGCATGCAACCATTGTTGCCGCGACCAAATAGTAATTTGTACTAAACTGACTTAAAATATTCTACCAAAAATCTATTAAAATTTGTTTCCAACCAAAAGACAATTTTATAATATTTGAAATGAAAAAAATACCTGCTGTATTTACGATTTCAAGTATTTTTTTTTAGTTTAAGCCACACTCAGTTATTTGTAAAAGTAGCCTACACAATTTAGTGTTCACAGTCAGTCAATAAATTAAACACACTTAGAAATGTGCCTCAATTTTCTTTAAATTGCGATCCGGTTAGTAAAGGTTTCTTCAAAATTACTTAAAACCAACTCAAAATGAAATCCGTTTTCTCGAAAAGTAGTGATTATTTCATTCATTCCCATTTTTCTTTCTTAGTGCCTATTTTTCTTAATCCTGATAATTTTTTTAATAAATAACTAAGAACGACAATAGTTTTACTTATTAAAAAAAGAAAATTTTTCTTAATTTTGTTGTTGTTTATTTATAAAAATCTAATCTGGCAACCTTGCACGCATTGAGAACGATCCTACGCTGCTGGCAACGAGAACCGAGACCGTCATGGTGGTGGTGAGTTTTCGTTAACACGACAATGATATAATATAGATCGTGTCAGTAGACTCGGTCTCCGATTTTACTTCGGCGGGCAGACGAGCCAACTCTTATCTTAAATTAATTCGAGTAACTGCTCTCATAAATTAACCTTTTTCAAACACTGATCGTTTAAATGTAGTTTTCAATCGCCGAATTCCCGGATTCTCATAATTTTTTATTAATACATGCTTTTGTTGCAGCACTAATACATAATTCCAAAATTTCACTACATAAGTAAGGCTGGTTTGCAACTTATCACAGCTGGAATCTTGATTAGCATTACACGACTACTTAGATTCAAGTTGCTTGAAGAATATTTCTTACATATATTCCTTACACCCATGGCATGAACACTGGCTGTATTTTAATCCATTAGGTGGCGCCAGAGGCGAATTATTCCAAAAATTTGTATTTCTGATCCGATTGATTGGGGATGCAACGAGAAATACTTTTATTAAATATGAATGCGCTAGGTGGCGCTAGAAGCGAGTTATAAAAAAAAATCTATATTTATGAAATGATTTTAATAAAACGAAAAATTACATTGGGGATGCGATGAGAAGTCATCATCGGCTCCTGTTTCTCTTGTTTGAAAAATGGATTAACTAAGTGGAGCTAGAATTGCCTTTATCAGAAAATACGTATTTATGGCCCTATATTAACGAAATAAGAAAGGTACGGTGGTGCCGGAATCAAAAATAATTTATATATTGATATTGATGATGTTAGAGCAGCATGCTTTAGGTGTGATTAGAAATACTTGTATAGTCCGATTTAATTTAAATTGAAAGCATATTCTCATATTTTAACTGTACACGTGCATTAAAAAAATTTATTAAAACCCTATTGATAGCTTTGTTGTCGAGATTTCCAGAAAATCCATATTTATGATTCGATGTAGTTGAAATCTAATAAGTTGTGTGCTCTTTAGTCATAGTCGAGATAAAGTTGACCCTTAATTTAGTTGCAGCTATCTTTGATCGATGTTGCTTTGAAAATTATGAAAAAATGCTTGTAAGTTTAGACCCGACTTCATTTTCCCTGTGAATACGGGGCATTCTTTTAAAATTCATCAAAGTTGTATTTTTCGTTTTAAAAGAATCTTCTGTACGTATATGGAATAGTTGTAAGCAACGGAGAAATTAATATTTAAGTGAGCTCCTGGAAAAATTATATTAAACTAGAGTTTTTTTAAATTCGTTTGTTCACATTGTATCTACCTCGTTACTAGAGAAATTCATTTTTTTCTAAATTCTGTTAGATTTTACTTTACTGTTATGCAATAATTGTGCCTAGTTTATTTTTTGTAATGAGCTAAGGCGTGTTGTTGTTTTAATATTTTCAGTCGTTGTCGCCCTATTGTGCATCATATCGTCTTCTCATCCACATCCCCATGTGTATTACCTTAGTTGAATTTATCATAACTTTACAAAAACATGAACAACTGACAAATGTTGTATTTTAAGCCGTAGCTAATTGTTTCCGTTCTAAAAAATGTGTTTTAATGAAATAACGATTGAACTTTTTGAATATCTATCAAATCAAAATAAAATCTACCATTCTACCAAAAATTTAAATTGAAAATGAATTCTACCAATTTTGGTGGAATTCTATAAAAACGGCAACACTGCTTGCAACAGCTGTCAATGTTATTGTTGTTTTGGTACTGGTTCGTTGCACTTGCCGCTGGAAGCGTGGTACGTGTAAATTGCCGGCCGGTCAGCCAACTAAGTTGCTCGCTTACGGCAGCAATTTTTGCACCTAGTAGAATGCTGATGCTGCTCTTCTTTTTTCAACATTTTGCCGCCATAAATTTTCGCTTCTTTTCCGCTTATTCTTTTTTTTTTTTTTTGCTTCCAACAAACAATTTCATGCTTCGGCAGAAATGCCACGACTTGATAGAAATGCAAAAATTGTTTTTTCAAATATTGAATCACAAAGCAGCGTTTAGGGTAAAAATGAAAGGAAATGGCAAAAATTTATTGATAGCTGGAGTGGCAATGGCGCATTGTAATATAGGTTCATTTATGTGCCAGCGTAGATATAAATAAAATGTCAACCGCTTTCGCAGCATGAAGGTGATGGAGTCTCCCACAAGTTGTGGCATTTGATGGTGGTGCCACACACTGCGGGGTCCAGCACGATTTTGTAGCGTAGCTGAAAGAAGCCACCTCACCATTCGCTGGCAAGCCATAAAAAAATGCACCGTTAGCTGAAAACCCCCTCTGAATTTCTCCACCACCGGCCGCCAACTCCATTGAAATCCTCTCAAGTAACCTGCTAGTATTTTACTTTACCTCCTGCCGTCATTTGTTACACAATAAAAGTAAATTGTCTTGTCAGTCTGCTATCGGATGCCGATTGTTGGCTGTTGTCTGTCGATTGCCAATTGCCAACCGTTGCTACTTGGTAATACTCGTACTATGGTTGCATAGCTCATTTGTTGTTTGTTGTCGATTTGATGGCATTTGTTGTTATTGGTGTAATATTGTACATATATAAAGTTTTTATAGTTAGTTGTTAGACAAAGTTGATTCAGTTGTATTTATGTATATGTAGATATGTACAAAAGTAATAACGTATATAATGCTACACAATCAGATAGCGCTTCTTCGGAAACCGCACATTGTCGCTAATAAAGTAACGTTGCATTATGTACCGTTAAAGCGTATACTAACTAGTGCTCATGTATTGTTGTTACTTGTTTTCTTGCCAAGAAATTTCTGATAATGCCTGACAAACACACAAACGGTTATTATTTTTCTGTTGCAGTTAGTGGCTTTAAAGAAACACTGCAAAAAATATTTATACGTCTTTTTTTTAATGTAATATTTAGAGTTATGAAATTCGGTGTGTAAATTTGTAGCACAACTGTTGTTTATTGGAGAGTTTGGAATGTGAAAGTGTGGCACATATTGGATTCTAAATAAAACCAAATAACCAAACAAGGCTAACCCTTGATGTTTACGGAAAAAACGTAAATAATTAAAAATTACATTTAAAAAAACCTGCATTGTTTTTCAAAATTGTGTTTTCAAAATCTATAAACTTTCGCTTTCGAAGGAACTAGTTCTTCAACGGCCTCTTCTGATGTATGAAAACGCTCATCACGCATTTTGTTCTTAACAAACGGAAAGAAGTCATTAGGTGATAAATTAGGTTGATATGTACAATGAGTCGACTTTTTTCTCTTTCAACAATCAGCTATTTCAACTGCATCGTGAGATGTGGCACTGTGGTACTGTGCAGGACGATGCGACGTTTCCTGCTATTTTTTATGATTTCGTCGGTGATTTCGGAAAAGCAAATAATTGTTTACGATGCTCAAAAACAACAGTAGCAACTGGAATTGTTTTAGAGGAAGCAGAAAGTGATCACCACTTTGTTGGGTTTGGCTCATTTTTAAACACCTAAACCGATAATTATTATTTGGATTTGAGCTTACGTTCATATACCCATGTAAGTTTCGTCACCTACTACTATTCTATAAACTTTTTCTGAAGTACCCCGATTGAAATTTTTAAGCATTCCTTTGCACCAATCCTCATAAGCTTTATTTTTTAGCTACAGCCAATTTTTGTGGAATCCAACAACTTTAGATTTTCTTCACGATTAAATGCTCATTCAAAATCGTTTAAATTTGGCTTTTGGTAATGTACACATCTGAATGAATTCTCCAATGGCAATGATATTTTCTGAAATAGCAGTTGATGGGTGTCTATATGGCAATGATATCTAACTTTCGATAAAAGTATATATTGAAATATTTCATTGCACTCAGAAAATACCCCATCCCTTTATCAAAGAAAAATATTCCTCGTTTTGAACTGTATAAAATTACGAGATTTTTTCTCCAAATCCTGATATTTCCTCTCGACTGTGTAAAGGTACCTTCAAAAGGAAAAAAACCCTACTGAAATCCTTAAAGCAGTCAAAATACATAGATATAGAATTATACATAAATCTATACCAAAATTTGCAGAATGAAAACATTCATCGATTAAGCTATATCTGTATATATCCGTCCGTCTACGAACCCGATAACTCGAGTAAATATTGAGATATCTCAACAAATATTACTCCCGACCTAAGGTAAGTTGGTATTGAAACTCGAAAAATCGGATAATAACGCACACAGAACGGTATTTTGCGAAAATAAAAAAATGGAATATTTTAGGAGATAACTATGGATAAGGGATAGGATTGGGTTGGAGCAAATAGATATATATATTCGGAACTACCTCACAAATTTAGTACACAATTTACTTTTGAACTCAGGGAACAATGGATCTTTAAGGTCGAAGTGCAAACCTCGAATATATCTCTATCTACCTTTGAATTCAGTAACCAATAAGTGATTTCGAAAATAACAGAAATCAGGCAAAAACCACGCGCATCTCTTTAATAACTGTAATTTATAAACAAACACTTACTTTTAATTTGATAAGCCGGTTATGTACTCGTAGAAGTTCATTCTCACCCGACCTTAGACTCTTCAATACTTAATTTGATAAAGTCTGCATCTCTGAATCGTTGACTATTAAAATAAGTAAATATTATTTTGAATTACATTTTCTTTCTTGCTGTGCTTGGTGTTTTCTATTAAAATTTTCAATTTCAAGAGACTGTTTGGAGCGGGAAACTACGCAGATGATTTCAGAACATAATAAAATAATTTTCGCGCATACGCGCTCTTGTCGGTCTTTTCTACGACTTTGTCATGTTAATAGACATCATGACATCTTGAAGGACATTGAAATGATTCCCTATGATAACTGATACATGAATTGAACCAACTCCTTGACCTAAAAAATGTTCCATAAATTTCTTAAACAGTTGTGAAGCGCATAATGCACTTTTTCCATTTAAATAAACACACTGCCATTAAACTATCAGAATCCGTAAGATTTAATCAAACAAAGGTTGTTAGAAAATAGCGCAGCTGAACATTTTGTCATGATTTAAAGCAGGTTTTCCACCGTCAACAGCTCAACGTTGGTGGGATCAAAGTGCAATATGTAAATGCAACTCACTTTATATTGATCTATGTGACAAAAATTATAATTCTTTATTGCCAGTCTAGCTGGCTGATTCTCGAATTTTGCATATAACATACTAGTTTCTAATTTTTTGTGAACATTTACATATGTTCTTTGTATAAATAATTTGCCTGAGAAGATAAATAATTATTTAGAATTCACAATAATCACCTTTCGTAAAGTATTTTAAAAAAAATGACTCCTCGTGAATATATGTACACAACCTGAGTATTTCGCTCAGACATGAATTTTAATCCTTTTTCCCACGTATTCTAAAAACATCCAGACTTAAAATGTCAAGCTTATTATGGCCATAAGCAAATGTGTTCCGAAAATGCAAAATAATTTGGAGGTTTTGGTATTTCACTGTGTTATTTAAGTGTTTTAATTTAATGTCACGCATTAGATTTATATATGAAAATTCCAGCGGCAAATCCACCTAATAACCACTGTTTTCTACGCGTGCTTGAAAATATCAATATGTTTTTGCCAGTGCTTCGTGAACATTCCTTTTATGTGCAATGCTTCGTTAGAAATTCGCAGGCAAAAGCAACCAACTTGCTCTAGTACTCAAATTACTGTCAGCATTGGCTCCGTATGCCATCATCTACTCAGTAGGAAAATTAAGTGAGAAGCATACGGAGAAAGTTATCTGGAAAATATTGGAGTGCTGATAAAAAACATTTATTCCTGTACAATATGAAATAAAATTATGCTTAATTTTTACAGAAAGAGAACAAGCTATCGGGTCTTGCAATTAGAACGCTACAAAAGTTTTTTTTAAATTAAACAAAAACGGGTTGGCATATGAATTAAATTCTTTATTCCTGTGAAATTACATTCGATGCCATTATGTATGGAACTCGATTTCTTGGGCATGGGCACCACGGGCACGCTTGCAGAATTCCAGGCGCTGAACCCAATTTTCGACGATTTTCAACCATAAATTGGCCGATACGGCCGAAACGTTCGATATTCGTACGAAGTTCATCAATCGTCACTGGCTTGTTGGCATAGACCATAGACTTGACGTAGCCCCACAGGAAATAGTCTAACGGCGTCAAATCGCACGACCGAGGCGTTCACCAAACTTGGTTTTCAATAAATCGATTGTGACATTCGCTGTGTGGCTTGTGGCGCCGTCCGGTTGGAACCACATGTTGTCCAAGTCCATATCATCCAATTCGGGCCAAAAATATTCGGTTATCATTGAGCGGTAACGATTCCCATTCACAGTAACGTGCCGGTCTTGATCATCACGGAAGAAATACGGCCCAATGACCCCGCCGGCCCATAAACCGCAGAAAACCCTAATTTTTTCGGGATGCAATGTTGACTCATGGAGTTCGTGTGGATTGCTGCCTATCCATTAACGCATATTTTGCTTATTGACGAAGCCAATCAGCCAGAAATGACGACGACCATAAATTGGACGTAGTGCTCTTAAAGTTGAGGCCATTGACTCCGAATTTCGGTAGTAAATTTTAATAATTTCGACTCGTTGTTAGATCGTATATCTTTCCATGATGAAATGGCAAGCCTGACTGAAGAGAAATGTCAAAAGAGCGGAAAAAAATATGGCGTCGTTTGCTGTCACTATCGGTCTACTTTTGTAGCGTCCCTATTGCAATGCCCCTTATTTGCCAAAATGGGTGGGGGTGACTTTATAATGACGAATATACCAATCGCTTCATAACAAAATGAATACCAGAGTGTATCGCTTGACAACCAAATGGATATGCAAAGCGTTCATTGCTCTATGGTACCGATCCCTTTTTTTTTAGTTGCGGTTCATCGATCATTATGATCATGTATGATTTTAAGTGGTCATTATATGGTACATTTTGCCGTGTAAGAGTAAATTTAATTAATTACTTATATTGGAAGGAATTTCTGCCATCCGTTGTCATATTTGGTTTGGAGACAATTCGCATATGGTGTGTGTAAGTTCAAATTTTAAGTGTTATTGAACTTAAATATAATTGGAACTGTGCTTTAGAACTTGTGCTACTCTGCATTTTGTGTGAATATATTTTTCAAGTATAAATCTAAAGAAACTTGTCCATTTACGTTAAAGCCAACATTATTTTCAAATTAGAATTAACAAATTATTAAACAATGCTAATATTCCTAGCAATATAGCAAGTGATTGCTTAGGGGGTGACGACTAACGCACACATGGCTTAATCTGGATGTGAAATTGTTACCCCCATTTTTAAAGTGACGGGGCCATATCACAGCAATAATTCGTACAATATTGTCTTCCAAGGCGTTCAAAGATTCAATTTTCTTCGCATAAACCAACAACTTCATATAACCGTTGAAGAAATATGTGTAGTGTGTAGTGTATGGGCGCTTCATTCGATGTGCCCCAGGTTCGAATCTTGATTGGGGCCAGGAACACAATTTTGTGCAAGGTTCTTTCTAATAGCCTTCGCGGCTGGGCAGGCAAAGGCAAACCTCAGAGTATATTTCTGACATGAAAAAACTTCTTACAAAAAGCAATTTCTCGCGAGTATCGCTTTCTCGTGCATTGGGGATGTTATAAAGCTCACGAGCATCTCGAACTCAGTTTAGATGTAGTATTATATTGTGTATGTATAGTATCGTAAGAATGTTGTTATTTTGAATTTGTGCGTGTTGTTGTACACCATGCTATGTTTCAAATGATCGTTCAGTTAAAACACGAGATCTAAGAAGTGCATTCTAGTTCGCATTTCCCAACCTAAAAGCATACGTAATATTCGTCTTGAGTGATTTTCGACATTTTTCGCGATAACGGTGATAACGACGATACCCGAGATCACGCGATCGTCATAATAATGCCCAAGAAGGCCTCAATCTATATGATTATCATAATTATGACGATCATTTCGCTCATGGCATCGATATTTTCGCGATTCGTCGGTGACCGAACTGTGATCATTTTCTTACGGTGCTAAATTGGTACTTGCCCACACTATTATAGCTCACTCGTCAAAACATTCTGAGTGCGTTTATGAGCGACTTAAATATTTATTTAATATAATCGGGATCATAGCGCATTTGTTTATTTCATCTCACTCTTTTTCGTTGATTTTAAAACTATTAGTTTAATACATCAAAGTCTACCGGAATCTACTCATTTTCGCTGAACCTTAGCGTTTTCTATTTCGATTTTCCAACTGGGTTTAGTGGTTCTTCGTGTAAATGAAATCTATATAGCTACAAAGCACACCTAAGCCGCCGGCAGAATGTTATTGCTATAAAGAAAATTGTGTACACTCTCCTTGGTAATGGTAAGAAAAATTACATGCATTTGTTGTGTAAGAGAATTTCTGGTAGGTTAAGTTGTAATTAATGTTATTGTTGCTATTAAATAGATAGATATTCTTATCTAAGTAAGTGAGATGTAATTATAACATTTTTTCTTGCATTCCCATGTCAGCTCCATGTTATAAATTCTCTGGCTTTACATTCAAAACTTAAATAACTTTTCAGCCGCAAAATATTTCTATGCTTGCATAGCAGTCGTGGTTGCCACGACGTGATTTGTTTTTATTTATTATATTGTATGGGGGCAAAGTTTTGTGTTTGTTTCCATGGTTATGATTTTGTTATATACAAACATAGCCTCTATAAGAAACATAAGAAAAACTAAATAAATAAATTTGTTTGCTAACGTTAATACCTATTGTTGGCGGCGCCATTCGGTTCTGATACCCATACTGGAAGTGAGCGGTGAGTGGTGGTGCCATTGTGAATATACACCTGTTTCCTTTTCACTTCTATCTATTGTTAACGATTGAGGATAAAATTTTATCCATTTCGTGTAGTTTTGTTTTTAATAGTTTTTGTTGTATATAGATTTCAACATTTTTGCAACAGTAAATGTCAGTATGTTTACCCACACAAGACATGATATCGTCGTGGCACATGTCGCATGCAACTTTTTGTTGCAATGACGGTAACTGCGGCAAGTGCCACTCTCTGTGCCGACTTTGTGCTTTAAATTCGCGTCATTCGTGCCCACGTTTGTCGTGTGAATTGCTTTATGAACACAATACTTTGACATTTAAAAATTATTACCATCCGAATTTCGTGGGCTTTTTTTTACGAATTAAAATAAATTGTCATTTAATAATCTTTAGGTATTAAATTTATCATATTCCAGGGTTGAATTGAATACAATGGTTTAGAAAGTTTTAAGTTAGAGCGTCAAGCAAACAATGTGAAGATGTTGGTACATAACTGAGTAAAAAGTTTGATTGTTAATTTATGGAGACGAGTATTGAGGATGGCTCTGTTTGCAGAAGTCCACGTAATTGGCGAAAGTTTTTGAAGGCCACTCACTTTGTTCCGGACACAAGTGTTTTGTTATCTCTCAATTTACAATAGCGATGCCAGATCAAAATTAGAATTTAAAATATTATAAAATTCGTATGTCTTGTATTTCTCATACACAGAATATCATTCGAAATTATTACTTACTTAAAAAAGGTCGTACCCCGGTTTTTCAATTTATTAGGATCAATTTGCCAATACGATAAATATTAAAAGTTTGAGTGACATTTTGAACTACTTACTTCTTCTTCCTAACTGTTGTTTTAAACGTCTCGGCTATTTTGTTGTGCTCTTTTGGGCTCGATGAAACCCATTCACTCCTTCTTATCTCGGAGTGTACGTATGTACGTCAAATACTCTGGAAACCTGCCTTCCGTCCATCGCAGCATGCTCGATTTCATTTCGAGTTTTTCAATCTATGCAGATACAGCCCGTAGCTTGGTGAGTCTTTCTTACGGTTGCCAGACAAACTACACTGATATGAATGGTATTGAACTTCCGCTGCAATAGATCAAGTTTTGAAAATAAATGGACCAAATTTTGAAAAAATGGCTAATGATATGTTTCCCAATATGACCTATTAAGGCAGCCGTTAGGAGAATTTTTACTTTAATGTTTGCACCGGGAAGTAAAGAGAGAAAACGCATTTGAAAGTGGGATACATTTTCCGACAGTGTAACCAAAGATCCAACACAGCACTTGCGCTTCTTTACATGAAAGCTGTAGTAGACTTCGTATTTTTCTTACTAGGATGGCGGTGATATCAGTTCTTACTCTCCCATGGACATCAACCAGTCGGAGCGAAGACCCGGGCGGTTTTGTAAGGCCACATTTGTATAGCGAGTAACTTCACCTGATGAGCACTGCAAATCTCGGTGAGCTCTTAAACCGAAAACGTCTAAATGACGGGAGCTACGCAGAGGATATTTGAGTGAAATGACCCGGATATCGTGGGCTGGAACGATTCTGGCAACTCACAGATAGTGATCCGCCGAGTCGACTATTTTTGTACTCGAGTACTTTAGTACTCAATAAAAAAAAAATCTAGCTAGAATTGAAGTCAGATTTTCGGATCGGAGATTCGAGCTCAGAGCTCGGTATTCGAATACATTGTATCTAGTTTCGAATACTGATTTTTAATTAGCCTCGAAAATTAGTGAAAATCGCGTCGTTGCGTCATTTAAATTGAAGTTAATACAGCTTCGTAGTTGTTTTTCGCAGCAAAGGAAGTTGGAAAATAATTTTTCTTTTATTTTTATTTTTATTTTTATTTTTATTATTTTTGTGTATAAACTAAAAAACGCTCATATGCGGATCAAAGACAAATTGTCGTAACCAAGTGTGTAGCGTGCGCGTCATTCGGTGGGTCGGACGACTCCCTCGTCGAAGGGTTAATAATTTTTAAATTTTTTAAAAGGTTAAAATATAGTAGTTTACAATGTTCATATATCATAAATCTAAGCTCTAGTTCTAAAATTTGCTGACATATAACCCCCACTCTACCATGCTTTGGTCAAGCGAATTTTGTCATTTTTGATCAGAAAATAGAGCTATTATCACACCCATTTTTGTTCTGCTACCATATCATATTACTTAAAATCAAAGGACAAAATTTCGCAATCATAATGGGTTAAGTTTCTTTGGCATTTTTGACATTTGGGGAGCGTTAAAATATCCCGAACGCGCTTATTATTCATTTTTTTTTAATCCAAAATTGTTATACATAAAAAAATAAAACCCGTACGATACACAGTTGGCTAAGAGCGCTGTCTAAATGAGTATTTTCTATGTTCTTCTGCCATAATTTCAGGTTTTTAAACGTTTTTTCGTATAACCTAAATTTAAAAAGTTATGCGACTTTATTTTGGTATGGGAAAACAAAACTCTATAATTAGTCTGACCCGCTTGATTTGTTTTTAAACAAATCTTTTGTTGTCATCGGCTTCTTTTCTTTGAATTATTCCGCCTTGCCCAGGCTTTCTTTAAATCGCTTATCAGCTACCTCGTGCAGAGGGTTAAAAAGGTAAAATCGGAGTTTTACTTCTCCAATCCCAAGAATTTTAGATGCGAAAAATAATACTTCGTTTAGGTGGTTTAAAGTCCTTGAAATCAATATTTTTCAATTGGCAAAATAAGTTTCTCTTCAGCAAAATTCAACTAATCGTTTTTGTAATTAAATTATTTTTATAGGCCTCCAAAAATCTCAAAAAATGCTAATATTTGTTGATTTAAAAACACTATAGGTATTCTGCGATATGCATTACTCTCAAATTCCGACTTTCTTTTTTTTTTTGACCACCCTGATGTGCGTACATATGTACCTTTGAATATCTATATATTCTTAATTCTTCTCTAAAAAATCGCAAGGTCAAAGTTTCTCTAAGAGAACTATGTATTTAAACATCACATATGTGCAGTTGTAAATATATATAGTTGCGCTTATTTCATATATTTAGTATGCACATAAAAAACCAACCTTAGTAAAGTGGATGGACTTGTCGAGAACTAGCTTCAACATTAATGTATTTTTTGTACATGCATATATACATACATATGTATATAAATTCCAGAAGTGGTCAAGTCCAAAAGAGGAAGTACCAGCAAGCATCCAAGCAAAGAATGCTACAACAAAAAGCATTATGGCCAGAATGAATACGAACTCTGTTTGACGAGAGAATGAATGGCATGCACAAGATGACGGACGAACTTGCAATTGAACTTGGGTACTTGAAAATATGAAGCAGAGTAAAAAAGTGGAAAGCGCAAAGCAAAATAAGCACACAAAGTGAAGTACAAGATATAATGCCATCGGCAATAAATCAACTTGACGTCATTTCGTTCAGCCGTCGTCTTGTGGTGTTTCTTGTTCTTTTGTTGTTGTGTGCATTGTTAGTTGTCTTGTTTTAGCTCACTTCGATTTCAATGTAAACGACCAAAAAATATAAATAAAAACACACAGAGGCATGCTCCATTTTTATTATTTATTAGCAAAATCAAAGAAAGAATTTGAAGTGCTACAATTTACCATGCATAGCAACAAACCGGGAAGTACGTAAGTATTTGTAAAGTGTAACTAAGAAGCTAACGTAGTTACATACATCGTATAGCGCTTGTACAGTGGGTCAATGTAGAATAAAAACTGGATTGTTTCAAGGTCAGTGGCATGATTGTCTTTAATACGATCGCGACACTAATTCCGAGTAGATTTTCGGTTAGTAGAGAGTTCAGGCGTTTGTATCTACATATATATATATCTCTCTCACGAAACCCTCAAATCTGATTCCGGTAAAAGGACGACCACTTCATGGGAAGAACTCGGTCTTCAAAAGTGCTCGAAACTTTCCAATACTAGTTAGTAGAGTAGCTTTATAAACTGAATACCCATGCTATTGTTAGGTATGATTGCGTAGTTTGGTAGTGTTGATCGAAAACTCGATAAAAACGATCTTGCGGATTACAACAAACTAGCTATAGAGATTGACATGTTGTCTCATCATATCCACACAATCCTTCCAATTCATTTTATGAGGTTCAAAATTCGAGGCATTTTTACCCTACCGCCAAAGAAACCTTATCTAAAATAAATTTTCAGTCGAAATTCTAGTCCAAGAAATGTGGATGAATAGGTTCAATCATTCCCATTCCAGATAAGTACATACATACAGAGCTACAATGCTCATTCAGAAATGATAAAGAGAAGTAGAATCTAATTTTCGCAATATGTAGATGATACACCTGATTTTGGTAAAAATAACGTCGTAAGAGAAATCCAGGCGCTCTACTTCGTATAAGTACAATATTATTCTGCTAAATACCTGGACATTGTGGGATCAAAAGGAAAGTAAGGGTTAACAAATGTCAAAAGTATGACCGGCAATCGAACGAAGGCTGAGATTTTTATTTGTATCCGTGTGAATGTGCAAATTTAATACGGGGTTTCTTGATCATTACAACATATGTATATTTAGTGTCTCTATACTCTAAGGAATAAAAAAATATTTTGAATTTATTTATTTTTTAGCCAAAAATTTAAGTTTTACATATTCACGTTTTTATTGCGACCACTGTGTACTAACTCTTTTTTTAATGCAAGCATAAAAAACCACTAAAGCCCCAACTAATGGAGTTGGTAGCGAAGCAAAGCACGCGAAATTATGTGCTTATGTTTTTTGTGCTTTTACTTTGCTTTTGCTTTTGCCTTTGCCTTTGCTTAGCCTCTAGCTTTGCTTTTGGCTTTTGGCATTTGAATTTTGATTTTGTTTTTTGTCTTTGCAATATTAGTACCATTCCCACAACGTTCCAACGTATGAGACGGCATTTGCTTTTTGTTAGGAGGCAGCTCTTGGCTCTAGCTGTCGTTGTTGGCTTTTAGCCAGTATTGACGCGCCACTGAAAGCGAGTGAACGTGCAACCACCAGCGGTGGTCATTTAATGTGAACGGCATACATTTGTACTTAGATAGACTACAAAACAAAATAAGACTCGAACAAAAAATTAAAAATCAAAATAAAAATAAAACACCTTCCTAAATAGCATAAAAATAGTTTTTATATCGCATCGCAGCACAAAATATGCGACTGCATTGTGTAATGTTCTGAAAATGATATAAATTATATAAAAGTGTAATATACTATGTGCCTTTTAAAAGAAAAAGTAAAATTAAAAAAAAACAACGATTGAGTGATTTAATTAAAATATTTTCAACGCCTGCCGTCCATCCACCTGTTTATTTAAAGAGGAATCTAATCAAAAAAGTAAGCAAAGCTTATTGTCTGTCAGTATTCAGGAACGCTTCGGTACCGGCAATGTTAGTGACTGCTAGTTTTTTATACCACCGTTATGCTTGGCTGGGCTCATAGCCAAAGCCGCTGGCCTGGGGGGTGGTGTTGGTAGCTGCTCCCGAAGTGACAAACAGGCCGTAAAATGGTGCCAAATTTGGGTTTTTAGTTTTTTTTCCGAATATGTTCATTAAAACCAAAAGTATACAGCTCATTCACTATAAACAATACGACAATAAATATCATTTCCGATTACCACATTTTCAAGCAGAGCCACACACAAGTCGCCCGCCCGCATCCGCTACGTTTGCGAGCAATCTGTGTATGGGCCGGCATCTTGCCCGCCTCAATTCAGCGAGCCGGTTGACGCACGCGCAAAAGTTATTGCAACATTTGCCATTTTTTTGTTGTTGAATTATTTTTATTTACTTCTGCTTTGTTACGTTTTCGAGATTCCAAAGTGCTTACTCAAAGTGGAGATTATTTTTTAATGCTTTTTTTATTTTTATTTTATCATATTGATATAGTTTTTTTTTATGCTTTCCTTTTTGTGATTTTGCGCCAGCGAGCATTTCCACTGTCGGCATTTATTTGATATATGAGATTTGTGGCGACTGAGGCTGTTAGATTAAAGCAAGCGGGGCAAAATGAAAGCGCATTTGGATTTTGTTTTGAATAAAATTTACTAAGATAGAGTTACTAAATTAAATTGTGGTGGTAGGAAGGTTGAATTATCGTAGCCCACCCAGTGTCACCATGGTAGCGAAATGTACCGCAATCATCGGCAGTGCAAGAAAAATCCAATCATAGAAAAATGTTCGTCATAAAAGGGCTTCTCATAAATATTTTCTGAATCTAGGTTGGAGCTCTAGATCCCCCCATTTTTGTTAAAACAAATAACAAAGTAGACACTTCAAATGGAAGAAGAGGTTTAATAGCGGATGCATTTGCTTTTGTGCTCAATCGATCGCTAATTCCGAAAGTTGTAATATTTTTTTTTTTATATAGACACATTTTCGAGATATTTACAACTTATTGTTTTCAGTCGGAATTGGGCAACAAAACAAAATTATCAAAAATCTATGGAAATTTTTTCCACATGAAACTTACTACACTGTGTTAGATTAAATTTTTCTACAAATTCTGATTAACACCTTTGAAAATTTGATACAAAAATAAAAGTAACAGGTGAAGAAGAATCTAAGTTCATGTGAAATACATAGGACTTTAATACGCGTCGCATATTTTTGTTTCAAGTAAACAGTGCTGGTTGTATGCAATAAAAAACAAATATGTGTTCTTTATAGCCGCCCAAAGTGCTCCACTGATCTTTATAACATTTATAAATAAATAAATAAATAAATAAACTTTGCAACTATTTGACACAGGTGAACAACATTTGGTTATTAGATAATATGTAGGCATTACTCTTTTGATAAAAAAAGGGCAGATCTACGCCCATATTGAAGTGGAAAGTACTAACACCATATTTTCCCACCTATTTGACGTAATTTGGTTTAAATATATTTCCTGTTCAATATATAAGAAAAAGATATTTTTATAGGCGCAGTCAGGCAAAAACTTAAAGCGACTTTTATTGATTTAAATAAGAACACAAAAAATTTGTATGATCTCATTTACCAAAATTTAGAATTTTTTAATTTTTCACTCCCTAATTATATTCTTCGTACCAAATCTGAAAGAATTTGCTTCATGATTTATAATAATAAATTTATGTAAATTCGTCTGATTTCTATAATTTTCGAAATTGCGCTTTCTGAATAGAAATGAAAAGAGCTAGGCAAAGCGAATTCATACAAGGTGATTGCATCCTATAAGCTGAATGATTGTTCTTTTTTATTTTCGGGGTTGTTTTGTAAACACAATCAAAATACATAAGCAAACTGCATTCAGTTTTTGGGGTTTCACTCGCAACATTATTCTAATAAAATACATGACTAATACTGGGCAAATTCAGATTTTGATATTTCACACGCAAAATTACACAAACAAAATACTCATCGGATTCGCCTTGTTTGCTATCACCATCTTGGTGCAAGGCGAATTCATATAAGGTGTAGTTACTATAGCAGCCGATTTGATTCTTTTTATTCACCGAAATATATTTGTTTTTGCCTTTGCGTATGAGCAAGGCGAATTAATATAAGGAGAAGATAATCAAGCAGCTGATTGAATTCGCTTGATATATTTGTTGTAAATCATACTGTCACTGTGAGTATATTTTGTTAGTGTAAATTTTTGTTTCTGTACATATAACACCACCTGATATGAATTCGCCTTGCGTATGAGCTTTCAAAGACCGTAAATTCAAAAACAAGGTAAATGTAAATTTTGAAAACTCTTACGCAAAAGCAAAATACATGGGTATTTTGTTGTTGTACTTTTTTTTATTTTATTTAAAATTGAGAAAAGTAATGAATTACAATCACAATATATATATAAAGCACTAGCAATTCAGCCATCGGCTTTGTAGTTATACTTATAACACCACCTTATATGAATTGGCCTTGGCAAAAAGTGTACGAAATTTAGCAAAGCATTTTAGTTACTAAAATATCGTTTTTTTTTTTGATTTTGGATATTTCATATAATAAAGGGGGCGTGATTTTTGTCCGGCTTATATAATTTTCAAAATTGTGGTAACTGAGTTGAAATGAAAAGCAATGGTACAGTTTGATGAATTAGTTTCGGACATATACAGAATTACTATAGAGTTTGTGTTGCCACGACCATTTATACTATTGGGTATATCCGGTTGGAGTAAATTATATTTTATAGCTAATGAAATATTGAATTATCTGAGCTTTTGTGAATTAACGTTATATGAGTGGTGACCATGGTTATCGTCTGTTTACCATAATTTTCGAAATTATGACTTGAGGGAATGCAATACGCTTAACGAGCTTGGTAGAGTAGGGTAACATAGTTTCGAAGATATAAGTACTTGCTCTAAAGTAGACCAGTGTCACTCCTATTTTTCTAAATCGAAGTTACCCACGTTTTCCCCCTTCCAGGAAAATTACGGATTCTAAATCTGAGTAATATATCTTTCACAGCTACTAATATATCGCCCTATTTTTATTTTCACAAAGTGTTGTTATCTAAATGTTGTTAATATCCGGTTTCACTAATTTTCAATACCACCTTACCTTGGGTCGATGACAATATGTGTACCTAGTTTCGTTGAGATATCTCAATCTTTACTCGAGTGATCCGATGCATGGGCGAACTGACAGTAATGGCTTAATCTATTTCACTCTTATTTATAATCATTTTTGTATATAAATATGTATATATTCGTTTTTTCAAAAAGAGTATAGAATGCTACAATTTATCTATCATGGAAATTAATGTGTAACGTCTATATTTTCCAACAGAATTTTAAAGAAATCACACGACAAGGAGTCACTCTGTCTGAAACCCCATTTGGTATTAAACGTCTCGGAGAGGTTCTTCCCAATTCTGACTGAACTGGTGGTATTGCTCATTGTCATTTTACATAGCCCCGTATTAGTTTTGCAGGAATACCAAATTCAGACAACGCGGCATATTGGCAACTTCTTCTCATGCCGTCGAAAGCTGATTTAAAGTCGACAAATGGTGTGTGCCGGTCTTCATCTCACGGGTCTTTCCAATATTCGGTCGATGGTAGATTTACCAGGTCTAACGCCACACTGATAAGTTCCAATCAGTTCGTTGATGGTTGGCTTAAGTCTTACACACAATACGCTCGATAGAACCTTGTATGATATGTTAAAGGGGCTGATCCCGCGGTAGTTGGCAAATATTGCAGGATCACCCTTCTTGTGAATTGCGTAATGCACACTTAAATTCCAATCAGGCGGCATGCATACCATATTCTGGCAAACGAGCTGGTGCATGCACCTTTCCAGCTCTTGGCCACCATGCTTGAATAGCTCAGCTGGTAATCCTTCACCTCAAGTGGCTTTGTTGCTCCCTAGCCGCGTTATTGTTATGCGAACTTCATCGGAGTCGGGTGACATCAGCCACCTGGTCGCTGTTCCAGTTCTTATAAGAATTTGCCCCGGTCTTAAAACCTTCCGTATGTCTGCGCACGTTTTGGTAAAATTTTCGGGCGCTTTTCCTATCGGCTAGCATCCCAAGCTCTTCGTACTCACGTATTTTGGCCTATATTTTCTTTCTGCGAACAATACGTCTCTTTTCCTTTCTTAGCTCCCGGTAGCGTTCGTTCCCATACAGCCCGCGTTGCGCCCGATCGCAGGCAGTATCTTTACTTTCCGTAGCAGCGCGTCATTCCAAATAACCTTGCCCGTATCCAACCTTAATATTTTAAGGAACGGCGCTTAGGAACGGCTTTAACGTAGTTAATTTCATGCTTTTCCTGCCAATTATAGATTTCACATTAAAATTCTTTCGAAAGCAGCACAAATTTTGACTGTTTTGTATGAGAATATTTGGACGAAAATAATAATAATAATAATAATTTCGCGCTTACACAAGTTGGGGTATCTACAGTTTTACGCCGACTTAAAGATCTACTCGGAGAAAAAGGCGTTTATATGATATTTTGGATGTTACTTACCCTGGCCCAAATTTAAACGCTGAGCCCTCCGAGTAGAGTATTTATTTAATGCAATATTTGTTTACTTTTTTATAATTTATGATTTTTTTTAAATACTTATGAAACGGTAATAGTTGTTTTTTCGAAAAAATGTTTCTAAAACTTTTTAGCCCATTTTTATTTGTTTAGATCTAAGACGACATAACGTGCTTATTAGATCATGACTTTTATTTATTCATCATAAATTAGTGACCCACCATAATACAGATGCATAAAGATTACCAATTTTAGCGATAGTTACCCATCCATATATCGCTTTTAGCGAACACTCTAATGTCAGAGTAGTAATATATAAAATAAGTACGTAGTAAGAAAATATAACCACTTTGGTCAGCGAGCTATTTGATTTTATTCCAAACTTTGCTACATTTTCCCAGTATGCTAAAAACACTGGGCTTTTGAAAGCATGCCTTTCTAAACTCAATATATTTTACCCAATTGCTTTTATAATCATTCATCATTACCAAAACTCGACATTTATATGCAGCGAAAAGTGTAAAGAAATGTAGGGAAAGGCATTTTAGGTGCGAAAGTTCACCGACTTCTCATTAATATTACGTCAATGCCATGCTGAGTTTTAGGCCCATTTCTTTTTGGTAAATTTGATTTATTGATAATTTTGATGCATCATGCTGCGCATGTTTCTCAATTTGTATACATATTTGCATATATGTATGTTCCCTTTTGAAATGTGTACCTAAATGAAATGAGGCAATAGTCTATCACTGTTTAAAATAATGCATCTTTTATTACTTAAAATTTAAACAATAACAACTAAGAACGCACTTTACGTAATCGTTTGAAGGCCCATGACATTATATAGGTATTATATATTTTTCAGGGTCATTAATAAAATCAGCGATGATTTTATTGCATCGGCAATAAAAGAAGTTAACGAGTAAAATGATATCTGAACAAATATTCATTTCAAAATGCAGTAAAACGCTGTAACAGTTTATTAATTAAATACGAGTCGATATTTTTAAGTGGAAATGATAAATTAATAAATAACTCGACAAATAATTTTTACAGATAACGTGGAATCCAGTTAAGAATTCGCCGTTATGATCATTATATTTACCGTCAAACAAAATTAATTTAAGCGCCATGAAGAAATTATTTTCAAACACCAAATAGTTAATTCAAATTATTTCATAGCACAAAGTAAAAGGTATAATCTGACAAAGGAAATGGTGAAGAGAAATAAAACAAGTCGTTCGTTACTTACAGATGAACTTACGTACTTACATTCGTACAAGCTTGTATGAAAAGCATACACGGAAAAAATTATAGGTTATTTGATCGCACAGCAAATTGGCTGTTTTTGTTGGTTTCCGTTAGTTGTTGTAGGTTTGTCAATAGGCTATTTAAGAAATATAGAGGAAATCAAAGAGCGGCATCTAAGGTGCAAATAAATTAAATATCTATGCATATACTTATTTGTTCGAACGTATGTTTGTATGCACACTAAGCCGGATCGGCGTAAAAAAAAATTTAAATAGCATCCTCTATTTGAAAGCTGCAGAGTGTCTCTAAAATCTAAGCATTCGTAAATATGTTACATTCAAAATATTACTAGTATTCAAACCTTGTTAATTCGTTAGTTGATAGGTTTTTGTATTTATTTTGTTTTTTTATAAAATTAACGGACTACCAAACTTCCAGTCTAACCGAAATACCAAAAAACGGACTACCGAAATAACAGGACAAATAGTAACAGGTGTACGTACCACTATTATTTGTTTTTTTTTTCATATAAAATAAAAGTTTTCATTGTAACTGAAAAAACGGCTGTATGTTGAGGAGCACATTATTAATTTTTCTTAGTAGACCTACTAAGATTTATAAGTAGATGTATAGCCGACAAAATTTTTCGAATTTCCTTGTATAAATGTAGATGTTCAAAAAACTCTTTCTGAAGTAGAAGCTGTATGGCAACTAAAAGAGGAATAATCCGATCATGATGAATTTGAAGTATGGGTATATCTATTTGGTGAATTGTTGCTGGGCAACCTACATAATTCCTTACCTCGGGTGGAGGTATTAAGGACAGACATTGCTTGCCACTGGTGCGGGTAGAACTGGAGCTGGAGGTATCGTACCATCGATTGTTTTCGTTATTTAAAAAAAAAACTATTGATACCATCGATAGAACTATCCAATTCTAAAAATGTAAATGTACAATCGCAATTTTATTTTTCAACACATTTTATTAGTGAAAGAAAATAAATGGATGGGACTCATTAGATTTTTCTACTTATATGTTGAGATCATTCTAGTTATTTTTGTAACTTTAGTAGCGAAGTGAGATACACCTCCGATAAAATAATATAATCAGTTTAAATTAGTTCTTTATAAAAATCTAGCTCGTTGTTCATCATATTAATAATTATTATTCATAATTAGCACCACGTTCAAAGTATTTATGTTTTTATATGTAGTTGCTAGTTAATTAGACGTTTTTGTGAAAGGTTGTGCTCGTTTCATGTGGTCAAATAGATCGGCAGCGTTTCACCCATAAGGGAGGCATTACGCAGCGTCTCCTACGGGTTCGAACTCCAAAACCGTAAAACTATAATACTTTCTTCGACTTAATTTACTTTTTCTCGTATTAAAATTCTTCTGTGATAATTTTTTTTTTGCAATTACTTTTTAATGCTGAGCACATCTTGTGTATAAAGAATTTGTTTTAATGTTTGAATTACTGGTTAATTTTATGTCAATACAGAGCCTGTTATGGAACTTAAAAAAAGTATATTTAGTTATTACATACGTAGTGAGGAGTCGCTCAAACTTCTCCTCGATTCCCATTTTCCCAGCGACCCGGAGCCGTGTGAGACCACAGGCGTGGAACCAGGTGCCATCTTTGTCTCTCCTTGTGACCTGTTGGAAGAGCGTCGCCTGCTTTGGGCGATACGCTCCTTCAAGGCGTTCAAGTCGCCGGGACCTGATGGCATCTTTCCCGCTCAGCTGCAAAAGTCTGAGCGGGTGTGCTGTTGGTGGTTGACTCCTGTTATGCGAGGAGGTCTCCCTCAGCCGAAAATTCAGGCGTCCGGACTACTGTAGTGTGTTTCAGGCAAAGGTGGCCGCAATCAAGGAGGCAGCCGCTATTAGGGCCTTAGAATCGCTACTGGTGAGATCTAAACTTGTCGGGGAGTGCCTGACTTTTCTCGCAGCAGCCTCGGAGTCTCTCGACATTAGACTAATTTGGGTACCAGGCCATAGCGGTATTGCAGGGAACTGCATGGCTGATGAGCTCGCTTGGCAGGGTACCCTGGAAGTTATTACTCCATGCAGGGAGAGCGTGGGGACTCCTTTGGCTGCCTACGGACTTCTCTTGGACAGATGGGCGAGCGCTGGGAAAATGTCACGAGTTGCAAAATTGCACAGACCCTCTGGCTGAGAGTGGATCGTGGGCGCTCAAAAGAACTGAGGTCGCTTACTAAGCGGAAACGATGGGTATCCATGCGGTTAGGCTGAACATAGTTTCTGACCCTTTCTCGTACTTCTTTAGCACTCCAGAAGAGCTTTCGTTCATTTAACAGGTAGTATCACAATGGACTCTTCTATGTCTAAGTGAGTTCCTATTGTATACAATGGACTCTTCTATGTCTAAGTGAGTTCCTATTGCGGGAACTACCACATTAACTTAACCTAACCTATTAAATACGTATTGGACATTTTGCGATAAATTGGATACTAATTGGCTTTTACATGTTTGAGTTTTTTTCAAATTTTTTTTTTGTTATTGTACTAACTGAAAGCGGCCTGCCCTCCGATTTTTATAATTTTTTTGTTTCGCCGTATTCCAGATATCGACTTTTGAAGAACAACGTTCCTATTTTAATGACCATAATTTTGCGAATTTATTCAAATTTTATGTTTCTTTTGTACACTCTAAACAGTACAAAATTATGATCAAAAATATTTAAATATTATTTTTTATCCTAAACTTACAACCATCGAACCAAAGTTATAATATCATTACTTCCTTATGAAAGGTATAAAAAACGAGACCATTAATTTCTCATATTTGGTCTGCGAAACTGTTCAAACAATTCTAGCACCTATGTAAATGAATTTGAGTTTTGTGGCTGTAAAATCCACAGTGTGGGTGCGGCTACTGGCCAGCTGACAGCTAACTTGCTGACGCCTGCCACATTGTCATTGAATACGAGTATCAGCGCTGACGCAAGTGAGGGACTTAATACTCTTGCCTTTTTAGTTCCCAGCAATTATAAATGCGTGTGCATATGGGTGCACATATATACTATGTACATATGTCTAGTAAATACTTATTTATAAATGCATACCAACGTACTCACATATTTGTAGATATGTATGCATATTACATACATATTTTGGTTTTAATATGTACTTATTTCTTGTACATTTTTGTGTGTGTTAAAGTTGTGCAAATCTCAAATTACCGGAAAGCGGATAATGCAATCGAACATAGCTACATACATACATACATACATACATGTGTAGTCGTGTATATTAGAAGAATTAGCAATTGATTTCATACCTTTCCAAATCCATTTATGTACACCAGCGTTGCGAAAAAAATGCCATAACCTGATTATTGTTAATAAATGTCAAAAAAAAAAAACTAAAAAATAGTACATTAATAAAAATTTCGAGTTTATTTCTTTAATTAAACAAAAATGCGTATCAGGAATTTCACACAGGTGTGATGTAAGCCAAAAAAAAATAAACTGGAATAAACTTCAAGTGATCAGACATACAAAAATTTTACATTTCTATATCTAGATATCAAAAGCATTATAAATAACAAAGCCAATTTTTAATAATTATAACATATTGACAAGCTTTTACTATATATTTTTCTTTGCTTGATTTTTATTTTTATTTTTTGTTTTCTTGAGACATTTCATTCTATAGCAAAAACCGTTTTGAGTACTTTTTTTTTGAGATGTCAAGCCTTTTAAAGGATTGGTTAAACAAACTCCCTTACTTTGCTATGTTTTAATTAAATTCATTATGGAAAAATTATTTTCACCTTCGCATAACTGAACAGAAGGGTAAAAACAAATTTACTTAAATTCAGTACAATATTTTTTTCTTTATCAAAGTATAAAATACATTCGGCTTTACGGCAGTGAGCCAATTTTTAATTGAAAAAAAAAAAAAAAATCAGAGAGAAAACTGTAATAAGAGAAATGCGTAAAAGTTAATCACTAATTTTTGTAGAAAAACACAAATTTTTCGAGTCACCGATAACCGCTATTCAAAGACTTATATTATAAAAGTGTTTTCATAATATTTATCAGCGAGTTATGTATTTATTTTTAAGTCTTCAAAAACTTTTATTTTTTCACTTATGTTATAAAAGTCATCTCATAATAATTATCAGCGAGAAAAATATTTTTAGGTCTTTTTTGAGGCTTCAAAAACTTTTATTTAGATATTTATATAATAAAGTCTTCTCATAATAATTGTGAGCGAGAAAAAAAATGTTAAGTCTTAAAGAACGGGACTTTTTTAATACCATTTCGGGATTGATTTGGGACTACTTCGAAATAATTTCGGGATCACTTCTGAACCAGTTCGGTACTATTTTGGGTTCTAAAATAGTTCTGTCTCTGAAGGCTTAAAAAAGTTATCGTACTCATAGTTATTATGCAGAGACTTTTATAATATATGTCTCAAAATAAAAGTGTTTGAAAAACGTAAAAAACTATATTTCACGGATAACTATTATGGAAAGACTTTTATAATATAAGTCGCAATATAGGATTTTAATGTTGACTTAAAAAGTTGTTGTCATTTATAATTTCTGTGAAAAGCCATTTATAATATAAGTTGCAAAATAATAAATATCGATAACTTAAAAAATTTGCCGGACTGATAATTATTATCAAAAGACTTCTAAGATTCTCATCAAAATTTGGATGACTTTTTTTTAAACTCAGCGGTTAAATATTTGTTATTCTGCATCTATGGAAAAAATCAATGTGTTAAGCGAATAACAAAGGTCTGGAGAAAATTACAAGTACATTTTCGCTGTGCATTAATTTAACAATCAAAGCTGGTAGCACTGATCCACATACATACATGCATATGTAAATATATATTTA
Organism: Anomoia purmunda; assembly: GCA_951828415.1. Taxonomy (NCBI): domain Eukaryota; kingdom Metazoa; phylum Arthropoda; class Insecta; order Diptera; family Tephritidae; genus Anomoia; species Anomoia purmunda. The sequence continues at coordinate 41,820,033 of OX639996.1, forward strand.
TATATATATATATATATATACATGGATATTTGTAGTCTTATACAATTGAGAATGTGCTCACACTGAAGTACGAACTAATAATTAAAAGAAAGGAATTCGAAAAGAAAATGGTAAACAAATGTTAACAGTTAACTCTTGAGTGGCAGTTACTAATACAAAGTGGAAGTTAAACCAAGTATGTAATGGAAAACCTTAGATATGTGCAGTGCCTTAGTATGTATATACTATAAATATGAGTATGTATATTCACTAATCATGGCGTGAAGAAATCTAACTCAACACTAACACAAACCATTATCAACGTATAAAGTGCCAGTGAACATAATTTATTAAAAAAAAAAATAACAGTTAAAAAGATCACTTGAAGGGTGGTAGAAGTGCCTTGAATATTTGCATATATCTACCACACGTAACTTCAACACACGCAGCTACACCTCGGCCAACAAAATGCGAGACTGTGAAGGCTCTCTACTACTGGAAATAGGCAGCTCGAATAATTGGTAAGAAATTGCATCGCATAAACTTATGTACATATTTTTCGCATCTTTAATAATAAATGTCAGATTTTTAGCAGTCAAACTCATATACACAGGTCTATAAAGGGTGGTTAAATTTTAAGGGCCGATGTTGATTTTGAATAAAACACAAACTATTTTGGAAATTATTGTAATTTCTTTTTATTATGTATGGAACAAAATATCGGCCAAATGTCCGCCGCGACCTCGGCGGCACACCTCCATCCGATGGTCCAAATTTTCGATGACGCTGAGGCATAATTGAGGTTCTAAGCCGTTGGATTATCATTCGCCCAAATGCGGCATTTCTGCTTATAGGCGAATCCACTGAGGTAAAAATGAGTCTCATCACTGAAGATGATTTTCTTCGAAAATTGATCATCCACTGTTGCCATTTCTTGAATAACTTTAACACGTTGCTCGATTGTGTATCTTTCCATGTTGAAATTGAATTAGTCGGAAATTGAGAAATGTCAAATGAAATGCAGAAACAAACTTGACGTTTAGGTGTGGTTCACATTCAACATCGGCCCTTAAAATTTAACCACCCTTTAGATGTAGGTGTTTTGAGCATCATAAGCAAAAAAAAATCTATATAATACAATTGGCCAGTTCTGTTTATTAATTTATTTTTTATAATTTTTTACAAAAATATAACTCTTTGTGCAACATAAATGATTTATTTTAAAAAAAGTTTCAAATTTTTAAGGAATTGCAAAAAATTAATAAAATTAAAATAAAAAAAATTTAACAAATTTTTTATTCGGAATTTTGAGAAAAATTGAGTTTACGTATTTAATTTTAGTTTAATAAAACGCAAGTTTTAAGTGGCTAAAAATTCTGTTTGATTTTCGATACATTTTTTTTACAGACGGTGTTCAGCATTTGCTTCTATACCAAAGTTAATTTTGTTCAAGCGTGGTACTGTACATATACACTATACTGTAAATATGTATTTACCATTTATTAATTAAAAACCTTAAATCTCCTTATTATTAGATATGCAATAATATATTCCATACATGTGCAATGTGTATAATAATCTAACAAGATTATGTCGAGTTATTAATGCTCTTGTACCCATTTCATATTGCTTGCGGTTGACAGTTTTCAACGACCACATAAATATTATTGAATTACAAAAATGTTAATTTAAAGCAATTTTTGCAAGTAATTTGTATTTATGATTTAAAGGTCTGACCTTAAGCTCATTTCTTTAATACATCGCACAATTTGTAAATATAGTTTTCAAATAGGTATAATATTATAAACAATTCCATAGCTATATCTGTATACGTGTCACAAGTGCAAGCAAGAGCGCATTAAAGCATTTCGGGGCCCTTGATCAAGATCAAATTTTGGGGCCCTAATGAAAAAAAGTGAATTGCAGGATTATACTCCTTTTTGCTATAATTTAATATTCGTTATTGTTAATTAGTACGAATCAAATAAATGTTAATATCATTTATAAGCTATAGAACTTAGCTACTAGTGATGATTGACATTTCAATAACAGTGATTTTTACACTGTGATCTCTACAACAGCAATTGGTGATATTTGCGCTTTGAATATTTTGTCGGCAAATTTTCGATTGCGAATTTTTGCTATACAAATATATAAGTTTTGTTTTTTATAGATATGTGAAAATTTATTTAAAAAAAAAAGGGTAAGTGGCTGTTATTTTAATTTTAGCGTATTTAATATATTTACTTCTTCTGATTTCTGAAGCGTTCTAAATTTAACTATGTCTCAAATTCTTTTAGAACTATAACTTTAGAATAGCGATCGCAATAGCGTTAAAAATTAACCGGCATTATAAAATCGCGTTCATTTAATTCACTGGTAGCAAAAGATTGAGGTATATAATTGTTTACTTAAACATAAAACACAGAAACATGAATGAAATTACCAACATGTCTTGTAAGTTTGCAAATTTTATGGCCAACGCGACTGCGTCTTACGTAGCCCATCTTGTCGGTCCAATTTTGCACCGCTCTTCTCCGTATAGCTGAACTTATTTTGGCAATAATAAACCCAATGTTGTTTTGCAACTGGTCAGTCGCAGCTGGTCTATCAGCATGACCCAATAATTGCGCTCAACAAAAAAGTATTGACACTCTAATTTCTTGATATGTTTCGGATCCTTTAAGTTCGTCTCAATAAAGTGATGGTTTCACGTGCTGATTGGACAATTAATATTGACGTGAAGATATTATCTATTATTCAGCCTTATCCTGAGTTTCCCTTTCGCTCGAAATGTTTCACTTTTCCGTCATTATAAATTTCACGTGGAATATTTTCGCTTTCACACATACGAGTACTTTTCGCTTATCTGCAACACTAATTTCGGGCAAAAAGAGTAGCCATTTTCACTGGATTTTTTACTTAAATTCGAGAGGCGAACAAAGAGATTGAAATTTATTTCTAAGACTAAAAAAAGCGATAAAAATAACCAGACCAATATCATTTTTAGTAGAATGCAGGAAAACCGAACATTGGCAGTGGTTTTGTGAGAGGAGATTGAGAGAATGTGCTAGAGTTGTGCAATCAGTTGACATTGGAGCCAAATTTGCGCAGACCTACTTTAAAGTTAAACCTGCAAGTAGTCAATTGTCCACAAAAATGGACAAAAAAATTTCATTACATTTACAAAGCTTCAGGTAGTTCCAAGGGAATGTAACAGCATCTCAATTGTCTCCAAATTACACGTTGATCTGAACTGTTTCGTTCCTCACACAAAACTCGCATTGCAATAGGATTCATGTCACTTAAATGTGCCTTTTTATTGAATTTGATTTAAACAACAGGTACCTGAATGTTTAAGTTATCGTGTTTTGCTTTTCAAAATTTTACACTTTGTAAAGAGAACACAGAGTTCTAATTTTCATATCACAATTTTACTAGGTTTTTTGAATTTGAATTTATTTCGGGCGAAACTCATAATAAGCGTACTCACTTCGGGCAGATGAAAAAATTACGGGCAAATTTTTTTTCAGGCGGAACTCAGAATAAGGCTGATTATCTATTGTGTGCGTCTTTATGTTAAGGATTGTTCGCATGCCAAGTACGGTAATTTTTCTTTATACGTAGCCTTTAAGTCAGAAAGATCCCTCACCACGGACGATGATTTCACGGTGATATTGCGATTCAACTGGGTTAACAAACACAGAAGTAGGAAATATTAAGTGAAGCCAATGCCTTTTCCAACTAGGTTATCAAACGCATAGGACATCTTCCTTTCTCTGCCACTACCAACGGGTACGGCGTTGAATAACTTCATCTCATTCGATGTTGACAACGTCCATGTTTCTGCGTCTTATAATCGCATGATGAGCGATTTATAGAGTGTGGTGTGGTTTGGGCTCGCCGACAGAGGCCTCTACTAGACATTTACCTACTCAGACCAAAGTAGTACTTGTTGGCAAGAGGCTGACATTATTCTTAGAATTAATGCTGCGAATGTGACGACTGTTCTTGACATTCAAGAGGTACTCCGTTTTGCCCTCGCTCACCTCCAAACCTATTCGCGCCGCTTCTATATCCCCACTTTTATAAAATATGGTGCCTGACCGGTTCAATCCTGCAACTCGAATTATTTTTTCTAACGTTGGGTTAAATAAGTCGCATGATAGTTATTCCTCTAAGATATTCTAAAAAGCCAATACGAAACACTTTTTTCATATTACAGTATTTATGTATGCGTTTATTTTTGAAGAACTGCAAGAGGTGTACATTTCATGTACCCAACCTTAGTGATCATTCTGTATGTACATACATAGATACATATACACATATGTACATATATTAGAAGCACAGCGTCCATTTCCCTTTCCGCTATGCTAGATCTTGATTATAATGATGTTGCAAAATTGTAAATTCTCATCATTTTCTCTATCTCTTCTTTTTTTTAATTTAATGCATACTTGCGCGCACTCAATTGTGTAGATATGTATGTATTCTTGAAAATATATTCATAGGTAAAGCATTGCGGCAATTCTTTATTCATGTGAATATAGTCATTATCTATTACAAGAGCACACTCGCGTGTTTTTGTGTTTGATTATTTGTCTTTCTTTCATTGAGAATTTAATTAATGTGCTCCCAGCCGGATGGTCATTGACCACCTTGTAGCGGTTCGCATAAGCTTTTAGTACTAACTTAACGATTTCCTGCTGAAGAAACTAAGATATACATTATTTTACCTCGAGCTTAAATACAGTAAAACTTGTTTGTAAGTATACAATTTAAAATGACAATTATTTTAGTCTTTTAATTTAAGAACACAATTGAAGTGATCAAAATTCTGTCAATTTATTAATTTTATATTGACTGAAATATTGACCAAAATTCAAATTGGATTCGGGAATTGCTAAGTAAAACAAACAAATGAACACATTTCGTATTTATTTGTTTTGGGAAATATTTTTGATACACAAAAGTAACGTATTGAAAATTCCATGCACGAGCTATCGAAAACTTATGGCTTGCGAATTTTCACATACATTAAAGCTCATTATTTTCAGAGTCATTCTCCGAGGGCGGAAAGATGCTGTCTTAATATGAAAGGCCTTGACGCATAAATAAAAAGCTCCAAATATTTTTGCTTTCTCATTTCAAATTTCTTTTTAATTCCATATTATTTTTAATATTCGCCGGAAAATTTAACTAAAGATCTTCTCAGATAAAATATTTGTAAAAAGAATGTAAAAGTCCATGTAAGATAAAAACCAAGTATGACCCTTGACGTCAAATTCGTTTTTTTCACACTTAACTTTCGTTTGGGAGCTAATGGAATGAAATTTTCTAAAACCAATTTCTCGTGGAATTGTGCAAAATAAATATTTCCCTCAGATTTGACTTGTAACCCTTTTTTTTACTTATTAAAGATAAATTCGCGCAATAGTTTGATATGGGAATTCAAACAGCTCTATAAATAGCAAATGCGTTAAAACTTCATATATAAAAAACGGCAAGAAATACACATGAAAAATTCTTTGAGCCAACGTTTTTCTTAAGCAGTGCAGAGTTGTTAAGAAATTTCGTACCCTTTTTACGACGGTTTTCGTGGAAAAAGAGCGGAAGCCAACCCAGGTTTGCAACAGAAATATATGCGCGATCATTATTTCTTGAAAAAATGGTGTTAAATATCATATACCAAAAATTCTTTCGTATCACTTTTCTTTTACTCAAAGAATAATTTTTTTTTTTTACCGTTTTCTCAACACATCTATAACTCGCGTTTGCAATGAAAATGTTATATATCCAATTTGTATTGCTTCATTTTGATGCAGAATATTTTGCCCAATTTAATTTTACAGGTTTTACTGTATTATTTGTATTGCCTTGCTTTCCATTTGCTTAACAAGACTGTGAAGGCAACATAGACTCTACACGTAGAAGATTCATTATTTAGTTAATAAAAACTATTCCAATTTGTATAGCTTCATGCTGTTGCTAGTGGGCGGTCCTATATGTACTGTATTTATATCAAGATGGTAGAAGAAAAATTAATAGCATACATGCAAATTAAAGGCAAACCTATTTAAATTTCTATTCTATTGGTTGATTATTTGGGCCGTTCACCTTGTTTTATCGCGCCTTTCAAAACGTAACTCTTTGATTTAATTTGATTGAGAGTTCTATCGCTCACTTGTTGCCAATCATTGTCGGCCGATTAATTTAGCATACAACGTATCAAAGTAAAGGTAAACACATGGCATTCATTGGCGTTCCTTTGACATTATGCGCATTGGAGAATTTACGAAAAGTATTTAAAATAATAACAAGGCTTTCTGAGTTTTTTTTTAATTATATCAAATGTCATATATGTATGTGCATATAGTATTTACTTATTGTCATTGGAATCGTTCTGGTGTATTACTTTAATAATTGTCATACCAATGACACTCCTACCTCCTTTATGGCCTTACAGCTGATTAGGGAATACCGTATGTTACTTCGTCATTATGTGAGGGAAAAATTAGTCTAATGAAATCAAAAAATACTCTAAACTCGTATTAAAAAATTTGAATGCAACAAAATCACAGTTCCGCTAACTAAATTCCCCAACTGCTAATAACTAATAGAATTGGCTTCTAGGATTCTTTGAAAAGGGCAATTGATGGAAGACTAATTTTGTAACAAGGTGTACACGCGAAGGGAGCACCCTCTTCTATAATCTAGTCATAAATATGCGGAACATCGGGTGTCAAGCCATCGCCTATGCTGAGGACATATGTAGCTCTGCCATCAATGGGAAAACACCTTTTTTTAGAATGCCCTCAATAAAATAAGCCAATTGTCTTGAACCGAAACGGTACTCTTAAAAATTCGGAACTCGCAAAAATTCGGAACATTTGACATCGTTCCAAGAAGACCATTACTATATACCCTCTATGGAGAACATAGCCACATATTGTACGCAGAAACCCCGGCTGCAATCGGTTATTTTATGGCGGTTATCGATTGAAATAAACCATGTATTACCTTTGGATTAATCGAGCGATTGACTAATTAATTTTAAAATACTATGGAACATCTCAAGAACGAAACAGCCTTGCAGCGAAACTATTATTCCTAAATTCTATCCTTAAGAACTGATTTTTGAATTGTTTCCCAATTTTAATAAGAGCATCCGTAGTGTACATTATAATTATCGTAACAAAAGTGAATGAAAAAATTGAAAACATAATGACCTCGCTTTTTTTTTTGTTGATATTCGGGAATAAAAAGAAATCATTAGGTGGCAAATCAGGGCTGTAAGGCGGATGACCCATCAGTTCGACCTTTTGAGTCCTCAAAAACTCTCTAGAGAGTATACACTTCACGACCGTTTCCGGTCCCATTTAGGCCACGTCTGCCTAGAGGTTCACTAGTCTTAGTTTGACTCCATCTGTCATCAGCTTGTTCATATATATATATTCTCTAGGTAGCAGTTTGCAAGTGGCAGTGGTAACCCAAAAGAGATTAAGGGAGGGTTTCGCGAGAAGACGCCTCCTCCCACCTTACTGTCGAGTTTCGAGCCATCTGTATAGATGACCACACTATAACGAGGAGTGTTGAGTGTTGTTAGCTCCACTCCTCCCTACTATCTATTACCTTTCCTTTTTTCCTCTGCTCTATTGAGTTTCTTTTGCTTGCGCATAACCGTGGAATGAAACTTAGCAAAGCTATAACAGCTACTACAGAACGCTTTTCTGCTGTATGGTAATGGAAACTGAATACCATTAGAAAGGGTACTATTTTTGGAAGCCCTACTCCTCTTACCTTGCACCCCAATACTTTAGTAAATTGAATATGACCATAACTTTAATAAACTCAGTATGTATGTATGTATTCTGCGCATATTGAATGCAGATGAAAGCAAATAAGTTAAATTTTGCCGACATGTTGCCAATGCAGCATTTATTTTTTTTTTTGTTTTATAAGAAAGTAGATGATAAGGAGTGCCGCATAAAATATTTCAACCTTTCACATATTTTTAGTTAATTGTAATATTTGACTGTTTCCTACATTTCCAAACGCCATAACAACGGAATTCATTCAATTTATTTATGCTATAATTTTGCAATGACCACAAACAAGTTTTTTGTGGCTTTGCGGTATCCAAGCTTGATTTGTTCCACATTTTGTGGCCACACACTTACAACCCAAAAACAACCGTTTGATTCGTGCTACAACCTACCTAGTGGCCACAGCAATATGATTTGATTTGAAGTCTTTTGACAGCAGTCATGGCGAATTTGTTGCTACATTTGCCGACAACAAATCAATTTTATTGCCAGTTCAGCATGAGGCATGCCGCATTCCTCCTCTTATATATATACGTACAATGGATAGTTAAACAAATGTATTAAATGTAATTACAAAATTACGCTACAACAAATTGCTTTAGTCGGATTTGATAGATATATTAAGCCTTTTTTCATTTTTTATGATACATTTTATGCTGGCAGATACGAAATTATGGCAATCAAATGCATTCCCGCACTCTAAACGACTGCTGAGAAATATTATTGAGTTGTTTAACTGTTTTTCAGTTAATTTTATGTTACTAAGTGCAAGAGTTGGAACTATTGTCAAATTGTTTGAGTATTAACTCAATTTAATTACATTGTTTCGATTTCTGATCATTGCGAAAAGAGGGTAAATGTGAAGCTTATTTTTTAACAAAATTTTGTATTCTACCAAAGATACTTGAACAGATAGATCTATTATCTTTCCGTTTTTCTTCGCATTCACCATTTAAAGCTTAGTTACGCCAGACTTAACTTAAACTAATTTTACCTAACTTAAACATTATCAACGATTACTAAAGATGTAAACTTCGACTTTTCCCTGTCTTTTTTGTTGCATTTTCTTATTTTACCTACCTGGGCACTACATCAATATAGTTAGTTGCCTCTATATATACCTGCTTTGCGTTGCACCAATTTATAGTTTGGACAAGATTTCCAGCACTGTTCTTTATTGGTGAATACGAAGAGGATCAATTTTGCATGAGTATGACGTAGAATTTACATTTGGAAATGCTTTGTTTACATAAAGGGTGGTTAAATTTTAAGGGCCGATGTTGAATGTGAACCACACCTAAACGTCTAGTTTTTTCTGCATTTCATTTGACATTTCTCAATTTCAGACTAACTCAATTTGAACATGGAAAGATACACAATCGAGCAGCGTGTTAAAATTATTCAGGCTTATTATGAAAATGGGCGTTCAAATCAAAATGCATATCGAGCATATCATCTTTAGTGATGAGGCACGTTTTCACCTCAGAGGATTCGCCAATATGCAGAATTGCAGCATTTGGGCGAATGATAATCCAAGAGTGATTGTCGAAAAACCAATGCACCCACAAAGAGTAGTCAGTCAGTTTGGGGCGGTTTATGGGCTGGCGGCATCATCGGGCCGTATTTTTTCCTAAATGAGGCCGGTCAGGCAGTTACTGTGAATGGTGTTCGCTATCGTGAGATGATAACGAACTTTTTATGACCCGAATTGGAATATATGGATGTGGACGATATGTGGTTCCAACAGGATGGTGCCACTTGCCACACAGCCAACGAAACAATGACTCTTTTCCGCGACAAATTCAATGGCCGTGTTATCTCACGTGGTGGCGATGCCAATTGGCCACCGTTGGACTACTTTCTTTGGGGTTATTTTAAAGAAAAGGTGTACGTCGATAAGCCAGCAATAATTCAAGAGCTAAAGGATGAGATAATTCGGCACATTAACGGCATAGAACCTCAATTATGCCTCAGCGTCATCGAAAATTTGGACCATCGGGCGGAGGTGTGCCGCCGAGGTCGCGGTGAACATTTGGCCAAAATTTTGCTCCATACATAATTGAACCACACCGTATTGCCATAATAAAAAGAAATTACAATAATTTCCAAAATAATTTGTGCTTTATTCAAAATCAACCTTAAAATTTAACCACCCTTTATTTTCTCTTACATTAGTTTGAGAGTTCGTCGCCTATACTATCACAATTTCTTCCCACAATTTCTATTTTTAAAAATGACAGAAACGGAAATATGGCAAGCTTCATTCTCTCATCGCTCTCAATTCACATAATATATTAGACATTATTCAGACATGCATCTTATTTAAATAATAAATGCATTTTCTCTATTAAGGTGTTAATTGAAGTTCTTGAAGAAAATTTTACCCTTACGCTCTAATTAAATGATGGGCAAAATCTAACAAGTTTAAGGTGTCTGAACAGCGTAGTGTCAAATTGCAATTGGAATGCAGCATCAAAACAACAAAACCAAATGAAATAGATGATTTCTCGATTCCAGACGCGAAATGAGTTTTTTTTAATTCCAGTACATCTGGGTATTTTCCTATTTTTGAAAGAAAACTTTACGCTTACGCTCTAATTACGCTCTAATTAAATGATTGACATAATCAAAACAATTTCAGCCTAAGTGAAGAGTAATCGACTAGTCGGTTAATAATTCGTCAATTTCACCTAATCAAAAAAACCTTCCTTTCGAATTTTTCGACTAGTACTTTTCTTTCAATAATCTTTTGTTTTTCATACATATGTGTTTAAATGTTTGCGCATATTGTTTTAAACGATTATAAAATTTTTATGAATTTATTTTGAATAACTATTCCAGTTAGTGTTAGTCGATTTTCAGACTACTCGATGGTGTGCAGTTAATCTAACGTAAACGGTTATTCGAATACTTGCTAATTGGCATAACAACTATCCAAAAAGTTGATAATCGACTAGTCGAATAAGAAGCTAAAATATAGTGGTTCTTAATTTCCTTAATTTAAGATAAAGTTTGGCTAACGGCCAACACAGATTTCTTTTGAACGCCTTTGCCAAAGTATTATGTTAAGTTAGGAAAAATTACAGGCTTGGATTAACTGGGCTTTTACGTATGTATGTATATATTTGTGTCATAAATCATTTATGTATGTAAAAGCAGTTTAAGACATAGCTGATTCATGTAGGCTCTCATACTCTCCATTCGGACGACCGGAAGTTTTTGAATTATATTATTATTGCTACCCAACCGGTCTCTAATTAAAACTTCCATTCTCCGCGCACGTGCCACTTACATATGTAAGTGCTTATTCTAAGAAAACTACGTAGTTAAAAATATATTACGGTGCTTTTAATATAGAAATAATAAAATGTCGGCAATGGATACTACAGAACTAAACAGCCAAAACTATCCAAAAATATTTACATGTGTATGTAGGAAGTAGTTTGACTGACGCTAAAAAGATTAATGCGCTTAATTGGCATTGACACGTCGACCATGGTGATGATGATGGTGACGACAACGATGACAATCATGAATGACAATAATGATAGCGGCTTATGACGACTCTCTTCTATCGCTAGCGCTGATAATATACTTGGCTAGGCGCTGCTTGCTGTTGGCCGCCAGCTGTTTGTTTGTTGTCTGGGCATTTTGTCGCGTGTCAACGACACGGTTGGATTAGCGCGTTCAGCGTTACCCGGCCCACAGTTGTGGAAGACCTTGTTTTGCTTCATTAGTTAGTGCGAAAGAATGGCTGGGAAGTGAGTGAGTGAGTGAGTGAGTGAGTGAATGAATGTGAATAAGCTGTTGGTGTTGTTGTTGCTATTAGTGTCAGCAGCTGAAAGGTGTTAGTTACGGCACGCATGCGCGTATTTGCTTAATTGTTTGTAACAAATCACAGACAGATGAGTGAGTGAAAGTAATCAAATTGCGTGCAACATGTGGCACATTGACTTTAGTATGTATGTATGCTCGTAGCTACTCGTAGCTGCATATATGGTTTATTAGACTAAATAATGCCGATCGTGAAACGATGAATGGTTTTTAAATCTAAGTGGTTTCGTTTTCTAAGCGCAGCAGTAATAGTATTAATAGTCATAAATATCAACAGTAAAACGGTCATTATATGGAAAATGTTTGTAATGCTTTGGCTGTGAAAGTACTGAGCGGATTTTTATAGTTATTTAATTTTTAAATGAAGCATTTGCGAAAAGCAATAGAGTGGCATAACTATTTTCTTTATACTTTGAAGAATTCGTATCTTGGCGTGCACCGCACTCCAATCAGAAAAACTTGACTAACTCAGCCAAAACATGACGAATTCGGACTTGCATTGTATCACTGCTAAGGTATTTGCTCACCCTTCTGATTTTTAATTTTTTTTTTTAAATCTCATTATTACGGTGTTCATGGTCGAACCTCTCAGAAACGACTCGACCAGTTTTTATAAAATTGTGTATGTAGATTATATGAAATATTAAAATATGGGTGTCAAGTTTTTTTTCGGGAACAAGGCTCATACTTCATTTTAATGAAATGTCAAATCTATTATTATGGGTATTCATCTAAACGCGCAAATGCCTCGGAAATGCGCAAACCTCGTAAATAAACCGGTTTCTCATACAAAATTTACTCATTTGCAAGGCATTTGCGCGTTTAGATGAATACCCATATTATTTTCTACGCAAGTTACTTACTTACTTAATTGGCGCTATAACCGCTTAAGCGATTTTGGCCGAACTTCTCCTACAATTTGTGGTGTGCGTCCTGATGCTGTAAATTGAGGGACCTACAGTTTTATGCCGACTCCGAATGGCGAATGTTTTTGTGAGAAGTTCTTTTTTTTCATGGCGCAGAAATACACTCGGAGGTTTGCCATTGCCTGCCGAGAGGCGACCGCTATTTGAAAAAACTTTTATCTATTTTTTAGATGTTACTTGCCCCGAGCTGGATTCGAACCCGGGACGCACCGAATGAAGCGCGCACATGCAACACACTCGGCTACGGCGGCCGCAAGTTATATGAAATATTTTTAAAAATATTGGCATCTCGGCGAGGAGAGGATTTATACATACATACATACATATATTCCAAAGAGGGTTCCTACCCATTTGAAACGACAAAATTTTGTTAAATTATACATAAGTATAGAAATATGAAAGTAAGGGTGGCAAGCGGTTCGTTTTGCTGGGGAGTAAGTTCAGAGAGGGTTATATGTGATAGAAACCGAAATCCGTTTTTCGGTTAAATATACAAAGGACAATCAAAAACTATGTATAGGCGTGACAGCTTCTGCCGGGGTTTTCTAGTATATACTTACATATATACTTACTTCATTTGTATATAAACAAAAGCATACGGGCAAATTTTTGTAGCTTGCTCTAAATAACCAACAAAAAATTCGATGAGCCCGTGATGTATCCGGGATAAGGTGCAAAGAAACCTGCGACTGATGACACTTTGCATACTTTTGTATGGACTGTTCCCTTTTTGATACAGCATGTCATACCCGAAAGGGTATGAATATAGAGAATTAGACGCATTGGAACTAGTGCACTTTATCTCTCAGATTTGTTTACACAACTGGATGAGAGGCAAGCCGACCGGCAATCCATATCTCCAAGATTAATTCTTCACCAACAAAGCAAACAACTGAAACTCTGAATCTCTGCATGTGCAGCAGAAATAATACACTTAAAAATATGGAAAAAGACAAACATTGGACAGAAGAATAGCAAACGAACACACGAATACAAACTCAGATGTAATATTTTGTTTACGAAAATCAAAAAAAAAAGAAAAAGAATATAGGTAGAACCACAGGTACATATTAATATACAGAATCAACACAAAATATTCGACAATATCAAAATTACTGACTTATACCTAAAATACCACAGAAACAGGCGTGAAATAACCCAAATTCGTTTATTACATACGCGCACATATTTATAGTAATTCAGGTACTTACACCTGGAGCTTCTATAACACTACTTGTTAATAACAACATTATATACTAAATACAAACGAGTAAACGTTAATTGAACAGAACAAAAAATTACACTTCAGATGACGGTATGCCTCCAAGCCCAACTTGACAAGGAATGACGGAAAATCGTTCCAATATACATACATCACATTTATGTACTTTTTATTAGTTGGCTTCATGTAATTACTTAAAAAACCATTACACATTCGATCAATTTAAAATCAATTGCTTTAATTTTAATCGTACCAGCGAGGGTTCAGTCGACACTTATTGATCTCCAATACCATTGTGAATAAATACAAGTGAAAAATCTTAGCCCATAGACGTCAAAATTCGGCACAGCTGAGATCACCTGATGTAGCCACTCACAGCATTCTTTAGTCATTTTCTGAGCGAATTTCTATGTTTGACAATAAATATCGGCTATTTGTAACATTTAATATCAGCCGCCGCCATCTTGAATTTAGAGGTCTTCTCACTTGTATTCATTCACAATGTCCAATACCCAGCTGAGACCATTTATGAATAATTGACATAAAGTTGTGTCCGATTGAGACTACTCCTGGAATACAATCTTTAGATTTTAATCACACAATTTTTGCCACGTTTTAACTGCCAATATCTTTTTTATAGTATACTGCATTTGTTCATGAAAAAAGAACATGATTCGTAAAAAAAAATAGGACTTCAATCATAGCTAGTTCCAGAGATGTTTCCGGTGATGATGGTGATCGCTTAAATCACAATAATGCTAATCCAAAATTATAGTGGGTACGTCTTTCACATTTAAGCTAGAAATGCAATTACAAAAGTATCACAAATTAACGAAAAGTACTACAATACAAAATTTTATTAGGACATTAAATAAAATTCATGATAGAAATGTTGGAGCTCTTTTAGTCAATTTTGTAGTGTTTCTGCTTTAACATGATATTAATCTATTTCTTAAAAAGAACCCTCTCAGATAGTAAATACGAAATGCATTATGAAATTAATATGCACAACGTTTTGTCGGTATATTTCAACTGTATTGCCACTTGGCGAATTCATTTCTTACGAAAGTCCGTTTATTTAATTAACTTATGTGCACGTATGCCATTTATTTTTAAAAGTAAGTGCATTTTGTTTTTGTTTACACATAAAAAGATCATAAAGAGTTGTATCTATATATACACCATCTGTTTTGAAAAATATAAACGGCTTATACTGTGACTTTCAAGTGAAGAGTCCAGCCAAATAAAAATTTTTTCAATCCAGCACTAATTTTTTTTTGAGAGTTGTATTTTATGTTCCTAATTTAACAAGAAGAGGAAAAATTTTGAATTTGTCTCTGATACGCTTTAATTGGTTGAATTATTAACTTTAAAGGGAATGCCAAAATTTTCAAGTCAAGATTATAAAGGTAGCTATCGATTAGGAGGTCCATTTTAATTTTTTATTTTTCCCAAAAGTTTTCAAAATTAAAACAGCATTTAAGCTTGTTTCGTCTTTGAGCACGATTTATACATACAAAATATTTGAAGGTGTGTTAGGTTTGAACAAAGTTGAACCATAAATATGTTATTTATAGAAACCTCGACGTCAGAGCCATCTAATGGGCTTTTATATAAGTAGATTGTAATGTCATCTAAATCGGACTATAAAATCATTTCTAATCGCGTCTATATCATTCGTATCTAATATCATCAATCGGACCATGATATGGATTTTCTGAAGTCGATTTCACCCCAAAGTATTTATCATTGCACCTCCATTGATATCTAATTTCATCAAACCCGGACTATAAATAGATATATTCTGAATAACTCGCATCTAGCGCTATCATATTTTACAAAAATATTTTTTATAGCAGCAGTATACCTTCTATGCAATTTCATCAAAATCGTAACATAATTACGGCTTTTTAAGCAACTCTACGCTAACGCCATCTAGCTGAGCAATCTTATACGTTTCCAATTTATTAAATTTAAATGAGATTTATAGATTTTCTGAATACCTCTACTATTGAGCCATCTAATAATAATAATAATTTTGCGCATACATAATTGCCAGATGTTTGGCCGAAATGGTCCGTCAATTTGCCTTGAGCGTCTTGGTGTTGTAACACAAATTGAGAGGTCTGCCGACTCCGAACGACAAAAACTGACTTTTTCAAGAATTTTTTTCATGGCAGAAATACACTCGGAGGTTCGCCATTGCCTGCCCACGGGGGACTGCTATTAGATAACACTTTTTCTATAATTTTGGATGATACTTGCGCCGGGAAGGATTTGAACGTGGGACCCATCGAATGAAGCGCGCACACGCTACTCACTCGACTATGGCGCTAGAGAAGTAGTTAAGCTATCAAAATTTTAGAAAAAGGGTGGGTGTTAAAATAATTCTTATTTCTTTTTGTTATTATTTAGATCACTTAACGTCCTTTTATATCCACAACTATTTTAAATTTATATATATCATATGTTAGGCGCGGAGACCACATAAACCTAGTGTTAAAATTTCATGAAGATCGGCTTATTATTTTGGACGTCTGTAAAGAGCTCATATTCATTTTTATATATAAAATGAACTTTTTTCATTGTATACTCATACAACAAGTAAACTTGTTTGAAATAAAAATTTGTGTTGGTTATTTCAATTCGGTTGCACTCGAATTTAGCCTGTTCCGTACTTGTTTTTTTTTTTTTAATAAAAAGTTCCTCTAGCAAAAAGCAATGTGTGCCAAATCGTCATCTTAGGAATTCAAATCAAAAATCAAAATAATGAAAATCATCTCAAAGGAGTGCATGTGGAAAACTAGATGTTCGTTTTTGGCGAGCAGTGTAATTAGTACAGACTTATAAAAAACGTACAATTCAATGTGGAGCTGCAGTTATCGGTCTATATTTTATATAAAGCCTATAGACTCTTTGTTAATTTATTATGATATAATATAGAGAAATTATGCACAAATCTTTCTTACGTTTGAAGCTTTAATTATCCAATCGTTGTCTGTTAATTTTTTCCGGTTCATTTGTTTATGTAATAAACAAAACTAAAACAACAAGGCACTAGCTATGTAGTCGAGCAACCAATTACTGCTATAATGAGCCTTTGTTTAAATTACCGTTGCATTTTAGTAACTCTCGCTTTTGGAATTTTCGTTTTTTTGCCTTTTTTTTTGCCTGAAACTCTACACGTCATTATGGATATTTGATTATTTATCTTTATTATTACTACATTCGCGTTCTTCTAGATATTAACTCGCGCCAACATGAATTTATTATACGTTGTGTGAATGTATGAGTACTCGTAGTTATAACTATCTACTTATGTAGGTAAATTTGGAACCTAATTTTTTTTCCGCTAAGAAATGAAAACAGTGATAGTTTAATAATACAATGCCGGTTACCTTAGCAGTTACACATATACATATGTACATATGCACATCAGTATATTATATTAACATAAATCAGTTACCACTAAAATAAAGCAGAACTTATAAAATGCTTTATACATAGGTCTTCCATTTACAATCGTATGGAAACTGAGCTGTTTAATGCATTTCATTTTTTTTTTTTGATTGCATGAAAGTTTCTCTGCGCACATTTGTTACACATAAATAAATAAATAAATAAGTAACTTGTGGTAGGTACATTTCCCTTTATTTGCATTGGACTTATAGTGGATGTGAGCGCTAGATCTGCGAATTATCATAATTTTTTCTTATGGTATTGTAACTTCTTTATTACTCTTTTCGTGTATTTATTTTCTTATTAAATATGTAGATCGTGCGTAAATCAGCCGGTTGTCAGTCACGTAGGTCGCTAACCGAGGAAAATTTAAATAAAATACCTTGAGAGATTCCCACAAGCACTTCATATAAATATAATTGAGGAAATAACAAAAAAACAAGCGCCCTGTAGTGCGATTCATTATTTTTAAACGATCCGACAATCGCAGTTTTTGTCGACAATATTTGTCTTTTGCGCTAACGATTGTGCGATTCACTAACTTATTCCTAACGACACTTAATAGCTGTCTTGTTGTATTTATTCAAAGTAATAAAGAGAGGCATCTTGGCCAAACTAAATGCCAAAATGGGCGAAAAACACAAAACGGAATAGAGAAAAAACAAATGAATGCGTGCTGTCGAATAAAAATTTGAGCGCGTTTTTATTATATTTGATTAAAGTGAAATAGGATACTAGTTTATTTCAAACAACAAACATTTATAATTGTTTTTATAACTCCAATGATCGGACTCTCCTCTGAGTGATTAGGTAGAATAGTCACCAGCTGGACTCCAAAGAATATCTGGAATTCCCTGCAAAAATGTCATGGGTTTCGTGTTCAAAATTCACTCCATTATGGATCGTGTTGTGTTCCAGGGTATTTAGGATTTACATATTTTTTAAAATTTTGAATTATAATCAATAGAAATAGATATCAATATAGATAATATATTAAAACTAAACGGTATTTCTACTTTTATACTTAAATTGTTAATAAAAGTCTGATTTTGTCATTCCCGGTGTAAACGTCGATCCACTGTTGGAGCTCTTACTCTTAGCTCGTCAAACGACATTATTTAATGTTCCCCTTTAAATTTCAAGAAAACAAGTCAACGAATTTAAAATTGTTCTGTTGCTTAAGTTGAAATCACGAATTTTTCCTTTCTCATTTGAGTTAACAACATAAAATTTGTTGCCGTCGAGAACAGCTGATTCGGCAAATAAATTAATTAAAAAATGGCTGCTGACTAGCAACATCGTTAAAATTTTCGCTAAGATAAGTTAACCATGCGAATATCGTTAAAATAAAAATAGTGAATCGCACTATTGATATTCAAAGTACACTTTAATTGTCGAAGGAACATTTCTCCACTTTGTTATATGATGACAGCGAAAGCGGTGCCGGAGAAGATGAAGATCCAGCACCACTGCTGATGGCAATAACTTCCCGCAAACCGGAGACGCTAAGCTATTCAAGCGTGGTGGCACAGAGCTGGTAAAGTGAATGCACAAACTCATTTCAAGGTCTGACGAATGTATAGTCTCCTATTTGAGTTTAAGTGTGCTCTACCAAATCCAAAAAAGGGTGATATTGGAATATGGACCAACAACTGCGGGTTCAGCCACCTTAACATTTCATACAAGGTTTTTATCGAGCTTATTGTGTGAAAGACCGTAGCCAACCGCCAACGAACTGATTGCATCTTATCAGTGTGGCTTTAGACCTGGTAAATCTACCACCGCGGATTGATACAAACCATAACTCTGTCGAGTTTAAATCAGCTTTCGACGGCACGAGAAAAAGTTGTCTATATGCCGCGATGTCTGAATTTGGTATCCCTGAAAACCTAATACGGCTATGTAAAATGACGCTCAGCAGCACCACTAGCTCAGTCAGAATTGAGGAGGATGCTTCCAAATCGTTTGGTACCAAACGAGGTTTCAGATAAGTTGGTCTCTTTTATAAGAGTTTTCATCTACTAGCGTATGCTGATGGCATCGACATCAACGGCCTCGACAACCGCCCCGTTAGTTCTGAAGAAATCAACGCTAAGCTAAAAACTATCATTTTTCTATGTGAAAATATCAGTAACTACAATCATTGGGGGTAAAGCCACCTGACGCAATTTTAATGAAAATCCTATCGACTAGTATTGCTGAATAACACGAAGTCTATTAGTGTTTATTAATTAATAATCACAGGTTATTTTTAACTTTCAAAGGATACAAAATTTATGACTGCTGGTGTTTAAAATTTATGTGTGTATGTATGCGTATACTACATACACATATAACAATAATAAAAGGTATTCTATATTTCTAATCAAAGTCAAAGAGCAAAATATTGCTCTTCATCTCTATCTATCGTGGACGTGTGGGAAAGAAGGAATCAGAAAACTGAATAGAAAAGAAATACTCAAAGAAAAATTGTTTTTGTTTTAAACTTGCAAAAAACTGCAATATTTTCAGCCGACTCAGCCAATTTCAGTTGTGTAGCGACTATTTGGAAATTGTCTATGCCATCTCAAAAAAGTATACTATCTACATATTTACGAGTAGTTTATGGATTTAAAAAAATTGTATGCTGAACAAGAAGAAATCTTTAGTGAGTTTTTCATAACCAAAAAAAGAAAAATAAAAAAAAATTCAAAAACATTTATATCCAAATTCTATAATCCGGTTTAATATTGTAGGCGATGAATTTTTGCTTACCGATCCTTTTATTTAAGTTAAAAAAAATACTGAAGTTATTAAAACAATTCACTTGATAATAAGGGCATGGTCTCTTTTAAGGAAGCGTTATGTTGTCTCGGAAGCAAAAATTGAAACGTTTGCTGATTTGGATTGTCTAATGAGACCCGGTTAGATTGTGACTAACAAAACAATATCATATATAGCGGTAGTCCAACGTCACAGTGGGAAAATTGTATAAAAAATTTTGTCAGAATTTAAACATTTTAATAAAGTTAACGAGCGATTTTTGATTTCAAAAGAGACTGAATGACTCAACATCTAAATCAAATGGTTTCATTTAAAAAAAACTTATAGTATTTTGCTATATTTGGAAAAACATAAGTTTTAATATGGTCACACATGGAATAAAAATATTATTCAAAAACTGCATTCCTAAAACTCTGAGAGTTTTTGAAGGAAGTTTATTTAAATTAAATGTTTTCATATTTGTTGAATCTAGTAATGATTTTATTAAATTGCCGCAACACATTTGTGTTATATATATAAAATTATCTCACGATGGAATATTCCAGTATAAAAATAACAATAAATGCATCGACAACACTTAGATGTTTATTTTGAACGGTTAATAAAAACTATATAACAGAAAATTTATTATTTTGGTTCAACTTAAAACTTACTTTGTATTTTTGTAGAAAATTGAAGTGCGACGTACATATGTTTCTAAGCGAATGTGGGGAATAAAAGAGATATGAAAATCTGCTGACGTTCAACGTGCGCAAAAAGATGAGAGTTGGCGAGCTTTCAGCGGTGCTTATGTGGGAAACTTTGGGTAATTTTATGTATTCAACTGTCAACTTGTCAAAGTGAAACTGTCACGCAAAACGAGGCAAGCTATCTATGTAGTATAGTTTTTCGTCACCTAAAGTTTGATTCACAAGAAACTAGTTGCGAATTAGGCTACAGTTATTGTGAATGCGGACTCTGACAGAATTTTATTCAATTGACTACTAACGAATTCGTCTGAATAAATGTCTATTTTTCAATGGGAGGGATTACTTTCAATGACCGTTCAAACGAGTTTGATTTTTTCGTGAACTCTGAGGATACATTGGGCTTTGGGCATTGGGCTTTTTCCCCAGGGGTATTGATATTTAGATCAAATACTTGAAAACCTCTTTCGGATTGTCTCACAGTCCATAAAATGTGTGCGTTCACGTGAAAAGAACCCACTTCGGCGGTATTGGAGTTATGTATATAGGCGTCTTCCTGGTTGATTTCCGAACATTTTGAGACAAATCAGACCATCCTAACTGAAGAATTGAGGGAAATATAGAACTTTGAAGGTGAATATCCGAAAAATGACTAATTGAGAAAAATCAATTTAAAGTTGAAAGTTGTCCCTTGTGGGTCCTTTTCTTTTTTTTCAAAAAATAAAATTAATTACTTCTATTATACCTCGTCATTCGACTCGTAAATGTATATAGTTTCATAATAAACCATAATAAAAAATTACGAAATTCGATCCATGTATCGAAAAATCTATATATCTCGGAAATTAGATGCGACACAGTGGGCTCTTTTCACGTGGACGCACACAAATAACAATCTAATCAACTATTGTCTAACTTTTTTTAACAAAAAAAAAACATACAGCTTCTACATATTTCCTTCAGACAGGAATACACGGGCTACCACAAACGGGTCTAGTGTAACCTCCTTGATCTGAGGAAGAATTGGGAAATAAGCCTTACAATATAAGACAACACTTGAATTCCGATAAGAATATTTAGTTTTCCAGCAATTACCTTATCGAATGTGCAAAATTATGTCAGAATTATTAGAACCTTCAAGCGGGCACGGTTTTTCTTATATTTCCACGTTACATTTGGGCAACAAAAAATAATCAAACGCTATGTCGATGTTGTTTAAAAAAAAAAATATATTCAGAAGAAAATGATTCTCCACCATTTCCATTACATTGTTTTACCGTCTAGCTATCAGTTAAAGTCGAATGCAAATCTGTTCGGTAGTTACGAAGAGTAATGCGCTCAAACAGGCAAACAGACAGACAAAAATTTAAAAAAATACTCCAAATGTATTCTATCACATTCCCTGCATCACCATGGTCATTTTTGTTAAAGAAATTTTTAATATACTGAGACGGCTTTTCTATGCTTTAATTATGTTTGAAAATGTAGACGTTAAATTTCATCAATCCTTTATAAAATCTTGTAAAAAAAGTACTTCGTTTTCCCCATTATTTATCAAAAATAACAAAACCGATGGGCTTCAAGAAACTCATTATGTTCATCGATTTTTGCTGACAGTCAATAACGTATTAACTAACAAAAAATGTGTACAGTGTAATCGACTACTTCTGAAGAAGTTCTCGAAGGTACTCGTCATAATAACATTTCGTCACATCTCGCTTTCACAGTTGCAGTAGCCCTAGACACCTTCTTCTATAGGACAAAAATTTCTTACAGGAACTTTTCCCGCATTGCGCATGTGCTGATTGTGTCATACTGAGTAAATAAATAAAAAAAAAAAAAACAAGATGAATGCAGGGAGAAAGGTTATGCACGCAAACTAAATATACGTTAAACGACAGTCTGACATTTTCTATATCGCAATGGTGTCACGTTTTTCTCATCACGAGTGAAACTCCAAAATCTTCACCAGTAACTTACACTGCACTACATTAGTTAAAGTTAACGATTTATAGTATATTTATAAGTACAAAACTATATTTTTTTTTTATAATAAAAGTGCCTTTGGTGAACACAAATGTTGTTGCAACTGTGTAGACTGTGTCGCTGCTGTCGTTGTTATTGTACATCAAAACGAAAATGGCCTCTAAGCAACGTCAGAACGAACAATCGCAAGAACAACAATCTCCCATTGGGGCAAGGCGCGTCCGCACTGATTTAAAAACATCAGAGAATATTTTTTTAATATCGGCAAGACCTCGCATACCTCGCACTTCATCACCGATTACAATTAACAATTCGACATGTGGCAGTACCCAGCATTTGCACTCTACTGCATCGCACACGCCATATACGCTGCATGGTGTACATAAATCATACTTGCCACATGCCACTCATATGCAACAAAGTTCAAGGCGAACTTCTCCAACTGTTGCTGTCCCCACAACCACAAGTGCAATAACAACAGCAACCAAGTCGACGTCAACTTCACGCGCTGCCTGCAATTGTTGGTGCCACTGTGCCGCTGCAACAACATTGTCGACTAGTGCGCCGCACGCGAATGCCACATATCTTAGGTGATGCGAAACAAGTGCAAAACATACTTGCATATGCGAGTGTTTTGTTGTAGTCAGTAGAAATATTTATTTCAGGGTTGATTTGTTGTAATTGTTGTAATTAAATGTGGAGTTGTATTAAAATTTCTATTTACAAAATGGAAATTTTTTATATGTTTTTCAATTGTTCTTTGTAACCTACTATATATGTATGTATACGTGTACATGTGTTTGAATACCCAACCGATAAATTAACCATCCCTTTATTGTCTTTTTATCATTTCAGCGCCCATTTGCCCGCTCGCGCAACACGTCTACTAAACCGTTCCCGTTTACAACAACAGCAGTATCCCTCCTCCTCGAATGCCAGCGGTTCGTCAACGAATGCTGGCGTTGGCCCTGGAACTTCTGGCGGTGGTGGCGGCGCTGATTCTGATAGCTCCAAATCAGCACATAGTTTGCGACGTAGCGCTGCCGCTTCACGTACTTCAAACGCTTCCACATCATCGACGAATGCTTCACAATCGCCCAGCAACCATTTTCAACATCAAAAGCCATTTCAACATCATTACTCACAATTGTTTCGCGATACGCACAGTTCATCGGACGATCTAATGCTCTATGATAAATCGTTTCGCAATGCGATGATTCAGGACGTGTTGCAATTCAAAAAGCAATTGTTGCGGCTTCGACGCATCCTACAGGAGGTAAGTCCATATATGTATGTATGTGTGTGTGTTTGCGGAGGAGGCAGGCAAAACACATAACGAAGATTTGCAAACAACAAATTTCAATTTATTTATATATATTAGCAGAGTTATGTATGTGCATACATTCATTCAGAGCGGATCAGTTACAGGGATGATAGAAAACAAGATTACGCCTTACCGTACAGTTAGTAGTAGTTACAGTGCCAACAAAAGTTATAGAAAAGCTTTTTCTAATAACGGTGGCTCTGCCATAGAA
Source organism: Anomoia purmunda (assembly GCA_951828415.1). NCBI lineage: Eukaryota > Metazoa > Arthropoda > Insecta > Diptera > Tephritidae > Anomoia > Anomoia purmunda. The sequence continues at coordinate 41,844,252 of OX639996.1, forward strand.
AAATTTCTCACAAAAATCATTTGCCGTTCGGAGTCAAGACGCACAAAACAAATTGTAGAAGAAATTCGGTCAAATATCTAGCAGGAATTATATAAAACAAGATTGCGCCTTCCTCACTGAGAGCAGCTGATAGTGACGTAATAATAGCTAGAAAAGAAGAGCCAAAGAAAAAATTATCAAAAAGAAGAGAAAGAAGCGCAGAAAAAATCGACAATACGCAGAATGATTGAAAAGTTTTCTTAGCATTGTTTGTATAAAATGCTTTTATTTCGTCATTTTTCATTTATTCTATCATTCTTGGGTCAGTTACTTAAGTTGATTAAAAATAAATGGTTTCTTCAGTGTGAACTATGTATATCTCAGATCTTTCGTTTGAACTGTCTATTTTTGTAAAATTTTCCAGTAAGCAGTTGCTTATAAGCTTTATATTAATTTATAAGCTATATATTTTAAGAGCACTTTACTGCCCAATATTACTCCCAGGTATTTCGAGTCGTATTTCAAGGGCAATTCTGTATTGCGGAGCCTCGAGCTGCTTACCGAATTATGTGTACTTTTTAGATTATTGTTCAGTGACTGTGTTAGATACTTTCCCGTTGTTGAAAGCTTTTGGAAAACTCTAGGGCATATTCATTGTATGCCAGTGCTTTCTCTTTATGCAGTAGTAAAGAGTGAAGTGTTCGTGGATTAACCCTAGCGTCTTGCGCCTTGCTCAAAGGTTTCTTTCGAACATTGAATGCTAATTTTACTAGCTTTGGGTGTAGATACAACACTCGCCTCGATCCAAGATACAATCATATACATACATACATAGTTCAACCACAAGTATACCTTCAGCCATAGTAACGCTCGAAAAAGTCCATCTAATATTGGAGATTTAAATAGATCAAAACAGAACCATAGTACCATAGAAGTCGTTCAACCACTCTCTCTTAGCCTTGCACTTCTTCTTATTAAAGTAGTTTCCTATATCTGAGTTTGTATTCATTAGATTCCTTAGGATGTTATTTTGCTTTTTGGACGAGATTGTAATGTCGAAATTCAAGCCACTGACAGATACAACGCTTGCTTCGTATTACATGACGGACTCTTTTTGACACCTAGAATGCCTCACATAATACTTTATTTTCGATGTGAAACCCGAAATTGATGTACTCTCGCCTTGCAGCAGGCTTTGGCAATCGTCTGGTTTTATTACGTGCTCAACAATTCTAAAATGTCATCCAAAAATATTCCGAATGTATTTTCATTAAGAACATTAAATATTGCCCAATTCGTCATAGAGCAGAATGCAAGGAGTATTTTGTAATCATTGTCGCCCCCTTTTGAAGCGAAGCTGTGTAAAAACGATTAAGAATATACCCAAATATAGTAGAAACTTTCTGGGAATCGACTTCTGTAAAACAACTAAGCTTTTCTTGAAAAGACAAGAAGGTAGAAGCTGCGGTCCCGACCTGCACGCCTTTCTATAGAATGAAGTCCCATCGGCACCTATTCTCTAACCTTTTTCCCATTATACTTAATTAAGATCTAACACATCTTCGCTAGAACCTCATACTGATCAAGATCCACAAATGCTGAACGGAACTTAACACTGGTTTACACGAAAAAATTTCTTCATTAAATACATTCAAATTTTACATTTCATTTGATTGTCCAAGAAAACTTTTTCGCGATTTAGACAAAACGCTGTTTTCTAGGAACTTTTGCAGTTATTATCAAAACTCTACAAAACAGCAAATTAAACTAAACTTTAATTTTTAAGATATAGCCGTTTAGACAAAAATAAGGTCAATTTAAAGCTTTTTAGAATATTGCTAATTTTTATTCATACTTTTTAGTTGCGAAACTGTGTAAAAAAAATATTTAAAAGGGTTTAAATGAAACAGTATTTTACTAAGAAAATTTGGAGTGTAAGAGCTCCCAAATCATATTTTCAGTTGAAAATCTGCCAAACATTTATTTATTCACATTACTTTAAGGAGTTACGATTCATTAATGAAATATTTGTGAACTAGTGTAATTTACAGGGCAGTCGAAATGTCACACATTTGTCGGCAAATATTTTTTTGTGGAATTATTTTTTCATGATTTAAAGTACAAAATGGGGTATTTACCTAAGCCCGATACGACCGCATTTGACATGACTTAATCTTAGTAGTTTAAAAATATAACCACTCTGAGGTTGGTAACCCTGTATATGCACATTCTGCACTTTACTCGCGTACCTAGCCATTACAAGGTTTACCACATTTTTTTACTGACTGATCTACCCTAATGTATGTATGTATTTAATTTATATCATTTTCATATACTTGTAAATAAACATATAGAACATATATCATGTTTCGCACATTAATTTTGGTTTCGTTTTTTTTTCTATTTGCATGTAAACAAATTTGGTTTTACCACGCTGCTGATTTTCATTTAAAAAATTACGCACCGAATTTTTAATTTTTGAAAACTTACATATAAACAACAGGACGAAGAATTTATGATGAGGGTATGTTGATAGTTTGATGTGTTCAAATTGGTTTTTATTTTTTGTAGTTACTCGTCGATTTGATTTATATGTTAACAAGATATAAGTGAGAAATTCAACAGAAATCCCAAAATGAAAGTATTTCAAACAAAATATATACATGTAGCTTTCGGTTCATGTTCATAGTGTAATGAAAATTTGAAAATCGAAAACATTCCGAAAATATATTTAAATTAACTAATAAAAACAAACAGAGGCAACAGGTCGTCGTTTTTAATTTTCTTATGCGCATCATTCGCTGTAACGCTGCCTACAAGGAACGTATATTACAAAGATTCATACATATGTATACCAATTGAATCATTATTTTTATATAACATTTGTGTCTATGCTGCAAGCAGTTATTTATGAAGTAGATATTTACAAAAACTAATTAGTATTTTAGCAGAATATGTTAGCAGCTACGTCCCGAAATTTGCTTTAAAACTTTGCTCTCTATTTTCGACTCGCGGCCTAAGAAGTTTCACTGCAAAAATAAATTAAGTAAGAGTATTCGTACATTAAAATAGATAGTTGGACTGATTCTTCTAAAAACTAGAAGAAACAAAGAGGCCGCCGACCCCGAGTTCGTGTGATTAAGTCCGAGTTTCCAGAGCTCGAGTCCATGCACAGTAACAGCGAGAATTATGAAAAAGATTTTTCTAATAGTTGAAGTTCCTTGAAAGGCAGCGGCGAACCTCCTTGGTTATTTCTGTCATGAAAAAACTTCTAAATTCATCTGTCATTCGGTGTAGGCGTAAAACTGTGGATCCCGTAAAAAAAATTGTGCGACTAGTCTGTAGAGACATATACCCGGATTAGTCTTCACAGGGTACAGTTGGGCAAAAATTAGTCCCAAACGAATGCCTTTCGGGTAAATCCGAAATTAGTTAATCGTTTTAAAGCTGATTTTACAATAATTTTAAAAATGTAAGGAACCCTCTATATAATTTTGGAATGAAAACGGACTAGTCCCATTCCAGATATATCCGATTGGCATACACTACTCACTACTCTACTTTCATACCCATTCGGGTATAAAAAGGTACAGTTAGTCACTTCATAGGGCATGCTCGAACAAAAAGTTAAGTCCATATCAAAGGATGCAAAGTGGCATTAGGCGCATGTTCCTTTGCAACTCATCCCGGACAAAGCCCGGACTCGTCGCATTTTTTGCAGGGTACCTCAATATACATATGGTACAACATCGAGACATACACCAGAAATCGTAGAAGAAGTTAAGCCAAATATCGAGCTATATGATGTGAGCGCCAAATTATTATTATTATTATTATTATTATTATTATTATTATTATTATTATTATTATTATTATTATTATTATTATTATTATTATTATTATTATTATTATTATTACTATTATTATTATTATTATTATTATTATGATTATTGTTATTTGTTATTATTATTATTATTAGTTATCATTACTATTATTATGAATTATTATCATCACCAATAATTTAGCGCCTACATCATACGGCTCGATGTGTGACCGAAATTTTCGTACAAATTATTCTTATTATTATGCAACTGAAAAAAGCTGGTTTTAACTTTTAGGCTACATACAAATCATTTATATTCATTTCATCCACTAAAATTAAAAAAAAAAAGTCCGTTGTCTATGCATGACTCAATTTTTACTCTATTTCTTTCTTAATTTAGACGGACACTCTCAACCCATTCGACAATGACAATGGGCAACTCTTCGCCGCCTGTGGCATGGATAGTAAACTGCTGGATGATATGGACTTGGCCAGCCTAGCATCGTCGATCACAGATGACCCGATGGTGGAGTTAGCCGATCTACGAAGACAGGTGGTTTACCTTCAGGTATTTGCACGTTTTAATTCGTTTCTGTTTCATTATGTTTTGATTTTTTTCTGACAATGAAAAGAACAAACTACGCTCTTAATTTAAGTTCTTCTTTAACAACGTCTAACTACCTTTCGGTTTGAGAGACGGCAATATAATAAGTATTTTCTTACTTACTTTATTAGGCAATGCATTGATTTTAAATAATAAAGAAATTTAAAATAAAAACATGTTTACAGAAATCCTTATTATACAACAGTCCGACTAAGTTCCTTCGGTTATAAATATATTTGCATAGCCCAAATAAAGATTTTTCATTACCTTAACCGCAATAAATAGCTTAAAACCGAGGTAATTTTCACATACATATGTACATGCGACAAATTGACATTTTAACAAATTTAAGTAATGTTCAGTTATTTCGACTTATTTCGTTTATTTGTAACTTTTTGAATTATATTCATTTGTATATACAAATGTACATTTTTAGTAAATTACCAGAGCTTATGCTGACACTCGACTATCAAGCTATTCGATTAGTCGATTAGTAAGTTTTTGATTAACCGTTCATTTTCGGCTAACCCTTTAAGAAAACATTCATTAAAAACTTCATTTCAATGGCAAATGTATAAGTATTCAAACACAAATAAAACAAGCAAATATTTATTGAAAGAAAACAAATAGTCAAACAATTGAAAATGCACGGTTCGTCGATTAGTTCTTTATGTGTAACAACTTTGCTAATTAATTAATCGACTAACAAGATTCCTATAGTCTATCCAGACGGCAATAGAAGGGGTAAAATAGTCTGCTAGGAGCTCTTCTCTAATAGCAATAGCAAAAGGCGTTCCGTGGTCGATCCTTCATATGTTTTTTTTTTTAAATTATGCAGGGAGATCCTAGTACCGACGCCTTCTGCTTCAACTTCCTCTAAATTAGTGAATGTTGCTCTTGGTTGATGTCGACGTTCACTCGGACGCAATTTGTTTTTTTTTATCCAATATGATCCCAGGAGAAATACATATGTTTTGAATCAAGAACAATAATTTAGAAGATTGCGGTATTAGAGGAGCGAAAACAGGGAGGCAGATGAATGGGAATGGAAAGATGACTTCTGTTAAAGGATTGAATTAATGTAAAGGGTCTCATAGGTTTCATTTTAAATTTAAAAAAGGCAGTGGTAGCAGAAGGTGCACCACAAAATTGTATGTTGTGTAGTTATGTTGTATAACTAGAAATAAACCAAGAAAAAGACATAAATGTATTAATATTCGTTTGAGATGGAGTTTATCAATTTATTTCCTTTGAAGCGCTCGCCGTTGGAGTTCGCAAATTAGTGAAAATGACTACCTTCAATATATTCAGATAATCCTAGAAACTAAAAATAAGGGGAAGTTAACAAAAAGCTTAATTTGGCGGTTGTTTTGAGAAATAAAACTAATGGCACGCATGAAATTTCAATGAATTATGACCTCTATAGTTTGTCAATAATAAGAATGTTTGAAGAATTCTTAGTTGTTAAAATTTGTTTAGTTATTCTTTGTTCAACTGATAGAATAAAAATTTATCATACCATTACCATTATTCAAGTTCAAGAAAGAAAAATTGACAGTGTCGAGAACATGATCTTCACACCATGACCTACTGTACGGCGAGGAATGCGGTTGGGTATATTTTTTGCGTGTTTTAACCGAATCACTAGTGAACAAGGGTTATAAAAAAACCGAGTTAAATGAAAAAAATACCCAACAGAGTCCTTGAAGCGGCTTCATTTTCATTTCGATTTTTGGGGCATAAGGTCTTAAAGTGAAGGTTTAACCTTTAACCAAATCAGTCAGTTTGTTCATGATCTTAAGAATCCATTCCAAATTCGGTTTGTAAATATATCTTAATTTCGATTGGATTCTTAAGATAATGCACCAACTGACTGATTTGTCTAACTTCTGTTTACCACCTTCGTTGTGTTTTATGCTATGTTTTGATAGATATTTATTGAGACTTCATATATTATAAATTAGTATTTTTTTTATTTTTATTGAAGGCTGCAAGCTCTTAAATTCTCCGAACTTATGTTTGAAAAATAACGACTTTAAAAAAAAAAAAACTTTTCTCCAAGGATTTGTTAGTAAGTTGTAATTTACAACATTTTGCAACAGTTTGCCATGCGAAAGTTTTTGTCGACCGAAACAAGACTAAAAATTAATATTAAATATTTGGTACATAAAAAACATTGCACAATTGAACAAAAAAACACAGTAATAACTAAAGCGCCATCAAATTATAATGTTACAAAACTGAACTAGTATTTTTCATAAAATCACATTTTAAATTTTGAACAAAAAATTTTACCAGCGATGATACTGTATTGCGCCGCGATGAACGATGCAGTGGTGGTGTGGGCGATGGAGATGGAAAGTGAAGATCGATTGTCGTGTTAGAGACTGCGATCTATATGAACGGAAAATTTGATGTGTTAATTATCTGCTAAGAATATTCATAATTAAATTAATTAGATACAGTAATAAAAATAACTTACATTTAGGTAATACCATGTTTTATTAAAAAACAAGCATTTTTCATCTGCTAAGAAGATGACTGGGTGGCGAAAGGGGCTTTTAGAATCAAAACCTAAACTATCATGGGGCTGTCAGGAATCTGCATTTTTTTAGGTTATGTACTCTGAATTTTTTTAGGTTATGTATATACTCTTCATTGCCGACTGAATATTTTCGCGAGAAACAAACGCACATTTAGCTACATTTAGCTATATATATATGTATGTACTTTAATTAGTGATTAAAGCATGTAAATATATAGTTGTATACTTACTCGTATTTGCCTAATAACAGTGCACTGAATTAGTACGACCATTCTCGTATTTACATAAATACATACATACACACCTTTATAAAGAGTTTATTTAATTAATTATTGGAAATAAAATGGCAAAAGTGCAGATCAAGTCTATGCAAATAAAGAAATAATATGGCTTGTTGTATAATGCAATGAGAGAACATTTGAGGAATTTCACAAAAAAAAAGGATTCCCTAAGATCGGTACAAAGCTATTGGCATTGAGATTATTATTTCACATTGGAATAGTAGTACAGTGGCAAATAATTTGATTCACATTGCTGAAAATTTGAAAATAAAAATGAAAGAGTCCTCACTCAAAAAAAAAAAAGAAGAAAATTGTCTAGATTATTGAAATCTGCTATCAAAATGCAAAAGTAAGATATTGTCGCTATAGAAATATTTACCACTTTTGAAGAAAGAGCTTTCATTTTATGAAGGTTCGTATTTATTTTGATTGACCGCGCGAAAATGTATGTTTGTTTTATAAGGTATTAGAACAAACGTAAAATGTTTGCTGTTTCTTTTTGATCTTCTGTTTTACCGACAGGGTGAAAAGATGATGTATATTTGAATAATTTTCGGTCATCCCTTGTCAAGTTTGGTTTGAAGCCAAACCGGTTTCGGCGTCGTGCCATCCGCAGTGCCATTTTTCGATCTGTTCACTGAATCATCGTTCCAATACATGCATATAACAAAATGTTTGCATTAAAGCGAAAAAATGTTAGCTTTTTTTTATTGGCAGACATTTTTGAAGTTTATTCAAAAATATTCAATTTTAGATTTAAAAAAAAAATAAATAAACAAATAATAACTTTTAGTATATGGCTTTTGCTTAATTATCACGACTTTTTTGCTTAGTTTGATAACCATATCATTGTACTGTGTGAAGTTTAAAGAAACATTCTGAGGAATTGTAAAAACGACCTTCTCGAAAGTTCGTGCAGCCATTTTACCCCGTTTTATTCAATGCTTCTGAGTTCTAAGTTCAAGATTTCTTTTTCCTTAAGCGCTTCTAGAATATGTGACTTATTATTCTCGTTCTATTATAATTTTATAATGGTCTTTCTCTATTTTGCGCCATTACTGAATTGTTCTGCACTTTTTCCGCCATTTCCATCCAAGGTCAAATAAAGAGATACCAAAAAGAGAGAAAAATTATCCGATAACACTCCAAAGCAACCAATCACTATATAAAAACACTTTCACTCACAAATACCACGTCAGTAAATATTTTGCCTTGTTTTCAATCTTACTTTTCTACTTTTTATGATTGTTTTTGCTATATGGTAGTTAAAAAAAAAAAGAAGAAACATATTTTGTCCACTGTATCTTATGTTCTATAATATTTTTATATTACTTTTCAAATACGCAACTACATTAGGGTGAGGTCGAAGATCGTGAACGCACAATACGTTTGCAAAAAAATCAAATTGAGAATTTGGAAATGAAGAAACCGCCAATTAAAAGTGACGCGACAAAGGAATGCATGAATATAGCAACACAAACAGAAAGGGTAGGTCAAACCACAGATATGGCTAGTATATCATAAATTATAAATTAAAAAACTAAGGGAAAAGTAACCTACTTTTTTCTCTTATTAAATTTTAATTATTTTTTTTTATAAAGATATTCTACATGACCTCAATAAATTAATCTTAATATAAACAGGCAAAAAAATATATAAAATGAACCTAAAATATTTTCAAAATTTGCATCAAAATTGCGAACATTTTAATCGGAATTGTAGGTATGGTTTTGTAGCCTATTAAATTTCAGTACAATAAATTACAATACTGAAAAGGCTAAAAATTACCGTTGAGTTTTGACAGTCTCAAAAAAAAAAATTGTGTAAAAATAACGGTTTTTTTTGCAAAAGCTCGTACCTATATTTCTTTAAATACTGATTAAAAATCTTTGAAGTTTGAGTAAGTTTTGTAAATATTTGCTTAATTTCGTGCATAATCTGAAATATAGATTTAAATGTTTTTTTTTATATTGCTTGAGCAATATTGTTGAAAAAAAATAACTCAAATTAATACATGCAATAAATTTAATTTAGTATTATATTTAGTACAATATAATATAATATACTATACTGGTTAACATAATTACATATATGACAGGGGTTTATTGACAACTTTTGGCAATTTATTATTTAGACTTTTACTAATTTTTGTGGTAGCGGAAGATATCGCGTAGTAAGTTCCTTCCCATAAAGAATGGAAAGACATGGAAAGTATATGGAAAGGCCTTTTTTGAGCCACTAGAAACGTCAGAATTTAAACTTTGTTTCCTGCCCTCAAGAAAAATCATAAGAAATATATTTTCTTGAAGAGCTGCATACTGATTGAATAAATTTTGGTAGAAAAAACTTCTTCTTTGTACTTAGGCTAGGTTAGGTTACTGTGGTAGTTGCCGCAGTGGGAGCTCACTTAGACATAGTAGGAGTCCATTGTGATACCACCTGTTTTGTGAACGGTAACGTGAATCTGGAATCTCAGTCTCGCAAAGGCAGGGCAGCTGAGGAGAAAATGAAAAGATGAATCCACCTCATCCTCCTCCATACAGCTGCGGCAGAATGGGTCAGAGACTATCTTCAGCCTAACCGCATGAATACCCAACGGGCAATGCCCAGTCAAAACACCTACGAGGGTCGACAGTTGCCGCTTAGTAAGCGACCTCAGCTCCTTTGAGCGCCCACGATCCACTCTCGGCTAGAGGGCTCTCGCAATTCTGCATGTCGTGGCAGTTTCCCAGCGTTCGCTGAGACGACAGAGAGCCCATCTGTCCAGGAAAAGTCCGTTGGCAGCCAACTGAGCTCCCACCCTCTCCCTGCAAGGAGAAATGGCTTTCAGGGTACCCTGCCGAGCGAGCTCATCAGCCATGCAGTTCCCTGCCATGGCACTATGACCCGGTACCCCAATTAGTCTAACGTCGAGATACTCTGAGTCGGCTGCGACAGAAGTCAGGCACTCCCTGACAAGTTTTGATCTCACCTCTTTGTACTTAACTTGAGCTGACTTTTATATGCATCTTTTTTTCTTTTCTTAAGAGCTGGGCACTCAGCTTTATACTAAAATTTATTCCACCATGAAACTGTAAATCCAAAAATTTTGATTGGTAATGGTTGCGCAATAAATTGTATTTTTGTTCAAAAAACAATAGACTTTGAATAAGTAACAAATAAATTGTCAAAACTTGTAAATAGTCGCTGTCGTATTACTGAATTGGCGCTATAACCTCTTACGAGATTTTGGCCGATGGTCGCTGTCATATATGTAGCAAGCAAAATATTGTATTATATGTATAATGTTAGAATAAAATAACTTAACTAAAAATATTTCCTCATTTTTTTCTCTCCAGCAAGCACGACCTTATTCATATGGACCAGAAGGATTGTCGAGGTAAAGTATAAAATTTAAAGATTTGTTTTTAAGTTATAATAAGAAAGCCTTTATTAAAATAATGTATTTGAAATTGATTTTTGTAGGTGGGTGGCAGTATTGCTAGTTTCAAAATTACTTTAACAGATGCATTTGGTTTTAATTTACTTATTTTATCTCTTCCTATGAATATTTTATTTCTTTAACCTTATTAATTTTCGAATTTCCTCCCAACAGCGTCTATTTGCACCACTTCAACCTTCTACTACTTCAACTCGCTTGCACTTGCAAGCAAAAAGCTTTACAATACTTCAATAATCTCAAAACTAAAATACATACAAAACATTTTGCCTCCAGCTCGATACTAATCACATCCTTTTCAGCAGCTGCACAGCGCTTCTTCACTATAATTCACCGCAAATTGCAACATTTCAAAGACAACTTCGGTGGCATTGTAATCGGTTGCCTAAACGGCCTCACAACGTCAAGTGGCCAGAGCGGCGTTGGTGGTGCTGTCGGTGACTATGGTGGCTGGCGATCATGCCTTAGTCGAATTGATAACACCCTGCAACGGCTTGTTGCATTTGCATGTGGCACGTTGTTGCGCTTCACGCGCAGTTGCGCCGATTTGCATAGCTGGCGTTGTTTGCTTGCAAATTGCAGACAGCTTTCGTGCAATATTTTGACATGCTACAACAGCAACTACACAAACTATTGCAACTACATGCATCATCACTATTACTGTGGCCTAGTTGTTGCATACAGTCATGTTTTGGCCAATTGGCTTCATTTACGTGTGCGCAATGTAAGCGATTTGCTTACGACGAACATCTTTTGTTTCTTTCACTACCTACAACGAATTTTGCCATAGGCAATTTGTTTGCGAAATTTCGTGAAATTGGAAACACAAAAAAACAAAAAAAATCTCGTAAAAACAACTGCATAAATTAGTTTAGGGGGAAGAGTATAGAGCGGGGGAATTAATTAAAGTGCTTGTTTAATTAAATTTACTTGAGTTGAACTACCGGTTTAGAAAATAATTAATTTAAATTTAATTAAAACTTTCGTTATATATACATATTAATACCTAAATAAATATATATGTATATACCAATTTTTTGCACTTTCTTATAAAGTTTTGTTTTTTGTTTGCTATTTAGCTAACCTCAAAATATTTCTCTTTCATGCTGCCTTTTTAATGGACATCATGAACTGCTCTATTTGCAAAATATAATCTAATACCAAATACCTACATTATAATAAAAATATCTATATATATATTTCACCATGCAAAAATTCCATTTACACATTAACACTTGCTATCACACACACTCACGCACACACACACGCACACACGCGCACTCTCAACCGAATTGTTTCAACTGGTGAAATTTGATAGACTTCGCTTTGGTGAAGAAAAGGTACTGTTTTGTGATCTTATCATGGCTGTTTTAGTTTTATGTGCGATTAACATTATCTGTATACTACATATAACCTATTCATGTGTTGGCAATTGTTCATCATGTCTATAAAATTATTAGAACTATAAAGTATAGCATTTAATATATACACACATACATATATGTACATATATTATATAGATATTTAGTATTAAATATGCACTGTAAATGTGTAAAATAGTAACTAAGAAAACCGTTGCTGTTTTTAAGATATTCTTTGCGAAAGTTATTCATTCGAAATCTGAAGCTTGAACAAATTAATTCTAATTATTATATTAATCATTAAATAGAACAGAATATATGCGTAGAACAAAAACTGCATTTGTTACTTACATAAATAAATCCTTATGATATGAAATAGTAAACTAAAAAAAAATATGTATTTTGTTTAGAAAATTAAGTTCTTTAAATTTTGTAAATTTCTTATAAGTTTCATATTTTTGAAATTGTTACCAATTAAATAGATACAACAGATTATTTTATTTTTAGTAAATTTTTTAAACTATTTTGTTTATATGTATGTGGAAAGAGCCCCTGTGAATAATGTCTGGGTTTATTCTTATATTTTATGACAAAACATGACATTTCTATGAAAATCGTCTGCATTTCATGTCATTAACGACTTGACGCTGTTACATTAAAAAAAATTATGTAATGGAAATCCACAGTAGGTTTTATTAGACACTTTCCGTAAGCATAACGAATATTTCGCTTTTTGTTTGACCTAATTTCAAGAATTTATTGCAATTAATTGATAATGTGAGAAAGCTTTTGCATAGCGCATTGCGTCAAATGGAAAACAGCTATATTAAATAACTTAACAAATAAAATAAAATATTGCAATGCTATTTAAAAAAAAAAAAAAGATGCTTTTAGGAAAATATTTTTGGAGGGATTTACCACATATTTCAAATTTTAATTAATTAATTAAATGAAATTCGACTATATTGGTGACAAACGAAAAAGATTTAAGAAAGCAAAATAATAATGATGATGAAAAAACCTATGGTGAGGGTTGCTGCCTATTTAAAAAGTTAAAAAAAAATTAATTAAGGCAGTCCAAGAAATTTTAGTTTTTAAAACATTTTTGAAGAGGCTTACCAGCAGTTCGAAAAATTAAAGCAAATAAACGATGATTATATTATAAATGTATTTTATTAATTTACTTCCTTTGATTTTGTGTTGAATATGCACTCGTTTCGCTGTCGCAATTGTTATACCTGATATCACCTGAACTCGCTTTTGAGAATTTTTTAAAGGTTGATTCAACAACTTTATTAAACACCAGCTTTCTATATTTACAATATTTGGTTTCCTTTTAAAGTATTAACTCAATGTTAGAATTTAATTTTAGACTTAATCTACGGTTAGTTCAGTGAAATAACTGCCTTTTGATCTGCAAAAAAGTTTTTAAATTCTAAATGGGGAGATTGTCCAGCTTTGAGTTTATTAAATATACCCTTTTTTTGTATTTTTAACTCTAATTTTTCGATCCTGTTAGTGAAACTATGCAGTCATAATTCTTTTTTTTCCGCTTGCATAGACACTTGGGACTGAATTATTTATTATTTTGATTTAGATTGTATAAAAATATAAATAAGACCGGCGAAGATATATTCGATTGTTTATTGGTATATTTTACATGTTCTTTTACTTTGTTTTTGTTTAATAACCAGATATTTTTCATGCACTCACATTACAAGTGTGCTTTTTTTCTAACCAATAAAACTGCAATTTCCACTTTTATTTCTGATTTTTTATATAATCCTAAAATATATAGCAATGTAAGCAAAATCTTCACAATCAGTATTCCACCTAAAACACACGTGCATAAAAAATTGAAATTTAATTTAATATATAAAAAAGAAAACCATGTTATTTAATATTGTAAAAAAACACGCGAAATGAATTTAACCTACGCAAACAGGAAACAAAAGTGTATACATATGAAAATTAATGCAAAAAATAAACATAAGACAATATTTTTGATAAAAATTAACTGAAAATTTAAAATCTGAAGAAAGTTCATAGGCGATGTACAAAGAATATTACATCCTGTACAATTCCAATTAAATAGATTTATGGATTGATATATTAAGCAAAAGTATTTGATACAAGTATATAGTAGATATAATTGTGAATAAATACAGATGAAAAATCTTATCCCATAGACGGCACAATTTGGCACAGCTGAGATCACCTGACGTAGCAACCTCACCATTACCTTGACATTCACTGAGCGAATTTCTACGTCTGACGGTTAATAATGGCCATTGTGACTTTTAATATCAGCCGCCGCCATCTTTAATTAAGAAAACTTCTAACTTGTATTTTTTCACAATAATATATCAAAAGAACTTAATTGACGTCAGTTATTTCGGCTTTTAGAAAAACAAGACCTGGGTTTTCATAAACAAATTTGTTTTCTTTTAATTGAACTTTTAAGCTACAGCCTTGAGTATTTCTAAAAATTTATCATCTGTTAGTTGTATTTTTGTCCCATTTTGACATCCGAAACCTTTAAACCTATTACCAAAATATGCAGTATAAATTTTAGTATGTACATATATACCTAATTAGATGTGAATTAAAAGTGGCGTGTTGTTAAAGATGTCTCGCAATCTGTAAAGGAAGTTAAAATAAACTGATTAAAAATAAAAGTAAAATTTAAAAAAACAGTAATTTAATACAATTAAAGTGATATTTTGAAATTAAGTATACCTACTAAGTAACACAGTCAGGTGAACACAGAACAGAATACTAGAATAATGTAATTAATAGTCCTATATTAATTTTTCTTTAAATTGTTATTCCCGATAAAGTTTATAATAATTATAACTACTAATTTTTAAGTACTGTCTTAGTTAATAAAAAATGTATATGTTCATAATGTCCTGCTTAGAAAATTCCTTAATTATTTAATACATAAGTTACTATGTAAAACACACAAAAAATATTTTAAAACTGTCGAAACTTTTTTTTAATTGCATGCGGCAATTAAATAGACTTGTGAGGTAATGCCTTTCACTGTCCTGTCATTGACAAAAAACATTTTATGGATTCAAATTTTGATTTCCGCAGTTTGTGCAGTTGAATGTTTTATGATTTTAATTTATTTTATTTTAGTAGCAAATGAAAAAAACAAAAAATAAGATGGAACTAGGAAAGCCCCCTGTATTAGATCACTTTATATATAAATATGTATTATAAAAGTATATACAATACATATATACAAATTATTGCATGAACAGAAAAAGTCTCTGGCATCATTATTAAGAATATACCAAAACCATTTTCATTTTATAACTAAATATATCACTTCAAGATACGGTTCAAAACTTGATTTGTTTATTTTTGCATCTTAGACATTAACTGTATTAATTACACTGCCCAACAGCAATTTTCCGACAAAGTAACTATTACACATTCATAGTGAGTAGCTACATCAGAGTTTTTTTACAATTTGCAGTCAAACGTTAATAAAGTCATTTGCGAGCATTTGCACCAGAAGTTCATACAAGTATCTTAATTCAGGATTTTTGATATCGAAAAAATAGTTGTTTCGTATACAATTTTAAGCACATAATATTCCAGAATATTTTTTTTTTACAGTAAAAAACAGTAGTAAAAATCAGATAATGATTACTAAAACAAAAATGTTTCTCAATCGTCTGTAAAGTCCTCAACAAAAGATTATCAAAAAAAAAAAACTTTTAAACATTTATATTACGTTTTTTTTTTAATTTCATGATATAAGTACACAAGGAATTCGAGCGACCTTTGCCCCCAAAAATTTTATTGAACCGATTACAGTGACTGATGACTTGGTCTGAAATTAGTTTAACAAATACGATGCGGTACTTTTGAAATTCCATTATGGTGGTTGGAATATGGCGCTTTATATAAGTTTAAAAAGCAAAGCATACGATTAAATTACTTTTAAAAATTTGAAAATGTAACTAATTAGGCTTTAAAGTAGATACTACAATTTCTTTGTTCAATAAGACCAAAATAAAAAAGAAATAAATTTCCGGGAATACTACAAAATCTAATCTAATATATTCTTATTATTCAGAGCTAAAATTATAGAACTTGGTCTACCTACTTACGCCAGATTTTTTAGATTTATTATTGTATGACTTTAATTTGGATTTTCAAAAGTACTACAACGTACATATTTAAGAAAGTGTAGGCTAACGTCGTTGTTGCAACGCCGCATTTATATTTTTATAGTGAATATGCGTTTGGAATTTTTAAATGAGCAAAATTTTTGGACGATCCAACGTTTTTGAATTTCTTGCTTGAATAAGAGGCCTATGAAAACCTTTATAGTTAGCATGGTTCTCCCCTTTTTCGATTAGCAATTTGTTTAGAAATATACAATTTTTGTTTTACTTATTGTTGCCCATTTTTGGAAAAAGAAAATACGAAAATCTAAAAATATTACACTGTATTAATCTAAAAATTGTCCAACAAAGGTTTATGTATATATTTATAGGAAATCAAGAAGTGGTTTTCAAATATAGGTAAACTCCATTCTCAGTTTTGTTCTATCACTTAATTTTGCCGTGATATTGACTTAATAGGTTTTCTGATTTTTATTGTAATTGACGGAATATCTTGATCATAATCAAATATTATTTTTTAAGTGTTTTTTTGTTTTCGATCTTTTTAGCCGATATGTTTGAAGTATAACACAGTTTATTTTATCTTCTACGCGTTTCGCCACATTTGCGCGTCATCCTCAGGGAGTATTAACTTAAAAATGGTATTACTAATCATATTTAAAAAAAAAAAACTTCATAAGCAGACTTTTCCGAAAAGCTCGAAAAACACAAACACTTGCTTAATTTTCAACATCGACCCAATAAAAAGATACCATCAAATATTATTTTTTATTGTACTTCATTTGTTCACGGATCCACCGCCTCCTTGAAATTTTACGACGACAAATTTTGTTGAAGTTCAAATTGTGGCTCAGAATGACCTATTTCACAAAAGTGCCCTAGATGTAATTTTAACAAAGACTTTCCAAAAAAAAATTAAAGAATAAAATATAATTAAGGGGAGTGTTTAGCGTGTGCTTCATTCCCTTGGGCTCCGGGTTCAAATCATGGCCGAACCAACATCTAAAATTTTTGTCTAATAGCGGTGCCCCTCGGCTGGCAATGACAAACCTCCGCGTGTATTTCTGCCATGAAAAAACTTCTAACAGAAATCATTTGCCGTTCGAAGTCGGCGAAAAACTCTGGGTGCCTCAATTTGCGTTACAACATCAAGACGCACATTACAAATTGTAGGAGAAGTTCGGCCAAACATCAAGCTACATCGTATGTACATACATATACCTATGTTGTAAACGCCAAATTATATTTTTTTGTTTGTACAGGTATGCAGTTCGTAAATTTTCAGAAGAACCAAATATGACGTAAGCAACAAAATTCTAGCTCCTCAGAAACTTAAATAGCCATAAATGACTCCATTAACTTTTGAATACAAAAAAACTTTGTTCAGTAAAAAATTTGTATAAATTTGTTGGACTGTGTTATTATTCCTCTTAATTTCTAATTTTTTTTTTATTTTTACAATTAATAGTTAATATTAATAACAATATCCGTAGTGTCTATGTTAAGGGAATATTACCGGTGTCATTAAAACCTTAAAACTTTAGAGCGCTCCTAGGTGAACTACATTGAGAATCAACATCAAGAGTTTAGTTAGGTGTTGAATTTGATTAGATAGTGGCCTCAATTCTCAACCTTCTGACACATTTTACTGTTCACTAAAATGTTGTTGTGTTATAAAATGAGAATTTTGAAATAATCTATGGCAGTTCTGAAATGGTCTGTTATTGTATTTTGTTTACTTACCAATTTCAAAACACATGTTCTTGGTGGAGAGTGTAGGCTAACGACATTTTTTCTGCATTACCGGCTTTTCAGCAAATCAATTTGTACCGTCTTCAATAAATTACAACTTTTCCCCATACAAATAATGTTGTTTTCCTTGAATAGTTATTTCAGCCACATCGGAAAGTCCTCCGACATCGCGCTAAACTTACGCGAGTCATGTGATCCTTAATGTAATCGAAAAAAAGTTTCTCCACTCAGTAAGCATTCAACTGCACAACCTTCGATGCGAAATTAGCATGCGCTTAAATATAAACACACATACAAACATATCAAATGCACTACATACATACATATCTACATATATTATAAATTCATTACCACAAAAAAAAAATAATAACATTTCCAATACTCTGTTTCTTTTTTTTTTTTTTGCTTTCTTTCTCATCTACCTCAACGGGCATCTTCGCTATATATTTAGAAGTAAACCCGAGTACACCAGCTATACGACACATTATCATCCCGCAGCCAGCTGTAACAACAACAAAATTTGTAGCAGCGCCAGCGATGACCTATGTACCCACCATCAGCAACAACAACAACACAATTGCAATAGCAGTAACAATAATTTGCCTACTGCCGCCACGGAAGCAGCATCACAACAAATACGCCGTCACACCATCATATCCACCACTTTGAGCAATTATAATCAACAATCGGCATTGGCACCACGACGTGCTTCGATCGCGTGGGAAAAACCAACAACGACAACATCACCCACAACAGCTACAGCTACACTGACCCAGACACCAACCAACGCTGGCAGAACAACAACACACGCGCCCACCGCAAACATTTACAAACCCGTGAAAATTACACTAATCGGCGAACCATTGAAGCTATGGCAATGGAATGCTGTTGGCAATGGGAATATTACATTGAGCAATGGTACTCGTGGCAATGACAAAGGTGGTAAGTGTGGTGAAGCGAGTGTTGATAATAGGAATGGTAAAAATATGCGCAGTACGAGTAATAACGGTAGTACAGATGGCATGTATAATGGTCGCACGAATGGCATTTCCAAAGTGTTCAACCATGGTTTTTGCAATGGTGGGGCGGCTGTAGCTAGTTGCTCTGACAGCGATGGTTATACAAATGGCAAAAGCGGTAATTACGAAGTAAAAGTAATCGATGGTGTTGGAAATGGGAAGGAAAATGGTTGCAATGGTGTTGGGGATCTCAGTAATAATGAACAACAAAAGCAAGTGATCTCTCAGCATAATCAAAATCATTATATGCAAAATTTGCTTAAAAAACAGGCGCTAGGACAGCCGGAACAACAACATCAAATGTATACACAACGTTTGGGTACAAATGTGCAGCAGCAGCATCAATTGCAACAACAACAAAAGCCACAGCAAGTCTATCAAACGCCAAATGGCACCAACGGCAATATCAATCCAACAGTTACTATAGTCTGAGCGCGAATGTATTGTAATTAGCATGTAATTCCAGAGATTCATATACTTAGAACTATTACTACACCCATATTTATAGCTGATATTAAGAAAATAATATTTAAAGAATTTCTCAATAGCTGATATTTTTGAATTTTGTAAAAATTATATTTATGTATGTATATGTAAGTACATTCCCAAATAGTATGATATCAGCCAAGTTTGCCAAGTTAATTTGATTACGAAAATTTCAACCTACAATCCCCTACCTGTAAAGATTCTAATTTATATACATATATAGATATCTATATTGAGAAATAAAGTAAAAGCTAAAGCTTGTATTTAAACATATTGTGGAATACCTCACGGTAGCAAAACAACTCCGCAACAACTCACAACTACCAGTTTTTTGGAAACCCCATTAGTGCGTGTAGAGAGTGCCGGTTCACGCTTAAGAGATCGGAATTTCGACTAATTCACCGAATAACTGAATTGAATGCAATCATATTCTAGGAAGTATGTATAATTTTCCCCGATAAAAGGAGAGGTTTCGATAGTTCCGAAGCTTTTACAAGTTCAACAGATGAGATCAAATCCGTTCCACACTTTAATTGTTTCGCCGAATCAGTCGAAAATTATGTTTATGCGTAAAAAAAACACTCGATTCTACTACAGAACCAAGTGCAATCGCAATTATTGGCATATCATTAGGATGGTCATATGCTCGAACCTTCGGAGGGATAAAATGTTGACATTTTTTCATATGTCATGGCTTGGTGTAAAACTGAAATTTCCAGACTATTTATCTAGAGTCCATTTAAAATAGCGCAATGTGTTCGATCAGTTATCTTTTTATAGAGTTGGATCTACTCGTAAGAGTGACATAAAAAAGATTGAAATACAGTCATAAGTAGTAGAATAATAAGTTTGGAAACTTACCACATATTTTTGTTTATAAAAGCACAGACGTAGTAAGGTCCAAAAGTATTTGAGTTTAATAATAAAATGGGAGCCAAATCTCAAATCGGTCGTTCAATATAAATTCCTTTAATTCAGTCAACTTTTCGTAGCGATATCTTTAAAGACTGAGATAATAAAATTGTATTGAACTACTTTCCTTTCAAACCATAAATATACCACGCTCTGATGAAATATTTCTACATTTACTTAGTTTAGCAAAGCTGTAGTTTAGTGGACCATCTTGGTAAATTCAAATATTCAATTTTTCTATGAAAGATCAGAAATGAATTGTCTGAAAGCAAAAATTCTAAAGCCAATTGCATTATGGCCACCACATAAAAAAGCTCAGCGTGCACGTAAAATTTTCATGGTCTTGGAAAGGCCATAGGATTGTCAATATCACAACAACAGAAATTGTTATTTTTATTATTATTATTATTATTATTATTATTATTATTATTATTATTATTATTATTACTTTTATTATTATTATTATTATTATTATTATTATTATTACTTTTATTAGTATTATTATTATTATTATTATTATTATTATTATTATTATTATTATTACTTTTATTATTATTATTATTATTATGACTATTATTTTTATTACTATTGATATTATGACTTTCATTTAATAGTTACTGTTGTTGATTGGCACTGATGCCGCATTTCGGGACTCAGAAGGGGTTTTACTTTGTTGGCCAAGGCAAGTCGCACGAAATTTTTCCCCATCGGTATGCCATAGTAGTACTCAGGTCAATCGAGATGAGCCGAGTGGAAAACTGTTGAAACTTATGAAAAATTTAGATCTACATATGTTAGAACAAACAATTAAAAAAACAGTAACAGCATTTTCTGACATTTGAGACATCCCTCCGCACCCAGTTTCTAATGGCCTTATTAGTACAGATTTTTGGGGATCTTTTAATTTTGAGCGAAAGGAAAAACGGATCGAAACGAGTTCTTCTTATCTACAGAAGGATAAATTAAGACGCTTTCAATGTCATTTTAATATCTAATATAAGAAAAAAGGTCCGTTCGCTAGATTTAGGAAGAGCCCAAGCTTTAGAGCTAAAAACTTGTATATCCAAGACATATGGAAAGAGCTAATAAAACAGAAGCCAGACTAGATTCCACAAAGGATAACTGTAGAATTTTTATAAACCATTGCCCACATAGAAATGTACGTATGGTAGTTTCATATATGTAAGTTTGTAATTCGCGTGGGTCGGCTGAAAAAATGGCAGAGTATCTTGTCCTTGGTTTATATGAATTTAAAAACATTAGAAAGGTTATTTTATATTTGAAGATACTATATGGCGCAACACAAAATATTGTAAATCGAATAAGGTTAAATATATATATGCGCATTATTTCTAGATGTGTCTGGTATAGACATGATAACAAAACAATTCCGTTTAGGCTTTTGCAAATATTTACAAAACTGTTAAAAACACAATTTTTGTTTTGTAAATGGGATCCAGATTAATGAGCTATCGTATGCAGCCTAATAAAATGGTTCTTTTGCTGGATGAAATTCGTTAACAAATCTCGGTCATAACACTAATTTTAACATCAATTTTAACATCAGTTTCTTGCCTGATATACATATGTATGTATAAATCTCGACTCTGTATTAAAAAAATACTTCAAATATTTTATGGTTTCTAATCATGCTCGTCTATAATACTTATGCTCCCTATTCAGTAACAATTGAGTAATGCTTTTTCAATTCTCTTAAGTCAATTTCCCTACTCAAAACTAAGCAACTGAAATGAGACTCAACACAAAAAGTTGGGATTCTCTTAATTATATACAGTACGTCTTCTAAGTAAGGATTGGCTGGATTTCGTAAATAAGAATTATATACTCGTAGTATCTACACATGGGAGTTGCTGTGAGTCAACCTACGTGTGAATATGTATGTACGTCCACAATATGTTTACAAAACTTGGCTTAAACAACACTTTGTGTTTTATATATATTCATTCATTTTCTTAAATGAATATCATTTTTGTAACTTAAATAAATAGCGCACATTATTTCAATATACAAAACTTATACATACATATATACACCCTTTTGAATTTTTGAAACTAATTTAATTTAGAGCCACATTTATGCCACTTGCAACATACATACAATGATAAGCAAATATCTTTAATTTGTAAATTTTCACACTTGATATATAATATATGTACATCCATAAACATTTAGCAAAGTGAAATAAATAATAAGAAAATATGTATCTGATATGAATATATATATACATATATACAAATATATGCTTGCATGTGGAAAGAAGAGTACCAAGAAAAAAAACACTAAAAGTATTAGTTTAGTGCTTAGCCTTGCATACATACATATGTCCACATTTCAAACAAGTGAGTAATTAGTATAAAAAAAAAATGAATGCAATAACAACACACACCTAAAAAGTTACTTAAAATATTACATGTACATACATATATGAATGTACTCGTACAAAAAAGAACAAAAAATTAATAGACAAACAAACATTCACATACATTTACATATTGCAATAACTAACTATCGCTAAATGCAATTACTTTGAAAAGAACGTCATACACCCAAAAAAAAAAAAAAAAATACATATATACAAAATAATAACTTGCATACAAAAATATGTATAACATTGAATAATTATCATAATCGTCCGATAATGATTATAAGCGTGTTGAAAGCATGCCTTATCTTTAAATTACAATTTAATACATACATACATACATGCATATAATATCAATACGAACATAAATACATGCATACATACATACATTAACACAACCCCATATATAAGTTAGTATAAATAGTTCAATCTAATTTAGCTTAATTTTGTTATCAGTAAGCCCAAGTATATTTGAAATATACATATACTATATTCAATTACCTTAAATGACATTTAAATTGCAATAAATTATTTTCCATGAATTACTTATTGAGTTTAGTGAGAAAAGCAAACGCATTTGCATTTTTTTCATTTTAGTGCATTTTATTTTTATTTCATTATTTTCACAACTTCACTAAAAAAAATTAACAAAAAATATGTAAAAGTGAAATAAAGTGTACTACCAGTTTGGGCAGACATTTAGTAAATGGGTTTTATTTTAGCTTAAAACAAATTTTATAATTGCGAGTGGTAAGTAATCATAAAAATTTAGCTCATAGGAAATATCAGAACAGCAAAAGATGATCAGCGAGTTATTAATAATAATTCCTATCGAAAAGAGATCTCTAATGACTGCAAAAAAAAAATGTAAATAAAATATAACGTACTTAAATTCAAAGCGCTCGATAGGAAAGTTGGCAAGGAAAGCTGCAGAATCGTGAACCGAAGATTTCTGAATACCGTCAAATTTCCAAACCGCTGATCAACTCGAACTTCAAGAGTAAAATCAAGCTGATCACTGAATGAAAACAACATCTGGTGTAATAAAAAGTTTAAAAAACCAGCCAGTTTGCAACAATTATTAAAGCCTGTCAAAATATTACTAGGCTATGCGAAGCTACTGCTGAGCTTTTCCTTAATAGCGATGCTATTTTGGGAGTTTTGCAAATATTCGTTTGTACAAAATTATGAAGGAAATATAATTTTGTTGCATCGCATCTAATCGAATTTGAGCGACCTGAAATATAAACTTTGAATTTTATTCTTCTCAGAAGCTCTTCAGTGAAAGAAGTTGTGGTATTTCAGGAGGTCGGAGAAGAAAATTTTGAAAACCAGAAAATGTTCACAGAAAGAATAATCGTTATGATATTTATTATAAGTAAAGCGTTAAAATAGACACTTCCGATTTCTTTTTTTTTTCTAATTCTAGTGTCTGATAGAAGTGTTTGAAAGTATTTTAAGCTACTTATTGAGTTTCATTTCTAATTGAAAACACCTAGAACCGCAATTAAAACTAATCAGTTAAAATCCCAATTGCGGCTACCATTACCATTACCATTATCGAGGCATGTACAATGCTGTTGGTTCGAGTGATGGCGAATACACCTTATCGAGTCTTCACTTTACTGCATTTGGTGTGCCCTCTCCTTTTATTCTTGAATAAAATTTCTCCTAATCCAAAACCGAAGGAATAGTTGATAACGTAATGTGATGAAAAGATAGAGGATTTATTCCTATGCTTAGTGCAGGTTTAGAGTATGTCAAAACTAAACAGTGTTTTTTTTAGACTGATAGAATTTTAAATTGAAATAAAACACTTAAAAAATGAAGTATGCCAATTTTTTTTTTATTTGAACGATATTTCATGACAGTTAATATTTAAAAACGATTTCTGGCATATGTCTGCCACGACTAGATTTGGTGAATCGGATGCGAGCAGTCCAATTTTGAACCACTTTTTGTGTGGCACCGTCTTGTTGGAACCAAAATTCTTGCAGGCCGATGTTATGCAAATTTGGAAACAGATAATCGGTAATCAGTGATCTGCAACAATCACCATTGACAGTAACCTTCGCTCCGGCCTCATTTTTAAAGAAATAAGTACCGATGGTGCCTCCAGCATGTAAACCACACCATATGGTGTATTTTTGGTTTACGGTTTGGCGAACAGAACACTGATTTTTAAAGCAAATTTCCACAATTTGTAAAGGTTATTGCGGCGCCATTCTTTCCATGATGATTTGAACAGAAATGTCAAAACGAAATGTCTAGGTGTCAAGTGACAGCTATCCCTATCGAAAGTTCCATCAGTCTAAAAAAAAACACCCGATATATTCACAGGAATATATTTTTTAAATTTAATTTTAGTTATTTTTTTAAATAAACATATAGTTCATTCACAAAATTCACAAACCAGCTTTATAGACCATTCAATTAAAGCATAATAAACGCAAGTTAAATTCACATATATAACACATATATTTGTTTATGGAAAAAACCGCGCAATAGCGTCAGTAAAAAAATCAAATTTAATTTGTAACTACTTCAAACTTCAACTTTATTTAAAACTTCGTACCCTTATACCCAGATTTTTTCTAAAAATTCTAATTCAAATTTTAAAATCCATTTGAACAAAGTTTGAAACTTGGGGTTAAAAGACGTTCGTTGCAGTGTGAACTACATTCTTGCTACAAAAATAGTTAAAATTAAAATTCCTGTATTATTTTTCCTCTATTCAAAAATAGATTGTTAAGCTAAGTTTTTTCCTAAACACTACATATAGTATTTTTTGGCGTAGAATACGTCTTACCTTACGGTATGGGCACCAATGTCAGGTTTTTATTGTTGTAATCTCTATTTCTTTAATTATAAGGAAACGGCTCGATTAATTTTTTTTTTTTTTTTTTTTGTAGTCAAATGAAGATGTTAGCTTTCGTTTGACATACATTTCATGTTGGTTGATATCTTCCTAATATTTAAATTTCTCAAATGAAAATTGTATAAACACATGCACACAAATATGTGTGTGGTGTTTGGTTGAGTGTTTGCTGTTGGGCGATTTAAATGTACTCGTGCAGCCCTTTCTTTGTATTGCATAATTTTAGGCGGGCAAGTTAAAGTAGAGTAAAAGAAGAGAAAATGCTGCCAAGCACTGCAAAATAACAATGCTGATTGATGCTGTTCGACAACAGCTGGAAGTTGACGTTTAGTATGTTAAAAAATAAAGAAATTCATTTGCTTGTATTATTTATCATTTATTGTTACATATGTTTTCTGTCTTATCGGATGGCGTATTCTACGTTAAACTTAATGGCCGTGTCTCTGACACAGCCTGATTCTTTTTTTTTTCTTTTTTAAAAGTTTTACACGGTCAATGAATTTTTGATTGAAATCAATGTTTTTTAAAGTCACAATATTCTGCTATAATCTATGTTGAATTATTTATGTTTTATGAATTTTTTTGTCCCTGTCTTCATCAATTTTATTCGGCTTTTTTTTATAAAAAAAACGTCGAAATAATAAAAAAAATGGTGGAAAATCGAAACCTTTCAGTGGTCAGTTGGAGATGGGAATAGATTGAAAGAAGGGCAATAACAAAAAAATGAAATCGGAATAATTGTATAGCTAAAGATACCTAACTGAATCTAAAAAAACCCTGATAATAAGCTTAAAGCTTGAAGCCAATTCGTATAGCTACATAACTTAGGTAACTAGAACTGGGTTTAGAAGTAAAATAGCTAAACTGGCAACCATGGCTCCCCTCTAAAATATGTACGATTTACAATGACAATTGTACTCAATACCGATAATTTCTGCAACTTAATTAAAGTTATTTTTTTAATATGTCTAAATATGAATAATACGAGTACTTTGGAATTGAAAAAACTAAAACCTAAACTCTTTTTCTGTATAACATCGTTTCTTTAGTATTTATATACATATATATCACTAGACATTCGCTGCTATTGTTATTATAATTTATTAATTTTTTACAAAAATTTGATAATAATAATGTTAATAAATAATATTTTGTAAACTGTCAATCAAGTATGGGTTCGTTCTTAACTTTTCCTACCCTATTAAAAATCAAATATTTATATGTTTTCGAGTTTCACTTACAATTTTTCAAAATAAATATTAAAAAAAATTAATAATTCAAAATTTTAAATTTTGCTAAAAGCCCATTTCACCACCCATTTGAATGAAAATTTATTTTCAATTTTCTGGCAACTTTCACACAAAATAGGAAAATAATCATAATGATTGTTTATTATGTTGATTTCCAGAAACTGGCTGTAAGTCAACGAAATTGTTAATTACACGTTTTTGTGTGTTCTTATAATAAGTAAGTATTCTCTTAAACCGCGCTCTTAAAAAACTTGTCGCTCTTTCTTAATTCTCAAATATGGAGAGAAACCAGTTTCATAGAGAAGATGCATACATTAATCAGAAGTGTGTTCTGCGAATGCGATTGCTAAAACAAATACATTAAATATGCTCTCTATCAGGGTAAACAACTCAGTATTGTAGATTTTTTAATGAATTCCTTCAATTCCGTCGATGTTTAACCCTGCATTACTAACCTCAAATCATGTCGCATGGTTACTTACCATGGGTCTTATCGACCCTCATTTGTATTATCTATTAAAATCGTTTAAACTTATAAATTGCTAAAACGTATACGTCTTTTAGTATATTGTAGTATTTTATTGTTTAATTTATAAAAGGATGTGTTAACAAATTAATTTATATATTTAAATTGAAATTAAGTTTGTATTCATTACAACATAGCTAAAAAAGTAAAAAAAAAAGTTATCCAGCCAGATTCCGCATAAAATGATAAGTTTTAAAGATATTGACTTCAAATAAAGTGCATTTGAAACCTGAAATATAAAAGTAAAATGTTAAAAAGAAAAATTGGAATGACTAATTTATTTTACTTAATTTATTACACTAATTTAATTTATTACACTATTGCTAACTATGGGTCTAATCGACCCAGGCTATTTTTTAAAACAATTTTTTATGCATAATATTTTACATGGTTCTTATCCTTATTGTTTATAAACGTTTAAATATGTACAAATTTAGATTACACATATATCTTGCGTTAAAAAATATTCTTTATTTTTTGTTAATTTAAAAAGTTTGCGTGTCTGGGTCGATTCGACCCTAAGGTTAGTAATGGAGGGTTAATCGACTTACGCACTTAAATTAAGAAAACGAAAATGCTAATACTAGAAGCAAAAAAAAACATTTATTACACAAATTCAAAACGGATAGTACACAATAAATAAATAATATAATAAAGTAACTTACATTAAAGGCATAAAAAATAAAATAAACTAACTATGAATATCCAACTGATTTTAGGAATCACAGAAAGTTTGCACTTACTCGTATTACCTAATGTTGATATGTGAAATCAGTAGACCTGAGAAAGATCATAGATATATACATAAATTATTTATTAAATGATCCGACATAAGTATTACGCCATTTAAGTCACGCAAAAATGCCACTTCCCTACTTGGACTGAACTTATCCGCATTTAGGCGAATTTCCCGCGTGCTGGTTACACTGTTGTTCATTTGGAGCCGAAAAAAATATAATTAATACTATAAGTAACTAAAATAAAAAACTAATTCTTTTTTTTCAAAGCCTAGCGCTTCGTTTCCTATATCTGTTTATATATTTGAAAAACAAATTTTATAAATTTAAATGCACGATAAAGCTTAAAAATACCAAATAAAGTGCATATATTTGGAATTCAATATAAAACTAAATTACTGTGTTGAAATCTGCATTATCAAGTATTGGAAATGAACATTTGGAGCCATTTATTCGCAAAATGTGTCTGGGAAATTTTTTTAATATTAAAGATAACTTTTGGCAGCTCACGTTATATAAGTCGGCAATTTATTAATTTATAAACATCACACAAATACCTAAAAGTCACGAAATAATGTGATGCATTAAGAATTTATAATTTCCGATAAAAGTTTTGATATTAAATTTTTATTTCGGATTCACAGTAATTTGTGCATCACCTCTTCGAAACCACCAGATTTCACTTAAAAAAAAATTGGTGTATCGAGATCGAAAACTGTATCTCCTGAACAAGAAAAGGTATTATTATTTTAGCCGCAAATATTGTTTGAGTTTATTAATTTTAACAAGTCAGCCTTGCTCTGAATAGAAACTCCTACTCCTATGGAATTTGTTCTCTTCTCCCATTTTTTAATTTGGGAAAGGGGGGAAAAATTCGTCCGGAGTTTCTATTCAGAATTGGCATGAGTATTTGTATAAGGAATGGAACTTTTTTCAGAATTAATCGAAATAGAATCATTTTCGAAAATATTATGAGTTGTCATGTCAACGAAGCCAAAAAAAATGTATTGTCAACACTTGTGCATTGAAATTACTTGCGTTATGAATAAATAACCAAATGCAACCGAAAATTTCTGGAGCTAAAAAAGTTGTAGATAATTTTAGGCAGACCAAAACAAATGTAGACGCTAAAGAAAACATTTGGAAGTAAATGTAAAAACAAAGAAAATAAAGAGCTAAATCTAGCTCAAATAACACCAAAATGGAAACACTGGTTCGCCAGCCAACCTGCTCTCTATTAAAATTTGCTAACCATTTCTCAGTCACCGCATTTGCTCGCCAGTACATTGACGCAGCTCAATTCAAACGCTTCAATGATTGTTAAATTATGATTCTTAATAAATTTCCAGCTTTAGCGTTTTTAGTCGCGTTAATAAGCCAACGATGTATGTTATTAGTGGCGGATAAATGCAAACCATTGGTAGGTAATCACAATATTGGAATCTATATTTGTCGAGGAGTTCAAACGCTAAGTGAAATAGAGGAAGAATTGACGGTCAGTTGGCGTGGCATTATTGTGCAAAATGCCAAAGAAGAGTTCCTTGATTTTTCAGGTGAGCCTACATTTCTGTACACATATGTACATACACACATACATATGTACATATATGCTTGCATAACATTGCATTATCATTGGCAGCACAATCTGGCGAACAACTACAACAATCAACTTGGGCGCAGATCATCGAATTGGATTTATCGCATTCAGGTGCCTTGAACTTGGGCGATGAAGGTTTTAGTGTGTTTACCGGTTTGGAGCGCTTAAATATAACAAATGCACAATTGGAGAATTTGAACATACGTTATTTTTCCAAAGCAGCAAATCTGCAATATCTTGACGCTAGCTGGAACGATTTTCAACGCTTGAAAGCGGATAATTTTGCGCGTTTGCTTCAATTGAAAGTGGCTAATTTTTCACAAAATAACATAAAACGTATCGATCCGGATACGTTTGCGGCGCTTGCGCAATTGGAGCATTTACATTTAGATAGCAATGCATTGACGAATGCTTCGATTGGCATCTGCCTTGAACTGAAAGAGCTTACTCTTAGTCATAATGATATAAAAAAGGTGAGTCTAATTACGAGCTGTTATTTTTTGCGGTTTTATGAGGTGACAAAAATTCGGTACTACTTTTCAAAGGAAACTATAACACCCAAAGCGAATTTATGGAAGGTAGTGCCAACAGCTCAAGGCGTATTTATAAGAGGTGAAGTTGTGTCAGCAGTTGATTGAATTCGCTTGGGGGACGTAATGTCAAAATGATGACTTTGTTGTAAATCATACTGTTATTGTGTGTATAATTTGTTAGCGTAAAGTTTTGTTTTTGTACGTATAACACCACCTGATATGAATTCGCCTTGGAACAGCTGATTAATTCTTTTTTAATTTAAATTCGCCTTGCTTTTGTGTAGGCATTGTCAAAATCAATATTTGTAAACAAAAAACTTTCGATTTTGTAATGACAACTTGCCAACACTGGTAAGTAGAAACCGGACGAATGGTGACCTTTTTACAATATTGGCATCATCATACATTTTTTTCGTTAATTTTGTATAAATCTAAAGTTCATTCTATAACAAAAACCATGTAAATTAATGTTTCCAACTTTATACACAATTTATAAAAACTCAACAAGCTGTCATCAAAATTGTTCCATATTTTATACGGATGTTTAGACATTTTTTGAGAATGCAGTTGTATAGCCTATTTAATTTTAGTAAAAAAAGTGCAAATTAGAAGTAGCCAGAAGCTACCGTTGATGTGTTTTATATATTTTTTTTTTAATTTTATAATTTATTTATAATATCATTCTATTAAAACTGTTATTTTTTCAAAGAAGTGAGTAGATTTCTCGTTGTCAAGAGAATGTATTGTGATAGCGATTCACTCTTTCTTTCAACATCGCTAAATGTAAATGGGAAACATGAATCTTCAATAAGATTTTTATTTACGTCTGGAACCATGCATGATAATTATTTTTTCTTTACAAAGCTTGATAAATGTTTGCTTGATATACTGGAATCTTTATTTCAGAATTCAAAAGAATACAGCCAAATGTTTTTATTTGATGAGGGAAATTCTAGTAGCAGTGGACCCTCCGAAGCATTCGATATGGTTAACCACACATGCTCTAGACGACGTCGAAAACTTCATCATCCCAACAACAATCATCTCAAAACGTGTTCTGGGAATCATCTTAGTAAACGACAGTTGCGATTTTATCAACAAACAATAACACTAGTTTACACCAAAAAAATTCTTCATTAAAAAGTGTTTTCGATACTAATTTTGGGGCGCTGAACACAAAAATGAGGGAAATACCCTAATTTCGAAGTCCTTTTGCCACAGCCACATCCTTTTACATACATAGCTACCATTCCAAGCATTTCTCAGATGTGAGGTTTTGCGTTATAATTCCTATACCAAAGCTACTAAGAAAATGCAAAAAATAAGCAATTTAAAAATTGACATACATACATACAATAAAGAATGAAAGAAGCAAGGCGAATTTATAGAAAGTGATGGCATAAGAGCAGCTGATTTGATCTTTTTTATTCACCTACAAGTATTTTGTTTTTGCTTTTGCGTGAGAGCTTTCAAAAGCCGTAAAAGCAAAAACAAAATGTATTAAAAATTTTGACAACTCTTACGCAGAAACAAAAACAAAATATGTACGTAGGAATTTTGTAGTTGATTTATAACACCACCTTGTATGGATTCGCCTTGGAAAGAAGAGTCCAAGTTCGGGTTATACCGATGCTTAAATAACTGGAATATGTTTCTGTTTTTTATTCAATAATACTAGTAATATAGTACTCTTAATTTTGAAAATTGGAAAGACTTTTGTTCGTTTAAATAAAAACAAAAAGAAATTGGTAGATACGATTTTAACGTAGCATGCCCTTTTTCAAAATTTTGGGCTTACGTATTTCTCTCTCAATTAAATTTTTCGTTACAAAGAATTTGCTATCTGATTTAGTGAAATATGGAAAATTTTGGTTTTTTGTAAGTTACCATTACATGAGCAGAGGACTAGTTTTTTTCTAATTTATATAAAACTTTGAAATTATGCTTACAGAGTAAATATTATTTTTTAATTGATTATTTCTACCCTAAAAATCCTGAAATATATTAAAAGTTTTTTTTTTAATCATTAAAGCAGAGCCAACCGCTCGACTGCTGTTTTTTAATTAAGTATCAGAAATATCTACATACTTCGTTAGTTAAAAAAAGACTACATTTGCACGTACACTTAGGTGCTTTTTTTTGGTTCTCAGTAAGCCGCATAAAAGAATTCTTTACTTTCATACAAAAAAAAAGGATATCATTTTCAATAACCGCATAAATTCAGAAAATACATGTAAACAATTCCAAAAACGTGCATAAAAAGATCCAGTGAAGCTTTATTTCTTCACTTCCACAACGAAAAAATCGTTTAAAACCCGCATAAATTCAAATTAGCATAAAAGAAGACCTGAAGTGTATCTATTTGTTTGAATTTACAAGTATACGTCTAATTCTTTTTCCTCTTTCAGCTGTCTGCGTTTGATTTCGTCGGTCTACCGAAGTTACGTCACCTGCGTCTCACTAACAATTCCATTCATAGCATTGCAAATGGCGCATTCGAACCACTGAGCAAGCTAACTGTACTTAATATTGCGGGAAATGCTTTGCATCAGCTTGCCGCCGACACGTTTCGAGGTTTAGAACGGGCACCACTGCAGTACTTGGATATGAGCTTAAATGATTTGACTACTCTGCCACCTCAACTATTCGCCACATTACGCAAATTGCAAATTTTGAATCTGTCTGGTAATCGATTGAACTTACTACCTGCCGAACTCTTCGAGGGTTTGACGCTACTACGTAAATTATATTTGTACGACAATGACATCGGCGCCATTCGCCCACATACTTTTGCAAATCTCACCGCACTCGATACTTTGGATTTATCTGGCAATAATATACAGCAGTTGGAAGCATATGCCTTCGGTACAAATCCCTTACAACGCTTCCGTAAGCTAACACTTAAAACTAACAGCCTAAAGCACCTACATCCGTTAGCTTTTGCTGCGTTGCCATCCATGGAATATCTTTCGCTGGGCAACAATGTCTTGACCACCTTGGATGTTCGCACTTTAGTGTCAATAAAACGCTTGCAAAAATTGCATTTGGGAAATAATTTGTTTGAAGAAATATCAACTGAGTTGATGATTGCGCTCAATGATTTGTCAGAACTATTGCTGGACAATAACAAATTAACATTTCTACCGCAGATGGCAGTTACAGCGTTTCCTAAGTTGCGAAGATTTTCTCTAGAAGGTAATCCGTGGCAATGCAATTGTCTTGATGAGTTCTTCGAGTGGTTGAATGCAAAGCGAGTGGAGTACTTCCGTTCGACCAGTCCCTACTATCAAGGGGAAAAGCCGTTGTGTATTGTCACGGATAAAGAGATTTGTATAAGGGACTCAGTAGCGGTGAAAGAGAATGGCTTTACAGATTTGTACGAAAGTATTGTGCAGAACAATGTAACTTAGCAATTGATTGTTATATAATAGACACTATATGTACATACATATGTATGTATATGCCCAATTGTATGTGTTATATCAAATGTGTGTACGGTCTGTAATGTAGCGAGTTTAATAGCAAACTAGCAATATAATTCATAACTGAAAACAAAACCGAGTTGGTTATTGTTGGCGCGCAGTAAAGCCCCCAACTGCTATGACGATTCCATCGTAGCTCGATTTACGTATATTTTACAAAAATGGTAATGACCCTAGCTATCGCCAGATTAGATTTATTTGTATTGGGGCAAGTGACTCAGAGTACACTTTTTCTTTTTAAAAGCAAAGAAAGCGTCGCCTTTATTGGCAAATTATTACCTATTGGGATTTTTTTTTTGTAATGCTTTAATTAAAAATAAATTAAATTTTTTATGTAATACATGCATACATATTTTGTTATATTTTAATAGTTTTAGAGTAATATTAGATTTAAGTGGTAAAGTTATTTAATATGTTATCGACTCCAATATAATCAAGTATCATCCATTGGAAAAATTTCCTTATTATTCTAATGCTATCTAGCCACTGTTTTCATTGCGTTCAATTTTCAATTTTATGACAGAAGGAAAATTTAGTTTTTTAGTTTAATTTCTTCCAAATAATAAGCAATTTAAAAATTGACATACATACAATAAAGAATGAAAGAAGCAAATATGAAATATGTTTCTGTTTTTTATTCAATAATACTAGTAATATAATACTCTTAATTTTGAAAATTGGAAAGACTTTTGTTTGTTTAAATAAAAACAAAAAAAAATTGGTAGATACGATTTTAACCTAGCATGCCCATTTTTCAAAATTTTCGTTCAATTAAATTTTTCGTTACAAAGAATTTGCTATATGATTTAGTGAAATATCGAAAATTTTGGTTTTTTGTAAGTTACCATTACATGAGCAGAGGACTAGTTTTTTTCTAATTTATATATGTAAACTTTGAAATTATGCTTAAAGAGTTAGAAATGCAAAGTGTGCAACAAATTTGGCAGAGTTTGATAAAGTAGTTCTAGAGATAAACATTATTGGTCTGGCGTGTCATTCCCCATTTTTCAAAATTTAAGCTTACATTTTTTTTTATTCACTATTGAAATTGCTCCTACAAAATTTTTTTTCCGAAATTGCTATGTTTAGAAAAATATCGAACTTTTTGAGTTTTTGTGAATTACCGTTATACGACATACGCGCGTGGGTTCCCCGATATCTATTATATCCGAAGTTATGCTTATTGAGTTGAAATTAACCTTTATAATTACTTAGATTTCTTCTATTTTAGAATATACATATGCTTATTAAGTTGAAATGCAAAGTTTGTAGTTATCAAACTTTGTAGAGTTTTATTAAGTAGTTTAGGTCATTTACAAAAGAATTGTATTTCCATTGATTCCGCCCACCATCCAAATCCAGTGCATCTATCTTCAGCAAATTACATTTTATAGTTACTGAGATATTTTAGGTCATTGATCATTCTTATAAGTGAAGTGAGTTAACCAACTCTCCATTCCTTTTTGAGCTAATATGTTTCCTTGTGCCTCAACGAAGCTTTCGTTATAATGATTTTTCTTCTTTGCTTTAAAATTTGTCTAAAAATATTAAGTACGTTTTTTTAACATTCAACCAAAACCACTCTACAAGACCTCTAGAATTTGACGGACTTGAAACTTTTCTGAATCAAATTGGAAGTCTACTACTTAGTAGACAATAATATCGTAAAAATACTACTTTGCAAAATCATTTGCAAGGAAATCGTTTCCCATATATGTATGTACATACTTATGTAATAAAAGTTCAAATGCGTTAACAAATGGAAACAAATTAAATGCGCTTCGTATCAAAAAGCGGAAGATCTACAAATTCTTACCAGTAAGAATTTCACTAGCAGAAACTTGTAGTGCTGTCAAAAACCATTTGGTATAAGTAACCACTTGAATTTCGCCAGCATAAACTAATAAAAAAATGGTAAGGTTTCCTCTCACGGTTTACTGGAAACACCAAAATGAATACTAAGCTTATAGAAATGGTGTTTGTAAAAAATTGTCAAATACAGTAAATTAAAAACTAACAACAGAACCCATGGAAACTACGTCCTGAAGTACCAGTAACTTAAACAAATTATCACCCTACAATATGAAACCTATTGAGCTAATTATCGATCGATAACAAAGGGTGTGACTGTCAAGAAAGAAACTCACGCATTAGAGACAATCAACAAGTTGTATTGAGCCAAAATATCATCAATTATGGCTGGTCGGCTATAATAAATTACCAACTGAACGCTGGTCGCTACCCTAAATCGCACTGGAGGACGTGGTCGCCGAAGGTCTCAATCACAATTTGATTGACAGCATACGGTTAGAGCTTTTTTGATTTAAGTGTCATCTTCACGAAATTACGTGGAATGACAGAAACCTCCGAGCCCGAAGCAACGAGTGATTCATAGTGATAGCACCCGCTTTAGTTTGACGATGTAGCATATGTACATGTGTGCAATTTAGTCGACAATTACGTGCTTTTTCGTCAATTTTTTTTTTTTGTTAGTATTTAATTTACTTCTGTGATGCGAACGTGCAAAATATTCACTTGGCCAGCCCGTAAGCTATATCGCCAACACAAATTTTAGATCATTATATCCGATTGTTATAAATTAACATTAATGTCTTTCAGAAATTGGATTATTGTATTGAATCTGTGTAAACCTTGTTTCCTAACAAATTCTTCAAGAGATGTGAACATGCTTAAACTTGAGTACTTGTACCGGGTATTACAGTATTTGGTACAACTGAATATTATATGGTTACTGTCTTCAATTGCATTGCAAATATCACAATTCAGACTGGCTTCAACGTTCATTTTATACAGTGCATTTTTGCAGAACGTTTGATTTGATAAAATTCTATTCGTTTCTTTTATTCCCGTAATCATTTGTTTTATTTTCGTTTTTACTTAGACTGTCCGTGAATATTGCTATCAAATATGACGTATCTTCGCTAAATCTTAGGTCTTCCATAATGTTTTTCAGAATGTCTACATACAACTTCTTCTCTTTCTTTATATGCACCATGTTAATCAAATCATTGATGCAAAGCGAAGTAGACCTATTTTTCCTGAAACCATAAGAACCTTCTGGAATTAAGTTATTTTCCGATAAATGTTTATCCAAGTAGACCTTAATCAAAGCTTCTGTGGATTTCGCTAGAACTGGCATTAAACATATCGGTCTATAATTATAAATGTCTGTCCTCTCTTTTCATATCTTTAAAAAAGATATAACCTTTATCTCTCGCCATGCCTCCGGTATTGTCTCTGTTAGCCAAGTATCCCTCAATATCTTAAATAACTTTTTTCTTTCCTCATCCGACAGCTGAATTAACATTTTATAAGAAATTGAGTCGTTACCTTTTGCTAAATTAAAATTCATCGTTTTTAAAAAGCATATAAAATTTGCATACCTAAAATCGTTTACTGCTTCGTCTTGATTATTGTTATTGGTTGATAAATTAATTTGATTCTGGCTCGTGCTGCTATTGATTGTTTTTCTAGTACTAAATGTTAAATACTTTTGTTGATCCTCACAGCTCCATGAATTATTTATATTTTTTTCACATTGATTCTATTTAAGATTATTAATTTTAGCCAACATTCCCTTAATATCCGTCGGGTTAGATATTTCTTTAGTAAGCTCTTCGAAAATTCTAGTTCTTTTGTTCCTTAAAATGCGCACTGAGGCTTTCTTCTGCAATTTTGACAAACTCTGCATTCTATAATATTGGATACTGATAATATTTTTTTCTAGCCGCATTGCTTAACCTGAATAGCTTCTGGGATTGATCTGACCACCACCTTTTAGGCACCTACATTTTGCTTGCTCGTACTTCAATTGTGTTTTTTAAGCACTTTTAAAAAACTATCGTTTGTATATTAAAAGCTTTCATCTCTGCCAGAAGTTTGTTGTGTAGAATTTTGAAATTTGCTTTCGCTTGATGAATTGGTTCCATTGTAATTACTATGGGCATGTGATTACTATAAGTTAATTGTGACGTAGTTTTCCATGCATCATTGCTGCTGTCATTAATGAATGTCACATCTACGGCTTACTTGTTCGCCGGGTTAATGTAGAAAGTTGGTCAAACATCTGAACCCATTATCGGCTGCTATGTTTTCTAATATAGTTCTCTTATGGTTTAACAGTCCTTGGTACCATCATGTAGCTTTAGCATTAGCATCTCCCCCAATTATTATGGTAGACTTTAATGTTCCTGTATAAGTACATACATAGATACATACTTTGCCCATTCGCACTCTACAATCTTTGTTATTAATGCTAGGCGATCCATATATACTAATAACATTTATATTTTTCTTAAGGTAGTTATTCCAATATTTTCTATTTCGCAAGGTATGCATATTAAAAATAGAAAATTTAATATTTTTCTTTATATACAATTCCAACGCCTCCATAACCGTAATTTCTATTTTGGAACACAAAATTATAATACGCTGAAAGCAAGGCTATGTCTATATTTTTGTTCAACAGCTCTTTTTTACTCAGTTTTTTTAGACTTTGAATGTTAAATTGTAGTAATTTGAATTCTTTTATTTCTATTTTTTAAATGGTATTATTCGCCAAAATACTGATATTAGGACTATTCGTAATTAAAGTGCTATCAAATATGTTATAAATTTTATTAATTGTTGTGCGGATATTTTTAAATAGCTCAACTGTATTATGGTTCAATCATCATTTATTTACATTTGCTGATAGGTGCTTTATTATCGCTAAATTTAATTCATTAAACGTATCCTGAGTGTCTTTGATCTTTTTCGTTCTTATTTCATTCATCTTAATACTTTTAATTACCTCCTTCTACGCATGCATGGTGTTCCTAGCATCTAATTCCACTCTTTGCCTGTTTTCGTTATTATATTTCACCACTTTACTAAAAGGAAGAATTTCATGAATATATGCTGCCGTATCCCTTCCACTTTATGCCCTGCTATTTTTTGGATTATCAGGTAATTGTGGGAATTGATGATCGTATCCATCCTACATTTCGAATCGGTTTCTCAAGTTATTTGAAACTTTCTTATGAGCTTCCTTATATGCGAAATTTTCCAATGTCATATTCCGTTTTATAATAAATGCTTTTACACGTGCCGGGGAATCTTTGGCCGTCGGCGAATGATCATGCTTGCAGTTAATGCGTGAAATTTTTTTTACATTATTCCTCCACTGTATGAGAGTGAAAACACTTCTTACATTTTTCACACACTCTTTGCCATGTTTTGCGAAATGGTTGTATCTGAAGCACCTATAGCATTGCGTCAATGCTATAAAAGGTCTCACCTCTATTTGTATATACATATGTATGCGTATGTTATATAGCTCGGTAAATGTTGACCCTTGAACGAAACCTAAACTCTTCTTGCCGGTATTCTCTTACCCTTATCTTCCTTGGCTCACCTTTCTACTCTATCAACTTTACATATCGGAATGGGTGATAAAATGTCTTCCTTCGCCTCATTTTCAGTTTCCTCTATCAGAATATCAAATATTATGCCGGTTTTAGCCAAACAGTGCTACAGTATTTTCGGATCATATCCTTTACCCTTTATCTGTTTATCGTAACATATGTACCTTGTTAGCTACCTCTGCGCTCTCGCAAATTACCTTAACTCGGCCGAATGCTCTCTTTGTTACCTCATCTATTCCGTCTATCTTCCACCTTTTTAGAATATTCGAGATGGTTATTGCATTTATTGGTTTCCGTTCACCTGCTTTACTGGCAAACAGTGTTCCAATAATTGTTGCACCCCCGGGTCAGAAGCAAGACGTTTCATACGCGATAAAATTTCGAACGGTTTCATACCAGCAGTGCCTCCACCTTGTAGAAATCGACGCAGTTTATTTTCTGCCGACTCAGCAAATTTTGCCAGGATATTGGAAAGTTAAGAAAGCTGTAACGATTTTTTGCAGGGGATCGTGTTACCAGGTCTTCCACCGTAAGCAAAACATTTTGTCTAATATAATATCAATGTCTGATATAAGGTCGGAACGCCCGTTCTAGTTGAGCAAACCATAACTGTGGATTCTGAAACTAGAAACATTCAAACGTTGTTAGTTTGCAGGAATAATTGTATTCTGTAGAATTTTAATACTGTTCTGCACGGCCTGTAGCTGGTCTATTATTTCATCGTTCATTTCGGTGTCAAGTAACAAATCGTCCTCACTGTTCGTAGCGGCCGTTCAGCATGCCCTTGTCGCTAAGAAATTAGTAGAATCAGAGAACGTTAGTTATTTTCACGAACCTTCCGAGGAATTTTGTGGGAAAATTTTCCAATAAGGAACCACGCTTTGAAAAAAAGAGTTTTATGGGGGGTAGAGGGGGTCCTCCAGATACTAAATCTGAAAATCCCGTCTACCGGAGGCTTCTAGGTTGTAAGTTATTTGTTGTTAAAGTTGAAAAAATCGTCAAACTTAACCTCACTTTTTCCTTTGTACATCAGTTGAACTGAAATTTCGATGTTGCCATTTGTTGCTAAACAAAATCTTAAAAATTTTTTAAATTGATTTACGCCATAAAAACTCAACCACGGTATCGGCAAAATTCGCCGGGTTGTTATAGTTTTCCTTATTAAAAAACCGCTTTACCACTCGCCACTGGGACTCGATGCGGTGGGTGTGGGTCCCATCAGCCTTCGGCCGCGCTTTAAAAAAATAACCCTGGCCGGTCCAACTTCGGCTACGCCATCCACAGTATTTTTGCGTAGAACACCTTTCCGCGTGGGCGGCCTTCGGCCGCGCTTTAAAAAAATAACCCTGGCCGGTCCAACTTCGGCTACGCCATCCACAGTATTTTTGCGTAGAACACCTTTCTGTATTTTTACAAGAAGTGTATATTCCAATCGTAATTTATTAATAAATGAACGTTTGGAAAAAACAGGCAATGGTTCCTTATTGGAAAGCCGACCCAATTTTGTTGCAATGACTTGTGTGTGTGTACGCTTGCGCAAATTTAACTTCTACAATTGAAAATTCAAGTAGTTTCGCTTCTTGCCGTATACGAAGTCAGCATTAAAGTTTTCCTATACTTATCTTTATTAATGACCGATAATATTATAGAAAATAAATACAAACACTTTTACGTTAATTTGAACACAACTTGCTGCTAAAACGAATGATGAAAGAATTGAAGAATGTCAAAATATCATGTTGACAGTTGTGTTGTGCCTCATTGACACCTAGGCGGCGGCGACTATTGTGCTAAGAGCGCCATCTATACTAAAAGCCAAGTTCACAGTGTAGGGCAGTTAAGTTAGCGCAGACATAAACCTGGGTGTGTAGTATGGAAATTTATCAAAACAATTGATCTTATGGTGGCAACCATCAAGCTATTATTATTATTCTATAGAAATAAATAACCTAGTAGTAGTAGCGAAATGTGTGAAACATAAAACAAAATAATAAACTAATCTAAAACGAAGATCTAATGTTTTTGCAACCAAATACCTAATTTTTGCTTTTTCAACAGAAATTGTTGAGTTGCGGTTTTTTTCTGTATAACTTGCGTATATTTTTTCTTCAATAAGTTTTTTGTTTGTTTGTTTCTTCAATACTGTTTTCACAATTAGTTGAGTTATTAAGGTAAACTCAATTGTATTTTTTTTTTAAATTTTAAATACAATAGCTTATACCAAAAATGTAACTTTTATATAAATTAAAAGTATCGCAGTGCTAACGACGGAGGCTTTCGAAGACACATCTATCAAAAACTGAATTAAATAGTCGACAGAATTCGCATTAAAATGTTAATGTACAGAATGTGCCGTATGATAATTGATTCAACTTACAAGCTTTTATTCTAATTGTTTTACGAGGGGGAGCATCAAAAGCTAGGCCCACACTCGTCGGTGTAGGGATTTAACCGTAGAACAGTCTTTAATTTTTACGACGTAAACAACCTTAGGGTCGTTATTGACCCTGACTATTTTATTATGAATGCAAAAATCATACAAAGTTTTATTTATAAAAGAAAAGTTTAAAACTCATATTTTTATTCAATAATAAGGGAAACAATTTTTTAATAATTTTTTAAACACTGTACACAAATATTTCTATTGTGAACATTTTTGCAAACATTTTGTTCGCATATGCAGCAGACTAATTCAAACTTGTTTTCTTTTGTGTCCGCTTTTTCTTGGACACACATTGTACATCTTCCACGTTTTTTAATTTGTGGTGGTATTGTTAAAGGTTGTCTAGATGATGGGCCAGCAGAAAAATTTACGGCTGGTGAGTCGGCATCAATTATTTTTCGTTTTAGTGACTGAGAAAATTTATACCAAGATTATGCAAATACTTTTTACGCGATTGTTTGCCATGCTTATCTAAAAACTCATGATTACATTCTTTATATATAATATAAGCATTGAGCGCAGAAATATCCACTATGTTGGCAAAAACACACATCGGCCAGCGTTTTGTTTTTCGTTTGCAACTGTAACCTGATAACATTTTGTCAGCATTATCAACACCGCCCTTCGTTTCGTTGTAATATTTTATTATTGCTGGAAGCTTTTTGGGTTCAGGCCCAACATCAGGTGAATGGTGTAATGTACTCTGAACAATTGTGCATTTATTTTTATGGCTGATATACGAAACCAATGTAGTGTTTGTTGCAAGGGCAAAAGAGGAGGAAAAAAGAGGTTGCTTCTTTTCCAACAAGAGTTTAGGTGGAATACTCCGCTTATTTTTTCGCAACGTTCCAACCATTGTCAATTTTTTTTCCAACAGTTTTTGACCTAATTCATATGACGAAAAGAAATTGTCCATCGTTATATTGTGGCCTTTTAAATCCCGAATCAAATCTAATACTACGCTTTGGCCCTGGTTACGCTCCGGTAAAGCACCCGTCGATCTTCCCAAGTAGGGCTGTATGTTCCATACGTAAGAAGTTTTAGCACACGCAAGCATCCAAAATTTTAATCCATACTTTTCAGGTTTGCTCGGCATGTACTGCCTAAATGCTCAACGGCCATGAAAACCCAACAATTGTTCATCAATAGTGACGCGTTCACCAGGGTTATAAAAATTTGGAAGCAAATCAACCCATTTTTCCCACAATTCACGAATCGGTGCGAATTTATCATTTGATGAGAGTTGATTTCTTCTGCGATTAGCTGTGTCGTCAAACCTAAGGACTTTTGTTACATACAGAAATGTGCGTAGGGACATAATACTTCTAAATATCGGCCGACCATAATCTTCATCAAACAAATCTTCCACACGTTCATTCTTCGATCTGTGAAAATTAGTACTCAAGTGAATCAAAATAATTTACGCATGAAATAACTTACTTATAAACACCTGCAAGAATTAAAACTCCTAAATATACATATAAAAACTATTGTCGGTCGAAAACGACCCTAAGATCGATAGAGCTCAAGTCAATATTTAGTTAAAATATTTTGTCAAAATATTGCTTTCATTAAACTTTTTCAATGCTTTACCCACCCAGCAACAAAGTCACAGAGTAATGGATAAATATATTAAATCTGAAGTAGTTAGTTTGTAGCTTAAAATGTAAGTTTGATCGAAAACGACCCCAAGACTGTTCTACGGTTAACCCAAACTACACCTCCTATTGTTAGAGTACCCTTCGGTACTATCGCCAAAATTTAGTCACGAGATGGTCTGAGAAAATTAAAATTGTGGTCAGATTTAATCTTATACTATGGCCAAACCAAAAGTGAATCCACATCAATAACTATTAGTGCCCACAGTGCGGCTTGAGGTTTACAATTCCTATAAGGTGGTCCCGTTAGTACTAATACAAGACCTCCATGTATTTTTTGTTGCTTTTGGGTGGAGTGAATGTCAGAGAAACTAAGAAAGACAACCGTAAATACACGTGTGGAATGTCAAAAAAATAAAAAACAACGTTCCAATTCGAATTTAAGTATTGTGGAAAATGAAAATAAATCAAACAATTTTGACA
This sequence comes from Anomoia purmunda, assembly GCA_951828415.1. NCBI lineage: Eukaryota > Metazoa > Arthropoda > Insecta > Diptera > Tephritidae > Anomoia > Anomoia purmunda. The sequence goes on from OX639996.1 coordinate 41,887,934, forward strand.
TTCCCAACTCGCGAGGAGAAGATAAAACAGAAATTTAGCTCATGAGTCGCTAACAGCCTCCATACATATGTACATATGTCAATTTGCTTTGTTTTGTCTGGGATATTGCATCTGATTTTCTGGACACATTTGTGCACTGTGAAATTTTTTTCCAAATCAAGTACAAGGTAAATGTGAGTGATTAAGGAAAGTGCGTGATCGTGAGCCAAAATTACTCACGCGCCCATGTCTAGTCGTTTATCGGGGTCTCGCAATCTTTTTTTTTCATAACTTTAACATTTCTGAAAGGAGGATTTATAATAAACTTTTATTGAATTTTAGACCCAAGCGCACTGGTAACTTTGTCATTAGATAAATATATACATACTATGTATGTGCATATATATATCAAAATTCTTAAAATTAATAGCGCAATTGCCGTGGCGTGGATTTCGCCAACTTATAAAAAATGTGCTTACTGAGTTCAAATGCAAAGCGTGCATCAAATTTGTAAGAGTTTGACGAAGTAGTTTTGGAGATATACATACCTATTTGCTTTAAAGTTTGCCGTCAAACGTAAAAAAACTTATTTTAGCCGCCGTCTTTGTCTCTCTATAAAATTAGAGAAAATTACATTTTATAGTTACTGAAATATCTAAATCTATAGATTGTATCAAATGTGGTATAGTTTGCTCATTGACTTTCAGACAAAACCTATTTGGTTTAATGTGGGCGGTGTCACACTCGTTTCAACCCAACGTTGTCAACCCAATAATGTATCGGGCTCTGCAATAGAAACGCTACAAAAGTTTTTTTTTTAAATAAAACAAAAACGGTTTGAGATATGAATTAAATTCTTTATTCCTGTGAAAGTAAATTCGCACGCTTGCAGAAGTCCAGACGCGGAACCCAATTTTCGACGGTTTTCAAGCATAAATCGGCCGATACTGCTGCAATTTCACGATCGATATTCTTACGAAGTTCATCAATCGTCGCTGGCTTGTTGACATAGACCATAGACTTGACGTAGCCCCACAGGAATCAGTCTAACGGCGTCAAATCGCACGTCCGAGACGGCCAATTGACTGGGCCATTTCGTGAGATAACACGTTCACCAAACTTGGTTTTCAATAAATCGATTGTGACATTCGCTGTGTGGCTTGTGGCGCCGTCCTGTTGGAATCACTTATTGTCCAAGTCCATATCATCCAATTCGGGCCAAAAATATTCGGTTATCATTGAGCGGTAGCGATTCCCATTCACAGTAACGTGCCGGTCTTATTGACGGAGGCATTCAGCCAGAAATGATGACGACCATAAATTGGACGTAGCGCTCTTAAAGTTGAGGCCATTGACTCCGAATTTCGACGCGTTTTTGGATCGCATATCTTTCTATGATGAAATGGCAAACCTTACTGAAGAGAAATTTCAAAAGCGCGGGAAAAAATATGGCGTCGTTTGCTGTCACTATCGGTCTACTTTTGTAGCGTCCCTATTGCAAGACCCTTTATGTATATCCAATTTGAGTAAAGTATATTTTATAAGTTTTTTGATTTTTGTGAGTTTTGTAAATTATCGTTATGTGAGAGATGGGCGTGATCTGATTTCCATAATTTTCGAAATTTTGGTTACTGACTTGATATTCAGTGTGTGTACCGTATTTGGTTGAGTTTTGTTGAGGTGTTTCGGAGATATACCTATTTGTTCTAAAGGCGGCGATGCCACGCCCATTTTTCCAAAAGAAGTGTATCTGAACATTTCCTTGTCCAGCCCTATCCTATATGTCAGTATTTACAAAGTTTTTATTTTTTTTTTTGTAAATTTTTTATAAAAAATATTCGTTTGGGAAAATTCGTGAATGTGATATTGTGAATGGAATATTCTAAATTATACCTAGAGTATTCACGAGTAAGATTTAATAAGAAATTGGAGTGAACTACATTTGTCAACTGGGAAAAATATTGGAGAAAAGAAAATCTAAATTTTTGTATTGATAACAAAAGTGAAAAAAAATTAAGAGACCTTTAAAAAATTATGTATTAAGTTTATTAAGCCCAGGAGTTTTGAAGGTTTCAGCTACTTGTTTTATATCATTTACACTGTGAAAGTGTTAAAAAAACATAAATAATTGAAATTCACTATGGTAATCAAATTACTTTCAACATATCCACATGAGCCAATGTTAGTCAATTGATAAATATTTCGATTGATGCGCCATGTAAATTTTTGTTTAGTGTAAATTAAGACACAAAAGAAATTTAATGGCGAACAGTAGTTGTTACATATTAATGCAACAAAACTGTCATTGTTCGAAATAAATTAATATTACATGTCTCAAATTAAAAGAACTTCTCTCATGTGTGAATGAGTGAAATGAATTTCAAGCTTAAAATTTTTTCGACCCTCAGAAGATCTATGCATGCGTAGGTATGCACTATGTGTGCACATGCGAAATTATATGGCATATTTGAAATTCTACGAATTCACCTGCTACTCGTATTCTAATAGAATTTTCATTAAGATTTCGCATTTCAAAGTTGATCATTCTATCACCATACTCTTTGTTCAACTGAGTATGTATGTATGTTGCATTCTTTCGTAGCTCTTTAGAAGAAAAATTGTGCAGTATTTTTATTGTCTTCCACTTGGCACTTGAACCATGGTACTCTATTTTCTCTTGCATGTTAGCGACTAAATGAAATGTGTTGCATGCGCGACTAAAAAACTTTCATGTAGACTTATTCATACAAACTGCATTTGAATACTTAGAGTTAAGAGAAGAAATACCATACGCCACACGCTACTATAGCTTTCTCTAATACAATTGACAAGCCTTCAGCTGCCTATTGTTCTTCTACAAGTTTTCATTGCATGTAAATGAAGAGGACTGCAATGAATTCTATTGAAACCACAGAGTTTAGAAATTTCGAAGCTTGTCAACAGGTGGAAAAAATGGAATTTCTGATGAACAATGATGTTTCCAACGCAACAAAGGAGCAGGCGAAAATTTAATTTAATCATTTGAATCATAAGAGTTCAGTACGAGTTTTTGAACGCGTCTGTTTGTTAAACCTTCGTATATAGTAAAACGTACAATATTTAACAATATTAATATTTAAAATGATTGGGTGTGAGAGTCTTCTATAAATATTTAATTGACTTTTCCTTAATTTTACATCGGTAAGAAAGTATTTTTCTTCAAGAACATTTGATTGAAGATTTCTTTAGATCATCTAAATTTCTAACACTAGTTTAGAAATATTTGATCATTAACAAATTTCTTTTTAAACTAATTTTCGGCGCTCAACATGAAAATTCATTTCATTTATTTTCCGTTTTCGAGATATCGGCACACTAGCTGTTGTCGAGGTACTTTGCAGTTATGGCCAAAAAACTCCAGAATATTAAATAAAACTATCTTCTATGGGTGCCGCTCTAAAGCTGCATTCTGCCTCTTTACGTCTATATATTATGTAAATCGGAATGGTATTACATATTTGAGTATCAGGCAGCTCATAAGCATAGATTTTCGAGCTTTTTCGAAAAATTTTCATTTTCATTCGATGAATTTTATATGGAACATTTAGAATTTAAGAGCGTCTAATTTTTTCCCAATTTTCAGCTGAAAATTTGCTAAAGACTTTGCATTTCACGGTGCAACATTTAGAATGTTCGCTTGACGTAATATCAAATATTTATGGATTTGGATCCGCAGATTCTCAAAACTATTTCAAAATTTATCCATAACGTCTAGATTTTGACCTTTTCTCAAAGTTTTCCATCATTGATTTAAATAGCACAATTCTAAAAAACTGAACTGCATTTAGCTTACAATTTTGCAAAATTTGATACCAAAACGTTTACACTCTAACTGTCTAAGTCAGTATTATGGAAAATGGGGTTATAAATTGAAAAAATTGTATACGTTTTCAAATTATTTGTTTTTTACAACTTCTTTAGAAAGGTACTCAGTTAGCTGCACCTGCAATTCTGGAGTTTTGTAGAAATAACTGAAAAACCTGTCCTCGAAAACCTCTATCTCGAAAACGCTCCTTTGGATAATAAATTAAACTAATTTTCGTGTTCAGCAACCCAAAATTATTCTAAAAACCCTTTTCTTATGAATGATTTAGAGCTAGAGCTAGAGCAATGAAGGGGACTGGCGCTTATCTAGTTTATTCTCTGTGGCTACAACTAAAAATGAGCGGCCTTGCAGCATAGGAGGCTGTCAGTTAGAAGTGAAATTTTTTCAAGCAGGGAGTAAAGCGAAGCCATGACTTTTTAGATGCCAAACAAAAAAACAATCGTGGAAAGAAACAGCCATGTGTAAGTTAAATTAATATTAAAGTAACGTTAATTACTTTTTATTTCAAATACAACTAATTGCCATTCCGTACAACGAACTGATTTATTTAAAATTTTTTAGGACAGCGGCCTAATTTTCAATTCATCGCATTTCCTACTGCGTACCCTGGCTATTATGCAACCGTTTCAGCAAATTGTCAGCAAAAAACTACTGACATCCATCTCTTCTTCCAAGCAACCGGTTGTTTCTATAAAAAAAAAAAAGCTTTAGCGAATGAAACCGTACATTCGGGGGGCGAATTAAAAAAGGTTGGCTAGAATTGCATTTTCATACTTGAGGAAACCAGATCGAGCGGGTCCAGCGACTCACCAATATTCTTAATGTAAGTAACAATTTAAATTGTGTATTTCCAAACATTCCATAAATAAATTCGAATAATTAAGTATAATGACTAATACAATACTTCGCTATTTTTCCTTTTCACACAACCGACCTTTAGACTAAATACTTGGGTCGCCGTTGGCATACGAGCCAACACCACATACAATACATAAATATCATCTCCAAACAGAAAACTTGGACCACAATTTACAACCACTAGAGCCACTTACACCTAAATAGCAATTTAGAGGAAATGCCTTGATTTGGTAGTTGTACTTATAATACCACTTTGTATGAATTTGTTTTGATCACTGAGTTTTACTTTCATAGATTTGAAGATTGCATTCTTTTCACCACAGCGATACGAGTGGCTACAAATTTTAGGTGAGTTGTTCCAGTTGGTAAAGTGAAAATTAACAATAAAAGATTTTGTTTTGAACAATAGGTTTTGGAAGATGTGGATTTCAACTACATGGCGATGCTGATATAAATATGAAGTTTAAAGAAGAACTATGGTTCGTAGGTTCTAAGTTTTAAGTCATGGTGTATTGAAATAAGGTGATGTCACTTACATAACTTCACTTTTTTTGCATGCTGACTGCGGCCATGTATTTGAAGGTTGGAAAAAAGGGGAAAAAATTAGTTTTGTTTTTATTACTTTTTGGGCACTATTTCCAGTGCTTTGATTGACTTATTAAAATATTTTGGTTTTTTTTTCGGAAATGCCTTCTGCATAAAAAAAGTTGTTTTACATTTTGCGGCATGAGGGAACCTTTTAAGTCATTAAGCATTTCTTGTACATGGTTTTGACCGCAATAAATTTAAGCCCCATTCATTGTCTGAGGACCGTTTACCAGGTAACTGAAGTTTGTGCATAATATACCCAGCGATATACTCGACCGCGTCCTCGTGGAACTGGTTTATGTCGCGCTCTATGCTGTAATCATCCGTAGCGACGGTGGAGGTATCAGATTCCGCGAGATATTCGGACAGATATTCACAATGGTGACGCATGCAAGAAGTCAATGAATTCCACGCCATAGCCATGAAAAAGCCAAGAAACATTAATACCTACATATACTTTCTTGGCAAAATTGTTAATAATAATATGTCTGCGCCATTTTTCTTTCTATTTTGCCCAGAAATAAATGGAGCTGGCATCACTCTTAGGCTGGCATGCAGAAATTTTCGAAATTACAACAACCACCTTAAGTGACTTCACCTTGTTTTTATTACACCATGGTTTTAAGTTTTCATTTCTTTGTTATTTTGTTGCTTTTCTGTTTTTCCGACGGGTTGATTAGTATATCACGATGCAGAAGAAAGAAGGTGACGACAAAAGTGCTTCCGTTAATTCGTATTTGCCTCGTTCGAAGGAATGACGTCACAAATGGCTCTTAAAAAGTTGATTTTTCTGAGTTTCGAGTGATTTTTACAAAAAGTTAAACACAGAATAACAAATGTGAAGTGCCGAGCTTTTTACTGTATCAGTTGAAACGTGAAAATAAAAGCCCAAGTGCAGTTATCACCTTCCTCTTCTCTTCGCTATTCCTGTGGTATGCACATTTGTGACGTGTACGCCGACGGCGTTGTCGTAATCTGGTTTTCTATTATTCATGGATGCATATAGAAACAATTTTCTGTCCTCGCTTATCAAGTTTAATATGAAGACAACCCAGTCGCTGTACCATCGTTAGTGTTTTCTTTCCTTTTTATAGTTCACGTCTACTGGTACGTATTTGTCAGCTTTTGTTATTGAAAGGTAGCAAATGTTTGCGTTACATAAGCTTCGCATGTGGGCACCTGAACTATGAATGTCCACGTCAGGGTCAGTAATTAACAAGTTTGGTTTTAATTCGCTGTTGATTCTTTCATTTGTGTAAGTAGTATGATGTCTTTGGTGGTGCTTGAGCTCTTGTTTTTATTTTTCTAATCAAGTTTTAAAGGCTCAAATATTACGTTCAGAGTTGGTGTTCGTTTTTTATTCATTCGTCAAATGTTTTCGGTTTGTAATTTCCTAATTCTCAAATGTGTTCATATATTTCTTTTTTTCTATGAACACACAATTTTTTACACCTCTTCGTCATCTCAGAATAATAATAAAGTGTTTTGTTATCCATTTATTGCATGATTCAATAATGAAATGTTTGATGCATAAGCTGCTTTTCTCCTCATTCATCACATGCCATTTCTCTTAGCTTAAACCTCGTTACTTCTTTCGAATTTTGTGTGTGAATCTTATCAAATATTTTTCAATATGTAGCAGCCAAATTTTAATTTTTTACAAAAGAAGCAAAGATTCGCTTTCACTAGTTGTTTATTTTGCTCTGTTCCGCTCTCTTATTCCTTAGAAATTGTAAAAATTCCAGTAAGGTTTTTATACAAATTTAAATATTTTATAATAATATCAAATATTTGCAGTTCATTAGGTAATTTGACGTCCATTTCGTAACTGGTACACTGAGTGACCGTCTTCCTGCATCTCGGATAATAAAGCAGCGTTTTACTGCTCATGTTATAGTATCTCCAGCCGTGTGGGAGTATTTTCTTGCAAAATTGTATCGTAGCCTTTGAGTGAGCGACCCGTGCTATTCCCGGTCCTTGCAAATAAAATTTTAATTAAGAAAAAAGTTTATAAGAACTGTTAATTGTGATCGCTGTTTCATTGTAGGTCGCTAATAATTTGCCATCCCGGAATATTGGGAATCGACGTTGTCATTCGTAATGCACCACCTTAATAAGCGAATAAACAAAGAAAGCCGCCCCTAAATAATAAAACCGAAAACGCGTTCCGTAACCGCTCCCATACGGGGCTCTAGAGGACTCCAATTTCATTCCATAGTCGGGGCGTTCATTCGAGGTGTTGTTGTGGGAGTCCCCTTTCACTACCCTATCGGAGCGCTACAAAAAAGAAAAAAGTTTATATGTGTAAATATTAGTGGTTTCTTTGTAGGAACCGACCAACACATACTAACTCAAACGTGTTACAGATGTCTCGAGAATTGGAACGGACAACCAATTCGTGGTGATTCAAGGCATATGCCTCAGAATATTGCATGGAGTTCAAACGAAATTGTGTGCTTTTGATTTTTTAAAAGAAAACACGTGTGTTTTTGAATTGCGAGCTACTTTCTTACCTTTAATATATATTTCTATTGACTTTGCTTGTACTAATTTAGTGTGTTAATTAAATTCGATGCACAGTGGCTCCAAGCCAAAGTCGGAGACTGTAGAAAAAAATGTTCCTTCCTAAAAATATTTCAACCAAAGCAATTAAAAAAAAGGTAAAATATTTTTTCAATTACTCATATAAATTAATTCAGTATTATAAAATATTCTAGTAAAACATCAAATAAAAGTAAATTCAATGCGCAAGCCAAACTCGGGCAATCAACAAGTTTTTCGAAATATCAAAATATATTTTAAAATCTAATATTTTGTATGAACCCCTTTATTTTTAATAACCATTTTGAGCCGGTTAGGCATTGATTTAACCAACTTTTCGCAAAAACTATGTTCGATTTTTTTCCATTCTTGTAATAAGATAGATTTTAAGTAATTTTTGCATGAAACGGAATGCTGTCGATTTTGTGTGTTACGATAGCCCCATAAATTTTCGATAGGTTTAATATCAGGACTTTGGAGTGGTGTTTCCAGAACATGGTGGCAATTATAAAGCAACCAAGAACGCATTTTGTAGGCCTTATGCTTTGGATAATTGTATTGGTAGAAATACCAATAATCACCGAGATCCAATTTTGCAAGATTTTTGGTGAGTTTTCTTTTAAAATGTTAAGATAGTCATTCTGGTTCAATATTCCTTCAATAAAATGCAAAAAAAACTGGTCCAGAAGCCGAAAATGAATCCGAACCCAGTAAACACAAAATTTTTCCAGAATGAAAAATCCTTATTTTCATGTTCATTTGCAAATTTTAATCGGATGGTCTGATTGCGTTTGCTGATCAACGACTTTTGTCGGGTCTTTCTACCATTTAGATTAGCACTAGATTTTTTTCCCAACTCATTTTCAGCTATAACAGCTAACTTTGGTGTACCTACTAAGGAAAGGATTATCTTTAACTTTTCGCAACAGATATCGCTTATCTAAGTCGGTAAAAATTTTGTTGTGGAAAGCATTAGGCTTGTTTTCCACTTGTTTGTTGGTTTTGAAGCGCTTTATTATATCGTGAACAGTAGAATGACTTCTGTCGACAATTTCAGCAATTTTACGTACAGATTTTCCATCGTTGGAATGCTTAATAACCAACTTCCTCAATTCATCCGGGGAATTCCCGTTAGTCAGTTAAACACTATATTTGAAGTTGGTTGCAATTCTTCGACAGGCTTGCATTTAGTTAGAGGATAGTTGCCACTGTCCGAGTTTGGCTTGTGCATTGAATTTACTTTTATTTGATGTTTTACTAGAATATTTTATAATACTGAATTAATTTATATGTTTTGTTTTTATATTTTGGAAGTGCAATAAATGAGTAATTGAAAAAAATATTTTACCTTTTCTTTTAATTGCTTTGGTTGAAATATTTTTAGGAAGAAACATTTTTTCTACGGTGTCCGACTTTGGCTTGGAGCCATTGTATATATAACGAACGGGTTTTCATTCAGAAAAAATGCATCAAATATTTCGTGGTTTGTGAAACATACATATTTCGATTATCTGCAATTTACATTCTATGTACTACTGAATACATACGTTCCTGCTAACTACCTTTTCCCAAAAAGTGATTTTATGCTTCTCGCTTTCTACTTCCTTCGCAAATGCAACGTTTTGTGCGGGAGAGCCAAAACCTAGCTGTCATTATATAGCAAACATTTAATAATTGAATCATACATTTAATGTAGAACTACGATTGAATATACAAAGTTTATTAAATCAAATAATTAAATTATTTTAAACCAATTTTAAATTCATGTGAGTTTTATTCAGTGAGAGATATGGGAATCCCCGTGACCTGCAGGTCAAATAGGAAAAACATCGGGATGGGCGGGATCATTACCAAAAACAACCAACTGAGCCGGGCATGAATCTACGATATGACTAAAGTTATTCATTGCGGACATTTTACAGCTGCGTTTATCGTATGCGCTGAATTTAATTGCAAATAAAATTATACAAATCTTGTTATAATTAATAAATTATTGAACATTTTCCCTAGATATGTATGAGAACTTCATTAAGAATGATTATTACATTGACTTTGGTTTAATAAAATAAATTGTTGAATATGCACATCGTAGAAATAGTAATAAAAAGTAGTAAGAAGTGCCGACAATTTTTCCCTTTTTGTTACTACATTTTTTGCATAGCCGAAATGGGGTTACCAAAAAAAGAGGTTGAGTAGTAAGTGACACCACCTTCTTTATAGTATCATGGAGCAACCGCAAAAAAAAAATAAATAAATTGCATATACTTATACAATATAAGAACGACTAGTTTGTATTCTTTGTTCTCTTGGGTAAATTTGTTAAGTGCCATGTTATGTACTTACATAGGATGAGAACGCATAACATGAAAACGAATATGCATACCAACAAAAAATGTCAAAGTGTAATATCGCAAAGAAATGCTGAAACTATGAAAAGTTTCATAAAAAGAAAACAAAGCAAAACAAAAAAATGGCAATGTTGCAAAATAATATACAAAAACAGAACGCAACCAGCAACAGGGCATCAGGACATCAGGGCACTGGTGCGCATAAAATTAGCCTTCCAAAAAAGCGGTAATATTGAAATTTTTTTTTTTTTTGTAATATTGTATACCAAAATTAACCTGCTGTGTTGCGCGACTAGGTAAGTTGCCTCCTTCGAAAACCGACACGAAAGAAAGTTGGTCGTTGGCATTTACCAACAGAACTTTTACCTACTACGTACATTGTTGTCAGTTGGTGCTTCTAGCGAACTTTCATCAGCACTCTCAGGTTAGAATAAAGCGAAGGTTTGCCAGATAAAAAAAATGCTTTAAAATGCAACTATAGCAGCGGTACTGTGCAAACAGTGATGTGAGTCGCTGTAGAGGAAAAAAATACTTCGTAAAAGACACAGCCTTCAAGGGAATGCACAACAAACTTTGTTCTCAACTTGCATAAAAAAGTGCGTTGAAATGAAATTTGAGTTTGCATTTTTTAATAGCATCTTATTACTGATATTAGTGGTTGCAATGTAAAAAAAAAACAATAAGTGGAAAAATATATTGCTTAAGAAACTTACGCAATTCTTTTACATTGTATCAAATAAAATGTTCAGTAAGAATTGCTAAGCAGTGCATTTTGTGCAGTTTAAGAGTAAACTGTAGACTAATAAGATGCTGGTTCGTTTTGAGGCTAAAAGGCGGCTAAGTAACAAAAATCAATTTTTTATTCAACCCTCTTCAATAATCATAACACTTAAGTTTGAGTTGCGTATATACAAAATAAATTAAACAAGTAAAGAAGTACCCTGTCGAAGCCTTCATACTTTTCATGAATATACATATAAAAACTTAATTTAAACTACTGCATTGTTAAAGTAAAAAAAAAATAATAAATTTTAATTGTTGTTTATAAATAAAAAATAAAATACAAACAAAAAAAGTAAATTAACTATGATAAAATAAATAGTATTGCTCTAGAACATTGTTTTTTAGAATTAAGAAATACCTTCACTGTAGGAGGATTAATATGTTTTTGTCCTTTTATTATCTGCAAAAAAAAAACTTTGGGAGTGAAAGAAATCGCGCTATTGTGAATTAGCCTTAAGATAACAAATGGGAAATTTAGATTTCAGTCCTAGCTCGTTTTTATTTGCATAGTATTTGTATGTAGGTACAAAAACCTAAAAATTGCCGGTACAACTATTTTCCGTTTTTAAATAGCACTAAACAAATCGTAACTTACATGAAAGAGGCTAACAGGGTTGCTTTGCAACTAAATGAAATTTTATCCGAGCTGGAGCGTTCGTTTGCAACTCGGGTACAAAGAAACGGACCTTTTAAATTAAACTAATACACTTCATATTGAAAACTTCAAAGACTTAAGGGAATTTGCTCACGATTTAGTAAAATATCGAATACTTGGAGTTTTTGTATATTATCTTTCACGTCTTTTTTGGTCTGATTTCTATAATTTTCGAAAGTATACTTACAAATTTGAAATGCAAAGTGTACACGAAATTTGGTAGGGTTTAATAAAGGTGTTTCGCAAATATTTCTTATTCCTCTAAAGTGAGCAGTGCTATGTATATTTTCCAAAATTTTAATTTATCGTATGCACCATTTATGTTAAAATATCGAAGCTTTTGATTTTCTTGGGAATTATCGTTATGAGAGGAGTACTCGTGGGGTCTCTCAGTTCGAATGTAAAGGCTGTACTGGGATAGAGTTTGATAAAGTGGTTTCTCCGAATCAAGTATTTACTCTCAACTAGGCGGTGCCCCGATCATTTTTAAGCAATTATTTTAATCAACGTATTCCTTTCTCCAGAGAAATATCGAATATTTTGAATTTTTGTAAGTTACTGTTATATGAGAGATAGTGGACAAAGTCTTTTCCCGATAGATATAGATTCATTGCTTTGCCTCACTCATTACACTAGTTGCATGCCACGCCGAGTTATATTTTCTTATCTGGCAGAAAACTTCTAGTAACCAACTGATTGCATTCACTCAACTTTTACCGCTCCATGTTTCTCTAGGGGTACTTTTGTAAAATTATTGATCTCTTTTGGGATTACTTTGAATATGAAAAACTTCGAAAAACCCACACAGTCGACTCAAGATTGATAGAATACAACCTTTCGGGTTCCTTCTTAACCGTCGCGACGATTGCTGAATAGCTTACTCATTTACATTGACCCATGACTCACCTCCTGTTATACAGGTATACAAGGCATTTAATGTAATAATCAAACAGTTTGAAGACGAGGACTACCTCCTGGAAAGACAGAGGTGGAAATCTGCAAACAGGCGTTCGGAGTGCATATGAAGGGAGGTCTCTGGGAGGAAATGGGTGGCCCGTTTGATGAAGAAGAACCCATCCTTGGCCTATATGAAGTGAGAACAGCAATTTGGTGGCTTATGAACAAGGACCCTGGAGCCGACGGCATACTGGCTGAGCTATTCACAGCCGATGGCAAAGAAGTAACTGAGCGCTTACACCAGTTTTCCGAGCCGAATTTCGTATGATGAATACATACCCGAAGAATGAAATCTCAGCGCACTTTGTCAAACCCATAAAATGGGTGATCCTGCTGTTTGCGCCAATTATCGCGGCGTAATCCCTCTTACCATTGCCTGTAAAGTCCTTTCAACGATTCCGTGGGAAACTCTTTATGAGTCAACTTGTTGGAGCAGTGCGCAAATCCACCGTTGGCCTTGAATTGGCCGTTTGCAAAGTTATGGAATAGTTTCTAGATTTACAAACCGGTACGCAACACATTTTCGTCGGCTTTAGAACAACTTTTGATAGCGCGAAGACTAGCTGCCTCTACGACACCATGTCTGAATTTAAGATCCCCCAAAACTAATATTTGTGTGTTTTTTTAGCTTCGTGGAGATTGAGAAGGAACTCCACGAGCTATTCGAGGCCAAACGATGTTTTTGATAGGGCTACGCAACCTCGTTTGGCATCTTCAATATGCTGCCAATCTGAATCGTAGTGGCATTATATATATAGCCAATATACAATACTGCTGGTGTATGCAGATTATATTGAAATCGTTGGACTAGCACCGGAGGTGTCAGTAATGTATTATCTAGCATAGAGAAGGAGGCAAAAGAGGTTGATCAAGCATTGAAATACGATAAACAAAGTCACTGATGCCAATTACACCAATTGCCATCATGATGCCAATTACAATTACACCACCATCATTCCCACGACAGTCGGTTCTACGTACCGGAATGACCCGGGTTTCACCCGGCCAAGGACTGTTGTTTCGGCAATCTAACCCTGTTTAGATCGGCCTACCCCATAAGTTGTCTGTCTCTCCTGGAGCAACTCCTTGCAGCAGGGTTGCTTCACCTCCTTCTGGTCAGGGCTGGCATCGAGTCAAACCCTGGTCCAGAAACCTATTTTTGCTGCGTTTGCCAGAAAAAGCTCCATCCGAACTCCACTTCGGTAAGGTGTAATTCGTGCGACGGATGGAGCCATCTTAAGGTCTGCTCAGGCCTTAAGACCCACAAGGAGTGGTCCACAAACTATGTGGCCCCATGTTGTTCGCGCCCTATGGCGCCCATAGCCTCTACGGCTCCCCTAGTTGCACCTAGTGCACCGGTGCCTAGCACCGGCAGAACCTCTACGGTTCGCAGGAGCACACAACAACATGGTCGCTCCCCTCCCCCCCCTCAACCTAGCTCCGCCCCCCGTGTGGGGAATAGCCAGCAGCTCCTGGTACCCCACACAGTCTGTTCCGTGTGTCAGGCTAGGATATACCGGAATGCGGCATCAGTCAGGTGCAATTCGTGCCAAGGCTGGTGTCACTTTCGAGTGTGTTCTGGCCTGCGCACCACACGTGAATGGTCGGGTGACTACCTGGCTCCCTGTTGTAGAGCCTCGCAACCGCACGCGCCAGTGGCGGCGCTGCCAAACAACACCACAAGGCAGCCCAACGTGCCATTGCATGTGCAGCAGGGTCCAGGTGGGCAACATCACCCTTCCCTCACACCCCTCTCCGCGACGACTCTACCGAGGCAAACGAGACTCCTTCAGCTGAACTGCAATGGGCTGCAGGGCAAGATTGAGGAGATAACCGACTTTATGAGTCGGCATAATCTGTCAATAGCTGCGATCCAAGAAACGAAACTGCACAGCAACTCAACTCTGTTGAGTTGCAACGGCTACAATGTGCATCGTAAGGATCGCGAGCGAGGTAATGGTGGTGGCTTAGCATTCATCACCCATCACACAGTGCAGTATCGTCTTATTGAAGAAGACATCGACCGCAGGGACACTACCTTAGAATGTCAAGGAATAGCTGTCCGGTCAGGCGATGTCGAGCTCGAAATATTTAACATTTATATACCCCCTGTCACCTGCTGCCCGGCAGGATATCACCCTGACATAGGTGCGCTCCTCAGAGGTGAAAACCGATTGGTAGTAGGTGACTTTAATGCGCACCACGATCTCTGGCATTCAAGCCTACCAGCTGATCGGAGGGGAAACGATTTGGCAGAGCAGATAGACGACTCGACATTCTGCACGATGAATGATGATGCCCCCACCAGGATTATGGGTAGTTGCAGCAGCTCGCCTGACCTAACGATAGCTAGCGCAGGTCTGATAAATAGCATAACGTGGCGACCTATGCTATCGCTTGCATCAGACCACCTACCTATAATCATCTCGATTGACAGACCTGCTGACTTTGTCTCCGCGGACCATCGGACCTATATCAACTTTAAAAAGGCTGACTGGGTCAGGTTCGCGGAGTTCACCGAAAATGCCTTCAGGTCTCTTCCCGCTCCCACCGACGTTCGAAAAGGCGAACATAAGTTCCGCAAGGTGGTTGCGTCAGCTGCGGCCCGCTTCATTCCGGCAGGGAGGATCCCTGAGATCCGTCCCAACTTCCCGGCTGAAGCGGCCGCTCTAGCGAACGAACGCGACCACCTTCGCCGCTCCGATCCCCGTAATCCTAATATTCAGGATTTAAACGTGGCGATTCGGAGGCTGGTTGACCAACACAAGCGGAACAAGTGGGAAGAGCATCTGAAGTCCTGTAATCTGGTCACGGGTGTTGGTAAGCTTTGGTCTACCGTGAAGTCCTTATCCAACCCGACGAAGCACGACGACCGAGTGGAAATTTCATTCGGGGATCGTGCCTCGTCGGACCCGAAGAGATGCGCGAGCTATTTTAGCCGACAGTTTATACTGCATCCTTCGGGGGATAGGACCAAGCGGAAGGTGACCAGGAGGCTGCGCAAAATACCGAACAACAGCGCGCCTCTTACCTTCACTTGTGGCGAGGTAAAGGAGGTCATCGGGAAGGCGAAAGCCTCCAAGGCCATTGGCCCTGACGGGCTAAGCGTGTTGATGCTGAAGAATTTAGGCCCCGCGGGAGTTGAGTACCTCACCGGGATCCTCAATTTGTCTATGGCCACCCTCATCATTCCAGACATCTGGAAGGTTGGGAAGGTGGTCCCACTACTGAAACCAGGGAAACCGGCCGACAAGGGTGATTCCTATCGGCCGATTTCCCTGCTTTCACCTGTGGTAAAGACACTTGAGGCCCTACTCCTCCCGTACTATACATACCACCTTGGGTCAGCTAAGCATCAACATGGCTTCCGGAAAGTGCACAGCACAACAACAGCACTTAATGCCATAAACACACAGGTGAACCGTGGTCTTAACCAAAACCGCCCCTGCGAGAGAACCGTCCTAGTAGCGTTGGATCTGTCGAAAGCTTTCGACACAGTTAGCCACTCCACGCTACTAGCTGACGTGGAATCCTCAACTCTCCCGCAGGGGCTGAAACGGTGGACCGCGAATTACCTGTGTGGTCGTCAATCATCGGTATGGTTTAGAGATACAACATCGAAACCAAGGAGGATTAAACAAGGGGTACCGCAGGGTGGCGTCCTGTCCCCATTACTGTTTAATCACTACATCTCCAAGCTCCCTCAACCGCCAGAGGGAGTCACGATTGTCTCCTATGCTGATGATTGCTCGATAATGGCAACCGGCAATGCAATTGATGATCTGTGTTTGAAAGTGAACGGATATCTCTCAGATCTTGCCCAATTTTTCACTAGCAGAAACCTGGCGCTGTCCCCTGCCAAGTCCTCGGAGACCCTTTTTACCACCTGGACGAAGGAGGTCAGGCTGGATCTTAACATCCACATCGATGGCACCCCCATTCCGACGGTTAACCACCCGAAGATTCTGGGGGTGACTTTCGACAGCCTGCTCTCCTTCTCCGCGCACACTACCGCAATCGCCAATAGAGTACAGAGCCGCAACAATGTCCTCAAGTCGCTCGCCGGCAGCTCTTGGGGCAAAGACAAAGAAACGTTGTTGGCAACATACAAGGCGATTGGCCGGCCGGTAATAAACTATGCTGCGCCAGTTTGGTCGCCGGGAACCAGCAGGACACAATGGACGAAGCTGCAGACCTGCCAGAACGCCGCACTCCGCACGGTGACGGGATGTCTTCTGATGTCGCCTGAGGAGCATCTCCACCAAGAGGTCAATGTGCTCCGAGTTAAGGAGCACAACCTCATGCTCAGCAAGCAGTTCCTTGCTGGATGTCACCGCTCGGGGCATCCAAACGGGCACCTGCTTGCCGTGGAGCTGCCCCCCAGGCACATTAGAAGACATCTACTAGAACTAAAGGACGAGATCCAGCCACTCATCACACAACCGCTGGATCCGGAGGCGTACCGGCGGGTCCTAAGCAACATCCACAGAGACACAGTCACGAACATCATTGACTCCCGCCAGGCGAATGCAGTCATCGGAGCCCAACCACCACCTGTAGCAGATGAGGAGTCCCTGCTGCCCCGCGAGTCCCGCGTCACTCTGGCACAACTACGATCTGGATACTGTAGCAGGCTCAACTCCTACTTATCCAGAATCAACCCCGACATACCCAACACATGTCCGGCATGTGGAGATTCTCCGCACGACACCAACCACCTATTCACATGCCCTCTCAAACCCACTCATCTAACCCCCCTCTCCCTCTGGTCCAACCCTGTCGAAACTGCACGTTTCCTGGGCCTCCCCCTAGATGAGTTTGACGACAACGACCATGGGTGAATCCGCTCTTTACGGGGCGCGACTAGCCGCTACAACAACAACAACAACACCAATTGCATATATACCTGGCTACTCTTTGTGTATAACTATTGCAACTTCGCCAAGGATACAGGTGATTGCTGAAGTTTTCCGATTTCAGGCCACACCTAGGCTGAAGTGTCAAATATGAAGAAGAAAGCAAAAAGGTAATACACCATTGCAAAGTTATACAATCATTAGAAATTCACAAAGCATCATGATTCCCTAAATCAATTACTTGATGAATTGCAAAAAAAAAAATCCAGTTTTAAAAGGATAAATAGGAAAATGCAAACAAAGTAAAGAACATTCATCGTCGTATATCAAATATGCTTCCTTCTTATTACATGCCATAATTATACTAGATTGTTATCGCCTATCTAACACCTTCTTACTCAACAAAAACATCAAAAAGTTTCAGCTAACAGTGGTAATTAAATTATAAGCCCATTAGTCTGCAAACTGAGCAAGAAAATGTCAAACTTACGCATGTAAGACAAAGAGGAAACTTTATTCAACAACCAGTAGACGGAAAGTATAAAAAGTCACAATTTACATAAATCAATGTCTAGAGAAAGCCAAAGGAACATTGATTAGATTTCATTCTGTCCAATGACAAACTCTTTAATTTAACTTTAACCCGAAAAACTCCATATTTACTCCTAACACTAATACTCTTGTCAAATACTGAAGGTAATATTAGTAAAAGTGTAGACTGTAACACATAATCATACAATCACCCCATATTTCGATCAAAACATCAAGCAGCGAACAGATACCTAAGGAAAGTGGAAATAGAGAATCGAGTGAAAGGAAAGGTAGTGTGTCTAAAGTGTGCCACAATATGTCATCAGCACGATTTTCTGATAATTAAATTTCAGCATTCTGTTCGAAAGTTGTAAAATATTGTAGCAATTTATGAGTAAATGATTACAAAGTCTACACCTCCTCCGATGCACGAGCGAGTAAATTATTTAGCTCATTAAGAGACTTAACCCGCTTTTTACCAACATAAAAAAAGTAACAAATTCTACCCAGACGTGAAGAAAATCGAAATAGGCCAAACAAATTTTTAACCAGAAACGATTGAGTGGTGTTGTTTATTATTTTTTTAATAAAATTTCTTGTTTAGCTTGCGCATTACAAATGGAGGGATTATAAGTATGCGACTTTTTTAGGATCGCAAAAGTAACAGCCTTTGCTTTTGTTTAGTGTACAAACAGTAATATTATTTACATGCCCCCAATCATACCACCAATATCTATAGATACTGAGCGGTTATAAATTTGGGGAGCAATGAGTCCTTCAGCGATTTCTCGGATGTAGAGCTTACGAACTTTTTCGTATTTTTTGTAGTATGTACATATCACCATCCAAACTGCATGTAAATTTTTTCAAGCCAACATATTCGGCCGACAGATAGTTTGTTTTCCAGTCGCAGCCTACCAAATTATTAATCCGATATTCCCCGATTCCTCCAGGTTGCTGTTGGTGATTTCAGATTTACATATATCGTATTGGTGTCAGTTTGTCATCCTGGTGTCGAGCGCTTGTAGTTGTTTTGCCGTCAGAGCGTAGAGTTTCTAAAATTAAAAGCTCTTAATCAATTTCAAGTTTGAAAGCACGGGCGAATACCTTTAATAGATATATTACATGGATTATTTAAGTTAATTTGCAGTATGTAATACATGTTTGTAAAATTTTTTAAAAAGTTAGCTATCTATATGATTTTTTTTTTTACTTTAAGAACCTATGAAATATGATTCTAAAACAAATTCTAGGTTTTGAAAAGACAAAATTTGTGTTGCAAACGGGCACCGAATTGCATTTCGTTCAATTTTTTTTCAATTTCCGATATAGTTCAAAACATATTTTGAAGTCAGATCTGCACACTTAGGTCTTCCCTTATTATTATCCCGTCAACGGATTCACTGATGTTTATAAAACTTCTAGTACTCCTAAAATAAATACGTCAACGTGGTTTCGAAAACTGTCAGTAATTGGGTTAAATATAACACCGAAACAATTGAATTTACTCTTACTCTGCATATCTGCACACCAAGCTTTTTTCGGGGAAATGAATAGGAACATTCGCTGCTTACTCAAATTTCGTTTTGAGTTTTCAATAATTTTCGTAGGACAAACTGGTCTGAATGGTGGCGGGATATTAATAATTTGCTTTATATTCATGTCCCGCGCAACATTTGAGTATTTATCTCCAGTTATTCGGTTCGAGCAAAACAAGAGCACAATGGGATCGGTGAACAAAATTTTTGCCCATGTACTATAATTTGCACCCAGGTGACGTCTTCAGAGATTTCGCTACTTCGGTTTAGCCGAATTTTAAAATTCTCAACTGCAACTAGACAAAAGTTTTTTCCCAAATGGGGGAAAATAGCCACGACATCTGTCACTTCGCCGCGAGAAGGTGCAATCTTGTACTGTATCATTCTTGATTCACGTCAGAGTGCGACAATTGACGGACTTTGTCATTGCATGCCATCGAAGCCGGACATATACGGAATCAAGTTTTGACTGCATGTGTGCGGAAAGACATTTCACGTTTGTAAGGTTCAACCTTATCTTTGCTTATATTTTATTGAACAGTTCAGAATAGACGTAAAAAAAGCCTGGTAGCAATAATGTACATCATTACGTAGAAATGTTAAGTAAAACAACAAAATGTGTCTTGGCGGGACATGCTGGTACAACGAAGGTTAAGTGACAGCGAAAAATAACCACTTACACATTTACGTACAGAACTTTATTAAGCGAAAATGAAGTCATGTTATGAAAATTAAGTCGTTTTTACTTAGATGTACATACTTAGTATATATCGTACATATTGTATTTCAAATATATTTACCACAAACAAAGGGAAGTCCTTATCTATTAGTCAACCTTCGACAAATCTCGATTATTGCTGCCAATTCTACACTAAGTACGGCAAAAGTTTTATACATTTGACACTTTTCGCCGGAAGTTACTTTTTAAGTATACATATTTGAAAGCTTGAGGTAAATAAGGGTTGTACCTATCTAAAGGTGAACTGATTAATGCAGTCTAAATAGAAATCAACTTTCACAATCACAAACAAATGACTACGGCCAAATGACATTGTCTGAACCCTTGTCAATGTCGATGGTCTTATTCAATGCACAGTTGACACGACACCCTTTTTTTTGGTGTACGTTGACAAAATTTATCTTTTACCTTTGTAGCTGTTTCTTTACTTAAATATATTTATACATACGCGTTTGCATATTTGTATAGTTTTGTAGCTCATATCTGATGTAGACACTTATGAAAAAAAAATAAGAAAAGGTGTTGGAAAATAAAAGCAGAAAAGGACATGATAAGCCGCGATAATGAGGAGACATAATTAAATCAGTTTAATAGAGCAACATCAATTTTGGTTGCACAATTAAATAATGATATATAACAGAGTGTTATGTGGGAAAGTAACGTTTGAAAGAGAAATACGTGTAGAATATAATAAGTTTGAATCAACAGGTGTTGCTTATCTTTATTAATATTACATTGACGACGAGCACAAACAAATAAGGGCACAAAACAGTAGGTTATATCAATTGAGGATAATGATCACTAGTAACAATTTTAGTGTGATAAAGTTATGTAAATATATATAAATGTTTATATTTTTCATACTGCAGCTAAACTGTTTTGAATAAAATTTTGGAACGCATATTTAAGCCATACCTGTTTAGTTTATTTTATTTGTCTCGTTACATTTTAAAGCGAAAAAAAACTTTAAATAACTGCTATCACGCCAATATTTATTATTTTTTGTACGCTTGCTTTTACCTCTTTAAGGGATGCAACCTAATTTAGTAAAAGTATTGCCGAGAAAATTTTCAGAATGTATCTTCTTAAGGAATTTTGCATGATTTAGAATATGATTAATAAAGCAAATTGAAATTACTAATTGCAAAGGTTTTAGTAATCGTATACTTTGTAAAATCATAATGTTGTGTCTTAATATTTCTTTCACCAAATAATAATTTAAATTTCATCGTAAATACATACATATATAAAAGTGTGGAGCTTGACTCGGAAAGTCCTATTATTTAATTATCTATTAAATTAGGCAGTTGGTTGAAATAAAATTGAATATTATGAAAGTTTGTGCCAAGAAATGATAACCATCTGATGATCCATTTTTTTCTATTAGCGGTTGACCCTCGGAGTAAATGTTTTTGTAAATTTTTGAACAAATCCATTTTATACCAGTTTGAATCAAGTAGAAATATTCCACAATTTCCATTAAATTTTTAAAAATCGTCGGAAAATTCCATTATTTTAATAGAAAAGTGATATTCAACGGCTCTTGGGTCAAGGTAGTTTTGTGGAGGCCGAAGCAAAAGTAATTCTTACGGCACTTAGCAATTAGTGGCCGCTCCAAAACTTCTAATACAAGTTAATACAATTTTTACCAGGTAATCAGATCAACACAAAGTTATAGGGGCCGACAGTGAAGAGTGTCCCAATATGCGAAAAGATCTTTATATTTATATGGTCCTTTCCAGAATTTCACGAACTAAGAATATAGCAAACCTCCGAGTGCATTTCTGCCATGAGCAATTTCCCACAAAAATAGCGGATTCTTCGCTCTCTGATCAGGTTACACCAAAATATTTTATGTATGTGTTGATGCTAGTTCCTAGTACTACTTACTACTATGTTCCGTGCTGTGGTGAAGCCGAACAGCCTCACACCGTTTGGAGACTGAATTTGTCGACTATTGAACAAAATCTGATTTCTTATCACCCTAGCATTAATGTTGCCAAGCAACATGGCGGGACTTGTATTCATGCAATCCGTTTACTCGCTCGAAGAATTGGTCTTTAGGCTCATGGTCCATCGTCTCCTGAAGTTAGCTTTGAAGCGAATTGTAGCAATTCGTTCATTGTAGGTGTGACCGAATTTTAGAAATTCGTTCATTCAAGGTAGGAACAATAAATGTCACATGCTGATTACTCCTTACAGCAATATCTGTTCATTGTATCAGTCTTTTTTGAGGGTGCCGATGTTCCAGGTCCACATTCGTTAATAGTAGTAGTTGCTCTGTTTGCTGTATGCTAAATATTTGTATTGCACACCATTTACTCTAAGAACAGATGTCGTAGACTTTAGTGAGGGCCAAAACAGAAATCTCCTTGTTTTTCAGCAGTTTTCCAGTGCTCGAATTCTTTGCGTTGTTGTTCAAATGGATGCAGTATAATTGCATATTTTTACTTAAACTTTCCTCTTCTTGATGTTGAAAACTTTTGCATACGATCTTGCAACGGTCATGTGCAACAGTTAACTTATTTGGTTTCAACGCAAGCATTTTGCTGCTGATGATGACGTTCTTTGTGGCAGCTTAACATGTTAGATTACATATTGATTATGAATCAGCAGTATAAGTGGGAGTTTTAAAGCATCAACTCAAAACGTGCATAAAAGGTATGCTTATATACATAAGTACTGACACAGACAATAAGCTCTGAATATGTTACTAAATATATCGATCCCTAACCGCGAGAACAACGTAACCGCCTAAAAGAAAATTTTACAGGAGATACGTTTTCTTGTTTCTTTCCTAATCTGTTTGGATTATTTCTGTGAAATTTCAAATGTAGTCTAAGCCCGCTGCGATACAAAGTATAGGCTCGTCTTTACCTTCATTTAACATAATTTGTAGACAAAAGTAGAAAATTTGGCGCCTACGTTAATTTTTGCTCTCACCATGGCAGCCTGCTGGATAAAAATGTGGCCCACACGTTAATAAGGTTCCACCAAAACAAATGGATTTCGCTTTGAAAAAACTTTCTTTATTTATTTTTTAGTACACATAACATGTATAAAAGCTTAAATAATTAAATAAAACTCAAAAAATCTACGTATAAAATTTTAAAAAGTTTGAATTTCAATTTGTTGTAAATTCAGTTATATGTGTTAAGGGCATAACTATGAAAATCTCTACATCTTCCTCATCTCTCTTATTTAGAACACCTGACAGAGTTTTGCATTACTTGATGCCGAGAGTTTATAAATCGTTGAATTTGTTGCTAAACCCTTTGCTGTATATAAGAGAAGGTCCCTGGGCAATAATAGGATTAAAATGAATGCTTTAAATTTTTGGTTTGCTAATTTTGAAATACCCTTATCAAACTGAAAATATATTTTAAAAAAAAATGCAGAAAAGTTAACTTCATTTTAAAATTCCGTCTTTGGTAGCAGACGATCAGAAAAATGTTCAGAAATCTGAGTAAAAAGAGTATTGTCAAAATGGAGTGTCAGAAACTCTACAAATATCGGTGGCCCATTCTCTAGGAGCTCATAGAACGAGGCCTCCAATGAATGTTTCTATTATGCCGTGCATAGAATCCACTGGTATCATAGTGTGGCTAGGTAAAATAAAAGAAATTTTAATATTTTAAGTAAATAAAGTTTTAATGGAATAAGCTATCATGCTTTATTGCGATTTTGCCCGGCACAGCGATCACAATTCCCTCGCTAATATAAGTATGTAGACAATATAATACGTATCATATGTACACAACTCACACAGCACAATGACTCTTGTAAAAATTTATGACAAAATCCATAAAATAAAATATAAATAAAATTTATTTTGGACTGTTTCCTTTGATATTTTTCGGGTTTCGAAATATTGAGGAATTGCAAAAAATAAATTTATTTACGCTGAATGCGTAACATATTGATATAAAATATTATACGCTATTTTACCAGAAGACATACTATGAGTTTTCGAGCAATTCTGAATCAAAAAGTAAATATTGGAAAAAGTGTTGCTTTGGTTATTTTCGCGGAGAGGGCTCGATATACTTACATATATGCACATATACATATGTATATAGTGTATGTAAGTTTATGAGGCTCAAAAAGTTGAATATCCACTAATTTTTTAGCGCTCAGCTTTATGCATAAATAGCAGCTCAAAATACGAGTAGTAATCATTTACTTACAGTTGTTATTTACAACAAAATCTTGAATAATTAGAAGGGTTAACTCTTAAGATAATAGGTAACTATTTCTGTAATTAAGCGTAGATATTTCGTTACATTGACGCAATGTGTTTCAAAGGAGGGTTTACCATTTGGGTCTATACTGCAATTCGTGGACAAATTTGAATTAAAACCAGCACAGTAAGTTGATATTAATATATTTCTAATCGGGCTATTCTGATGATTGTCGCCTCGGTTTCAATTGACCACGGTTTCAATTGACCACTTTGGTTACAAACTCAAAACATCGGTATCCTGAGTTCTTTATACCGTGACAAAAGTTACAAAAACTGTGAACTGTTAACTAGTAATGACGTAACAAGGTAGTTCCAGCTGCGTTCATAAATCTTTTTAAGTATTAAAATTAATGTGTAATTAATTAAATTATATATATAATATTTTTTAAAAATTTGTTTGTAAAAACTTTGTAATTTTGAAGAAAATTTGTTCAATTATTATATATGGTTTATTTGATTTTTGTTAATGCACTAATTCAATTTTAATTAAAACTTATCGGAAATTAAATAAAAGAAAAATAATTACATGTAATAAAAAGCAGTTGATATTTTACTGGTTTATTATGGCTTCAGCAAGAGCGAGAGAGATAATTTTGCTATTGCTGCTCTAGCATATGATCGTCGCACTCTTCTCTCCTTCGTATATGGCATAACGCAGCCAGTTCCAGTGAAGCTCCTCTTTTTCTATTTATTCCCGATGGTGTTGCGTCAATGCGTGAGCTGGAGCAGAATAACTATTGCTGCAAAGAAATGTCTTGCTGTTGCAGGGTTCTTCTACTAAAACCTGCAATGTAGGGGCTTTGTCATGTGCCACGGAGCATACAGTATCCTACAATAAAGAAGAACACTATACCCATTTCACCATTTTTTTTTATGGGATTTCATTTTACCTCCAATCACATCTCCTGAGCAGAAATATCATGTACTGCTATCATGCCCAGTCCTTCAAGGACTCGATTTTCAAAATCTCCTAAATCATCAGGCTTTGGGCCGCCTCCTCCGCTTTTGATTTCCTCGCCCGACTCCTTCCAACTTGTCATTGATTATAAAAAGAAATAGGTAAAAGGATTTATAGCTAAATAAATGCATTTTATTACAGAACCCCTTCCACTTAACTGGAGTAAGAGTGGGTCACTTCAGCGCATTCAAGTTTTTGCAATTTCCTTCCACATATCCAGCACCTATCGTGGCTGCGCAGGCGTATTTTAACCCCCCAGTAGCTCAGGGCGGTCGCCGTCGCCGAGTGTGTAGCGTGTGCGTACTTCATTTGGTGAATCCTGGCTTCAAATCCTGTTTTTTCTGATAGCGGTCGCCCCTCGGTAGGCAATGGCAAACCTCCGAGCGTATTTCTGCCATAAAAAAAACTTCTAACAATAAAACATTCACCGTTCGGAGTTGGCGTCCTGAATTTGTGTTACATCAACTAGACGCACACAACAAATTGTGGGAGAAGTTCGGCCAAAATCACCTAAGCGGTTATAGCGCCAATTAAGTATGCAAGTAATAGCTTAGGATTCTTCTTTATGAAGGGAGCATAGCATTGCAACTATTCCTATGATGCTCGCTCAAATTTTCTGCAGAAAGATATATTTAATAAGTTTGGTAATATATATATAAATGTATAAATAAATAAAAATATACTCTTGTGTCTCTATTGTTTACTGGCCAAAATGTAATATTTCCATAATCAGCTGGCAAAAGTGAAATTTCTTTGTCACAAAATTGGCAGAATGCCGGTTACAAGTATTGGTTTCAAAATTGTAACAAATCTTAAGGAGATAAATTCTTGTTACCAAATCGTTAGAGTAGACCGGTAAGCGTAAAATATAAGATTAGTTGAATCTAGTAATATGGACTCCAAACCAAGTCCAGGGTTACCATCTTTTAATAAAGCTAAAATAAATATATATTTTGGATGTAAAGCACAGCAGTACGATCGTCAAAGTCAGCGAGATTATTTTTTTAGAAAATGTTAAAATCCATATAATTTTTTATACTCACGAATAGGTCTACCATTTATGAATTTAAAAAGTCAATAAGGTACGTTCTTTATGAAAAGTTTAGGATCAGAAATAAAAGCTTATAGAAAATACTTTATCGATGGTATAAAATATAATTTACGATCTATTATCATACATACAAAATTTCGAAAAATGGGTCGAGCCGTTTCAGAGTTTGATCACAAGCACAGTGACACGAGGTTCTTATAATTAAGATGTAAAACATTTAAAATCAAATAAACATATATGTATATATGTAAATATATATTAACTAATATATCAATATATTAAACTATATCTTTTATTTTTCAATTTAGGAAAGCAAACAGTCCACAACTAACTACTGAACTAGCTTTCTTTACTTTGCTCTGTATTTCCATATGTTTAAAGCTTATAAATATTTTTTAACCGTGCAATCCGGCTCAATAACTTTCTGCTAACTAATACTTACTCGTGTATGTAAATACAAAATACTGGAGAACTAGCAACATATACTCGAATGTACAAGCACTTGTAGAAAAATGGAAAAGTCGCAAAAGCTTAACCAATACATCGTCTAGGTCATTAATTAATCGACATATTTTAGCTAACAACCGGATCCCTTGTTGTGCGCCCCCTGCCAGTAGCTGGATAGGAATTGATAATATGTGCCAAGCATGTGGGCTATCTGATGCTAGTAGCGCATTCTGAATTACACACTTATGGAAGAATTTTTTGGAGTTACGCTAACTATTTAAAAATGCAACGCAAGCTTCCTCGAATATTTACTAGCAGTATTGATGGATTTAGTGGTAATGAGCAAAATCGTTAACGTTTGACCGGTAATGGCTTTATTTGAGCTTCGGTTCACTGGCCAAATAGCGTAACAAAGTGTTTATAGAATATAATTTAAATTCCCCAAAAAATTCATCATATTTAGTATCTATTAATTTTTTGCACATGGCGTATACGCAACTTGTAATGCTAATCAAAGTCAATGAAAACAACTGAATTAGGTGGGTATTTACACACTAACGCCTGCATTTAGTTCAATGTGCTTACCAAATTAAAATGTTCGATTTAGAGATATCCGTACATATATTTGCAGCTAATGCCAATTTTTCAAAACTTAAATACTACACATTTAAAAGTATCACATTCAATTTAACAGACCCCGCGGAATTGACGATAATAAATAATTTTGTTCAGTTATACATATAATATACGTATAAAAACAGTAACGCAATGACTGCTTTGACTCTTCCGCAACATCTTTGCATTTTATCTGATCGGCAATTTCATTCAACAAAGTAATATTTTTTATTATTTACTTGAGAAATGTGACCAACCTGTAGCTGCTTTATAGTCAACCAACATTCTCTAAAACTTCTCAACCGCTCAATCGCTTATGTTTTATGACCCCCTCTCATTCGTCTCCACATTTCAGTGGCTAGCCAGTAGAAGTACCGATGGGTTGCGAAATACTCAATACTCGTATAATACATGTAATTTTGTTGGTGTAGTTGGCTTGTGAAATGTATGCCTACCGTTTCCGCTTTTGCATATAAACAAAAACAAATAAAAAAGAACAACACCTCAGAGATATGGTTGAAATGAATAAAGTTTTGCAATTTGCCAAAGTTGTAAACATATCGATTTTGATTTATAGCCAAGTTTATCAAGTACTTGGCAGGCGGTAAACCAGTATAGCGGGGGCTACCTCAAAAATACGCACAAGCACTTGAAGATATTGCATATACTCATTCCTCGCAAGAGTGTATTGCTTTTGAAATGGATCTATTCTAGTGGGTGCGGAACCACGGCGAGTCCTGCTTTCTTTTTCGGTAAGCAAGTGGTGTATTTGATGTGTATTGGAAACATGGTATGTCTTCAATTCAAACCTGATAAGAGTTGACGGTTTGTCGAGATCGGTTTTTCATTTTCAAAAAATCGCTTCAGGAACTCCTTCGATCTTTTTTTATAAATAACTAGTTATCTCCCTCGTTTTTTTACTTTATTTTCATAATACTGTATTGTATTTTATTCTGCTTAAAAATAAATAATAATAAATAAAATAGAATAGTTGTATTCACTTCATCATCGGTTTCCTCGCTAGTCGAATTTTATAAAATAAACCGTGGTCGCTTGGTAACAAGTAGAGACTAAATGAGGGATGGCCTAGTACAGTGAAACCCCTTTTCTGCCATTAGCCTTGTAAATTCCCCTCACCAAAGTTTTTCTCTTCGTTTTTCTTTAATAGCATTTATCCATTGATGCAGCTAAAAAGCATAGCATCCTTTCCATTTCAAGACAAATGGTACATTCGGGTCGTAGTTTTTCTTTCCTATGGAACTCCAATACATTGTTTCTTGATCAAAATGATCAGACACATATTTTTTCTTTTGACCGAAAGGAATTGTTCTTCCGCCTTTCAATAGTTTGTTTTAAATGCACATAACTTCTCTACAAACTGATCGATTGTGATAATACAACTTGCAGAATCTTCATAATTAGTCGAGGATTAAAATGCAAAAAAAAAAATTGTCAACTCATGTTCAAAATTTTTTTCGGAAACATGGGAAAATGAACTTTTTTCAAAATTAAAAAAATGATAATAATACACTTTTCGTGAAATTAAAATTTAAGAAAGTGCCTTATTCCATGTTTCCAAAAAAAATTTTTGGGTATGTGTTGCCAATTTTTTTCTTCGCCTTTTAGTGAATCAAGCTTCTTGATGTGAATTCATTTCATCGATGGGGTAATTCACGATTCCGCGCAAATGGCCTCGCATCATTTCATGTTCAAATCACCATGGCAACGCAAAAACAAAATAACAGTGCATCCATCTTATGTTTGTAAAGACACCGAACAATGCAAATCCAATTTCATTGACACTTAACCCGATTTGCTCGAAAATTATATATGTGGTATAAACCTTGATTCTACAGAGTATTTTCTCAGTTGGTTCATTAGATAATCATATTTAAAGTAATTGTTTTTTCAACCCATATTTATTAAAATTTCATTTAGATGAAATTATAACTATAAAATAGTTAAATTTAGATATTATAAAAGCCCATGAAATAGTTTTGTTTGGGAGAGAAACATGAAGATAGGAGGAATTAGGATTTTTGCATCTTAGCTTTCCTTTTTTTTTACAAATTTGGGTATGTGTCCGCCATTATCCGAATCTATATGACGGGACGGTAGTACAGCACTGTTAGGATGACCCCATTTCGCAGAAATCTCTGAACCTGAATTCTAGATTTTGTAAAAACTTGCGAAACTCCACAATTGGCAATCGGGCAGTTTCAATATCTGGGTTGTTCGTGGAGTCATGGAATAATGTCGTTTGGTTAATATCCAGCATATGGTATATCATATATTGGCTAATTTATGTGACTTCATGCGGATATGACCCCGACCTTGAGCTCCACTCACGAGATCCACTCCCCACATGTATTTGTTGTTTTCGCGTATAACATTAGGGAATGGAATTTTCCACAGGCCCAATTATGTTCAATCCTTAAGTTTGTCTGTTTGTGTGCATCTGATTTTCTGCCGGGTTAAGTTTCAAATCAATTGAACTACATATATTCAATATCAACATATTGACAGTGAATTTTGATTTCATATATTCCATAAAAAAATTGGGTGTAGTCGTATTTTAAGGAAATGCTAAGTAAGTGACTTATAGGCTTTCGGCAGGAATAAAAAAATTATTGATAATAAGCAATAATTTGAGTGAAGCCAAACTTTAGTGGTCATATTATTGACTTTTTTTATTTTTCCTTACCCGACGTATTAGTTAATCTGAGCAATTCTGAGAAATCACTTCTCCGTGAAAGAGAATTGAGAGAGTAGTTATTCCTTTTCCAATCCCACCATTCTTATTGAATTAGAAGTTACTAAAATATCGTTTTTTTTTATAAATTACTGTTATATGAGTTATGTACTAGATTCAAATGTAAAGCGTGGACCAAATATAGTAGACATTGTTTAGATAGTTTCACACTAACTCAATATAGCTATATCTCCAAATTCTGACTTCATATTTGGATTTAGCAGAAAATATTAAAAATAAAATAAGGATTAGAGGCCGTAGGTCAGCTTTCTTGTAGGCTAGTGTTATAAACTCAAATTTATGTGCTACAAATGAATTTCAAAAAAAAAAAAAACAACAAACCAGAATGCTTGAAAAGTACTTCTCATTAAAAAGCTACAGAAATTAGCTAAATGTAATCAAAATCGTATTGCATTAGCTAACTACACGGACCGAAGAAAAAGTGAAAAGTTCACTATTCTACAATTTTATACGACGTGGTATCGCAGGAAATTTTACCTGGTTTGCAATACTTGCAAGAAGTCTGATGAGGAGAGTGGTGATCTCCAAAATAGCTATAACTTATACCATTGTGGATTTTGCTATAACATTTCCTATGAAAAATTGCCTTAAGCTCATCAAAATTATTGCTGATCAAAATAAGTTTAGATATACACATGTTTTGCTCTCTCGATACTGCATAACATTTTTATCAGCAGGAATTAGTTATAATTATCGAATTCAAAACAAGCTCTTTTTATAAGTTCATCCTGTATGCCTTCATCACAGCTGTCTTCATCAAATATATTTAGAACAGCAAAATAAATGTCCAAGTATAACTGTTCCGAAAAGCAGAAAAATATACAATATGTTACATACAAACTTTTATTTCCAGTTCAAAAAATAAAAATTATGAAATAACACATTGGGTTGAATTTTATTTTATGAGTTAAAAAATAATATATGATTTTACTTTTCGGTAAAAAGTTAGAAAACAGCAATTCGAAGGTAATTTTATGAATACACTTCATAACAGTTACGGTCCCTAAAATTTTATAATCATTTTGCATAAGGAATGCAATGTTTTATATTATTAAAAAAAAAACAGGAACATAAAAATTACAATTTAAATTACTAAAAAAAGAATTAAGTATGATATTTACTTTATTTTTCTAGAAAAATTTAAATATAAAGATACATGTGGAAATGTAATGATATGATACTCTACAACTAAAAAATATCCGTCATGGTAATTGCAGAGGGTTTCATTTGTTATCGCCCTTGTACTGTCTGAACACACAGACCGTTGTTTTGCAGTAGAACAATTTTGTTTTAAGGAATTTATGAAT
Organism: Anomoia purmunda; assembly: GCA_951828415.1. NCBI lineage: Eukaryota > Metazoa > Arthropoda > Insecta > Diptera > Tephritidae > Anomoia > Anomoia purmunda. The sequence goes on from OX639996.1 coordinate 41,919,566, forward strand.
GATAGTTAACTGATCTAAATTTCATCATTTGATCTGGTTTGTCGTAATACACAACCATTTGCTTGAAAGCTCAGTTGTAGTTCAGCTATATATGGACCGATTATATAGAATATCTTTGATTTCATTGCTCGTGAAGCGCAGCTTTTATAGGTCTCTTAGAAACACAATAGCACAATTGCACAGTGATGTGAGTGATAAGAAGTACGAACAGGGATTGGTCTAAAATGAGAACGAAGTTAGCGGGGTCTTATAAGCTGCCGTATGACGGCCGTGAAGAAAGCGTCATAGAAAGCGGCTGCTATTATTTAACTAACTAACAGGGAGGATTAACATCTAAATTGGTAGTCAGCCTGTTTTCTCATAGCACCGATTTAAAGACCGCAGCAGAGTCTGGAAACCTTGAGAGGTGGGTTGTGGCAACAACTAGCAGGATCGAAATTTACTGAGGCTTTTTGAAGCATAATTTATAGAAAATCTTATTTTTATCTCCCTAGCAGCTTCTGCAAAACTTCTTGGAGATGGCTTGTGAATGGTTCGTGGCAGCGGTTACCAATTCTCTTTGCAAGTGAGTATTCGGAAAAATGTCCAGTAACTCCACAGCCGACTCGGCTCAGCTTTTTTATATAAGTAGACTGAGAGTGCCGTTTGTTTAGTATTATACTTAGGCTGGTGGACATCTTGGCATTCTCGATAGATTCAGATTTTTTTCCAAGATGATTTCTTGGTGTCGCGGATTATAATTTTACATTTCTTCAGACTTCAAGGAACAGACAGGCGTAAGAGGCATTCCGAAAGCCCTTTTAGCTTTTCGTTAAGGCATCTAGCCTATTGTGAGTGCAACTTGTATTGATATTTTATTCAATTCCTTGGCATTAGTCATTGAAATAGATTCCAGTTTGTTCTGCGAGGATTTCAGTGTAGGCGCCGCAATTGTAACTCACCACTATCGTTGGTCTGGGAACTGTTCCATAATATATGCCTTGTTATTTAAGAAAACGTTATAAGAAATATGGGCGCCATCGTCAGAAAAAAAATATATAAAAAAACCAACGCGAGACCCAAATACTCTTAAATTTTTCACTTTACTTTACTAAAATTGAATGGGATATAAAACTGCTCACCCAAACACTTTCTAAATAATTCTGACTAACAAGTTTAGAGTTATGATGAATTTACACAAAGTTTATAAGATTAAGTAGATCGAAAGAGGAGCCGCAGCATTCATTTATTAAAGGGGTGCTGCCAGGACACTGTCTAAAGAGAATCCATGCGGTGATCCTCAACATCAGCAATGTCTCGGTCACTGGATATGTAATCAACTCAACACTTCCCCGCCTAGCCTTCGCGAGACTAAGTCCATACTGGTTAGGTAATTGGATAGCCTCATGGCTTCATTGCAAGCACTAGAAACTCTTAATCTAAAAAAATTTCGAAACTTGTTAATAAGTCTACATTGTATAGTTATGATAAGCCTAAACAAGAGAAAGAATTTTAATCTATATCAAATTAAAAATTTTACCAAAAATATATGTAGCTTGGTTGGTCAAATGTTATAATTTTTTGAAATTCACAAATGCCATTGTATCTGCCTTTTTTGAGTCACTGCTCGCGCAGTCAAATCACCAACTCCTCGTTTTATATTTTCAAATTCTCATGCCTGGTTATATACTCATACTTACTTACTCACTTGCAATCAATTTTGATCCTAAATATATTCAACGATTTTCACAAGTAAATACAATAACAAATCATTGACAAAGATGACTGCTTTGCTGCGAGCGACTTTTAATCGTTTACTTGCGCCGAAGCTTTTGGTGCTTTCGAAAAGTTTCGCTTGGCCTTACGATGATGTTTTCGCTGGCCACTTCCATAGCTACGTACTTTTATTCATGCAATGCTAAATGTTGTTTTGTTGTTTTTTTTGCTGATATTGGTAGTATGCTTATAAGTTACTCTAAGCTGTACAAAAAAAAATTGTGAAACAAAATTTTTTAGCAAATAAAATGAAGCAATTGGCATAAAGCGGAAAGCGTAATGCTTAACTTCACCAACATATTTGGCTCGAAAAGCACCGCTTACGATTTCATGCATATAAATATTATAAATATTACAAAATGCGCTTATTGCAAGAAAGTTTGAATTCAAATTGTTCCGTACACACTTAGCTAGTATTAAGTTGCTGGTTGAGTTGAATTTAGTTTAGCGCAAGTTATTTATATAAGTTATTTGATTTTCTTCTTAAGCTTTTATTCGTTTAACTTAACTTTAATTCCTTTGAGTCGGGCAAAGTTGAAAATAGAAAAATATTGAGTGTAGTTTAGTTGTTTGACTCCAATGACGATCCATAAATAACTCGAATGCAAATGAATTACTATAAACCAGGCGCGTGTGAGAGGGGGTGGGTTTTAACCGTTTTCAAAATGGTTCCCACAAAGTTTAAACGCAAAGCGAGTACGAAATTTACTTAAAATTCAAAACTTGTTAAAGTTTGATAATATAGTTGAACTCTATTTTCCTAATTCGATGTGTTTTGCCTACTTTTTTTTTAATATGTCAATAGCCTTGCACTTTTTTCTGATTAAATTATATTGTAGTTTCAGAGATGTATCAATGTGATCTTAAATGGGCAGTGCCATTCCTATTTCCAAATATGATTAACAAGGTATATATCGTTTTCTATCCCCGTCCTCTATTTGCAGTTTACGTGAATTGTCTTTAATAGTTACTAAAATAATATTTGTTTTCGTGTATTTGCTTATGCACCCAGCATTTTAAATTTGCACAAATAATACCGACTTAAGTATCGTTTTTGCTTTATTTGTGTTAATAATCGTTATATAAAAGGTGGTATACTGGCTTTAAATGAATGGAGTTCCATCAAGTAGTTTCGGAAATAAACTTTTTTCTTCAAAAGCGTGCGGATCAACATCCATTTTCAGAAACCAAAAATTATTAAAAGTGTATGTAACTAATTTGACTAAACTATGTTTGATGTTTAATGAATAATCACATTTTTTGATTTTCACAAAACACCGTTAAGTGGGCGTGGTTATCATCCTTTTTCACCCATTGCCATAACAACAGCAAAAACATGCCTCATGCAATTTTGGGGAATGCTGCTGAAGATAAAGTCTTTGGCCGGATATAAATCCGGATCGTTTCAGTATCGTTGAACCGACTGCCATGGGAACGACATGGTAGGTTCTCAATGCCCGGTATAGACAAGGAACAGGATAAATTTTGAGATTTTAAAATAAATAGCCACCTGTGGAGGCATTTTCGTTCAAGAATATATTCTATATTATTTCAAATTATAAACTATTTATATCTCAAATATAATCCACTAAACTTTTAATACAACCGTCTCATAAGAACACATTGAGTTATTAATTGAAATTTAATTGAAATAATTTTACAATTGTGCCTTTGACTTATTCCTAAAAAACATCAATCGTTTTTTAAACAACTGACAGAAGTCGTGCAAATATTTAAACCTATATTATATTTTACATAATGATAACAAAAATCTAGCCCGATATTTGGCCGAACTTCTCCTAGAATATATCTTGATGTTGTATCCCACCTGAAAGGACCAACATTTTTACGCCGACTCCGAATGGCAAATGCTTTTTGTGTGAACAAAAAACGGGTTCACTATAATTTTTGATGCTACTTGAAACGTGCTACATACATACATACATAAGTGAACTAATATGCAACAATTACTTAAATGTAAGAGTTGTTTCAGCAAGTTATGAAATTTGAAAACTTTTTTTGTCCAATTGCTACAGAAATGTACGTTACCGTGATGATAAAATAAATAGTGGAATTGAGTCGTCCACAAATATTATATCCACATTATCTATTTATTATAAACATTGCAATGGTAAAACCTTTTAATATTCTGAAATCAAACCTTTGCTTCTTTTCAACAGTTCCTACCAGTAATACTTAATTGTTTTTTATCGTATTTCTTTCTTAGAGCGATTTTCGCAAATAGTGCCTGTAGCTCGATATTCTGTTTGCCTCAAATCGTTTCGCAGATTATATATAGTGAAAGAAAATTTTTAGCTTCCAGCCCGGCGATTTTTTTTTTAACTGTTACTGAAGTTGGCAATCATGGAAAAAATTTATTCGTCTAAAACATTTAAAAAATTTGAACAGATGTGAGATCTTCCTTGCTTCCTTCATACGACACTCATTTATTACTCGGCTGTCGGATCCTGTGTATATATTCGTATAATTTGGAGTAAACTTATGCCAAACTGGAGTATTTGGAGTTTGAAGTACACTGTAACTAATTCAGGCTCTTTTCATAGCCAATGGCTATTTTCTGAATCTGAATCTGAAAGAACATTAACATCGTGAGAAAATATCTCAATACTTTCGACAACATCATTTGGAGTATTTGACGGAGCATTAACGTCATCAAAACCTTCTTCTTCGTTAGTAACTATACTGGATTCTGGGAGAATTATAGCCAAGTCATATTCCAAACCATCACAACTGTCTTCCACTTCTAAAAGGTATGGCCTGTTCTAAAACTTGGAAGCAGTTAATTGAGTTAAAAGATTAATTTTTTATTTAGTTTGATATATTGCAAGCAAAAGTTAGGATTATATTATACATAAATTTTATTAAAATTTTAAAATTATTCACATTTCCACGCATGCCTTGGTAAGAAAATTCAGCAAATAGGTAGATATACAAAAATCAAAATTAACTGGCAAATCTTTTTATTGTATTTTAATCACTGCACTTCTAACTACTTAAAACTGAAATTATTTTCCACTGGTGCCAACACATTTGTCCCCCTACCCTTAATAATTATGTGTACCCAAATTGGCATTTAAAATTGTTAACAAAAGCATCACAAGGAATCTGAAGATTCATTGTTGTTGCTGAAAACATAAAATTTTGTTTAGACAAATCGAATTTAAAAATAAATTGCAATTAACTCCGGGGAAGTACTTTGAAGTAGTACGCGGAGAGGACTAGACTTGACATTGATCGCTTTAACTTTAGCTGGTATAATGGTTAATGATAGAGTAATGAAAAAAAAAACAACAAAAAAACCAAAAATTATTAAATTAAGGAGAGAGAAAAACATGGTGATGGAAAATTAAATGAATATCGTATCAGAGAATGATTTCAAATCGTTCGTAGCCTATCTCATTTTAATTACCGTTAAATAAAAAAAGAATTTCAATAATATTTATGCAGAATATATACGCATAACTTTCACTTATCGCTACAGCTGCCTCGTTCGCTTTGTAAATGCAATTTCCGGCAATCAAACATTTCTGCAATTATCGCACTTGTTATGGCTGCGCTAATGACGGAGCTGTGGTGCATATTTTTTCACCATTCAGTGTGTAAGAATATTTTTCACATGCCATTTATTTGAACTTCCGTTGATACGCTTTCTGCATTTCCGGAGTTTTTTTTTTTAGCTATTAACGCTTACTGGGTGTCACATAAAAAATTTCGTAATTGAAAAGCTCATTGTGCAACTACTAATGAATTGTATGAATTCAACAATTTAACTACTCTTGTCGCTTGATGCATATAAATATATAAAAATAAACGCATATATATCTGACACCAAATACGACTAATCTAAAATTTATTTATTTATATTGTTCACCGATGTTGATCAAACTTTGTGAAATTATCCCACTATACAGTAAGGAGGAAAAGTAACGGGGGATACCCGAGGATTTATTTTTTTTCAGTTTAACTTTATTCGTCGAATTTTTGATTTATTAGCTTTCGGTCGAGTACATAAAACATCAAAAATATAAATTAGGGATTCATTTGAACAATTAAAGTATAAATTATTTATTATCATACAAAAGAACTTTCTATGATTTACATTTAGCTTTTTAAAGTGATTCTAAGCATTTATATGCATGTATGTTTAGTTAATATGCGCATAAATTCACAAAGTGTAAGTACAGAAGTACTGCGGACAGGTAAAGAAGACTTGCGACTGACTTTACAGTTTTGCATAAATTCGTACAGAGTTACTAAGTAACCTTAATTAACGTTTAGCACAAAAATTCTTGATATCAATAAATGCCGCCCACATTAACGTTCTGGAGCAATTTTCTTTCATTCGGTACATTTGAAACAGCTTAGCCGAATGTTACCTACCTGCAGTTCTTCCACCTTTCATTTGTCGGCTTTTAAGTTCAGCCAAATATGACTTTTTTTTTTGAGAGCATAAATTAATTTACCGCAAATAGTTGAGGCATCGATCTTTTATTTTGCGGACTTCCATGCAATTTTGCCGGAATGACATTAATAATACGCTGCTACAAAAAAAAAAGGTTCGACTTTTTACGTCATGCAGTTGAGGTGGTAGAATAGGTCTATAAACTAATTTTTTAATTAGCCTCATTTCAAAAGCACCCAAAAAATCCAAAGTTATGATAAAAAAAACTGCAAATCAGCAGTTGGATCACAACACCGGTCATAGTTTGGACAGTTTTCATTGGATTCTGTTAATCTTATGTTCGTTGAAAATATGATTGTGTCTTTCTTTGGTTTTTCATAACTTTAATTCAAGTTGAATACCAAAATAAGCGTGCAACAAATTTAAAAAATAACACTTACGGTGACTTTAAAATTACACCCATATTTGTATAAGACTAGTTTTTAATGCATATTCTCTGTATTTGAAACTTTATAGCCTATATTTTAAACCTTTAGAATTTTTAGAAAAAAACTTAAGTAAAGCCCATTCAATTTATAATAAAGTGCAATTTTCGAGTGGCTGCAAATTATCGCTGATTTTTGGAAATTTTTTTTTCTAACGCTCATCCGAAAATTCGTCCAAATAACGCATGCGGACATTTTTTTTCATACGAAATAAACCGCGCAACTGCGTCAGCAAAAAATGCGAGGACAACAATCTGGGACCATACTATTTTATTCTACTATACTGTGCTATACTATCAGGGTGCGTCATCATGAACCCTTGCGATTTTACTACCGGAATTATAAAATTTAATGTATTATAAAACTTGCAGCAAAATATTTTGGAAATATATTAAGATTTAGATGAGCTGGAATCACATGTTTTATAAATAAAGATAGTGTTTAAAAATTGGTACAAAGCTCCACGTCGGACAGTGCGGACGTGTAAAATCATTTGCCCTGAAGTCGGTTACCGTAGTGTAACCGAAATATATTGGAAGGAAAAATAAGTAAATCAATTGTTTTCACTTATACCAACACCCCATTGACCTCGAGCCGGCAAAACAGATAATTACAAAACAGTTTAAGCTTCAAAGTTCTGCATAAAAGATTTAAACGAACTTGCAATGTCAAAGTTACTAGGTAAAATTTTCCGAAATATTATGGAGATGGGCGTAAAATACATTTTGTGATTCTACGACATCATGGAACCTTATGAATATCTCAAAAAATACGAATGAAAAAAACAGTGCCAAGTTTTTTTTTATGGGAAGTTAGGTATAGTTGTAAGTCTATTAATATACGTCTGTATAAAAACTTGCAGAGTAGAGAAAATTGAGAGAGCAAAGTGACAGTTCTTTTGGAAGGGAAATTGCCAATTCATGCGGGAAACATTTTTACTTGCAACAATTGTCAGCATGAAAAACAGCTGATCACAAAAATTTTAACAAAATCCTGGTACAATGATAATAAGGTGATATCCTGGAGTAACCTAACCTCACTTTTTCGGCAGTTCTATAGTGGTGATATATTTAATGGTTCTAAAAAGGGTTACATTTATTATATTTAGTACCTTTTTGGTACATATTTTTAGTGCTGGTCTAATAAACAATGTATATTAGAACGATATGTTAATAAAAAGTCTGTAAACGAACTATTGGAGTGTGGTTTTTTGGTTGAATCATAAGAAAATCAAGGAGTGGAGATGGCAACACCCTGAAATAAGCAAGCCGATCTTGTCAAAATTATCACTGGCACGTCGCTGTTGACATCACCATTGCATCATGGAAGACAATAACCATAGGAAATTATGTTTCTGAACTAATTTAATAAAATAAAAGACAAAAAACAAATTTGGGATGGAAAAGGTGAGTAAACATACTTCAACATAAACTTTTTTATAGTTGATTCGAACTTTTAGCTTGTGCTCCAAAAAAAGAAATCGTAAAACTTACAAGTTGTTACAAGTTCTGCGTTCATGTACTTTTTTAGATACATAGTTTTCTCTTTGAGTGCGAATGCCGTCAAATTCTGAGAAATATTTTTACTGGATAACTTTTATTGGATTTTTACATAAACACTCCAAATGTTATTTTATAAATTCACACGAAAAAATAGCGTGGAACCAAATTTATATTTTTGCATAAACGGCTCGTTATCTACATAAATACAAGCGGAGTTGCCATGTAACTTAAATACGATGTCAAAACGTTGGTCGTGCATATTTTCAGCTAACAAGTGCGATTATGAAATTTAAATTTTCGAAGACGCGTTCGGGCTATCCTCTAACTGCGAAAAAACATATCCGACATTTTCAATGTCAAAATTTTCTTAAAGGCATTTCTGCTTTAAAAAAAATAAAAAATGGCGCTTGTACTTAATATTTTGTTTGCGGTTAGGGCTCGATTTGGCGAATGACGCGGATCACATTGACTTTCAATTCCTCAATTTGAGGATTGGAGAGAGGTTCAAGCATACTATTATTACTGTTATTAAATCAACTCCAGTACTGTTTGATAATTTTATGTAGTGATTCAACTCAGAACATCGTTCATTTCAGTATGCAGCAAAATTATTCAAGACAAGAATAATCGCCACAATCTTTTAAAAGTCCGCCACAGTAACTATCAGAAGGCGCCGTCGGTAAGTTCTCAATTCACTTCAAACACAGATATCACGGTGTGACAGAGAAAATATATTTTCCATAAGACATAGCTGGAGTGGAGTTGTAGATCAAACCAAGACGAAAAAAGCTGCATACTGACAATTTGTAATTGTCCTTCAAAATCCGGGCCTTAGGGCCCCAAAACCAATGTTTGATAGGTTTTATAAATTATTAATTTTAATCTTACGAAAGACCGTTGAAAGCATACCATACAGAATACCCGGCCAATATTTTTATACCAGAGGATTATTTTTATGATACGTAATACTGCAATTTTGGTTCGGAAGTTTTCCAGAATATAGAGATCGTCGTCGAATATCACAACCATAAGTTTCGAGAAACAAACTAATGCTCGATTTTAGTAAATTCTTTTATACGTTTATCTTTTAAATAACGAGTTGGAAGTTTACAGTATATAAATTTAATAAGTATACTTAAATATTATACTTAGTTACTAAGCTCTCTCAGGAAGCGGGAATTTTTACGAATTCTGATCAGTTAAAAAAAAAACGATTAACGCAAGCAGATTACTGTCACGTGCAATAATTTTTCTTTAAGGAAGAGATTCTTTTCATGTAGAAAAGCAGTGTTTTTTGTTTGTACAAGTGGATTACTAATAAATGCAATATATTATTACAAAAAAACAAACATTTTTTTTTAAATGCCAATGGAAAACAACTCAACATGGCTCCCTGTATTTCACGTTCGTTTGCATTTACTCCCCTATTACCGTTAGCCACAGGTGAAATAGCAATTAGAAGAGAAAGAACTGCATAAGAAGTGACATCAATTCGCAAGTAGTAATTTCCGCAATTGATGGTTGAGTATACGCTGTGGTGTACGATTATGCGGTTAGCCAATGTGACCAGGGAAAAAGAACAATTAATTTATTGATCCAGTTAAATAGATAGACGCCTTATTCAGCTATTCACATGAAATGTAAGGAGTTTAGAAATATAATTTAATTAATTGAAGTGAACTACGTGGATGCAAGTAGAAATATGTTTTACACAGTTCGATGCACAAATGATTTTCGTGCGTTGCTTTGTTCTCACATTCTCATTATGGAACCACAAAAGTGGTTTTAAACACTCAACGCACACACTATGTACACTCGAGGCTATGGAACGAACATACATACATACGCACAAATGAAGCAAGTACATATACATCCTTTTCTCACCAATGCAACTGTCGATAAGAAGGTAATCAGCGACATTTAGCACTTCATTTATGTGTGAAATCAACTTTGCCACCTTTTGTTTTATTGCTTAGCATTTGCTCGGTCTAGACGCTTTAATAGCCAAAGCAAAAGTATTGCCAGCTGAAACTGCCATGAAATACCGATGAAATGGTATTGAACGAAAAATTCAACGAAGCTTAAAGTGAAACTTTATTCAATGTGTTTTTTTTTTTTCTATTTTCCTTTAATAAGTTCGATTAATAATGAAAAACGAAACCAGTAACTTGTTGCGTATGCTTGATGCCACACTGGCGGTAAATTCTAGAGGCAACTCATCTGTGTAACGAGATGTAACTAACTTCACGAATGGCTATTAAAAGGGAAGTGCAAATTAGTAGAAAGCAGAAAATCAGCGAAATAATTGACGGAAGGATAGCTTACTTGAAATGCGAGTACATAAGCATTAGTAAGAAATCCATCCATTTTTTCCAATATCTCCACTCAGCGCTGGAAAGTTGGGCATACCGGATATTTAACATTTCAACTAACTAAGACAAGTTGACGTTTTAATTTTATTTTAGTTAATTTTTTCTGAGATGCACTCTTTACTGTATCTATGAAGCAAGTGCACTTTGAGAATTAATAAGATAAAATCAGCGTGGAAAGTAGACTCTAGGTGAGGTTACCATATCCAATTACAATCGTATTTATCGTGATATGTTTGTGTGTGAGCTACAGTGGCGGATACAGAATTTTCATTGAGGGGGGGCGATCAATGCCTCAACATTATATCACTATCAGAGTTAGTAAAATGATCTATTTAAAAGGAGCATGTTACTAGAAGCACACGTTCAGTGATCAAAATGAAGTTTACTAAATTAAATGCGAGCACTTTTTGCGTTGCGCTTCAAGGGCCGAAGCCCTATGGTCGATTCTGTATAAGCTGCCAATAGAGGGCGAATTGCAATAAAGAAGCTAGAAAGAGGAAGATAGAATATTCTTGTACTTGTTTCTTTCTCGCATTTCGCCTCGTATGGAAGCTTATATAAAATCTACCGGAGGGCTTTGGACCTTAAAGCGTAACGCGAATAATCAACCTGAAACCTCCCTGACATAGTCTATTCAATTATTATGCTATTAAAAATAGTATATTTCACAACGGGTGCAGGAGATGGTTTTTCAACTAATGTGAAGTTTGCAACACGAGCCGAATCACATTCGTTTAAAAACATCTCCTGCACTAGTTGTGAACTATATTTTACCCAACAAAGTGGAGAAAAGCGATTTTTTCGAAATTGGCGAGTGGGGAAAATCGCAGTTTTCTCCACTGAGTTGGCTAAATATATTAACATTGTTTTAAGGTGAAAGAAAGCTTTATAAAATATTCTTATCGTAAAAGTAGATGCTAGTTATTTTTCCAGTACCACCTGCATTGGATATGTCACATCTCTACAAGCAAGAGAATAGAAAAGTTCGCTCACAAGCACGACCACTATTATATTGGTCGTCGCTGAGAATAAGTGAGTAGCAAACATTGAGCAAACAGCTGCCCCAGAAATGCCCCTCACCTCACTACACTTCTGTTCCTCACTTTTTTACTTCAGCATACCCGCATCTATCTCTTTACCCTCACTTTTTTTACAAATTTCTCTCTGGTTTCAATTTTGCCTGAAAACCCTACCGTATAGCGTCATTCAACGCTAAAAAAAAATGAAAATTTGTTTATGTCACTGATCTCAATATTGATATCACTGTTTGTGTTGCAATCAACAGCGGATATATCCATCTTGAATTATAAACAACAGCTCTGCTTCGACTCTTTCGGCGAAAATACTTGTTATGCATATTAAAAAATTTTCTTTTAGATTTCCCATGTCTGGGGGGGGGGGGGGGGGGCGATAGGGGCGATAGGGGCGACCCCCTTGTATCCGCTACTGGTGAGCTAAGAATGTTGTATGGTTTTTATGACATTTTTTTGAAGATGTTAACGCCAAAAGTCATGAGAAAAAAAAGACTTTAACTAATGAAAAGACCGAGAATATGTATGTGCATGTATGTGTATGTATATATAACTTGGTAAAGCTTTTTAAGTCTATTTTTTTTAAATGTATAAGGTTATAAAACTTATAAAAGTATAAAACATTTATAAAAAAATGATATTGTCTATATATTGTAAAATGTAAAAGAAAAAGACTGAGAGTCAAATCAAGCGAGAGCGACATCCAGCCAAGAAAAACCGCAACTACCAAGACTGATGGCTCTACTTTATTCTCGTCTGGGCGCAGATACTGGCAACGCTTGCCGGACGCAAATATATAGCTGCATATAACTCTGGTTAATCCTCGTACGGGCGCAAATTTCGAAAACGTTAATCGTGCACAAAAGTACAATTGTACCTTGATATAATTATCAGAGGAATTTTTGATTAGTGTCTAATTGTTTTAGAATAAAACTGGTAAGATTTAATCAAAAACTTATATAACATTAAAAACAATAATATTTGGTTTTTTGCCTCATGTAAGATATATGAAAGTGCACTCTGACGATAATTTGCAGAACAAATGGAAAGGTGTCAAGACCAACCTGACATCAAAGTTATCTAGAAAAAAAAGTTATTGCATTTTGAAAACGCAAAAGTTGCAATTGATTCTAATCGCATGAATAAGGTGCAAACAAAGCAAATAAAAAACTAAAAAAATAGATCATTCAAATTTTAAAAGCGAATTTTTTTATATAAATAAAGAAAAAAATAATTATTATAATTTTACCATACCACGCTTCTTTTCGACAACGTTGATTTGTTCACATTACTTCATTTGAGCGAGTTGCTACATGATAAAAACTCAGCACAAAATGTCGAATATTTTTCCACGCATATTGACAATTTTAATAGTAAGTAAAATATCGCTTTGAAAGGATTGTTTCTAAATTGGTATTTAACTATTGTACATTTTTAAAACTTGGACTTGAAGACATTGTCGGGTAACCAATGTTATAAATGAGGTTATAATTTGGTAAGCCATTTGTGAGTGTTGGCATAAATACACGCCGTTCTTCACTATGAAACCCATCAGATTTGGCTCCAGCACATTATGATATTGTCACCGAAAAGTGGTTTGAAGGTAACGATGCGCATTCCATAAGGAAATACTTGAACCTTCCTACAGTGCCAGTGTTGCTACCAATTGCGCATATTGGGCTCTGATGAAAGCCAGACATTTCAAAGTTGGGAAACCAACCAAAATAATTACAAAAATAAAAACAATGTGGCGGATTGTATCGCATAAGTGGACAAAACAGTTGTATATAACTTGACGACGGGCCTCTCAAGAAAAGTTCGCGCGTAGGGATAGCAAATAACAAATTAAAATAATTTCTTTTCGTATCATCACCACAAATATATATTTTTATATTGATAGAAAAAAAAAATCAAAATAAAAAACCCATTGCATGCACTTAATGAGCGTTTTTTTTTTTAATTGCAGAATTTTCTATACCAGTCTTTAAGGGGTGGTCGTGGTTTTGTCCGATTTTCTTAACTTCCAAATTGTGCTTACTGACTAAATTTCATAGAGTTTGGGAAAGTGGTTTGGGAGTTATACTTATTTGCTCTAAAACGTAAGCAAATTATCTGTAATATTCACTTAAATACCTTATTTTTATGATTCTTGTTCCTTACCATTCTATGACAGATGTATCTTGTCCTTTTTTTTTGGATTTTTATAATTTTCGAAATTGCGCTTGCTAAGTGAAATGTAATGTCGCCTGATCCACTTTTTAACCCAATTATGTATACCAAATGTGAGAAAATTAGATTTTGGTTATGATCTGCCGGATTTTTAATACCACCCTACCTTGGGTTCGAGGGCAATGTGTGTACCAAGTTTGGTTGCGATATCTCTAAACGTACTCTAGTTATTTGCATTAAAATTCAATATAATAATAATTTATATTAATTGATTTAAATATATAAACATATTTTTAATAATTTTGCATTAAAATATCGCTCATTAAATATCATATATCATATATATGAAATTTTTAAACTTTTACGGAATTCACAAAATCGCACGAAATTTCAAAAAAATGTCATCAAATTCATTCAAACTTTTTAATCAAAGTTTTTAAGCATTCTTCAATATCATAAAGTGCAAGTCTCATGTAACTAAAAATTTGCGTTGATTTTTGATAAATTTTTTTTTTTGCGGAGGGTGCTTCTACTATATAAAAAAAAATTATATATTATAAGTTTTTTTTTTTGAAAATTTGGGTGACCAATTTTTTTAAATTGTAAAATTTTTATACATTTTCTGAATAGTTTTAAACTTTTATTTACATCAAACAATAAAAATATTAATATATATACTTTTATTTAGAGGGGGAGAGGGGGAGAGGGGGAGAGGGGGGGGGGGGGGAGGTGGACGGGGTTGATTCCCCCCGGGCCCGGAGTTCTCGAAGGGCCCCTTATTTTTCAAGAAATTGAGTGAATAGTTGAATTAGAATGTTTTGTAGATTGAAACGAAAAAACCGGCAAAGCTATTGACGATTTAATTTGCAAAACATTGAAAAAATACAACATTACTTTGGAAGATTGCCGTGAACAGGGCTACGATAATGGTAGTAATATGAGCGGTAAATATGAAGGAGCGCAAAATCAAATCCAACGTAAAAATGAGGATGCAGTTCTTTTACCCTGTGGTGCCCACACGCTGAATTTTGCTGGAGTCGACTCGACTGAATGCTGTCCTCGAGCAATAACTTTTTTTTGTTGTCGTTCAAAAATGTTTCAATATTTTTTGTAGCAGCACACAACGTTGGGAAATTCTGAAATCCGACATACCCAATTCACTTCACTGTCGCTCTAATACAACGTGGTCTGATAGAATCGATGCCGTCAAGCCATTTGCGAAGAATCTTCTCGGATTAATAAACGCTTTGAAAAAAGTTCGAAAACTCAACCTTACGGTAGAAACTTGTCGGTACATTAATGGAATTTTGAAACATATGAGCAAATTTGAGTGCATTTTGATGACCTCCATAAAATTCTTCAGTCAATCAATGAAAGAAACTTGGTTCTTCAAGAGATCAATGCCACCATCGACGCTAAAGTTAGGATTATAGAAAGCCTACTTGTGGATTTGCAAAATTGTTGTCGAGAATTTAGAGCATGCCGAGATGACGTTACCATCAGCAAGAAAAAAAACACGGAAACGACCTACATACATAAAGAAGTTGATGAAAATTGCAGTTACGTAGAAATTGAATTCAAAAGAAACACTTTCTACGTCATACTTGACAGCGTTATCTGTGGACTGAAGAAAAGATTTGCCGCAGTGAGTGAGATAAACGAATCATTCCCATTTCTACGACAGTTTCATGATATGAAAGAAGATGAACTCAACGCAGCTATAAAAAATTTTGCAAAAAAATATTCCGTTTATGTATCTGATAAGTTGTCCAATGAAGCTATTCACCTAAAACACGTTTTCGATGCAAATTTTGAAACCTGTCTTACTCCATGTAACTTGTTGTATGCCATTAGTGCTCGAAAATTAGATAGACTTTTCCTAAATATCTGCACTGCTTTGACAATATTTTGCACTTTACCCGTTTCTGTTTCAAGTGGTGAACATTCGTTTAGTGCTTTAGCAAGGATCAAAAATTTTCATCGATCATGCTCGTCGTAGGGCAGGATTTCAGGACTAGCTACGCTATGCCTAGTGACAGAATTTGCCAAGAATTTGGATTTTCAGACTAGTATCGACGCATTTCGCTGCGGCCAAAGCTCGAAAAGCTCACTTCTAAGTTCCAAATAATTGACGATTGGAGGATTTTAAACTGCATGTTCAAAAACTTAATCCTGGTAGTCAACAGACTTCGAAAGAATTGTTTTTTAATTAATCAGATCGATAAATAAATGTTTGAATAAGAAGTTTCTGTCTTCTTATTAACTGTGAAGTTCTGCTATCCCTATATTCGTAAATTCCGATATAATCTGAATAAATATTTCTGCCCAAAAGTCTATATATATGAACTGATTAATACAATCTATTGATTATCGAAATTGTATAAAAAAAATTTGTTTCACCCAACATCAACTGTAAAGCAAATTCAATGCTGATGAGAGCAAAAAACGTCGTACTTGGCTTATTCTTTAAAAACATTGAAGTAGTAAGTAGAAAGATAGTTGATGAAATTGATGAAGTATTCGAAACTTTTATGTAGACAGGGGGCCCCACCTTTTTACCCTTGTGCCCGGATTTCCTCTCGGCAGCCCAGACTACTACTACTACTATAAAAGTTAGTGAAAAATATATTAGTAAACAAAAGTGTTGTATTTAAATTTTTTGTTTATGATATGCACAACACTGTACTTATTTCTAACTTTATTTCGGTTGATTTGTGCTGTTAGAAATAACCGTTAGGTGAACCCAGCTCGAATTCATTGGGCACTAGTGTGCTCGGCTATTAAAATGTTAAACAACCGTTGTTGCAAGTCATTTTTTCAAATGAGTGGAAGTTTACCCCACTTTATTCTTAACCGTTAAGTGTGTTTTACAATAATAAAGTAAATTTTTATAAAATTCAGATCAGAAAAATTTTGAATTCGAGTATTCAAGTTCGCGTCAGCAAACAACTAGACAAATATGTTTGTACGCCTGGCCAAACTTCATGAAAACGTCCGCGGCGTGTTAGGGGCTATTAAAATAAACAAAAATTACATTCAAAACCAATTAAGCATTTTTTAAAACAAGAACTCTTAGTGAAATTTTTCCCATATCAACAGGAAGCGATACAAAAAAACTGTGTGTAGTGTGAAGTGCGGAAATTTATTGCTGCAGTAATTTTGTATTGCATACACGTAATAGAATCAAAAGTTTTACACTAAAACTTACACTCATGCCCTGAATGTACATATGTACAATACATACATATATACATATCTACATACATGCATACATACCTGCATAGTTTCGTCGCAGAAATTATACAATATCCTTATTTATTTACAGTTTTCTCCGCCTTTCGCAGCGCCACATTTTTCTTCTTGGGTTATAAATAAATCACGTTGATTTGTATGGCGCATGAGGAAAAAGCCTATTTTGTCGGAATTTTGAAATCCTTATGTATACTTTCAAACTGGACAAATCCCATTTGCAAACATTGGTTGGAAACTTTTCGTCTCGCAAACTTGTAAGCTCTATGTTTGTGCATATGTATGCATGTATGTATGTATGTGTGTAAGTATGTATGTATGTACACATGTATCTTGCCATATGTCTCCATAGCTTAAAAAATTAAATAGCTGCGTTAGAAGCGTACAGCGTACAGCTAGAGTTACATAACTGACGAATTTGTCGGTAGTTTAGAATTTCCTTTAGCTTATCAACTTTCTTACTTACAAATCGACTAAATGTCTCACAGTCTAACACATACCGTAAATAAATAAATAATTGGGTTCTATATATCTTCCTACATATCTACATATGTATGTATACAGAAATTCTGTTATATGTACAAGTAAATATATACACGTGCGGATTTACATAACTATACGTCATACTTGGGTATTTTAAATTATGGAGGAGGCCTACAAAACTATCCTAAATCATTGAAAGAACAATAAATATTTTATACGTATGTATATGATTTTTCGGCCTGTTTTTTATCAAACGATTATATTAATTTGTGAGCTCAAGGCCCGTGTATAAGGAAAAGTATATTGGAAAAAAGACAACAACAGTCAGTAGTGGTAGAAATTATAGCTATTTCGGAGATCACCACATCTCCTCATCAGATTTCTTTCATGACTCCACCGGCAATAGAATTCACAACCAACGACTTGCTGGGCAAGTGCGTAAGCCAATGGACCATTTTTTTTACATACATATGTATATTAATATTTTGCTGCCTATTTTAGTTTTGTATCGAACAATAATTTTTATGAGCTCAAGGCCAGTTTTTAAAAGGAAGACCAGAGAACGTTTATTTACAGAGAAGTAGCATCCCGCTTCATTCCTGCTGTCGTTCCGCATTTTTGGGAAAAGGTCGTTTTCTCGTCCAGCTCACCACTCAATAATTTTTCACCTACAAGCGGCAAAATTTAACATCGGTTGAGCGAAAACAATAATTTTAAAGAAAATTAATGTACGTTCTCTGTTATCAGCTACATTGTGTGGTTGCAGATGTTTTTTGGCGAAAATTTTCCTTTTGTTTTGATAAGGAATTTTCGTAATTCTATTTTCAACATTTAAAAAAAAAAATAAAAATATGTATTCTTCTATACTTTCAATTTTAGTGTCTTATTTTATTTTACTAATATTTTCCATATATAACTTTCAATAAATATTTTAAGTAGTTAAACAAAATCTTCCAAAAACACTAAAGAAATTGCATTTATTGTTTATCATATGTATGTATGCACGTGCATGCATTTATTTAATAATGCATATTTCACCGAATTACTTCCATGCAAAAGGGCGCGCACAAGCAAATATGTAGATATGTAAATATAATAGAAATAATTACATATGTATGTACATATTTTTGTTCACATGCGCGCACATTCAACCGAACTCTAAGTCTGTGCGCAAAGTTTGACAAAATATCTTATCTCCAGGTGAACTTTAATTTTACCATGCCAAAAATAACAATGTTCTAATGAAATATTTATACAAATAGTTAAACAAAGCTGTAGTTCAACAGGCTATCGTGGTAAAAGTTTAATTTAAATATTAAATTTATACGTCAAAGATAGAAATTTATTGATTTGAAAATAAAAACTCGATAGCCAAATAAGCTGTTTTGTCAAAACTCCACAGAAATAGTTGCTTCTGCCCGCAATTCACACGAAAAATCAGCGTCGCAAAGCCGTCATCATTAATCAGGGTTTAGTTGAATTAATTTGTATTTGAGGTAGGTTGAAGAAAAAAGTGGAGTATAATACGAATATTGATATACCTGATCGAATAGAGGAATATCTGAAATAAAATACTTACATATAGATACATACATACATAAGATGTTAAGTTATTTGCCACAGAATTAAATTTCTAAATTAAAATTCTGGCACTTTATACCCCCTCAGGACAAAAATGGTACGGTTTATTTGCAATTTCGGGTTGAAAGTCTTCTGTATAGGTCATTGACCGAGATTGTTGGTTCAGGAAGAAGCAAAAGTAGTATACTTAATTAAAGGTCTCACAAAATACAATTAATTATAGCAATGTTTGCGTTTAATTAGACAATTGTAGAAAAATTTGTTAAAAGGTAGTAGATTTTCCACTCCTAAATGTATTATTCTGCTACTTGTGCTACATTTGTGATAAGACGTAAGCCCTGACACAAATGCGACCAAAATTTAGACTACATATTGACATACATATGTGTAATGTACATATGTATGCAAGTAGGCGTGGCGGTAAGGCTTTTGGTTGCGCCGATTTGGAATAATTAGGGCTTTAAATGACATATATAACAGGAGTTCGTGCAAAACACGTTTATAATGATAAGGGGTCGTGCATATATTACGTAAAGCAATTTTTGATCATTTCAGACCCCCCACCATGTCACACTTTCAGAAAGTTTGTTTTTATTAATCATAAAATAAAATACAATGTTAATTGAAAGATGTTATATATGTATTAGGCAAAGGGAAATCACATGCCACACGTCGTCACAAATCGCAAACCACCGCCGGATGGATGAGGGGCGCATGTGTTTGTGGGGAGATGAAATGTTCGCATTTATGAATGAACGGAAATTTGCTTTCAATAATATGCGCGTGCGTTTATGAATGAAGTTTTTGTTGCTGTACTGCAGTTACGCTGCGGTTGGAAACAGACACGCTGGCGGAGGGATGAAACAAATGCTGTATATAAGTATGTAAGTTATCTACATAACAATAAATAAATACATGATGATGATAGATATAATGCATATGAATGCATGTGCACTACATAATATCTATATATATATATATTTAGAGATGTATACTTAGTATGATAACGATTGTTACGCTTATAATATATGTATAATATAAGTACATAAATATATTATATTGACATATGTATGTATATGTATATAATGCATGCATATAACCAAAATTGGCCCACTCTTATTATGCACACATTTAAGTAAAGCCAAATTTCACGTCAAATTGAATATTTAGATGTTTATATCAATTCGTTAATATATTGGCAAAATCTAAAATTCGAGCCAAAAAAAATTAAAATTTATCAGAAATCATAGTCTGTTAAACGAATTTTGCCTTCGCCATTAGAATGGTGAGCTGGACTAGAAATATTGATGGGTTTTGACAATTCACACCGTCATCCTAACTTGATCGTTCTCTGTCTAATATACGTTCTCTGGGAAGACTTAACTAGGAGATGTGAAAGATCTCCGAAATAGCTACAGCTTCAACCATTGCTGTTTTTTCTACAATTCTTCCTTTTGTATTAATTTAATTATTCCTCATATATGTGGGAAATTTTGCCTTAAAACGCACAGAAAACCAATCGCAGAGTTTGTGCAAAATACCTATGAAGCATATTTTGGGAGAAACCTTGCACAAAAGAATAAATATTGGGTGCCCAGTATCGTCTGTAAATCTTGTGTAGAATCTTTGCGATACTGGAGCCAAGGAAAACGTAAAGGTCTTCATTTTGGAGTTCCGATGATATGGACTTAGCCAACTAATCATTTAAATGATTGCTACTTTTGTGCAGTTAATGCGAAAGGTTTCAACAGGCATAAAAAACGTACTTGGGTTTATCCTAATGTAAACTCGGCCAAACCCCCCGTATTGCACAGATATGATTTGCCAATTCCAGTATTTTTAGAATCATCTGCTGCAAACTGTGATGATGTTGAAATGTCAGAGACATCAGAAAATCCGACAAATAGCAGTGAAAGTGAGTTTGAAGAAAGTAGTTGTACGAAACAGGGATTTTGTACAGGGATGACTTGGTTCGTGACTTGAATTTATCAAAAAAGTCGTCTGAACTTCTGGCTTCGAGGCTTAGGCAAAAATCTTGTCTACAACCTGGTGTTGCTATTACACCCTTTAGGAACAGAGAGCAACACCTTCTGCCTTACTTCACCAAAGAAGACAATCTTGTATATTGTAGACTTTTGAGTGCTATGGCCATTCCCGAATATAATCCCGACCATTGGAGGCTTTTTATAGATAGCTCATAAAGAAGTCTGAAATGTGTGTTGCTATACAATGGAAATAAACTTACTTCGGTTCCAATCGGTCATAGCATGATGGCAGACTACTGCTGGAACTTAATACGGGATTGTCCTGAGCTATGATGTCAGGAGGTCCTACAGAAAAAGTTTTTTGTAATTTTTTTTAAATTAATTAATGAAAACAATATATTTTTTTTTTATTTTTTTATTATTTTTATACAGGCGCGCAATAAAAATATAATTTAAATCCATATTGTTATTTTTAATTAGGTTTTTTCGTGAAATATTTAAAAGTCTTTATCTGAAAAACTAGAGCCAATTCGACAAAACTGATATTATTTTCGTAATCAGCGCCCCCATGGGTGGTTTTTCTATAAGTTCCTAAAAAATAAATGGCCTTAGTTCAAAAAAATTATTACTGATACAAATAAATAGGCAGAAAAATTAATATACATATTTATGTGCATTTTATTACTTTCGTTACTTTATTTTTCTCATTCCGTCCTCTAATTCGCGGAAAAGTCTTCATTAATAAGAACTCGTTGCTCATTGTCTGCCGAATATATTTGACGCTTCTCTCTCGCTCTCACCGCTTACGATGAAAAGTTTACTTCTAAAATCTGGGCAACCATGAATTCAGTCAACTTTTTAATAGGTATACATATGGTTAAATTGAGAGTAAAATAAGTTTTCATTTGATACAATATATTATAAAATAACTGATGAGGGTTTCTTAATAACACTTACAGAGCAACCTAAACAAGAGCGGCAGCGTCGTTTGTCTGTCAAAAATTTCTCATGCCCATACAATTTGTATGAAGCCGACCGAAATAGCGCGGCGGCAACGCCGAACGGTTGGAAAATCCGATTTTGACAGCGCGTTAGGAAGTGAAGAATTGACATTGTTGATGACAATTTTTGCGAATTTGTAGTTGTGGAAAACGCGACGCTCTCCGCTCTTGTGTTACTCACCTGATTATAACTAGCAACTCCGGAGTTGAGCAGTGGGAGAAGTAGGCACAACTTGTATTTTCACAATTCTGTTCGGTATATTCACTAACCATGCACTTGATTTTTATAAATAATGAATGAGTGAATTAAATTTAATTAATTTAAATAAAAATGTAATAATTTTATATAATTCGCACGCAATGAAGCTAGACAACATACAGACATATTTGCGATGTGTTTATGTGTGTTATCTGTCATTTAAGTCTTATAATTGACCTGATCTCGCATTATTAAGAGATATTTTATTGTCAGTCTAGGTAGTGTTCTTGTTGGTGGAATAAGTAGAGAAAGAATACACGCACACAGCATCCAAACGATGTTTGATTTACTTTGTTGTACTCCCCTTTTGTTCTGAAGTGTTTAATAATATCTTGATAGTAAGAAAATGAAATAATGACATTTTTTTCTTGTAAGTAAGCAACGAAAAAGTCTGTGATTTATAGCAACATAAGTTTTGTATCTCTGACAAGGCTATACGAGGCAAATCAGTAAGGTTCTATGGTTCTTACTATATATTTTGAACGCACATGTGCTAAGAATTCTGTAATCAATTTTATACTGTTTTTGTTTCAGCTTGCTTGACCTCCCCATTGGAACTTAAACATTAGCAGCAGCCAATTTCGTTTATGGTTGACATTTTTCTGAGTCAACACTTGCAGAACAACACTCTCGCTTGACCCTTTACAAATAAATACGAGACGAGTAGAAGTTAAGGTGCAATTTCGGTCAATGGGTTGTTTTGGTCAAATCGAGAAGGGCAATGTGCTTATTCGAGTAGCAAGGATTACTAATCTAATAAGCAATTGAGCAGTCAGTCGTCTCACACACGCACGCACTTATACACATATGGATATATGTATATAAATATGGATATATGTATGTACATATTATGCATGCCTATCGCAATATGCGGAGGTTTCCTTTTTGTTAAGGTCAATTTTGTCACTTTATTGCCATTTGCTGCAGTTGTTTTTGTTGCCCTAAGTGATTTATTCAATTTGCTTTTTTGACTACCCAAAACAACAGAAAATATTTACACTCTGCAATGCAGCAGCTGAGAAACCCTTTCAAGGTTTTTCAATTTGTTTGTTCTTTTGTTTTGTGCATTTGCTTTCTTTATCTAATTACGCTGCAAACAGGGGAGAATAAAATGTTTTGTGCCTTTACAATAACTTAGGTCAGGTCAGTGAGCACATTGTGCGTTCAGTAATTTGGATACATTGTGTTGAAGTGTTGGCATATCCTGACATTTATCGTTATATACATATATATATACATATATGCAAGCATATACATACATACACGCGCATCCATATGAAAATAATCGGTAGGCTTGGTGTGAAAATAAAAGTGCACACTTTTTTAAGTGCTTTTGTAATGTGCACTATTTTTAACCTACAAAAGAAATTATTTTTTTTTTTTAAATTGAGGTCGAATATGTGTGAATATCTAAGCACGAAAATAATTAAAAATACGGGTTTACGATATGCTTTATTTATAGCAGTCAATTTGAATTTACCGAATAATAATACTTTAACGAATTTAACTTTGATAGCTATTGGGCTAAGCTTTTCCTTTAATTTGTGATGTACATATATCCTGCCATCAAAATATCAGTAGGAGCTACATATAAGGTTTCATGATAACTTCGGTTAGCTCAATACACGGCAAGGTTTGACATCACGAGCGATTGCGTGACCGCTTTTGTTAGATTTATTTTTATATTATATATTTTTATATTATTATATTATGAATATTATATTTATATTTTGTTATCTCTTTTATAATGTTTTCCATAGAAATTAAGGATTTAAGTAAGAGAGTTAGAAAGGTAGGCATACGGTTAAGAGAGATGAATGGTTCGATATGACCTAAAATATTTTTAACCTTGGTCTTAAGTCCTAAAATATACGTCGTGACTTCTTTCTGTTCCAATGACCTGACTTTCCACTACTCAGAAACCATTTTGAAGTTGTAAAAAATTATCATCAAAGAAGCTGAAGATAAATTCATAAAGTGACACCATTGTTTTTTACAATATGCCAGATATACTTATTACAAGATTTGGAACATTTTAAGGTTTACATGTGATTAAAATCGACCCGCAAAAGTATATTGAATTTTTTTTTTGAACCAATAAAGCATAATAAATAATCTAACTATCTATATATACCATAATAAATTTGTAAGAAAGTAGTGTCTGTAGATTGAAAATTTCTTTAAAAAAAAATTACCAAAGGTGCTGCAGGGAATGTAATAGAATACATCTGGAACAGTTTTAAAGGTTGCGTCTGCCTGTTTTTCTGTTTGCATTTTTGAACGCAGTAATCTTCGAAAATATTGAACGGATTTCCATGATGTTTTCACTAATGGGTAGCCAGTAACATCAGGCATATCATAGGGTATATTTTATTAAAATATTGTGGAAGCATTTCATTTAAATATTAAATGCACAACAAAAAAAAAACATTTTTATCGAAATGGTTTAGAATTATTTTCGCTTGAATATTCTTTTCTTTTTCTTTTCTTTTGTTGTTGAAAATTTTCACATGAAATAAAAATAAATCTCAGTTGCCCGTCTGGGAAAAGTCTGTAACTCAAAACAATACCAGTAAGAATAAACTGATATATTTTAGTCTTTTGTGTTAAAAATACATATATTCAATTTATAAAGCCGATGTGGTTTTTACGAGCTTCAAACCAACCTCTCAACGCTCTTGAGTAACTGATACAGTATAATTTTGGCAGGCAATTTTCGATAGGATATCCAAAGTAAAGCTGATAAGCATTTTTGACCAGATCTTTTTTTTTTATATTTCGTTGTGTCTTTGAAGTAAATTCACCACAACTGCGGAATAAAAACGGATTGCAAACCTCTTACAAGTTCGCGACTCTGCTCTTAGAAAAATACCTTAACTACACATAAAATACTTCAGTTAGATACATAGAATATTGATTTTGTGCAAAACTTACCAACATATTTGATATAAAATGTATAATGGGAAGAGAAGCTCCTAACTACATAACTGCCAAACTGAGCAAGCGCATGCGAACTATAATAAAATCGCTTTCGGTTCTATACTTATTTCTTTTATTACTCCCTAAATCCCATTTCGTATGTATGTGAAATAGATGTAGAGCATTCAAATCTTCATAATCGTAATCAGTAGAGACTGCTGATAGAACTCTTATAGATGTTCAGAAAAATTAAAAAAGTAAGGGGAGTTACTTTGTTTTTTTGTGGGGATTTCAGGCAGATACTATCGGTTTTCCGCAGAATACAAGAGCGAATGAGATAAGAGCATGCTAGAAGAGTACCAATTTGCGAATGCACATTACGAGAATGCCCTTAACAGTGAATAGTCAACGAATTGGAAGCAAAAGAAATGGTCAAGTGTTTTCCGATATATTGTTAAAATTTAGAAATCGTACACGTCCTGAAGAAGAGGGTAAAATTATTTGGTATAATAATTTGTGTCGTACAATTCATTCATCACAATAACTTATTTCTTCCATTTATAATGATCAAAACCAAACAATATCTTGAGAAAACTCTTGGCTTTGTAGGAGAGCTATTTTGATACCACGAAACGATCAAGTTGCAAGAGTTAAATCGGATATAGATACTTAATCTTATTGACGGTGAAGAAATTGAGTACAAATGTATCAACACAGTTTTGGAACAAGATGATTCTATTAATTATCCAGCCGAGTTTTTAAACCCCCTTAGCGAACTCGGTATACCATCATATAAAATCACTACCAAAACCGGCGTACCAACTATTAATCTGTCAAATTTAAGTTCAGCAAAATTGTGTAAAAGGCTAGTTCTTAAAGTTACTTAACACCAGAGGAGCGGAAATTTTGACGGCACAGGCGATCGTGTTTGTATGCCTCGAATACCGCTTAAAACCTAACCATTCCCATTTCGATTTATATGTACTATGTATACCTTTCCTGGTTAGCCTATGTTGTGCTACGACCATAAATAAAGCGCAAACATTAACAATGCGCGTTCTGAATGTAGACCTTAGTATGACTTGGTCCTCTCACGTATGAGTGAAACATAGCTATAACTTATTTGTTCATGTTCTATTAT
Organism: Anomoia purmunda; assembly: GCA_951828415.1. Taxonomy (NCBI): domain Eukaryota; kingdom Metazoa; phylum Arthropoda; class Insecta; order Diptera; family Tephritidae; genus Anomoia; species Anomoia purmunda. Next base: position 41,945,921 of record OX639996.1, read on the forward strand.
AAACTATTATAAATATTTCTCATTTCACATGGTACTGACAATAATAATGTAATACAATGCTATAAATGAAAGTAACTTTCCTGTATGATCTGCATATGTACATACACATGTACATATATGCGACGAAAATGTAAAAATTTACCATTTATATACCTACATACACATAAGGGTTAAAAGATAACGGCTAGAATTGTTTTGAAAAATAAAAGCGTACCGAAAAATCATAGGTACAATTATCTTTTATCTCTATCTACTTTCAGGGAACTTACTAAATTACATTTGCACCATTATTTGTATGTCTGTTTGAACTCACTCACATCCGAAACTACTCAATGGATTTCCATGGCTCTTTAACATAGGCTATATTCTATCAAAATATTAAATGAAAAAAAATCACCAAGTTTTAATAGATATTGTGTAGAATGATTTGCATTTGAATAAAATCATGGTGTTTATTTTTTGTTATTCATTTCGTTTTTTTTTTATTTTTCAAACAAAATGCTTTGCTGTTTATGTTGCTCAAAGGACAATATTAAAAATGCTTGTGATAAAAATAGAAAAAATTAAAGCATAGCAACGCACGCGGGATATAGCTAGTATAAAATAAAAAATTTTAAATTCCAAGAAACTTAAGAAATCGATATAATTTTTGTTAAAAATGTAAAATTAAATAACTTGCTGCAATAGTTGATACTCTTTAAAATATGACATTGGCATTACAGAAATTTTGAATATAAAGCGCTTTAATATCCAAACATTCTAAAAATCAAACGAAACCAACACACTTTTAGACACAAGTTTCTCAATAAATGTTCCAAGTCATTTTGTAAGAATGTGATTTTAATGAAAATTTAATTTAAATGCAAGTTTGAGGCAATCACATCACATTTAGTGAAAATGGTCTTGCAATTCCAATATTTCAATGCATTTGCAAAAATTTGTTGTTACGTTGCCATGGCAAAGTGCAAATATCATGATGTTAGACTATTTGCATTTAACTATGAACTGCCAATTTGTTGCAATGCCATTTTAATATATTCTATATATTTTTGGCAGCTTTACCTGGTTTTTATAAATATAAAAGAATACAGATTTCCTTATTTTATTGTTGCACCCATTTAGGATTCCTCAAAAACATTTCTGTATCTCATTCAATATATTTTTGATATTCAGTGCCTTTTTAAAATGAAATGGAATATATGAGCCAGCTTAATAGGAGGAAAATAACTAACTTTTCGAGTTATCTTGTTAGCCAAAGTGATTAAATAAATTTGTTACTTATGCTTTTAAAAAGCAATAAGGAGATTACATACTTTAGTCAATATATAGGGTCTTGCAATAGGGACGCACAAAAGCAGACCGATAGTGACAGCAAACGACGTCATATTTTTTCCGCTCTTTTGACATTTTTCTTCAGTAAGGTTTGCCATTTCATCATGGAAAGATATACGATCCAACAACGAGTCGAAATTATTAAAATTTACTACCGAAATTCGGAGTCAATGGCCTCAACTTTAAGAGCGCTACGTCCAATTTATGGTCGTCGTCATTTCTGGCTGAATGGCTTCGTCAATAAGACCGGCACGTTACTGTGAATGGGAATCGCTACCGCTCAATGATAACCGAATATTTTTGGCCCGAATTGGATGATATGGACTTGGACAATATGTGGTTCCAACAGGACGGCGCCACAAGCCACACAGCGAATGTCACAATCGATTTATTGAAAACCAAGTTCGGTGAACGTGTTATCTCACGAAATGACCCAGTCAATTGGCCACCTCGGTCATGCCCTTTGACGACGTTAGACTATTTGCTGTGGGGCTACGTCAAGTCTATGATCTATTCCAACAAGCCAGCGACGATTGATGAAAATTGTGTTCAGGGTCTGGACTTTTGCAAGCGTGCCCGTGGTGCCCATGCAAAAGAAATCGCGTTCCATACATAATGACATTGAATCTACTTTCACAGGAATAAAGAATTTAATTCATATCCCAAACCGTTTTTGTTTTATTTAAAAAAAAAACTTTTGTAGCGTTCCTATTGCAATACCCGATATATGTAGATTTATAATTTCTATTAAAACGCATTTTACCGGTATTTTCTCAAAGCAGAATATTTTTTAAGTATCTTTACTTTTACGATAAAAAAAAAACCAAGCACTCATCCGACCATATTCTAATAGCTCCGTTGTTAATCGCCCGCGTCTTTGGTTTTTCTTGGAAGCTTCGTCTTTTCTGGCGACACTTTCGCAGTCACCGTTTAGGAAAGTGGCAAAAAATGTTCTCTCCACAATTCAAGTGTGCGTTTAACATCAGTCAGCATATCAGCATTTTTATTCTTATTCCGTAAGTCGCAGCACCTTATGGTACATTTTTCGGAAACCTTACGTAGCCACCGACAGCAATCCCATACAGGACGCGTTGCGGCTTATCGGACCACCCATTCTGACCGAGTCGCTGAATGTCATTAACATCTTCAGCGGCGTTACGTAGCGAGGGATAAATATGACGCACATTCTTTGCTACGCGGATTCGTATACGCACTTTGTTTCGTAGATGCAATGATCCAAGTCTCCCACAATGATACATGAGCGCTATCATTGTGGGAGTCATGATAGTCATGATAGTACACTGGAAAAATACGGTCCGTCTGCTGCAAAGTGATCGATTTGGTTCCGAGTTTTTCAACACGGAGACAGATACGTAGCCTGGTAAATTTTTCTATGCTGACACCTGGTGCTTCAAACTATTATGTATCGGCCCTGAAAAAGTCGATCAGTATCAGTCCATTAGAAGTGGAAGTTTCGTCGTGGATACTGAATATTGAGACAGTGTGAGTAAATATCACTTTCTTACCTACCCTGGCATGGAAGTCGTCAAGCGAGATTTCGATATAATGCAGCGCACGTTAATGCGTTCTATGAATTCATAGAAGTGACGTTTGATCACATCATCCTTCTCTTCCTTCGGGACGTGTGTATAGTATATCAGCAATATCCAGAAGAATCTGCTTTGGTGCGAATAGTGACAAGACCCTTGTCTAAAGGAGTGAACGACAATGCTTGACGACGAAGGGTTTGAACTGTGGTTATCACCAAAAGACACGCAACTCATGTGAGAATTATTTAAACTTTTCATTGGTTGGTATTATTTGCGTGACGGGTTCTAGTCCAGGGCCCACCCATATCTAGGAACGAACCTATTGGAGAGCTTTAAAACCGAAAACATCGGAGTGACCCCAACGGGTTCACTTTCTCACTTTAGCTCACAGGTGAGACGAATGTTCGGGAGCTACACAGATAACAACTGGGCGAAATCACACGGAAGTCGTTAGCTGCTTGAACTGCATGCAGAGGAATCGCTCTGGACACTCTCAGGTGAATGATTGTCTTTTATATATACAGTAGACGCTCACAAATTAGGACTCTCAGAAATTAGAATATTCATGAATTAGAACCAGTGATTTTAATGCATTGAACGCTCTGAAATTAGAACTTGAGGATCATTGACTAGGTGCTACAAAACTGTTAGTTATTTTTAGTTGTTGATACGAGATGTTTTCAAAACTTAATATTTTTCAAGTAATTATATAAAAAAATATTTATACGAGCTTAAGGGCAGCTTTATATTTTTGGCTTTGAAGAAGTTATAGATACTATTTCGGATGCCACCACATCTTTTCACCAGACTTATTTTTTTAGACTTATCCAGGACACCAATCTAAGATCATTTAAACTGTGGTTGATTTTAAAATTTCATATCTCGTACAAATTTTATCTGGGTTGGCCGATAACTACTAGTACATTATTTCACTGAAAAGCAAATAACGTCATATGAGAGGTAATTTTGGTTGTTAATGAATATTTAGTTCAGGGTATTGGCAAAGCTCAAAGCTCCCGATTAACTATAATTTCTTCTTGTAAAAATTATAAAATTCTTGTATAATATAAAATTATACTAGGTCAGAGTAATCTAAAATGTTTTTAAATTGTGCATTGTTCACCAACTAGTACTACTTTGTATAATATTTAAGGAAATAATAGGTGAACATGTATTTCCCCTAATGTCCATATAAATATGTCGTGGAATGTACTCACTGTATGATCCACATATACTAATTAGACAACAAATATTTATGTTTATACATAGGTTACGATTACATTATGACAAATAGATAACAAGTTATTAGAAATCAAATTATTCTTTCTTCAAATTTCGCCTTTTATAAAATCTTAAAAAAAGAAAATAATAAATAGTAAGTCACTTCTTGGAATAACGATAATAAATTTTTGTACATGAATATGAAAATGAAGACAGCATGATTTAAGCGAACTATTTAGCACGCAAAGTGCACAAAGTAGCACTCACAACATAAATAGTTACTATGTAAAATCCACACGCTCTTCTTTAGCCACAAGCTCCTTTCGATCATAATCCCATGCATACATACATATGTACATACATACGTACGTCATACCTCATACACATACATATATGTAGATACATATGTACATATGGATGCATACTCACACAGGCAAACATGTTGTTTAATTTTTCCCCAAAATCCTCGATTTGCACGCTCCAACTGTCACAGGGAATCCTTCAGCCATTGCCTTTGCTTGGATTGCCACAAGAATTTACCACTGCTACTGGTAGATAAATGAGAAAGTAGCACGAAATCAAATACGTATGTATATTTTATATACATATATAGAAACATATAGCGGCAGTAGGTGATTGTACGTACATATATATGTATGTATAGATTTAAGTATAATAATAAGTTTTCAAAAGAATGAAGCTCCACTTTGCTGCACAACGAGTGTACAACTGCTCCAACATTTGATCTTTTTCATTTTGGGTGGGCGGAATGTTTCATCCTTTCGAGTTGTCGTTGAGTTTGCTGGCACTTTGTGTGTCAAAGCGTTGCATGTCACACTATAAAACGTCTGCATTTGGTATGCCTTTCTGCTACATGTGCAGTCACACACACACACACACACTCACATGTACACACATCGAGTACGTACCCTGTCGGAACTAGATGCACTTCTTAAGCAACTAACTTTATGAGCAGCAGAGGATGGTAGACTTTGTTGGGTTTCTTCTCAAAAGGAGAACTATTCTTTTCGAGCTAGGGTATAGGTCCATTACTAAACATATGACCAAAGGCTCCCCCCAAGGGGCATTCTCTCCCCTCTACTATGGAATCTAACCGTTGATGCCCTGCTTTGGAACCTAAAGGGCGCTGATTGCCAGGTCGTAGCGTATGCCGATATGCCGATGACATGACATAGAAATCGCAAGAATCGGTAAGCATATGTAGCATCTGAGTGAGCTACTACAATATACCCTCAGCCAAGTAAACATCTGGTCGAAAGAAGTAGCCTTAGCGTTAACCCCACAAAGGCCAAGCTGGCGCTCTTCAGGGGGAAATATAAAATTCCTCTATTCAAACCACCCTCATTAAACAGGGTTGAAGTAACTCTCTTAACTGAGGTCAGACCGCTTCAGGAAGGTTATCTCCGGAAAAAATGGGGAATAAAACCGCACATAGTACACAAGATGTACACGGCAGTGATAAGACCTATTCTCTTTTACGTGGTTAGCGGCTGGTGACCAGCGCTAAACAAAACCTTGTCAGAAGCTAAGATGGAGCGAGTACAGCGCACGGCTTCCATGCTGGTCACGGGAGCGCTACCCTCTGCACCTACTAAATCTGGAAGTAATTTTAAATCTTCCACCCGTGGATCAATATGGTAAATTTCTGGCTGGTTGCAGTGCCGCCAGGCTTAACGCGATCAAGCCGTAAAAAGAGCTAGAGTACGGAAATGCAAAGGTTCTGGTAGTTCTTCCGAATGCACTAAGGAAGATAGATTTTACTACTCCTCTACTCTGCATGGACAACAAATTCTCCATAAGAATCCCAGAGAGGAATGAACGGGAAGATGTCATAGACCTAGACCGTCAGTTGATGGCTGTCTTTACCGATGGTTCCAAACTCAACGAAATAGTGCGCAGCGCGACTCACTCCAACGAATTAGCGCTGAGCCTCAGCTTTCGTGTACCGGACCACTGTAGCATTTTTTCAGGAAGAGATAAATGCCATAATGGAGGCTGCTCGGTGTCTGACAGTATTCGCTCATACAGAGAGACCTACCACTACATATATACCCAGACAGTCAAGCGGCTATTAAATCTCTTAATTCTCACAAACCAACATCCTAAGTTGCAATAAAATGCAGAAATTCCCTCACTCTGCTCGCGTCTAAGAGTTTCGGGACTGTGACATGGGTACCTGGGCAAGAAAATGGACGGAATAACTTATGATAAATGCTGCTCCAGAATTGGACAGGCCTCTGATTTCCCGCAAACAGAGAGGAAGTGGACAACATGGCCGCTCTGGCCAAGACTCGAACCCAATACCTAAATGGTTACATTCTAGACTGTTTGGCCGTCCTGAACAAGCATTCCCGAACTTTTGTGTTACGTAAGGCGCACTCGGAGGTTCACCTTCTAAGGGAAGGAAGAACAAAAAGTATATGGCTCCCGCCAGCGGTATCACAACGGGCTTTGTGAACCTACCTGTGCATATGTGGACTTGCACAGTTGCAGCCCCTCTAACCTAACCTACACTAACTATATTAACATGGCGATATCTTAGGAGCAAATCAATTATCTGACTCTGGATTTGATTTCAACTACTTTTAAATATGTTTGATAGAAATGACATCAAAATTAGTTTTCTTACAGCTGCAATAAAATGATTTTATTTCCAACCAAAGTGCGATTTTTTAGGTATGTTCTTCTTGGCAACACGGGTTGCGACAGCTCATACACGTTTCATGTTTTGTGTCACTGTCAAAGATATCCACTTTGGTCCATAATTTAGCCATGAATCGTCCTTCCAAACTCTCTTAAAACTAGTCTTATTACTTATTACAGGTTTCCAATTATTCAAAAATATTTTCGTTTAAACAAAAATACATATTAATTTCAGTGCAGTATATAAATAAAAAATTATTAGACGACTATTTCGAGCTTCAATTCTTGAAAGTATTATGAGTGTTGATTTTTTGTTCAATAACAACTAAGTTCAAAAAATTCAGGTATAGTGCAGGTTATTATGTACCTTCTGAGGGTGTGTGTTTGAGACATTTTTTTTAATTTTTTTGTATGGGTAGGGTTTTGGTATGATGGTAACTCTGTGTTCTTGTTTTTGTGATATCACTTTATTAAGAATTTTTGTATAGCTTAACTGTTAAGTATGATCATTGCGTATTTTGTTCGAAAAACAATCAGTGCGCTTTTAACGCCATCAAGCTTGTTGAAATTGGTTACAAATATGCCGAGTTATACATAGCTGTACAAAATATATATAAATAATTGTTTTTTAATATTGGTTTTAAGGTTTCTTTACAGAATATTTGCATTTTTTTTTAATTTCTGAACGATATGTTAAAAAAATAACTATATTAAAAAACTTGAAAAAATGTCAAGTCTTAAAAAAATATTTTTAAAATCAAAATCTCTTTTTACAACTTTAGTAAGACCTATGCTAGAATACGGTTCGATAGCTTGGAACCCACGTTATCAAGTTCACATTGATCGGCTGGAATCCATTCAAAAACAGTTCTTACCTTTTGCCCTAAGAGACTTTTGATGGGATTCTCGGCTTAATCTTCCTCATTATACTGATCGTTTGAAGCTAATAAATCTTCCTACTCTTTCCAGCCGTAGAGAAATGCTAGGCATAATATTCATTACTAAACTACTCACAGGGTCTATCGCAAGCACATTTCTTATTGCCGAAGTTAAACTTAATGTTCCTTTTTGGATTTCAAGACACTTTAAACCTCTTTATTTAAAACAGTGTAAAACCAATTATGAATTAAATGAAACTTTCCGATGTTTATGTCAAGATTTCAACTGTCTTTCCAGCACTTTTGATATTTCGGACTCACTTTTCTCCATAAAAAGAGCTGTACTGTCCTTTCTCAATAAATGATTAACGGCGGTATAATAGATATTTGATTCAGCTGATGAAGTTTTTTTCTGTAGCTGAGCAGTTTTGGATCTCGACGCTTAACAAACTTTTTCCTTTTAACAACTCGGCACAAAAAAAAAATTATAAAAATAAAAAAAAAAAAGATCCGTACGTCATGCGGACTGTGCCCCTCGTGTCGGTTGGGCGGGAAAGAAGGTAACCGTTGGGCTTATTATTAAAAAAAAATAAAAAACAGTTTATTTTCGAATTGCAAGAACTCTGAATATTTTAAACCAAATATGTAAAGCAAATATTTATTTACAAAGCAATAGTTATTAAAACTAATTACATTTTAATAAAGATATAAATATAATTTATTAAAAAATATATTTACCCCAGAGATATTATAACAATACACATACTGCATTTGTACATACATATATACTTGGTGCAAGTTAGATCAAGATAATTATTTTAACACGATTTTGACTTCTAACTACTTTTTAAATTGGTAAATTTATTAGACTGCTTGTATTTTTCCGCCGGGGTATAAACATACTCCATACATATGTACAATCAATTGTGTGCTCGCTTATTGTTACAAATGTATATGTAGATATATCTGAGTATGCAAACGAGTGTTTGCGAGCAAGCGTGTGAATATCTTGCGCCGCCTGCTGTTACTGCCATTTAACTTTGCTGCAAATATGTATGCATAACTTGGAAACTGACAAAATGATTTGCAATGTTGACAAAGCGGATGACATAAATAAATGCTCGCTTTTCAACTCATTCAACATTTCACGCAGTCCACAAGTTGGTTGATTTCTTTTTCGTTTGGAAAAATACAAAATGCAAATTTATGCATGACAACAAATGAAAGGGACAGCGCTAACAACAATTTGAGTTACAGAAAATATGAGCATACATATGTACATATATTTATTTCATTGAAATGTCAAAAAGTTGAAAATATATATATGCATACATAGATATACATATGTAGACGTACTTAAATGTAAGAGTCTCCGAAAATGGCTCCGACTGCGGTAGTGTGGAATAGTCATAACTATTGCATCTTATGCGCATACATTATTCTCCGCTTAATTGACACCCGGTTAATTGATTTCCCCGTTTATTTGAACCACCTGCTCGGTCGAAAAAAATATTACATACAAGAAGGATTGGCAAGCGCCTGCGGTAGGCCCATTGTGATACCACAAACACTGACATTATCCTATGAAAGATTACCCCTTGTTGAACTACTTTTTCTCGACGACGAATATCATCAGGCAATTAACCCTGGTGTTAGAAACTTTGCTAACGTCATGCAGAGACGGTGATCCCTGGTGGAGCTTGGGGTCGAACCGCGTCTTATAAGGCTCATCAACCACCTACTCTGTGACAGAACTATCGTGGCAGAGTGTGGCAGCACCTCCATTCAACGAAGGGTGAGTAGGGGCACTCCGCCAGTGGGAGGGCTCTCACCACTGCTTTGCCTCGTTGTTATCAACGGCGTTGTGAAGGAGTTAGATAGGAGAGGCCGCTCGGTTATTGCCTATGCCGACGAGGAGCTCTCCTCAGCCAAAAATTTAGTCTTCTGGACTACCGTAGTGTGTTTCGGGCAGAGGTCGCCACAATCAAGGAGGCAGCCGATTGGTTACTCACCAATATAATGCCCTCCAGACGGGCAAATATTTATTCTGATAGTCAGGCCGCTTTTAAGGCTAACGCCTGGGCGAGTTCAAAACTTGTCGGGTAGTGCCTAACTTCTCCCTCATCCGCCTCGAAATACCTTGGCATTGGACTAATTTGGGTACCGGACCATAGGGACATTGCAGGAAACTGCATGGAAGTTGTCACCTCACGCAGGGAGAAGTGGGGGTTCCTTTGGCTGTCTATGTACTTCTTTTGGATTGATAGGCTCTCTGTCGACTCAGCGAGCGCTGAGCAACTACAACGACATGCAGAATTGCAAGAACCCTCTCACTGAGGGTGGACCGTGGGCGTTCAAAGAAACTGAGGTTGCTAACAAAGTGGCAATTCTCGATCCTCGTAGGAGTTCTGACTGGACAGGGCCCGATGGGTATTCAATCGCTTAGGCTGAATATAGTCTCTTACCCTTTTTGCTGCAGCTGTATGGAGGATAATGGGGTTCATTTTCTGCTCATCGGTTCTGCCTCTGCGAGACTGAGGTTCACGTATCCAGTCTTCTACTTCCTTAGTACCCCAGAAGAGCTCTCTGGGGTGGAAATTGGTAATATGCGTGACTTCATTCTGGGTAGGCGACGTTTTTCCAATTAGCCATTTTTGGTTGTGATGTTGCCGTTCTAACACCAAGTGGTATTACAATGGACTAATTTTACTAACTCTAAGTGAGATCCCTCTGCGGGTCTGCCACATTAACCTAACCTAACATAACGGTGATCCCAGATACCGCAGACCGCTTTTACACAGTGCAGGATACTTACACAGAAGATGTAAGGCCATTTTCTCCTCATCATAGTTCTTACAGCATCCTGCAGCATCTTTGGAAAGGTACCCCTTAAACGTGAAAGAACTCAGCCTGGAATACGCTGTAATATTTTGGTAACTTAAAGGAAATTTTCAGGGGAGGGTTTCGTGAGAAAACGTCTCCTCCCATCTTATTATCGAGTTTTAAGCCATCTGTGTAAATGAAAATGCAATCAATGATTACTTTCAGGAACCGATCACATCGACCACATCGATACGTGCTGCTCGGAATAAAGCAAAATTCTGCATTAATCGCAGGCCACCAGTCATAGCTACCAGCAATTGACCTAATCGAAATCCAACGGTAGGAGATCTTAAATAGTGTGTAAAATTCCATTGAATTAATTGACCCCCGGTTATATGATTTCCCCATTTATGTGTTTAAAAGTATGTGTTATGGAAAAGAAATATGTCTTTAATTTGCTCAGGTTAATTAAATGCTTAAATGTTCACGTTTAAAGTAAAAAAAAAACGGTATAAAGTTTACTAAAGAAAACTTAAATAAGACGTTCCGTATCATGAACATTCAATATAACATATTTTGAGTTGAAAAAACCAAATTATCTCATTAATGATTCTATACTACAAACGCTAATGAATTTTAGTGTTTGGCATAAGGAACGCGCTTGCATTTTTCTTTCAAAGTTCGGGTTCTTTGCAACAACGTGTTGGTCATCTGCATGAACTTCCATCTTTTTAAATCAAGTTGCCAACAACTTGTAGGCAAAAAAGCATTCAGTTTTAAAGAATCTTTCGATTTTACGAATCAGCCTAAAGTTAATTAAATTAGACGTCCACTGTACTTAAAATACACACATGCTTTTTCTTTTAATTGATTCGGTTAAGCAGAACGTCTGGAATTGAACGAACTTAATTGATTCACCGATTAATTGAAATAAAACTAGTGCAATTTTTGAAGGGTAATTAAGCAGGGAGTACTGCTCATAATATTGTTGCACACATAGACATATAAATAAGTGTACTTATATCTTTATTTTCGTGTAGTTTGGAATTCGGCTTTAAAAAGAGGAAAATTTCTTAGACCTCCCCGTGAACAATAAATATGTCCTATTCAAATGAAATGTTTTCAGGTTCTAAAGTGAACTAAAATTAAGCCCACAAGTTATCAATCATTTTTCATTTCTCATTTACAGTTCAAATTTGAAATAAGTTTATTAAAAACTGTTCGTAATATTTAATAGCGATCGACTTACGAAATATCGGCAACAATTTTTTTATTGATATCTTAAATTAATAGCGTTTTAGAGGTACGGAATTTCAAATAAATAAGATTAAATTTGTTCAAACCAGGGACCCTAATTGTTATAATTTTTATTAAAGAAATCATAATTTCATTGTTATTTAGTTACATAATAGTTATTCCCAGATTTTCATTTTTTCGATCACTTTTGATAGTAATATGTTGATTTTTATATCTTCGATCAAAAATTATCGTTACCCTCGGATTTTTTTTTTCGAATCATATTTGGATTCGCGTTTTGTATTGAATAAATTTTTGATTATGATTTTTTGGTCCGGAAAAAACCAAAGTAGCGATTTATTTCCTGGGTCGCGGCTGCGCATTCGCGACGTAATCTGAGTTTTCGATTTTCAACCACTTTTACAATTAAAGGAAGATATTTATTTATCTTATTTTGAACAGTCTGTGAGACCAATACAGTGGACTCAATTATAGCTAGTCACTTGTTTATGAAATAATCTCTACTTTCGTTACAGTCCTGATGCAAGTACACAGTAAATTGCATCATCGTCTGCTCTTTATATTGGAAAATGTTTGTCTTGAAATATGTCAATTCTGTCACTGTTGCAGCTCAAGCAAAATACCGCTTTATTGATTATCTGTAAAAAGAAAAACATGAGTCGGCCAATAGACCACATATGTATGTAACTACCTTAATTTTTTAATTTGTGAGTGGTACAAAACTAATATTTTTTAACAGCTGCCAGAGTTTTACTACGGGGAAAATATTAACCAAACTCCTTAATGCAAGAATATGCAATACTCCCAACAAAAATGCAAACGATTTAATGCAATTTCTATGCTGAAAAATAACAAATGCAATAAATATCAATAATAATTTTTCATCGGAAAAATTGCAAACGATTGCAACCACACACAAATGTATAAGGACATATTATTTATGAGTGAGCTTCTTGGTTTCTCAAATACTTCCTTAAGAGTTAGTAAAGTTGTGTTTAAACTTACTTTATATTTCATCCACTTGTACGTACATATGTATGTATGTATTTGAAAATTTATCATAAACATTTCCAATGGGACATATGCAAATTACGTATACGCCCCGGAGACAGCAATTTTAACACATTTCAGAAATTTCGATTTATTAACTAAATTTACGTTTACTCTTTCAGGAAAGTGGTTATAATAAATAAGAGCTTCTTAAACCAAAACTAAAATATGAGAATTATGCCAAAACTTATCCGTGTATTGAGCTTATGCGTCTGGTAAAACTAATCGTATATATCAAAATTTCGTGTCACAGCGTTTGTGGTCGGACTCCTTCGAAACGGCACGATATTTAAGAAAGTTTGTATGTATATTTGGTAGGTATGATATTTTATGCTTGGGAGAGGATTGCCACCTGTTTGAAAAACCAAATTTAATTAAAGTATACACAAGTTATATGAAATATGAAATTGAGGGTGTCTAGCGATTCGTCATAGCTAACTTTTATGAGGGTTGTCAACTGTTTAAAAATTCGATTTAACTTGATTATATACATGTTATGTGAAAAACTAAAATCTTAGTGTCAAACTGTTTGTCTCGGTGAGAAGGTTCATGCATATACTTTGGCGAGAGATGCCACGTGTTTGAAACTTCAAATTTGGTTAAATTATGTATACATTTTTATAAAATTCTACACGAGTTTTAAAGAATATGGGTTTCAAACGGTTCGTCCCGGCAAGATGGTTCATACCTAATATTATGAGGGTTACCACCCGTTTGAAAATTCGAATTTAAATAATTTATTCAGAAGTTATATGATATATAAAAATATGAGTGCCAAAGTGATCGATTTGCTTGGCAGAAGGCGTATAGCATATAAAGCGTTGTTACCTGTTTGAAAAGTCGTATGTGATAAAATTATATAGAAGTTATATGAAGTAGTAAATTACGGTTGTCAAATATTAAGTTTTTCTAAGAAGGTTTATAGGTAGTTATATTTTAAGTAAGGTTGCCATCTCCTTGAAAAGTCGAATTTAATTAATCACGAGTTATGTGAAATAGTAAAATATTGGTGTCAAACCATTTGTTTCGCTAGGAGCACGGGTATAGGCATTTATTGAAGAGGGTTGCCACTTTTATAAAAGCAAAATTTTAATAAATTATGCATAATAATATGTTAAAAAAAAAGTGTGAGAAACTGTTCCAGAGGGTTGCCATCTGCTATAAGTAACTCAAATCGTTTTAAGGTTACATATGCAGAGGGAAATTAGTAAATAAATATAGGCAGGAAAATGTCTGCCTGTGGTTTCTATTAGCTTTATAGTATTTCACTCAAAATCAGAATGTTGATCTTTTTGGGAAAAGTTTCTGATGATTCCCCTTACTAGCACTCAGTGGTATCGCATCTGCTCTACTAAGGACATTCTGAAATTCATCTTCACATAGTGGTTCAACTGCACTGTTTATCAAAATACTTGAGTTTGTCATCATTTTAGGCAATTCTCGTACAAGTATGTAAAATGACCATAATGGCGGATCACTAAAATTCCCAGAAAAACGTAATTACTTTTAAAACAAGCTGATTCATATAATTTGTACTCCGAATGTAAGCCTCAAAATAAACACCTTATCGGACTCTTTGAAGCATGCCACTTTGTAATTTATTTGTGCATACTTTCAGGATAAAGTCAATAAAATCAACATTTTGGTGATGAGTAGAACGATAGTCTTTTATATATAAGATTCATATTTTAAAGACCAACTATTATTTAATTAATTAATTTAATTTAATGGGCCTTAGCATAAAGGAAAACGTGTTCCCCGAGCATTATATTACATTCAAATTGCCACCAATTAGCTGATTAAATGGAGAACTGGTTCAAGTCGCTAAAATTGCTTTTTCGAGTTTAAATTAACAAAGCGATCCATATAAAATGAACAAATTCAGTCAGCACCGTGAGAAAATATGAATATTATAATAAGTTTATCCTGTGCCTGCTCAATTTTGTTTGTATGTTTAGAGACGGAACAATAAAAAGTATGCAGCAGAATGCATACAGAGTTTTTGAACTTATTTTCATACGTGTCAAATGGTTGAACTAGTTCAATTTCCAACAACAATTTGCAAGCGATTTAACTCGTGTATGAACTGATTTGGCCCATTTAAACAGTAGAATTACATTTAACTGATTTTTCGTTGCTCGAAAACTAATTTTGTTTTTATTATCTTTCCAACGAATTATTAGGACCTCTAAATAATTGGGACGCAATGTTAATAGTGAACAAAAAGAAATCAACTAAAAATTTCTCGTCACACTAAAGTTTTGGATGACGAATATTTCTAACTCAGCATGAAATATCTAGCCTATATTGTTCTCAAAATACATTCAGAATACGTTAATAAATGGTTAAAATTCATGTTTGATCAAAATATCGAACTGGGGAAGATATAGTAAGATTTCACGCAGAATAATATTGTAAAATATTTTCATCAGCTCTGTCAAGAAAGGATCGATAAGAAAGAGTCCATTAGATCCTCTTTTTTTGAACCTCGGAATATCATGGATTTATAAGGAAAACTAAAGGGTTTAAATGTCCTCGAGCATTATCCGGCGCAAAACTACACTAGGGGAAATTTTCAGACAAAATATTTATAAAAATTAATATGTGACCTTCAAATGGGCAATATATTATGACCCTTTTTCCATTAACATTAATACTCCAAGTTATCAGACGTCTGTTATCTTATTTGTACAAGGTGGTCGGTAGACATAAGCGGGTTTCTTTTAAAAACTGAAAAAAAAAACGTAAACCAAATACTGTCCTTATGTTATTTGACTTATTTGAATGAGCATATACTGCCTAGTTTTATAAGACCTTGATACTGTTGACCGAATTTTCCAAGACCTTGGTGACGGTTTCTGGCTCTGGCTCTAGCTCTCGAATGCTTCACCCGATATTCGCCTTAAAAACCTGAATCGTTAATATTAAGTCAAGATCGCCAAAGGCCGTGTCTTCAATTTCCTTAGGTATTTTCAATGAAAATGGGCTACCGCTCCAAAATCCGCACCAAACTGTCACTTTTTGAAGATGCATTGGTTGTCCACGTATTTTAATTGCTGAGTAAATTGGACCTTGCAAGCGAATAATGCGAGATCTTTATGCAAAATTTACATCACACTGATGCGTGAAATGTTGAGTTGTTGGGATCGATGGCTATTTAATGTTCCAGGAGTACCAGTGAAAATACAAACTTGCTATGAATTCGCATTGTATTACTCATAATTTCAATCGAATCTTGTTTTTAATGACTGCTGTACCAGTAACCAGACATCGACGAACGAACGCTCTTTTTCAACACTGCTTCAACTGGAAAGTTATCTGCGGTCTACCATAAGTAAAAATCGACTTAACTGGTAGCTGCACTTAGCATTCATCATCGGCGTACAAGTTGATGGAAACGTAGTACTGAACGCCCTTTTTATATGCCACGACACATTAATTTGCTAAATGAATATTTTTTTCGAAACTTTGTAAGTTTAACTTATTCCCTTTTATGAATTAAGTAAATACATTTTTATTCGCATCCATAGAATAAATGGATTTCTTTGAAGAACTTATTTCATTTTATATAACAAAATTACTATTGTATATGGAGCGTCCTACATGTCAAACTATTTGTTGTTTTAGTTTATGTTTAAATCGAAAGTTAAAATGTCAGCTCAAGCTTAACTCAAGGAATATATCTTGGGGATATTGCAAATTCATGTATAATTTATATCGGTAGAATTTACTATAACAAACTATGTTTCAAACAAAACCATTTTGTTAATCATTTTCATTTCATCTTAAATGGTGTGGGGAGAGAAGCAAAAGCATGTAAATTTTACAAATTAAACTCTTTATGTAAATTTTTTTGTAGTATGGTGTGCACATGGTATTTACAAAAAATTAAGTAGTCAATTTCAGCAAAAATAAATATTTTTCTAAACTAATTGAAAAATGTAAGTTATTTGTATGATATATGAAAATTATTTTAAAACCACACTCACCATTGCGCTTATTTCATTTAAATTTGGAGGGGAGAAAGGCGGATTTTTAAAATACCCAGTTTCAGATAAACGTTTTATGCCGTTATGCAATAATTTTGGTCAAACATCAAACGTTTAGAAAATACAGTTAGATGCGAAGTACTCAACGAGAAAAATTAATTAAATACCTGTGAGCCTACATAGATTTGTAAATATAATATTCTGTAATTTTCCTTGTATCAATATGGATTGACGAAATCCATTGAAGTGTATTATAATAATTAATCTCACCAGTCTCAAAATGGCTCCTCGACATGATGGTTCTTAGCAATGATGAAGCTCTAAGATCCGTCGAGTAATGTGCTAATGTAAATAAAAAATAATCGGGAAATAAGAAAAACCGTAACTTAATAAAATGTTCGAAAATTAATCAAAATTTCTAATACAATGAAGATAAAAATTTAAATAAAGAATATCAATACAATTTATAAAATAAATGAAAATTTTTTGATACACCTCCGTGTAAAACAATGAAAGTAATGGATGCAAAAAGAATAAACTTTCGTGTATAAATTTAAAAAAAATGAGCGAAATAATTATACCCTTTTTGTGTAGAAAAATAAAATGATAATTATATTATATTATATTATATTATATAAAGAGTGAAAATTTAAAGCACATACATATGTGCTAACGGCAATTGAAGCACCGTTTTAACGTTATAAGGATGCTAATACAAAGAAGACAAAATAATTTAACAAACAAAATGAACGAAAATAAAAGTAGCCAAACCTACCAAAACAGGAGGGATAACCTGGCGTTTTGTAAGCCGTCCGGCTTCAGCCATTCGAAATCAAAAAACAAAAAAAATAATAATTAATAAGTTGTTAGTAACATTCTATACTCCGATGTTTGGCCGAAATTTGTGGTGTGCATCTTGATGTTGAAACGCAAATTGATGTACTCACAGTTTAACCCCCCTTTTTACGACTTATTCTTTACTTAACGTCGACATTTGAACCCTCTGCTATCTGCCACAACTTCAAAGATATATTGTGACTAATAAAAACTTCATTTATCCTCTGTTAAAAATACATATATGAATTTCGCAATAAAAACGTATTTTAAATAATTAACTTAAGATAATTGGCGATTTAACATTTCACATACAGTTATTTTTTATCACCATATCAAACTAACATTAACATTTTAAGGGCAATTAACCCATACGGATGAGTTTTACTTCCTTGCGGTTATAAATTAGTGCTCATAAATCGCTTATGTTATGGCTATTGCCAACAGTTCGTAGAAATGGAAAGGGTTTTTATAGTTCGATTGCAAGGAAATGGACGTAGACACCTATGTACATATGTTAAGATAACTGCAACAAACGATGGTAGCTACAAAAGTTGTATTATTCATAGCTGTACATGAACATTTACAAACGAATGCAGGATTCTTAGAAGTTTCCAATTTTTAGATTCTCTTTAAAGTATGTAAACCAAATTAGAAAAAAAAATCAGGTAAAACAGAAGATATTTACTGAACCTTTTGCCAATTTAAATGCAGGAGACATTTGTTGACTATTAATTCTAATAACTACTACATATTCGAAAATTACAGAGCTTCAAATTATAAAGACAGTGGTTTGTTGCCCTTAGTGCGTTTTATAAAAAAATACACGCGTGCAACTACGCGCTGGAGCGAGAAACTTCTGTACCGATTCGACAAAGAGATAGAGAATTACATTTGGTAGTATCGGGTCTTGCAATAGGAACGCTTTTTTTAAATAAAACAAAAACGGTTTGAGATATGAATTAAATTCTTTATTTCTGTGAAAGTAAATTCGCACGCCTGCATAAATCCAGACGCTGAACTCAATTTTCGACGGTTTTCAAGCATAAATCGGCCGATACTGCTGCAATTTCATGTTCGATATTCGTTCGAAGTTCATCAATCGTCGCTGGCTTGTTGGCATAGACCATAGACTTGACGTAGCCCCACATGAAATAGTCTAACGGCGTCAAATCGCACGACCGAGGCGGCCAATTGTCTGGGCCATTTCGTGAGATAACACGTTGACCAAACTTGGTTTTCAATAAATCGATTGCGACATTCGCTGTGTGGCTTGTGGCGCCGTCCTGCGTCCTGTTGGAATCACATATTGTCCAAGTCCTTATCATCCAATTCGGGCCAAAAATATTCGGTTATCATTGAACGGTAGCGATTCCCATTCACAGTAACGTGCCGGTCTTGATCATCACGGAAGAAGTACGGCCCAACAAACCGTAATTTTTTCGGGATGCAATGTTGACTCATGGAGTACGCGTGGATTGCTGCCTGTCCAATAACGCATATTTTGCTTATTGACCAAGCCAATTAGCCAGAAATGACGACAACCATAAATTGGACGTAGCGCTCTTAAAGTTGAGGCCATTGACTCCGAATTTCGGTAGTTAATTTTAATAATTTCGACTCGTTGTTGGTTCGTATATCCTTCCATGATGAAATGGCAAACCTTACTGAAGAGAAATATCAAAAGAGCGGGGGAAAATATGGCGTCGTTTGCTGTCACTACCGGTCTACTTTTGTAGCGTCCCAATTGCAAGAACCTTTGGTACTGATCGATGTGGTAGAAGTGGTGGGAGTAATTAGTAGTTATATATTAGCAAAAATTGCAGTAGTAATTAGTAGTAGCATTGGTAAAAATAATATCTAGTAGTATCTCATAGTAGCATTATGAAAAATACTAGGAGCATTAGTAAAAAGATAGTAGAAATCAGTAAAAATTGTCGTAGTAATTAATAGTAGCGTTAGTAAAAATAGCAGTAAAAATTAATAAAAATAGTGTAGCATCAGTAAAAATAGTGACAAAAATGGTAATAGCAATTAGTAGAAGCATTTGTAAAAATATTGGTAGAAATTAGTAAAAAAATAGTGGTAGTAATAAATAGCAGCATTAGTAAGGCCAGTGGTAAAAATTATTGAAAATAGTGGTAGTGAGTAGAAGTTGCATTAGTAATATAAGTGGTAGAAATAAGTAGTAGCATTAGTAAAAGTAGTAGTAGAAATAAGTAAAAATAGTGGTGGTAATTAGTAGTAGCAGTAATAAAACCAGTGGTAGGAATTAGTAGTAGCATGGTTTAATAACAATAGAAATTATTAAAAATATTGGTAGTATTTAGTAGTAGCATTAGTAAAAAATAGTAGTAGTACAAGGTGGCGCAAAAGTAAACTTCCGATGTTTTTTGGCTGTAATTTAAAAAAAAAATGAAAAACTTTGATTCTTCTTGTGGATTATTTTTATTTGGTCTTTTAATTTTTTTTACATCAAGTCGAGAATATGATGTCATGTAAATGGCCGCCGCCACAGTTGATTGTCATTTGAGCCCTTTTTATGGCATTTTCCATCACTTTGGCAAAAACTTCCGGTGATAGGTCCTAACATTCTTGACGGATATTCTCTTTAAGAGCTGCAAGAGGCTGAGGCTTGTTGACATAAATCCGCGACTTCAAAAAGCCCCACGAAAAGAAGTCTGAAGCGGTCAAATCAGGCGATCTTGCTGGCCAGTGCAAATCGCCAAAACGGGAGATTAGGCGCCCGGGAAATGCATCCTTCAGCATATCGGTTGTGGCACGTGCAGTGTGTGCCGTTGCACCGTCCTGTTGGAACCACATGTTTTCCAATCCCAATTCATCAAGTTGCGGCAAAAAGAACTCGTTGATCATTGCTCTGTAGCGCTCACCATTCACAGTAACCGTTTGGCCCGCGACGTCTTCGAAGAAAAAAGGTCCGATGACTCCTCCAGCGAAAACAGCACATCATACAGTGACTTTGAGCGGGTGTAATGGCTCTTCGTGGGTTACACGCGGATTTTCAGTGCCGCAGAAGCGTAAATTTTGCTTATTTACGTACCCGCTAAGATGGAAATGGGCCTCATCACTCATAAAATCGTCTTCCTCTTGGTGGTGATTAAGGATGGCTTGAGCGTATGTTAGACGCGATTGGCGGTCAGCAGCTAACAGCTGATGCACCGTCTGGACTTTGTATGGAAACATCTTCAATTCTTGTACCAAAATTCGCTGTAAAGACCTTCGACTGATACCCATTTGCGTGGCACGTCGTCTGGTCGATGTCGACGGCGCTTCCATGACATCCTCGGCTACAGCAGCAATATTCTCTGCAGAACGGCTCCTCCGGGGTCTGCCACGCCTGTGCCAAAGTCACCGACCGATTATTGGTCAAATAAATAGTCAGCAATATTCCGCGTTCTGGAGCAGTGTAGCGTAACATTGTTTATTAACGTGTATTTCGCATGTGTTTACTACACAAATGTCAAAACAGAACTGACATTAGGGGCCAATCGCAAAATTTATAGCATTTTCTGATAGGAGGATTACCTTAGCGTCACCTTGTAGCTGTAGTAGGTTTAGTGATAGTTTTAGTACCTAGTAATAGTAGTAGTAGTTTGTGGTAGTAGTTACTAGTGGTGGTCGAAGTTGTAGGGGTAGTAGTAGTATCGTATCGTTTATGGCTCATTCTTAACTAGTAAGAAAATTACGATGAAGCTAAATAATTTTACCTTATAAAATCTGTCAATGAACTAAGATGAAATGAGTATTTTATCATAAAACATTGATTTTTACTGCCTCTAAAAGCTTTATTTCATGATCGTAAATTTAAAAGAAGATATTGTCACAATAAATTTTAAATACAATATATTAAAAATGTACACAATCTCGCAAATTGTTTTCTTTGATTAAAGAACTAAAAAACCCTATAGCTGCAGAGCAGTGAACATAAATTAAGAATAACAAGTGTGGACGCACTTGCTTTGTGCGAAGAAATGTGAACGAAAATAAGTAATTTACTTTGCAGTGTGTGCGGGCTTTAAGGGATATGTGGTTACTTCGTTACGCGATATCAACACGCGACCGTTACGCGGTGTAAAGAATCACTCTAAACTAAAGAGCTTTTACTTCAAAAAGTTTCTTTGTATTTTTACAATAATTACCTATGGCCCAATTCCGTTTCTTCTAATTTACTTAATATTCTGTAGATAGATAAAAAAAAAGCACGCAATTTTGATAGAAATTTCCGAGTAACATAACATGCCAAAAAAGAAAATGTATGAGTATATATGTATGTATGTACAGTGGCACATAAAACTGAAATCACAGTGAGTTTTTTTTTATAAATCATATTGGTGCTGCCCATCCCTGACCATAAAACTAAAGTAACCCTCTCACTGAGGGTTACCGTTATGTTTAAGGTTTACAAGAGTCCATTTAAAAAAAGAAACAATCTTTTTAAAATGCGCATCGGTCATATAAAATAAGCGCTGCAAGAGCAGCTAGCGTATTCCTAATTCCTTACAACTAGTCGTGAAATTTTAGGAGGATATCTGTGTAGTTATATAAAAAGGAGATGTATCGAAATCCACATCTAAACTAAATGCAGTTTTAAAGGTCCATCAATATTAATTATAAAATAAAATTGAATTACAGAATAATTATGACGCTATTCAATTGTGTTTCGAAATGGCTAAAGAAAGTGTGGTATACTTTGGTTTTGTGGGAATAGTAAGCCTGTAAAACCTACTGTTATTAAGATATTTTACAAAGATGAATACGTGCAGACGCGATTTCATCGAATTACCGTGCTCTTAATTTTATAGAAGTCATGTGTATCCAATAAGCTTTGAAAAATGTTAAGCCTACAGCAGCACTTTATGAACTGGTGGCAGCAGCAGTTGACTTGAAGAGCACTATTACATATAAGTAAATATGTAAGTGAAGTTTTAAAGCTGTTTTGAAATAAGCTTTGAATCAATAAATTTTTGGTTGTTTATGTGTAAATAAATCATTATACTTTGTGTCTCATTATCACGGAAAATCGAGTTTTCACGTCGCATAAATCTAGCTTATACCATATAAAAATATACATACATATGTACATATCTAAATATATATGTATGTAGATTTGTGTACAGAGTACTCAAACAAAAAAATGATTAAAAAGGAAAAGCACCAAAACCAAACAAAAGTGAGCTGAGTGAAAAATCGAAATACGCGGCTGATGATGACCGAAAATCATTGGGCAACAAAATGGTGAACTAACGGTAATCTAGTAGCTGTTCAAGCAGAAGCAATGAAGCGTTCAAGCGATGTAGCAGTAATGGAATTCAAGCGAGGTCATTTAAAAAAGCATTAGCATTGCTTGTTAATGGTCAAGGGCAACAATGCAGTCGATGTTGTTTGCGCCTTAAAAAAGGAAAAGAAAAGACAAAACCATGTAATTCTTTAAATCCCAAAGGCAATTTAACCTTATTGAACCGAGGCCAGTAGGAGTTTCAATTTGACCAGTTGTGATATATTCACATTGCCCAAAAAATATACATACTTACTGTAAACGAGTACACGCTGGTACATACCCGACATACAGAAAAGAGCGCCTTTTTGGTGCAGTTCTTGCTTGTGCTTTATTGTGATATACATCTGTATTTGCCTTTTGGTGTGCGCTATTATAATGATATCGGTATATGTAGATATATATTTATGTACATATGCGTGCATGTAAATAGCTTTTATATACACAAATTTATCTTTCAATACAGATAACTGGGGGATGTAGAAAAAATCAGGAAGAAAATAATTAAATTCTCTTATCAATTTAAAGAACATTAACAATACCTTAGAGTAATTTCAGTTGAAAGGGTGTTGAAGACGCTTCGACCAACTAAAACACTTGGATTCCTTTATAGCAAGACGTACGTTTACAATACTTGACAGGACGAAAATTTAAAATGTAGGTATTACACTAGTTAACACGAAAAAAAATTTAATTAAAAAAGTGTTTTTCAAACTAGTAATTCTGGGTCGCTGAATACGAAAAAAGTGATACAAAACGTTTATGACAGCAGATAGTTATACAAAGATTGTTCGACGTAAAGATTGTTCAGCATAACAGGATTTAAAAAGCCATTTTCATTTCTTCGTAAAACTATCTTCAACTTTTTATTTAGCTTTCTAGGCTCTGAAGTTGTAGCCGAAAATAACGCGAAAAATAAGGAATTTTCTCGATTTGTTTGCAATTTTTAAGCATAAAAATAGCTCTAGCAGTAGGAAAATAAATGAGCGAATATAAACGTTTTGAATATCAAAATTTGCATAATTTTATGATAAATTCAGATCAGTTTTTAGAATTGTGATTCGTAAAACGGGGCTGGAAAAACTTCAAGCAAAAACTGCAGAACCCTGCAGCTAAAAATCTAGACTAGATGAAAAACTGTGGGCACCATTTTCAGGATCAGCTGACCAAAATCCATATAAATGTAGTCAAATGAATATTCTGGCTGTCGCACGTGAAATGAAAAGTTTTTGGCAGGTTTTCAACTGAAAAAGTGACGTTAAATTGGCCGCTTTTATTAATTTGTTACAACTTTTACATTTTCTGTCCAATTAACGTTCCATATGTTTGTAATGAGATTCACTTTCAATGAAGCATTTTTAATAACTTTTTTTACAATGTTTATTCTCTTAACAGAGTAAATAAAAATTAACGATTTTCAAAAAAGCTCGAAAATGTCCTTATTCGGATGTACACAGCAGATATATCAGCGTAAAGAGGGAAACGTACCTTTAAAACTATAAAAAGCTAGGTCTATTTGCCATTCTGGAGATTTGGCGCTAACTGCTAAAGAACCGCGAAAAAGCGTTGGTGCCTATATTTCGAAAACGCTTATTTGTAAAAATAAATGAAACTACCCAAAATTAGTTTCAAAATACTTTTTCAACAGGATAACACTCATTTATCAAATATTTGTTAACTAGTGCTATCTTAAACAACTGACATATCAACGGAACAAATACCTACTTCCAGTTCGTCATTAATTATACACAAATATTTATGTGATAATCTAAAAACACTTATAACTTTTACCATAAAAATGTCACATAAATCATTTTTCGCAAATCTCGTAACAAAACAAAAAATTAAGCATAAAAATAAAAAAAATTTAATAATCCTTATAATAAGACTTAAGGTATTTTGTATCTTTTGCTACTTTTAAAACGTATTTATTTTTTAAAAAACAAAACTAAATTTACATAAATATATGTGATTTAAGCCTTTTAATATTTCCCATTCCTTTTGAAATTTCCTTTTTCTTAGACCACAAATTCTCAACAATTGTAACTTTGTGGGGATTCAAAAGCAATGTCCATTGTGCTATTGTTGTTGCTTCCTTGAACAGTTCTCGTAAGCTCTTTTACGTATGTAGTATGTTTTTCGTGCAATGCCTCCATTGGACTATAATTTTGCCAAGCATGTATTTTGTAATTCGTACCACTATCGCACTCATCTCAAGTCTATATTTAGCTGGCTTATTCTATATGAGGGCTCACAATTCTGTCGGCATGTTCCTTTGCATTCTCCGCACCTTCCTCAAGCGTAGAACGTTCAAATGAAGGTCATCTTCATCACAGACAAGTTTAAGTATATCGTCTTCATCCATAAGTTTGTCTGATGGTCAAAATATTCAACACTAAAACTATGTTTAAAACTACAATTGAGATTATAGTATTAATTTTAAGTAACTAAAACAGCAACATAAACAACAACAATAACAATAACAATAATCGCAAACATTTAAAAAACTGATCTGCTAAGCGAATTCGAAAATACCATCACAGTTACGGTGTTTAGCATTGGAAGGAATTATTTTATTTATTATTTTATTGTGGATTTATTTTATTTTTTGGCAAGCCAATTGGAGAAAAGTGGTACTACCACTAAAAGAGCAATATTATCTGCCATCGCGAAGCTTTTCGATGCGCTGGTGTTGCTTTTGCCCATCGTAATAGTGGCTAAATTGCTAAATGAGCAAATAAAAATAAAAATAAAGATTTGCTATCATGTTAATAATAATAGCAATAGTCTTGATTATGTGGTCAATAATTAAAATAGTAATTGTGTGCGGTACAACTAAGTTACCTTAAAATTGAAGCGTGGTGGCTGCTGTAAAAAACGCATCTCGTCATTGAAAACTCGAATAATAAGAAGCAAAACTATTTTCCGATATTAAACTCGAACCACCGTACCACAATTGTCATTAAGGGGAAATTTCCGGCAATCAGCACTAGTTAACAGCGCCAATATGTGGACGAAGGTCATTGTGTTTCTATCATGTTCAATATTGTTGAGAAGTACAATAACAAAGTTCAACTAAATACAAAAAACAGTTATGTGAGCGAGACTGCGTCGCCGTCCCATGTAAGCTGCGTCCAGAAGAAGTCGTACATATGTATCATAAAAATGGGAATACTGCCAACAACGCTGATGGGCGGTACAATTAAAAGTGTTCCGATTTTAATGAAATTCGCTATATAGCTTAAGGTTTTTCTCGAAAAGTCAAAATATGAAATTTGGTAGGGATTCGGGTTCAGGCACCCTGACCAACACATAGATGAAATAGAGAAAAAATGTTAAATACAACACTAAACGTTTATTGTTATTTTTGGCCTTATATTTATGAAACGTCTGTATAGTTTATAGAGCTTGAGGCCACGTTTGTATTAGGGAATAATATGAGAGACAACAATTTTTCAAAGTGGTACAAGTGATAGCTGCTATTTCGGAGATCACCACATCTCCTCATCAGACTTCTTTCTTTCTAGACTTTACCTGGTTTTGAACCATGGTACACGGCATTGCTAGGCGAGCACGCAATCACTCAGCCACGCTAACCGTGTGAAAATTGTTTGTTTTCTCATTATCCCTATCTCCAACCATACCGCTATTAAGTGTGACATCGCCAGTATGTGCGATAAACGTTTATGTTTATGCAAAAAATTCAAAGTAAGTTCACTCATAAGAGTATGTTAATTATGCAGAACAAGGTGTTTCTTCCCAAACATCATACCCCACTACTATTGATAGCGGTATACTTATAATTTACTTATACATTAAAGTTTTTATTTTTTATTTTGTTTTCCTCAATCCGTTGTTTTTTCTTACAGATAGATTTAAATCATAAAAGAGCTAGCGCATCAAACTCAAAATATTGTCACGTCCGTATATAAACCTCGCTTGCTTCGGAAATTTCCAGAAGTGATTTGGTAGTCACAAGTTCCTGTACTCTTTGCCATTTGGTTCTGACCGATCCGTCTTCAAAATCCAATAGCGGCCTACCTTTACTCGTACTTGGAACCTCATAGTTTAGTTTAGTTACTTAAGTACACAAATTCAAATAATTTAATATGTTTATATGTACATGGACAATCACAGTTACGAACCAAAAATTATTCTTCGAGCCGTGCCTTATGTTTATCAATAAACCTTTGGTACATCCTATTTAGTTGACCCCAACACTTTCGAAAAATCTTTTAAATTATTGTTATACACATTTTTCTGTGATAAAATGTAAAAACTAGAATATCTTTTGTGGATATCATTTAATTTTCCTCTGTAGCAGATTTTATACGATCCTGCATAATTTGGCAAGCCCTTTTTTTTAAGTAACGGTATTTAAATATGTTAACAATGTCAAAATTACAATTAGTGTTGGTACATAGATTGGTATACATTAATTTAAAAGCTGTTTTGAATTACGAAAAAGGAGTAATATCATAGAGAAAATGGTGATATTAGAACTATGCTAAGAGAAAAATTCAATTTCTTTAAAGTCTTGCAATTTTCGTCTGTGAAATATTTACTTTATTTCTGCAAAAAGCTTTTTCTCAAATTCTTATTTTAATTTTGTACATTCTGCGCCGACGATTCTATTAAGTGTAACCACCCAAGGCTAGGGTCCGATTTGACACATATTCCAAATATGTATATTGGTTTTAAGAAGAAATACACTTTTGCAAACCAATAAAATTTTCGCCACGTAAACAATAAAGTAGTCGTCACATAGCTTTACAGATTTCAATCTCGTCTCTAAACATCCTTTTATGAATTTCTTTGTATTATCTTTACATATAATAGAGGCAATCACTTAGGCAATGCAGACGCACGACTGGTTGGTTTTGAAATAAAAATTCTATTATTAAATTAAGAAAGTAAAAATAATTTACGAAATGCATTTGGCTCATAGTAATTGCTGTAATATCCTAGGCGATTTTTGCCGACTATAGCAAGTCCTTCTTCAGCTGTTCTTTGCAACGTAGAGAAGTTCTGCCTTTTAGTCTGCCACCACTAGCAGGTACCATGTTGAATACTTCAAATGACTAAGCATTTTATTTCATATGTACCTATGTACAGGAAATTATTCCGCCTCCAAAAATTTGACTTAAAAGTGCGATTGTGTCTCGGGCAGTATGGGCAGTGGCTCCGTCCTGCTGAAACCACATACCAGGTCTGTTTTTAAGAGCAGTACTTAAAAAATTTTCTATCATAAACCGATACCGCTCTCCATTTACGGTTACAGCACTTCCATCTTCATTCTCGCAGAAGTAAGACCCAATCACATTTCCAGATGTGATCCCACACCATACTGTACACCTGATGGGGTGCAATTGGCGTTGATGAATGGCTCTTGGATTTTGAGAACCCCAGAACCTACAGTTCTGCTTTTTAACAAAGCCAATCAAATGAAAATGAGCTTCATCAGTCATAATCAAATTTTTAATAAAGTTGATTTCATTTCTGGCCAACTCTTGAAATTTAACTGCAAAATTTAGATTAGAAAATTATAAATTCTCCAAGTGTTGTCTATATAATCTGAAGGAAAAAATAAAAAAAAAATTAATAAACGAAAAAGTTATTAAACTTTTACACCCCTTGGTTTCTTTTGGCCCACCCTGTATAACATTACCTAGTCAACATATCCAGTGAACCTTAATTCGCAGAACTACGGTTTGTTGCAACCTTCCAATATTTTATATTACTATTTTTGGTTTTGTAAAACAAGTTTATACCTCAAATTTATACCTCAAGTTTATTCCTTCAAATTGTTGTTGTTAGGAAACTTCAAACAGGTAGCAGCAGAAAGGGAATCAGCTGATTTGATTTATGGCATTTGTGTGTGACCCCTGAACTGTCAAACATTGTTTACCTTTTAGCAAGACGAATTGATCTAAGCTGGTGTTACTAGAACAGCTGATTTTGTTTTTTTTTATTTGCCTCACGACTTCGAATTTTAAATTAAGTTTTATTTTTACATTTTACTTGTTCTTATTGGCTTGCGATGTAAATGTGTAGAATAACTTGTGAACCCAAGCCGCAAAAACAAAAACAATATATGTGCAAATGTTTGCTTTTGTACTACACCTAATACTCGAATACTCCTTTATGAATTCGCCTTGCATTTTTGTTCATTTAAGTTGTATCTAAATAAATTATAAGCATGGCTTGCTATAACCTATCACTTATAGAATATAAATTATGACAAGCGGTGACGTGATAGAACCAATATTGTCACACTTACAAAATTTTCAACATTTTAAAAATAAATAAAAAATTAGATACTTATGTTGTCTTGCTAAATCGTTTTTCATTATAACTATATTATGAAACTTTATTTTGAAAACCATTTCAGCTTTTTATAAATGGTTTCGAATATGCCAGGTTTCGAATATGCCAGGTATGTGTTTTATTCAGTTGAGCTTTTCTCGTTTATTAATTTTTTTTGTCTTTGTTATAGCCTAACGATATATGTACCTACGATTTATACGAAAAATAATAGGGAAATGTGACCAATTTAAAAAAAAAAATTAAAAGAATCGATGAAGGAAACTCACCTCATTCACCTAGCCAGGCAGAAGCCGATCTTGGTGTAAAAATGAAAATTTTGATATAATATGATATGACTCTACCGCATACCCCTAGGATACGCATTTCTATGTGCAGTGCAAAGCAGTGAGTTCTTCGGTAATTGAAGTTATTTAAATCCAATCAAAATATTTAGAATTTTGATAGAATCAATTACCACGAATTAATAGGTTGTACTACTCTGGAGCATGCCAAATATTCAAATATCTATTTTGAATAGGCACAAATGTTTTTTTTTTAATTTCCGTAAATAACTCGGAAATGTATTTACAAATTTAAAAGACTTTTAAATCGCATACCTAAGTAATTATGTTTGTACTATAGGTGGGCAGGCCTGTGCACACGGGGGTTAGGTTCAGACATCCCGCAACCCCCAGAGAAATTTTAAATTGAAGTTTATATTGCAACTGCAATTACAATGACTTAAGTTCTCAATTTAACTTTTTAAAAGCAATATAGACCGAAGAAACGCTTTTGTTTTGCAATAAGTGACCGTAGGGTGGTTCGTACGGCTTATTGTATTCCACAGTTGAATTTTGAGAAAGCTGTATGTTTAATGTCTATCGACATTTACAAATATTGTTTGTGGACATATGAGTTTTTATTTTGAGCGTTTTTTAAGAAAAATGTGAAAGCTACGGTTAACGCCGAAAGATCTATATATGCAGTTTATTGTTACCAGACATATCGTAAAATAATAATATTCGGTGAGTGTCAAATTAAACTACAAATCTGACTAAATTGAACTCATTCAAAACAGACATTTGTAAGTTTTTAAGTAGAAGACCTAGTCGCGAGCGCAATCATGTAAGTATATACGATAATTATAAATATAACCTTATATTTAATTAATAAATGTTAAAGTTAATTAAAGTTTCCACTTTTGAGTTTTTCTCTTAAGTTTAATATTGAAATTTATTTCTCTATTATCTTCTCATTTATTTGGTTATTATCAATTAATCATTAGTTGCACGCAGAACTTGTAACAGTTTCGTAATCAGAAATTCCCTCATCTTCACATCTACAATACATAATTCCGCCACAGCTTCGCAATCAGAAGTTCTATCTCTGCAACCACCTAACCGTGCAGTATTTTCACAAACAGAAATTTCTTCGTCTTTTCAACCATTCACGATTGGAACAAACACAACGAACTCGTCCGATATAGGACTGTTCGTCAAAAATCCAATAACTGAAGGCCTCAATTTATTAATTATGAGTAAACTTCATGTCAAAATTTGGATTCCGTAAGAACGTTATAAACTTCCAAGCATGGGGGAGTGAATATCCAACGATTTGGTAACCTTGTGACGAAACCTTTGAAATTGGATGAAATCCATAAAATAGTGTACTACCCATTCAGCACTTGAATATCACAAAATGTTCGTAATAAAATTGAAAATGAGAGTCGAAATTCGTCCAGATTTGTAAATAATGCGATATCGAAGTAAAGAAACCGAGAATAAGTTCTCGTCGCTCCTGATCGGCGCAATGTGGAGGCAAACGACGATGAAGTTTATTATCGAATTTCTAATTAAATACCGTATCTAGATTTATTAGTAACTCATTTTAAAGATCGTTTTTTTTAAATCACTAAACTACCTTCTGATTTCGTGTGTCTTTTTCCATTGAAAACTCCAAAACTAAATATGTAGATGAAGAAGCCTGTAAGCAATTAGAAAAATACTTTGCGATTTTGCATGTCGATTGTGCCGCATTATTTGTCAACGAAGTAAAACTTTAATGAAGATGGATTTTGGATAAAACTAACCACAATTCTATAAGTGCACTTGAAGACTACAACGAAAATGATTTCCCTAATGTTTATCAAATCTTAGTTATAATGACTGTTGTACCAGTAACGACAATATGATTGACTTTTTTTCAACAGTGCGCCAACTGAAAAATTATATGCGGTTTATCATGAGTGAAAATTAATTTAGCGGGTTAGCAGCATTAACTTAAAATTCATCGCTACGTAGTAGTTTTTTTCTTTGCGCCGCCGACTCAATTTATTAATTGAATATTTCTTGCGAAGTTTTGTAACTTAAAGTTATAATCCTATTTATTAATTAAACACAATTTTATTCACATCCATAGAATAATGAGTAGAACTTCTTCCATTTCATAAAAAGCACAAATCTTGCGCACGGGCCTGCTCGAGGGATTTATGTAGGTATTGATGTGCTCAGCAGGGTAAAAGTAGAAAGTGGAACTATATTTGGTGACATGCAGCTCAAACAAAAAAATACATCATTGATTACACAAAATATACAACCACATACCCCGTCATATAGGTCTCCTGCTTATTCTACAAAACTAAACTCTTCCTCTGGCCGTTGACATTAGCCTTCGAGGCTTTTAATGTGACCGCAATTGCTGCACTTACCCTACATGTATGAGTTATGCCATCAAAAGGTCATTTAAAGCCATCAGTCAAGATTGCTAATCAAATTCATCGATGATGACCATCAGTACTATTATTTCTATGTGCGCACACGAACACTGTAGGAAATATTTATATGATAAATATTGTAAATATTTATATCATAAATAAACCTAATGCGTGCATGTGTGCACAAGTTGTTTATAATTTGTTTTACCCGATTGCATTGGTGTCCAGGGTATTATAACTTTTTTTACATAATTTGTGTTTCTAAAAGCATAAAATAATTGAGATAGATACAGAAATATGTACATATATATACCAGAATTATTAAAATTAATAGCGAGTTTGAATTAGCCTTAGCTTTCTGTCCGTCCTCCGTCCGTCCGTGAGTCGGATAACTCGAGTAACTATTGAGGTATCACAACGAAACTGCGTCCACACATCATCCTCGACCCAAGGTAGTTTGGTATAACAAATGGGCGAAACGAAATTGAATAATAACCACGCGCACATAACCGTGTTTTGAAAAAATCAAAAGAATGTGATATTTCAGTACCTAAATATAAGAGACAATTTGCACACAGTTGATATACTGACTTAGGACGGAGAGGGAAAAGCGCGATATTTCAGTTAGCATTGAAGACCATTGGCTCAAACCAAAATATATGTACACTCACAAATATACCGAATCGAAAAAAATGCATCGAATTGTAAATATCGGACCAAAACTGCACCCATCTCTCATAAAAGCAACGATAACAGAGAATTTGTTCGAATTCAATATGAAGAATGGGGTTACAAAGGGTATTTTTTAGGCATGTGGTTTCGAAGAACAAATAAATCTCAAATAAGAGCGCCAATTTTCGACCACTTATTGCATAAATTGGGGTCGTATGTCAGCAATAACGCACCGAATATTCTCTTCCAAGGCGACAATCGTCTCGGGTTTACCTGCGTAACACAACCCCACAAAAACTAGTCCATCGGTGTTAAATCGCATGATCTTGGGGGTCACGTCAAGGGGCCACGACGTGAGATAATGCGGTGACTAAAATTTTCATACAATAAATGGAATGTAGCACCGTCTTGTTGGAACAAAAGGTTGTCTACATTAACATCCGCCAATTCAGGCACGAAAAAGTCATTAATCATAGCTCTATAGCGTTCCCCATTGACGGCAACATTATGACCGGTTTGATTTTTTAAGAAATATGGACGAATGATTCACTGTCCATAGAGCTTACCAAAGAGTGACTTATTGAGTAACGGCCTCTCAACAATGGCTTGTGTATTATTAACACTCCAAATGCGACAATTTTGTTTATTAACGTACCCATTCGACCAAAAGTGAGCTCCATCGCTGAACAAAATTTTGTTGTGAAAATCGACTAACAGCTATCAAAAAGACCAACTACTATTGCCTCAATGAAAACCACACGTTTAAAAAAGAAACCCTTTATAAGCAAATACACGGAATAAAAAAATTTTGGGATAGGCGCGACACTGCTTACTTTCCAACAAATAGAGATATACCAAATACTATACCGCCAAGCCCCACATATTGTCTATCAAGTCGATAAGAAAAATGTCGAAATTGTAAAAATCATACGAAACTCATGCCTACTTCTAACGGTTAAATACAAAAAATTTCACTTTCAAATTTGTTAAACAAGGTTGGGGTTGAGAATGAAATACATGGAATTATAAAAGTTGGGAATGGCTATGGGCTGCCCACCTTACACCAAATAGGTATATATCCGAAACTTCTTTGCCAAATTCTACAACATTACGTACATTTTGCATTTCTAGTCAGAGAGCACAATTTCGAAAATTATAGAAATCAAACGAAAAACACGCTCACCTTTCACATAACGGTAATTTACAACAAATTTAAATATTCAGAGTTTTAATAAACCCTGTCGTGAATTATTTAAAATTTGGTATAAAGAGTTTAATTACGGAGAGAAATAATTAAAAAATCAAAATTTTTGCAAAATGGGTATGGTACGTTAAAATACTAACTTATTTCCATTTGCTTTTATTTAAATCAAATGATGTGCGCCAATAAAGATATATTGTTTTAGATATTGAATGGCGCTTTTGTGCTTAACATATTCTTTATACCTTGATCTAAAAGAATTATGTGCATATCGAATACCATATATCTAATATACAAATAGCTGGGTAGGTACGATATGATGAATAGTATTTTCCCTTTAAATTGGGGTAGTAGTCCGCCTTTTTTCCCAACAACTATTATATACCATGATATATTGCATTCTACATCTGCATCATAAAAAAGTAGAGGAGTTATAAAAAAATAGGTTTTTTATTACATCGGACGTGACACCGCACATGGTTTCCGTAACGATACACAGGTTGACAGGTTGACATAAGTTTGCATATAGCCAAATATGATTCCTTTGCACCGAATAGTTGCGTACGCAAGTCAAACTCAAATTTTCTCTTCCAAGAAGGTGTATCACTTTTCCAAATTTTTTACCTTATCCTATGTTGTGGCCGAAGACTACATGCAACTACTGCAAACATTTCATAAATATCGGTTGGGCACTTTGCATACAAAAAGTAATAGTTTTTTCAAATAGAAACTCGCGTTGGGTAGTTAAAGTTTGGCTACACCCGAAATTATACTCTTCATTACTTGTTTTGATTATATTTGAGTAACGATATCTATAATCTCTCATGTAACGCTATAGTTACTTATATACATAGTTATAGTTTTAAGTGGAAGTTAAATATTTATACAATCTGAGCATCATTGAAATTATGTTGACGTAACTTAAGCGTAAAATAATAAGCAGCAACAAAAATGTTTGAGCTCAAGGCCAGTTTTTATTACGAGATTATTAGAATGAGACAGAGCTGTAGGCATTATAACCGCTATTACGGATATCCCCACACCTCCTCATCGAATTTAATTCTAGACTCTACCCGGGTTTGAGCTAGCAACCTCTGACTTGCCAGACGAATTCGGAGCCAGCGTATCAAAGTAAACATTTGTACTGCTGTTGATTTTTCCCTTTGGCTTCTTACCTCCGCAAATACTTTAAGTAATCTGCCGATATTGCAATGAATATGTGTTCGATAGTTATGAAAAATGTACTTTGTTATTGATAAAATTTATTATGGTTGATGTCCTCATCCACTACATACATAATACATATATTGATTTTTCGGCCTAATTTATTTATATCAATAATAACTTTTGAAATTTAGGCTAGTTTTTTTAAGTATTTAAAAAAGGCAACAATAGTCACATCAGCAGATATTATAGCTACTACAGGGTAGCTGATGAATTTTGCTACATTAAGAAACTCAAATAATTTTTTTTTCAGTGTATGGAATTCATTTTTCTTTTATTCATGTTAAAGCTCATTCAATTTTATTAAATATAGCTTAATTAGTTTTAAAAATAATGGAATTTAAATGCCCCCCCCTGCTCGTTGATGCATGTGCGGCATCTTACCAAAAAGTTGTTCATTACTGCTTGGAGAGTTGAGACAGGAATAGCCGCAATTGTTTCTCGAATAGATTGCCTTAGTTCATTCAAATTTGTTGGTCTTGCTTTGTAGACTTCCTGTTTGCAATAACCCCACAAGAAAAAGCCAGGTGGAGTAAGGTCAGGCGACCTGGGTGGCCAACGGAATGTGGAGTTTCTGGATATCAGCTTATTGGGAAATTTTCGTCGCAATTCTGTCATAACAGGTTGGGCTATGTGAGGAGCTGCACCATCTTGCTGAAACCACACAGAGTTGAAAGAAATTCTCATTCGGCGTAATTCTGGATAGAAAAACTCTCTCAACATGCTCAAGTAACGGTCTCCAGTAACCGTAACGGTGTGACCGTTTTCTTCGAAGAAGTAGGACCCGACAATGCAGCGTGATGAAACTGCACACCACACTGTGACACGAAGTGGATGCAATTCCGCCTCATGGAGTATCTGTGGGTTGGAAGCACTCCATATTCGACAATTTTGTTTGTTTATGTTGCCGTTTAAATGGAAATGGGCCTCGTCAGACATGAAAAGACAGTTCAACATGTTTCCATCCTCTTCCACCATTTGAAGCATCTTCTGGCAAAATTCCAAGCCAATCGGCAAGTCTGCAGCGTTCAGTTTGTTGGCCATTTGAATTTTATATGGGAATAAGTCCAAATCTTTGTGCATAATTGACTGTAATGACTGTCTGCTTATACCCATTTGAGCAGATAAGCTTCTTTTCGAAACACGTGGATTGTTTTGTATGGCAGCAGCTACAGCAGCGATTGTTTCCTCCGTTCGAACTGAAGGGTTTCGATGGTAAGGTCTTCTGTTGACTGTCCCATGCTCGGCAAAATTGTTTACAAGTCTCATTACGGTCCATCTGCTCGGAGGATTGCCGCCAAACGTGCGCCTATACTCTCTTTGAACCAAAACTACGGACTCCAGTGCGTGATAGCGGCGGACAATCCAAATTCTTGTTTCAGTGTCCCAGTTATCCATTTTTGTTAAATGTAAAAGTCAATCTGCAAAATAAAAAAAAAATTAACCAGATTCATTAAATAGAATAAAAGTTATTTAATTTTTTTTTTGGTAGCGGCTTTCATCAGCCACCCTGTATGTAGTTGATCGTCTCACCAGGTTTCTTTCTAGACTCTCCATTGCATCCAACCCCATGTAAACAGCACATTTCCTAGACCATGTGGTACTAAACGATATTTGTAAGGTTTACTAGATTCCGACGTTACAGAAGATTTTTAATGTCAAGTTCACTGTCGCAGTCAGTTGGATTTTGGTTTGTTTTGCAGCCAGCATATAAAGACAAATATGGATACAAATTAAGCCTAAACTAAATTATTAGTCATTTCTTATGTTGCGTCAAAAATAGAAGCACAAATATTTCGACCAGAATCACTTAAATTATTATATACTTAATAGAAATTAATTAAACAAGTAATTAACAAGTAAAGAAATGCTGCATTCGGCTTTGCCGAATCCTTTAAGGCTCTCATTAATATACACAAATGCATTGGTAAAGTATGACAAAATAAATTTTAAGGTTTTTAGAAAAATAAATTACAAATATAAAGATAAAATATATAAGGATATCGGTATTGTAATGTCTACAGAAAAATTCATCAATAACTAATCAACAACAGTTTGTTATTTTATAGTTGGGAAATCTTTTTTGGCAATGAGTGTAGCCCAAGTTGGCGCATTCCCAGTTATGCTATGTTAAAGTCTCCAACTAAAACCTCTTACTGATGATGTGGTCAGTAGGCATTTTATGATTTATAAGTAAATAGCCAACACAATTTCACTGCTTTAACTGTCAAAATATAGAAGCATCAAAGTATAATCTCTTATCTGAACAATCAATCGAATGTGAATTACAAGTTATAGTGACCCGATTGATTATTTTCAGTGAACGAATCAGCTTGTGGTCCTGATCATTTTGGTATGCTTGGATATGAATCTAACACTTCTTCTTTTTCTAATGAAAGTTATAAAAAGCCCACCAATGTTGTAAATATTGCGGATGCGTTATAGAATACCAAACTTTTTTATATACAATATAATACAATTGAAGTTTTTGAAGTCTGCCATAATGACAATATAAATACGAACTGATGTATGAACTAAGGTATGAGCATGATGTGGTTACCTTCTAATTGGAATTGAAACAAAGAAGTTCAGATAGAACTTGCGATAGGGGTAGCTGTCACTTGATAGCTGGTAAATGACATTTCGTTTTGACATTTCTGTTCCATAAGCATTGACAAATCATCATGGAAAGAATGGCGCCGCAACAAGGTTTACAAATTGTGGAAATTTACTTTAAAAATCAGTGTTCTGTTCGCACTTCGTGAATTTTATGGTCCACATATCGAGCATCAGAGCAGCTTATTCGTCGAACTGTTGATAAATTTCGAACAACATTTACTCTACTCGATGAAGACCCAACAACAAGAAAAAGAACTGTACGTACAGAAGAAAATATTGCTGCTGTAAGTGATAGTGTTGGAGAAGATCCGAATTTGTCTATTCGCCGCCGTGCTCAACAAGTTGGACTTTGTCCACCCACAACATGGAAATTTTGCAGTGGTTCAAAATTGTACTGATCGCATCCGATTCACCAAAGCTAGGCGTGGCGGACAAATGCCAGAAATCGTTTTTAAATATTAAATGTCATGAAAATATCTTTCAAATACCAAAAAAAAAAATTGGTATCATATTTCATTTTTTATGTATTTTATTTCAATTTAAAGTTATATCAGTCTAAAGAAAACGCCCTTTATATTCTTACCAGAAAAAGTTGACTAACGCCCAAATTATTTGTAAGTAGCACTCGGTATGTGAATATTTTGATTAGTATATGTGCTGGGGAAATTATGATTATAGATTATATCTTCAAAGAAAGAAATAAATATAAACTACATAATTATGCCATCACTGGCCTCAAGCTGGCCTGAAACTGATATCAACAAATTTACCAAAAGCAACACAAAAACTGTAAACTACCAAAAATTTACTAGATTAGATCATATAAAAATTACAAGACTCCGACTAGGCCACACTTAATTCACTCACCTATAAGTGCATACCTTATAGACACAAACACTACCCAATCATTCCTCATAAAATAATCTGTAATTATTTTGTACATATAAATATCTATGTGGGACCGGGTTAATATCAAAATGCAACCCTGCAAGCAAAGCCTGACACTGGACGAAACTTAACCCACGCGGACGATGAACGGGACTCAATAACTGGAATGAACGAATTTGCGAAAGAGCTGACGAGTTAGTTAGTGACGAGCCTTTATAAACGCCAGACCCTCACGGAATACGCGCTTCTTGTAATTATTACTTTAATTTAATTAATTACTTTAATTTATACTATAACTAAATAAACTAATGTTATACCACTAAATAAACCGACAACCCAAGCATATAACACAGTGTTCTTATTTGCTCTACCAAGTAAAGGGTACTACATCTATAACATACTTATACCTACTCAGCAAAAAATTTGGAATCACATCTTGTGGTAACGTGTTGATCCCAGAATCGAATGTATGAAAAGTATTACATTAATATGGGCGTGCCATTGACAGTAAAGACTAGCAGGTGACTTTGCAATCCCTGTAATGGGTTATAATAGCGAAAGACAAATTTGAAATCTGACTTTGCAATCCCCGTAATGGGTTCAAGTAACGATAAACAAATTAGATATACGACTTTGCATTTCAAAACAATGTCTTTCCAATTTGTCTTTCCTTTCTTTAACCCATTACGGGGATTACAAATTCGCCGGCTAGTTCCTTCTCGAAGCGAAAGGCGAAGAGCTTACCAAATTTCATTCGTTTACGAGGTAATTGTGTTCTTTGTTGAGTACTTACACATTTAATATATGCAAGCTCATATGACAACTTAAAAATTCGTTATAATAGCATATCATAAGACCTTAGATGTCATACCTATCTTCCTACTGTTACCTTAGCTTTACAAATTTTGATAATAACTTTAAATAATAACTTTAAAAATAATCGAATATGATACAGAATAATTTTAGCATCATATGTATTGAGCGGAATTTATATTTTGCTACAAAAAAGGTGAACGCTTTCTTCGTTTATTAATAAGTACATCTGTTTCCTCTGCATTTATACGCTTAAAATTAAAAATACTTACATATATGGAATAGAAATAATCGGTTTTTTTGTATGTACCTATATAACTTCGCGCAAAGTCTTGTGAATACGAATTTCCATCAAAAGGCGTTAAAATTTTAATTATAAAGCTATTAGCTTGCTTAACAAAGTTATACAATTTATATCTTTTTAACACACCAATGCAATCTGCTGAAAGTGGCTAATATCATATTCAATGGTTTGGTATAGTTGCGAAATTGGACGAGACTTTTAGTTAGAGGAACAGTGAGAGTGCAATTTCTTTGTAATCTACGTTTTTTGGTATCACGATGTATGGAATTAAAAAACCGTTCAAAATGTGCCTCTCGAGCTTGTACACTTAGCCTGCGAGGATTTCGAAAATAGAAAGAGAAATTTTTTCGGCATCCTGTAATTCGTTTTCCTCAGAATTTCACTATTTGAACTTCGACGTTTATGATTGATATGCATACAAAATGTAAATACAAATTTATACATAATTATGATATAAGGGAATATTCTTTTCATTAAGGTTATTGTATAATTTTTCAAATTGCTTACTTTTATTATAAATAAGATGACTTGAACACAGGGTGTTGCGTTTAGAAGCAGCTTGAATAAAAACAGAGTTTAACAAGATATATTAATGGTTTCTATTGCTAAAATGTGCATTTTTAAAATAATTTTACAACTGCTTAGCATTTGTAAAAATAGAAAATTAAATATAGAAAAAATAGGAAAAACATAATTTAATAATTTTTACATGGAGTTGAAAAACTAAGTTTTTCCATTTTTGAAACCCTCCCAAACACCAAACACCAAAGGTGTGCATTGGCACCTTTTTTATGTTGAAAATTAATGAATGCAAACTAA
Organism: Anomoia purmunda; assembly: GCA_951828415.1. Classification (NCBI taxonomy): domain Eukaryota; kingdom Metazoa; phylum Arthropoda; class Insecta; order Diptera; family Tephritidae; genus Anomoia; species Anomoia purmunda. Next base: position 41,986,374 of record OX639996.1, read on the forward strand.
CTGAAATAAACTTATTCTGAAAATGACACAACTCGCCCTTAAGATGTTTTTCAGGCGATAGACAAGTCTCGCCCATTTAAATCTGCGAAAAATATAAGAAAACAATAATAATAATGTAAGAAGAAATTCTCAGTCTTCTTTGTTTTTTTTTTACATTATATGAATTAATTTCTAATTTTTTAACAACTTTTATAGTTGTCTCTCATGCGCATAAAGCTTTCTATATATACACAATGAATAAGTGAAACATTGAATTTCGAAAAAAAATTTGTTGCAGCGATTTCATAACAAAGTTATGATATGTACATAAGTTAATAATCATATAAACTCAGTATACAAACACAAAAAGAAATATTGTATGATATCGATATCGAGAAACTAATATCGTCAAAGTAAACAGTAAGAGAATTTCATTTCTTTTAATTGGATTCGTCCATTGCTTGTAATCCAATTTTGCGTTTATTTGAGCACAGTAATTAATAATTAGATACGGGTTATCCATGTATTTTAATTATGCATGTGATTGTTCATACCGTTGCACACATACGAATGTAATTCCAATACAAGTGCATATTTTTTACCACATTTTGACATTTCTCATTATGTCTTCGATATTTGCAATCACCTAAACATATTCTTTTTCAGTTTTAATCAACAGATCTCAATTCTTTTCACATTAACGGATGACAGCTGGCCACGATTTTTTCCGATTTCAACAATATTCTAAATATGCAACACTTACTGAGTTGAAGTGCAAATTTAATAGATTTTGATAAAGTACTTTCGGAGTTATAAGTTTTTGCTTTAAAATACTGGATTATTAAATTTGAGTAATGTATATACATATAATGAAAATAATAGTAATTTGGAACTTACATCACATTGCGTGATGTTTGGACAAGAATTCTCCTACAAATTTAAGGGCTGACTTCGAATGACAAATTATTTTTGTGAGAAGTTTTGTTATGACAAAATTGCACTCGCAGGTTTGGCATTGCATGCCGAAGGTCGACCGCTATTAGAAGAAGCTTTTCTATAATTTTTGATGTTGCGACTTAACTTTTCGCTGGAAGCCCAGAATAAAAATAAAAAGACCCGTGTTAACGTTCAGACGTCTTGTCTATACAAAAGTTTATTAAAGACTCAAAATGCTTACAATCTATTTCGCAACGCAAACTTGAAGCAATTCAAAAATTGCTATTCATAGCTGAAATAAATTGTTGTTGCATGGGTAAATTACAAACTTCTTATAATATGTGGCTGTCCAACATAAGTATAAAATTTTTTGATTTTTGAATTATTTCTATTAACAAGTTGCGCTAATTTTCAATACCAACCTACAGCATAACTTTGAGGCTAATCCCTATAAATTTGCAGTGATAAGAAACTCACATACATTTTTTTTTTGTGAAATGATTTGCATGATTACAAGTGATAACGGGGTTACAAAATAAATCTCCGATCTTTTTAATAGGCGTCTTAAGGGTTTAAGGTTGTTCGGGCAATTCTCGTAAATATTTTTAAATTTGTCTTAACTCTACAAATTTTTAACCTAACATCGATACTTAGGGCCGAACCGAATATTTTCGAAATCGCTGAATTTACCCACCAGACACACGCGAAGGAGGGATGATAGATTGATGTCTTAAAGCACGTTTTTTAACAGAAAATTTTACAAATTCGTGGTAGCAGATGTTCATTAAAAATAATGTCTAATTCATTATTTAATGAATAATTTGTTTCAGTATTATTATTGAAAACCCTATCGCTAACATGTAAATCCGAAAGGCTAGATGGGCCTTTTCCGAAGAGAGATATACTAAAACCAAAAACTTTGCGGAATTTTTAAATTAATAAATATTTGATAATTCGTATTTCTCTCGTTAATTAAATTGTTCGCACAAAATTTCAGTGAATTTCATAAATACGTGGTTTTATATTATATTTGTTCATTTGTAATGCTTGTGAGAGGCACGCTTGGTTTTCACCCGAATTACTAAAATATGGATTTTTTGTTTTTAATTGCCGCATACGATGGGCGATGGGCATAGCTTTTGTCAGATTTTACAATTTTCGAAATTAAGTTCACTGACTTAAAATGCAAAGTTTTTAAAAATATTTTTTGCGGTTAGTATAGTAGTTTCTAAAGTTTCTTTACATAGATTTAGATATATTTTGCTCTGTTAATTAATTTACACCAATATCAAAACTAAGCTTCTACAACTTATCTGAATTAAGGAGTGTTTTTCTTCACTTTTTTATTTATAGATATAGACGATTATCTGGTTTTATTGCATGCAAGAAATACTATTTATTTGAAATGAACACTTGGGATGATATTCTTTACTTGCTCTATATCGTATCGTAGTTTTAATTTTTCTAATTGTATTAAATCTTAAAATGTCTTCATCGCAAAGTTGTATTCTAATTAGTTTAAGAACAAACTGGTTTTAGTTTTGTGCCCTCTTCAATCCTCTAGTTTTTTTTTATAATTTTCTAATATGCTTGCTGGTAGCAAGTTTAATTTATCTACATAAGAGGCTTAATTGATATATAAATGTTCGAGCAAACTTTGATTTTTTTGACCGAACCAGAAGGAAAGTCTAACCGAAATTGCGTATCAGAAGTTCGATCTTTCTTTAAAAAGCACATATTTCGGCATAACCTAATGCACCAAAAAATCTTTTAGATCAAATCACACCGCACTTTATTCATATTTTCAGAAAGTATACGCATCCATACATTGATGAAGAAACTCTCTATGGATTTGCTAAAGTTAGCGCGCATGTTTCTATTGCCTATTAAAGCTTTCATGTTGCGGACTATGTAACTAAAGCGGCAAAAATGTTTAAAATAATATTTGTATGACTGAGCGAAATGAATATTTAAAACGCATACAGTAAAAATTTCCGGAAAATATTTTCGTAGAGGTTTTTAACCCGTTAGCGCCCACATAAAATTGTCGTATTGAACCTTACCTCAAAAAACAAATTTGGAAAGTCGCTAGAGTCGCAATAATTTTTTGTTTGTTTTTATTTTCTATTTATATTTACGTTCTGTGCATAACGATTTTATATCGGGTGTTTTTTTTTACAGGTTTGTTTTTCGAATAGAGATAAAACTGGCATTTTGTGGTCAAATCTGGCAACTCTAATGTCATTTATGTTCAGTTTGGTTTGCCATTTCATCATGAACAGGTTGACAAAAGAACAACGCTTGCAAATCGTGCAAATTTATTTCGAAAATAATGGTTCAGTTCGCGAAGTTTACCGCGAGCTCCGTCAATTTTATGGTCGACATAATCGTCCATCAGAGCAATTAATTCGGTTAACCATGGATCGTTTTCGCACTACGTTTACTCTATGTGATAATACGCATCCGCAGAGACGTCGAATAGTGCGCACCGAAGAAACAATTGCCGCTGTAGAGCAAAGTGTTGAAGAGGACCCGAATGAATCGATTCGCCACCGTGCACAGCAATTGGAGATTTTGCGGAAAGATCTTGGCTTGCGACCTTACAAGATCCAGCTTGTGCAAGAATTAAAGCCGCGAGACCATGCAATGCGTCGTGATTTTGGTGTATGGGCCGAAAATGAGATTGATCTCGATGCTGATTTTCATCGCAAAATTTTGTTCAGTGATGAGGCTCATTTTTGGTTGAATGGCTACGTCAACAAGCAAAATTGCCGCATTTGGAGTGAAGAGAATCCACATGAGACCCTTGAAACGCCATTACATCCACAAAAACTGACTGTTTGGTGTGCTCTATGGGCTGGTGGAGTCATTGGGCCATACTTCTTCCGCAATAATGCTGGAGAGGCAGTTACCGTTAATGGACACCGGTATAGAGCCATGATAACCGACTATTTTGTTCCCGAATTGGATGGCATGAATGTGGATGAGTTGTGGTTCCAACAAGACGACGCTACATGCCACACAGCGCACGTCACAATCGATTTATTGAAGGAAACATTCGATGAGCGCATAATTTCGCGGAATGGACCTGTAAATTGGCCACCAAGATCGTGTGATTTGACACCATTGGATTATTTTCTTTGGGGATATGTGAAGTCGCTCGTCTACGCCAACAAACCAGAAACGTTAGGGGAATTGGAAGCCAACATTCGTGGCGTTATTGCCGACATACGGCCCCATATGCTCGAAAAAGTGGTTGAAAATTGGACCTGTAGAATTGGCTTTATTCGAGCCAGCCGCGGCGGCCACATGCCCGAAATCATATTTAAACATTAATGGCATAAAATTATCCTTCCAATAAGGACCTTAAAACGATTTTCTTGTGTTTTATTTCAATTCGAAGTTCTATACCCCTAAAAAAAACACCCGATATTTATAAAATGTATAAAAAAAAGTTGAGTATGCGGGCCGAGCCAAGTATGTAAAAAAATCTATATATAAAATCTAATAGAGCAGCATTTTAATAGATGATAAGTGGAAATACACTTCACTAGGCAAATAGAGAATATGTAGTTAGTGGAAACACTATTTTCCTTATTCCAAGTGTTTTTCCCACTTTTTTTAACATTTCAATATTCATGCACTTTTTTCTGATTAAATTATAATATAATTGACACTAACTAATGCGTCTGAATGAAAAAGTTTAAAGACCAGGGTAGATCAACAAAAAGTGATATATTTATCGCTAAGCAACACTCACAATTGAAAACAAATGCCAATAATTAAATCAAGCCAAAAGTTCTTCAAATATATCGAAAATTGAATTAGTAATTTTTCAATGATTTCCCAAAAAGTAGTTTGCAGTTATAACTACTAGGGCTCTTATATTTTAATTTCTTTTCTTCCCTCCATGCTCATTCCATTTTTTTAGTTGTTTTCCATTGCAGTGATTATAAATGGCAGAAATGTGAAAGTATCGTAAATTGTGAATCGTACATACATACATACTTACATATATACATACCGTTAGAAGAAAAAAACTTAAATTTCCATTTCAAATGTAAATTGAATTTTACTCCTCCTATGCTTTCAAACAGGATACTAGAACTATTGCTCGAGTATCACTTTACTAGCGTAACGGTCGAATGCCGGTCATAGTCGTAATGGAGGAACAGCCACTGCCTGCGTTCTATTAACACACACACACACATATTGGTACATAGTAATTGCATACCTACATTCATACAAACATATGTACAGTGTTGTGCATAGCATAAGCAAACAAAATTCACTTATGTTTATTAATTTGTTTTCGCTATTGTTTTTTTTTTTTAACTAAAGCTGACTTCATAACATAAGCCATATAAATAAATGTTGGAAACTTTTTAGGATATTTATTAAAAAATTCGACAAATTAAAAAAAAATAATCATCAACATTTTCAACTTTTTAATCTAGGTTTAAAGTATGCAGTTTTGAAACCAATTAAATTTTAATAAAGTAAGGTGCGAGTTTCAAGTGACTAAAAATTCCCTGTTTGATTGTTATTTATTTTTTTTTTTTTGCTGACGATGTTGCGGATTTTTCTCCACATTACGAATTCTTAAGAGTTTTTTATGTGAAAAAAATGCACAACAAAAAAAAAAAAATAGCAAACATCAACGCGAATATTTAATCACTTGAAACGTGTACGTTATTATACTGATATTAAATTGACTAAGAAACTGAATACCCGAAAATAGTTTACAAATTCTGATTAAAAATTTTGACAATTCGAAGAGATTTTTTTAGAATTTGATGCATTTTTAGGATTTTCCTAAAAAATTTTAAACTTTTATTTATGATTATGTGGTTTATGCTGCAGAATGCGCTAAATTTAAAAAAAATATATTAAAAATAATTTAATAAACATAAATTAATAAAAAACTCCATTATATTGAATTATGTTGCTTTCGATTCGCACAACACCGTATTCATTACATATACATTCGCACACTGCAACGCAATATAGCACCTAGTTGCAAAATATTTACGAAGAAACGATAAGGACACTCACTTCTTTTCGAAGTAAATTCGTCAGACAGCCAGCTTAAAAGCCTCTGACTTAACTACCTTCTGCTTTCAATTAGTTGATGATATCTGTTCCTTCAGTGATGGGCAGCTATGTATTCGTATTCGCATAAATAAATTTAGGGGGATAGCTTCTTCCAAAGATTCAAAACTTATTTAATACAATGTTGATGTTGGTGATTTTATTATCCGCGTTGCTTGGTCCGTTCTAACACTCAATTAGTTGGTGGAGTTACTTATGTAGCTTTTGTTTATGGCATTTTAATGCCACTTTCTTTGCAATGATGTAGAAATGGGATGTGGTTTTGCCAAACTACTTATAGCATAGAACGAAAAAAATAGCAGAAAAGTGAAAATATTTAGCAATTCAATCTGAGAGGCGGATTGTAACTCCTCTCGGGCGGGCTGAAATAAAGCAGATTGCTTGCATACAAATTACGCATGATTTGATATGTTTTGTTAAATATTTCAAATACTCATGGGGCGTAAAATTTTCAATAAATCGCTAGCAGGGTGTGGGAGGATATGATGTGAAACATGCTGCAAATTTGAAAGCACAGGGCGCCGAGGATACACAAATTAATTACTGTTAAATATTTTTGCCATTGTTTTGCGAAACTTCGTTCTAAATTTCAGAACGATCGTTTAAAATAGACCACAGACTATTTGCAAGTGAAGGTCGATCAAAATCTACCACTGATGACGTCACTGTGGCTCTAGTGTCGTACAAAGTTGATGGAGATCCGCGATTGATACAAAAAATGGTTGCTAAGGAATTGAGTTTGAATGTCATGGCTGTATCGCGAATATTAGACCAAAAAAGAAACTCGAGTCGAGACTTATTCTTAAATAAATTTGAAAATGAGCAGACTAACAACTTTGGTATAAACGTCACTGGTTAGGAATCTTGGCATAAAAGTCACTGGTGAGGAATTTTGGTTCTAAAACTACGCTGCGAAAACCGACAGGAGCAAACCGATCAACAATCATAGCGGCTATTCTCCATGAAAAGGGTCAAACGGTAGCTAGGAAATGGTAAAAGTTTATGGTAAACCGGAATAAAAAGGAATTGTTACTTTTTACACCATGACAACGTGTAAACTCACAATCCTACAATAATGAGTAAATTTATTGCCTTCAATAAATATGAACATGACCATAACCCTCAGGTCTAGTAGCTTGAAATTTCTAATTATTTACAAATAATAAAATAAAAAAATTGAATGGGATAATTGATGCAGTTAATGCCGAACTTACTTTAAAAGCAAGATTCTGGACTGTTTTGAGTGGTGGATTAATATGCTTACGACTTCCATTGAAATTAATGGCAATTATATAGAGAAGATAGAAAATACGAAATTATGAATTTTTATTTATTTACTTATTTAAGACTCGATTGAGGTTGAATTTGTCTTTTGAAATACATCTGGGAGCATTAAATTACAAATTTAGAGTTTAAATTCTTACAATATTAAAATAAATTTTATTACATTAGTTATCGTTAAAATCTCAAATTAATCAATTCTTAATCTTAATCAAATTTAATATTAAATAACAGAAATTACAAAAAAATTTGTCTGATGTAATAAAGGAGAAAGGTATATAGAAAATAAAAACTGCAATTACATTCGACATACAGTTTGAAAGGAGTTAAGTATTATACTTTTATAATTGTTTCTATTTATCGCTGCCTTAACACTATCAGGAACGGAATTCCACAGCCTCATAGCATAAACAAAAAATAGCCTCAAAAAAGGCAAATAGGTATGTTAAAGGAAAATCAGAATTTGAATACAAATGAAAATAATTATTTTGTGTTTCTTTTCTGGTCAACTACGCGAACTTTACCAAGTTTGGAAATGTTTAATAAAGAACTTTCACAGATGCTATATATGTTGCGCTTATGGTAATTTAATTATTTTACGAGTACCACTATCTACCACTTTGAAAATTCGTTATTTTCTCAATTATTTCTTAAATAAAAAAAATCTGGCCTGGAGCTCCATAAATTATACTGGTTTCCAAACATATAAGGCCAAAACAATATAATAATTAATTGTTTTATTTGACTGAGAAATGCAAAATATGCAAAATATAGGGTAAATTAAAATTAGTTTAAGGTTAAACCCATAAATCAGCAGTTCAAACATTTTAACCATATTACAATTTCATAACAAATTTCATAACAAATTTCATAACAAATTTTATGCAGTTTTCGCTTATTTGTATAGGCTTTATAAGCTTCAAATATATCTTATTTTTAAAATATGAGGTACATAGTTTGTTCATACCTCATATTATTTCATCTATTTATATGTCATACATTATATCATTATCATCAGATACATTTGAATATACATACATATATCATATATTAGGAGTGTTCATCATTTGAACCACATAACAACACTTTTTTTTACTTCTTCAAGCCATCTTTAATACTTCAAATTGCATTTAGCATTTTAACTTTAATTCTATATCTTTGTTTTGTTTTGCCAGTGAACATAGCGCTAAAAATTCGTTGGACCTCTGCATGGCTGATGGGCTAAGAAAAGGTTAAATCAAAAATGTCCGGCTAAAAGAAAATTAGACGGCTAAATCTAGCCAGAAAAGGGCTAACATGGTTGGATGTGGCACGCTCATTTATCCCATTTTTTTAGCCTGCATTTTTCTCTTTCTAACCTGGGCATACATTTTAAATTTGAGTCAATTACATTTTATAATTACTGAAATATCACATTTTTTGAGTTTTGTAAATTTCTGCTCCACAAAGTTTAATAGATTAGTTTCTGGCATATATCTACTTGCTACAGAGGTGGCTAAAACTCATACAATCAAAGTTTTCGATTCTGTAAAGCGGTGAAAGAATGATGAAACCAAATCTCTCGCTCGTAAAGGGGTTTTCAATAGGAACGCTACAAAAGTTTTTTTTAAATAAAACAAAAACGGTTTGGGATATGAATTAAATTCTTTATTCCTGTGAAAGTAGATTCAATGCCATTATGTATGGAACTCGATTTCTTTTGCATGGGCACCACGGGCACGCTTGCAGAAGTCCAGACGCTGAACTCAATTTTCGACGGGCTTCAAGCATAAATCGGCCGATACTGCTGCAATTTCACGTTCGATATTCGTACGAAGTTCATCAATCGTCGCTGGCTTGTTGGCATAGACCATAGACTTGACGTAGCCACACAGGAAATAGTCTAACGGCGTCAAATCGCACGACCGAGGCGGCCAATTGACTGGGCCATTTCGTGAGATAATACGTTCACCAAACTTGGTTTTCAATAAATCGATTGTGACATTCGCTGTGTGGCTTGTGGCGCCGTCCTGTTGGAATCACATATTGTCCAAGTCCATATCATCCAATTCGGGTCAATTTGGGCCATATTCGGTTATCATTGAGCGGTAGCGATTCCCATTCCCAGTAACGTGCCAGTCTTGATCATCAGGGAAGAAGTACGGCCCAGTGACGCCGCCGGCCGCTGGTAGTAAATTTTAGTAATTTCGACTCGTTGTTGGAGTGTATATCTTTCCATGATGGAATGCCAAACCTTACTGAAGAGAAATGTCAAAAGAGCGGGAAAAAATATGGCGTCGTTTGCTGTTACTATCGGTCTACTTTTGTGCGTCCCTATTGCAAGAGCCTATATATTGGAAACAGTGTTGCTTACACTCTGTTTAAATTGAGGGGGCAAAATTACGACGAGTAGGGGATTTTTTAGGTATGTAAATAAAAATTGTATCAACGAAATTATATTAATTTTTTTTTGAACAAGTATCAAAATAATTACTATTCCAAATTCAATATGAGAAATGCTGCGAACATAATGAGTAAATAAACATAGTTCTTTTAACGTTAGTGATATCTGTCTGAAACTCGCTGTAAGTGGTAATTCAGGTTGAATAATGGTTTTTAATAAATTGTTTTAATTTTACAGAAAAAATAAAACCCTTAAAATAACTCTTACTTTCTAATTAATAGATACAACCCAGAAAATACTATTAAAAAACAATTTTTATTTAAAACTACAACAAACTGAAAATGGCATCTCTAACTTATCTACACTGCAGATATTTCTGCCGCAACCATTCAAGACAGTATTATTGGAAAATTCGTAGGGGAGACAATTTTGCTGGGAAAAATTTACATTCACATTAAATGGCATAGTGAGTTGGTTCCAGTTTGGGGAATTCAAATAATCGCAGTTAAGTTAGGGCACTAAATTCTTTAAATTGACATTAGACTTTGACATGCTTAAGCTTAAAATAAACACACATACATATATTTGAATAAACCCGTTTATTTATATTTAGCATTACCCGATTCACAGTCTTGATTTTATTTTAATGGCTTAAATTATTTATAGTTCAGTAAATTGTAAATAACAACAGCCTAATGGAGCTCTCGGAATTTGCTTAACACTAGTATCCAAACTTTTTACTAACATTAATAAAAATGATTTCAGCTAAAAAAGTGTAAAAAAAAATTTACTATGTATCGGGTGTTTTTTTTAGGGGTATAGAACTTCGAATTGAAATAAAACACAAGAAAATCGTTTTAAGGTCCATCAATTTGGCTTTATTGGAAGGATAATTTTATGCCATTAATGTTTAAATATGATTTCGGGCATGTGGCCGCCGCGGCTGGCTCGAATAAAGCCAATTCTACAGGTCCAATTTTCAACCACTTTTTCGAGCATATGGGGCCGTATGTCGGCAATAACGCCACGAATGTTGGCTTCCAATTCCCCTAACGTTTCTGGTTTGTTGGCGTAGACGAGCGACTTCACATATCCCCAAAGAAAATAATCCAATGGTGTCAAATCACACGATCTTGGTGGCCAATTTACAGGTCCATTCCGCGAAATTATGCGCTCATCGAATGTTTCCTTCAATAAATCGATTGTGACGTGCGCTGTGTGGCATGTAGCGCCGTCTTGTTGGAACCACAACTCATCCACATTCATGCCATCCAATTCGGGAACAAAATAGTCGGTTATCATGGCTCTATACCGGTCTCCATTAACGGTAACTGCCTCTCCAGCATTATTGCGGAAGAAGTATGGCCCAATGACTCCACCAGCCCATAGAGCACACCAAACAGTCAGTTTTTGTGGATGTAATGGCGTTTCAAGGGTCTCATGTGGATTCTCTTCACTCCAAATGCGGCAATTTTGCTTGTTGACGTAGCCATTCAACCAAAAATGAGCCTCATCACTGAACAAAATTTTGCGATGAAAATCAGCATCGAGATCAATCTCATTTTCGGCCCATACACCAAAATCACGACGCATTGCATGGTCTCGCGGCTTTAATTCTTGCACAAGCTGGATCTTGTAAGGTCGCAAGCCAAGATCTTTGCGCAAAATCTTCCATAAAGTTGATGGACAAAGCTCCAATTGCTGTGCACGGTGGCGAATCGATTCATTCGGGTCCTCTTCAACACTTTGCTCTACAGCGGCAATTGTTTCTTCGGTGCGCACTGTTCGACATCTCTGCGGATGCGTATTATCACATAGAGTAAACGTAGTGCGAAAACGATCCATGGTTAACCGAATTAATTGCTCTGATGGACGATTATGTCGACCATAAAATTGACGGAGCTCGCGGTAAACTTCGCGAACTGAACCATTATTTTCGAAATAAATTTGCACGATTTGCAAGCGTTGTTCTTTTTTCAACCTGTTCATGATGAAATGGCAAACCAAACTGAACATAAATGACATTAGAGTTGCCAGATTTGACCACAAAATGCCAGTTTTATCTCTATTCGAAAAACAAACCTGTAAAAAAAACACCCGATATATTTTCAAAAAGCTATATTCGACACATGCTGCTCTTCCATACAAACACAGATATATATTATGTGCATATGTTCATTTAATGATTTTCCTTAAGTGGGTTGACAATAGAGGAAACATTTTAAATAAAGAGGACTTTTTTGAAAGACTAACAAATTCCATCTTAAAAAGAAATCGCCATTTCATTATTGAATCGGCAAGGTTCTTCCAATTTTCTATACAGCGTTTCTTTTTAAAATTTGCATAACAAAAACCATACCGAACATGATTTATTCCATGGCTTCGCAGTAGCGCGTCTTGTTAACCCAGTTTTCCAGGACTTTGGGTATGCCGATTGGCTTGCTTGAGAGCCTGAGTCACCAATGGATTGTTCACATAACATCGAACCTTGATGACATCCCACAAAAAAGTCTACCGTCCCACTATGGGGTCTTTGTCGCACAAACGGTGCAAATTTAAAAATTCCATGAAAGCGTTCGATAAAGCGAATATATATCTAATAGAGAATTTTCAAGAGATTACCAAAGTACAATTTTTTTAAATACGGTTTAGTAGTTTCGTAGGTAGAGCCCAAAGTTGACAAATTTTGCACATGTTGAAAAATTTGTACAATATTTGTTATACTTTTTCGTCATATTTATGATTGTGATGTTGGTAAACAAAGCGTCCGGTTGCTATTTTCTTTTACTTTAAAAACAGATACTTTAACCTGATGTATAAACAAAAGCGAAAAGTTCACTTTTTCATAAAAGTTGTTAGATCTACTAATTTTTCGCAAATCTTATGTTTCCTCTCTTTTTCCAACTTTGGTAGAAGATAAAAAAAAGGAGAGGAGAATTTCGAACAAAAATTTGAATAGTAAAGAAGAAATATGTATATTGAAAAATATTCTGCCGACAGATGTGACACAGAAAAAGGAATGGATGAATGTGTGTGACATCCAACTGACCACATCAGACAATAACTTTGCAGAGTGCAGTGAGCGAGTCAAGTGAAATCAAATATTCTAATCCTAAATAGACGTCTCAATCCAAATTCTGTGCCATCAAATATGTTTCCTGCCATTTCATAGTGTGAAGAGTAATAATCTTTAAGCTTCATATGTACATACGTATATGTGTTTCGACTTGAAATTACTTAAGCACCATCATAAAGTTGCATTCGCTAAAATTATTTCATCACATTGGAAGCCAATTTCAAAAAATTTAATATTTTTCCTCATACAAAAAGATATACATACAATAAAATAAAGTAAAGTAACAATTTTTAAATAAAAATTTAAAGATTAAACTACGTATGGCAATGTAATGATATTAAGCGTTAGAACTAACGAAATATCCCGGCATGGATATAATGAATGCAGGAACACTCTTTAGTAACCAATCAATCCCAGTTTAATGTTTTGTTGCAGGAAAATTTTCTAGCAATGAATTTTACCCAAATTTTCACAATCGCATTCCAAGAAATTCTATATATGTTAAAGTCTCCAACCAGAACCTATTCGTGATGAGTTTCTCAGTGCTCCTGGTTAGATTTAATAAGTAATGGCCATAGTGGAGGCTGTATTGCGATTCACTAACTTTAAACGATGCGACAATCGCAATTTTTGTCGACAATATTTGTCGTTTGCACTAACAATTGCGCGATTCACTAAATTATTCTTAACGACACTTAACAGCTGTCTCGTTGTATTAATTTAAATTGATAAAGGGTGGCACGTCTGTCAAACTAAATGTCAAAATAAGTGAAAAGCACAAAGAGGAATAGAGAAAAAACAAACGTATGCGTCAAGGCGAATTCATACAAGGTGGTGTTATAAATACAACTACAAAATTCCCATGTACTTTGTTTTTGTTTCTGCGTAAGAGTTGTCAAAATATAAATACATTTTGTTTTTGCTTTTACGGCTTTTGAAAGCTCATATGCAAAAGCAAAAACAAAATACATGTAGGTGAATAAAAAAAAATCAAATCAGCTGCTCTTATGCCATCACATTCTATAAATTCGCCTTGGTATGCGTGATGCCAAATATAAATTTGAGCGCTTTTATTATATTCATTGGGTGAAATAAGATAAGATAAGTTTATTTCAAACTACAAACATTTATGATTCTTTTTATATATTTCAATCTTCCATTGTAGCAGAATTTCGTACTCTTCTCTGAGTGATTTGGTAGAATAGTCATCAACTCGATTCCAAGGAATATCCGAAAATATGCCATGGTTTTCATTTTCAAAATTCGCGTTGTGTTCTAGCGTACTTAGGATTTATATAGATACATATATAGTTTTTTAAATTAGAATCATTAACTGGCTCATGGATATTCCTCATTGCTCACCTGCGAAGAATCTCAAAGCCACTAGAACCTAGCAATATAAAAGTAAAATATAAAATCGCGTACAGGCTTAAAGACTGCATGAGCTACCTGTTTCTCAGTCGATTTTGCTGTAATTCTGGAGCCTCTTATTTGGTTGTCAAGCTGAGAAATTGGGTCTTCAGTCGAGTCTGGAGTTAACCGATACAGCTTCTGAAATTCTATTGCATTCAAATGAAAGGAATGGCCCACATACCGGAGTAAACGTCGATCCACTTTGGGAGAGCTTACTTCTTCGTCATCTCGTGATAAATTATAAGCCACATTATTTAATGTTCTTCTTTTAGTTTCAAGAAAACAATTAAACGAATTTTAAATTTTTCCTTTATTTAAGTTGAAATCGCGAATTTTTCATTTCTCGGTTGAGTTAACAACATCAAATTTGTTGTCATTTAGTTTTCGATAATCGACCAGCTAAGGACAACACTTGATTCGGCTAATGTGAACTCGTTAAAAAATAGTATCGTTAAAATTTTCGTTAAGATGAGTTAACTATGCGAATATCGTTAAAATAAGTTAGTGAATCGCACTACTGGTTTTTATTGTCTAAATATAGGAGTTTTAAAGCAAAATCTCATATCTGAATAATCAGTTGTATGGGAGTCGTATGTTATAGAAACCCGATCTTCATATACTCAGCTGCTTTAGTGTAGGAGCCATGTTGGAAAACTCATATAATCAGTTGTGTGGGAGCTTTAAATTATAGTGGTCCGATCTTGATGATTTTTGTTGTGCACTTTTAATTAATTGTAAGTGAGGGAAGTGTCAATTCAGGATTTATAACGCCAAACCTCCTATCTGAATAGTAAGTTCTATTGCTATAAGTTATAGTGGTCCGATCTCAATAACTTTTGCTGTATACTTTTAAATAATGATAAATATTGTAAAAGAAGTACCAAATTTCATGTCCTTCAGTGTAGGAGTTATAACGTAAAACCTTATATTTCAATAATCAGTTGATCGAAACTTTAAGTGATATAGATAAGATCGGATTACTTAATTATTTTCATTACACACTTTTCATTAATAATACGGGAAAGGATTGCCAAATTTCATGGTCTTAGGTGATTTTGGTTAAGAGTTATAATGGAAAACCTCACATATGAACAATCAGTTGTATAGTAGCTATTTAATGTCCGATACAAGTGATTAAAAGATTATAGAAATTCATCTGCCTACAAAGTTTTAGTTAGATATCTCTAAAATTGAAGGGCTAGTTTGCGTTCAAACAGACAGACGGACAGACAGACAGACATACAGACATGCGGATAGACAGACAGACATGGCTTAATCGAGTCAGCTATCTCTTCTTCTTCATATACTCACAAACATCGGACCAAAGTTATAATACCATTTCACTTCCATGAAAGGTAAAATTAAGTGGACTTCATAACTGAAGTCTCCAAAGTTTTCTAAAAATTCTGATTAAAAAATATGGATATATGTATGTATACATACGAGTACATATGTATATTGTACGAACGAACAAAACACCATTAGCTTGCTAAATAAAATCCTGTCTTTCGAGAAAAAAAGAGCAGAAAAGAAAAACCTTGTAGCGGCCGTGCTCGGACATTTCTTCTTAGTATTTAAATTTTCCTTAAATCAAACAGTAATGCTAAATCGTAATCATATTAATGAGGGTCAAACAGAAATGCCAAGTAAAGCAAAATCAAAGTTCATTTGATTCTTCCTCCTTTTTCTGCCAATGCTAGCAGGCATCACATACAGTAATTTTCTGGGCTTAGAAATTGTAGTTGCATTTTAGTTTGCTATACCATAACGCCTTTTATCCACACACACACACACACATAGCTCAAGTAGTTCCTTATGCCATATGTACATATGTAGGTACAGGAAGAAAAACCAAAAGAGGGCTAATGCAAACAAACATATGAAATGTTTACATTTTGATTTTCAAATAAGCGTACAACAGATATTGATTGCACTTTGTTCTATAGCAAGGTAAATCCGTACCAGGTGATAGCAGGCGTAAAAGTTATGATTCAATTATTAAAGGTTTGATCAGTAAAGAGTTTTCTCGTTCCCTGTTGACAAAATCGGCATGCAAATTGGAGTAAAATCAAAATTCGTAGAACAATTATTTCTATGTTCTCTTTAAATCAAAGATTAAAATTTCATCTAAGGCGCTATTCATGAGAAGTTTTGCTTAGCTAACATGAAAACAACTTTTTGTAAGGGAGTGCCAAAAATCGAATGTCACTAGTGAGCAAACCTTTAATAATTGAGTCGTGAGTAAAAATTATATGTACCTATTTTGTTACTTTATTTGGTGAATCGAAATTATTATTGCGATGACTCGTCGAAAGAAAATAACAAACGCTAATAATTATTTCAAGCCTGACATTTAATTATTTTGATATAAGTAAATATTAGTGTAGTTTGAAGTAAATATTGGTCCGTATAATCATGGCGGTTTTTAATTGAAACTTTCTTAATGCAATTAATTAGATAAGGGCATAATGGATAGAGGATGTATGACATATATCGTATACTAGCTGACCCGGCGAACATTGCTCCGCCTTAGAAGCAATAAATGAGCAGATTCTTGATTTTAAGAGTTTAAATTTTTTATTAGGATAATAAATATAAGTAAGTACCAAAAATCAATTATTGTAATGATTCTTTATTGGCCATGTATTTTAGTGCATAGGCTGCACTCTTCAGTGAAGCATCTTGTGATAGACGATATTTTTAGTTTTATTACTATGTGCAAGAACAAATAACGCAGCTGGTCTTCCGACCCTTGAACGTGCCGCATATAATTGACCATGGGAAAAACATGGATTTTCTATATTTCGACCACAAACTTTCAAGGATTGGCCTTGTGATTTGTTAATGGTCATGGCGAATGCAAGACGGATCGGAAATTGAAGTCGTTTAAACTCAAACGGCATGTCGGTTGGGATCATCGGGATCCTCGGAATGAGAACTTCCTCACCTTCAAATTTTCCTTTGAGTATCGTCGCGTAAATCACATTGTTCATCAATTTACTTACCACCAAACGCGTTCCGTTGCACAGTTTACAGTTCACCATTAGTCGTAAATTATGCGGTGGTAAGCCAGGCACATCCAAGGAGTTTAAAAATTCAATTGGATAGTTGGTGGCATCATCTGCATTTGTTGCACAGTCAATAGATTTGAACGAATGTAGTGTACTAATGACCTCATTCTGAATTATGTAGTAGCAATGAGTGCAATGGCTCAGGTGGGGGAGTCAATAATGGCAATTTCACTTTCCCATTAAGGCAGCACAATCTTGGCGTTTCTCCGGAAAACTTCAATACTCGCAAACCACATCCATTGGCCCAATGCGAACGCTAGTATGCAAGCAGTAATCAGTGCTGCAATCATATCGAAATGCTGCTCGATTCAAATCAGTACTTGATAAATTTCTCCTTGTGCGTCGAAAATTATCAAGATGTTGATCTCTTAGGTTTGCTCGATGATTTCTCATAGCCAACCGAGCCTTTGCACGGACTGCCTCGCTTTGCTCTTGTGATTGAGAAGCACGAAGTCGAGCCATACTAAAGCGGCGCTATTCACGTGCAATTTCTTGTACTTCTGCAGTCCTTTCATTCGCAACGTTTTGCATCCTAGTTGCATTACGGCTTTTTCGGGTAAGATTTGATCGTCTTGGACGCGGCATTTTAATGATAATAATATCGGCACAATATTTATAGACACTCGAAACAAACACAAAAACCGGTAAACTTCAAAATTTCTAACTGTCAATTTTTCACCCAACAAAATTCGTAAAAGTAAACAAAATACATGTTAATATTGGCAATTCACACCAATTACATGGATATTGCCCTTCTCCGCTAGATGTCACTACAATTTACATCGATATTACCTTTCGCCGCCAGAGTACATGTAAATTTTAGTTTTCATACAAAAAAGCAAAAGCAAAATATATGAAGGGCGAAGAAAAAAAATCAAATTTACCGTTTTTTTTGTCGTCCCACGGTAACGGGATAAAAAGTATCTTATAACCTGCCCCTGCTTCTAAGCTACCTCCCCACCAATTTTCAGCCAAATCGGTTCAGCCGTTCTTGAGTTATAGGTGGTGTAACTAACACGACTTTCTTTTATATATATAGATGTGTGAAATAACTGAGGTGGTGCCCGCTAGGAAATATCTTTCAATGGCACTCAGAGTAACAATAACGTTCAGTGAATGTTGCTTCATGCTTAAAAATTTGAAGCTATGAGGCAGGCGTAGTGCTATTCCTGCCGAAATTCGTGAATCGTCAATGTTTTTAATTCATTTTGTATTTTTTTTATAACTCGAATGCTAAATTCTTCTATTTACCAAATGTGTTCTTGCAGACCCGAGAATTGTGCGAATGACGCCATATGCGCTCAAAGATAAATCCATTTTTGATGGACTATCTGCGTTAGTCAAATTTTAATTCTACACTAATTTTATGCTACATATGTATGTATATATATTTACACTACATAAAATCATAGTGTAATGACCTTGCAGGAAGTGAAGGTAGCTTAAATTTAACTTTTATATTTTTGTATTGCGATGGCCGAAAACAAGTCACCCCTGGGTACTCCTGCATTAGTTGATAGCCAACTGCTATCTTACTATTATTTGGGACAAATTAACCTTTTCTATCTACCTTTCTACTAAAAGTAAACTAACAATTTTTATGTGAAATGAAGCCAGTTACCTATTATACCTACTTATGTAATGCCTGTTTTAAAGTAAATTAAAAATCGAAACAATGCATTTAATATAATCCAGTTAAGTGACAGTATTTATTTGTTCAAATATTTCATAAAAATTCATTTTCCTTAAATTATTATAGTTATTATTATTAATCAATTAAAAAAAATCCGCAGAAGCAACACACGATTCCGGCACGCTTAAATGTTTTCTTTTTATGATTTGATGGTAGCTGACGTTTTTGGATTCTTCTGCATGACCAAAAATGAGTGTCTGGGTGTTTGATAAAAATGCGTTCTTAGTTTTAGCAATTGATAATTTTTTAATACAGGGGGTATGCCAAAAAGCAATGCCATTCGTTTTCTGTACGCAGACTTGACATATATTTTGTAATTTTCTTTTGATTATTCAGTCCAAGGCGAATCCATACAAGGTGGTGTTATAAATACAACTACAAAATTCCTATGTATTTTGTTTTTGCCTCTGCGTAAGAGTTGTCAAAATTTATATACATTTTTTTCTTGCTTTTACGGCTTTTGAAAGCACATACGCTAAAGCAAACGACACTAACGATTGTGAAATTCACTAACTTATTCTTAACGACACTTAACAGCTGTCTCGTTGTATTTATTCGAAGTGGTAAAAAGTAGGACCTCTGTCAAACGAAATGTCAAAATAAGCGAAAAGCACAAAGAGGAATAGAGAAAAAACAAACGAATGCGTGATGCCAAATATAAATTTGAGCTTTTCTATTATATTTCTTTTAAATGAAATAATATACTAGGATATTTCAAACTACAAACATTTAAAATTCTTTTTATATATTTCAATGTTCCATTGTAGCAGAATTGCGGACTCTTCTCTAAGTGGTTTCGTAGAATAGTCATCAAATCGACTCCAGGGAATATCCAGAATCACCTGCAAATATGCTAAGGTTTTCTTTTTCAAAATTCGCGTTGCGTTCCAGCGTATTTAGGATTTTTTTATATGTATTTAAATTTTTTAATTAGAATCATTTAGCTTTGATATTGATAGGTTCTAGCGGCTTTAAGATTCTTCGTAACTGGTTGCAATGGGGAATATCCAGGAGCCAGTCAGTCATTCGTGACCTGCAGCGTCGTCACCCTTTCTTTAGCAGCTTGGGTCATAGGAAACCTCACTTTCTGTTGCATTCAAATGAAAGGGATTGTCCACATCCCGAAGCAAACTTTGATCCACTGTTGGATTACTTAATTCTTCGTCACCTCGTGACAAATATTCAAAGAATATTATTTAATGTTCCTTTTTTAAATTCAATAAAACAAATCACCAAATTTTAGTTTTTTTCTATTCCTGATTGCGTTAAAAACATCAAATTTGTTTTCGTTTAATTTTCGGTAATCGACTAGCTAACAACAACAGCTGATTCAGCGAATACGAAAATCGTTAAAAAAATGAATGCTGAATAACAGCATCGTTAAAATTTTCGTTAAGATGAGTTAACCATGCGAATATCGTAAAATAAGTTAGTGAATTGCACTACTGGAGGAAAAATTAACTTAATTGACAGCAAAATAAGAAGCAAGTGGCCAGTCGCCAATCGGTGTTCGTAAAAAAGCATGGAAATTAGCTAGCGAGTATAGTAAGTTTATTTGACGAAAAAAGCATAGTACGTCAACTTACAGATATACCAACCAAACCCATAGACGAGTTTACAAGGAAAAGGAAACTAGTAGATGGTACTGTAAATATCGTCAAGGATCATCTTTCGGAAGCATTATCAATGAAATTCAAAAAAGTCGAAAGCAATATTAAGCAGTTGCGTTAGAAAGTCCAGCGTGATTTGTGAATATATTTCCCAGAAATACACTTCTGAAGAAGTGTTGGCATTATTAAAACATAATGCCAGTTTTCCTACTGGATATCAACAAATTACTTCAGCCAAGAAGGAAGTAGTGCTTCTTAATCCCAAAATTACCGAAGTAGAGTGCTGACCCCCAACCCCTGATAGTTTAGTTTACTATGTTAAGCAAAACTAACTTCAGCACTGATCATGTCAACAAAAAGTTATGTAGTCATTAGTTTAATTAATTTTTTGAAAAATAAAACAAATGTAAGTTTTTTTTTTTAACGAGAGTTAAAAATTTATTTCATTTTAGTGCACGGATTTTGCAGTAACATTAAATGAAAGATCGCCTCAAACAACGTTGTAGGCGACAATTTTTGTATACCACTTTTTTTTTGGCAAACTCGCGTTTAAGAGAGAATTTAAAATTAAAATATGCCCAGAAAACGAAGTCTTAAAAAATTGTCGCTTGCAACATTATTTGGGGCGACCCTTCAAATGTCTAATTCATTCTAATTCATTGTCATTGAACTGTGTTTCTGGCATTCTGCATATTTATTTATTGTAAAGCTTAGATCTTTGCCTTTTAGAAAAATTTAAAATTTTTATCTAGAGCAACGCGTCTTTGCGAGTTTGATAAAGCTTAGTAAAGCAGTTTCTGAGATAAATATTTTTATCATAATTGGGTAGTGTCACGCCGCTTTTTGAAACAGTTGTTAACTTATTTTATCCTATGCTTAAATATAACTTTACTGATCAAATTCCAGTATTGTTTTATTAGTATTTACTGACAAATTTTCGTTTGCATTTTTCAAAAGTATCTCAACTTAGGAAAAAACAGCCCTGTTGCCAATGCCATAGTTGATATTTATTAAAGCATAGATATTTTGCTTTTAAACTCTATATTGGCCACCCTGTAAATATACTTCAACGTACACTCTACTCCTTTTTAACGCCTAACCGTCGGCAAGCTTAGCTTCACATTTCTACTGTGCAGCTCAATATGACTTACAAACTTACATATATCAAGAAATTTGGGAAGCATTAGTATTAGTAGTATTTTTTAGATTTACCTAGTCAAAACAGTGACTAAACGTAACTGTATTAAGAATATTTGTAAGACTAGAACACGTACATTCGAGTATTTCATAGACCAGTTTTAGTACTTTTAAGGACTTCCTCTCTTTTATTAGCAAAAGTAAGAAAAGTTTTTATTCCGCTCCAATGTTTTTTAATTTGATCCCTCAACTGTAGTTGTCATGTAAGAGAAAATAAATTTACAGATAAAAAAATTAAAATAATAAATATGAAAAGTATTTATTCAAGAAAATTATTAACATAGTAATCAAGTTTCTTGCCGGATTTTATTTGTGTCTTATAATCACGCCATACTTTATTGACTAACTTGTGTACAACCTGTAATTTTAAGTTCATTTGAGATTTTTTTAGCCTATAGTGCATGTCATAACTATACAACAGGGAGTTATGGAGAAATTTCGTCAAGTATTTTATTTATATATCATATATAAAAATGTGGTCGATTTCATTGTGTCAACTTAACTTAAAACCCGTTGAATGAATTCTATATATTGTGGCACGGACATATGCTATATATTAATTCGTGAGGTGGCGCTGGAGGCAAGCTATTCCGAAAATCTCTATATGTATATGATCCGATTTTGCTGAGATTAGAAATATATAATAAGGATGGGACGAGAAATACTTTTACTGCAATTCATTTCCGCACGAAATGGTCACTGAAGAAATACTGACATTTTCGAAAATCAAATCGCAACTATCTGGCATGTGCCAGAAATCACGCAAAATGTAAGATTGTACATATTTATTCTTAGTTCAATTTAAATGTTCATTGTCGCGAGATTTTAATAATTTGACGTGCGTCCCCTCGTCGGCGTAACCAATCCGTTCATGTATCCCATAATTGTTATAAAAATGTGTACTAAGGGAGGGGTGTTTTAGGGTCCAGAATTCCTCGGGAATTCTGGAAACGGGGATCTGAAAACGGGAGCCAATCCGCTTAGATAAATAATTATATGATTTTCACTTTCGTTGTGTGCATACACACTGAAACCTATATTTGTAAGTAAATTGCCGTTTATTGCTGTAAATGACCTGGAACAATGTACGTACATACAAGAAGGTTGGTACTCAGCTGAGTAGTCGCTGTAAGAAAAGTAAGATCTTTTGCTGGTCGCCGATCGCCTTTATAGCCCCACATCTGGCAACGGGCTCAACTAACAGGGCTCGTGCGAAAGCGAAGCAAGCAACGATTAGCTTTCAGCGACATCTCGTTGTGACAATTTTCTCTTATGACTAATTGCATACCTTAACAATGTGAATTAGACTGCCGATCTTCATATTGCGTTCTTCCAAATGTCCACCGCTATAAAATGTGGAACTATTATGTTCTATCACATCCAACTAGCAAATCGTTTCCGATTGATCGTTCAAATCTTCCTTCCTCAAGATACTTCAACTTGGCTGTAAATTAAGGCTCAATAGGTTAGCACGACGAGCTAATGTTTATTAGACAGCTTTCTATGTGCTTTTACCGAAAATTTGGGGAGCCCGAAGGATTGGAGTGATCTCATAAAAAACGGCGCGAAACTTTTCCATTGCTTTTTCCAATAGGTTTGATGTATTAAATAAGCAAAAATAATAAAATCACATTTTAAAACAAATCTTCTTTCGTATCTTCTGAAACTTAGCTATTTCGAATTTAACTTCGAATCTCATTACATCTTACACCAATTCGTGCGGTTTGCACCCTCGGTTTCGGAAACCGCGTGATTTCCCGCAAATGTCCCCTTACGCCCATATGGTTACGAAATACTTTTAAGAAAAATAAATGCGAAACTATTTTTTAATTTAAAAATCTTCTCTAAGTATTCAACAGAGTAGTAAGCTACGCAGACTAAGACGCGGGTATCAACTAGCTTTTTATCAAAAATATGGGTCATTCTACAATAGCAACCATATAAATCGAAGCTTCCGAGTATTTGCATCCATCAAAATTTAAAACTTTTTAATCACAGTTTTTAGAAAACTCACAAAATACGTGTAGCTTTGAAATGTTTTTTTTTTTTGCTAAAAGTATTTTCCTCGATGTATCAATAAGGTCATATGTATGTAAAAATCGCAATACCGTAAAATAAATATACGCTTTATAGTTGTGGTTTCACTGATTTACAGCAAAAGCCTACACCGTACTATCCAAGTCCTATGTACATATATATTTACTATCGCTCCCTCATATATATGGAAATAAAAATAAAAATCCAACTGGTTCGAAAGATATGATAAACTTTTTTTGTGCTGAATAGTGGCACGTGGTGTGCAGAAAAAGTAGCGAATTTTTGATCCAGTGTTATTTATTAGCTTGGGCAAAACTTAACGATGGATATCACGTATTGCATTATTCGATGTTCAGATATAAAATCTCTTAATTGTTACAAAAATAAATTGTTTGATTTTATATATGTAGAACATATTACGGTATGGGTATGGGAAATGTAGCTCCTTAGAAAATTAGCAATCAGTGTTAATTCGAATTCTACTTTTACCACTCCATGTAGTCGATGTCACAATCCCAATCAAGCAATAAATCCTACTTTTGCAATATTTTGGCTCTTTTTTTTTGACAGGCACGCATTTATGTGTCAGTCTAAAGGTTAGATATTTTATTTCATGCTCATTCAAAATTTCGAAGTAATTTATCATCGCTACACTCAAAGCAAACTTCTCGTTTCACTTCAAATTCAAATTTATATATGTACATAGTAAATATGTGCATATCTATATTACGGTATTTGTCGTGCATATTTCGATAATTTTCAAATCATCATATTACTTTCAAATAAATGTCGTCGTCACTATTGAAGCAAGTATTGCAAAAATCATATGGAATTTCAATGTGATATAATTTTGTACATATATAAATAAGTAATTGTCTGAGCTAAGTATTCTTTCCCTTTATTTTTTTTTACACATACATATGTAAGAAACTAACCAAAAAAAAAACAAAATGCTGAATAATATTAAACAACTTGAACCATTTACTCCTTACAATTCAAACACTCTGTGATACAGCACTTTGAATTGTTGTCAATTAAAAATTTGTATCGGACGTGATAGCGAATAAAATATGTAGTAGTATAGTGAAAAGCCAAATGGTGGATTACAATTCATTTCAAAGAAACCATTAGTCAAAACGAAAATTCAATGCTAATGAAATGCAAAGTCTGCCTTCAGATTGTGTAAAAACCATTAATCACAGATTGAGTTTCGGCTACTACATAATTTAAATTTAAACATATTACGTAAGTTGGTGTATGTATGTATATGTTGTCTTTTAAATTTAGGCATTTATGTGTAAACAGTGCAAATGTTAACGAGTTCTGTCACCCAGAGGTATAATTTCTATCTATGAACAACTGCCAATATGGAACACCGGTTACTTTCAAAGTACGTGTTGCTTCTTTTGCGAAGTGTATTTGAGGGCATCGGTAGATAAGAAGAAAGAATTATTTCGAGCTGTATGAGCTTTGCTTTATAAATTAAACTCGTCAAACGCAATAAATTTGATTATTCGATTAATATAGTAAACATGATACACAATTTTATTTTTAAATTATTTCACGATGTAGTGTTTCTTACTTTGGTATGAAAAGACTAAAATGGCGTCACCCTGTAGAATATTTTAGGCTGTTTTTCTACTACATTGTTCAGGGTTTTTCAATAAGAACGCTACAAAAGTTGTTTTTAAAAAAAACAAAAACGGTTTGGGATATGAATTAAATTCTTTCTTCCTGCGAAAGTACATTCGATGGAATTATGTATGGAACTCGATTTCTTTTGCTTGGGCACCACGGGCACGCTTGCAGAAGTCCACACGCTGAACCCAATTTTCGACGGTTTTCAAGCATAAATCGGCCGATATTGCTGCGATTTCACGTTCGATATTTGTACGAAGCTCATCAATCGTCGCTGGCTTGTTGGCATAGACCATAGACTTGACGTAGCCCCACAGGAAATAGTCTAACGGCGTCATATCGCTCGATCGAGGCGGCCAATTGACTGTATGTAGTATGTAGTATATGGGTACGATGATTTCTGTAAAAATATTAATCTGTATATGGTGCATTTGAAAAACGAATAAATGTTAAAATATTAAGGTCCACTTGCGGAAAATCCAGAGTTAAATTTATAAATAAAGAGATAAGTAACTCTGAATTATATTTTTTATTTTCGTAACCCAAACATTGTCTTGCATCAAAGAAATCGAGTAATCCGGGCTAAGTATATACATACATTCCTTTTTTGACATTTTCTTTGATTTTTATGAATTTATTTTAAACTTAAAATCAAAATAATTTATGGAGGCTCTAGTACAACAACGAAATGCTTGGTCTGCTTGGTTTCTTATCTCGTGGTAGTGATCGCTACGCTTTGAAAAAGCTCTGTTAAAGAAGTTGGAGCCAACGTGTTCGATGGCATCCTCGTTATTGTCGGGAAATCGCGATTCGTTTCAAATTTTGTTTGACAAATTTATTTTTTATTTATTTATGACAGAATGTCACAAACTTAAAAAAATTAACCTTTGAATAACTGCTAGGTTAATTATTGATGTTTTTAGTTCTGAGTTGATGCCTAACATTCTGCTGTGCAAGCAAATTTATCAATTTAACCGGTAAACTCTGAGGTAAATAGATAACTTGCTTTCTCGCAAGTGGGCCTAAGGGCCCAAATTAAAAGGGTGAAAGAGAAAAGTTTGAATTTCATAGAAATAAATCACGGTAGCCGTTACGAACATTTGAATCTGTTATAGAATATAGTACAAAATGCCAGTATAGTTAAAAACAATTTTAACGCTTTCGTCTGCGTTTCTGGATAGTAGAATGAATTAAATATGTATGTATATATTTAATGATAAACTACATTATTTCAATAAACCTGCAATTATACTTATTCCCGCTTTTATGATTTTAATTGACAAATAATAAATTTCAACGTTTACATTTACAGCTGTTTTTCAATTAAGCTTTCACTCAATTTTTGTCAACACTAAAAGGCAAACATATGCCTCGTTTATAACCTCTCTGTTTTATTTGTTCGCTGCCAGTGCTTACAAATGACAATATTTAGCTTTTGTGTGAAACAATTTCTGTCATATATTTTATATAATTATAAATATTGTTTATACTATAATCAAAATTGGAAAACTCAGCAAATTGTCTTTAAAATTTTAAAATTTTTTAGAAATTCTTTCGAGTATGCATGAAAAAATATACAAAAGCAACGATGGTTTCTAATCACTTCAAACTTCTTTATTAATATTTAAATAGGGTCTAAAACTGGATACCAAAAATAAAAATATCTAAACGCCCTTCTAAAAAACTGAAAAATTGTATGGGAATTTGTTGAGTTTTTATATATTGTGTATTAAGTTTGAAATATTAATTTACATGCTTTTTGTTATAGAATGAACTATGGATTTATATAATTAACGAAAAAACTTATCACGAAAAATCTTGCTAATCTTGTAAAAGGGCCGGATTGCTCGCTAGTGCAAACAATTTGTTATTTACGAAACCGAAAGTTTTATTGTAAACAATTATACATTTTGCAATAAATATAGAAATCTCTAAGCAAGTCGAATTCATACCAAGTGGTGTTGAGCGTTCAAGAACAAAAACGTACACTAACAAATTATATGCACAATGACAAATTGTATGTTACAATAACCACATAGTTTTCAAAAAAAATTTAAGCAATATATAATTACAACCGTGGATTCGGCGTGCATTTATACCATTACGACCGATGTTATTAGCACTCGCAAAAAAACATAGTAATTAGAGCAAAAACATATAAAAAACCAGTGATTCGACACCCCGAATTTCAATTTTGTCAGTTCAAGTCCCATGATAACCCATACTATTTATTTTAGCCATATAAAAAACACAATAAAATAAACTGTTTTATAGTAAAATCTAAACATCAGTGTCAGTAGAGGTTATAAGATTGATAAGTTTGCAAAATTCCACGATTTTAGCTGGAAACCAGAAGGAGCTCTTAAGGAAACCTTATATGTGAACCAATGAAAATTTATATTAGGTGCTGTTTACCAATTAGCTGATTTAAATCATTTGGTGAACTGAATGTCAGAATAATGTATTTGGGCTAAATCTTACTGTTATTGTGCGGATAATTTGTTAGTGTAATTTTTGTTTCTTTGCCATTAACACCATAATGAAATTTATCATTTTCTTAGTAGATTATATACGTGATAAATACATATGTATGCATGTATCTTAAATAATTTCCAAGTTTTAATGGGTTAAATTAAGGATTGTTAAACTAAAACCACATCCAGTTATGTTGGCGCTATTAGTTTATGTGCCAAGATCTTCAGAATTTCCGTGTACACTTTCTATTTATAGTTATTAAAGGGAGTACGAAATTGCAAGCATTTGTCTGAAGTTATAACGCAAAACTTTATGCAAAACAACCAGTTGATGGAAGCTATAAATTATAATTACCCCATCTTGAAGAATTTCATAATGCCCTTTCTATTCATAATAAGGAATACCAAATTTCATATTCTTCGCCGCTTTAGTATAAGAGTTTAGGTAAAACTTCTTATCGGAGCAATCAGTTACATTGGAGGACATTCTCGTGGTTTTGCTAAGCCTTAAATAAGTCAGCCTGGTGATTATTGTTAAATTCATATAAGCTGTTTAGACGAAATTGTATCAAAGGGGTATGTGAATAGGCGATTGGTATCTGGATATGCAGGAGTGCAGCCTGCTATAACATCCAGATCCCAGTTTGGCTAGATTAACGCGAGATTCACGAGACTGCTGGAATCACTCGTCTCCATTGGGTGGTGCTTTGATACCAATGCCAGTATTTACTAGGCGAGAGATGGCGAAAGTGGGGATTCCCTCGGTGAATACTATTTATGCCCGGCTCATAAAAACATTCCTCGGCGCTAGGAAAAACTAACTTATTCTAAGGAAACATTTTCTTGAAATGATTCCAAAGACGTTGTTGCCTTAAAATGAGTAAAATATTTTATCCAATTTGAGAAAGACACAATACAGTACTATTTTCTTTATATGTTGGAAAAATTAATTTATCATATGATTTTTTTTTTTATTCAATTTGTGGAAATTGTCAGTTTTTTTATTTTACTTGTCTTGAAGTAATGACAGTTCCCTAGTTATAAAAATGAAATGAAATGAATTTCATTATTTTTATTATTATTTATTTAAGGAGAAATAAAACGTATATAATTTATTGTTATGGCCAAGAATTTAGCTTTATTATAAAGATAAGGGTTCGCCATTATGACTGCCGCGATTGGTTTGAAAAAATTGTTGGAGCCAAAGGTCGTCCACAGCAACATCCTCCAATTCATGCACGAAAAAGTCATTAATCATGGCAAAAACACCCTTTATATTTTATAAAAAAATTTTGGTTTAATTAAGATCATACTGTGCACATGAACGGGAGGATATCTTTTAATTTTATGTTAAAAACTTTCAGTTCTAAATTTCGTATTTTTCTATTTGTATGCCAAATGATGAAGCCGCAACGCTTGTTTTGGTTTAAAAACACTGACAATATCAAAATTATTTCAAGAAATTATTACTGAAATTTACTTCTTCAAATTCATGACACAATCATTTCACTCTGTATCATCAGGCTGTGGTCATGTGCGCTGAGTGGGGAGTAGGCTTCACATTTTCCTACATACATCAATTGTCTTCTATTATAGCATTTTGAATTCTTTTTTTTACAAAGCTTAACAACTAAAAGTAATAAATAAAAATGTACAATTTTCGAAATGAATGAAATATATCAATACAAAGATGTTGAATGCACCTTTCTAACGGTATTCATAGAATGTGAGTCTTGCTAATTTTTTTATGTTGAGTTTTTTGCATATCTCGAAAAAACTTCTTCGGAAACTTAAAATAAATGCTAGGTACTCTAAAACTAAAAAAAAATTAGTATTACTTTTTTATAAAAATGAAAAATTTTCGAATCGAAATAAGTTCAACATTGACAAACTTGTTTTGTATGAAATATTTACGCGCGACTTTTAGTGATCTTCATCTAAACATGGCGATGAAAAACGGGCAAAAAGTAAAATGCAAAAGATTAAAATGCAAAAATTTGTGAAATCAAAATTAAAATAGAAATAAAAATAAAAACATTTTAAGTGCCACATGTAAAAATAAACAGCACTTGCATTATATTTCGGCGTATACATATATACCACTTTACTAAACGAATACTATTTTATCGATTTCAATTTTTTTTTTTGCATTACTAATTCTTTATGCGAAACATCTTCTTTCGGCTAAGGCTGGCAAAAAGTGCTACCAAATTTGAAGTTTACACTCAGCTTACACGCAACTGCTATCTCGCTAATTGTCTGTGCATATATTTGCCCACATCATTATTTAAAATGCATACTTTACACAATATATATTGACGTTTATTGTTACGCATAGAAATGCTGTACAACACAGCACCACACATAGCAAATACTTCCATTTGTTTGCTTTCAACATGCTTTCTTTACTGCTATGTTAAATTCAGGCCCACATACACAAACTGACATACATGCATAGAAATATGTATTTGCATGTGTGCCTGTTATCAACAGAGAAAGAAAGAGAAAGTGCCACAAGCAGGTTTACTTCAGTAAAAGTAGATGGACATATTTCATACATAAAAATTACATACAAACAACTTATTTATTTATGTCCAATTAAAAGACATTTCGATTTAACTTACTTAAAATGCAGATTCAAGTCGCGACACTTAAACGTACACACACACACACAAATGCACACACAGTTACACACACGTGTAAAGTCAATGTTATTTTCCTTTTCTGCTTTTGGTGTTGCCTCTTTTAAATATTTACAATTCTTTCACCAGCATCGATTCGATTCACAGAATGCCTATTTTTTGTCGTTGTTGTTATCTATTTTGTTGACCAAATTACCAAATTTACCGTCATTCGCCTCGGTTATTTCATATGACGTGGGTTGTGTTGGTGTTGCTATATATATATATGTATATATCTTTATCGTTTTCCTTCTTTCTTTATTTTCTTAGTATAATTTAAAGTTTACTGAAGAAACTTTTGCTTTCTTTGGCACACCTGCATGCCGTTGGCTTATGGCCAGCGTAGCTATGCAAATCAATGACTTTGAAACGTAAAGTTATCACACATTTCCATTTATTTGCCTGTGTGTGAAAGTTTTGGCATATGTAGATATGTAAATATCTTCGTAAATAACTCAATGTTTGATTAAATTAAAAAATAAAAAAAACCTTTTTGGCTTACACTCACTCACGCTTTAATACATCGAATGTGTAGTTATTAGGGTTTATAAACCAACATTATAAACATATATGTATGAGTTTCTTTAATAAATTTGAATAGTTTGTTAAAAAAAGAAAAACTGTTCTAAGAAAACTTTTAAAATGATTGATTGAATTTAATCATTTTATTTCAATCAATCATTGTTTATCACAAGTTTTCTTTCGTAGCGAAGTTATGTAAAACTTAGCTAGAACATCTGCTGTTATGATACGATATAAGTTTATTTTTGGTCTGAAATTTTCGCCGATTCGAACATAGCATGCCCGTCGTTCTATTGCCTTGCCAGAGACACCAAGTGAAGCGACGGCCTTCTACGCAAGGACTTTCGAACAGAGAGGAGCCCCTCCTGTTCCTCTGCCCCCATCAGCGGTGACCGCATTGAATACTTTTGTTAGATATAAATATAACTCATAAAGCTCACCGTTCCATTAGCTGCCTTATTTGTCATCGCAAAAACGAAAGGTCCAAAAATTTTTCTCTCGATCACATATTCCGCCCCACCAAGATGAGAGGTATATGGAGTGTAGTTTTGGTTCGTCGATAAATGTTTTACTGCTCATTTATCTACTTAGCCCAAATTAGCAATTACTGGCAAGAGAGACTCTCTGCTGGAGTTCGAGGTTGGCATTATTGTTGGTGTAAATGATGGTACCGGGATAAACAAAGTCCTCCACTTATTTCATTTTGTAACTGTAACGTATCCAACTTGGAAAATACAGAACAAATTGTTCAGGCTAATGATGTCGATGCCATCAGGATAAACCAGAAATTGTACACTCTTACAAAAGATGCTGACTGACCGGTTTAATTCTACACCCGCAATTATATTTTCCATTGTACGGTTTGAGAGGTCGCAAGATAAAAAGTCAACCTGCCTGGAACCTCGTGTTGTATTATAAGGTTCGATGATGTTACTCAGTTTTAATACCCGTCTAAATTTAAATAAAGGATACCAAGATCAGACAGCGCGGTAGTCGATTTAAAGTCAACAAAGAGATGATTTTCCACTGTCGAATTTTGCCAAAATTTGTCATAACGTGAATCCAGTGGTCATATCAACAGGTACACAGACAAGGTGCAATCAATACGTCGTCGGTTGGCTTCAGTTTTTCGCACAACACGCTCGATATAACCTTGGATTGGGCAGAGCATACTTAAATTCCAATTAGTGGGCACGCATTAGTCCGACTACATTCTGCAAATGAGCATCTCTTCCAATTCTTCCCTACTATGCTGAACAGCTCACCCCTTTTTTGTTCTAATGGTGCTTTACTTATTTAATTGCGGCCACCGTTGCCGAAGAACGCCGGGTTCTAATAGCGGTCATACTCCACAGATAGTGGCAGACTTCTAAAAAATCATCTTCCTCTCGGAGTCGACATAAATTTGTAGATTCATCAATTTCCGGTACAACGTCAAGACACACTCCACAAATTGTAGAAGAAACATTCAGCTATATGCTGTAAGCGCTAAATTTTTATAATAAGCCGGAAAGAAAACCATTATGGCTTGTATTGAGTTTTCAAAATACGGAACAGTGTTAAATTTTTAGGTTTTTCGGCTTTACTCTAACCAAAAGGTACTTTCGCTATATTCGCCTCAATTTAGGTACACAATAATCATTAAACATAGACATATATATTAATAGTAGATTATTAGGAAGAAAACGTCTATTAATTTTTTCGGTAGGAGGGTATGTAAAACTGTAAGCTCGTTTTCTCGATTTTTTGATACATACATATATGCAGGATTTACAACTTTTTTCAAAACTTTATACTTCTCTTTATAAACATCATAAATATAAGTTTTACTGCGCCCTAGTACAAATGGGAACGCAAAAATTAGCATGGACCAAAGTCAGTTAAGAAAAAAACTTTCTTTTAAATATTTTGGCATTTGACTAAAAGTGAGTTACCTAAATTATCGCTGAGTCTAGCAGAATTTCTGCAGGCCGGATTTTCTCTTTTGGAATATTTTACTGATTTAATGTCTGGCGACCAATATTGACAACATATTAGAGCAATAGATTTATGCAAGAAGTCATGTATAAAAATATTTTGTCGTGTAATAGCGAAAAATAATTTATATTATTTATGCGTGCCTAGAGAGCAGTTGCCAAATTTTTAAGTATAAGTAAGTGATTGAGCGCTTAAGTATTAGGGCTGTTCTTATTCGCCTTAAAATCATGGGTGGCGTTGGAGAAAGGAATGGTCGTAGCAACGCCCACTTCAGTTCACATATGTAGTTATATTACCGATACTTCCTTGCCAAAGTCTTAAATTTTATGCGCAAGATGGCGTTGTACAAGCAAATACGCGGAATCACAATTTTTTCAGCTTGGAGCCGAAATGGATAGGTGTTCTTGATTTTGATTCGACAAAAATTAGAAATTTTAGAAGTTTTACATTTGAGTAGTCGGAACAAAAAGTAATGAAAAAGTAGTCGGAATGAAAAGTAATTGAATAAACCGCAATATACATAGAAATATTCTTATTTGTGACACCCCTACACGACTACTACCCAATATTAATTCCAAACAGAGATCTGGATAAGCTAACTTGTTGGCATGATTCTAATTGGTGTTAGACATTTCAGTTATGAAAGAAGACAGTGAAAAAAACGATAAAAGCGAATTCAAATGTGAAATTAAAGAAATCTTAATGAAAACCAGAGAATGTTGAATAAGTTGCCATATGTGAAAAAGTAAGCCCATAAATTTATACTCGAATTTTTTCTCGATTTTTTATACGACGATGCTTGTTAGTAAAAGAAGAAGAGATAAACCCATTCGCAAGCAAACCAAAATTATCAGGACGAGGAGCTTTTTCGATTTAACAACGTTCGGAGGTCTGTTCGGAATTAAACTAGTTCTTCAGTTTTAGAGATATCTGGCTGAAACTAGATAGATGCATGTATCTCTTTAATGTATTAATCACTTGTCAGAACCGATGAGAGGTCTTCCATTGTAACTCCTACGCCAAAGCAGCTAAAAACGTGATATAAGGCATTCCGTGTTCATATTATGGAAATAAAGCTTACAAAGAAAATCAAATGAAGATCGGCTCACAATAACTTATAGTTTCCATGAAATGATTGTTGAGGTATGGGATTTTACTTTAAGGCATCTTTTTATATACAGCTATATCTAAGAAGATTTGTGGGCTATTTACTTTTCAATCATACAAAGTCTACGAAAAAATCATCAAGCATAGGTTTTGATTGGAAACTATAACATTTATAGCATTCCTAGGAAATTTGAATGAGCCAACATGAAATCCATTTATTGCTATAAAAATTTCCTTTTACAGAATGAAAAACTATGAAAAGTTAGATAATGATGAGCTTACAATGGCGATAACATATGAAACCTCCTACAATGATCAAGATAGTATATCTTTTAGTTCAAGCGCACTTCCCTATTTATTTACTTTGATGTTTTATTTTTTCTATACACAGGTTTTTTTCTGCTTTTTAATCTAGTTTATTAAGCAGTTTTAAAGCTGAAAATATGGTAAGCAAGAAATTGAGTAATATTTTTGAAACTAACAAAAAACATCCCTAATGTCATGGTGTCTAAGTTATTGATGGTAGACATTTTTGCATGCCAAAGCAATTGACAGAATTTCACTTTCCAGTAACTGGTCACTGTATATTTTAATAGCTTACATTCACACATATATACTTTATATGCTCATTAGACTGGTTCGAGAAAGAGTTTGTTATTAAATAATCTATCCTCCCCTCCCTTTGTTTAAGGATATACTTCGAGATGATTTTATGGTCTTACAAATTTCAGTCCTATCAAAAGCGGGTTTTGTTTATCATAATTTAATTTTTGATCATTGCATAAGTATCTGATCTGATGCAACCAGAATTTCAAACAAAATATTAGACTTAGCTTAGTTATTTAACAAAATTATTCGTTTTTTTTTTCAAAGTATTGCCACCAAAATCAAAAAAAAAAAAATAGCGATAACACTTGAAACAAAACTAGGTAGTTTCGATATGTCGCATTCAGCACAAGAGAAGCAGAGCTAAAAATCTTAAAAATAAAATTCGATTTCAAATTGTATTAAGCTGGCGTGTTTGGCATTTATTTCACCTTGTCTAAAATTTTTTGATATAACCCATAAGTAGAAAATGTTTTTTAACTCGTGGGTGAAATACAGAAAATGTCTGTTGTTATTTGATTAATATTTTTATAATTAATATAGCCCGCATTCAACCAATTTCATTTCCTATAAGAATTGTATGAAATTAATTTAAGTGAAGGAAATTAATAAAAAAAATCATTTCTATGCCACTAGAGTGTTATGGAAATTATCTATGAAATTAATATCTAGTTAATTTTTTTTTTAAATACCGACCCGGCCTTAAGTAAATACCACCGTGTAATTGGATAAACGTTTGTCACTGCGGAAGTGTTAGCATGTGCCGTGAATAAAATTTAATTTAATTTCATTAAAAGC
This sequence comes from Anomoia purmunda, assembly GCA_951828415.1. Classification (NCBI taxonomy): domain Eukaryota; kingdom Metazoa; phylum Arthropoda; class Insecta; order Diptera; family Tephritidae; genus Anomoia; species Anomoia purmunda. The sequence continues at coordinate 42,021,965 of OX639996.1, forward strand.
AGATTGAGTTTATTGCTAATAAAATTGAAATTTCTGGCTTTTTTTCATTTCACAGCTAGCAAATGTGGCCGGAGTTAAAACAATTTTGCCTTTCAACCATAAAAATAATAGCAATAATTTGTCGCTTACACCATAGCTTGACGTTTGACTGAACTTCTCCTACAATTTTTGATGTGCGTTTTGATGCTGGAACACAAATGGCAAGTGATTTTTGTGAGAAGTTTTTTTTTATCGCAGAAATACACTCAGAGGTTTTCCATTGCTGCCGAGGGGCGATCGCTATTAGAAAGAACTTTTCTAAAATTTTTAGGATAGTCATTTAGCACATTGTATGTAAATGTATTTAAGTTTTACTGTTACTTATTTTAATTGAATAAACGATTTCAGAGGCCACGGTGCACTTGTTCAGTTCGACGTCTTTTTTCACAACTCCCTTTTGGTTCGCTTTCTTTTAAACACTCGGCGTTTCGTTAAGATGAATCTTTCGACACAAAGTGTTGCTACTTGCAAGGTTGTATTTTAGTGGTTAAATTCACATGGTTGTTATAAATAGAATAGTTGAATACTCTCGACCGCTTCTGGTCTTTAAACCTAATCCCACATATATTGTATTTTTCATAAACAACCGATGCACATAAGCAGTCCCGTTTTTAAAAACCAGGGGTATTATTTCCAACACGTAAAATAAAGGAACTTCACTGCTTGGAGTTGAAAATAGTATTTGAAAGGTAATTCAGTGAAAGAAATACGACTTATATTGTATATTTAATTATTCAAAGAAAGAAAGCCTGCAATAAACTGCGGATAATTCTTTTGTTGTTGTAACATCATAAAACTTCCCCAACAAGTTAATAGCGGGAACTGAAATCCTTCGGCCGGATCGTTCCGATATTGTAGCGCCGATTGTCGTGACTATCACACTGTGTATGGGCGGTTATTGTCTTGACTCGTAGATTTTTCCAATTTTACCTAGGAGAGATTTCACCTTCCCACCAAGTGTTTCTTAACTCATGGGCAAAATGATATGCTTAATACTTTATTATCGTCATGTTAAACGAATGTGAAAACATATTTTTTATAAAAATAACCAAACGAAGGTTTGTTATATAGAATAAATTTTAAATTTTAAACGTTCGATATTTACATCATTATATCATATGACGTACACCAATATGACATCAGCACAAATCTGACTCTGTCAAATTCCCTTAGAACCGAATAGCGGTACTAGGTGGGCGCAACATCTTTATTCTCTCAATCTTGGATTTTTGCTAACAAATAAAAGTTAATTTATGTACATTCTCTCTCTTAAGATTAGCTCTATTGTCGGGCATGAGGTACCCGCTCTGAAATACTTAAACTGTTGGACAACATAGTCATGACAAAATGCAGCTATTGATGCTATCTATCCGACCTCGTTTTAGTTGTGGTGTTCTTGATTCCGACTGAGTTCGAATATATTTGGAATTATTTTCATTCCGAGTCGATAAGCAGTTTGAACAGCTGTGGTCAGTTAGTTATGTTTCTTGAAAAATTTAACAACGCTTTTTGGGTGGGCTAAAACAAGACAGCGTTCAAGACAACAAAAATCATTAGCTAAAATTACGCGTGGCCTATGACAAAAGCTGGACTTCAAGCTAGTTTTTCCTACAAAGAAATTCTCATTATAAAACCTTCTTAATCTTCTTAGTTTTACTTTGAATTAATTAATGAAAGTTGTTTAAAAAATAGAATCAGCTAGTCTCAATAGTAACGGGTTTATTTTTTAGACTGATAGAACTTTCGATAGGGATAGCTGTCACTTGGCAGCAGGTAAATGACATTTCGTTTTGACATTTCTGTTCAGTAGGCATTGACAAATCATCATGGAAAGAATGACGCCGCAACAAGGTTTACAAATTGTGGAAATTTACTTTAAAAATCAGTGTTCTGTTCGCCAAACTTATAGAGCACTTCGTGAATTTTATGGTCCACATAATCGAACATCAGAGCAGCTTATTCGTCGAACTGTTGATAAATTTCGAACAACATTTACTCTACTCGATGAAACCCCAACAACAAGACAAAGAACTGTACGTTCAGAAGAAAATATTCGTGCTGTAAGTGATAGTATTGGAGAAGATCCGAATTTGTCTATTCGCCGCCGTGCTCAACAAGTTGGACATTGTCCATCCACAACATGGAAATTTTGCAGTGGTTCAAAATTGAACTGATCGCATCCGATTTACCAAAGCTAGTCATGTCGGACATATGCCAGAAATCGTTTTTAAATATTAAATGTCATGAAAATATCTTTCAAATAAAAATAAATTTGGCATCATACTTCATTTTGTTGTGTTTTATTTCAATTTAAATTTCTATCAGTCTAAAAAGAAACACCCTTTCGTTACTATCGAAGGGGTTGCTAAAAGTCGCTGATTCTGTACACAAACTGTGATTCATGTAAATTATTTCCGTTACCTAAATAGTTTTTGAAATTTTCTGATAAAGATTTATCCAACTAATTGAATACAGAATAGAGCAATAAAAATATATATAGGTATTTGGGCTACTTTTCATTTCGACTAGTCCAAGGCAAATTCATATAATGTGATGTTATTAAAGCAGCTGATATCTTCTTCTTCCATTATATTTATATTATTCCTTTATCTAAAATTGAAAAATGGGTGTGTGTGCTTTACGAATTCGTATTGACAGCACCTTATATGAGTTCGTCTTGGACTAGTCGAAGGCAAAACTTTTGGAACTAAATCATTTTTTTCGGAATCGAAGTGCAGAGCAGACCTGTATATTTCCCCATCACTAATTTGAATGCAAAAATGTGTAAGTCAAGAGAGTTGTTTTGTCAAAAGTCTGCAAAATTTTTGCAAATTTTTCGCCACACGTTAGGTTTTCGAATAATTACTAAATTCGAACGTAGTGTGCACTTTTCATTGAACGATTGCCTAGTTGTCAATCGACCATGGTTAACAAATTCATTCACGTTCATTAGACAGCATAGCTGGTACCTCAACAACACCGGAATGCAGTTGACAACACCTGTAACGTTCAGTGGCGACAGCGATGGCAAACAATGCGTATCGGCGTCGCTTTCCAGCACAAGACATTAATATCCATATATGTATACATATGTATGTGTATATGGTTACGCATTCATATGTATAGGTATGTAAATATGTTATATGTTTGTGCTTTTCATGCTCATTACCATTGGACTCATTGATATTCATGTTGCGGTTAGCGAAATTTCGATTTTACCTTCATTGTCGTGATCGACGTCTTTGCTGTTCGCTTTCAGTTAACATTGTCATGCCGCTTATGTATGTATGTATGTCGTCCGTATTGCCATATACTCGTTGGGCAAACGAAAGTGCCCTAAAAATCGAAGAATTTAGTTTTCTTTCTTATTTGGACGGCAATGGATTTTTTCCTTTTTCCTGTTTGGATATTTACATGTACTTGCATTTCGATGAACAAAATTATTTTTTTGGCCACCATTGTAATCCGTAGGCTGCTCATATGTATGTATATAGTATGTACAGCAACGGTCAAAATTATAGCAGCGCGACATTCGTACCAGGTCTGACTATTTATTTTTCTTTTGTTTATTTAATGTTGATTAGTTTCTTGTGATAACGTATATAAGTATTTTTGTCTACCAAACGGGTTTGCTTACCAACTAATTGGACCAAAAGGGTAGTACGTTATTAATTAAATAATTTATGTAATTTCTCTATTAAGCTGGTAATTGAACTTGATTGATGATTTAACCTACCGAAATTGTGTTTCTTACCTCCTATGCTGATAACCTGATGCAACTCATCAACCTGACAGTTGTCAGATTTATTGCGCCTAAAAGTTTGCGGCAAAAGCGGTTTTCATTCCTCTAATAATGACAACAGTTGCTGTAGTTGCCATGTCCTACAGAGTACGTGACATCGACGTATATTCTGCGACATAGTTTTAGGCACGGTAAACCTGACAACTGTCAGGTTGGTAAGTTTTGTCAGGCTATCAGCATAGGGCGGTTAATTTTTACTACATAATTGAATACTGAGGGAAATTTTATGTGTACTCTTTTTAAATATTGTGCCTAAAACCCTGACGTAGAATACAAACTGTGTATTGTTTTTGTCAGGTACTCAGTAGGTTGTAATAAATGTAGTATCAGGCTTTACCATTAGAAGGACTAAACTATTTTACGGCTTAGCTTTAGGCATAATCGTTACATAATTAGGAGAAGGTGGGTTATAGGCGAAAACTTCAACTTTTGTTTGTTTTGATTTTATAAATCTGAAAATGATGGGCAAAATAAATCCATAGGTCTATGGTTCATGTGCGGCTCGAAGAACCATGGCCATCCGCTCTTCCTTACTTGCCTTGCCAATCAACACAAATGTGTCAAATATTATGCCCATAGCGACAACGGTGAAATCATTTGAACATGCGAGCGATCAGCTGTACAGAAAAAAAATAACTGCTGTTGATTCTCTCCTCAAGGGGCAACGAAAACGCCAGCGTGATGTGGTGGGGTATTTAAATCTGTGTCTTATGGGTGTGGATGTATTATAATCATATTGATTTTAAAAAATGTCCGATCTCAATCGTATCTCGAAAAGAAGTGAAGTGTCCGTTTTCTAGTGCTCTTTTTATTCCTTTCACCTCAAAACCATTCGTTGGGAAAAAATCGAGGTTTTACTAGTTGACGGCTCAGTGGAACAGGGTACGGACTACCCGCCATTATATAAGTGGATAACGTTGATATTATATTAAGTACTAGCGTGGTACATATATGAACCTAAACACAGCTCGACTCGATTGACCCTTCCGGAACTTTTGTTTTTGTTTTTGACTTTAAAAATCATTATTTTCCATTTTTTCATCATTATGGTATTTGTATATGAATGTTCAACAAACATTTTTTCAAATATTTTTTCCAAACGAAGTTTTGGGCTCATGCCTCATGAAATATAGTGGTAAAAATCAAAGCGTAATCTAAAATCTTTCGTGCAATTTTATTGACTTTACGTTTAAAAACATAAAAATGCATGTTCCTTTTAATAACATTAAAAAATCATGTGCATCAATTTCATTTTATACATTAAATCAGGAGAGAAATATAGTAAAAGATAAGTAGTATGTTTGCTTATTCAAAATATTACAACTAGGAAAATAATTTCATTTACCAAGAGCAATTAATTTTTAGGTCAGACTGTATCTTTCCCTTAATCTCTTGCGTTACTTGGAATGCACAAATCAACGTTACTTTGTGAAAAAGCATGTTTAGAATACCCTGTATATCCTTGTACCTTGCGAGTGCGTTTTACGGTTGTATTTTCCGGCCAATGTTCAATAGAATCGAAATTAAATGAAACAATAATATTATAAGGTGTTTTACTCGTTTTCTGGAGAGATTTGAACTGACGTCAATTGATAATCTATACATCCGGAATGCCAACAAATCTATTTAATATTTTTTTTTAGTATTATTACCATCGTAACCAATCGAAGCCAATTTAACGCAGCCCTACCTCTTTCTAAGTTTTTGTAATCCTTTTCTGTAGTAAGCGGAGCTTCTCTGGTTCTATTTCCTCTTATGGTGCCCATCGCAAAGGTGAATGATAATATTTGAACAGAATCCTACGAAGTTATTACGAAGTCATCATCAACAGGTTTAAATTTTAGGAATATCATGAGTTCTTTTTCGAAATGTACATATTTATAAATGGATGAGCTTTAAAAAGTTTGTTAATCGAATCTTGATCTGCAGTAAATATTAGATTATTGCGTATTAAATGAAACCTATTTTTTTGGCATGTTTTACCGAAGTTATGTTATTTCATATGCACTACTCCAGTACATCGCCAATCCAGGATATCCGATTGTTCGAACAATAATACATAAGCCAATTAATGTCGTAATTTTTTTGCTTATAACATTAATCTATAGCCTAAGCAAGCATGCCTGTAAGATCATATGGAAATTACTTTAGAAAATATAAAACTGGAGTTATTAGGTCTTGTCTAGGTTAACTTTCATGAAAATTTACACTTTGAATGCGCCATGATCTCTTGACATTTATAGATTTTTTTAAATAATGTATCAAAATCCAATGTATCATATTCCGCAATACTTTTGTCAAATAAAAATAAATGGTTTTTGTTATCATTGAGTATTTCCAGCAGTTAGCAATAGAGAAATGTGAGACGTCAACGCAATTAGATCACTTAGTTTATTAGATAATGATTGCTTATAATTGGAAATCAAGTGTATGCAAACAACTTTCCAATCACTTGAACACTTCTTAACCAAATGAAATGATTGAATATCGTTAGATAAAAATAAAAAAGATACGTCCAACCATTTCGACTCTTCAAAGTGATTATATTCAATTCAAACAAAAAATGTTTGATGTTGCTAAAGTCTATGATATATGACATGATACGAAGGATAAAAATATCGTATAGTTTTTTTAAATGTATACGGGCTCTTACTTGTTTTTTTTTGCATTTACTAAAACAATAATTATAGACTAAATTATTTACACAAACTTGGAAAATACCGTAATTTTTATAATAAAATCTAAATATGTAATATGGTGTAAATGTAAAAAATACGAAACTCGACATACTAATCAAAATACTTTTATTTTATTCCCGTGTACAAAAACCACCAAAGAAACCTGTAGTAATATAAAAATAATCTTACCCCAATATTTTGACTTAAAACAGGGATGAAAAAGCGACTATGCCATATGCCATAGAAGACGCGAGAGGGTTTCCTGGAATTTTGTTACAATTATTCCAGTCCCAGTAGTTCCATTTTCCAGTTTGCATCCATCTGTGTACCAAACATGGGATCTTTCGAAGATATAAGCTATTATCAGGAATTATAACCTGATACCGATTATTAAATGGTGGGTTTTGTATCATGATAACGTAGCATTTCGTCCTTAGGTTCTCTCATGATATTTTATCAAAAAGCCTCTGATAGAAATAAAAATCCATGTGACCTTATTTGCGTGTCTTATTCAGACCCCCGCCCCGGTCCCCGCCAGTGTGGGCTTAGTTAAATCAACCTTCCTTTTATTGGTAAAGGTGGAATTCAATGAGTTTATTGAAAATTCTTTCTCAGCGAACCAGTTAACGACTAAATTTATTATTTATAAATTATCCTACAATAGTTAAACTTATTAGAGGCAATTATTTTCTCAACTGCCTTCACGCATCAGGTCATCAACAGAAATAACATAGTTTTCAATCCGCACTCTGAATAAATTTTCAAGTATTGTATCCATTTGTACTGAAGTATATCGACATATCACTTACAGCTTACAATTTAATAGAACTTTGGGAGAAGTACAAGGTGGCGCTAAAGTAATCCTCCTATCAGAAAATGCTATAAATTTTGCGATTGGTCCCTAATGTCAGTTCTGTTTTGACATTTGTGTAGTAAACACATGCGAAATACAAGTTAATAAACAATGTTACGCTACACTGCTCCAGAACGCGGAATATTGCTGACTATTTATTTGACCAATAATCGGCCGGTGACTTTGGCACAACGTGAATTTCGTCGCAGATTTCCTGGCCGTCCAACGCCTACTGGTGAAACACTGCGACATTTAGCCGCTCGCCTCGAAGAGACTGGCACAACACGAGATGCTGCCAGGCGTGGCAGACCCCGGAGTAGCCGTTCTGTAGAGAATATTGCTGCTGTAGCCGAGGATGTCATGGAAGCGCCGTCGACATCGACCAGACGACGTGCTACGCAAATGGGTATCAGTCGACGGTCTTTACAGCGAATTTTGGTACAAGATTTGAAGATGTTTCCGTACAAAGTCCAGACGGTGCATCAGCTGTTAGCTGCTGACCGCCAATCGCGTCTAACATACGCTCAAGCTATCGTTAATCACCACCAAGAGGAAGATGATTTTTCATCAAAAATAATCATGAGTGATGAGGCCCATTTCCATCTTAGCGGGTACGTAAATAAGCAAAATTTACGCTTCTGGGGGACTGAAAATCCACGTCTATCCCACGAAGAGCCATTACACCCACTCAAAGTCACTGTATGGTGTGCTGTTTTCGCTGGAGGAGTCATCGGACCTTTTTTCTTCGAAGACGTCGCGGGCCAAACGGTTACTGTGAATGGTGAGCGCTACAGAGCAATGATCAACGAGTTCTTTTTGCCGCAACTTGATGAATTGGGATTGGAAAACATGTGGTTCCAACAGGACGGTGCAACGGCACACACTGCACGTGCCACAACCGATATGCTGAAGGATGCATTTCCCGGGCGCCTAATCTCCCGTTTTGGCGATTTGCACTGGCCAGCAAGATCGCCTGATTTGATCGCTCCAGACTCTTTTTGTGGGGCTTTTTGAAGTCGCGGATTTATGTCAACAAGCCTCAGACTCTTGCAGCTCTTAAAAAGAGTATCCGTCAAGAATGTGAGGACCTATCGCCGGAAGTTTTGGCCAAAGTGATGGAAAATGCCATAAAAAGGGCTCAAATGACAATTAACTGTGGCGGCGGCCATTTACATGACATCATATTCTCGACTTGATGTAAAAAAATCTAAAAGACCAAATAAAAATTATCCACAAGAAGAATCAAAGTTTTGAATTTTTTTTTTAATTACAGCCAAAAAACATCGGAAGTTTACTTTTGCGCAACCTTGTACAAGTTTCGAGAGATTCACTATCGGATGAATGAAAGTGACAAGAAACTCAATGGATTCAAGTTTGTATTTAATCTTTTCTAATCCCCAACAGTCTTATTATAGCAGATTTTGGTATAGGGTCTTGCAATAGGGACGCACAAAAGTAGACCGATAGTGACAGCAAACGACGCCATATTTTTCACCGCTCTTTTGACTTTTCTCTTCAGTAAGGTTTGCCATTTCATCATGGAAAGAAAGATTGACATTTCAACCGAATTCGTACATCGATGTGAAGCTAACCTGCAGCACGGAATAATTATGCACTAAATAGAGGAGCAGACAAATATTTTAAAGAAATTTTTTCAACTTTATCATAATAATAAAAAATTAAAAATATTCGGCTAAAGTTCGGTTTTTTTTGGCCGAAGCCAAAGCCGAAGCCGAACCGAAACCGAACCGAACATGCCCGAAGGCAAATCGCTGTTCGGTCGTTCTCTATGTTAATACAAACAACGAAATCGTTTTATTATTTTATTAATTTAATAAGATAACAGTATTTGCTGTCTCATATCCCCACCAATGCATTGTTGAATATATTAGATGTACATTCTGTTCTCCTTTTACTGGGAGACATGCGGAGATTTCTACAATCGAACAACAAAATCGCTGAAACGGTTCTGAGTCCATTAGCAAGGAAAAGAAGGATGATTAGTCAATGCAGATATTCAATACTACTATGTAAATTGCAACTTTAAATAAAAATAAATTTTCGCCAATAATTTTCTTTCTGCAAATAAATGCAACCAACTTTCGTCTGAATGTTTTTAAGCTTTTGCCCCTTCAAATTGGATGCCTGCACTTTTTGTTCACATTTTCTTTTCGTTGGTATTCAGTGTATAAGAAAAAAAGGTAATTAACCGCACAAAAAGCTATTGGAGGTAATTGCAATGCCCCTGCCACCATTATCACTCCTATTGCTGCTGACCTACAAAATTTTTAACCGCCAGTCAAACGCGCTCCTCAATCTGCCATCAAATAAGCGGAGCGAAGAAGCAAGTAAGCGGTAAAATGAAAGACATTGTGTGTGTCACTGCGATTAAATTAATTAGCAAAAATGACAGACTGCCAACCAACCAGTCTGTCAACTTACGGTTCAGTGATTTATTTACCACTAAAGGGAGCAATAGTAACCTGAGAAATGTAGAAGATGGAACATGGAAGCGCGGTAAGCAGAGGATCAGGTGGACTGAGCTTGTCATTGGCAAATCAAGCGGCGTAAACTAAAGGATGATTCATTTAGAGATGTAGAAACTTAATTTGAAAGAAAGTATTAAGATTGCATAATTTTACTGTTTGAATAAAATTTCCGCCGTAGCGGGAGCGTAAGTCGCGTAATTTGCCTATAATTGGTAGTAATATACTGCAGAAAGCGTACGAAAGTGAAAAGCAAGTAAAGAACGATACTGTGCTAATTTTGTTTTTAACATTAATCTTCAGTTAGACAAATGTCGTTTAGTCAAAAATATTCATTTTGATCGTTTTACACAATATCATATGCCGAATGATCAAAATTCAACTGCTCCAAAGCTTCATGTAAAAATTTTATTTATTTGCGTTTAATTTTTTGATATCATGCTATCAGATGATCAGATTCTTCAGTTGCTCTGTTAAATACATTGAGAAGATTGCTATTAGGAAAGTGGCACGATAAAAACATAGATCAATATATATATACATATATATACATACATACATATATATGTGTGTTCAAGCCGAGAGAAGGCTCGACGAGCAGTTTGTTGCCATTTGTGCTATCCATATATATGATATTTATATATTGCATCATTTATAGAGTCTCAACGAGTGCAGACAGCAAACATTATTTTAGGACAGATTATTTGTAACTGAGTTGCAAAAGAACACTAGGTAGGATAACAAAATGCATGTAAAGAAACAACACTAACTCTGAAAAATATCGGGGTTGAGACAACTCGGTAAATGATATCCGAATTGTAGTGCGATTCACTAACTTATTTTAACGATATTCGCATGTTCAACTCGCCTTAACGAAAATTTTAACGGTGATGCTATTCAGCAGGCATTTTTTTTAACGATTTTCGCAATTGTCGAATCAGCTGTTGTCGTTAGCTAGTCGAATCAGCTGTTGTCGTTAGCTAGTCGATTACCGAAAACTAAACGACAACAAATTTGACATTTGTAGTTTGCAATAAACTAGTACCTTATTTCCTTTAATGAAATATAATAAAAACGCTGCAATTTATATTTGGCAGCAGTTTCTTTTGTTTTTTTTATCTTTTTCGCTTTGTGCTTTTCGCTTATTTTGGCATTTAGTTTGGCAGAGGTGCCACTCTTTATCACTTTGAGTAAATACAACGAGACAGGTGTTAAGTGTCTTTAAAAATAAGTTAGTGAATCGCACAATCGTTAGTGCAAACGACAAATATTGCCGTCAAAAATTGCGATTGTCGCATCGTTTAAAAATAGTGAGTTGTACTACTGAGATGTAGTGTTGTGATGTGAAAAAAGTGCGCTATTGTAAATGAGCCCTAAGGACATACATGGGAAATTTCATTTTAACACTTAATCTGTTTTTATTTGCATAGTAGCTATTTTTAAATATACAAATATATCAACCTAAAATTTGCTACCACAACTATTTTCCGTTCCTATATATAACTAAACAAATCGCATCCTTCATTAATGAACAGGAACAGGGTTGCATTTGCAACTAAAGTAAATTTTATCGGAGTTGAAGCGTTCTTTCGCAACTCGAGTACAACAAAACAAGCCCAGTAATAAGCATATCATAACAAGAAAGAGAAAATCGAGCAATCGTGAACCAAAAATGTCACATATCAGCACGTTAATAAGGTACATTTTCAAGTTTTTATTAGTATTATGAAATTAAATTAAATCGTATAAATGTCGTACAGATTGCGTTTTGTATGAAAAAGAGGATATAAAGCAGATTTTGTATTTTTACATGCGCAAGTTTTTTGTTATGATCTTGGATTCATTTAAATTTATATGCCAAATAACCATCTCGTATAATTTTACAAAAACTGAAATTATTTGCCAGAAATGTGTGAAAGTATGCAACCTTATGCTCAAAGAACTTATTATGTATGTGTGAATTTGCAGCAACCTTTTTAAACCCAACGACATTTGAATATTTTTATAAACTAATGCTATTCTTTCGGTACTGACTGCAACTGCAAATGTCTGAAATATGTCGATTTGAGGTAAAATTTGGCTACCGGCTAAACAAATTCTGCGAAACCAATCTCCGTACTCAATAATGCAAAAAAAGTTATCGGTTTCTACTTAGATATTCACTTTTTTTAAAATTAAGATAAAAATATAAGTTTTTTGCTGCCACTGCATCAAATACCAAAGTGAGCGAGTAGTGAATTTATTCATAAGAGGATATCATTAGGGATATCATACGAAAGTAGTTTATTAATGGGCATCACAAGGGATGCCATGGAATAATGTACGGTCAGTATCTTAATGAATATAAAGCATGAACTATAAAATGGTATACTTTTTTTATTTTTTTATTTAATTAGTTATTTATTATAGTCTTATGACTTAAGAGATAATTGTATTTGTATTTATGTATATTGCAAAATGTACATGTACATTTACTCTTACAGTATTAAACTAAACAAATTTAAAACATAAACTTTAGACTGAATATGTGGATTGTGACGTTAGATAACTCGATGTTGCCGAGTGGGCCTGAAAAGACGAAATTCTGGTCCGCTTGACCCTTGTGTTTCGGCTGCGCATCTTATTAGGATAACGCGCTACACTCTCACTGTCTAGGCACTTAGAAAGACCTAGTTTCCAAGCCGCATTTTTTGCGGTCGGAGGGTACGAGCTTCCGAGCCGCTGCCTGTTGGAGGAGTAAGTTCGAACTCCTACATTTGTTGTGCACATGATTGCGTTTGTTCTGTAGCGTTTGGTTGACGGAATGATCGAAATGTCCGAGGTTCCGATCCATTTCCTGGCATAGGGTGGAAAGGCCGAGTCTCCACGGCTGCATCTTCATGGCGATGAGATCTAGCTTTCGAGGTGTGAAAAACTAACTAATCTGAAGGACTACATTAGTAATAAGTTCCAAAATCAATACTGTTCCAAAACAAATAACTTGTGTAACCTAATCGGAATGCAATACATTTGAACATTTATATCTTACTAAGCCAGTTTTGTTTTTCAAATTGAAACCACTCAAGGTCTTGCAAGAAAAACTGACGTAATCTCTGCAATTATCAGAAATATTTGTAGCATAAATTTTCCCCAATACTTATTTCCTTACTACAATCTACCTGATTTTAATCGATTAATATGCATTGTTTTCTTAAATTGAGTAAAACTAACAAATTAAACTTCCCGAGATTATTGTGTATTTTTAACATACAATTATGACTCTATAGCGCACACCGTTGACGATACCCCTCCCTCGTTTTAAAGAAAAAAGGATTTTGGAGGTAATGTTGCTTCGTAAATCGTGGATTATCTTCACTCCAAATGAGCCAATTTTAGTCATTTATTTCCTAAATTCATTGAACAAAAGGTTCGCGTTATTACTGAACAGACGTGGCATCCTTAAAACTACACCCTATACATACTGCATACAACCAAGTTATAGCCAGTAGTATATTTAATATGTATAGCTTTAGAGGAAAAAATACACTCTAAAAAAACAAGCTAAATCTCAGACCGACAACGCCCAAATCGAGAAGCGGCTAGTGGGGTTTCAGATTTTGTGGTGATTTATTGAATCGTTCGATGGGTAAACCGTGAAAAGTAAACAAGAAACGCGGTGATCATTAGTAACAGACTCTAGCCAGCATCTCGCGTTGTGATTGTGGTATATTGAAAGGAAAAAAAAGCTCAATTTAACGGACTCTGAACTCACGACATTGCCACCGCTGGTTGTCAAAGCAACAGCCACAGCAAAGGCCATCAAACCACTTCGCTCAGCAAACGCGAAAATCGCCACCATGTTTGCATGGATGAGTTAACTGCCGCAAATACCGCACTTTAGTCCCTCGTTTATAGTAGCAACACAGCTGGGCGAAGCTACATGGCATTTGAATTAAATTCGAAACAACTTGACCTTACTTTGCTCCTTAAACGCAGATTATCGCGAACTTATTATGTCTGTTTGTTTTATGCGGACCACACAAATAAATACCTACCACACAACCAAGTCATGCTTCTTCGTATACATAATTTGTAAGAAAATATATAAGTACTTTTTGAGACAAAAGATATATTTTATTTGTAAGATATTTGTACACGAACAATTTTACATATACATAGATATGTATAATGTTGGCTTGTATTTACATACAAATGTATACATAGGACGATGGTTTGCGGTATGAATGAAATATTTTTTTCACTTGGTTATCCTAAGAAGCCTTAAATTTATTAGCGTAATTTGCCGTTAACGAGCTGTAAAGTTGTAAAGATTATGCGATGATTAGCAAACGCTTCCATGAAACCCTTTCCTTCTATCTTTATTAGAAAAAGCAAATAAGTTTGTGCATACATATTTAATATAAAACAACAACTGCCTAGAAATAATTTTTTTTTTATTGTACCATATAGATTTAATACTTAGTTAAAATGCAAAACCAGTAAGTAAACAAATTAATTTCACCATCTCAGTTGAAAAAATGGTCATTCACAAACAAACCCAATATTGTCTATAACATTTGAGCAAATTACCTTGTATAGTTAATAAATACCGATTTTTTTTAATTTTTTTTGTTTTACCGCTATATGAGAGGAGGGCATGATTTTTGTAAGATTTCTACAATTTTCGAATTGTTACTCACTCACTTGAAATGCAATGTGTGCACCAAATCCAAATATGGTAGAGTTTTGTGGCAATGCCTTTGAGATATACCTACTATTTATTTGCTCTAAAGTGGGAGGTGCCACGCGCACTTCCAAATTTGGGTATATTTATTAGTGCACCCCCATCCATCATATTAAATTTGAGTGAATTTCCATTGATAGTGACTTAAATATCGTGTTTTTTGATTTTTGAAAATTACCGTTATATGAAAGTTGGGCAAGGTTTGTGTCCGATATAAACGGTGTCACGCCCATTTGCAAGTTTTTTTTGCTTCGATATTTACCGTTATATAGGGGTTTTCAATAGGAACGCTACAAAAGTTTTTTTTGTAAAAAATAAAATTGTATCATTATAACAATCGAGAGTATCTAATAATTTGGTTGCTAAACGTAATCGCAAGTTGACAGCTTTAATTGCAACATGGAACTCTCACTCACTCCGCTGCGGCAGCTTTCGTTTGCTTGCCATTATGGAAGATTAATTTTATTATGTATGCATGCACTTTTTTCAAAATAAGTTGTTCATGTTTGCAAACAAATTTAAGCAAAAACTTTGTATCGGACCGTAAAAAAAAATGTAATAGTATGCAAGTAATGACAACTAACTACGTCTAGCAACGGAATATCAGATACAGATAATGTAGAAAAAGATATTTCCAACAATTAAATAAGTACATAAACGAAATTGTTATGAAATTTTTTTTCTCAAGGAAAGTAGAAATCGGTATGTACATATGTACTTGAGGCAATAAAGCTATACTTTCTTTTTGTTGTGCAATAATATAAAATAATTTTTTTTTTTTTTGGATAACTAGAGTAATAATAATAAAGTTGCATGTATTTTTAGTTGTTGTGTAATACTATACAACTTTATGATTCTTTTTGTAATTGAAATAATACTAGCATAATGCATTTTTTTTAGCTCAGAAGAAAAAAAAAACTATTTTAAAAAGTATTTTAAAAAGCATAAAAAAACAAAAAAGAGGACAGTAAATTGCGCTTCAAGTTGACAAAGGAAAAAAGACTATCCGGTCTTGGACTTAGTAGAGGTTTCTTTATGCCAGCGCTTGACTAAGCATATGTGAACCTATGCATGTTTCTACATATCTTTGCTTATTTCTAGGAAGTCTGCAGTTAACCCACAACCTGCTGTTAGTTTTAGATTTAAATGGTTTTTATTCAAATTGATGTCGCGAACTCTCACCTCTCCCACTGGCCTCGCCATTTGACAGGGTTATTTCTAGTTAAATAGCAAAAACAGACTTTCACGCTGCAGAATGAATGAAGCATAGCAAAAGCAACAGAATATATAGAACTTACATATATATGTAAATACATATGAGGTCATGTATATATTTATATGTGAAGAAACGCTCTGACAATATATTTCCAAGAGCATTGATGCAAGCAACCGAATACTTCAATTTAATTCTAGCAACATTTCAACTTCAAACCAGTAAAATTGAAGGGATATACTGCAATTTTACTAAAAAATAAAAATGAAAATTTCGTGAACTACATACGTATTATACATACATATGTATGCACATACAATGTGACTGCAAGAGGAAAAGTAAAATAGAGTGAATTCGTATAGTGAGCTATGCTTGAAATGCAGAAGATGCATGAGAAACCAGGCTTCTATTTTAATAACTGCACTTTTTTGTAGACACGCCACCACCACTCATCACTACATCACTACATCACTACGACCATAATCGTAGATCTGGTATATAGCCCAGACTAACATAGTGAGTGCTCATTTGAGCGTCTGCTTTGTAGTGCCCCGTACAACAAGGTTTAACTTGGCACTGAACTTGCAATTTAGCGGCATGGTTATTTGCCTGCTGCCGCGCATCGAGCACAAACAGCGCCAGCCGCCTATGGCACTTGGAGGCACTTGAAGCACGCCCATATACCGCTTGGTATGCTCAGTAGCCACTATCTTAAATGCCAAAAGCAGCTTGCTAGCTACAAAGCAAGCCATCAGCTAGTTGATTTGGTATGCACACCCAGCCAGTGCACAAAAGTACATGCATATTTATATTTACGAGTATGTAGATATGTATGTACGTACATGTGCAATTTCGACATAGTGGTATCAGTTATTTTGCTGTCATTTCGAATTCACTGCCGGTTTTTTTTTGTGTAGAGATTCCGGCAAATTGTGTTCAAGAAAAGCTCAAACTGTCAGCCCGGCAAGTTGCCAAGAAGTTGGTCACGCGCCAATTCATTCAACATTCAGTTGAATAAACTTCGACACTTTGAAAAAATATTTCAAAATCTAGCGTTGGACTTATTTAAACTGGACTGGATTTAAAATAATAATTGTATATTTTCTACTTACAGCGCTGTGCATATAATAAGCAACGAAAATTCAGTACAATATAATAAAGTGCAAGTTCCAAGCAACTAAGCATTTGCGCTGATTTTAAAATAATTTTTTTTTTTCTGATGATTTCTGATATTTTCTCCCATACAAAAGTAAATTTTACTGGAGGCAAATGCCCTGCCCATTACCGTCAGCATAAAAAATTATCAAAAATCATCGCGAGCTTTTCGTCGGTTGAAACTTGCAATTTATTATATTAAAATAGAATGGGCTACAAAACTGTCGATTTCTCATACATTTGAAACTTTTATTTATATAGTTTATGTTATGAAATCCGCTATACTTTTATAAAACCTAATGGAAAGTAAAAATAATAGATTATATTACATTGAATTTTGTTGCTTATGATGTCTACAACACTGTACATAGCTGTAGATTTCCTCGTTTTTTCTTGAAAATGCTTCACATTAAATTCATCCGGCTTTTGGAATCTGCGAGACTACGAATATGAGAGTCTTCCCCGAATACGACTAAATTGATATCCTCAATAACAAGTTACCTCAAACACAATGCTGCAAAACTCAAATGCAAAAGTTCACAAACAAATTTTATGCAAATAAAGCGTTAATATTTTCATTTATATTATTCTACAATTCAATTATTGGAAAGTAATGGCCCTTTGCCAATGTCGTTAATTAAATTACCTGCCCTTCTGGTTCGTCGAAGCTATGTTGTGTGTAGCTAAGTTGTGTGTTGCAAATCGATTCTTTTTTTGATAATGATGAAAATTTTATATCTTTCAGTTGCCACCATCCTTTTATTTTTGCTAAAATAATAATAAATATTAACTAGTACCCAACGTTTCAGAAAGGTTGTTCTGTTGTGAGTACCCCGGTTTCCGCGTATTAAGAACACAAGGCCGCTAATTCAGTCGAATAAAAAATTTGAGGTGTAGTCTACTTTTTCCCATGCATCCGATTTCTTTGGGCGAATCTACTATACTTTACTTTAATATGAAAGGCCCCAACCAACGTTTTTAACTTTTTGCTTCTTTTTCCAGAAAAATAAGTTGATGGTAAGTTCGTATTAAGATGAGATATCCCAACTCAAATAAATAAGGTTTTGAGGTTTGAGTTCACAAAAAAATTATATGAAATGAACACACATTACCCATAAGAAACGAAAAAATTCGAATATAGTAAAATACGGTATTTTTCTTCTGTTTTTTCTGTTTTTCCGGCAGATTGAAAAATTTACGTACATTACAGATTTTTCGTTATCCTTTCGTTAACTGATGAAACGAAGGCCAAAATTGTTAACTGAATGTGCGGAAATTTCATCATTTCCTCCCAAAAACGCGGAATGTTATATTAATAAAAAAGCAATTAAATGTTACAAGACTAAATTTCCTCAAAAAAGATCCGCATATAAAAGATTTCTGCATCCGTTACATGGAAGGCCACCAAAAAAATTACCTAAAATCAATACATTTGTTTATATCAACAATAATTTTTATGAGTTCAAGGCCATTTAATTATTATTTAGTTATTGGAAAAACAACAATGGTAGAATTTTTAGCTATTTCGGAGATCACCACATCTCCTCGTTAGACTTCCTCCGGAGATAGAACCCACGTCGTCCTCTATAATTTCTATAATTTTGAGCCTACTAAATGAAAATATAGAGTGAGTACAAAATTTCGTTAGGTATTTTGGAGATATACATATTTGTTCAAAATTAGTCGATTTTCTTTCTGGTTCTGTTACTTTATGCTGTTAAAAACAACGTGAGTTGAACAAAGTTATAAAACACTAAGCCCTAGTGGACTCGAGTATACAAATTGTATAGTTTGTGACAACCATGACTTATAAAATGACTTATAAAATGACTTATAAATCGCGACAATAGGGAACAGTTTTTCATTACATTGCATGTGCATGCACCGCTGTAATGCTTCCTAAAGGCCATACTCATAGATCACAAAGAAGAGAGCATGCCATTTCGCGGAGAGAGGAACGTTAGCTTGTTTTGTCACACCCTAGTTCAATCGGATCAAGTTAAAATCTAAGTTTTTAAAAATGTATAAGTCTTTCAACGAAAATATCTCGTAAATCGTTTGAAAAAAAAAACATAAATCTGAAGTTTGTAGCATGTTTTTAGCGCTGTTTAACGTTGTGTATACGTCGCTTTCTTTCTCATTTTTTCGTTCTCCACGTTATATCTTTCGTCTCAACTATTTAGTGAAATCAGTATAAAAAAACCTCGCTTGCTTCTGCTTTTTGTTCTTGCAAGCGAAAGAGAGTTTTGATCACTGGGCATTTTGAAAGTTTACTTTCTCATTGACAACAAGTGTTAAATAAGAAGATTCGTATCCTGCGCGGTAATTTTCCTTTCAAGTAGTGTGGCAATTTGATAGTCAAGCCGATAAGCTGATCACATGGTGTTTGCAAATAAATTTTCGTGTTTCGTTGAACGATGAATCTTCCGCCAATAAACAATGCAAAATTTAAAAAAAAAAATTGTGAAGTATTGCGATTTATAGAACTATACAAATGACATGAAGTTCTACGGAATGTGAATCTTTCATCGTATCGACAGAATGATAACAAAGTGCAAACTTATGAATCAATTTCAAGTAAAATGGAAAAGTTTGTAGAAGATGTGTGTGCTATTTATTTATTACAAAATTCCTTGAAGAAGCAAGAAATTTAAGTTGTTTCCTGAATGACGGCATCTTGACTATCAAACTGCTTGCAGTCTAAATCACAGCGTTCAATATAAGTCATTTTGACAAGCGGTGCGTGTGGTAGACTTGATAGCAATTTCTTGATCATATAACTGCAGGATTGCCGAACGATATGCGAGAAGAAGCATACCTTCTGCTGTTATCGATCTTCACGAGCGACATCTCGCTAGGCTTATCAAGTAAGCGAGAACTTCAGGCACGTAAAGACTGCCTGTAAGAAGTTCCACTTCAATATGCTGGATCCGCCACTAGTTCAATCGGTTGGATGGGTCCTTCGCGGGACCACACAAAAAACGGTTTGGCGATGATGGCCAATTGAAATCGCCCAGACGGCCGATAGCACGGTTACTGAATTTGGCACACCACTCTGCTGAAACCAAAGATTCTTCAAATTCGTATATTCAATTTTCCGTTTATCAGGCCTCTGTAGCACCTCCACTTGATCGAGATGTCGTTTCCAGTAGTATTTTCAAAGATAAACGTGGCACCTCTGCAAAATCTACAACAAACTGTTGCTCTCAGAGGATGCATGGGCTTCTCGGCAATCCCACGCAGGTTTTCCGAACCACAGATACGACAGTTTAGTTTGGTAACTTAGCCGCCGAGATGAAAATGCACTTAGCCAGAAGAGATGTTTGTTCGAGTAGAATCGTTTTCCATTTCGCTTGCACTATTCAAGCGTATAGCGATTAATTACTCGGAATTATAATATGTACTGGCTTTCTATGAAGATTTACAACAGGAAGGAGCTGTCACTGTCAAAATAACATATGATTAAAAAAATCACAATATGCACATAACCTTATAAATCGGAACAAAATTTAACGGATTTCTCTATCATTTTTTTCTAATAAGAAACCCTTCTTGTTATGCCTGGGTATGTCTTTTAAGTAAAATCAAGCAGATAATTTGTAGAACTAAAACGAAAACTTTTCAATGTAATAAGAAGGTGACCCGTAGAATTAAGATAACATGTTTTTAAGAAAATCTAGTAAATTTTAACAGGTTGCAAAACTAGAAAGATAAACTTTGATCGAATTATAATCTCCTCTTAACCCCAATAGGCCGATCAATTTGAAATTTTTGCCACGTGAATTTTTTTTAAGTATATTAATTGTTTTCTGAAAATAAATATCACATTGTTTTTCAAACTGTTTTTGATTTAATTATACAAATTTAACTTATAATTATAATACTTTTGCATTATTTTAACATGTTTAACATATTTGCTTATAGCTTTTATACTTCTTATTCTTATTTTTACCATTCTTATAATTCTAAGGCGTACGTTTTCCAAAATACAAATGCACAAGATATACAATGGAGGAAAAGAGAGCGTCACTATCGAGTAAAGATTTTTATTTTAAAGAAACCAGTTATAACTTTATTCATTGAACACTTCTGGAACAATAATTAAGTAAATCAAAAATTTTCATTTTGAAAATCCAAGAATTCAAAGACAATATTCAAAAGATTAAACTAAAAGCAATATGAAGTAGATTATTCACAAAGTAAATTACCCCTACAGTCATTGTGCCCAATTAAAATTTCTCATTAAAATTGGTAGACGCAATAATTGTTTCATATTGCGAAATTTTCACATTATATCATATGCATACATATATGTATTTACATATGTATGTATCTATAATTTAAATTATAAAATTTGTATTGATTTACTTTAAATGATTTTTAACATAAAAACAAGGAGATTTTGTCTTATAATTGCATATTTTTGGGCTCTATTCCATAAACATGAATAAACAAAAAGTTATGCTAGCGAAAATTTCATCTGTCAAATCACCTCGCTCTCCTTGGCCACCAAGCTTTTCTAGACGTCGATCTCCTTAATCATAGGTGAACATTTTAGCCTTGAGTAGACCTCCCGGTCTTGTCAAGGTGATTTTTAACCTTTCTGATAAGCGTTGTGTTTTTTTTTTTTGATACTCTCAGCATTAAATATGTATGCATGTAAGAAACGTGCATAACTTTACACTTATATATGCGAAAATATACATACATATTTGATGAGCTTATATCATGCGGAGAAAGTGTTTTCAGAATATTCACACGTACTCAAAGCCCCGCTGCATACGTGATTAGTAAATCCATATTTAAAAAAAAAATAAAAAATGGAACAATCAACTATAAGAGTTACTCCCTAAAATATTCTCAACAAAGTCGCGCTGCTGCATCTTTGGACTCTCACGCTGACTTTTTAATACAGTATAGGTTGTGCGCATGTTGCATTTGCTAATCGAGGTTTTTGCAAAAACTTGTGTTTACCTGCTGTCTCCATCACTACGTGCAAAATGCAATTAACTGTAAAATATTCCTCATGTGCCGCCACAGTCTAAGTGAGGTTTTTGTTTTTTACACCAAAAAGCTAAAGTTGTTGCTGCTATTGGAAAAAATTACATATGAATGAAATGGCCGAAGAAAGGTGTGAAGCGTTGAAAGCGAAAAAGAAAAGAAAATCAACACCTTGATAGCGATGAAGTCAAAGTGAGCGTGGTATGATGGTAAATCGAAAAACGATCGGCCATCAGTTGCAGACTTAAGCTCGTGTTGAATAGTTGTGCGGATGCGCGCCGCGTTAGTAACGTTAATCGAACCAGTAACCAACGAAAAGCCTGAAGTTGACTATTGGATAAGCTAAAATTTAATAAGACACAAAAAGAAGAAGGCCGAAGACGCGCAACATTACATACTTATATACCATATAAATACATACAGCGCTTAGTTGTTAATTTCCTCGGTCAAAGTATAGTTATTATTGCGGTAACCAGTTCCCGAAGAAAGGTAAAAAAAAAAAAACTTCACATACAACCAAACTTGCCACGAAGAAAGCAAGAAATATAAATTGTACTATAAAAATGCTTACACAAACATAGTTTCACATACACACACACACACACACATACAATATTCTCGTAAATTGTAAACTACAATGGCTTGAAGACGCATTGGAGGCAAGCCAAGACAGCTGCGCATTCGCAGTTAAGCGGTCGGTACAATTTGCGAAGAAACAGTAAAAACTGTAAGAGAAAACTTTTACCAACGTCAGTCGTGCGGCAAGTGGCCAAGAGTGAAGTGTTGTGGTAATGGTTTGACATTTTTCAAAAACAAAAAGATAAGTGGTACGCTTTCAAGTCAAACGTAACAAAAAACAATAGTGTGCACTTGTAGAGAAAATTTTTTGTATACAAATAATATTAACTAAATTATTTTTTCCACAATAAATTAATCGACGGCTTGGGAAGTACTTATTACCAAAAATTAAAGGTAGATATAAAAATAAAACTACAGTAAACGAAATTTGGATAGTTAGTGAAATTGCAATAATAAATACCAAAAAAAAAAAAAAAAAATAATGATGCCACATAAAAAACAAGATTAAAAATAAGAATATAAAATTTTGACATTTAAATAAATTAGTAAGTTGTGAGGGAAATCCAAGCAATCCTTTATCTAAAATTATCAATTTCCTGCCAAAGGATACAACAACAATATGTAATATTTGTTGAATAATTTTAATCCAGACGATGGTATAGCACAACAACTCTTTCATTCATATAAAAATAAGCAAAAGTATTAAACCCATTTTTTGTGCAATCTCGTAGACATTGAGTAATGCAATATTTCATAAAAAAATTAAGAACTTTGAAATATCAAAAAACAGAAGTAAATATGTATATTTACAATTTGATATTTAAAGCATTGGACATAAAACCTATTAAACAAAATTAAAAATAGTTCAGTAAATTTCAAACTAATTACGGTTTGCTAAAGAAACATTTGGAAAAAAATGTAACCAATATTTTCTCCTCAAAGAAATATCATATATGTACGTATGTTCATATAAATATATAAGTATATATGCATAGATACCTGGAAATAGAAATTTCATTCAAAAACAAAAAAAACAAATATAATAAAAAATTAAATAATTAACAAAATAAAACCGAACATAAAATAAAAATTTAATACATTAAATAAAAAAAAATAACTTTAATTATATTGCAATAAATTAAATTAAAATACAATACATTAATTTAAATTCAGTAAAATTAAATATTTTTAGAAACAAATATTTAAATTAAATCGAAGGAAATTGGTCACATAATTTGCTGAAAAACAGAATAAATTAAGATTATAAAATGTTAAATAAATAAAGTAAAATAAAATACGATGAAAGAAAATAAAGTAAATTGCAGTAAAATAACATAAAATAAAGCAAAAAAAAAAGGAAGACAAAAGTCATAAATAAATGGATGATAATAATAGCAGTCGCCCCTCGGTAGGGAATCAGCGTATAACTGTAGTTCTCCTAATATGAGTTACAACATCAAGACGCACCCCACAAATTGCAGGAGAAGTTCAGCCAAACATCAAACTTTGGCGTAACACCAAATTAATATTATTATTATTATTATAATATTAAAAAAAAAAAGTAATCATAAATACCTAAAGTATATTAAAATAAAATAAATTAGATAAAGCCTAGCAAAACTAATTGCATTTAAATGCTTCTAGTATAAATTAGTTTAAACTAAATTAAATCAAGTAAAGTTAAATTAATTTAAATTAAGTAAAATAAAACCGAAATAAAATAAAACCAAATGAATAAAGAAATAAATGAAAGTATAATAAAATAAAATCAAGTAAAACATATTAAAATATAATTAAATAAATAAATTTAATAAAAAAATAACACTTATAAAATCAAATAATAGAAAATAAAATGAAGTGAAATTATACCAAATTAAATAAAAAAGCATAAATTATAACCGGATAAAATAAAAGAAAGTCAGTAGAATAAATAAATAAAAGTATAATAGAATAAAAAAACTCCAACGCTATGAAACATAATTAAATAAAAATGTAATAAAAAAAATGAAATAAGGTACATTGTATTCTAAATGGCGTGAGCTGATGTTTGCAATGGCCTTTCGTAATACTCAGGTTGTTCAACAACTTATCTTTTATAAATATGGACCTTATTTACTGTTTAAAAAAATAAATTAAATGTTTTACAAGTATGAAATTAAAGTTCAATTACAATTGAACTGTGCGATCGCGATGGCTCTGCAGTCATGGATATTCCTCTTTTTGGAAAGTTTTTCTTTTCAGCGTTCCAAACTTTTGGTTCGTAATGAACTTTTTTATTCTACTCCCTATTTTACGTAGACATAAATTTCTAAATGTTGCCACTACATACTAAATTATACCTGTTTCTACTTTAAAGACAAATACTTTCAGTTTATTACTAAAATTGGCTTGTTAAACGCTGCACACCGTTAAATTGTTTGTAAACATTTTTTGCTGTTGTTGTTTTATTTCATACAATTTTCAATATTAAGAAAATAACGTTATGAAATTTGTTCGCTTTAGGCTCACCACTGTTACTCACTTTTTCTGGGTGTTCATAGTTACAGCAAGACTGTACTGAATAGTTAAATAAATAAAGTTAAACGATAAAAACAAAATTAAATAAAATAAAAAATTTATAAAAATAAAACGAAACAGGCTAGAGTTTTTTTACAATGCTTCATTGTTTTTAATTCTGATATTAGTTTTACTAGATTTGGCATTTGAGCATTGGTTTTTTTATGAATGATCTCTTTTTGTGATTCTCTAATTAATTGGAATAATATTTGTATAATAATTATGTACACAAACTACTGGCATATATTTTATTTGTATAGGAAATGGATATCTTAAGCAATTATTAGAAAACTTTATAGTAATAGCAAATTGAATGAAGGATAACTAAATACAAATTTAATTAATATAATATTCGTCTATTAATTAAGCAAACAAATTACTTGTCATATATTTCATTTGTATAGAAACTGGCAATTATTAGAAAACGTTGTAAAACTGAATGAAGAAGAAAAAAAATAAATATCTGCTAGCTAACATGGCAAATGGAAACTTATCGTCTTAGCCACTTTCGAACAAGTTCATGAAAATACTCAACATCACAATCACATATGTTTATACATATAAATAACTAGCCGTAAAGAAATTCCCTCACGTACAGTTGTAAATATCAACATAAGTATGTACATTGATAAGTGCACAAACACGTACGTACCTACATATATTCATTCATGTACCTACATACATACGCTGGTATATGGATGCATACATACATAAGTAAAAAAAAAAAAGAAAGTGTTACGAATTGGGTGCGTTCGAACTGGTTCAATATCCACAAAGAAATGCTCTTCACAATATTCAAAGCCAAGTGGAAGTCGGCAATGCCAGAAATCAATGGCTTTCTTTATATGAATATATATATACTTATATTTATGTAGATATTTATGTAGACGTGTTTGTACTGCAGCTCGTTAGCATGCTGAGCATGCGCGACCAGTGTCAGTGCCAGCGTTAATGACGACAAGTAGTCAGTCAGTCAGTCAGTCAGTCGTCTTCAGACAACGCCTGCCGCCGTAATGTACTGGTAGATATTATTGACCCAGTTTTCGCTTAACTGCTTATTTGCCACTTGTTTTTGTAATTAATATAGAGGTTGTTGTTGGTTTGAGTAGTGAATAAAATTCAAAAGAATTGGGTTAATTTAATTGATTTCGCTCTTCCGTCACATTCGTTCGAATCGAAATTTAGCTAGCACGAAGAAGAAAATACTCAAGTTCATTTCATAAGGAAGAAAAGTGAATTTTCAGCCCATAGGTTTTTATATGGTGGTTGTAAATAAAATTTAAATATGCACCACGATAATTGCATGTGCGTTTTAAGAAAAGAAAAACTGGTATGGTAATAAATAGGTTTGTGTGTAAATATCTGAAGACCGGTTTTCTGAAAACAAGTAATTTTGTTGTCGTAAATTTACAATGTCTACACTTTAAGTCACTTGATCCCGCCTCACCTTGTTAAAACTTTCTCTCCTACTTCTGCACTAAAAATAAATTAACAAATTAATAAATGATTATTTACGAGACCACAATAACAACAGTAAAAACAGTAAGGTGTAAGGTCGTGAATGCCTGGATATGTACGCATAAAACTTAATTGAAAATTTCTCAGTTATACGAAATATATTTAAGGTGGTAATAAATACAAAGAAAAAATTTTTGAATTAACGTGAGTCCACAGAAGATATTGTAAGTTATTATTTTGACTTATTTCCAATCACCATTTTAATTATTATGTACACACAGAAAAGTGAAAACAAATAAATAAGTTTTTCAAAAGATATTTAAAACGCCCTGCTTCCATTTCCAAACAGGCACGACCTTTTGGTCTGAAAGAAGTTCGAACTCTTTCTAAAATCCTCTCAGTTGCTCCGATTTGTGGGCATTTTTGATTAATTCGTAGTTGTAGCTCTTGAAGGCTATTTACAGGATTACGATACACTGCTATTTTCGCATAAACTAAAAACAAATCATATGTATAACGTCAAAAAATCTTACACTTATCGAAACAAAATAACTCATAGCGATCTGCAAACTGGCGATAAGTTCCCCATGTCCAGCAACAAATTTGTTCGTCAATGCAGTTCTTTTATATTAAAATTTTTATATCTCTCACTTAAAACCTTGACATCTTTAAAGAATTAAGAATTATGAAAGGTAGACGATAGACCAGCAAATTTTTTAGATCCGAAAGATTGTTCCCTTAAAAGTTTCAGTTTAGGAATAAACACCCTAAGGCTTTTCCAAGTATTAGTGGATTAACTCTAGACACATAACGTTCGCCCGCCCCTATAAGTCCCAATCATTAACCGATTTGATGAACATTTCTAATACGTTTTATTTTCAAGTATTAAATAATTTTTCATTATGTTTATCGAACATATATGAGTATCAGCTATTGTTCTATTAAATAAAACAACTAACTTAAATTTTCTTACAATTATTTTTTATTATATTAGTAAGTAAGTAAGACACTACTTATCAGGATAAAATTAACCAGAACAAAAAAAAGTGTTGTTTGATTAAAGTAGATAAATTAAAACTTAAAGATGTATTTATAACAAATATTAAAAGAGAACAATTTTTTTAATCGCAAAAGTCAAATTTTTATTTACCACATACTGCAGTGTTAAATTTCGGGCATAATAACTTTGACATGCCCGTTTTTTAAAGGCAGATAAGTATGTATACCTCAACCTCTTCTATTTTTACTACTTGGTGACTCTGCTGGTTGAAGGCCAACGCTGGATGATGGTCGGACTCGACCTTCACCTTCATCATTCTTTAAAGTTAATATATCTACGATATTGTAATTGAAGTGCGTCGACGAATTTCCAGTCTGATTTTCATCTATAGTTCTAAAAGTTGGGAAAGCATCTACTTACTTCCATTAAAACTTTTTTTCGATGCACTGACATCTTCCTTGTTCAACAACAACAATTTCATCTGAAAGCAATTGTCTTAAAAACAGAAAGAAAGAAAATTCTAACACAAACCCCATACCATTCGTCGAAACGACGAGCATTATCGCTCGTACATATTATACTTAAAAAGTGAACGCTTGAAAATTGGAACTTTTTGGAAAACTTATAATCTACCCAAAAATATGTAAAAATTTTGAAATTAAAAATCTCAGTTTCACGTATGAGAAATTTTTTTTTGGATTTGCTTTATAGTTTAGTTAGAAATGGCAACCGAGTTAGCAGCAAGACAAACTATTTTGTACGAGTTTATAAAAAATCCGGCATTGAGTGTGCGTAGGATTGGTAAAAATATTAAATTGCACCCCTCAACAGTTTCCAGAGTTTTGAACCGATACAAAGAAGGACTGGCAGTTACTAGAAAACCTGGCAGCGGAGGTGAGGAAAGTCAAAGCGGTCAAAGCAGTGCTCGGAAGGTTCTCAAGGCGTTTTCGCTGTTGTAAAATCTATAAATCGCAGTCTTTTGAACAAATAGTGAAACGGCAAGGTTCATTAAGAAGTTTCAAAGCTCAAACAGCGCCAGATCGAGATGCAAGGCAAAATTTTTCAGCAAAATCCCGCAGGCGGAAGCTGTTTGAGTCCTGAATTACAAAATACAAACGCCATTTATTAACAGTCATAGTAGAAGACCACTGTTCTGGAAGGATCTGCCACGATCCCAAGGACACATTGCAGTGGTACATTGTAAATAACATCGATTTTGTTCCTCGCGATTGCAATCCACCAAAAATTGGAAACTCATGAAAGGAATATTGAAGAAGACGGGTGACCTGGTAAAAGTTATAGGGGAATTGAAAACAAAGTGGACTGTAAAGTCGACGATGCACTCGGGTAAAAGATGATGGCGCGTGTGCGACGAATCGACGAAGGTTAGGTGTTGGGGTTAACTAAAGAATCACTGATCGGAATTTTTCTAGTTCTAAATAAACGAAAAAATACTCGTATATAAAATGCATTTATGGGTCTCAAGAAACCAGGAATAGTTTGGAGATCATACGTCCATTGACTTATGTAAAACATATTAGACAAGTAGATACACACAGAAATCTTTTCTGAATAATCCACGAATCAATAAGGAAGGAAGGAAGTATTAATGCTCTGGCAATACAAATGGCTATTGCTCTCTTTGAGAATCTAACAAAAAAAAAATATTCACAAATGCATACATGTGTAGAGGATATGTGCATAAAAACAATTTAAGCAGATTGCGCGCCACTTTTTGTCAGCTTCCGTATACGCACACGTATCAGCTATAACCATTAACTGATTTCAAAGATTGCACTATGTATGGAGCAGTGTGCAACTCCTTTTCTATTTTTTGTTACTTTTTATCCGCAAAATTCTATTCTTCCTTGTTTTTCTGTTGTGTGTTACTTTGTTTTACGTTTTTTTTTTTTGAAACCATTTGGTCGAGAGCTGGCGAGAAATAAAGACTGATTTTAACACTCCACAAAAGTTAGCCCATACTTAGCGCTCGGCATCTTCGACGACTTAAAACAATTCAATTTCGGTATTTTGTTTGTTTTCACACAACAT
The DNA here is from genome assembly GCA_951828415.1 of Anomoia purmunda. Classification (NCBI taxonomy): domain Eukaryota; kingdom Metazoa; phylum Arthropoda; class Insecta; order Diptera; family Tephritidae; genus Anomoia; species Anomoia purmunda. The sequence goes on from OX639996.1 coordinate 42,051,560, forward strand.
GAAGACGTTGTATGCACTTGCAATTGACCCACATTCGACGCTGTTTGTGTGTGAGTGTGTCATGCATGAATGTATACATAGAAGTGCTGCAATTATTTTTATTGCCACTTAGTTATGTGGCTATGAGCTTTTTTTGCTGGCACGCATATGCTAAAAATGTAAATGGTTTTTTGTTTTTTGTTTTTTGTTTGTGTGCATTCATATGGTGTTTGTTGGCACTTTCTTTCCTTCTCCTTTGCTTTAATGCAACTTCTATTTACTTCATGCTCGATTGAGTTGGTTGTGGTTTAGATTTTAATGCATTGGCAGCCACAGCATCTTTGTTAACATACCCAAAAAGCGGGCACTTAACTTAAGTAGGGCTGTTCAACAAAACATTTGTAGCGAAAGTTTATTTTACACGATAATCGGGAGCAAAGAAGTATCAATTAAAATTTTGGTTCAATGAACTTCCGCTGCAAAGATTTTGCTATAAATTTCACGAGCTAGTAGTTTGGCGGTTGATAGAGGTATGCATTTCAAAAACAATAAGTTGTTTGGTATTTCCGGAACCTAATATTATGATAATTTATGAAACATACAAAATTAAGCCTGCCATCTTGTTCGGAAAAAATCAGAAATGAAAATATTTTATAACGTAGTCGAACTAAGCACAAGCATGTTTATAATAGTTCATTAAATGCCGAATAGAATGTTGTCACATATTTCGGGTATATGCACGCAGTTGTGTTGGGCTTAGTTTAAAAAAAATAAAAATTTTCGATAGCGGATAGAACAAGGCCGAATCCAGGAAAGTTTTTTGGTGTGGGGTTTAAAAAAACACATGGAATTGCATTGAAATAAATACTCATACCCTTCACGCTTTCTCAAATATTAAAATGGTAAGCGTTTGTTTTAAATAGAACTATTTATTTACAAAACTATATATTAACTTTAAAGTATAATTTAAAAATAAAACTTTAATTATGCCGTTTAGCGTCCTATGCTACTTCAACTGTCCGTTCTTTTTTCAATTTTAAAATTTTGTAGGTAAGTTATTCGCCAAGTTTCGTTAAATTGTCGTTTAGTCACTCAACATAAGGTGCGTACTTAGTTTTTGTCAGCTGTCAGTCATTCTACAGCAAGCCCTACATATACATATATATAATATATACTTATAAATATATAACAGATATGGAAGAAAATCTGAAACACCGTGCGCAAAAAAGTTGTCAAAACTCAACTTGCATACCCACAATGCAACAACAAGTGTTAAACATATACTCACGGAGTGCCCGTCATTCAATTTCCACAGAAATACACTATTCCCCAATAACACCATTATCCAATCCCTTTCCAACCCTACTATTAAAAATGTCGAGAACATTATTACTTATCTTATTATTATTATTATTATAAGGAAAAGGAGTGAAAATTCACTTCTTTACCATAGAAAGGAGCACTAGTAAGAACACCTTCGGCTCATTTTTACTTATCTTAAATTTACATCACTGTACCAAAAAATATAAATTATATACATATAAGTAAGTATCTATGTAAATCATGATAGGACTTCACAAAAATATGACAAATATAAAGATCTGTAACCGATAGAGCTTAAGGCCATGACAGTCATAGCCCTTACCTAGTCTATAATTTAAAATTAGTAGGCTAAAAAATAAAAATAAAAGAAAAAATAAAATAAATAAATTTTTTTTTAACTGTGATTAAAAATTGTATGAAGTTAAGGTTTGAACGGTTTTTGTTATACAATGAATTTGTTTTTTTATAAGCAATGAATGAAAATAAAATCTACGAAAAATAGTTAACACTTGTCAAAAGTCGTATATGTACATACAAAAGAATTAATATTGCGAAAGACATAAATTTTGGTGTTCTGGCAAGTGTTCTACAACCTTTACGATATTAAACTCATTTCATGAACATTGGGAAGCGCAAAACCAACCAACCTTTATTGGCCAACTTAACTCTGCAAATATGTTTTCAGTCTGCGTCGCGTAGAAACCGTTGCTTTGTTTGAAGTGACAGGGAGGGGAGAGCGTTGAATCAATCTTAAGAATTTAATATTCCAAAAATTACAGATTTAATGTGTCAATGGGCCTTTTCATATGACCAAACTGTTTGGCTCAACCGCTACGAAATAGCTTAATGGATATACTGCCACATTAATAGATGATAAATGTAAACAATTTAAAAGAAATAAAAATTAGATAAATTACGTTTATACACAGCTCAAGTTTCTTTAATACAAAGCTCCATCACTATTATTGCTTTGATCAGGATTACGAGTTGCCACCCTTCGTATTTTCAGTAATATAAAATTGACCAAATTAGTTACAGCTGCCAACTACCAAAGCAGCGTTTCATTTGAATATGAATGGCACAACGTTCTTAAATAAACTATTGAGGCTGGTCACAACTGATTTAGGAAATTTTATGTTGGAACAAATTACGTTAAGCACCCAACCGTTGAGCTGAGCGGAATCAATCAACTCAGCGTTTCCAAGGCAATAATTCCACAAACGCGCCAAATGAAATTTTTAGGCTGGTTTCCTTTTGGGTCATATTTTTCCAGTATCTTGATTATTTCTAGAATATCACTACTTTATATGACAAAACCTTTGGTATTTCTTTGAGAAAATTTGCATGCTTTATTGACCGCATATTAATTTGATCTAAGAATGATCAATTGAACATTTTCTCTTGACGTTCAGCTCTACAAATATCTTCTAAAGTATCTCCAACTATATGCGCCATTTCTCAAACTAACTGAACCTCTTAAATTTTAAAATTTTTTTACGACATTTTATTTAACTACAGCGACAAGTTTTCAAAATAATTAGAAAAATATTTCGAAAAAATGTATCTAAAGATATTAATTATATGGTAAAACTAAAATATACGAGTATATGTATATTATTCAAAGTATGTTATGTCAATTAATCTCACAGCGTTTGATAACTGCCAAATTCCAGTATCTAATAGAGAACTCGAAAACCTTCCTGAAACCCAGCAAATATACCGAGTGCAGGTTTAGCCATTTTGCAAATTCCGTACATACAAATAAGAGCAGTTGTTCTGTAAAACACGATTGAAAATAAACAAATCCATACACCTATGTAAAAAAAATCTAAAGCAATTTTAATGTCATACTTTTTTTGATTTCGAAGGTATTATTTTTCGCTATTTAGCTTTACACATTGTAAAAATGAAGACCCGAATATTTTCCCGAAATTTTTTTGAAGTCGTTGCTTTTTTTTTATTTCCAGTTAGATTTTATCAAAGTTTACAGCCTGTGTTTTAAGTTTTTTGCTTCTTTTGTTGTTCTCAGTTAGAACCTTTGCACATTTCGACTCCCATATCTAGCTATTTCCTCTTATATCTTGAAAAAAATAAATATGTTTAAAAAATTTACTTCAGCGAGCAGAAGTAATGGTGTAAAAGGAATCTCGATAAGGAAAGAGAATTGGACTCAAAATAGAGCTCTAAATTACTTAAAACTTTTTTTTTTTAATTGTTGTGAGTTCATAAATGACAGAAAATTGGTTTCCCTTTAAATTTTTATGAAGGCCATCCACCAGCTGTATTTCGAACCTTAGCACAGTCGGAAATGTGTAACTGATTTTGTTCAAAAATGCGAGGAAGAAAATTTTTACCGAATTGGATAATTTATTTTTTTAATTAATCGAAAGTAATGTTTGAAAAGATCTTCCAAGACCGAATTAAAATAAAAGTAAAGCTTTTATCAGCACATGGTGGAAAGAAGAGAAATTAAAAAAAATTAACATCAAACTACATATAAGGAATATTTTCCTTGGATACAAATTTCAGATGGCAACAAGGTTTTTGAGGTCGGTGAATACGATTAAGACAATACGATTGTAAATTTCAAAATGGGCCGTATCTTACGGTGTTTTTTAATGAAACATTCGTAGCGTCATTTTGAATTTGATGTTTTTCCCATCTTTAAAATGTGAAGTTTGTCAACAAGAAATATATTAGTTATACATAGTTGGAAGGGTTTTTATAAAATATTCCAGCTTTTCTCCATATGCTGATAAAACTAAGTGTGCTTTTTAAATCAGGCTTCAATCGTTTTTTTACCATGCGTTCAAAATATACCGAGGGTTAAAAAATTTACTCCTTCAGCATTTTTGAAAAAGTCCAGCAGCGGCCTCAGAATCCTTAGCCGTATTTTTCTCAAGCAGCCAAAGACGCCATGTTTTCCCCCCTCTGAAATATTCATACTTTGAAAAGCGCGCTAATAAGACGGATATTACGCCTTTTTTGGATGCGAAAAATGGCAGCTAAAAAACTCTGCTCGTAAAATATACGTTTTCTTGCTCGCTGGATTTACATGCGCCAATCACAGGGTTTGCGGGCTAAGAAAAATAAAAAATGTAACACTAAGTGCACTCACATTGCAATTTGAACTTCTTTTAACATGCGAATGGCAGCTGTTGAGGATGCGTAGAATACTATATGTATATATATATGTATGTATATGTATATAATATATGGGTTTATGTGTAGCTGAGTGCATTGGAATGTGAAATTTGGCAATGTTGAGTATTCCATTTAACCCAAAACTATTCATTTGTGTTTTTTTTGTGTGTTAAGATCAAGGGAAGAATAAGCTGTAATAAGTAGACACGTGAAAAAATTCTTGTGAAATTTCTGATGTATTCGTGCTGTGGTTTCTTCCACACTACATACTTCAAAATGTAATTAATTAACACAAGCAGAAAATTGGTGAAAGTGTGCAAAATAGCAGCACAATGCAGAACTTTTAAGGGAAAAATGATGTAAAGGAGAAAGCACATTCTTCATACATATATGTATGTACCTACTTATATGTTTAGGTATTAAGGTGTTCCGTATATCATCCACATGGATGAACTTAACAAATTAAAAGAGTTATGTATAAATATGTTTACTTATGTAATTTTAATTCTTAATATTTTTCTGCCGCAATCACAGTTTAAAGAAAGGAGCACAAAGGAAAAAATTGTTGGGGGTTTTCTATATTTATTTTTGATATTTGACTGATATTTAACTAATGAGTTAATAGCTTCATTTTTCTTCTGCCAATAAGTTATAGGCTTATTGATGAATGCTACTTCAAAATTACATTAAACGGCGACTTAAAAAATAGCCAAATAAATATGGCAAAAATTCGCCAAATATGTCGGCAAAAAATGCCGTGTAAAAAATATACGCAGTCAATAGGTATTCTTGAAACAAATTCTAATAACGTCAACTTTATAAATGTTGTAAATGAACAAACAATCAACGTCATTTGCAAAAGTTATTAGATCTACCAACAGGGCAACTTTCAAGCATTTTAAGAAAATATATGTATATGGGTATTAAATAAAAAGTACATTCAAAACGAATATTTTTGTTAAAACCATGTTTTTTTTATTTAAATACATCTGCATATTCTTAAATGGTCCTAATATTTACACAAAGGTATTTGGTATTTTGTATTTTATGAGATATGCGTTTTTGGAGTTTGAAAATTAAATACATTTTCTTTAGCAATTTTTTAATAAAGTAATATTAATTAATATTTATTTTTCAGTAATACACATCAAAATTAAAATTTATAGAAATACTCTCTCGAAAACTTGAGAATATTTTGAAAAACGACGTATTTTTGAAGAAAAGTATAGTCCAAAAAATATTAGTTTTTTATTTATCCAATTTGGTTTCCAATTTGTTAATTTCGAAATATTTTGTGTATATTTATAACTATTTATATTTTCTTATATGTTTTTGTTAGCAGACAAAAAAATGAACTTGGAAAACTAGAAAAATAGTGAACTTTCGCATTGGAGGCCATTCAGTGTCATAATTTCATTAAATAATTACTTACATTGATTGATTGTTTGAGGTCTTCTTAAAAGCAGATGTTGGCAAAATATACTTCTCCAGTTTCTTAAAGTTCCATACTGCTGCACACGGACCAAACGTACCACCCGACGAAGCCTCCCACGACTGTCGGTTCTACGATACCGGAATGACCCGGATTTACATATATCAAGCCAAGGATTGTCACTACAGCAGCATTCCCCAAAATTTTATGGGAAATATTTTATGCTGTTACAACAACAAAAACGAAGCGTCTGTTTAAGTGAATGTTATGGTGGTTTGTGAATAATTTTTGCGTTTTCTTCGCAAATCAGAATCGATTGCTTTAATATGAAAATTAGCTCCATCGGAGATGATTTTTTTGAAAAAATTATTATCATTTTCTAGCTGTTCTAAGAAAAAATCAGCAAATTTACGACGGTTCACTTCTTGGATATGATTTTTTTTTTAATTTAAGCTCAATTTTTTTTTAGAATCTGCTGAGTTTTACTTGCAGACAGTTAATTTTCCAGAACCTCTTTGAATCGGCAAATGCGGGTATTCAGCCACACTTGCTTAAATGCAAAAAATATTATATCATAAGTTCGAGTGAACTTTTATCTTGTTGACACGTGAATATTATGCAAACAAAGCGCTGTATTAATAAATCACCAAAATGTATCCGTAGTATGGCTAATAAAATTGAATGACTTCTTAAAAATTGTTGAGCCTGCCTATTCATTTTGAAGTTTTTAATATTACTTAGTATATTGGAACACAAATGTTATCACGATGTATTAAGTATGGCCGAAACATAACGGTGAAATCATGTCACCCCTATTGAAAGCCCCTTTATTAGACAGACGAAGCTATATTGTGTATAATTGATATGGACGGCGATAACATTTAATATTGAAACCATACGTCGATAAAAGCAAACAAATTTACACAGAAGTATATCGTTAGTTAACGACTGTTATTAGAAAAAATGATGCCGCTCAACCGAGATTTGTATCAGAACGTTGCTATATAACCATACTGTAAATATTATGGAAAATTAAGAGCTTTTCTCCTTGAATGCGAACAACAAGAGCGAATTAAAAAACACAGAGATCTACCAAGTTGCCGAACACGACAGTGTTGTATGCCGGCTATGTAGATCTGTAAAGGACGACTGTGGTAAATCAACTTCCGAGCATTCTTCTTAATATATTAGCTATCTGAGTATAAAAATGAGAAAATCGCTAATGTTTTAAATGCATTGAAAATAGATATGAGAGTTTGTTGCAAAATTTTCTAGTACTAAATATTAAAGTTTCTCAATTTTCCGCAAATTAGGTGCCTTTACTTATGACATGCCGTGACAAGTGCCGCACACTTTTAGTGGCTCCCTCGTATTTTCAATTTCGTAAAAATCATAAATATCGATGTGCGTTGGACGTTCATCAAAGAACCTGGTAGAAAGTGTGTTAATGTGGGTGTAAGCGTGTTATTTACTGCAACGCATAACTGTGCGTATAAAATTTTGGCATGAAAAAATTTTTAAATATTTTTTCCCGGCTTTTTGCTACTGTTGTAATGCATTTTAAGTTTGACTAGCAAAAGAAGAAACAAAATTTTTAGTTTCATTTGCGCTTTTTACACACACATCGTGCCCTGCTGCACTGTCGCACATTACTTATTTCAAAAACTTGCTGAAGCGGCGGTGTTGTGCTGACATTGCGTATACGCCCTAGCGTCTTCACATTGTAACATCAACTTTTCTTTGTCTTATTTTACTTTGATTTTTGTCTTTCTGTTTTTGTTATGTGCAAATACCCATAGCCACACACATCCGCTTACTTATTTAACCCACTTTTTCGCACAGTATGTGATATGCTCACAGTGAGTAGTTGGTGTGTGCAATTTACACCCAAATTGACGCTTGCACTTTCCAAATTGTTGTTGTTTTAATTACAGTGTTTACACTATGCTTCTGCGACGACGATGACAACAATGAAAACAGACGGAGACTTGACTATATGGACCTACAGAAATGATGCATACAACAACAGTTCACCGCCTGCGATATGCCATTTACGGTATTTGCAAGTAGCGAGATTGGCAGACAGTCTCAACGGTAGCTTCAGCGCCTGTGTTAATACACACATACACACTATATATATACATATACAAATATACATACACATAAATATATATTTAGATAGCAGAAAAATAACAATACCGTAGATATTTGCCATAACAGCAGCAACAGCAGGAGGGGCAGCAATTTTCACCTTTATTCCCACTGCTTGTGCCCGCATTTAGCGGCAGCGTCAATATTGCAGGCAGACACCAGTTGACATGCAGCAGCTGCTAAATGACTGTTGGCAAGTTAGCAAATGATGCCAGCGTCGCGTTTATCGCTCGCTGCTAGTGCAATTCCACTATGATCGCAATCCCTATTGTCGCTCCTTATCTCTGTATCCGCTGTGCGCCACATAAGGTGGAGCGTTCACTTTGAGGTGTTTCGCTTGGTGATGCATTTGGTTTCGCCTTTAGATGCTTTTAAACTTTGTTCGCGTTTACTTTAAGTGCCATTTTACAAGCGTCACGCCACACCTTTGCTCTTTTGTGTTGTTCAGAAGACGTTTTACTTTCTTTGCCTTTTTATTCTCCCCTTTTTGCTTTCAGAACTTTCAAAAGTAGCCATTTGACAGCTATGCACAAATGAATAAATAAATTGAGGCGGGCGTCAAGACAAGCGTTTAAGTATGAGGGAGGAAAGTCATGAACCAGTTGAAAAGTTTCATGCCCATCAACTTCAAAGTTTCTTCAATATTGGTGTAGTTTTTAGGCTATGATAGTTCTTTTTCCGTTAGTATTTGTGGTTTTCTGACCAAACAAACAAAAAATTTGGTGGGCGTCGATTTGTCAATGACACTTTAGTAAGTATTTATTGTTTGAGGATTACTTTGAGGTTTGCCATATTTGTATAGTTACTTATGAAGTCAAAAAACAATACAGAGAAAATTCTATGAATTGGCTTGGCGTTAAGTGATTAGCAGTTACACATGCATGCAAATATTTAGGTAATTTTAAGTTTCAATTTAGAGAGAAGACAGCACTTATATTGATTGCGACGCGATATTAACCTATAAATAAACAAATAAATGAACTGCCTCATGTGCTATGAAAAGACTTGTGGTTTTTGGAACATATGAGCATTTATATATACATATATATGTATGTGTGTAATATACAATATATAATATATGCATAAATAAATGATCATATTTTCCATATTGTGTAGAGAAAAAGTAAATATAACTTTACTTATTCTTTTCAAGGTATCTCTTTTATTATGAACTTAAGAAAATAAATATATAGTTTATTTTTTTCCCACAAATATTTCAATTGACAATTCCTTCGGATCCCCTCTGTTCAATTAAAATACAGAGCATATGTACAACATTGCATTTTTATACCTTTCATGAGAATGAAATGGTATATTAAGTTTGGTCCGATGTTTGTAAGTGCCAGAAGGAGAAGAGATAGACCCATCAAAAAGTATACCTAAATGATCAGGACGATGAGCTGAGTCGATTTAGCCATGTCCGTCTGTCTGTCCGTCTGTCCGTCTGTCCGTCTGTCCGTCTGTTTGAACGCAAACTAGTCCCTCAATTTTAGAGCTATTTTGATGAAATTTGGTGAGCAGGTGTCGTTGTACAAATGATTAAACATTTGTCGGAATCGGCCAGATCGGGTGACTATAACATATAATACAACCGATTATTCAGATATTGAATTTTGCACCATAACTCCTCCATTTAAACAGCTAAAGGCTTGAAATTTTGCAGAAATATCAGCCATTATTAGCTACGTATCAGTATTGAAAATCATGAAGATCGGAGAAATATAACATATAGCTCCCATACAACCGATTGTTCAGATATTGCATTTTGCACCATAACTCCTCCATTTAAACAGCTAAAGGCTTGAAATTTTGCACAAACATCAACCAATATTAGCTATATATTAGTATTCATCAAGATCGGAGTTCACAGTGTAAATCGGCAAGATAAATTCAGGACAAATATTTATTGCGAAAAGTAATAAGCTCAGCGCAATATCACATGAATCATAGCGTTAAACGTTTGGGAACTATTTACGGATCTGATAACTGTTTTCAAAGACCGACATATGTATGTAGGTCTTACATATTAATACTTAATTATTTGTACTTTTTAAATGTTAAATATCAAGCGTCGATACGATATTAAAAATATTCAAAAACCATTCCCTTCTTAAAACATAGTTATTTTTAATTACATAAGGAAAAGCATTAAATAATTTATAACAATGCCTGTACTAGAATTATTTTTATTGATTTGAAGGAAATTTTCGCTTTTAACTATAGGTAATACGAAATTCTAATACAATAACACGTTTTTTACTATTCTTCCATTCATGAAAGGTATGAAGCCTTCGGCATAGCCGAAGACAGCGCTGTTTTTACTTGTTTTAATAGAAAAAGTTCTTGTTTTAAACAAAAGAAAATGTTTACTTCCAATTTCATTAACAATGACATTTCGGTGGTGAGATTCATTTTGAAACTAATCGGTATTCAATAAGCCTTCTCAAGCCTCTAGTCTCAAAATAAAGTCACTAATTGGTCAGTTGGTCCTAAGCAGGTGACAAAACAAAAATTGAAGAGAGTATTGAACAAAAGCGAAAATGAACTAGCATTCGATCTGTTCCTTGGTTATTCGCTATATTTTGCATAAATCTGTAAGCACTTCATTATCAATATGCACGTATAATAGAAAAAAACTACTTATTTACATTCAGATAAAATTCAGTAATACGAATTTTTAACAGCTACCTTATTGTTTTAATTTTTAAAGAGAAATAATTGTTGTAATTAAAAAAAAATTAAATAGTATTTTGTGTGCCATCGATTAATAAACATTAATTACGAAATTCTATCTGGAATATTCCATCAGCTGTGGGGCCTCCACTGAGTTTCACCACAGTCTTTGGTGAAATTTTTTGAGTCTGTTTCTCACTGAATACCAAAAACATCTCAAGTCATAAAAAATGCCTCTAAGTGAAAGTTTCAAATTTAGTGACTTGAGATGAGACTGAGTTACAGGATACCTGCATAAATCTAACACTTTTTGCTTTATATCTTTAAAATATTTGTTTTATTTTCTTACTTTTATTACACTACTTATAATCAACTGAGATTTATGTATATACCTAAGCCCTTCAAACAAAATAGGGATGGGTTTTTTGAAATTCGCATGAAGTTTTTTATACTCAATGAAAAATTTACTAATTAGGAGATCAACAGTGTAAGCTTTTTTGGCTCCGTTTGGCTCTGAACAACAAAACAATGCCCCACCTTGGCTCGCCTACAACATATGATAATTTATGAAAGAACACGTGCAAAATGAGACGTAAGAAAACTGACCCAAACAACTTAATGTTAAATAGTCAAATGTTAGAGGTTTGAACAATAAATTACCTGACTTAAATACGAAGTTAGTATATGTACAATAATACCAGATTGAGAGAAGTGATCGTATATGCAGAGTCGGGGGTGGTGCTCAATTTGCTGTTCGCTCTTCAGTTAGTACTAGAAAAAATTGTGCTTCTTCTATTAAATTATTAATTAACCCTGATTAGATAACGTTATTTTTAAGTACTGAAAAGATAACGTACGTCTGAGAGACGTATAAAAGTTTACGTCCTTTAAGGATGCAAATGGATACACTTTCGCAGATAGTTTTTTACTTAGATCCTTTATTTAATTATTAAACTTTTGTTTTGAACATTTGTTTCAGTAAAATTAATATTTATTTAAGAAATTGAAAGAAAATTTCACTTGTATTAAAAATTCATCACAAAAAATAAGTAATTTTAAAAGGACATCAGTTCATAACATAAAACTTAAAAAAATTCAAATCTTTTTTTACAAAAATTAGATAACAGTATCAGTGTTCATTTATGTAATACAAAGAAATTAACCTTTGATATCATTATATGCACGAATTACATACTAAATTACTGTGTTCTCCCCAAACGGGTGTATCACATTTAACGCTTGTCATTTTTGACGGGCAAAAGCCACAGTAGCTCTTCTTTTTTGAGGCAGGCTGACCTCCACTAGCACCACATTCATTGTTGAGTTCATCTTTCACGGCATTTTCAATACTACTGCGTAGTGTTTTCGACAAAGTTGGAATTTCCAATCTCTTCTGCATCCATGGGGTTGTCAAAGACAATGAAAGTGACTTCATATACTCTTTACGACTCAATGTCTTTTGATTATTGGAAATCAAATTGTGACAATAAATAACGTAAGAGTTTATGAATCCCATGTTTAGTATTCCGTAAAATATTGCCATTCTATGTTGCCGAATTAAGAAATTGAATCTCTCGCGGCTCATAGTTCCCGTATATCGCGTTCCACTATAAGAAATATTGAAAATTTCGTCTGTTGATAAATGATTATATTTTAGTGCTGCTGATAAGGTAAGTATGCCAATTAATACGCATATTTCTAGGGCATTTGTATTTTTTAATGTTGCAGACGCAATATCCTCTCGGCGGTTTATAGAAATCTCAGCATTAGTCCCTGTACAATTTCCGAAATTATTTCTTCCATTAGGCCGTTCGAACAATGTTTATTCCAGAACTACGTCCAGCATTTTGACCTTTTGACGAAGTCCAGCAATGCCTACTTGTAATTCTAAGGGTCGGTTGAGGTAGCATAGTAATGCGATAATCGTAAGGTGAAGTAAAATGCGCAGAGGTTTGAGGTAGTTCCTGAGAGTATTTATCGGATTCAATGCAATCAGCAAGCTCATCTTCCAGGTCGCTTTGAATATTATCCCCGAGCAATTCATTTTATGATTCGCTTCCATTTTCCGATAAATTTGAGTCATCCAAAATGTCTTGCAAAAGGGCAGTAATTTTTGTGTCATCCAAACTGCGATTCGCCATGATTATTAGCTAAAAACAATAAAAACTTTTGTGTAGAACATCCCAGAGCTTCAAAAAAAAAAAAACGAGAACATAAAAAAGTCTTAAAGTTACGTAAAAGATAACGATACGTCTCTCCGACGTACCTCAGAAAAGACACTTATTATATTTCATCAAAGCAAACACTTATCACTGAGAAACTGTCACCACTGGCAAGCTGCAGTTAATGACTGAGAAAACTGAACGCGAGAGTATTCTCTTTTAACGGTTATGAGGGAGAGAACGAACGAAAAATACAACAAGCGTACGTCTCGCAGACGTACGTTATCTAAGCAGGGTTAAATATGTATTAATATAGCTCGGTAAAAGCTATATCAACTCAGATCTCTGCTATATATCCTTTCAGTTCGATTAATCTACATATACTTATTAAACTTTTTTACTTAAAATTGTAAGCCCTATAACTAAAGCTTCTGACTATACGATTATCTTGGAAGACATAAACATTTCGAACTAAACAAAAGGTGTTACCAATAACACATAAGTAAAATGAAAAATGTCCACATGTGATGCGAACCGCATCCCTAACGTAGGTAAAGACAAAGAAGGACAACCGTTGAGTTACAAAAAAAGTTATTGCTTTATAATTTTTCCTTCACACAGCTGAAGAAATACTTAAAAGTTCCACAAATTACAACGAATTTATTCTATTGAATTTTGAAAACAAAAATGTTGCTAGAGATGATAGACATTTAATTGTTTCAATGCGCGTATTCGAAAATTCATTTATATAAAGCATCGGTGTCGCTTATATCTTCAATATAACGTATGATGACGTCCAATATATGAAATCTAGATATTTTTGGTTCTTCCAGCATGGCACGTCAGTAGCCCCGCGCCAGCTTGATACCCCTATTGAAGCTAAGTCACTACAAGAACCCTCGTAACCACTAAAGCTCAAACAGCTCATAATTCCTTCGTCGGAGTAGTTCGACGTAAAAAATCGAAGCCGTGATTGTTTAATTGATACAAGTAGGTATTACATTTTACCCACGCTCAACTCCAGACCCATTCGCTGCTCTTCTTAATTCAGCTTGGAAAAGACAGACCTAATGGCGGAGTCATTGAAGCCGATAACGTGCGTGTTATCAATATGCGCAAGCAGTTGAACGATGTTATAAAAAATGTTGTCTGTCCACACTCCCACACTGATAAGGTACAATCAGTTAGTTGACAGTTCGTTTCAGACTTTTGTTCAATCTCCAAATAAAACCTTATATGAAATATATAGCAGACTGATTCCACGGTAGGGCGCATATTCGAGTACCACTCGTCTTGTAAATTCTGCATAGCATAGTTAAATTCCAATCGGCGGTCGTGCATTCGTCTGACCATATTCTGGAATCGAGTTGGTACATTCAACTTATTAGCTCTTAGCCGCCATGATTGAATAGCTCTGCTGGTTTGATTTCATCATCCATCGCTTCCATCGGCGCGTGGGCCCAAATCAGCGAGATGTTGAAAAATCTCGCTTTGATACGAATACTCGCGAAATGTTTTTTCACCTTAGTGAACGACAGTATTAAGCGACGAATTCTCTCTGCAACCGCAAATCCAATATCGAAGTTGCGCTTCTTTATACGACAGTTGTCTATAACAGTCTTCTGAACAAAGCAAATAAAAAAGTTTCCTTTACTTTATCAGGATGTAATGTTGTAAGAATCTGTTTAAAATTTTTCGGCGCGAACAGCAAAGAATGGTATCGAGCAAAAATTCTCATGAACGAAATATGTAGGTATAATAAAAAGTTTGATGGGTTTATGTGGTTACTCAACTGATATTGTACTGAAATTTGAAAATTTTGGTTTACAAGTAATGGAGCGATCCACCGAATTTGCTGCAGAGTTAAAAAGTCTTATACTTATATATTTTTACTAGTACTCTTCCAGTGCAAGGTTTTTAATGTATTACAAAGCTTCTTTTACAAGTTGCATTTTTTGTTGTGTGATATTTACTTAGAAGGGCATAGATATGTACCTTTTGATTTACATAAGATTTGTTAATGGAATAAAATCGTAAGTGTGTAATCAAGTAGTCATTAAAAGCATGGATTTTATACATATGGGCACTATTGCTTTACAGTTGCAAAAACTGCCTCCTTTACGTACTTAAAACTTTTTACGAAATTCAAAATCAACTTAAGTAAATGGCTTGTTGTCATAGTTAAAATAAAGTCGACTTTGAACTTATTTCCAGCTTAATTTCAAAGCTAGCCCCTTAAAAATTATGTCGAAAAGTTGCTACCAACTTTAAAGCCAACCTTATTTTAACAATGACTACACGCCGATATACTTGATATTTTAAACAAATTTCTAACTCTATTTTTTAAATCTGTACTACACATCAACGGCTCTAAGTCCAATAAAGTGAAGTTTAACAATTTTTTATATGTAGTTGTAAACAAGAGATACCCGACACCAGTGTCAGCACCATTTCAACCACAGAAAATTCTCAGCTAACTTTTCTAATATATTTCGAAGCATAAGAAATAGTCAGCAAGTAGTTCGTACTAGTAAAGTATTTTATATTGAACTACACGCAATATTATTAAGAGCCTGGCGCTTACAAAACAAACGATGAAGTTGTTAGGAACATTGTCGATTGCAGCTGCAGCAGCAGCAGCATCCATGCCAATGGCATTTGCGTGCTTATAGTATTATACTACATACATACATCCATATGCATATATGTATACGTTTGACATATCTATATATGTACATATGTATGTATGTATATTGTATATTGACGCACAAAAGTTTTCGCAAGAAACGTAACAGTTGGCTAAGTTTCTTAAGTATCCGATAGCATTCGCCCTTCCGTGCTGCGTCCAAGTTGCAATTGAATTGCTTTGCTGTCTTGCTTTCCACATACAGCGTATGCCATGCCACTTGCACTTGCATTTAAAATATACAAACTTGTAAATATGTTTATATGAGTATAAACTTGAATGCGGGAAAATGTATTAATAGTTTAAGGAGCTATTGGAATCAGGGCAACCAACTCTGTTTTGAGAATTCCCCGATCTCGATAATGAAATTCCCTGATTTTGTACGAAATCTTGTAAAATTCCTTACCCAGATAATTCAAGGTATTGCTAATCTTTATGTTTATGTTTTTAGGTGAAATTCACCTTTATTCATAAACCACACGAAAATTTTGTAAAATTAGTTCACAAATGAAGAATACGGCTGACGGCTGAGTGAAGGAACAGCCTGTCTTAGAATTTGTTTCAAAAAACGCCCTATCTGTGGTAAACTTCCTGTTTATGGTTTTAATTTAGATATAAATTATATTTGAAAATACTTTGTAATATTACAGAGTTTCTTGTTGAAACAAAAAATAAATGAGTTAATTTAATAAACGCTCAAGCTAGAACTTCACACCAGTCATTTCAGTCCTGGCGGCATACGCCGCTCATGTCTCAAAAGTTAAAACAGAGCAATTGCTTGAAAATACCTCCATAATTAAAGTCCGAAAAGTCCAGAATGCCTAAAAATATACTCTTTTTTAATTTTTCTTAAGCCTTCAAAACTCTAGTTCTGGTGCACGTGAATACCTCAATAAAGCAATCGACAATTCTTCCTCTTTTGATAATATGTTAATGTGCCCTTGAAGTAGGTCTACAATACAATAAACTTATTAAAAATATTTGGAATAAGAAAATCTATTCTAATCCGAATCATATGTTTCCAATCGATAACTTACTTAGCTAAAAATTGTTCTTTTCACTTTTGAGTGCGCTTTTTGGTAGGTCTGTTCGATGAATGCACTGACAGTGTAGAGCAGAGAAGAACAACATCGGACATAGCTCGAAGCGGTTTAGTGCAAGATTCTTAACGAACGAAAAGCGGTGCAATTTATCCATATCTTTCAAAAATGAATAAGATCTTCCAATCGGTGGAGAAATTTCCAATTTTTTTAAAATTATTTTCTTTTGTTTAGCTCTCCTTGCGTATTCCTGGTCATCCAACTAGTGGATTCATTGAATATACCTTTCATAAGGTGTAAACATTGTAACAACTTCGAAAACCACAACGCCAGAAAGGACTGTTGTAGAGTTCTAGCTTCAGATCGTTGCACCGTCTCGTCGGTTTAGAGCTTGGCAAAAATTGCCTCATTTTCAAAAAAATCAAACTGACTATGCTGATCTAACCGAAACCTTTTGAAATAAATACTAAAAAAACTTATATCTATTTACGATATATAAAATATAAATAAAAATATTTTAAAAGCTTAATTTAGTTTAACTTCGTTTTTCTCAGAACCATTTTTTTGAGCTAAGGCCGTTTTGGCGCTGAGCGCCTCATATCTCAATATATTTTTTGTTGAGTCGAGATAAGATATTATTCCTTTCAACCTTCGATATGCGCAAGAACATTTGAATAAAGTTCAGGTCAAATGTAACCAAAAAAACTAGAATACTAGGAACATATTTAATTGTTTATAAAAAATAAATAATAATACAATACGTGCCACGGCGTTTAAAGTCCTCGTATGGTACATTGATTGATTACATTTTTATAAAACAGAATTACTTGAAACAAAATTATGTGATTTTTTTTTTACAAAAATTTTGGCTTTACAGTGCAAATACAATTCCAGATTTTTTGCAGAATAAATTTCTTCTTAAAGCTGATTTGTTTACATTTACTCTAAAGAAGATTTTTTTCCACAGAAGCGGTGCAATGTGGTAAAACAAAAAAACTTAGATTCTCAAAAAAAAAAAGGGTTCATTCCCCGATTCCCCACGCTAAATTAAAGTCCCCTCAATTCGGGGAATTAATTCCCTACGAGTTGGCTCCCCTGGTTGGAATGCACACGTCGCTGTGACAGCAATATCGTTTAAAGCCACTCAACACTACACATGACTTTCAACCCACACTCAGCAATAGCAGACCATACTAGAGCTGCGATGTGTGATATCACTTACTAACTTGCGTTTGAATGCCCATACATATGTACATACATTCATATTTATGAACATACATATTTATTTATATGCGTATGCATTTAAGCTTAAAAGTGGTATTACAACTTTGTCAATTAGCTTAAAATGCAGTGTCAGCAAGTGAAAGCATGTGATATGTACAATCGTAAAGACAGACAATACTCGTGCACTCATTCCATAATAAACCAGTAAACACAAAATTACAAATATCTTAGAAGTTTTACATATTTTAAACAAAGTTATAAATTTGTAAGTATGTTTTTCAGAAATCGGAAAATAAATGTTTTCTTTAGTTTTTCATTACTGCCATGCTTGGGTTAATGATTTTGTTTAAAATCCCATATCGTCATCGGATCATCTTCTGAGCGTTATTTGACAATGGAATCCAATTAGAATTCGTTAGGAAAAAATAATCGTGAAAAAAGTATTACTAAAAGCAAAAGTATACCTGATTTGTGTCACTGAACTACGTTGCAAGAAGCCTGACCTCGTTCTTAGTTTTTTGGGAAAAAGATATAATCGAAATTATATCTTCTAATTTACTGTAGTGTAACTCCCTCCCGCCGAGCTGCTTAAGTTTATAGTGAAAGCCGAATAATTTAAAAATATATAGGATATTGATTTCAAATGCAAATTGAAATCAATAATAATAACATTAAAAAGAACATGAAATGAAAGGTGAAAATATCGATACAAATAACACTAAAAATATCAATAACATTAGCGATTACGATAACAAAAATTGCGGTAAACACATCGAATACGACAGTGGTAACAATTCGAAATCATATTATTAACGAAAATATTTTATGTAAAAATATTATAGAAATTTGCTTTAAATATCAACAACATTAACATATGGAATGACGACGATCACAGTAGAACAAAATTAATGATAAGTTGATCGATAACGTTCGGAATTAGTCGATAGTTATTGACGATGATAATTTTAGAGATATGAGTATGATAACAAAAAAATTTCCATTTCTTTCATATTTGCTAGGAAAATACTCGCTGGAAAGTTGCGTACCTTTTACATGTTTGATTATTTGATACATAACTATTTAAATATAGTGAGTAAAAGAAGTAGTGAGAACTTTCTTTTATAACCAATTTGATCAGCGGAAAGAATAGTAAAGCTGCAAGTAAATTAGTGTATGGCATACAGGCCTGTTCCGCATTTCGAATCGGTTTGAAAATTAAAATTGATGCGATTCCGACTCGTTTTGGTAGTGGTGTTCTTGATTCCGTCTAAGTTCGAATAGTTTTCGAATCATTTTCATTCCGAGTCGATAATCAGTTTGAATAGCTGTTGTCAATTATTTATGTTTCCTGAAAAGTTTGGCAATATTTTTTTTTTAAAACATCAAAAAACATTACAACAAAAGTTTACGCGCTGGCATTTAACGAAAGACGGTGTCCAAGCAAGTTGCTCCTATAAAGGAATTTACAATATAAAACCTTCTTGATTTCTTTGGCTTTGTTTCGAATTAATTAATAAAGTATAAATATGAAATATGAAACTTTCCGATGAGTATTGAGCATGCGCTGAATTGGAATAGGTCCGTTTCTTGCTGATCGTTTTTCCTTTGTTTATCTGAGTAGTTTCTAAATAGAAATTTTCTGATAAAGATTTATCAAACGAATTGAACACAGATTAGAGCAATGAAGACTTATAACTCTTGCCTATGATATGATTTTTTTTAACCATAAAAGGTTTGACCGACAAAACACATTCTAAGTATATTTGTGTTTAGTTTGCCTATTAATTTTCATTTCGAATAGTCAAAGGAAAAACTTTTCCCACGGTTCAATTTTTGTCGCTATCGAAATCAAAAACACCAATCCATGAGAAGAGAATCTGAAACACAGTGGCTTTTATTACTTACTATAAAATTAAAATGTCGTACAATTTGTTGTTTATAGTTAGAGTAATAATAATTTGGCGCTTACAACAAATACATAGTTTGATGTTTCACCGAAAATCTCCTCCAATTTGTGGTGAGTGTCTTGATGTTGTGCCAAATTGAGAGACCTACAGTTTTACGCCGACTTCGAGCGGCAAATGATTTTTTGTGAGAAGTTGATTACATGTACAAAAATATGCCCAAATATATAGTATCCTACATACATACATATATGATTCATATGCGTAAGCTCAGTTTGCATATCAAGTCATTCCAAGACTTTCACCTGATCTGAGGTAAAGAAAATATTTAGTTTACGCTCACATTGAAAGAAAAAATGTATATGTATGTACGGTATGTATATATGTACATATGGAGATTGACAGTGAGCAATCTGCTTACATATACATATACAACTTTTCTTCTGATGAAGCTGGTATGAATTCATATGAAACTAGTGCTTTTTACAATTATAAATATTAAATAACAATCATAATTGTCATTCCAATTAATTTTTAATTTTTAAATTCATTGATTTTCATTACTATTCTTCATAACGTTCACGAAAATAACTTTGCCGAAGTAGTTATTTGTATTTTATATACATATGTACATATTTTCATATTCACGACTAGATGAAATTAAGTAAACGTATCAATGCCCAATATATGTAACTACACATGTGTAGATGTGTGCATTACCATGGCAGTAGGAAACTTGATTACAAAAATTCATTTCTTATTTCTGCTTGTACCCACTCGCCCACTCGCCGTCGTTGGTCAATATTGTTTTGCTGCAAGTTGTCGTTGTACAATAAGTTGATTGAAAAGAAAGTTGCATTTCCTTGTGTATTTCTCACACAATTTTACAAATACATGTCTACATATATACATATGCACATAAATATTTATGTACCGAGTGTATGCACACATTAAATGTGTCTTAAGTGAGCCACTGTGCCAGGCGGACTGCCATCTGGTGGCGAAAGGAAAATAATAATTGTTTTATGCATAAGTGGCTGTAGCGACATTTATGTAGTTGCTCTTATGTTTTCTTTTGCTTTGAATATTTATATACATATTTATGATTTTGTAGATATGCGTGTGAGTTACAAAGTAAGTGCTAAACAACTTGAGTTTCTTTTAATTGTTTATGTTTATATTGAATCTGAAATCTTAAATGGAAGAAGCTGCGATAAAAACCCGCCAAAGGTAATTTTGTATCAACTTTTGTTTGTTTCAACTACATTAGAAATTAAAACTGAAAAATAACTTACCCATCCCAATATTTCACTTGAAGAACTTTAAAAAAAAAAATCCGCAGAAATAATACTATAACATCTTATATCCATTGTATATGTAGCTGGCCAATTTGAATTTTGGAAAGTATTTTCAATTTCAAAATAAAATTTGTCACAAATTTGTATTTTCACAGAGGTACTTTTTATAGACCAGTGACGATCAAACCAAAATGCGCTTGTATTTTGAAATTCATATTCAAATATAATGTGATTGATTTTTTATTTATTTTTTCTAAAATCGAGGTCTTTGGCTCTTAAATTTTAAGCAAACATCCTTCTAAATACGTCGATTACTCCGAAAATGATAGCTGGATCCAAGGTTACAGGTGATATTTTTTGTATTTTTCTTAGGACCAAAGTTTAATTTCCAATTGGGATGCTTTAGGAGCTTTTCGGTCGGTAATATCTTAAAAGCAAACAAAAAGTTTCTTTTTTTCTCCTACGCGTTTCGGCGTCTTCCGCGCCTTCATCAGGGAGTCTGCATTTTTTTGTACATAAAACATAAAAACAAGTGTTAACAAAATAACAATATTTTTGCTTACAACAATGATTGCACTTACATTTTTAATTATACTGAAAATAGTAACAACATCAAAACAAACAAAAATATAAAAACAAAAATAAAACTCCACATATTGAATTACACACTAAGTATTTTTTTGTCTCTCTGTTTAACCATCACTCGTTATTGCTGTTCTGTCTGCGCAGTTCATATTGTCTACGTCCTCTTTAAAATTCATAGTGTGTCGTATTTGTTGTTGTATTCTCAGCCCTTCTAATGTCTTGTCCTCTCTCTCTTTTTTCTCCACGTCTAATATTTTTGTATTTTCGAAATCGGCTGAGTGTCCGCTATTCGTTAAATGTTATGCCAATGCTGTTGTTGTCTTTTTGTTCTTCGCGTCCGTTTTATGTTCGCTAATTCGAATTCCGAGTGATCGCTTTGTAGTGCCTATGTATACTTTATCGCAATTTTCACCCAATTTCCCATTGCTTTTTGTTTGTATCACGATGTACACAATAACTTCAAAATAAAATGTATATGTATAGTGCCATTTTTTAACATAGAAATATTGCCCCAAAAATTAAGGTAAATTTTTTATTTGGATAATATTTTCAACTTCTAAATAAAAGCTATCCAAAATTGTCCTTTCTAGAGGTTGTTTGCTAAATTTTTTTCTGAATAAAAGCACATAGGCATTACTTTTGATTGTAGGCAATTGTGAGCTTGACAAAACTCTAAGTAAACCTACACAAGCCGTGAAGGGGGGCTAGTTAGGAAAACATGACGTCTGAGCTCAAAGATTGTGCTTCGATTGCCTAGTAGCACTAAACACTCAAAAAAACTGGCAGGTTAAGCAAACTGTAAGAGTGAGCCTGTTTATCATCTACTGGGTCTACATATAAGAACTTGTCTAATTGTGGCATTATCATTTATTTTAAGCTAATCATAAGTTACATT
This sequence comes from Anomoia purmunda, assembly GCA_951828415.1. Classification (NCBI taxonomy): domain Eukaryota; kingdom Metazoa; phylum Arthropoda; class Insecta; order Diptera; family Tephritidae; genus Anomoia; species Anomoia purmunda. The sequence continues at coordinate 42,074,056 of OX639996.1, forward strand.
TTTAGCTCCATTACCAGGGAGCTCTGATTCCGCAGAAAGGGTTTCCTGACCTTGGCCAAACAGGTCCCTACATTTTCAATCTAGATTTGTACTAGTAAACTTAGCAGATGGATGAGCTATTATGTGCTGGCTATTTCGTTACATTGAAATCGAGGTTAACGAGATCGCCGACAGGGTGTGCAGGAAAGATCGGAAACAGCCGTTGTGGGTCCTGAACCACTTTGTGGTTTTGGCTGAGGATTATTTACTGACCGGGTAGACACCGAGCGGAGTAAGTGCAGGGGTGTAATTGGAAGTAGCAAATATTATACTTATTAAAATTTTACTTAACCAGTCAGAGTCTCATCATATGCTTCGGTCTGTGTACTGGTACATCCTGGGAAATCAAGATAGGGTCGCAGTGCAGGGATTTAAAGACCTTTCAGGTCATATTGTCCTTGTTTTTATATCCTAGTATACTCGATAACTCTGTAAGTAATTAGAATCGCTAGTAAATTTTTTCTCATTAATAAGGCTCTCATTCAAATAAAAAGGATCAGTGAGCAAACTTTTACAATACCAAATTAAAGGCATCCCATATATGTATGTATGTACATATATCTGTATTCGAATTGAATTACTTTTTCTCAAACACTGTACAATGCTTACGTAAGTATTTCTTTGGATTACCATCTTCCATTTTTGGTAGCCAGTGAAAATAAGTAGGCATTTCTGAAAGTTAAGCCAAAAAAAAAGCATTTCCTGAATATTTACGCACACACAATAATGGGGCATATATGGCAGATATGTAAATAGTTGTTGTTTTACAATCTCCACTAGAACCGAGAGACCTACATACAAAGTACAGACATACAATATTTATGTAGTATGTACACCTGATGAACTATTGGAGCAATTGCACAGGTAAAAGTGAGTGTCTCATCTCAACGCAGCTTTTTGCGTAGCTACAAGTTTACGAATATTGCATATTCAGGTCAAAGCAATGCAGAAAATGGTTCACCACAACCGTTCTACATACATACATAAGCAAATATTTTTACCATCGAGAGATACTAGTAGGCGCTGTAGGGAGCGAAGGGAAGACAAAAAGTGTTTAATATAAGAACAGACAGTATCGTAGAATTTAATAGGGTCGCGACATTTTAACAAGTTTCGACTTTTTACCTTTTGTTTGTTTAATGTTTCCTTTTTTTAAATTAAAGTATAGCTTGTTATCACATATGTAAATCCCCATTTCAAGCTTTGCAGAGAAAATAGGAAAATTCAACTAAATTTCATTAACTTTTCAGACATTCTAGTTAGAGTTTTATAAAAATTTTAAGTATTCATTTTATAGCTCATTTAATATGAATATAATACAGTTTAGGTTTCAACTGTCTATCTAAAGATTTGAGTTAATTTTTAATAACATTTTTGCCGACGGTGTCAAAAATAATTGTCGAATACACTCTGTTTGGAAGAAAATGCAGTAAAAAAATTAACAAAAACAATCGCAAATTTTCTGTTTATTGAAACTGGTGCTTTAATATACTGGGTAGGCTATAGACGAAATACTAGAACTGTTTCTAAAAATTCTGATTAAAAAGTTACAATTTATATAACAGTTTGCAGAATTTTTTTGAAATTTTTTGTTTGTTATTTAGACCTATCTAGATATTCTCTTATATTTACAAAAATTGATAAACCTTAAGTAACCAGTAAAAAAAGGGAAAACATTTTTAATAGTCGCACCGCTAGTGAATATTAAAAATTCGATGAACGCCTCTGTAAATTTTGGAAGTTTTGTATGGTGCCATGGTATATCGAGTGTGGCGGGTTACAAGGAGTTTTGTGAAACAGTCAGCCATGTTTTTGTACCCCTTCGAGTTGGATGGAAAATTTCTGTTTCTTTACGAGCCTTCATTATACTGTACTGTACCAAATGCAAATCTATCTGTTGCTCCAAATACCAACTAACTCCAATGGTAATCATTTGATCAAATCATAGAGCTGCAATTAGTAACTTTGCTAGCCTCTGTTCCCCAATTATATAAAGTTTTGATTGTGTAGCTATTAAATTGAAATCGCTACAATTAACAATAATCATCGGAAAAATTCTGAGCTGGTTAAAAAAAAAAAAACCTTTACCGGCAACTCAAGAAAATGCATAAGTAGCATTGTACACTCTGAAAAATAATAAATCCAAAACAAAGAAAACCGGTTAGGTTTCGAAAGCTGCGTGTCGGCTTGGTATGCATTAAATATGAAATCGTGCCGACAATGGTTACCTATAAATACTTTTTATGCGATTTTGTTTTTTGTTTTGTTTTTTGTGTTTTTTTTGGTTTGTTTTATTGACCAACAACACACACTAGGCATTTATGTACATACATGTGTGTGTGTGCACTCTATAATTTATATGTTACACTTGCCTAGTTTCTCATGGTGCTTTTATAAATATCTACTACACTGGTTGGTCTTACTACAGCGAGCTTCCAAAATTGGCGTTAATATAAAAATGTACACATATGCATATTAGAATGGGTCGCGAAACAAAAAGTTACCACTTATCTTAAAAGCTTACTTTAAGAGGATTTTAGGGTCATACAAAATTTCACCCGCCCCAAAATTAGCCAAAATCAAATTTTCGTCAACACTTTTTTATTTACTAACGTTTACTTTTATTTTACTAAAACTTTTAATTTTATGACCACTAAATTTGATGTATATTGGAACGATATACCGCCATCCCTTGTCAAATTTGGTTTGCCTCCATACATACTTCATCTTTTCACCCTGTCGGAAAAACAGAAGATCAAAAAGAGCTAGTCAATTTGTTATAGGAGTGCACTTAATTGAACTTGATAGGCTAAGGAGACATTCCAGGGTTAAGGATAGATGGATATATTGTACACAAAATTATCAACACCATATAGCTCTCTAGAATCTAGTAATATATAAAACATTTATGTAGACAATGCGACCGTTTTCAGTGTCCTGAAGATGGTTGAATATTTTAGAGATCCAAAAGCCTATCAAAATAAAAATTAAAAATAGGCGGGAAAATTGTCAACTATTTTTTTATAATATGTGTGCCAACCCGGTCTAATGAATATGCATACATAGTTACCGATACATATATATATGTATGTATGTAATATGTATGCTTGGTAGGTTGGTTCATAAATTGTATACCAAACCTAAAATTTTGTACATGGAAAAAGTGTAGATATATATTTGCAGTCATTTCGATAGCATTGAACTTGAAGTAGTTAATGTGACATAAATATATATTATTACCTCTTTCTATCCCTTTCCATGTACATATGTTGCCCTAATAGACTTTATTAAGTATGTTGTACAAGTTCTGCTAGAAGCATTTCTAAACATATACATATAAAATATGAATGTAATAAATTTTAGCTACAATCAACCGTAGTTTTATATGTATAACAGCAGTTTAATTAAATTATGGTCATACAGTTGGAATAAAGTGATTTATATCCTTCTCATTGAATGACAGTAAACAGTTTCTAATTTGATGAGTTTCGAATATAAAAAAAAATGTTTTAAATGCATTACAGCGTTGGTTCACCAACTTTTCTTAAGTTGAACTTAAGTACCAATTGAGAAAGATCTTAGCCAAGGCCAGTATAAGATTCTGATCACATTTGCGTTTCACAGTGAGTATGGAAAATATTTTACCCAAAAATATTGTGAAGTATACACACTCCTCTGATACAATTTTAACTCCACGTGTTGCCTAGAAACTTGGCCGGATTTAAAACCGGGTCGTTCCAGTATCATAGGCCCGACTGTTTCGAAACGATATGTTTTACACGCCAATCGTTCATTATCAGTTCATTTGATGTTAAGTACTAAAGGCGACCCACGAATCTAAAGGGTGGTTAAATTTTAAGGGCCGATGTTGATTTTGAATAAAACACAAATTGTTTTGGAAATTATTACAATTTCTCTTTATTATGATAATATGGTGTGGTTTAATTATGTATGGAACAAAATATCGGCCAAATGTCCGCCGCGACCTCGGCGGCATACCTCCATCCGTTGGTCCAAATTTTCAATAACGCTGAGGCACAATTGAGGTTATATGCCGTTAATGTGCCGAATTATCTCATCCTTTAGCTCTTGAATTGTTGCTGGCTTATCGACGTACACCTTTTCTTTCAAATAATCTCAAAGAAAGTAATCCAACGGTGTCAAATCACATGATCTTCTTGGCCAATTGACATCGCCACCACGTGAGATAACACGACCATTGAATTTGTCGCGCAAAAGAGACATTGTTTCGTTGGCTGTGTGGCAAGTGGCACCATCCTGTTGGAACCACATATCGTCCACATCCATATATTCCAATTCGGGCTGTAAAAATTTCGTTATCATCTCACGATAGCGAACACCATTCACAGTAACTGCCTGACCAGCCTCATTTTGGAAAAAATACGGCCCGATGATGCCGCCAGCCCATAAACCGCACCAAACAGCCACTCTTTGTGGGTGCATTGGTTTTTCGACAATCACTCTTGGATGATATGCATTTTGATTTGAACGCCCATTTTCATAATAAGCCTGAATAACTTTAACACGTTGCTCGATTGTGCATCTTTCCATGTTCAAATTGAGTTAGTCTGAAATTGAGAAATGTCAAATGAAATGCAGAAACAAACTTGACGTTTAGGTGTGGTTCACATTCAACATCGGCCCTTAAATTTAACCACCCTTTATAATGCTTGCCTGCAGGTTTTAGGCAAATTAACTAGACATATTGCCAGTTCATTTAGGAGAAATGGGAACTGTGAAGAGAGTGCATGTTTTTTATACTCACTCAACGAATTTCACACTCAATTCGATTACAATTACACCTTCGAATAAGCAATTGTGAAGTGTGAACTGTGTAGTGAAATATAAGTCTAATATCTGAAGAACTAGTGGGTGCTATCTGATACGCATAAGTTTGGTTTTCGCCACATTTAGTAACAAGCCAATATTTATATCCAGTTTTCTTTGTATTATCTGTGTTGCTGTTTAATTATTCCTCTGAGAGGCTATAACTGCTGCATTGGCAAAATCTTAAAAACATTTGTTCAGATTTTTTGCATTGCTCATGGAGAGAAAACTGAGGTTAAACAAAATCTGGGAAAATATTGTGACCCGTTTTAGAGCAAGAAGGCATACTGCCGAAACTACTGATATTAAACTTAACCAAATTTGGAATACATTTTACATTTCAACACAGCAAGCACCTCTCATATTATTGAAAATTTAAATATTCAAAGGTGATAGCAAGATTACTAAGGCAAATCCGATGAGTATTTTGTTTGTGTAATTTTGCGCGGAAAAAGTCGAACATTGTGTCAACAAAACAACCCTGCGAATAAGAAAAAGAAGAATAAGCATTCAGCTCTTGGGATAGTATCACCCAAGGCGAATCCATACAAGGTAATAGCACTCCATGAGCTGAATGCTTGTTCTTCTCTCCGAATTCGCTAGGTTGTTTTGTATACACAAACAAAATACATAAGCAAACTGAGCGAATTCGAATTTTGACATTTCAATTGCAAAATTACACTAACAAAATACACAGCGTATTCGCTTTGTTTATCTGGATATCACCTTCTACTATGGATACATCTTGGTATCACCTTATATGAATTCGCCTAGATTCGAAATTTGTCAAGTCATTTAGAGACTTCAATCAAATTTGCGACAAAAAATTTTATTACAGAGAATAAAGTACAAAAAAAAATCAAAATTTTAGAAAGTTGGCGTACTAATTTCTCTTTGTACTTCTCCTACAATTTCTGGTGTGCGTCTTGATGTTGTGGCACATTTTGAGGGGCCTACAGTTTTACAGTTCCCAGACGGGTACGGCGGCTTCCATGAAGATTATTTAACTTTGTAAAAAAAAATTGTTTCAGTTTTCAAAATTAATTACATTTTTTTAACTGCATTTATAAAACAAAAGTACTATCTATTTCAAATAAAAAGATTCAGCGGGTCTGTTGAAAACATTTCCCCAAATTCGTATAGTGATTGGTGGGGTACGTTGAAGGGATATTAAATATATCTAAAGCGAATAGAGAAATGATAGTTTGTTGCAAAATTTTTTTAATCATATTAAACAATTAATTTTCACTGTTACAACAATAGTTCTACACTATTCGTTCAAGAATAGTTAGAAATATGCCTATACTTTCAAGTCGAATAAACTATTCCCAACAAAACAATAAAAACGAGTAGTATGTAATATATGTATGTGATTTACGTTCGAGAATAACACTAGCTACTATATCCCAAAGCTAATCTTATAACTTCCCATCTCTCTTTCTTCCTCATCCAGCACCATGAAATTCGTTCTACTGCTATGCATCATTAGCGCTGTGCTGCTACAAATTCAGGCTTCTCCCGTGCAGTTGGTTGAGCGTCAGGAGCGAGCTATTGCGCGGCAACAAGCCGTCAATGATGTAGCACCCGCTGCTGTGCCGTCCGATGACGACGATGACGATGATGATGATGATGACGATGATGATGACGATGAGCCCGATCTAGGCGATCTTGTGGACGATGATGATGGTAAGTTAAATAAAGCCAGCAAATGGAATTTTTCTCACAGCTATTATCTAAAAACACTTATGCAATTTTACAACAAAACAACACAATTGTTTGCTTAGTTTTTGGCTAAGCAAACGAGCAAACAAATTGAATTTAGCAATTTGTGCTTTCATCACCTGCACCTACACCGGGCTCTATTTACTCCAGCAACTACTCTGAACTATTCTTCAACTCGAATACAACTGATGACTTTGGTGACTTTTCGTAAATTGGTTTGTTTGTTTGCTTGTGTGTTTCTTTGGTTTTTCGTTTCTATCAAGTTTTGAGATTTTTAGTTATTCTTTTGGGAGTTTTTTTTTTGTTTTTGTTTTTTTGCTATTCTAAGCAAATCTGCACGTATTGTGTTAGCTATGTATGTAGTATGTATAGACAGATGTAGCATTTGCACAACAGTAGCTTAGTGGCATTGTTGTTGCTGTTAGTTCATTCTTCTACTGATTGAAAGCTATTGTCAACTCGACTCTCAACTTTAAACTGCAATGAACTCAACTCAACTCAACTCAAATCAACTCAACTCAAATCAACTGAACTGATCTGAACTTTCAACCAACGCAGCAATTGTTATCACCAGCACCATTTCCATCAGCACTTTCTAAGGAATTTCTAATTTTAGATATCTAAGCATTTACATACATACTTACATGTGTATGCATATATGTACAGCCATACATATGTATGTAGCATCGTTAGCAGCACGGTCACGTAAATGTGCACGCACCGCCACCTGACTGTCATGCAACCGAAAATGCGAAATGTGAAGAAAAAATTTGAAACTCAAGTCATAAGTATTTGGCATTTGGTTTGCATTGACTGAGTGAATTTTATTATTTGTTTTGTTTGCTTTTGTCCCTAACAAAAATTTTGTTCTTTTTATTTTCATGTGTTCTCGTTCTCTCTCTTATGTGTTCTAAAAACAGTTGTATTTATTTCGGGGCTTTCAGATGATGAAGACGATGATGAAGAAGACGATGATGACGAGGAGGATGATACGCCACAGGGTCAGGCTGCGCCAGCGCCCGCTGCTGCGAGCGATGATGATGAGGATGACGATGATGATGATTATTTAGATCGTTTGTTCGATGATATTTTGGGAGGTGGGTATAAAAGAAAATTTATCTACACAAATATAAGAACATTTGTGCAATTCATACATAAGTATGCACATATTATGTATGTGTTGCAAAATAAGTTAAGGGTTAAATAATCAGATAGCTAGTTAGAAGATGTCACAGTTTGCTGGAACAGCAATAAAGTAATCCTAGAAATTTCCTAAAAGGCTTTATTATGGTATATATTACTTTGCTAGCATTTTTAACTAGAATTTCATTGTTTCCAAATAAGATTCGCCAGAGTCTAACCTCGCAAGTCCATTCTTAAAATAACCCCTAGAAAATCCAAGCTATACTTGGCCTAACCCCGCCGCTAGGCTTTCACGTACAGATCGCGAATGAGCAGGTAGCTAACTATCGTTTGCGATCAATCGGTAAAAATGGTATAAACATCACCTTAATACATGAAGAATTTGCCTCTTAAAAAATAAAAAGTACGCTAAAAACCAAAAGTTTATGGATAATTGGCAACATTCGCTATGGGGCAGAACCGGAGTTTTATGGTCAAACTTTGAGGCATTTAATGTGAACGGCAAATTAGATTATTATAACTGCAAATAAGTATAAGTTCTAAAGCTTAGGCACAGTGGATACTTGATCTAAAACAAACAAAAATTTCCGAAATAATATAATTTTTAGGTTAGGCTTTTAGGTCACAGTTTTACTACAGTATATCTGTCATCAGACACTGCATGTCTTATTTCAATTCTGCAAATTCGAACTTCTACAGTAGACAATCCGAAAACGACGATGGGATGCAAAAAAAACCTGACATCGTACCTACTCGCCCTTATCCATCCTATTTTTGCACTGCTTTAGAAATAATCATCTAATAATAATACAAATTGGGTGCTCGATGTTTGACCGAACTTTCCCTCAAGTTGTGGTGTGCGTCTAAATTTCATACCACAAATGGAGACACATTCAGCTTTACACCGATTGCAAAAAGCAGGCAATTTACAGAGACGTTTTTTTCTATGCCCAAAATGCATTTTATTTTTATTTGTTAGCATGGACTGGTTTTTGAGATAAGTGTAATTTTGTGATTTTTTTCGAGTATCACTTCATTCAAAAATTTGTATTGCTAAACTGTTCAGTGCTATGATGGAGAGCGGTATTCTTTTCGAAAGTTTTATAAAATTTTATAAAAATCAAGTGTTATTTTTATTTTCTCATTAATTTACATTGTAGTTTTGATTCGGTATCAATCAACATTTTAAATATTCCTCATACGCTATCCATATGTGTACAGCTGCGAGCATTGAAATTGTAGCGCAACGTATTGAATTGAATTTTACAATGCATTTCTCTTCATTTAATTTGTACTAATTTTAAATAAAACTTAACTTTCACTAAAAATAAAAATATTTTAATTCAAGTGCCAAATTTCGCCGAAAGTGTTGAGAAAAAATTAAAACAAATGCTCCATGTTCCCCAAATGTTAGACATTTTTTTACTATACAGGTTAACTTCATATAAAAACAAGATTGAAATGCAGCCAAATGAATATACAAAAGTAGATGGAGATGTAGATTGAGATGCAGATATAAACACAAATTCAAATAGAGATACAAATACTGGCACAAAGTCAGATAAAAATACAGAAACATAGGTACTATATATTCATAATTTTCTATAAAAGTAACAAATAGATGAATTTGATATATCAAAAATTCATATAAATAGGTATACAAAGTACAAAATGTGAGGTATCAAATACAAAAATTCATTTCTCCCTCTCAGATGATGACGATGAGGATGATGACGATGAAGATGCCAGCCCTGCCGTTGCCAGCGTACCTGTCGCCGCTGCTCCCGCGCCAGTGCCGGCTGCCTCTCTGGACGATCTAGCACCCGCCGGACAATCAGCACTGAGCAGTGGTATTTCGGATGGTGTCGATTTACCTGTTGAAAATGCTAATATTGCCGACACAATACCAGCTGGACTTTCAGCCGATGATGCCATTGCTTCCTCAAGCAACAACAACGAAGGTGAACAAATTGTTTTTTACGATGAAGAACTTAATAACAATATCGTAGAAGATGGCGGTAGTTTAGAGCCAGAAATAGATGATGATGAGGAAGTAGTTGAAGTTGAAGGTAGTGTCGTTGATAGTAGCGATGGTAGCGATGTTGTTAGCGATAGTGATAATCATAGTAATATTGCCGCACACATCACAAATACAAATACAAATACAAATATAAATACAAATTTCATAAAGCATCATACAAATACAAAAATCCATAATAGTCTGACACCATCAAAATCAACATTCACGTCACAGAATCTCAATCAAATTCATAATCATAATAAAAACTCGCTGAAAAAAGCACCCACAGCAACAGCAACAACAACATCGGCAACATCAGCCACGCAACTAATAACAAAAACAACAACAACTAATACAAAAACAAATGGTAGTGGTAGTGGTAGCGAAAAGAAGAAGCAACAGCTGGCAACGCAACCCGCTGCCGGTGTAAATGGCGCTGCTGTTGCGGCCACAAAACCAGCAGTGGGTGGAGTGGCAGCAGCAGTCGTCAATCCAGCGGCGAGCGTTGCAGCTAGCGCCTCGACTTTGAATAACAATAACAGTAATCTTAATAATAATAATGATGATGATGATGATGATGATGATGATTACGATGACGAAGATGATGATGATATTGATGATGGAGTCGCTGATATTGCAGGTGCCATAACAGGTGATGACGATGAGGAGGACGAAGCCGACGATGATGATGATGATGACGACGACATTATCGGTGACAATGTCATTGAAGCAAGACGTGAAGCACGTGAGTCCAAAAATCAATCAGCCAGTAAGAAACACGTAACAACAGCTAAGGCTAAAAAATCAACAAGTGCTTTGAAGAGCAAAAAAGCGCTCAAACAATAAAACAAGCCAATGATTATAAAATACATTTAAAAAAAATTTCAAAATCGAAAGTAATAAATTAAATGGATTTGAGCATGTTTAAATGTTAAAAATTGGTTACAATCGAGAAACGCCAAAATATATAAATATAATTCGATAATATGAATGACCAGCAGCTGCGGAATAAATTTGATTACAACTTATCGCTTTGAAAATTCCCGAAAAATTGTTGCTTAAAAAAATCCATAAATCCTAATTTCATAAATCTGTCTACACAAACTTAAGTCGTTTAAACTTTGGTGCTAGTCAAATTAATTGCAGTAAATATATCGCACAATGGCACATAAAAATATAGAGCAGCTAATAATTTAATTTGGAAGAAAATTGTAAAGCATAATAGCAACAAAGATGTAAAATTTGTGTATTATAAAAATTCTTTTCGGTTACTCTCGAAGAGCTGCTTGTTCATACACTGCACTTGTTAAAAAAATTGCAAACATATTCTTAAAGAAAGACTTATAAATTAGAATTTTTAAGCACGAAAAAAAATTTGTAAAAAAAAAAATGTTTGAATAATACCACAAAAACGCGCATAACTGTTGAGAAATTAGAAAGCATAAATTGGTTTTAAATCTGGGAAATCGACTAAGAGCCTTGCGCTAGTTATTCGTTTTCCGCACCAAAAAAAAAAAAAAAAAATTGATTAAAAAGTTAAAACTAAGCAAATTCTAGCTTTTAGTCTAATTTATTTATTTATTTATTTTTGTATTGTAAATTATTTATTTATATATTTATTATTTCTTCTTTTTAAGCCTTTAAGTACACACATTTTGTCTATAGCTTAAATTAATTAAAATAATAGCAAATCAAGCTATTTGTATTGTAAATCGGATTTCTTATTTTGGTTCTAACTAAACATATCACTATCAATCGTATATATGTATATATATAAACATAAATCACCAATTATATTGCAAAAAAAATTGAACATTTATAACAAAAAAAAAAAAAAAAAAATAGCACATTTCCTCACTCACTTTGCTGCGCTCACCTCGCCTCCTCGTGGTCTTTTTGTATCGCCTTTTCTATGTAAAGAATTCTTTACCTCTTACTCGCTCACACTTTCATATGCTTTCTCTATCATGCACTTGCATTCACCACTTGCTGATTATAAGCTTTAGTATTTATTATTGAGATGAGATAGTTCATTTGAAAATGTCGTGGAAATTACTAAACATACATATCTACATATTTTCAGATGTACATAATTTTACATGCATTATGTAAAAATACATAAATACTCGTAATTGGTATTCCCCACAATTCAAATTATTAAATTTATTTTTAATTGCGTAAGTGAATCTTTCGTTCGAGTGCCAATGCAACGCTTGAAAAAATTAGATATCATGTCAATCATTTTCAATGTCGAGACAAAATTTTGCTTTTGTTAAACTGCTTATTTATTTTGCTTTGATTCAATTGATTAACTTCAACATCTTTTTACTCAAAATAAAATCAAAAAATACTTGCAATAAATAAGACTTTTATCCATTATATTCAATGTAAAAAAGAGACACTTAGCAACAGCATTTCATGAATTACAAGAGTTCATATGGACATTAGTTCTTCACATTCATTCACATTGTAGGCGAGCGCAGTACATAAATTTTGCCACCAAGTCGTTCCAAAGTGATTCCGATTCATTTGTGTCAATTAGTTACCTAGCTACAGTTCAATGATTAAAAAGTATAAACACAAACTAAAAAAAAAACAATAATTCCTTTATAATATTAAGAGACAAAGTCAATAAAATTTTTATATAAATATTGAAACATTTAAAAAAATTTAAAACTATCTGCGTTTTATTAAAATCGATAGCGCATGTTTTGAATAAGGTAGGAATGCATGAAATATTATTTGAGAAATGATTTGTATTTTTTCAAGCGTGATTTGGCAACAGCGCCAGTCGGATGGTAAGCAACTTTCGATGGTATTCTTTCACACTTCAACATTTCGCATTATTGCTCTCTCTACTTCATTTATCCTACTATTACTACTACAGTGGTATTACATTTAACAATAGAAACTTATACTAACCATGTCGAATATTTGTTAAAATATATTTTAATATGGATTCGGTGATATATGTACATAAAACCCATTTTAATTCAAATTGTGGATCTTTGGAACATTACACGAGAGTGAACTAATAAAATAAACCAAAATAAAAAAGTCAAATATAAAAAAAAATAGATTAAATGGTAATTTAATAGAAGCTAACTACGTTTTTCAAATATTTGATACACTAAAAACATGTAATATTCTGATTAGGAGTTTCAAACCAAAAACGTAATGACTTTGTCATAAAATATGAACGCCTGGCTTTTGTAGTAGACTTTTTCATTACATACATTGTGCTATTCAAAGGGTTTAAGTTACGATTGAGATTAGTAATGTGCGTTATAAATATTTATCGATTGGTTGATAATTTTAAGTAACAAATCATTACATTTAGAAATAACATAACCGTTGTAGTGATCAATCACATATGAAAACCACATATTGTTAATTTTGTATTTTTATTTATTATGATAATAATTCCATGGTGACTTCTTATTTTCCTTGATCATTCTCGATGGTTTTAGTTTTAGTTATTTATTTTTGAATGCACTTCGTGTGTTTTTCTACTCTATTGCAATCCAAGCTCGTTTTGCCATTACATCTTGAATTAACTACATCTTTAGTGCGATTTATTAACTTTAAACGATCCGACAATCGCAATTTTTGTCGACAAAATTTGTAATTTGCAGAAGCGATTGTGCGACTTACTAACTTATTCTTAACGACATTTAGGAGTTGTCTCATTATATTTATTCACAGTACTAAAAAAATGGCATCTTGGTCAAACTAAATGCCAAAATGGGTTAAAAACACAAAAAGGAATGGACAAAATAAATGAATGCGTGCAGTCGAAGATAACTTTGAGCGCGTTATTTTATTTGACGAAAGTGAAATAAGCTACTGGTTTATTTCAAACTACAAATATTTATAATTGTTTTTATATATTGTAATGTTTAAAAAAAATTAATTAGGATCATTTATAAATGTATTAAAAATAAACTACATTTCTGTTTTTATACTTGAATCCCTGATAAAAGTTTGCTTTTACCATTTGCATATTAATTGAATGGTAGATGTGGTGGTTGACATAAGCCTCCTTATGATTCTTTGGCGCTAAAATTGATACCTGAGTTCAATCAACGCCTTCAATACTGCCTCCCACAATGGGTGACGACGCTGAAGCAAACATTTCTTTGGCAGCTTGACGCTCCACTTGGGTCACAGGAAACCTGTCAAGTTGAGAAATTAGTTATTCAGCCAAGTCTGAAGTTAATCGATACAGCTTCTGAAGATCTTTTGCATTCAAATAAAAGGGATTGCCCACAGCCCGAAGCAAACTTCGATCCACTGTTGGTGATAAATCATATGCCAAATATTTTTAATTTCAAGAAAACAAATCACCAAATCTTTAATTTATCTTTTATTTAAGTTCAAATCACGATTTTTTCCTTTGTCGGTTGAGTTAACAAGATCAAATTTCTTGTTGTTTAGTTTTCGATATTCAATTAGCTAACGATATCTGGTAATTCGGCGAAAACGAAAAACGTTGCTGAATAGTAACATCGTTAAAATTTTTATTAAGATGAGTAAACCATGCGAATATCGTTAAAATAAGTTAGTGAATCGCATTACCGAATTCAAAATCCAAATCAGGCCAAGATTTTTGTTTGAACACAAATGTCATAAATATGTGAAATATATTCTACATAAGTTCTATGGTCCTGTTATGGGCACGTACCGAAAAAAATAGAATGATAAACTGCGTGAGCTCTATAATGACATAGCTAAACTCAAATTCATATAATCAATGGGTAGTTTATGTTAGTGAAAACTTGAAAACTTGCTTAAAAAAGAAAATTGTGATAAGTAGGAAACTTAAACGATCAGAATAAATCAAAAAAGGAAGTAATAAAAAATAATATAAAAGTATTAAAAAAAATCTTCTATTGAGTAAAATTCTTCCAAATAATCAATAGTCATATCGTGTCCCTAATTTTTTTTTAGTGGAAAATAATAATAATTTATTTTTTATTATCTCTTCCTCCTGCGTTTTTTTTTTATTTAATTCATATAACAATAATATCCATTTTCGCCTTTTTAAAACTAAACTATTACACTGTTTTGCATTTATGAGAAACTGCAAACTGCAGTCACCGTGATTGCAATAATAATTGCAATTACGGCTAGTTCATCCAGGTTTTGTAGAAATATATAATTTTGAGCAGATTGTAAAATTATTAATTTTTTGAAGACTTTAAAAATAGTAGTAAATGTTTTTGGAGATACCTTGGCCACCAAGCTTAGAATGCGCGTTTCTTTTTTAACCAACGAGCCGAAGGCCCTGGCAGCCAATCTCCGTTTTTTAGTGCAATGACAATTGTATTGTTGTTTCACGTTTAATAAATAAAATAAAATATAAACCCGGTTTATATCGCACACATACACTACTAAATTTTTGTTTAAAATTTTGAAATTATTGATCTAATCGTTGAGAAAATATCTTTCAGCACAAAAAATGATTTTGAGTTTGAACTAATTTGTTTGAAAATTCTATAAAACGCTTTACTTGTTTAAACGAATTTAGAACTTAACATTTTTAACTTAACCAGAGTTTTTGAATAGATAATTTTCAATTAATTCGAAACCCTATCATGAAGACAGCGAAAAACTGAACACCTAATACTAACACAACCTCGGTAGGGTGGTCCACGTGCTGAAGTAAACTGCACTTACTAGTAAAAATTATGGGCGCAATCAGCACGGGTTTATGTAGTTCAAATTTAATGAATGCTCAGCTGAGCTAAAATGTTTCATAACTACATATGTACATATTTCGCACTTCAATAGATAACTAGGAAATATCCTTGAAGTATGGCTTTAAAGTTGATATGAATTACAATCATTTTAATTGACCATCTACAAACTTGACTACATACCTATGCCACTTTTGATGACGTCGAACATAATGAGGTTTATTTTAATTTTATAATTATACTTTAAAATTTATACTAGGTGGTTGAGTTATTATGCCTTGCCTTCTAGGTTAGGATAGATTAAGGCTGATGTGGTCGTCCTCGCAGACATATTAAAGGCGTCTATTGTGATATCACAAAAAGATTACCTGTATAAACGCTGCGTTCCCGAAATTAAGTCCAGCAGGCTGCTGATTTCCACTCCTGAGACCTCTTTTGGGGTGTTAATGAAGTATGAGCCTAGGTTCCTGAAACTCATTCTATCAAAAACGTGGCAGCTGAGTAGAAAATGAAAAGAAGTTTCCACATCGTCATCCTTCAAACAGCAATGGCAAATGGTGCCAGAGGGTATATTCAGCCTAACCGCATGGATACTTATCGGAAAATGTTCGGCCAGAACTCCTACGAGGATCGAGAGTTGCCGCTTTGTTAACGACTGCCGAGCCGACATTAGACAACTGTCAAATAGAAGACCGTATGCGACCAGAGCAGCTCCCACCCTACTATGTTTGTCAAATTTATTTTTTTGAACCACATTGTTTTAGGAAAAGCTATTCATCAAGAAATTTACCCCGTGTCCTTGAGTAAATTAATAAATTATTTCAATCAATCGTTATTATAACAAATAAATCTATTTTAATTCTCAAGATATCATACTTTCTAAATTTTGAGTCAAAGTTATTCGATATTCTTGTATTTCCTAGTAAGAGATTATATTGTTGTAAGGTACAACTTCTTCGTCAGTCTTCGAGTGAAATTTCGCCCAACTTAGTTTTTTTTTTTTTTTTTTAATGAGAAGAAGGAAATGAGATTTAAGACAAAAAGGCACTTCTTCTGCCTTATATTGATATACACAAATACATATTTGTTTATGCATTATTGGCACCAAATCTGTGTAAATTTTTTCGAATGCCAAAGTTTTCAGTAGTTACAGTGGAATGTAACGCAATTAATGTTTGCTAATAAAATTTAGTAATTTAAAAACCTTGAATTTATATAAGTACTCTAGAAATGCCCATCTGCAGCGCCACTTGCAAAACATCCAATACTTAAGGTTGAAAGTGAAAAAGTTGTTTCTATAATCTTTAATCGTTGATGTTAAAAGAAAAGCAACTTTGAAAGGAATTTTAGGCAAGAAAAAACGCTACCTTAATTTACAAATACATACAACCTGTTTTGCTCTAATTTCTGATTATTAAAAATTCTTTGCAAAAAGTTGGCAAAAAGTTAACAAAGTAAGCGTTCGCGACGTTGAAATGATTCAAATGAGAATTTAAGAAAACTTGAGTTATCGCTGATTGTTTGCAATTGTTTACTGCTGTAATTGCACAGCCGCTAAGAAGTGATGTTTACAGAAGTTGAAAAGTTTGTTTATTTTTGAGTTTTTATTTTTTTATTTATTTTTTGTTACAATGTTATTTTATTAGCAGCAATGTTCACGGAGTTGAGTGAAAACGAGCAATTAAAAAGTTTCGATGCAACAACCACTGAAAAAGAAATGCAAAGTACTAACTATGTGTAAGACTGTGCTTGTAATTTATATACATAAACATTAATATATATATATATATATAAATATATATACATACATATGCGCGTCCAGGTAAAGGTACTTGTTACGTCAATAGTTGAAATATACTACATGTATGTATATGAATAAGTGGTGGCAAATCAAAATTGAAATTGAATTATATTTAAAATATTTAAAATTTTGTTTTAGAAGATTACCTGCCAATGAACATTTTTGCAGGAAGTTATAAATGCGTCTACACATAAATTCATACATTTATTCACATAAAATCCTTAACGGTAACATTTACTACTTTGGTAAAAACTTTCTAGAAGCACAATGAAGTGTTATTAGAAATCAAATTTTGTAAGCGAAACAAATTTTGTAAAAGTGAGGTACAATTTTGATGGGGTATAAACTCTTAAGGGACATTAAACTTTCAACAGCTGTTGCATAAACTGTTAAACTCGCATAGTTATATAAAGCATATTCCACGGCAATATTATTGCTTGCTTCTCGGTTTACTAACAGGAAAACGAACAGGAAGCCGAATACAATTATGAATAAGAATACGATATAATGATGACGATGCTGCTAATGTTTGCGATTTCGATATACATATAAATATATATCATATACCTATAACCAAAACAATACCTATAATAGCCCACAACTTTAACAACAACAATAACAGTGCTAATTTTAGTTTCGGCCACTAACAAGAATCCTAGCTTTCAGTTACCAGAACATAATGGCCAATCACTTTTACCACCCAGATATTTAAGTGTCATACAGGATCATAAGCCGAGTAGAAAAATTATTATTGAAGGAGTCGTAAAACAAGAGAGCATTGATTTTAATCCTGCAAGCGGCCTTTCCGCAATACATATGGTCCATACACGAAATGAGTGCTATGATTGTGTACTGCTGTAGTTCAAACAATTTTATGTTATGGTTCCTTGGTGTGGTGGTCTACATGACCAGTATAACCATGCCAGAATAGATGAAGTTAAAAGAGCAGCGTGCGTTGGGGTGACTGGATAATTAATAACCTATCTAACAGATGTCCTAGATACTATAAAATATCTCCTGTCAACTGGGTCTCTTAGCCTCCAAGTTCAGATAAGGCACTGCTTATACGCAGTCTTGGCCAACCTCTGGTTCTCTCATAACTCTATCGAATGGCGCATTCAACCAGCTCTCAGCTGATTAGCTAGCCGGTGAAGGATAAGTGATAACATCAATTTAGGTGCCGATTCCATTCCCCATGGGATTCATATCTATTTGACGATGGCACCCATCGCAGGATGTAAAATTGAAAATTTTACATAGCCCAGTGATGGATAAGGAAATCATCTGCAGAGTTTTCCCAAGCAAACGTTCAACTATATTCCAAATTTAATTAACTACGCTAGTCGATCTCTATGTTAAATTTCTAGCCGTCTGAAGTGCTGCCAGGGTAAATGTCATTAAGCCGGGGAAATAACTCATATTAGTAAGCGAAAGATCCTGGAAACTCTGCCTAATGACTACAAATTTTCAATTAGAATCCCAGAGAGGAAATGTCAAGCTGTCACAGAGATAGACCCCAAGTCGACTGCTATCTATGTATACCTTTCCAAGCTACAGTTAGTGATAACTTCACAGACGTGAAATTTCACCAGTATCATGCATTTTGATTGCCGTGAAATGTTGATAGCAAATAAAAGTATCGCAACGCCTATCTAGATGTCACCTAAAATTAAATATAACAAGTAATACATAAACAATTCCATAATTGAATAATGAATGAATTAGTAAAGATTTCACTCAACCGAGCTTGCACTATGTCTCAGCTTACGGTGACCGGACGATTGTAGTATTTTTGAGACAGAAGCAAGTGCTATATTGGAGCCTGCTCGGTAACACACAGCACGACCTGTTACTGTACATATACTTTGAAACTAAGCTACTGCTAAATATCTAAAATCGTATAGAACAACGTCGTAAGCACAAAATGCAATATTCTTAACCTGATCCTCCGTAACATGGTACTGGATGGTTCTAAGTTGACAAGAAAATGGTCGGAAATATTCGATTCCAATTTAGCTCAAGACTTTGAAATACGTCTAATCTGCGAACAGAGATCAAAGCTTGAATTTATCAAGGAAGTAAATACCAAGTTTCTTATCATTGATGCGGGTGAATTGGAGAGCATCGAAAATTATATCTGCCACTGTGCTACCAAGATTAGGACCCGCAACAAAGTCATCTTTTCGAGCATCAGGCTGGGAATATACTTTTTCTTCAATTTCTATGCGGTTATGTACAGCTCCCTTCTTTGGCAACAATCCACATGTTGTAACCACGTACGCTGACATAGGTCGCATAAATTATTATAAAGGAAGGACATTGATCTCTTAATAGAACCTCCAACAGACGATGTTACGTAGTCTCATATGTATACTTACCTCTCCCAATGATTGCCTATTTTTCATACAACCGGTTAACTTTCGGAGCTTATTAGCTTTTCAACTGCACGCAAGCTTGCGTTCTCTTATACCAAATCAAGGTTCGACACTAACAACCTCTAAAATTATCGGTGCATACAATCGCATGCGTTACCAAAGGACTCAACATAAATAAAACATTCTCTGAGAGATGTTTATCACCTTTGCCACCTCTCACCTCTCTTTAAGTTTATTAAAATTTCTAAAATGCAACTAAGTTAGCCGTCGCAGTAGGCTGTAAGAACTTCAAAACAAAGTGATTTGTCAATTTTTAAAATTCTAAGGCCCATTCTAGTGCGTAAATTATTGAAAATCAATTTCAATTGCTGAACTATTTTTCACTGCACATATTCTGTGACGTTTTTGCTGATTTCAGCATATGACATTGCCATATACTCTGTCAATTATCTCGTGCAGTTATTTCGATTGCAGTTATTTCGATTTCTGGAGAATGGTTTTCAAGTTTCTCCCATTGAAGATATTAACATTATCTAAGAACACGCTGGTTTATTTGAAATAAATTTTATAGCTTAGAAACACGGCGCATTCGCTGGAGTCAGGTAAAAATATCCTCTGGAATCATATAATTCTTTTTTTTCGCAAATAACCCCGAACACTTTGTAGCGATGGACCTTTCCGTCGTTGTATATTTCTACAATTACTTTAAGATACTCTCTATCAGCTGAATTACATTGACAATATTCGACTTGCCCGCTTCTTTCTGCTTTCTTTTCTAATGTGTGAATACGACATTGTTGAAG
This sequence comes from Anomoia purmunda, assembly GCA_951828415.1. Taxonomy (NCBI): domain Eukaryota; kingdom Metazoa; phylum Arthropoda; class Insecta; order Diptera; family Tephritidae; genus Anomoia; species Anomoia purmunda. The sequence continues at coordinate 42,094,506 of OX639996.1, forward strand.
AAATATAAGGATCATATACATAAAATCAAAATTCAAAATTTTTGTGTATACCAAATATACTGAATCGTATGCCTCATAAAAATTGTTTTTCTCTTAATGCATTTCAATCACGCGGCTTTCGCTCTGAGATGCTCATTTATGAATAAATTGTCTCACTATCATCATAATTATTAAGACCAGAAACATAATATCTTCGAGGACTTCACAATGTAACAAATTAACAATTTAATATTAGTTCAGGTGCATTTGTATATAAATGCCATATAATTGTCTACATTGAAAAACTTTGTATATAACTCAATCCCTAGAATTTCTTAAGCTGAATAGATGTTTCACATTAAAGCCCACGCACTTTTCTTTTTAACACTCGCACCTTGACGAGTAAATGACCATCTTCCTGTCACGCAAAAGCTTATCATAAAAACCATCTATGTGTCGTACGCACGCAGCATAAAACCATATAATGCTATGTATGCTATGTAGGCAAATGAAAATCACAAATTATAATGTTGTATGTTTTAACATATAATGAGATACGTTATTAGTATTAAGTCACTTTTCACGTTCATGTTTCGGTGCAGTACAAACCTAAATCTAAAATTTTTTTGCCTGTCCTGCTGGGCACAACCCTTTATATCACTAGCTACTTGTATCGGGTGTTTTTTTTAGGGGTATAGAACTTCGAATTGAAATAAAACACAAGAAAATCGTTTTAAGGTCCATCAATTTGGCTTTATTGGAAGGATAATTTTATGCCATTAATGTTTAAATATGATTTCTGGCATGTGGTCGCCGCGGCTGGCTCGAATAAAGCCAATTATACAGGTCCAATTTTCAACCACTTTTTCGAGCATATGGGGCCGTATGTCGGCAATAACGCCACGAATGTTGGCTTCCAATTCCCCTAACGTTTCTGGTTTGTTGGCGTAGACGAGCGACTTCACATATCCCCAAAGAAAATAATCCAATGGTGTCAAATCACACGATCTTGGTGGCCAATTTACAGGTCCATTCCGCGAAATTATGCGCTCATCGAATGTTTCCTTCAATAAATCGATTGTGACGTGCGCTGTGTGGCATGTAGCGTCGTCTTGTTGGAACCACAACTCATCCACATTCATGCCATCCAATTCGGGAACAAAATAGTCGGTTATCATGGCTCTATACCGGTGTCCATTAACGGTAACTGCCTCTCCAGCATTATTGCGGAAGAAGTATGGCCCAATGACTCCACCAGCCCATAGAGCACACCAAACAGTCAGTTTTTGTGGATGTAATGGCGTTTCAAGGGTCTCATGTGGATTCTCTTCACTCCAAATGCGGCAATTTTGCTTGTTGACGTAGCCATTCAACCAAAAATGAGCCTCATCACTGAACAAAATTTTGCGATGAAAATCAGCATCGAGATCAATCTCATTTTCGGCCCATACACCAAAATCACGACGCATTGCATGGTCTCGCGGCTTTAATTCTTGCACAAGCTGGATCTTGTAAGGTCGCAAGTCAAGATCTTTGCGCAAAATCTTCCATAAAGTTGATGGACAAAGCTCCAATTGCTGTGCACGGTGGCGAATCGATTCATTCGGGTCCTCTTCAACACTTTGCTCTACAGCGGCAATTGTTTCTTCGGTGCGCACTGTTCGACGTATGCGTATTATCACATAGAGTAAACGTAGTGCGAAAACGATCCATGGTTAACCGAATTAATTGCTCTGATGGACGATTATGTCGACCATAAAATTGACGGAGCTCGCGGTAAACTTCGCGAACTGAACCATTATTTTCGAAATAAATTTGCACGATTTGCAAGCGTTGTTCTTTTGTCAACCTGTTCATGATGAAATGGCAAACCAAACTGAACATAAATGACATTAGAGTTGCCAGATTTGACCACAAAATGCCAGTTTTAGCTCTATTCGAAAAACAAACCTGTAAAAAAAACACCTGATATATATAAAAGGTGTTTGTTTAGAGTGATTGAGAAATTTAAATTGAAATAAAACACATAAAAAATGGAGTATGATGCCAAATTTATTTCTATTTGAAAGATATTTTCATGATATTGAATATTTAAAAACCATTTGTGGCATATGTCCGCCACGACTAGCTTTGGTGAATCGGAAGCGATCAGTCCAATTTTGAACCACTGCAAAATTTCCATGTTGGGGATGGACAAAGTCCAACTTGTTGAGCACAGCGGCGAATAGACAAATTCGGATCTTCTCCAATACTATCACTTACAGCATCAATATTTTCTTCTGTACGTACAGTTCTTTGTCTTATTGTTGGTTTTTCATCGAGTAGAGTAAATGTGTTCGAAATTTATCAACAGTTCTACGAATAAGCCACTCTGATGCTCGATTATGTGGACCATAAAATTCACGAAGTGCTCTATAAGTTTGGCAAACAGAACACTGATTTTTAAAGTGAATTTCCACAATTTGTACGCATTGTTGCGACGTCATTCTTTCCATAATGATTTGTCAATGCCTAGTGAACAGAAATGTCAAAACTAAATGCCATTTACATGCTGCCAAGTGACAGCTATCCCTATCGAAAGTTCTATTAGTCTAAAAAAACCACCCCTTATTTTATTTGACAGCACAGGCTTGAGTAGATCCTCAACTTACTGTGATTTCTGGTTTTAGCTTTGACAGCAATAGATTTAAAAAATTCACTTTCAATTGTTATTTGTAATGGAATAAGGCCTTTCGTTTATCATCTCTTATATATGTAAACGTTTGTATATTTACTTACATACAAAACACTCCCTCATAAATAATGAAAAGTGAGATCTTAAGTTAAACTAATTGTCGTTGGCAGTGGACATAGCAAGAAAGGCACCAGCAAACTTACTATGAGTAAATTTATTTGTACATATGTTTCTATCAATTTAAATAATGACTTTCATGATTACGCATACTGGCTTTGTGTGTACGTTTAATATATTGTCAAACTATACTATATTTGTACAAATGCACTAAGCCTGATGAATAAAATGATATAATTTGCAAATTTGTCGAATTGAATGCTAAGTTCCTGCACTTTCACTTTTTGTTGACCTCATCGAGATTTGCGCATAATGAGTACAGATATGCTTTCGTGCACGCAAAAATGACATTAATTTTACATTTAAATGGCGCGCAAATAATTCACATAATTGCGTTAGGATACATATATGGAAGGTAATTATATATATATATATATATATATATGTAACTCATAATTACATTAAAATTTCCGGAGCTAAATATTCGTCACTACGAACTAACCAGCTCACTTCACTCCTTCAATGGTGTTTAACGGCGCTTGGATATTTTTAACTTCGCAGTTTTTGGTTGCTTTTTCCATGACAAAGCAATATTCTAATAACTTAAATGAGTTTTATTGCATAATTACTTAAACAAAATTTCTAATTTTAGATTACAATGTGCATATAATATTTATTTTCTAAACTTTATTTGTAGTTGAAAATTGTTGCGTAACAGTATTTTGAAATGTATTTTCATTTTTGTGCGACACATTCACATTTCTCGGTCTCTTAGACCGATTTCAAATATTTCTCGGTATCTCAAAACTATTCTAAAATTTTCAAAACCTGTGCAGTGGACATATTTAACAAACTAATCTGAAATAACTGAAGTAAGAAAAAAACAAAATTAAGTTTTTTTTAGCTCACAGCATCAATTTATATTTCATCACAATGCTTTGGTATATTTGATCTTAGAACTAATATAAAAATAAAAAAAAAATTCATTCACAAAACACAACATTTATAAAATGTTGTTTTTCTATTAACATATATCTTAAAAGTAAATAAAAAATTAAAATGAATTCAAGAAAAAACAGGAGCACTAAAAAAAAAATTATTAGAAAATGCTTAAAATATATGCCTCATCACGATGTTAGTCTTTGTAAATTTCAATCAGTCGTTAGAGATTTCGTAGCATTCACTACAAACCATTACAGCGTGTTCTAGACAAAAGAATTTAAAACATTTCTTACAGTTGTATCGAATTTTTCGATTTTTCTTAGACCCGCAGTATACGCAGCGACCAGAGTTGGAGCTTGACGGAATATTAGGAGCGGGAACCCCACATATTTATTGAATTCTTTCTTTTGTACGTAGTGCGGTGTGTGGAAGAGATGCTCTTCTTATAATATGCGGCTTAACTAAATCATAAGAAAGCTCCTCAAGGAATTTGCGACGACATTTTTTTTCTTCTGGATTATTGAATGTGTAGATAACAAACGTGTTAGTGGCCGATACATTCATTAGACTGTAAAAAATCACAAGTTGCCATCTATTTGTACCTCTAGTACAATTGTAGGCTTCACACATTTTGTCCACAGTATCTACGCCTCCTTTTGTCATATTATAATCTATGATGATTTCAGGTTTACCCGTTTCTTCATCAATAGTGCCATTGTCATGCATGGTTGAAATGAGGATTACGTTCTTGCCATTTTTTGGAATATTGGATACCAAAGTACAGTCTGGATGATATCCGAATAAGCTTGATTTTACTTTACGTCCTTTTGTGTTAAGAAATTCATGTGGCAGTTCTCTTTTGTTTTTACGGATTGTTCCAATTAGAGTGAGCTTATAATTTTCTAACAAACTTTGTGCTAGGGGAACGCTCGAAAAAAAATTATCACAAGTAATGTTCCGCCCGGATCCATGTATCATTCCAGACAGACGAGTGACCAATGCCAAAGATGACGTATCAACGTGGTATTGCCTTTTTGGCTGTTTGCCAACATAAACCTCCAAGTTGAGTGTATAGGACAACTTGGCGTCACCAAGAGCATAGATTTTGATACCATATTTATTTGGCTTGGAGGGAATATACTGTCTAAAGCCGCAACGTCATTTGTTACAAACTCCGAAGGAATGAAGTAATTGCTAAAAGAGGACACAACCTCGTCAAACAAATCTCTGATTGAAGCCACCTTGTCCAACTTGTTGTTTGTCATCAAACCTAATGCAGCTCATTAAAAATATGAATCGATTTAGAGTTATTGTAAGGCGGAAAATTTCGGTTGAAGAACCATCAGTTTTAAAAAGATCTTTAGCATTTAACCGAGCGTTTTTCTGAGTTCCAGCAAAAAGCAGGAGACCAAGGAATGCATTTATCTCTAAAGCATCTGTAATGTTGATATCAGATGAATTTTTGCCAATATGTTCGATGTGTTTGTTAGTACCATCCACTATAAATTAATGACACTTTCGGAAAAAAAAGATTCCATATTTCAGCAGGACCTTTTCTGTTCAATGCTGCGCCTTTCACTCCAGGGAGCTTAGTTATTAAATTTTTCGACCGTGTTTTTATTGAAGATTTTGGGAAGGACTTCATCCACTTTGTAGTTTTGTCTTTTCCAATAAAAAAGTGATTGTGACTCGATTCAGTGTCCCGTGAATCTTCAACATCACTTTCCGCGGAGTCTTCTTGTTCAGTATCAGTGTTTGCTTCATACACATCAATATTATCCTCGTATTCAGTACCACTTTCCATATCAGAATCTGGATCTGAATCAATTTCATTCAGAATAGCTCTTATGCGCTCAATATCTGCCATATCTAAAGAAAATCTCACGATATTTAATTTTGAACACAATTCTCTTATTAAATCATATAAACTGATCGTTAATTGTCCATTTTCATCTAACAATTTCTAATTTTGCAAAACCAACTTACCTGACGAAAATGTTACACTTAACTATAAGTCGGTCTCACAAACCGTCTGATTAGCAATCACCAGTACAACACTTCAACTCAAACGCACTTGTTACACTAAAAGCTGTATAATGAGAAAAAATTAAGATACTGAGAGAATGGCGGAGTTGCCATTTTTTGTTTTCGTGAAATTAACACAAAAGTTATTCATCGGTCTCACAGACCGACGAAATGGTCAGGGAGGTTAATAAGATCAAATAATTTTTTTCGTGTTATAATCATAACGGAAAGGTGACATAATTTCATCTCCGGAAAAAAGGTACTACGTTTGGGTGTTCTAATAATAATACCACATTAGTTAATGTGGTACAAGCTATAGATGACTTCGTCAGACTTCTTTATAGACTTAGCCAGCTCTTCGGCCCCAGCCATCCGATAGCAAGACAAGTGCCAAACCGATGTCATCTAAACTATTATTGCTCTCCACTTCCTTAGCTTACAACATAATTTAAGTACGGAAAATTTCCACTATTATAATGAATGTGTGGTTATTGCTGGTTATAAAAAATCTATTAATATTGTTGTTAGCATTTTCCAATAATTTTCTGTTAAATTGTGTACGCATAATATTCCACTTTGCCAAAATAACACCTTGATTTTCAATAATTTTGTTTTTGCAGACAATTTGCAGATGCAGATTTTTAGCATATATCAACGATTAAATGATCCCACTAGGAGTACCAAAAAAAATTTTTTTTCTAATAGCTATCGGCCCTAGAGAGGTAACGGCAAACATCTGAGTATATTTCTTCCATGAAATAGGTTATCGGCACAAATTGTAAGAGGATATATATTAAAATACTAAAACTCTTCTTATACCTTATGTTTTAATTTTTTCGGGATGAAGCTTTAAAAAAAGAAATTATCTCGTTACTTTCTGATTTTTTTAATTTAATACAAGTAACCGTTTACGGTCTAAAACACATTTTTTTTTTGAAAAAGATTAAAAAACAACGATAGGCAAGGCACTAGAAATTTCTTCATAAAACTTCTTTCTATATTAACCGCCGCTTCACGGAGAACTGCCTTAGATAAACGATGTCAAGTGTTTATTTCAGACAGAAATCTTAAATTAAATTACTGCAAGTGAGGAAAATCTTATTCTGGGGATATATTTTATACATAGAATATTCAACTTTTTGGTTGCATACACTAAAATCTGAAGAATTTGTTTATTATGCAGTTTTATTCGGCCTAGACAGCAATCCTACTTTACTCATCATATTAAAACTAAAGTCTTTTGGTGTTCACTTAAAACTCGACCAACAATACATATAAATAATTTGTCGAATATCTCTTCGTTTTTTTTTCGTCGTGGAAATATTTTAATAACCAATCAGTGGAAGGTGATTTGGAAGAAATCCTAAATTGTAATGGTGGTGAGATAGTGAGAATTTAGTCGGCTGTCCATTTTTAAATTATTTATATTAGAATAGTTCATTAAATTCAAATACACAATAGTATCATTTTGCTATCTAATATGCTCACAATTCACCGTATTTGAGTACTAAATATTTAAAAATAAATATAGAACTAATTTGACCTAACTTTTAAAATCCTACTTTTTTTTCAAATAATAATTACATTCTATTAAACATCAACAGGGCGTATGAGTAATTCTCATACTTTAATTGACGCGTACTACGTGGCGTATGAGTGATATGATATGAAGTGCCTCGTGTCAATCGAAACAGTCTCATTAAGCATTCTCTGTTAGTGACAAAAAATAAAATAATATACCATTTTGCTTGAATTAAAATAAATTTACATAGCTCCAAACCTCACCAACAGCATAGGAGCAATCGTGGATATTTAAACGTCTGCCTATAATGCATATTTATATTTATATACATACTACATACATATGTATATATTTATATACGACATACATATGTATATATGTATGTACATATACATATACACGCTTACTTACTTAAATTTGTTTACACGAAACTTTCTATGCAAGAGATTGTAGCTAATTATTTTCATAGCTAATTTACTTGTAATAATGTGATTTGTACAATGTCAGTCACAGGCAGGGAGTCTACCTTGAATTTTGCTTCCAGCTGTGTACATGCGCGCAAAGTCCTTTACGATTACACATATATATATATATATAATAATATATACAAGTAACAATATAAGTGTACAAGTGGGTGTGTACCGGGCTAAAGTTTCTCGTTGTGTAGTTAAATGCAGGCAGTATTTGTATCCTTTTGATAGTTCGGTAAATTGTTGAGGCAAACTGATTTCAACGCTCTTAGCGTACATAATATGTAAACATATTTCGAGTTTATTTAACTATACTTTGTATTTGACATAACAAGTTAATTTACCACTATTTTATTAGAAACTTTTAAGCATAACACTTTTCACATTTCAGTGTATATGCATGTGTATATATGTATGTTTCATACTTTTGACATGCACTCAATTTATTTATATAAAAACGATTCGTTAATGTAATGTTAGGGGGTTTTAATTAGCATGATTGAATGTTGGTGGGCCATGGTAGACATCCTGTTATTACGCCGTCTGTCTACACCCAGGACAAGTCACACGATGGTGCGGTACATGCAAACTTTATTGTCAGAAACAGTTTTCGTTGGTATAGTCAGAAACAGACATTGCACGAGCGGCGTCTATTTTACAACGTTTGGTAGACAAATTTAAAGTAACCGATTCGGTGAACGATCAACCAACTTCCGTACGGTAAAGGAGCTCCAAATTCGCCGTCCCGGAAAGTGAGGCAGAAACCCAGATCTAGCGAATTCTTCGCCGTGCGCACGAGCTGTACGGGGTAGAGTTCCTGATTGAACCACACTCCATGGTTTACGGCAATATTAACCAATATTGTCTTTGGTAAACGCCAACCGATTTTGATGCAATGCAGTTTCCTATTTTTATAAAGCAATATTGTCTTTGGTAAATGTCTACCGGTTTGAAATTCTGTTTCCTAGTTTTTACAATCCTATCGAAAAAATTATATATTTTTTGTTTGAAGGAATGTATTCTGGAATACGAATACTTTCCAATGTTTGCAAACGTTTCCACCATATACTTTACAGCGTTTCTCCAAACAAAAAAGTAATAAATAAATCACGATAATTTGTTTGATAAGAAGTGTAGAAGAGTCTTAGTTCAGCTGAAACTACCCGGCACACATTTTCATATTAGCACAGTGCTTGCTATATTCAATAAAACCAATTAATTAAATTTAAATTTTATAAATATTAGAGACTTCCAATTTTATACATGTATACAAAAATGTATTAAAATGCTATTCTAACATTTACAATTCTACGCATTTCTCCCATTACTTACATTCTTCGTAGAGAATGTTATGTAGTACAAATGTTTCTACATTACAGTTATATGCACCACATACCGCTTACGCTTGTTGTGGACTTTTACATACATATTTGAGAGTATCAGTGCGGATAATGAGGCTCCTAGTTTTTCTTTTAGGCGTGGCAATCTTGATTTGGTTTTTCAGGAGGTCTCATTGATTGACTGGGAAGCTCTTTTTCTGGGTTATGATCTAACTGAGTGCTTCGAAGTCTTTAAAAATACCGTAAACCAAATTTGTATTAATAACATACCGCGAAAAAAAAGAGTTGTTATAAAATTCCATGGTATACTAAAAGACTAAAGCGACTAAAGAATTTGAGGAGCAAATATTTCAAAAAATTCAAATTTACCAAGCTATTTGTTTATAAACGCAGGTATCTATTTTATTCCAATAAATTCAAAGCTTTAGGAAAGAAGCTGCACAGGTCCTTTGTCAACAACTATGAATCTGGCATCAAAGTAAACCCTAAGGCATTCTGGAACTATGTTAAGGCAAAAAAACTTTGCTCGTCTATTCCTTCATCTGTCTTCTACAATACGGAGCGAGCTTCTTCACCTTCGGAGGCGGCTAATTTATTTGCAGACTTCTTCCGCTCCAACTTCGTGGCCCAGACTGCTCTCCCAACGGATTTCCCCTCAATGGTTGACAATCCTATCAATTTTGGCGCCCTCACTCTATCGCTAGGCGATGTTGTAAATGGAATTCAGAATTTAAAACTATCTACCCAGACTGATATTGACGGCTATTCGTCATATCTTCTTAAAAAATGCTTGGCTTTAGCTACCCCACTGCTTCTAATTTTCAACAAATCTCTAGAGTGCGGCGAGTTTTTAGCTGCATGGAAGGTAACCTTCATTAGCTCTATTTTCAAAAACGGTAACAAAAATAACGTTGCCAACTATAGGCCCATTGCTAAGCTGTCTATTATTTCTAAACTCTTTGAGTATATTGTCAAACAAAAAATGTATTCTGCTGTTATTCGTCTAATCTTGGATAATCAACACGGTTTTGTGACTGGAAGATCGACTGTGACTAATCTCTCGATTTTCTCTGAATTCTGCCATTCAGCTTTCAACAGTCGCCTTCAAGTCGATGCTATATACACTGATTTTTCCAAGGCTTTTGACAAAATCAGCCATTCAATATTGATCTCGAAATTGGCCAATGTGGGTTTCCATTCAATATTTCTATCTTGGCTTAGATCGTATCTTGACCAAGTTGTGATAGATAATGCGCGTTCAAATTCGTTTGTTGCCACAAGGTAGCATTCTTGGACCACTATTATTTGTAATTTTCATAAATGACATTTCGGCGTGTTTCCAACACTCTAACTTTCTGCTATACGCTGATGATTTAAAGGTTTTCTCTACCATTTCTAGCCCCGCAGATTCAGTTAAGATACAATCCGACTTGAACAATTTTGCAGTCTGGTGTAACACAAATAATCTGCCGCTAAATGTTAGTAAATACTTTCACAATCGCGCTATTCCCTTTTCACATTTTATGCCATAAGTGGGTCTCGTCTCGCGACTCTGACGGAAGTGAAGGATTTTCGTTCACGACTCATTTAAACTCTACAATTGCAAAGGCTTACTCTATTTTAGCTTTTATCCGCCGTTTTAGCACGGACTTTACGGAATTTGTAACTGATCAAATTACTAAATAAATAAAAAAATATATAAAAGATGCGACTTTTGTTAACCCACGTATTCTCTTCTTCAATCCGATGCGGTATATAAATTTAAATAAATGACCTCATGTAGATAGATTTATTTGTATTTTTTTTTTGTTTATTAAATTAGCGCGATATATGTATGAATTTTACAGTTTTCTAGATTATGCAAACTCAGTCGAAAGGTAAAGTATACACCTCATTTAGTAGAGTAGTTTCGGAAATATTCCAATGTGGTGTAAAGTAGGCGACGTCATGCAAGAAATAAAGTGGAGTGTTTTTGTACACTGCACTAGATAGTGGAACGATTAGTGGAGATTAAAGAACAGTACAATACTACTGCAGTTTTTAAATAGTAAAACGTCGTTTTCTCATTCCAAAAATTTCTGAAATAAATAAAATTTATAACTACCTTCGTCGTATCCCATGTGTCAAATAAATAGCTTGGCGTGTTGCTACTTTCGTTTTAAAAACCAAAAATTTGGCGTATTATTTTGTGCTTTAGGTACGGTTTTTTTTGATAAGGATAACTTATTTACTTATATAATTGTTGATATAATCACTTAAGCGATTTTGGTCGAACTTCTCCTACAACTTGTGGCGTGCTTCTGGATGTTGCAACACAAATTGAGGGACCTACAGTTTTACGCTGACTCCGAATGGCGAATGTTCTTTGTGAGAAGTTTTTTCATGGCAGAAATACACTCGGAGGTTTGCCATTGCCTACCGAGGGGCGGTCGCTATTAGAAAAACGTTTTAAATAATTTTACTTGCTTCTGCCAGGATCTGAACCCGGGACTCATAGAATGAAATACGCACACGTTACACAATCGGCTACGGCGGCGGCCTAAGGATAACACATATATAAATATTAATAATATATTATATAAATAATAAAGAATGCCTATGTTTATTATATAAAACATCTTCCTTATACTGTGTTCCGCTGTATACTTTTTGGCATTTCTAATAAGTAAATAAAAACCAGGTAATACAGGGCGAACGTATTAAAATCCTTTCCTATCGTTCCGGTGCTGACTTAATTTGTTCATTTTATATGGATCACTGTGTTACGGTATGCAAATCTTTTCAGTTAGTACGGATCAACCTGTTAATTTGAACACGAAAACTGCAATTTGAATGGCCTGAACCAGCTCTCCATTAATTTAGTTAAATGGTGGTAATTTGAACGTACTATTACTTAAGATTTTATTAAAATCAGTGCACCTTATTGCGCCAACAAAAATTTAAGCAAAGGGACCTTGAGATCCTACGCCATCAAGTGTCTGATATACAAATTTTCATATTCAAATTCTGACGTCAATATTGAAAACCGGACTTCTTTTCAAATCAATGTATAAATTGTTAAAAAAAAAAACTAGGGATGACACATTAAAAGGAAAAAGTTTTGAATGTTGAAACATGCTACGGCCACTAAAAGTAATCGTTATTCTTGGATCTAAAATTTTGTCAATCATATTTGTCGATATTTTGTGATATTTTTTTCGATCATAAAATATATTATTGTCACCGCCACATAACGAAAGCATAACGAGTCTTTTTGATTGAAAAAATAAAAATCAAAAACTATCGATCAAATTTGATCGGAAAAATAAGAATCCATGAATAACGACTACATATTTTTGTCGAAAAAAAAATAAAAATTAAATACTAATGATCAGACTTGATCGAAGAAATAAAAATCACAAAATAACGTTTAAGCAATGATTTAAAATATCTAAATATAAATAAGGTGACATTTGTATAGCAGTATATATCCCTTGTGGACATTATTTGAACAAGATATTTGTCAATTGCGAAAACAGGACATCACTTTTGTTCATTTTTCAAACCACATCTAATACTTCAAATTGTTTTTAATGTTTAAACTCTAATTCAATATGTTGTTTTGGCAATGCTCGAAGCGCTAAAATGCGTTAGCCTTTTGCATTGCAGAGGAGTAAGATTAAGAAATCAAAAACAAAACAACAAAGGGTACCAAAAGTATGTTCCCCAAGCGCATTTTACATTTCCGAGCCTCTACCTAAAATTATATAGTAAATTATAGATTTTTCCACTAATATAAGTGTAAATTTTTCCATTGTATTTTGATGGCACTTATTTTATTGGTATCGAATTAAGACTTTTAAGAAAAGGCTAAAAAAGGTTAGAGGCTAAAAAAAATTTTCTGGCTAAAAGAAAACAAAAAAGCTTAATCTAACCGGAGAAAGGTTAAAACGGTAAAACTGATAAGTGATAGGTGATAAGCGATACGATTAACATGGCCTCCGGTTTTGTAGTGCGTGTGAAGAGATAAAAAAAACTTTAATACTTAAGTCGAATTTGTCCATAACAAATATGTACCATTCTAATACGTACCTTTATAAATATATATTCCACTTAGTATCCATATATCTACTAATTAACAAAACGTCCAATCTTGACTTCTGAGTTCCAATGCCTTATTTAAGGTAATCAGTTTAGTATAATTAATTTAAATACAATTTCATTTTTGTCCCCCAATTTTTTGTAAGTTATGCCAAGTCATCCAAATCTATTTAAGCCAAAAACTATATATTTTATATGCGTGTAAATATTCACCGCTGATTGCATGACAATTTAACTACTTCCACAATTGTGCCAAGCTAATATCTACATAATTAATAAACAATTAAATAGCTTAGTGGTTTCCAAAGCTAGTTTATTCAACACAAAAGTTGTAAGGCTCATATGTGATTATACGCTGTATATTTCAGAATTGTTTGTGTACTAATTTTGGATTGGAAGAGATAGTAATTAAAAGTTACCAAATATATTTTTCAACATAAAAATTAAACGTCAATATGCATTACAAAACTAATATGTGTAGATATGCATGTAACTTTTTACTAAACATATTTCCATATTACTTATCGATATTTAGGTAACCTCAAAAACAACATAATCGAAATGACTAATGACGCGTTTCAGGAGCGACACAATCAATTCATTGATTCGATATTCTCGCGCATCAATCGCATTGTGTCGGACAATTACGATCCCTTTGTAGTCCGTTTAAATGCCAGAGCAGCGACTAAGAAGACAACTACTGGTGGTGGCACAGCGGGACACGTGTCAGGGGTGAGCAAGGCAAAGCCAGCAAAATCCGCAACAAAGAATAAACTGTAAGTACTTGGATGGTGACAAGCGATAAATTTGAGTTCACAAATTAATTAACAGTCCCCATTATACTGATCATACCCCGTTAGATATTTTTAAGTTTTACCGAAGGTAGAAATATACAACCATAAGTTTTGATTGACAGTAGTAGTGCGCAAATCCCAGGCTTTTAGATTACAAATTAAGTTTTTTGCAACAACAAATATTTTTGGATATTTAACACCATGTAAAGTTAAAACTTTACATAAATTCAGCAAGCCATATGAAAATGAATTTTATGAATGTGTTTTGTGGCGCTGAACTTTTTCAGCACCGAAATGGATTGGTATTCTTTGTCTCGACAAAATGTCTCGGTTAGAAAAGTTTTACCAATTAGTCATTAGCACTTTTTATATTAAAAAATTCATATTAGTGGAAAAGTTTATTATTCTTTATTGCTCTAATCTGTATTCAATTATTTTGATAAATCTGCATCAGAAAATTTCTATTTATCAAGTAATATACAGGGAAAACGATCAAAAGTAAAACTAACCTGTCCTTGATTTCGCTGGAGTGAATGCGCAGTATTCATTAAGAAATTTCATTTTGCCATGCAACACAAATGATATTCAAACTTAAACTTTCGTGTTCGTGGCATCCACTTTATATTCGTTCAATCCTTGGAAAATCTCTGAAAAATATTAGAAAAATATATTGGTGCTGTTAAATTAATGCGATTTGGGAAAATATTTCACTGCTTTTGTACAGAATATGCAACTTGTGACCAGCTGATTATATTAGTAAACAAACTTCAGTAATTAATGTGAAGCAAAATGAAGAAAATCAAGAAGGTTTTGTGATGCAATTTTTTTTATAGGGCAAACTTGCTTGGGGTCCTACTTTCATTATATACCCACGCGCATTTCGAAGTAATAATTTTTGTTGTTTTGAATGCGCAATAACATACATTCCCAAAAAGCAATATTCAATTTTTAAAGATTAGGAAAAACGAGTAGAAATTACCTTAATTTTACTTTTCAAATCGAATCGCAATGCAGAACAGACTTGATTATATTTTTTGATGAGCCCTTCCACAATTTAATGCAGACAGAAATTGTTATAACAATGTTATATTCAACTGAAAGTGGCTCACGTTTCCCATCATTGTTAGAAGCTTTTTATTTCATCTCAATTACCTCTCCCTCATGGTAGTCGATTTTTTTGTGAGCCCTCTTAAGTGAACTTCCGCTGATTAAGATAGATCAGAAAAACTCCTTTTCTCTTATGCAAATTCTCAGAGGTGAAATTTAGGCGATCTGAAATAATAAAAATTCAGTTATCGCACAAGTAACAAAACAAATAATAGGGGATATATTTTGGAGTGTGTCCACATCTGTCAGTATTGAGAACTTGTTAATGTCAACCGCCATTATTTCTCCCTTTTATTGGAATAATAAAAATAACCATGACAAATTACGAAAGCTATTTTTGATAAAAATAATTTTTCTTAATTTTTTGTTTTTGTTTCTTCCGACATGACCTAAGATGGTATGTTTGAGGACGAATTTCCTCCAACTTCAATGGAATGTTCAGTCAATTTTTTGATAAGTTTTATATTTGTAAACCAAAGGCGGGATTTTACCACCCTCAAAAAGCGCGAAGCTCATGCAGAAACGAAAATTAAAGAGGCTGTTTCTAGGCGTTGCGAACAAAAAAGGGCTTTCATAATATAAATATGTATATGCATAAGTATAGGTGATATATAAATATTATAGACCGGAAAATTGTTCACTAAAAAATTAACAATGTAAATAATTGTAGACTGTATCTGGTATTATATTTAGCTCTCGTCGTTTTCATTTCATTTGTGCCAAAAGATAGTTTAAAAAGCCTACAACATAAATCGCTAATCGAAATTTTTATTGTGCCGTGTATGTAGTAGTAAGGAATAACTACTAAAGAAGTTTGTATATTTTCTATAGCATTTTGAACGTTTGGTTTAACCTTCCGTTTATACAAAGAATTTTTAGTATGTCACATGGGTGACTATATATGTGCTAAATATATGAACATTGTATTACTTACGTGGGTAAAAAGCATACAATTGATAAGGAAACAATCAGTGATAGCAAACATGGACATTATAACAGTGCTGAGATATATAAATTTTGAACTTTATCCTTTTTTTAATTTTAATTTATTTTTAAAGCTAATTCAATAAGGTCACCCTTCAAACTATGTGCTAAATTCGCGAAATTTAAGCTTCAAACTCTTTACATTTGTGTGTAATTTCCAATGGACATGAATTTTCATAGCACACTCAAGCCGCTCAAAATTCGCAGTAATTTTTATTTGGTGAAGGTGTTGTGCATTTTCTAGCAGGCAAAGTACAATCGAGATTTTTTTCCATATAAAAGGAGGAGAAATTTTTGTATGGGTATTCTCTGAATCGCGAGTTGCAAAGGCTCACATACGTGGAAAAGCGGTTCAGATAACACTATGACACCGAAAACGATAATTTTCGACTGAAGTGATCTGCTATACTACGGGAAAAACTATTTTTAGGGTTCTCAACTTTTTTTTATATATAATCAATTTGACTGAAATACCAAAGAACGTAGATTACAAAGAAGTTGCGTGGCGTTTTGTTTCCTGTGTTCACTACACCAGAAACCAAAACAGATTCCAATATCAATCAGTAAAAATCAAATTAGTTCTGTTAGGGTGAAATAGAACAAGATTAGAGGTAGGTGTGAATGATGTCAAACTCTTTGTAATCTACTTTCCTTGGAAATGCGATTACTTTGTTTAAAAGTTAATTTTATCGAGGTTGTAATCCAAATTCGATATGAGAAGTTAAATCAAGCTTTAAAATTAAATAGTGCGGCATGAGACTTTTGCATACGAAAAATATTTAAAAAATCACTCAAGAGCAAATTCAGGACCAAATCATCTAGGCGCTTTGCAGAATAAGCCTCTGCAAAATTCGTGTGAACCCGTGAAATATAACTTGAAGCAAATAAAACTTTGACCTCATTTCCTAGTCCCAACCCAATAGATTGAGTGTATTATATTTGTTGTTACTAATACTAGCACAAAAGAATAGGAATGCATTTTGAGGTAAACCTGTACTGGGGCTGTTAAGAACTAAAAATTGGAGATATGACATAAAATTATCCTAACTAAAATTGTAGTAAAGAAACGGAATCTTACCATCCTAAAATATTCCGATGACTAAGGGTTAAATGTTTAGTTTTATTTTGTTGGTAGCCCTCCGGAAAGTTGTTGTTGGAATATTTTAGATTTGGAAAATCCTTGTAAATAGGACGCCTGGGATACTTTTGGATTTGAAAAAAAGAAGGTACACAAAATTAAAAATAATACGTGTTTAATAAAAACCATATTTCTCCTAAATCAATACAAATCAAATTAATACTGAGAGTTTAGTTTATCTATATTTGAATAGTACTTCATGGCGCTACATATATCTGGGGTGGAATTACGTGTGAATTACGTGAACGAAACGGCAATCGGATAATAATCGAATGCACGATAATATTGGAATTACGATATACGGTTACTACCGTATCTTATTCTATCACTGGGTGCACTAGATTCTATAATATTTGTAATAGAAATTCTGACAAGAAAATGTCATTTCAATGTTTGTAGATATTATTATATTTGGTAAGTCTTAGAGCAGTTTCTTTGTTCTGCGCAAAATTTTCTAGCACATTTTTTGTCAAATTAAAATGCTCCTATAATGCTATTGTGCTGCTGATTAGATTTTTAGAACTGTCTTAGGATATAAAAACGATTTTTTTTAGAAAAATATGTATTTTTTTATTTATTTTGTTACCTTTTACTTACATGTTTTCTCTTTGGTTTCTATGAGGTGTTTAGTTTCATTTGTTTGTAAATGGTTGCTTCAGTTTTCCCTTTTAACACCTTTACACATACATACATACATATTTTGTACCATACTTCAAATATCCAGTTAAATTTTTACTAATAATATCACATCAATTTTGGAATACGAACGACATCTTGCAATCGTATGCAAATTTTTTACGTTTACGCTAAATGAGTTACGTTCACTGAACTCATAACACCAAATTACGATATTAGGGATACGCTCACTTTTCGTGTAATACCAAATATTCCCTTTTGCCTGACGAGTAGCTCGTTCACTGAACGCGTAATTTTACCCCTGTTTTTTTGAAAATATTTCCGTTACTTCAGTATTTTTATTCTCTTCAACTAATTTCCATATATATGGAGCTTAACTAGTTTTTTAACTTACCTATTATTAGACATTATGTTTTCCTGTTTTTACCATTAGATATAAAATTGATTGCTTCAATTAAAAACTTTAGCGATAAACGCTATGAAAAATTATTTAATAAAATTCACTTCGTTGATTTCCAAAACCTTTTCACATTAGACAGCATTAAATTACACCCTTAACCCAATAACTAAACAATACAACACACCTTTAATGAAATCTTAATCAACACCATTTTAGTTATAGAGTACTCGGTACCAAGCCCTTTGTATGCTTGTGTATTTTGTTTCGCATCGCTGGGATTATTTGAAGTGTGCGCAAAGACACATTGTCGTCAATAAAACCAATTTTCAACACAACTGATTTCAGGCTTATCACTTTACTATTCTCATTTACTATCATTTACACAGAAAAAATACCAAATCTGAACCACGTTCTCTGGACGAAGAGCTACACCGCATGGAAGTGAGTGAGGCCAAGACACAAAGTAAATTGCAGGAACAGCTACAACAGTTACAATTAGAGCAAGAGCAAAGCATCAAAGCGGTGGCAGATGAAAAACAATCGAAAGCCAGTGAAGTTAAATTACCGGGAAATGTCGATGACGCCTCCAACCTCGCCGCCAAATCGCCCGAAATGCGCACCGTATCGAATGGTGACGCCAATAACGCTGTTCCCAGTCAAAAGAAAACTTCAAACAAAGCGCATAAGACAACACATACGAAAAAAAATCATGCCAATGCCAATAGCCATAGCAACAACAACAATGCCGGCTCAAAACTAAAACAGAACACTAAAAGTAACAGCAATAACAATAGCGCCGCTGGCAATGGAAAAGAAGTTGAAAAACTACAAAAAGCCGAAGGTAGCCTCTCTGGGCTAGCATCACTGAAGCGTGTCGGCAATGTGAAAGTGGTCGCCGATCCGGAAGGCTCCAACTCAACCATAAAAGCCAAATTTACATTAGGTCCATTGACTTTGCGTGTGGAAAAGTCATTCAAACGCGGCAGTGTTCATAGTGTGAAAAGCGCTACAGCGCGTACCAACGAAATGATTGGTCGCATCAAATTCGGTGTAGTAAATGATCGCGCCACATTGATGTCCATTAAGGTGCAGCAGCCGAAGCAGGTTAGTTGGGTGAGCAAATGTTGAATATTTAGTGCACAAAAACACTATTGTCCTTTCAGCATGCATATGCAAAGTAAATAATATGCAGTTTTCTCGATCTAATATCTATCCTTCAGTCAATAGATAATAATTTGGTTTGGGCGTGTAAACAATTGCATTATGTTTTTTGTTTTTGGATTCCAAGCTTTTGTTCCTCTCACATTAATGAATACAAAAAAATTTCATTTATTCACTCTTTGTTTTACAGGTGGAGGTGGAGAGCAAAGACAATCATGACCGCACACGTGAATTTGTCTGGCGGCGCACGCCGAAAATCGCTAAATTAGTTAACGAAAAACTGAAATTAGCAGCCGAATCGCTGTTTACAACCCAAGGTGTCGAGGTGGTGCGACTGTAAAACCGCACTATAAAGTTACTTATTTAGTTCAATTTATATGAATGTTATGCATGTATTTTGGATGGAAAGTGATTTTGTGTAATCATGAATCGATTTCTGCCAATGACATTAACGTAATTTTAATTATATAATAAATAATATTTTTGGGCGTATGTTTGGTAGCATTCCATTAAGTTTAATGAATATTTAATTACATAAATATTTTTATTTACCCACCCGTATTTATTTTTAATTATTTTACCACTTTAGCTCACATATTACAAAAAATATATATAGAAATTATTTATTCAAAGTAAATTATCTGCTAGCTATTTATTTATTCTATATTTAATGCATTATATATTAATGACTGAAAAAATTCAAATAAAAATTTCTCTATGATAAAGGTAATGTTTTGATGCAGGTATAAAATACGAGAAGATAAACAAGTGTGATTGATATTTGAATGATTGATTTAAATGAATTTTAGGTGAATTAAAAACTGGCAGATTATTATCCAATTTTTTTCTTATTCTAAATGCAAACAGTCTACTACATTCAGCCATGAGAGTATAAAATTACTGAAAATTATTCGCCAGCAACTGCAAAGGCATTACAATACAAATAATCGATTTCCGATTTTTTACGTGTTTAAAGCAACCTCAAGCCTGTGGAAATATGCAGATATGAAATGAGTAGCGAAAAGTACATAGAGAGTATGAATAACAGTTTTTAGAGGTATTAAAGTAGTTTCGGATATTCTATACTAAACAAAAAATCAGGTGTGTTTCAAGTTAGACTAAAATCTTTCGGAAACTCAAGAAAGATCGGCGAAAGAAGCATGAAATATGAAAGCTGATT
Source organism: Anomoia purmunda (assembly GCA_951828415.1). Taxonomy (NCBI): domain Eukaryota; kingdom Metazoa; phylum Arthropoda; class Insecta; order Diptera; family Tephritidae; genus Anomoia; species Anomoia purmunda. The sequence goes on from OX639996.1 coordinate 42,115,055, forward strand.
TTATTAGCAAACGTTGTACTCGTACTGAGAAAGTATTTCGTTCTTCTTAAGCAGCAAAATAAATCCGCAGTTTTTCGTGCAAAGTTCGAACTACCTACGAACTTGCATTATTTTGTTCTCTTTTCTTCCATTTAAAATACTCAGCCCTATCATAAATTTCTTGGGAACAAATATTCCCATAAATTTAAAAGTGAAAGAAAAACAATTTTTCCCATTTTGTTTGTGTTTATGGTAATGATTTTTTGCCATGAAGTTGGCTATAGGGCCAAGCAGAACGAAAGATAAAAAAATCAACGACAATTTTGAAGAACTTTAGACTAGCAGTGTATTTTGCTAGAGTTGGATTAGCTATTAAACTGCATTTCCAAACAAAAACTATTGGAAATTATAAGAAACAAATTTAACATTTTAACGTCAATTTTTTAAGTTTCTCAAATTTTCATAAAATTTAAAATTGAAAATTTTGATATTCATGGTGGATGTTATTAAATGGATTATGCTTTTATAAAAAATACCTAAAACAAATTTGGAATTGAAAATATTGCAAAAAGTAGATAACAGTGGACCATTTTGACCGTGAGTCACTGTACTGACAATGATTTAACGACACTTGTACTATTATCTTCAGATCTATTAGCTTCAATATTCAACTAAACCAACCATAAATTTGTAGCACAACTATTTTCCGCGCTTACATAGCGTAGGGTTGCATATGCAAATAAAGGAAATTTTATCCCAGTTGGAGCCTTCTTTTTTTAGTCGGTCGCAAAGGAGCAAGCCATTCCAAAAATGGATACTGCCGGTTTTAACAATATAAAATTATAATTTTTTTAATACACTTAAATTTATCAATGGTTGATGTAAAACTACTAAAATTATGCATGTAAAACAACCTTTAGGGACTAGCATTCAACTTTTAGATTAGTAAGTAAGACTTCAGCATTCCAAACAAAACTCAGTTGTATGAGTTTTTCTGCTATAAATGGAGCTGGACTTCAGATAAAGCTCGCTTAAATGTGGAAACATTTAAATCCATTCTAATCTAGGAGTAAAGGTTCAATGAATTCTAAACCCTCCTTCTATTTTTGTCATTTGTGTGGTGCTAATATTATATTTCCACCGAAGATAAACCACGGCTTTCCATGTTTTGGTTTTGAGATATTTGTCAGCTGCTTCCACTAAGTGCTTGATGGAAACTGTGATGGAATTGACATTCGTTTGTTTAGTTTATTTTCCAGTGATTATGCCATTTTTACATATAAGGCGTTCTGCGAAAAATCGGAGACCATTTGGTTTTCGCATCTTTCATTTTTTTTTTAATTCTTTACGTTAAATTATTACTATTTAGCCGTTCTTGAGATATCAATTTTTGAAGAAGGAAACGTTACTTTCTTTAAAAACCCATAACTTTGCGATTTGGACCATTTCTTTTTTAATTGCTGTCTTTCAAAAAACCTTTAAAGTATAAAATTGAAAAAAATATTATCACTCGTTTTTATAAAATTTAAAATAACTATCACCCGTTCCGTAAGTTTTGAGCACAGTGCGATAATGAGATAAATTTTTTTTTTTTAATTTTAGAAAATTATTTGAAAATACAACCTTGCGATAATGTTCATAAATTATATTACAGATTGATTTCAAGCAAAAATTACAAGTATAATAGTTTTGGTAACTTTGTTCTTATTAAGTAGCATTGAATCTCGCATACGTTGAAACATTTTGTGAATTTTCTACATTCCTATAATTTTGAAATTGGTGATGGACTATATCAGAATGGCAAATAACCTTTGCAGCATCATTGAATATTTCTTTGATAAAACTAGTAATAATTTATTATAATTTCATGATCAGTATGACGCAGTTACATAAGTAGTCAGATATTTTATCTAACAAAACTTTTTCGAATAAGTTGATTATTTTCTTTGTAAGTAATAACCGACGACTGAATAAATCTTTGAATGATTATTATTCCAATGCAATCCACATGCGGCATTTTGGATAACAAAGGTATACTTTTATGGAAAATTACAATGAAAAAATTTTTTTTTCAAACGATTCTTTCAAAGATCTGAGATAGATAAAATGGTATATGCTTTAATAAAAATGCGCATCGAAATCCATTGAGTTTTACACGAATGTCTTCAATAACGTGAAAAAGCCAACTCGATAACCACGATGGTGTTCTTAAAAAATTTCATATAATTCGCGTAAATTGGAAATAATACAGCATTTATAAAATAATCTTTCATCGCAAGCATATTGACACTAATTTAATCGTGAGCATAAAAATACTGAATTCGATACTTAATATGCGTAGAATATATATGTACCAAACATAAAAAAACTCATCTTATCTTTAGTGACTAAGAAATTAAAACTACTTAATAAAATAATTGACTAACAACCTAATTTTGCATTTGGTGGTGAAAGAGTCCCACTCTCTAAATAAAGACTTTTAGCTAAAGATGCCATATACAGCGCATTACGTCACATATTCGATGTGTGGCGATTTGAATCCTTTCCAATTGATTATAAATACCTATTTCATTGGGCGTGTGCACTTTTTGGACTTTATTCTGTTAATAAAATTTATTGTCAATATAGAGACTAATTCAATAATCCAATAATCCAATAATCCAATAATCCAATAATACAATCCAACACAGCTTCAAAGTTCAATAGAGCTGCTCTAATTGATAATGCCTCGCTCGATACTAAAAATTTAAAAAAATTTTAATTGCACAATATTTAATTCATGTTACCAGTCTTATTAGCAAAAACTCAATACTTTTTGCGCCCAATGCTTTTTCACACGATGTCTTATAGAATGTTGTTGAAGACTTCCCTTTATTCAATGAGTCTCCAATTGTAAGTGGGTTATAGCAAAAATTCTATTTACGAAAATTTGGTATGTTTCAAAGGTCCGCTATTCGGGCTTTATATATTTATATTAATACTGGATCATTTTAAAAATATTGTTTTGAAAGAAGATACCAGACAACACGTTTTTTAAAACAATACTCCTTCATTGACTTGTATGTATTTGGAAATATTTCTAAACCTTTATAACTAAAACATGGATTTTTTTAAAAATGAAAAAATAAATAAACCATTGTTATCAAATAATTAACTCAAAATTAGCGGAACGAATGATAGTTATATAGACGAAATTTTCAAAAAAATCGATCATATACAGTACAAATTTTTTGAAAATCCAAGTTATAACGGTTATAATTTTTTATAAAATAATCATGATTTAGTCGTTATTATATGATTCTTATATTTCGATTAAAAGTAACCGTTGTCCTAGGATTTTTATTTTTCGATAAATTTTGAGAGAGATTTTTTTTCAATTTTTATTTGTTCGATTACGGTTGATCGTTAGTTTTAGTTTTTATATTTACGCTTCCGTTTGATCATTATTTCGCGATTTTTTTTTGTTATTTTTGGATTTCTTTTTTTCGATCATTTAAAAAATAATAGTTATTCGTATATTTAGAATTTTTCGATCATTTTAAAATTTAAATAGTTATTTTTGTATTTGGAATTTTCGATCATAACAAACGACAACAAATTTATCGGCGCTGACATCAATATGTTTTGTGATCGGTGAAGATATCACGTAATATCGATTGAATATGATCAAAAATTTTTAAATCAAAAATAACGACTTTTTTTGTCACATATAATAAAAATCACAAAATAATGCTCAAACTTTATATTTTTTCAATCAAGATCTAAGAATTACGACTATTTTCATCAAAAAATAAAAGTCACAAACTAATTGTTATGCAATGATTTAAAAAAAAACGTCTTAATCAAATTTCTTAAATTCCTTTTATCCGAAAAAAAGCAGAATAACGAATATTGTCGGTCCGTGGCTTAATTTTTTTTTCAATTTTATATTCTAAAAGGGTTTAAAAAATCATGGGTAAACAAAATGGTCCCAATCGCCTATTTTTAGGCTTTAAAAAATGCAACGTTTTTCTTTTCAAAAATTGGTATCTCGAAAACTGCTAAACAAAAACATTGAAATATATCAGGGAGGTCTCTCTCAATTAATATTACTTATATACTATACCATAAAATATTATGAAAAAATTCAGATGCCAAGGTTAAGTAATATCTCGATAATTACATATATGCGAATCTATTCGTGAGCAGCGCAATTTTGCAAGCAATGTATTTTAGTATTTTGGCATATAACCCATATATTTCCAAACCATAAATGACAACTAAATAGTCGAGAGCTTTGCGATATTAATATCAGCACTCAAAGCGGACGAAAATAAATATTTTGCAATACTTAATTTAACATATAGGCTGACTTGTCTTATTTACATTGTTATTTGAAAAACACTTGCAATCGATACTAAACCTAAAAATTTACAATGTCAATATATAGTAGTAATTTAGATTTGCCAGATAAAATAGCAGCGCCTCAAGAGAGGACTGAAGAGGAAATGTGCGATAGGATAATTGAAAAGGCCGTGCTTACAATCTTCAGGTCGGGAGTTGAGTAAAATTAACTTGGCCGTTTAATATACATACATATAATACATTCATAAGTATTTTCTTGACATACTGAAACATCTAGCAACAAACACGTAATCGCCTGCTTTATTTAACAAAAATATTGCATTCCCTGTGGCGCCACTCGAAGAGCTTAATGGTGTTTTCTTTTGTTCTTAATTGAAAGGCCTAAAAGCTTCCGAAAAGCATGTGCATACATTCATATAAAATATTGCAGAGAATTATGTATTTTATATTTATATTTGTTCACGAGTTTGCATAAATGCACTGAACTCTTAAAATTGATAGTATTTGCTTAAACTGTTAGGTTATTTTCTTAAGCATCAACATTGAGCTTAATTGAATGGCCCTTAGGCTTGAAACAATTTAGCTCACCTGATTCCTAGCACATATCTATGTGTATGTATGTATGTATATGTACATACCTACATGGTTTTGATCAAAAGACGCATTCTACAAAGTTGAACTAAAGCCAAGGTAAAGTAAATTGTAAATGCGCCGCGAGAGTCAGCAATGTATTTATAATAAGAATACAAAATAAAATACATAAATTTAATTTGCCATAAATTTAAAGATTGTTTTGTGTGATTTTTGGCAATCTTTATATGCATTTTATTTTACACCATTTTTGAGTGTATTTGAAAAATAACTATATTAAACTAAAGCAATATCTATTTTACTTATAATACAAACTCGTATAAAAAATAAGCTTATATCATTATGAAAGTAATTATGATTTTGGTTTTATGTTTTTTTATGTGATGCAAATGAAATGTTTAGGCAACATTTTCTACCCTTTGTCGGACTCATAACACAAAGGGGATTAGCCGGGATTGTCCGAAAGGGTTTCCGGAATTTTGACACTTGAAATGCTATTTTGTGCATATAAATTATATTTTCGGTAAAAAAGTGATTCAGATTTGACATCTGTTACAACCTCTGTTTCGTTTTCCTTGATGTGCTCGTAAATAATGGGGAAGGGTCGCTACATTTTCCGGCCAGTTGTTTGTGCAAATGCTACGCTCGATATAATCTAAAAGACTTTTAGTTATAAAATGCATGAAAAAGTTGGAAAACTATAGATAGTAGACATATTTGATGGCTTTGATGGCGATAGTCTGAATTATTCAATTATTCAATTGTTTTCATTTTTTTTAGTAATATTCTGTCAACAAACCAATAATAAATTTTGTTTCACATTTATAAATATGCGACAAATATTTTAATAATACAAGTTAATTCAAATTATTTTACTAAAAAAATGCCATCTATTTTTAGCTGCACTTGAAACAAAGCTGCACTTGAAACAAAGGAGCAACTAACTGTAGTGGCACAAATATTTATGAAAACTTAAATATGGGTTTCAAAATATGACAACTTTAAAAAGAAAAAAAAAATCAAGTGAAATTCTGACATTGTTATATTGAAAAGGGCCAGGTTAAATGCATTGAAAAGGTATGCCATTCTGTACTTCTTACTTTTTTTTGTTTTTGCTGGCACAGTAAATGCCAAGCCCCTTGGTCACTTATGTAAGTTTTTTTTTTTTATATATTATTTCTGCGGCTCCTGGCGGTGCGCTGAATTTTTGCACGAACGTAACGTGGTTGTTGGTTTGCCAAAATATTTATTCTTTTATAGCAATGCGTTTGGTTGTGGTTGTTTCCTATTTGGTTAAGTTGCGGTAAGTTAGTGGATTGAAAAAACAATAATTTTGATGGTTAAGAATTGTACGAAGACTATGTTTCATAAACAAGGTGATGGTTTTTAAAATTAGTTGTAGTCAAACGCAAGAAAAAAAAAATTAATTCTTTGCTGATGGAAGGTTTATGAAGTTAATTTTTTTTATTTATTAATTTTTTACCTTTCAGAAGGTGTTCCATTTAATTTTAAAGCCGAATTGTAGTTTTTCGTAACTCGAAATATATAAGTAGAAGGCTTGGTACTGATATTACAAATGTTTATCATACGCCATGGTCTTTTAACTTAGAGCCATCTCACATATTAGTGATGTGAGGTTCCTGGTGTTCTGTTAAGCCCAGTTCCAAAGCAAATCGAGTAAATTCTCTAAAAAGTGGTAACGGAAATAGCTCCTATTGAAATTGCTAAGCAAAATTTTATTTATACAACAACTTTACAAAAATAAAATTTCCATTTATATTTGTGTTGCGAGTATAAAGTAAAAAAATGAATCGATATAATACATTCACTCCTTAGTTAGTGTTTGTGCGTTAACAATATAATAAACCTTAAGTATATGACCATAAATTTCAATACCCACGAATTTTCCAGAATCAGCTTTCATTTAAAATAAAGTAAGCCATTTAAATAAATTTTTTCCGTGTTGTCTGTTCTTTTGTAACTATTTTGTTTCTTTCAGAGCCAATTTTCAGTACTAAATGAAACATCTTCGGTTCTTGACTATAAATAACAGAAATGTATGTGGAATTTTACGTAAACAATGGATATGTGTGGACAATAAGCAACTTATGTTGTAGTCTGACCTTAGTTGGCTTTAATTATAATGTTAAGATTTGCCCATAATGATAGATAGAACCGGGTTGCGCCCATCAGAGAAGATTTTTCACAGTATTTTTTGTGTCACGGACCATTAGTGCTGGTACGAATGAGAAATGCTAATATGTCGAAAACGAACACAAATTGATGGATCTATAAATCTACGCCAACTCCGAACGGCAACTGATTTTTCTACGCAGTTTTTTCATGGCAGAAATACACTCGGAGATTTGCCATTATCTAGCCAGAACTCGTAGATTTGACATTGCCTGCCTAGTGGTGTTCGCTATCCGAAAAAATTTTGAAATATTTTTTGATGTTACTTCCCCCGGCCTGGATTCGAACACGGAACTTACGGAATGAAGCGCGCGCGCTACACACCCAAGTAATCCTGTCTGCGGTCGTGTGCTATATCGAAATGTTCGATATATGGCAGTATGGTGTTGTTAGAACTTTAGTGGAAGTTAGTAGATTAACATTCACAATAAAATGTGTTAATTCACTTTAGTAAAAAAAATTAATGAAAATTATCTGAGTTCAATGAAAAGGTAAGAAAACCTTTACGTTTTGGTCTTATGGTTATTTAGTTGTTGAAAGTCAGTTCAGGGAAAGACAGAAAACTTGAATTATGCTATTGTTGTTGTTATTGTAACACCATAAAGGTAATACTAATAAGTTAGGTGGGGTTGGGGTAATTGAGAGTCATTGGCCGGATCGATCTGGTCGGTTATCGTTTTGACTCGTAAATTGTTCCGAAATTTTTGTCCTTGGTGTGGACAAATTCCACCATCCTGCCAAGTGTTCCTTAACTCAGGCACAAAATAGTAAGCCCAATACTTTTATCTTCATATAGTTTTATACAAAGAACCAAAAGAACGTTAGTTACATATATAGTATATATTAACGACCGTCACACGACGGTATCCAACCTTTTTTTTATCCACGTAAATAATGCATTACAATGATGTTAAGACTTTGTGCATATTTTCAGGCTGAATGTAATGGAATAAATAAACAGTTTGAGCGTTATGCGGTGAGAATCAGGACGCTTTAATAATATAATATATACTAGATACCCGGTTATAACGGTTCATGACAAAAACGTATAAGTGACACATTTTGTTACAAAATTTCAGTTTTCATTGTTGTCTTATTTTTTGCTAAAAACAATAATTATAATCTTTTAAAAAGCGCCACAACATTTCACGCATATAATTATTGTTTTGTTTTTTTATACCATAGTTGAAGTCTCAAACGATATTAACATTTCTACACAAAAGTTTTGACCTGATACTGCATAAATATTACGAGTTTCATATAATTTTTGAATTATGTATTACTTCTCACTTACAAACGTTTTATTTTTATGCAACCTTTAAATAAATTATTCAAGGGCTTTTAATTTTGGGTCGAGTTGAAACTTAAAAACGCCGTTTTGTATACATACATTCATATGTACATACATACACACATGATTATGGGCGTAATTCATGCACTGTAACGAAAACAAAACCAACACCAAAGGAGCTCTTCAAATAACTGTTACAAACAGTACTTTCATATGCAACAGCGCGGTAAATATGAGTAAATTAGATGAAAAAAAAAATGATTTACAAAATTTACGTAAAAACGTTATGTACTGGTGTGTATTGTGTAAAATATATGCAGATATATATATATATATATATATATATAGAAACTATAAATATATTTATATGGGTTTCTGTATTTAGAGTTAACGGCTCATAACAACCGCAGCAAATATTTAGTTCGAAAACCATGACGAACATCAAATTTGTAAAGACAGTTTAAAAAGATTAGACCAAAAATTATATTTAAGATCCATATAAATAATTCTTTACATAACTAATATAAGCCTACACTATGCACTGTGATCATATGGACTTAAGTGAGAAATGAGATATTGAAAACGATTTTTACACTAACGTGCGTGGGGTATGTGAAGTCAGTTTTGAAAAATTATATTTGGCAGTGCAGTTATAAGAGCTTACTTATAAGCCTAGGCATTTGGTCAGAATTTTTGAAATCGTACTCGTACAGAAAAGGAAAGTCGGCTCTTTTTTTTAGTGAGACCATTGGTAGCAATATGAGGTCCACAATTCTTCGTATAGTAATTTTTTTTATATTTTTAAACTTTTTAAAGTAAAGTTTTGTGTAACGTTTAGTTCAAATTTAAATATCTCGATAACCACTCCTATTTTATTGATTTCAAAATTTTTATAATTTCTTATAATATTGAGTAGGATCCTTAATATTTTATGTTATGAAAATAATTTTTTTTTGGAGGTTATAAATGGTTGTCTTCTCCGTCTCCGGTAATTGAAACTCGTTATGTTGGCTCCAGTTGCCCCTCTTCAGATCTAACAAAAACTTAAAAACGATCTTGGATTTTACATAATCATATCTTTTGATGAGATGTATTTCTTTTTTTTAGACGGATAAGAAAATTGTTTATAAACTCAAAGAAAGTAAAATAAAGTGTCCTACTCAAAATTATAACAAATTTAAGACTGACGTATAGTCTTTTTTAATCAATACTAAAGGGTCAATACAATATTAAAATTTGAGCTAAATGCTACACAAAATTCTATTTTGTTAAACAAAAGTTTAAAGAGGTTCAAAAAAAAATTAAGCATAGGAAAAGTTTTGCACATCACATGGTTATCGGTTTATAATAGACTCATTAAAAAAGCAGTCGGTTGCTTTTTTTTCTGTGCGGTTTCACAAATTCTGACCCTATTTGTAAAAGTTATTTAAATCAAAATTTGTGGAAACAATTCGGTTATGGCTCATTAAATTTTTTTAAAACAAATTGACGAAAAAAGCCAGTAATATTTGAGAATCTTTTTTGGTGATGATGTTGCGCATTTTTTTCCATGCAAAGTGTGTTTGAAATACTTTTCTTGTATGGAAGGAAATGCGTAACACCATCAGCTAGAAAGATTATCAAAAGCCCCTGGCTTCCTTCCTGAAACTTCATATTTGCACTTTATTAAGTATATTAAAATGTATTGGGCACACCACAATTGTTTATATAAATTCTGTATAAAAAAGTGTGAAACTTGGATAAAACTTTGCCGAATCTTTCAAATTTTTGCAGAGTTTGAAACTTGAATCTATACAGTTTCTGTTAGAAAAAGAGCTACACTTTTGTAAAAAATGATGTAACATTAAATGAACATTAGAAAAATAGTCAAAGCTTGTCAAAATGTCGTGACTCTATTATTTTTCCGACACTGCATATTCTGATCTTATAATCATAATTTAACTAATTAACTGAAATTGTCAAAAAATTTCGATAATAAAATAACTAGTGTTTACTTAAAGGTGTCCTCTCTTTCGAAAGCTTCGGCGTACTTCGCCGTCAAGATAACCTGGGTACCCGGGCATAGTGATATCCCAAGGAATTGAGAAGAGAGTGAGCTAGCCAGGCAGGATACACTTGAAAAAGACAACTTAAGCAGAGCCTGTTCGGAGTTAATCTCGCCACCTGCCGGCTGCTTCTAAACAAACGGACCTGCAATCAGATTGACAAACTCTGGGTAGCTTCTAGAACATGTGGGGTCACGAGTTTGTTTTCGTCAAAAGTAGATCGGAGGACGTCACGAGAACTTCACGGGTAATTTAAGCCACAGCTCTCTTTAAATACGGAGGTGCTGACATAGCACTAATAAATGCGGTGCTTCAATATCAGCACTGCCGCTTTTGGCGACAGCTGCTTAGAGTAAGGAGGGTGGAATAATCTCAGCTCTTTTTGTTCAGCTGCCCGCCTTTTGCAAGAGTAAGACTCAGGTACCTAGGATTGCACCTTACTCACTCCCCGGCGGACGTATTGGGCTTAGCCAACGGCGCTTTGCAGATATCAAGTAAAAAGATGCCGTTCTGTTGAATGTACTGTGGTATCATAATGGATCTCAGAGGATTTAAGTGAGCTCCAAGGAGCAGCCACTTTAAACATAACTTAACCTAACATTTTTTAAATGTGTAATAACCAAGTTTTTAAATGTTTACTCAATTTTGTTAAGTGAAAATGCAGTAAATTAATGTCTATTTAATGTCTAAATTTATCGGAAAATATTATCGTAGCATATTTTAACACAATAGCTTTCAAGTACTACAAGAAACCCTAAAAAACTAGCGTGGTAAGTAGATAGATGATTAAAATATTCTAGAAAATTATTCCAGCTCCAAATTTCACTAGAAGTCCTCTCAGACAAAATATTTATACAAAGAAGATTTGTTTTCAATATCGCCTTGCAAAATCAGAGATTACTGCCAATCCGGACATTTCTGGGGTCCGGTTTTTTTAAAATAAATATTGAGATTTTTACAGATTCAACTAGAGGCGGGACTTATGCCAAAGCTGTTTTTTAGGCTCACATAAAATACCTAGCTTTATACGCTCAGTATAAGTTTACATCTTTTTATTTCCGGAAATTTCCTTTACTTAGGCAGTCATGCGCCAAAGTATATTCTCGTGGCGTAGTACTCGTATAACATTCCTTGCCGAAGTGCCCACTATATTTTCTGAAATCTCACTGACTTATTCCCAGCCAATAATCATAATAAGCGATAATTACGGGAAGTGAAAATTATAATTCGATTTGCAAAATTAAACCTTTCGGGCACCATATTTTATATGGGCTTAGAACTTTTGGCGTATGCTGATTATATCGGTACCATCGGCCTCAACAACCGCGACGTTACTTGTGCCTTTTCCAAAGTGGATAAAGAAGCGAAACGTATGGATTTGGAGGTGAACGAAGGCAAAACAAAGTACCTCCTGTCATCAAACCCACAGTCATCGTATTCGCGTCTTGGGTCCCACATCAATGTTGTTTATCTGGGAACCAACATTAACACCAAAAACAATGTCAACCTCGAAATCCAACGAAGAATCTCTCTTTCTAACAAGTACTAATTTGGATTGAGTAGACAACTCTGCAGGAGGGACCTCTCTTGGCAAACGAAAATCCATTCTATAAGTCTCTCGTCATGTCTGATTGAAGATTTTTGAACACCAACTTCTTTGCGGCGGCGAATACCACAGATGATGGATCGATGTAAGACCTTTACCGCGATGTAGACATAGTCCAGCGAATTGAAAAACAGTGGCTACATTGGCTGGGACATGTCGTGAACACGCTCCAGCCGTGAAAGTATTCAGTTCGGTACCAGCTAGTGGCGGTAGAGTAGGGAACGACTTCCTCTGCGTTGGAAGAACCAAGTGGGAAGGACTTGACATCACTTGATATTGTCAATTGTCGCCAGATCAATCTTATACTAGCAAACCCGGCTTGCTTTGCGGCGCCAATAAAGACTCATTTTTTTGAGATATTGAACAGAGGATTTGGGCATACCTAGGTCTAAATAAACTATATATATGTATATATATATATATCGAATATTATATATATAATTATACACATATATACATACATATGTATGTCAAATAGCTCGAAAGTTATGGTGAATAGTAGTTTTCTTTAAATGGAGCGTGAGTCTAGATATTGTACATCTGCGTTAACCCTGCTGTTAGGTTAAAAAAAACTTACGAATCTTAGGTTAGAGGACCATTTGGTCCATACTGCAGTTTTCATACAAAATAACAATTTAATCTTAGTCTTTATATTTAGTTTGGTTCAATACTTGCTAAATATTATTATTTTATTATTTACTCAACTCTGGTAAAACCCAGCACCAGTGGCCTGCTCTAAAAATGCTTCTAGTTCAGGAGCTCGAAAGCGAGGAATTTGTAGTTGCTGCAAGTCTAAGTCTGATGTAAAATGCTCCATTTGCAGTGCGTTTATTTGCAAAACCAACCGAAAAACATTTTTTTGCTCATCATGTAGTGCCAAAAAATATCGAAATTAATGTAAAGAAAATCAAAGAAAATATACTATGGACCAAATGGTCCCTTAACCTAAGATTCGTAATTTTCAATTTATCTTAGTCCAGTTTTAAGTCAGAGAATTAAATTTTCGCACATAATATTGTTTTATAAAAAGACCACCTGAGCTGAAAAATTTAGACAGTATATATCACCGTTCCAAAGTTACAAAGAAAACAAAAAAAAAATTGGACCAAATGGTCTTAACCTAACAGCAGGGTTAAATAGTTGCAAAGTAATAAAAAACTTGACTTTTCTCTTGCGTAGGGCGTGGCACCACCCATTTTTCTAAAATTATACACAGCTCATTTGTCTCGAATAATTGCTGAGATAAGACGAACTCAAATTTTCTCTTCCGATGTTGGACTCAGATACCCCACGGAGCAACTGTGGAAATGTCATAAGGATCGGTTGAGACGCCTTACTTTCATTTTACAGATAAATTTTTTGATTTCATACAAATACTGTTTGTTTAAAAAAACTAGGGCTTAATATTTGAAGTTCAGCTGCACCCGATACTAGAATCTTCCTTACTAATTTTTTTTTCATTCATGGTGTAATAAAACTTGATAATAAATAGTTGCTTTTGCTTTTGCTTTTGGGTATAGGAGTGGTAAAGTAATCCTGAACGCTCAAAAATAGTTGATATTGGGTAAGGCTTTTCTGTACAAACTGTTGAAAAATAAAATACATATTCTGAACATATACAGTTTTCTGAACAATATAAAAATAATACAAATTGGCGTAGAAATTTGGCCCAAATATGTATATGCCCGCAACATTGAATACGTGCTGTTATCCTCATGATTCATATATATGCATGCATTTTTAGTATGTCTACCACTTACACAAGCATGTGTCGAGTTGAAAGTTGAATAAAATTTCCAGTGAATTGCTGTAGAGCTAAACTAAAAATAAAATGCATCGAATAAATGTATTTGATACAGTTGTGCATAACTGTATTCTAATTTTATTTAGTTAAGTTTGTTGCAGAATTAATTTATACAACAGAAATAAAATTTAAATAAAAATATTCAGGTGTAAAGGGCCAGGGTCACTTTTACGGTTATTTAGGTAAGTGGGGATATCTTAAATGGGGGGCTAGGTTTGCATACATCGACTACAAAGTGCTCCTGGCGACATTCGTAGCCAACTATTTAGCATTACCAGGATACAGCGGATATCTGTTAGTTGGAGGTTCTTCATTATTCGACTCTCATAGGATACATGGAAAATAAATGCGGGAGCTAGGTGCTGGCAAACAAGGGCCGAATGAAGTAATACAGTCCGCAACCATCTAACCCACGTACAACCGGACTCAAACAAGCACAGCCCTACACGAAGATAGTGGCTGCATCCTGCCCCACCAGACTGTTGTGGGAGGATAGGGTACCTGCAATAGGTAGCAGATCCGTCGAATACCACCAACTAAGATCGACGTTCGCGAATTCTCCATCGGCAGGCCAACTCGATGAATCAGGTCAGTCAGATCTCCAAAGTGATCTTCATGGGATAGCAAACTCATTCCCGACTTCGACATGAAGAGGTATGGCAGGCTAGAGGCCACAAAATACCAGAGATCAGATGAGTAAGTTCCGTCATTTCTTTCCGTCAGATCTTTCGTTGAGATAGCCAAGGCCAAGAAATTTATTGGCCTTATTGATGAAAGCAATGAAAACTGTGAGATCTCCAGAAACCACTGGAGATGGGTCAATATGCACTGACAAAGGTCGCGTTGCAGGAAAGGAAGAGAAACCTTGGTTGATTTCAGGGGAATTTTAAACTCATTGCCTGTGATTACAGCAGATCGGCGGAGTTGTGCAAAGCGGTCCTTGATATTGTAGGCGACGTCCATCAGGAAGAACGACCAATGATTTTAGAAGCCCAAAACATCCCATTGAGTTACGGAGCGAAAGCCTGGCTTCCTACCCTAAAATCAATGGCGAATGGCTTCGGCAAGATCACAATGAAGGTATACAAAACCTATACCAAAGCCCTAGGGAATTTGGCTGCTTGCGCGCAAATGGGGTCCGGCTGATTCAGCTCGGCAATAGGTGAGGCTTTGCTAAAACCCTAAACTGAAGTTACGTTTCGCAATGCCGAATCAGCTGCCATGACGACCTGACCACAGGAAGGTTCTGAAAGAGAACTATTTTTAGAACTTTAGGACCACAGGTTCAACCAATGGTGTGAGCACTCCTCCACTCTGTTTTATGACGGAAAACCGAACCTCCAACCACTGAAGACGAAGTCGAAACACCGTTACCCGACTTGTATGAAACTTGAACGGTAGTAGCGCTGCTAAAGAACAATGAGCCCGCTTGTGCTGACGGACTACCAATACAGCTAATCAGTCCTCAAAATCCAACGGAGGACCTCTCTTTCCAACAAGGGCTGATTTGGTAGGCCTTCATCATGGTGCAGAAGCATAGCCAAAGCCGAACTGAAATCGAACCGAATTTTGTTTGCCGTACATGGCCGAAGCCGAAATTCGGTCACTCTCTAGTTCTTATTGAATTGATATTATCACTTTATTAAAAAGTTTGACATTTACCGATCTACAGTATTGAGTTCTGGATGGTTTTAGTTAGGTTAGTTTTATCAATCGTATATATGTCTGTGAAAAACTTCTTAACGCGATATGCAGCCAGATTGAGTAATTTTGGTTAGAAAGTCCTCTCAGGCATTCCCAAGTTTGTTATTAACTACGAGTTAGTTCGTGACAAATAAATAACCATTACCGAAACCACTATCAGGTCTCAGTACATATTTCCAAACGATATCCAGAAAGAGAAAAAATGCATTACCTTTATTATTTAGTTTGGAAAGCATTTTGACTAACAATACTATGGCTAAATTTATGTGTGTATAATTGCTGAGGGCTTTACTGATAATTCAAATATTTTTATAAACTGGAACTACCAGTAGATTATAAATGAATTTGTTTATATTTTACGAAATTATGTTTCAAATATATGTTTTTATACAAACGTAAAAAAAAATGTATGTAATTAATAGCAGAATGAAAGCAATTTTTAATATGAACATAGACATATCCTGCATAAGAGTTTTCAACGTATATGTGTATGTATTCCCGATATGAATTCTGTTTCGTTACAACTACCCTACTTGTTGGTTTTTCATTTTGTACATACATATGTACATGCTCTTAATGTGTACTATTTCCAGCGAACAATACAATGGTGGATTTTCCAATGTTACTATTTGGTGAAATTTAGAGGCTGAACTTGAATTTTGAGTCAAATTGAAATATCTAACTTTTGCGATTTAAGGTTTTCAAAATATTGAACGCTACACGTCGTTGCATTATTTTTAATTCTCTATAAATACTTGTCCCTGCTTACACAAGAACTTCATATTGTCTTTGAATTTCACATTATGATGTTGTTCCATGAATTTCGAAAAATTTCTTAGATGAGGATATTTTAGTGATACTGATGAATTACTAACATCGCATAGTGGGTTTAAAGTTGAAAAAATTTCAAATGGAGGACGTCTAAAAATTATTTTCCATATTTTTTACTTAATTTAAAATTGCAAGTCACCTAGTAAAGATCGTAAAAATGGTCGAATTTCTGGTCGACGACCTCTACTAGGTCATTTGTATAGTTTATTTTCACCGTACCGCAGTATAATTATTATAATAAGATCTAAATTTTTTAAGAGTTATCTGAAATTTTTATTTAAAAACTTATATTATAAAAAGCTTTATATAATAATACACGCCACAACAGCAGTTTTGCAGCGTAATAACTTCGGTATTTTTTCGAAAGAGGACAACGTATAAATCATGTTTTTTTTTAACAATCTTACAATAATGCACATTTGAGTTTGTTTTTTATTTGCTCTTAAAGCTAAAGGGTCTCTTAATGTGTTTTTGTTTCCTTCAAGTACTAAAACTTGACGAGTTACAGCTTTCCTGCCCAGGGAAACGCTTTTAATTAAAAAAAAGTAGAACATTTCGTTTTTACAATTTGACCCACCACTTTCTTTCTTTTTGCTATTTTTTCTATAATTTTAGTTAACTTTCCGCACGAAGGTAGTCACGCTAAATGAAATATTTGTATAAATTTATGAAAAAGATTATAAAACTCGGGAATGTGATGAATCAAAATTATAGATATATTGGAATCAAAAGTATGTGTAGTAGGGTACAAATTTTCTTAGTGACGAAAGCTGTAACTCTTCTAATTTCTATACGTGGGAGAACAAATAAACAAAGTTCAGATGTGATGAACTATAAGTTTGCTTCTTCAGCAACAGTGACCTGAACGCTGAATGCTTTCTGAAAAACTGTCATGGTTACTACGTTGCTAAAAAAATATCTACATTTTTTGTAATGTGTTTTGGATAAAAGCGGCATATAATAATTATGTAATAATTATCAGGAAGACAAATTTGATCAAGCTTTCAACGAATTTTATTTCGAGACTTATGCTATTTATACAAGTTTGTGAGTATAGGAACTAGTTCGAAATCGTTTCGGGACCAGTTAGTTCTCACTTCTGGACTAGTTCGGTACTATTTCGGGGCAAGAAACGGCAACTACTAAAGTGATTGAAATGGAGTTGTTAAGGAAATATATTTTACAAGGATACGGATTTTTATTGCCATTTCGTAAACTGTGTAAAACATTATTAGCACTTTGATTAATTGGTCCGGAAATTTTTTCCGGTTTTTCGCGACTGAAAAAAGCATTTTTACTTACTTGCTCTTATGCAAAGACGTGAAAGGCATGAAACAAATTTATCGCTGATAATTATTACGGATAATATAAGCCTCAAAATAATTGTGTTGTTGATTTACCAAACTGTTTTAACTCATAATTATCATGAATTCAAATAAAGAGTTCTACAACACTTATCAAAATTAAAAAATTATTTTCCGTTTCCCCTTATGAAACCCCGTTGTCATTCCCAAATCAAAGATTAGAGAAATTACAACACACCCAAAAATATACGGACTGAGTACCAAGGATCCGGCCAGAGAACTTTCTTACAAGCTCTCTGATAATATTGTAGCTGCCTCTTTTTAGCGTTCGCCGCAGGTGAGTGTGTAGCATGTGGGCGCTTCATTCGGTGCATTCCGGGTTCAAATCCTAGCAAAAATTATAGAAAAGTTTTTTTTAAAAGCGGTCGCCGTTCGGCAGGCATTGGCAAAGCTCCGAGTGTATTTCTGTCAATTGCAAAATCAAGACGCATGCTACAAATTGTAGGAGAAGTTCGGCGAAAATCGCTCAAGCGTTTATAGCGCCAATTAAGTAAGTAACTAAGTCCCGTTTTAATTGAAATGCTTATGAAGGTGTGCATATACCTTATTGTAGCACTAGCTAAATTCTCTAACTGATTCATTGTGTGTTCCCGAAGGCCGACGTGGGCATCTGTACAGGAAATGAAATAGTGTTCCGTCGCTACCCATCTAGACCCTTGGTCTACTTATCAGCTCTGCTTTTTTTCCTGTTATAGACAGGTCAAGGTTCGCGTGCTATCTTACTCTAATGGATCTGTGACCACTGCCAGTTCCGGAAAATTCAGGTGGATTTCTCTTTACATCTGTCGGAGTGATGATCCCAGTTCCAGAGCCTAGCCAGGCTTCAGATTCAATTTGTGACATAGGGTTTAAGAATTCAGTGTGTTTTAGAAGGGTACGAATTTGAGGACCATCGAAGACTCCTGCTTTTAATTTTTCCATACTAAGGACTGGACATTTTTTGCACACATATTCGAAACAGTAGTCACCTGTCTCATCAAGGGCTTTGATGAACTGTTTCATTAGCCCAAGCTTGATGTGAAGTGGTGGAAGAATGATTTTTTCTCGGCTTATCAGTTGGTCATGAACCACATTTGCTCTTCCTACCTCCATATTTTCTCTCACCGGCCAGTCCTTTCTAATACAATGTTTATTTCTTGCACGACTGTCCCATAAACATAGGGGTATTTAGTTTACCCACTTTGTTGGCCCATTTACAAGTTGCATTTACAAGTCACGTGGTCGATAACGTGCAGCGGCTGGCAGGGACTGTTAGAGTTTTCAGGTATTTAGGCGAAGTCGTCGAATTAATGTTTAGTTGTATTAACTCACCCGACTTAACCGGCTGCCCTTGCTCTCTTGCAAGAGAAATAAAATATTTAAACCAACGAACTACTTGTTTTAATAATTTATATAACAAAACTTATTGAGGAATAATTAAATTAATACAACTGGAACTGGGTCATATAATTTTTTTTCATTAATTTCTTAAGTTTCGTTTATCTCAAGAACTAGAGCCAATCCAAAAAAAGTGAAAACACAGTTCGTAAGTCTGCTACTAATGTTAATAAAAACTATTAGCAAAATCATGACTGCAGGTTTTTTTTTTAATTTTTGTTACGCAGTGTAATCAATAATTATCAGTTTGTTTTCAGCCCTGGTTGGTGTTAGTACACCTCCTCCAAAGTCTGTTGAATTTATATTTTAAAAACGCTTTCGCCGCCTCGCATTCAAAAATTCGTGTGATGTAGATTATAAGGCACCAAAAATTCCGTTAACACAAAAGACATATTCCGTCTATGAGAGCCCAGTTTTGACCAGCCTTTACCCATCTACCTACCTCACTGAAAAGTATATATATAAATTTTCTACCTCCGGGTTTTTGATGGCACTAATTCTGAAAATGTTTCATTATTGAACAACTGCTTATTCTCCACGAAATGTTTTATATACATACACACTAGAAATTAATATACGTCAGCTCTCTCATTACCTTCTTAATCCTTATGGCGGAAACACAGACAAGAGAGATAGACATTGGCGGAGATACAGAGCGCAACTCCACCTTGCGTTCTTTGATGGACTTTACATATGCCCAGAGCACTAGCCTGAAATATACTGGCATGGTTGGTTAGACGCAGAGAGCGATTGGCATCAAGGTCCAAGAAATAGACTTCTGTCTTAACACCACTGCCCATTTCGGAAATGTCAGAGTATATACAAATGTCTTCATTGCCGGCAGCTTGGCCTCTTTTCCATTCCCTTCTATGCTTCAAATAGGTCAAACATTTCGATTACTCATCCACTTTAAAGAACACCGTATTGTCAGGTCGGTGTAACATCACTTTTCTCACCATTTGCCCAATTGGTCACAGTCACTCTCGTTTTCACATTTATCGCCTAGGCTGCAATAAAACATCTGGTCTTAGCTCCTTTCTTCGATTATTCCGGTCAAATTATCCCTTATGAAAAATTTGTAGGAATCGAAACTGACTGCTCATGTTTAGTAAAACAACTGAACCTTTTAAAAATAGGCTACACTCGGCACTTTTATGTCATCGAAGTTCACAAAAATTCAATTTTCTTTTCATTCGTTATTTTCGGCTAATGATTAAAATTGAAAACAAATCATGCACTACATGTGTACAAGTTTTAACCGAATCGATTTTTCCGTCATTTTATATTAAATAGTAGGTATTTTCCATAACAACGTTAATAAAACTGTTGCAGCATTTGTGTACCATTATGCAAACTTTTCCAACCCTTCGGTTATACCATAATTTTCACGCATTTGTTTCATTCATTTTGTTGTTTTTTATTCATTATACTCTCTTCTCGACAATTATGTTTTTCGGCGACACGTTCACAAAACTACACATACACCCCCTTCTAACGCCTGCATAGCCACAGCATTCTTACCATTCCCAGCATTCATGTAATATGACGGCTGGATTTTTAATGAAAGTCACATTTAGCAAAATGGAAATAAATCACTAAACCCAAAACAAAAAAAAAAAAACGAAGGAATTTCATGAAAGGAGAGGATACAAATTGTACGATTGTTTGTTGTTATATATAAACAAAAATATGTACATACAAACATATGTACATGTGTGGGTCACTTTTCCCGAAAATAAATACAGACACATAAAGATGCATTTACTAATAAATATATATATCACACATATACAATATCCACATACCCCGTAGGGAAAAATGCTACTTCTGAACCACCTACTTCATCTTTCATCTTTGTTTCCATGTGAGCGCCTGGTATTTTTTATATGGCGATATCCTACGAAATGCCATTACTTGTGAGTTGATACATCAGCACCATACCAGTAGGCAAACTAATCAGCCGCTACATCAAGTACTGATAAACTAGTTCGAAAATTAAACTTCCACATTTTTAAGCGGAAGAAAATCATGTCATTAACAGTGTGGTATTCTCCATTGAATTAGCCGATAGGGCAAATGGTTGCAATTTTTTTCAGATGGGAAAGCAATTTTTCCTTGTTAATTAATTTGATTTTATTCATTTAATTTATATTATTGCAATATACATTTAAGTAATATAGTAAGTGTCAGACCTTACACGACACCTCGGTCATCGAAAACTACGAGTTTTCTATTTGCGTATTCTTATTTGCTGTGTAATTTACACTACTTGAATCATAAAGATTACATCTAATTAAATACCAGTTCACAAACCAGAATATTCGCTAACTACTTTCGATTTTCACGAGAAATGTGGATGCTAGAAATATGCACAAGAGTGGTAGTGGTTGCAGGGTAAAAATAATACTTTCACCATTGCAACATCTGGCTATTTAACACGACTGGCGGCAGCCCGTAAAAATGGAGATTTTATGCCCAATGCATAGATTCCCAGGTTACTGAATGGAAACGAAATTGTTGAATTGTTAGTATAGAAAAACTTAACAATTACAATTCATTTCTTGTCACAAATACTACATTATAAAATGTTAAAAGGGATGCAAATCAAGTAGAGAGCTACGATTTGTTTGTAATAAAACGAGTTTATATAAAACACCGTCAAATTTAAAAAACTTAAACGACTTTTATTATTTTTTATGTATATCCGTACCTAATTAAATTCTACGTACCAAATTTGATCGAATTTGCTATATGATTTAACAAAATATCCATTATATCAATTTCTTATAAATTAACATTATAACTGAAGGGGACGTAGTTTTCCCCAATTTTTACAATTTTCAAAATTTGACTTGAAATACAAAGGAGAATAGGGACGGTCTAAAAAATCCATAATATATGCAACCACCATAAGCTTGGGTATTGCACTCGCGTTAAGTCAGATAAACCCGGAACCCTCACCGCTGATAGCGTTGTCAAAGAGGCACAAACTGGAGGGTCACTGGAAATGGGCTCCTGTTTATAGATTATCAAAATAAGATAATCTAGAGCAGCGAATCGAGCACAACGGAACACAATGGAACTGATTGACAAAGGTGAAGTCCAAATACGGCAAAATGGTATCGTTTGACAAAGAAATCATAGATCTGTATATATCTCTACCAAATATAGTAGACAGTGCAAAAAACACTAATGCAAAATACAAAAAATAAAGATAAGGCTGCACAGACCACAAATTTTCTGCGCAGAAATTATTTTAAAATTGAATAATAAGATTACAGGCAAACGAAAGGACTACGAATTGAAACCCCAAACCCGGGCATTCTAATGGAGGCATTCATACAAACCATATGAGTGCAATATATTGAGAAACTAAAAGCAAAATTAAATGTGACATTCTACACGAGATGCGTTGATGACATTATCTGCATAGTAACCAACAACAGCAAAAAAGCAATTCTACATTACCTTAACAAACAACAAAGAAACATAAAATTTCCAATGGACACAGAAAGCGAAGGAAGAATAAACTAGCTGGATCTGACAGTTAAGATACACTAAATTCCAGAAAAGGTTAATTTTGCAATGCATAGGAAACGAACGTCCAGAGACACGATTATACACAACAGGTCGCCACCTTCACAGCGACCCAAAAAAGCAGCACTCAGGCATCATAAAAAAGCAGTAGGTACTATGGCATCACTAAGAATCATGGAGCGTTAAAAAAGAAGAAGCAAAGAGAAATACGGGAAGACTTGGGAGGTAATAACATATACTTCAAAGGCGATTTAAAAATTGGCAAACTTTTTCAAAAAATGCATAATTCCCGCAGCATTTCAAACGGTAAATAACTTAAGGCAAATCCTACGGACCATCAGGAATACAGAGGACCCACTAAACAGGCGACCGCGAAATAGTCCAAATTTGTAGAGTACTCACCCATACAGTTGTTCAGGTGCCTACACGTAGAGCTGCTATAACATAAACCCTTCCCTGCAAGAACGATAGGTATCATATTAGTGCTCATATTATCATTATGACTAATTACA
Source organism: Anomoia purmunda (assembly GCA_951828415.1). Lineage (NCBI taxonomy): Eukaryota > Metazoa > Arthropoda > Insecta > Diptera > Tephritidae > Anomoia > Anomoia purmunda. The sequence continues at coordinate 42,138,233 of OX639996.1, forward strand.
AAAGTGCTCAAGAAAGTACTCATTTCTATTCAGGCCATGGGCAAAAAAGGAGTACTTTGCGCTTGTTTGTGTAATATTTTATCTCTTTTATACTAACGAAATTTCTTATTTGCTCTTCGTAACAAGGCAACTAATCATTTTGATGCTTATAATTTACTTAGCGCTGATAACTAAACTGCTCATTGTTGTCAGCATTAATAAATTACAAACAACAAAATTATTTGGGAAATGCGCTTGTAATAAGGACTAATAAAAAAATTGTAAGTGTGTTAGAATTTTTGCCTGAACTGCTTAGTAATATCTTGTAGGGTTACTACCTGCTAATAATAATAGGCCCGTTTCTTTGTTACCGAGTTGCAAAAGAACACTAGTTAGGGTAACAAAATGCATGTAAAGCAACAACACTAACTCGAAAAAATATCCGAGTTGAGCCAACTCGGTAAAATGATATCCGAATTGTGATGTTGTGTTGGGAAGTGCAGAAGCTACGCCATTGTGAATGAGCCGGAAGAAAATACATGGGTAATTTTAGTTTAAGACCTAATTCGTTTTTATTTGCATAGTATTTTCAACCTAAAATTTTTTTGCAAAACTATTTTCCGTTCTTAAGTGCTGTACTAACAATTCTCATGTTTCATGATAGATGCTAACACGATTGCTTTTGCAACTAAAGGAAATTTCATCCGAACTGGAGCTTTCTTTGGCAAGTCTGTTACAATAAAAAGGGGCAATATCGTATAAACGCGAAGCCTTCATTCCCATGTTATCATTAGCCATTATATGAACGAGTTATAAAAACCGGCAATAATGTGTGCATTGGTTGGGAAACAGCGCAGAAATCTGGTTAGCCGAATTCTTATAATATGCCATACTTTTCGCATCAGGCTAACAAACGTTGACTAGATGAAAGAATATTAAATACGCGCTAGAAACTATCAAAAATTACAGTAGCAGAGATATAATAAGTATGTAGGTATACGAGTAAATGGTGATTAGAGAAGTGAAAACAATAATTATTGATTGGTATATTCATTACAATTGTATATAGCCAGTGTGCCACAGTTTTAAAACAATATACATAAATGTTAGCTTAAGCCACAAAGGTAGGTTGGTATTGCAGATGGGCGGAGTCGGTTAAAAGCCACATTCACATAAGAGTGCTTTCTGAAAAACAAAAGAATGCACTCTCTTTTGGTGTAAATATGCGAATTTCCGAAACTACCGCAACAACTCTCACAAATTTCTACAAACATATTTAAAATCAATAAGCGTTATTTAGAAAATTTTAATTGGATAAAAACCATACCACTTCTGATCCACCCATATTTTATGAAAAATCCTAAAATTCTATGCATTAGTAACTATTGAAATTTAATATACAGGATAGGCTTCAAAAAGATGATTTACATACATACATATATAAAACAAATGCGATATTTCAGTTTACTCAGCAATTCCAGTCACTCATTCAAATTCAATGTAACAATATGTGTGTGTGCAAAATTGGTTCAGAGCGAGATGGGCTTAAAAATTTTGGAAATATGCATAATATAAGTTTTTTGCTTAAATTTATAGAAATAAATAGAAGAGTATTACACGAACTAGTTGCACGCAAAAAGTGCTGTTAATTTCTAAAATATAACTTGCATCTAATGCGTAATTAGACTGAGATTAAAATAACTTTAAGAATACTAATTTACTCATGCAAACAGTGACTAACGAAATCCTCCCCAACCTATTTAAATGTTGAACTATCAAAAAACACAAACAGATATCAAATTCAATAGCACGCACGTATATCACACTTTTATTTATTGAGATAAATTAGACATCTAATTGATTCCTGACCTAATTAATCGACTTCTCTTTGGAATGAACAATGCCTCAAACCAAATAAAATTAGCGTCATTGTACACAAGTGCTTTTGCCAATAAGTGTCCTTATTTCCGTTGGTTTTTCAACGATTTCGCACTGCACTTAACAGTCGTAATTCTTCTTGATTGGTGCTACAATAGTATACACGTTTTAGGTATATTGTAAGCGCTCATGAATAATAACAGTAGTAATAATCTGGCGATTACACCATACAGCTTGATGTTTGGCCGAACTTATCCTACAATTTGCTGTTAGCGTCTTGACGTTGTCTACACATTGAGGTATCTATGTACAATTTACGATGACTCCGAACAACAAATAAGTTTTTTCATGGAGAAATACACTTGAAAATTTGCCATTGCCTGCCGAGGGGTGATCGCTATTCGAAAAAAACGTTTGTATAACTTTTGATTACCCCGACCAGGATTCGAACCCGGCGCACACCGAATGAAGCGCGAACATGCTAAACACTTAACTGCAGTGGTATTACTCTGCAAAAACGAATGTTTTTATTTAATGATACCGAAGTGAATGTATACATAATTACCGACGGACAAATTGCTTGTAATAGATCCGCTTACGGATGCACTGTTGTTAATATGTTCATATAAGCTAAGTTAGGTTGATTTGGCAGTTCTCTCAGGGTACTCACTTGGAGAAGTAGGTGGAACCCATTGAGATTACACTTATTATTTGAACGGTCACATACATTGTACCCGAAAATTTGACAAGAGAAACGTTGCATACCCAAGCGAAGTGTTAATGAAGTGAAAGTCCAAGTACTTAAACCTCAACCTCATAGGGCGACATCAAGGCAAAACCTTAAAACTTATAGTATTCGTATTCCTGAAAAAACGGTGCAGGTCCCATTAAGGCTGTTTCCGGACATTTACTGGCCAGCACGTAGGCAATTTCGCCACCATCGATTCCAACGTGACCTGTATCCCCCGATTCATCTTTGGTCCTTCATTGCGCCAATATATAAATCTAGTGTCAAAATATGGGAACCCGTTTAAGCGAACTTCACGTCAATAATGCCCAATGTATAATAAGACCCGTAGATCATTTAAAAAGCAAAAACTAGGAGATGTCGATAAATGCATGAAAAAATCATACAGCCGGGCAGTGCAACATGCCACACAGCTGGTTAAATGATTACTCTAATTTGCTACAAATTTCATGGACGTGTAGTTCCTAAGACTTTTACTGGCCACAAAGAACGTGCGACTTAATCGCTCTGTTCATTTGGTTGGCAGACTACGTTTTTACATTTTCATGTACAAGAGTAAAGGCTGAGAAGGAAATTTCACCGATATTTTCTTTTTATTGACCTCAAAGTTTGTACTTTGTAGCAGAGATGGGTACCGGCCGAACTTTTTGTAATGCCTCATCGGGGTCCTATATCTTGCAGTACAAGGATCAATCCAGAGTCTTTGCCTTGGCCTGCGCGCTCTATCGGAACCACAGCCGCTATACTCAAGCATGGAAAACATGATATCAACTGATAAATATTTTCCAGAGTGAGCGACATCTATGACTCAATGTTAAACCAGCAGATGACATTGGCATTCAATATCACTGAGTTTTTTCTATCTTCTTTTCTGGCAGATTGAAGCTAAAAGAGAATATTCACAAAATTAAGCAATAAAAAAAACAATAGATAATAGCAAGTAATTTTTCTTTCAAAATTGAGCAATAGCTGTTTTATTTTATAATAGCACCTCAAATTTTACTAAATAAAAGTAACAGCCCTCTTTCCTTTCTACGCAGTTATTTGACAAGATTTCGTCATATTTAGTTTCTCTGTGCAACTCTGTTTCGGTCTGAAAGTCTGACTCCGGCGACGCCAAACAAACACGTAAAATTAGGTTAAATGATTTTTTAATTACTTTCCTTGAACTGAAAATATTTATGAAAATATGCAAGTTTTATAATTTCCGAAGTAATGTTGCACTTAATTCACGATACTCTGGAATGTAAACAAGGAATACAAAAATAACTTCCTTGTAAATCTCAAGCCGTCGTGTCCACATCAGCAATAGTTTGCGATGTGGGTTAACTTTGATAGGGGATTACTAATTTTTCATGTCGACATACTGTAAGAGAAACAGAGGCAAAATTTTACATGACTACTGGCCTCGCTGAGCTAATATTTGGCCAGTGCTATCTATCGTTCAATATCGAAATAAAATACTACAATTAACTACCAACATACAGCACATGCCCTTTTGTATTATTTTGTCACTTTCTTTTACATATACATACGTGGGCATGGTTCAACAATAAAAGATTTTGAAAATCAGCAGCATTCTCGCTCTGTCAAATCGGCTCCTTATCCTGAAAACAGGGTGGCCTTCTTCGAAAATTTGTTGTAAGGATCTAGTAAAATATGTAAAAATAGTATAAAATATGGTTCTTTAAACAAAACCAATAGAAGGCAACAGCAACAACAACAGGACATCGCGCCTAAATTTTTAACTAAAAATAAGCAGGGAATGGAAATTCACGGTAGCACATAAATTTAACCGCGCCTGCCGGTCTGTTTAAACGCAAAATAGTTTTTGTAATGTATTAATAACACTGCGGAACAAAATTTTGCGGTCGGAGATTTTTATGTCGATGTGGGGTAATTTGGGGGCGCTGATTACGAAAATAATATCAGTTTTGTCGAATTGGCTCTAGTTTTTCAGATAAAGACTTTTAAATACTTCACGAAATAACCTAATTAAAAATACCAATATGGATTTAAATTATATTTTTATTGCGCGCCTGTATAAAAATAATACAAAAATAAAGATAATATATTCTTTTCATTAATTCATTTTTAAAAAATTACAAAAAAAACTTTTTCTGTAGGACCTCCAATGATGTCGTTGCTCAGGACAATCCCGTATTAAGTTCCAGCAGTAGTCTGCCATCATGTAATCGTCCCATCGACCTTGGTATCTTTCTTCCATTATTTTTATGTCCTGGTGGAACCGTTCACCTTGGTCCTCACTGTAATCGCCTAGGTTGTCCGGGAATTTGTCCAAATGACTATGTAAATAATGTAATTTAATGCTCATTTTAGCTCCTAGTTTGCGAAAATTGAGAAGCATATCAGCAACTAGTTTTGTATAGTCTGGTGATTTATGATTTCCAAAAAAATTTTTGACAACATTGATAAAGTTTGGCCAAGCTTCAGATTCAATTTGTGACATATGGTTTAAGAATTCAGTGTCTTTTAGAAGGGTACGAATTTGAGGACCATCGAAGACTCCTGCTTTTAATTTTTCCATACTAAGGACTGGAAATTTTTTGCACACATATTCGAAACAGTCACCTGTCTCATCAAGGGCTTTGATGAACTGTTTCATTAGCCCAAGCTTGATGCGAAGTGGTGGAAGAATGATTTTTTCTCAGCTTATCAGTTGGTCATGAACCACATTTGCTGTTCCTACCTCCATAATTTCTCTCACCGGCCAGTCCTTTCTAATCCAATATTCCAATATTTCTTGCACGACTGTCCCATAACCATATAAAACAGGGGTATTTAATATACCCACTTTGTTGACCCAATAAAAAATTCACCATCTTCAAGTCCACGCATACAGACCACTTATGTTGTGCATACAAAATCTTTGCTAAAACAATTTTTACATTTTCGTATTCTTCTTTTAGTTTGGTACTGCCCTTGCTCTCTTGCAAGGGAAATAAAATATTTAAACCAACGAACTACTTGTTTTAATAATTTATATAACAAAACTTATTGAGGAATAATTAAATTAATACAACTGGAACTGGGTCATATAATTTTTTTTCATTAATTTCTTAAGTTCCGTTTATCTCAAGAACAAGAGCCAACCCAAAAAAAGTAAAAACACAGTTCGTAAGTCTGCTACTAATGTTAATAAAAACTATTAACAAAATCATGACCGCAGGTTTTTTTTTTAATTTTTGTGAAATTTTACGCTCCTTTCACTTATCACACATATAAAGTGCCCAACTGAAAATCATTATAGCTCTCAGACAATTGGTTTTTCAGATATGTGATTTTTGGAAAACTCCTTCACATCTAAAACCGTAAAATATTGTGAGCTATTCACTTTTCAATCATAAAAGGTACGAGTACGCTAAGAAAAGATTCGATTCCGGTTACAAAATATAAAAACCATACCACTCAAAAGCTATTAACTTTTAAACTATATATTTTATTGCAAAGTAATGTTTGTTTTTATAAACGGCAACGTTGTACTTGATCAGCCACTATACGATGCTATGTTTTTACTGTAATGGTTAATGCTTGCAAATATTTTTTCAAACATAATTGCAAATAGCTATTTAATTCCAAGAAAAATTATTGGTGTAAATTATTAATATTACTATGAAATTCTGATAGAAAGCATCAGTCTGTAAAATAAATCTATTATTAAAATCTATAATTAAAAAACATTAAATTTTTCACATTTTCCTCTACGAACAAAATTTACCAATACTAAGAATTATAAAAAACGCATTCATATAAAAGCAAACACTTAATTACTACAAGCGAAATATTTTTTTTTGCTCTAAAATATATGTACAATGTTAAAAAATCAATAATATCAGGCTACAGGATGTCTCTAAAAGCCGGTAGAGAGATAACCATAAAAACGCAATGCCTACATTTGATGCAGTCGCCATAGCCGAGTACGTAACGTATACGCGCTTGATTCAGTAGGTCTCCGGTTCATATCCTGTCCAGGGTAATTAGCATAAAAAATAATAGCAAAAGTTTTTCTAATAGCGGTCGCCTCTCGACAGGCAATGGCCCACCTTCTGCTATGAGAGAACTTCTAACAAAAATCATTTGCCGTTCGGAGTCGGTGTAAAACTGTAGGTGAAGTTCGGCCAAATATCAAGCTATATGGCAAATTAGTACTGTTGTCATTAAATTTGTTGCGCATTATGAACGATAAAATCAGATACATTCAATGCCAACGGCCAAAAAGAGATAAGAGAAGTGACACAAAATTTCAATATCGTATAATAAAGCTGTAGTTAGCCGAAGAAAGCAAACAAATTTACCTCTAAAACAATTTTCCATAGAAAATTAAAAATAATAATGACCCAACAGTATACATAAATATAAAGTATGAAAATATTAAACGCCTGTGGCGGCCTGATACGGTTAAAATAAACAGTGTGGGGCAGAAGTAGAAGCTGCGCAGAGTAATAAACCCAGCTAGCAAAATTGCCAAACATCAGTTAGATATTCCTCAATTCTAATTTCTGCCCGATATCGGTCAAAATGGAGAGGTTCTAACTTATCTTATTCTAAATTATTTTCCGTCTAGTCTAACGAACGTCTGAGCAAAAAGTCGTGCAAAAATCTAACATACATATTTACCTACGAATGTGACGGAAAGCTATCTGAGTTAGAACGAAAATTTCAATTAGGAACTGATTACATTCACCCCAAATTTATTTCGAATTCAATGTAGTTTACATTTAACAAAAATTGTGTAACATCTTTTTAAATGGTCATGTTGAAAGCTTTTAAAATTAGCTATTCTCCGATTAATTAAGCTATGACACCGAAAAAAAAATGTATTATTGCAATTGTATTGCATACAAAGTATTTTGTCACATAATAACCTTATCTTTGTGGGTTCGAATCCTGGCCAGGGCAAGTAACATCAAAAATTTCAGAAAAGCTACAGAAAAGCGGTCACCTCTCGAATGTATTTGGGCCATGAAAAAAAACTGGCGTGCACCTAAGTGCGCGAACCAGAAGTAAAAAGTAATTAGTAGTAGCATTAGTAAAAATAGTGGTAGAAATTATTAGTACAATTAGTAATAATAGTGGTAGAAATTCGTGAAAAGCGAGGTAGAAATCAGTAGCAGCATTAGTAAAAATAATAGTAGAAATTATTAAGAATATTGGTAGTAGTAGATTAGTAAAAATAGAGGTAAAAATATTAAAAAGAGGAGTAGAAATTAGTAAAAGCAATGGAAAGATAAGGAAAAATAGTGGTATGGTTAATAAAAACAGTGGGAGTAATTAGTACTAGCATTAGATAAAATAATGGTCGAAATTAGTAAGAATAGAGGTAAAAATTAGTAAAATTGGCGGTTCTACTTAGTAGTAGCATTTGTAAAAATAGTGGCAGAAATTGATAAAAATAGTGCTAGAAATTAGTAAGAATAGTGGTATAAATTAGTAAAATTAGCGGTTGTTGTACTTAGCAGTAGCATTAATAAAAATAGGGGCAGAAATTAGTAAAAACAGTGGTATAAATTAGTAGTAGCGTTAGTGATAATATTGGTTGAAATTAGTTAATATAGTATTATTTTTTGTAATGTGCTATTTCGATTGTGACAGTTGTTTGCATCTGCATATCGCTAGAACAACGTGGGGAAATAATGCAAACTTCCAAAGTGAATGCTGTGTTGTCCAAACAGGGACAAAGAAGTTTTAGCCGAAATGAGGCACCCACGGTGCCAGCTGTACGCAAGTTTGTGCAAAAATTTCACGAGACTGCCATGTTATTAGTGGGCAGAATTTGGTTGTGTTTGGCGAGAGTAGTCGAATCAGTCCTGGAACATCGACTCGCTTTAGATCTCAACAACTCAACCAGCCTGATGCAAAGTATTCACAAAGACCTCACATTATTCGCTTGCAAAGTCCAGTTGAATTAGGAATTTGAGGCACACGACCATCCGCTATCGCTCACAGTTTGGGCCTTAGAACAGCTAGAAATGGGCAACGATTTTGCTCGAAAAAATTGTTGCATCAGGAGATCGGAGAACCTGCACGTGATCGTCGAGAAACCAATACATCCTCAGAGAGCTATCCACACCAAAGGATTTTTGGAGCGGTGGCATCATGAAACAAACATAAAAGGATTAAGTGCTTCAAGAACAAGAAAATACGTGTAGTAAATGCATTACAATATGTAATTTACAGATAAGAGATATAAGTATAGAAACAAATTTTAATACCAAATAAAAGTAAAAAAGTGATACAATTAAAAAACCAATGTAAAATAACTATCACAAAAATTAAAAGATACCAAAAATTCCTTCATAATTTACACTGGCGAACATTAATTACATCCGAAGTTTATTTGTTTCAAGTTTGTAATGAAGAATAAAATGCATAGGGCTTTGTGACTATAAACCGCGGAAAGAATCAATCAAAGAACGTAGATTATAATGAAGTTGCATGACGTTTTGTTTCCAGTGGCAAGAATTGTCGTGCAATTTCACCACACCAGAAAACAATTGGATCTAATTAGATTTTAATATCAATCAGAAACAGTCAACATAGTTCTGGTATGGTAAAATCGGACAACATTTTTTGATAGAGGAACGGAGAGAGTGACGTAACTTCTTTGTAATCTATGTTCTTTCAACGAATGCTCGCCAGTGTACACAAAGTGTTATGCTTGTTGTGATATTTCGTGTACCGTACATAAATAGAAAAGTATTAAACAAAAAATCTGCAATATTTTATGCCCGGGTCCCGAACATCATCTATGCCCCCCTGTTATTATGTATTAATCAAAATCCCCTTTCCCCATTTTTAATACTGTTGTACCTTTTTGAGTTCAGTCACGAAAACCTCCGAGCAATCTTTTGTCAAATTTTTTTAATAAGAAACATATTTCTCAGGTCATCCGTGATATTGTCATTTCTTTCTTATTCTTTTATATTTAAGCCTGTGCCTCTGTTTTCTAGATCTGTACAATCAGTTTGATTATTTTGTTTTTGATTTACATTTAGGTCATCACAACATTCACTAAAAATTTAATTTATTATTTCTTTATAAACTACGCTCTGAAGATTTTCCTCAAGATTTGCAGGTTCCAATTACGAAGTTAAAAAATTTAGTACTGGCTTAAATTAACTCTGTATTCGTAATATATGTAAATTTTACGTGTACGCTGCATACAAAGTTCGGTTACTTTTTACCGTTATGCCTTATCAATGTGTGCGCTCGGTAGTGCTTTATTTATTTTATTGTTGCATAGACAAGTTGAATAATTAATCGGTTGCCAGTTCATGGTTTCTTTGATCGTTATTAAAAAGAACCAATCCATGCAAAAAAATGGATGGCAACTACTTTTTGCTCTATATGTAAGAAAGTGTGGTGTGAGTCAAATTAAAATATGCACGGAAGGTATGAAGAATGTCTCACTAATTGTTTAATAATTTAGTTAAGGAAGCAAACAACTTTATATTTTCATTCAATAAAGTCAAAACAGCCGATAAATAAATTGCTATTAAACCTTTGTTTAAAATAGCTTACCTACACGGTGCAGTACGTAAAACTTATGTATGTTACGAATAACGTACGGTAAAACTGTCTCAAGGCTCAAGGTCAAAGTTGTTAAACTTGCGGAAATTAAAAAAAAAAATAACATTACTTTGAAAAATTTGATTGAAAATCTTTAGGCAAAAGTAACTAATCGCAGTGTGGAAAATTCAAAACATTTGCAAGAATTTTATGCTCTTATTGCCACTCTTCAGTGTTTTGTTTTCTCATGTTTTGCTGCTGAATTTTAAATATAATTAAATTAGGTTAAAGTTTCTTATTTTAGTTAAAATGTGTTTTATTCAATGAGTATGGGACACATACTTAACTCTAAATAATTCAATAAAATACAATAAATTTTCTATGCAGTATGCCAATTCAAGTTTTCAATTTTATATAACCCTGCTTCCGCCTTCAAAACAAACGACGAATGCTACCTTTCTGCCCTAGTTAAGGCACTGAGCATTTTGGAGGAGAATGCACCGATAATATAAATTTAAATTTTGACTGATACATACACATTTTTTGGACTATCATCAAGTGTTTTATCGCTACGGATAGTGCTCACAATAATGTCGAAATCAACATCTTCATGAAAGCTAAGCATTTGTTCGTCTACAGTTGTATATTACATTCATTATTCAATTTTGTTCCCCATCATCATATGATTATATTGTAACAGAGTTGCTAATAATATTAGATACATTTTAACAAGTGTAATTGAAGGCTTAAATGTGGTATTGAATATGCGTATTTCAATAAAAATAACAATTAAATCTAAATAGGGCAAAAGGATAGGATTGCTATTTTTTTAATCTTTTTAGGTACGCTTATTGAGAATAAAGAGAAACAATGGTAGTAAACCGAAAAAAGTTAAAAGTCAAGAAGTTTAAGTTGGAAATATTCAGCCAAAAAAATTATTAAAAAAAATCAATTTGCCCTATATATGTACATAGGTAGTATGGTTAATGTATGAATCATCCTGTATTTATAATAAATTAAATTGTTGAGTTAACTATATGAATTTCTGAAATAGGCTTACCATTTCAATACCTTGCTCTTGAATGATACAATAAAAATAGAAAAATAAAATCATGATAATAGCCCAGTAGAAACAAACATACAACATCTTACGCATACACGCACATACCATATGCACACGCACACACATACGCACCAATATTAGTATGTCAGCATGATAACGAAAAAGGCCAAAATAGGAAAACAATAACCACATAAACCAAATTCGGAAGGGGAAAAATTGGCTCTTCAAATGTAGGACAAATCACTAGAGCTGCGAATTCGCAACAAAATGTCAATTTTATCCTTTTCATTTCGTATTTCTTGCAAGAGAATAGAGATTTAATGAGCACTGCGCATACGCGCTCTTTTAACTACAATGCGAATGCAGGCGTGACTCTTATTTTGAGTGTACTCAACTGATACTCTTGACGTAACAGGCGAATTTAAAATGTGCAACTATTTTAAATATTTTAGTTAGATTTGCATTTACATATAAATATTACATATGTAGCTACGGGGTGACTCAAACAACAGTTCACATAGTGACTTTTGTTTACAACATTTTGAATGTTTTTCACGCTAGGCATGTTTTGTTAATTTTTTATAAAGACTTTCGTTCTCAACATAATAAAAAGCATAGAAATTAAAGTTTCAAATTGTGTGCACAATTTATAAAAATTCAACACATTTTTATGAAAATGTAATATTTCTTATTAAATTTGTATGCCATTTTGGGTATGCAGTTTGTAGCCCATTTAATTTTAGCCCAATAACGTGCAGGTCTGAATTCGGTTTCTTAAATTTAATTTAATTTTAACTTATTCATATTGGTTTTTCATCTTTATAAACAGACAAGGTGGCTGCCTTCTTAGAAAATATATGTAAAAAGCCAAAATAAACCTTTCTCGTTTGACACCCATATTTTAATATGCAACTTATTTATTACTAAGTTAATTCATTATACTTTTTCAAAGTTGAAGCGACCTCTTCGAAACTCGCAGAAAAAAATGCCGTATCTATTCACTGTCAGTTCAGTGTTTGCTTTTGCTTATTGCCAATAGAGTGGGGAGCTAAGGAAAATCCTATTGCGGTGATTGCTTTAGATAAGTGTGGAAAAAACTTAATAAAGGGTGGTTAAATTTTAAGGGCCGATGTTGAATGTGAACCACACCTAAACGTCAAGCTTTTTTCTGCATTTCATTTGACATTTCTCAATTTCAGACTAACTCAATTCGAACATGGAAAGACACACAATCGATCAACGTGTTAAAGTTATTCAGGCTTATTATGAAAATGGGCGTTCAAATCAAAATACATATAGTGCATATCATCTTCAGTTATGAGGCACATTTTCACCTCAGTGGATTCGTCAATGAGCAGAATTGCCGCATTTGAGCGAATGATAATCCAGGAGTGATTGTCGAAAAATCAATGCACCCACAAAGAGTGACTGTTTGGTTCGGTTTATGGGCTGGCGGCATCATCGGGCCGAATTTTTTCCAAAATGACGCCGGTCAGGCAGTTACTGTGAATGGTGTTCGCTATCGTGAGATGATAACGAACTTTTTATGGCCCGAATTGGAACATATGTTATCTAACGTGGTGGCGATGTCAATTGGCCACCAAGATCAGGTGATTTGACACCGTTGGACTTCTTTCTCTGGGGTTATTTGAAAGAAAGGTGTACGTCAATAAGCCAGCAACAATTCAAGAGCTAAAGGATGAGATAATTCAATTATGCCTCAGTGTCATCGAAAATTTGTACCATCGGATGGAGGTGTGCCGCCGAGGTCGCGGCGGACATTTGGCCGATATTTTATTCCATACATAATTGAACCACACCATATTATCAGAATAAAAGGAAATTACAATAAATTCCGAAATAATTTGTGTTTTATTCAAAATCAACATCGGCCCTTAAAATTTAACCACCCTTTATTTACTTTTATATTTAATATTTACCTTACTATTGCTCGTTTTTCCCAAACATCCACACTTGATGAAAGAACGAGAAGTGGTCGTCCTCGCGTGGTTCGAACCAACGCAGCCATAAAAACTGTTCACGAACGCATTCACAGAAATCCTCTCAGAAAACTGAAAGTTATGTAGAGGGAAATGGATACGAGTATATCAATCAGAACAATGTGAAGACTTATTCGTGATGATCGCCACCATTATTGCATCTACCGTCGGTCAACTGGTCTTCTTCTGACAATGCGCTTGAAGCAAATTAGGTTCAACAGATGAAAGCGGCTTTTTCAGTGGCACGCGGTCAACGGCTAAGAAAGTATCCTTTTTTTCAGATGAGAAAATGTTCCTTGTTGAAGAAGTTTTTTATAAGCAAAACGACAAAATTTACGCAAGAATTTCCAAAGACGCAAACATTGTTATTCAAAGAGATCAACGTCGTCAACATTCAGGTGCTGCAATGGTGTGGTTACACCCTTTCACTTCTGTGCAAAAGGGGTTAGAAGGCGTGGTAAAATAGTTTAGCAATACTCTCTTCGATGGAGAGCATTGGATCTTTCCGCAAGATTCTGCTCGTGCACTTAAGGCAAAAACCACCCAGCAGTTGCTTAAAAGCAATATTCCTGGCTTCATAGCTGCAGATGGGTGGCAGTCTGGAAGTTCAGCTTTTAATCCATTGTACTACAGTTTGGCCTATCGAATACGCCACAGAAATTTGGAGAGTCTCAAAAAATCTACTATTGATCAATGACCGAATCGTTAGGGGGTTTTTATGAAAGCAAAAGGTAACCATTTCGAATGAAATTCTATACATCGCTCACTTAATATATGGATTATTAACCCTTAATCGCACCCCTAAGAAAAATTACGTATATCACCAACCTGAGTCCCCAGGACTCACATTTAACATTTAAAGAAAAAACTTAGAAATAATTATTTTTAATTTATTTTTTTTTATTAAAATATAGATTGCAAGTGCTTTTAACATAAAACAGTTCAAAATTATGATTAAACTTAACATAAACTTCATTTTTGTGAAATCTTTCTGAGATCATAAAAAAAAACATAAAAACTAAACACTTCATTTTAAATGAACATAAATCATATTAAAAATGTAAAAAGAACACAAAATTTTATATTTATAGCTTAAACATATACCATTAAGTAAAAAATCAGGCACAAAAGGGTTAGGCCCCATACAAAAAAAAAAATCGTGCAGAGGGTGAAATCACTCATTGGTTGCACATGCAGCACACACTTTTTTGGCACATGTGAGACAAATGGGTTGTTTACAACGGAAGCAAAGGTAAGCAGTTTTGGTTCTTTTTTTATAATCGCATGTATAACAATATTTTCTATTCTCCCTGGGCAATTTACACAACAAATTAATAAAAAACTTAAACAAAATTTTGTCACACAAAACACCACCATGAGTCCCCGGGACTCACGCTCACCAAAATCAAAGCATTCAAACACTCTTGCGCTAACGTCCGTTCAACCACGCGTTCTTCACACAACTGCAGGAAGGTATACGAAGAAGCTGTGCCTAAACTAAAAAAACGCGTCTGTTATAAAGCTTTTAAATTTTGAGTGAGTCCCAGGGACTCAGGGTGTGCGATTAAGGTTAAATAAAATTAATTTTATTAAAAAATATATTATAGTTTTGTTTTTATAACGGCCTGAACATATAATTGCACTTATGGCATTCATAATTTGAAATAGCCTGATTCCCTCTTCAGCAATATTTTCCTAATGAAACATTCTTAAAACTCTTTCAGTTGCTTTAATTTAATTCCAATTCTTAAGTAGGTAGCAAGCCTATAATTTTTTCTTTCGAAATTAAGGTTTCCTAACCATATTACCAGAATTGCCCTATATAGGAGAAATTTATCACTATTTTTCTTTATTTTTTTGCTGGGTATTTCTACCTTATGCTTTCTGTGCTTTCCGATTTACTATAGTTTCTTAATTGTTTCTCTGTTATCAATAAGTCTTCGTAAAAAAATAAAATTACTCCTATACTAATGCCTTAATTAGGTCACGTTGATATTTTTAGCGGAAAAGTCTTTTTTAATATTTGGTATCAAAATAACATTTGTGCCTTAGTTAGCATGCGTTAAAGTCTAATATTATGAGCAAATTTATTGCAATGTAACTACATATGTAACCCGCGGGAAGGAAAATTGATTATTGAATGCAATGCGTAAGTGTAGCGAAAATTTGGTATGAGTAGAATGTATAACGATAAAACAACTGGTTAGTCGAACAAAAGGAACCGCCCACTTTAAAGCAAACATGTAGTATGTACAAATATCTCCGAAATTACTTTATCCAACTCTGCCAAATTTGATACACAGTAAAGATTTTAGCCCATTAAGCATAGTCTTGAAAATTGTAGATATTAATTAAATAGAGAAACTAAAGTAGAAAAATTAAAATTTCGAAAAATGGGCATCGTAGATACGTTAGAAACATATTAATTTGTTTTGATTTAAGTCTAAAGGTTTTACTGCATCATTAAAAGCTGTTTAAGTTTTCGAAACGAAGTGTACTATATTAACTGCAGTTACTGAATTCAACAGGTACTGTTTTAATTGGGTACTGCATTTAACAAGTATTGTTTTAATTAGATACGCAGATCTTAGTTTCAATATATTAACTACATAATCCCCCAAGCACTGTGTTCTACTTGTAAAGTCCTTCCATTTAATACCCAGTTTGCCTCCGCAATCTAGATATGGGCCTTCGAAGTTCCAAATTTGACTTTTGCTAAATTATATGAAAACTTAAAAAGTAAAAACATAGGCATGCTCCGTCTTTTCTTCTTATTTAAATTATATAGAAGCTTTTTTGAACAAACTTGCACTAAATTGAATGTTTTTGAAATTTGAGTGTTATTCCTTAAGTTGTTTACCTCTTTTTTATATACAAAGTGCTGAAATAAAAACTACTTAGTATTTCATTCAGGATCTTATGTAACAGATTTCTTGGTAATGAATCTCTATTTCCTCATCTCTCCAAGAAAATATATATTTAGCTTGGGTGTATATGGGATCACACGAGTAATGGCGTACTAAGACAATTTTTTCTCTGCTAGAATCTAAGCTCGATTACTCCTCAGTAGTGTGATTCACTAACTTTAAACGATCCGACAATCGCAATTTTTGTCGACAATATTTGTCGTTTGCAATAACGATTGTGCAATTCACTAACTTATTCCTAACGCCACTTAACAGTTGTATATGCGCGAGGTACTAAAAAGTGCCATCTTGGTCAAACTAAATGGCAAAACACAAAAAGGAATGGAAAGAAATAAATGAATAGCTTATTTCACTCTACAAATATTTATAATTGTTTTTATTTATTGCAATATTCATCAGCTTGACTCCAAGAAATATCCGAAATCACCTGCAACATGCGATAGTTTTTCTTTTCAAAATTAGCTCCATTATTAATCGTGTTGTGCTCCTGAAAATTTAGATTTTATATTTAAAATTTTTAATTAGGATCATTTATCTATTCAGCTCATTTATCTGTCAAGCTGAGAAATTAGAAATTCAGCCTTGTCTGTAGTTAACCAATATATGTAGCTTCTGAAATTCCGCTGCATTCAAATGAAAGGGATTGCCCCCATCCCGGAGTAAACTTCGATCCACTGTTGAACCGCTTACTTTTGCATCACCTCGTGATAAATCACATGCCAAATATTGAAACGACATTAGTTAATGTTCCTTTTTTAATTTCAAGAACACAAATCACAAAATTTTAAATTTACCTTTAATTTAAGTTGAAATCACAAATTTTTCCTTTCTCGATTGAGTTAACAACATAGAATTCAAGTAGCAAAACTTGCCTATAATCAGATATGACGTTTTTAATATTTTCTCTGCACTACAACTTAAAGTACGGCGAATTCATTCGAATTGCTAAAAAGGCAACTGAGAGAAAAAACGCAATAATAAGGAGCATGCGAGCGCTCTCAGAATGTACTCTCATCGCCAGCGCCATAAAACATAAATGATTCCTAAGTAATCATACAAACAAATCCTAATAATAGAGAAGCAAAGGAAACGATGCTCGAACAGCTCCAGTGCAATGCTCCAAGTGTTTGTTCGGTAACAGTCGGCAGCGCGTCCAACTCAGTCACTGAGCGAACGGTTGGCGTAGGTCGCACAGCGACAGCGCTGCTTTCGTGCTCTCGTGACGAATAATATTTGTTAGTATTGTCATCTCTTCAATGTCGTCGTTTCATGGAGTTGCTAGGGCTGAGCAATCGCCGACGTCAGTGCTACAGACGCCGTTGCTGCGTGTCAAAGCGCCAAGTACAAGGCCCACAATCAGCAAAGTAGATAGAAGCCACACATACCTACATATGTAAACCATCAAGCTGGTGGAAAATCGGAAAATTTACGTGTCGAAATCAGTATCAGTGCGACAGCGACTACGAACGCAAGTAAGCAAAGCGATTAACGCTATATCAGATTTGTAGTGCGAGCCTCTCGTATTCGTAACTCGCACAGCGAGTCGTATCGTATTAAATTGAATCGAATCGAATCCAATTCTTGTAGTCAAAATTTACGAGTCGTCGCGGCAGTAAACTCAATAGGACAGACAACAAAGTGTTGCATGAATAGTGAATTCGTTGAGATCCACGCGCCGCGTGTCAAATGTCAATTGCATTGCGGAAACACAACGACAACCGACGCGGCTTAGTGATAGTGGCAGTGACAGTGACTGTGATTGTGACAGTGTGACTGACAGTACAGGTGAACGTGTCTGTCTGCTTCGAAAGTGGTGCGGGTGTTAAAGAAGCATTCGTTACTGAATGCTTTTGTTGCTACAAATTCTTCTTGTGCCATTTTCTTGCAACCGCCAATTTGCATTTGTTGTTAACCAAGGCACGTACAAGCCAAACGATAAAATCTCTAGAAAGTAAATAACTAGACGAATGAAAAGTGCAAAGGAGGCAAAAATGTTCATATATGCGTGATTGTGTGCAATGTTAGATTGTATAGATGATGGTACAAAGCTTGGGAATGTGATATGGAAGAATTCACCAAAATTTTAAGGAAAAAATTCGAATTATACAATATGGGCTTATGCCAAAAAAAGTGAAAAGTGCTATTAAATAGGCAAATACGTGAAATTTCAATGAACGCATGGAAATATTTGTGTTATGCGTGAGCTGTCAAGTCAAAATTAATGCCACCTCAACTAACAATAACAACAACAATCATACAACCAACAGTTCATCGATAAAGTGGCGTTAGCTGATTGGCATTTGTTGGCATTGCAACAGCGATCCCAGAGGCTGTAGTCGCATTTTCCACGAATAGCAGATTGCATAGATATATAATACATACATACATATATGTATATATATACATATATATTTAATCGGAGATGCCATAAAAAGTGAAGGTGATTTTTATTTTTAAAACGAATTGAGATTATTCAAAAATAATAACAAACATATGTACATCAGCACGTGCAAACACTGCAAGTAAGCACAAAGAAAAAATTAGCATAAAAATGGCGCCAGACTCCGGTAAATGGTTGGTTAAAAATTGATATTCAAGAGCGGGTATGAAAATACCAAAAATAGCGATGGTCAAAAGGCATGGGGAATGCATCCTTGTTAAGGATTTAAATTAACATACATAGTATCACCTTAAATTTGTGATGTGCGCATCGAAATTTACAAGTAGGAAGTTGAAAGGGTACTAATTAATTTGTTCTAACGGAAGTACTAAGAATTCGAGAGTGAAATTTAGTTTTTTTCAACTTTTTCAAAGTTATTTGGAAAAATACCCTTTGGAAGTAGTGAACAAAAATAAATATATTGACCTGGCGCTTCGGCCCCGTGTTTATTTCCTAAAGTGCACAGTGTAAAAATAAGATAAACAGCTACCTATGTTTAGATTTTAATGTCACATTGGCGAAAGTACCCAGTCTGGAATTTATTGAAAACAAGAACTAACTCGTAATGCGCGTGTCATTACTAACTTAAATTATTATTTTTGTGTGATTCAGTGTGAAGTTCCCATGGCTTAAAATTAATTGCCTTAAGCAGTCATTAAGTTTGAAAAATTTTAGTATGGTAATTTTGAAAAAGATTTTCATTTTCATGAACTCTTCAATTCAAGAATTCGAGGATCTACCAAACACAAAGATCTTTTAAAAAAAATTTTACACTAGTGATTCATTTTATCATGTTGGGCAGTGTAGTGCCTAAGAAATTTGTATACTGAGAAACCGATAAAATAAAATCCTGAAACCGATTTGCTGGTAATGCAAATTAAAGCTATTCAACGTTTCAGAACAAAGTATGTACTAAGAGGTATTGTCAGTGCTCCTTGATTGGTGAAGAATAGTGATATTCGCCGCAACCTCAAAATCATGATGAAATTAAATAAAGAGCAGAAGCTGACTACAGTAGATTTCATAGAAATGCGAACATAAAAGCAAAAGATATTGTATGTCATACTTCCACCACGATTAAAACGCACAAAAACACACGACCTCGTTGGTTGCTGAAAGAAAAAGGGCAATTTAACAACAACAAGAAGGAATAAAACTCATATACTATTATTTTTTGGCCTTGTATTTATAAATCGACTGTTATTTATAGAGCTTGAGGCCTGGTTTGTATTAGGGAATAATACTACTATCTATCTACCACTAATCTACCTCTTTGAAAAATTGTTGTTTTCTCATATTATTCCCTAATACAAACCTGACCTCAAGCTCTATAAATAATAGTCGATTCTTCAACCTCATATAGTTTAATGTCATAACCAAGAATTTAACTTTGTTATAAAGATAAGGTCTTGCTATTCTGTCATAAAAATGATTTTGGGCAAGTGATCGCCGCGGCTGGCTCGAAAAAATTCCAGCCAGGAGGCCTCGTCAGCCAAATATTCTCTTCTATACCGTCAATCGTCTCGGGCTTATCTGCGTAAACAAGCGACTTCACATAACCCCACAAAAAATAGTCCAGCGGTGTTAAATCGCACGACCTTGGTGGCAACACAACAAGCCCATGAAGCGAGATAATGCGCTCACCAAATGTTTCCTTCGTTAATATATGCTTTTGTTGGCTATATGGCATATAACGTCATCTTGTTGGAACCAAATGTCGTCCACATCAACGGCGTCTTAACAATGGCTAGTGGATTATAAAGACTCCAAATGTGACAATTTTTTTATTAGCGTTCCCATTCAACCAAAAGTGAGCTTCATCGCTGAACAAAATTTTCTAGTGAAAATCGGAATCGATGGGCATCTTGCTTTGGGCCCATTCACCGAACGCACGACGCGCTTGATGGTCGTTCGACTTCAATTCTTGCACGAGTTGGGCTCATTCGGGTCTTCTTCGATACTCTGCTACACAGCAGCAATAGCGTCTTTGATGCACACTGTACGGCGTCTCATTATCCATTAGATTAAACTAGGTACAAAACCGATCCATGGTTAATCGAATTAACGACTCTGCTGGGTGATTCTGCCGACCAACTCCGAAGAAAGTATTGCCGCATTGAAACCCACTCGTCTATAAAAACACTATTTACATAACTTTGAGATGCAAACTGCTCATTAATTAAGAAACTAGTCGTTGTGATAGCAAACATTGCAATATCTTGGAGTCGTAGCCAAGTGTTCGCGTGTGCGTACTTCATTCGGTTGGACCCAGGTTCAAATCGTGGAAAGGAAAGCAGCATCAAGAATTATAGAAATCCTTTATTTTCTTATATCGATCGCCCCTTGGGAGGCAATGGCAAATCTCCTAGTTTGGACTTGTCAGTTGATTGTAAACAACCCCTCTTGTTGAAATAACCTTGAAAATCTGTAAATAATTGGCACGTATATTCCTCGTTTTGTATTTTGCCAAGTGTAATTTTTTATTTGAAATATCAATAAAAGGCCTCCGACTAGACTTTATTACTCCCTCTGTTTGAGACTGGCTGACCAGTTTGCTCGACCTGTCAGCTGAAAGGCGCTGTATAAATTACCCGCAAATTAGGCAAGCGAATTACTCGGGGGTTTCACTTAAACAAGAACCCCACGGTGGGCACGAGCTTGTTTACACCAAAGATGAAGTTACAGAACTCCATTGCTTGTGTACCTACGCCAAAGGTAATGGTACTTGTATAATATTGTCGGACATGTGGTCAGTGTAAAGAAGTATTATTTGTTGGAGCGCACACGTAGCAATTGTCTCTTTCTTCCGGCGCTGAACACCCTTTAAAGGATTAAATTAGCGTGGTGAGTTATTAAAATTGCGTCCAACCAACGTCGAGTGCCGATTTTTAGGCTTAACTCACTGAAGCAGCTGCATTCATGTCGTTGGGATTTCTTCAAGATTTTTGTTCGAAATTCACATTGTCTTTGTCTTAAAACTAAATGTTAAAGGGTTTCCTTAATTTAATTTAATGGTGCACGTTAACTAATTAATTAACAACATATATTTATTGCTCTTGACTAAATGTTTAAATAAAAATTTTTATTTATAATAGTCATATGAAAATCCATTAAAAATTTTGTTTCTCAAGTAAAAATAACTGCGAAAAAATTATCAAAATGAATTGAGTTTCACTTTCTACAACTAGCTCTTCGTAAAGGATAGCGGGCTTAAAGCAAAATCAAAAAACTGTTGTTTGACTAGTTTACAGAATATATGTATGTTTTAGGGTTGGATCACGAAAGTGGGTACAACGGTAAAGGTAACGCAGTTTTCAATAATTTGGCGAAGAAAATTCAGAGATAACACAAAGAACATTCCCAGTTTGGATTTGCTACGCTTAATGCATGGATACGCTTTTCGAATATTTTCCACATCTCATTTATACATTTCAATTACATTTTAACACTAAAGCTCATTTGCAGAACATAAAGAGTTAAATTAGAAATAAAGACTTCAGTCCTTCAGAGTTTTAAAATGCAAATTTCATCACCCAGACATTGTCAAGCAGTAATATAAAGAAGTTAAGTGGCTCAGGCTATGAACATTTCATTTTTGCTTATGGGTTTGAATATTAATGTAAAGTGAGCGAATCGCATTGCTATATCTCTGGTAAAAAAAAATTGGGACCAACGTATTGAGCAATTTCTTCACCAGCGCGCTGCAGCGTCAAAATCAAGCGTTTTTTTTTTCAAAAAAATCTGTGTAACAATTTAAATTTTTCCAATATGTGGCAGAATGTCACAAACTTTACTATGCACCTCTAAATATTTTCTAGGTTAACCCTTCGTTGGTGTGGTGACTAAAAGTTCCTTGAGTGGTGTGGTGGGGTATGACATACCCCATGCCTATCAATTTCAAATAAATACCAAATTCCAATAATAGCAATATTTTGTGGTGATTTATTATTCTTTAACTAATTTTTAAAAAGTGTTAATTTGAAAACATAACAATTTTTCCTTCGTATTCAATATTATAGCCATAAAAAAAAGACAATATAAATTATTCCAAAAAGTGAGGTTCCAGTTTTCTGAAACATAATTTTTTTTGTATTTAAACAATTTCAAAACTGTTTTTACATTTCAAAAGTAAAAATAACATTTATTTAAAGAAAAGAAAATTCACTGTAATGCATTAATTACATAAAAAGTTATGGCGATCGAATATGATACCCCAGCCCACTTTGAAAGGCTGTCCCATGGAACAGAAATATCTGGGGTATGTAAAACGTGGCAGATCTCCTGTATTTGAATGTTAATGAAAGCTATTGGGAGCGATAACGTATTCCTTAAACAAAAACATATATATATTTAAGGAAATACATGTGCTGGGGTATGACATACCCCACCACACCTCCGAAGGGTTAAATATTTATTTGTTTACATCTGCGTTAATGCCTACACAAATTTCTCAATTAAACTTGGTAAACTCTAAGCTAAATAGAGACCTGATTTTCTTTTAAACTAGCCAAGAATAAGAGTTAAAGTGGCATTATTTAATATCCTAGCCATTGCAACCACTGTGCGCAAAAGGCTCAAACAGCCAAATGAGATTTTTTTTAAGGCCGCAGTGTTTGCATATAAATTCTAATTATATTAACTAATTTGTCATTCTAAACAATTTTATTTCAATTAAGTTAATAATATTTTGACCATCATAAATTAGAGAGTAAAAAGCCACAAGCTATATTCCAAAGGCTTTAGAAAATACATATATATATTTGGTTCTGCGAGGGGGAAAAATGTTTACATTGGTAAATTATTATTATTACTTTTGCTTCTAACTTTTAGGGCTTTTGAATCCGGAGAGGAGCATATGATTTTAAATTTTTTAAAAATACACAAATGAAACAGTTTATCTGTATATGCACTTATCTACCAATAATTATTGATACCAGTTACTTTGCTATGCAATTTTAAGAAAAATAAATCACTAGCAGTGTTCAAAAACACCATACAAAATTTTAAATCCGTGTGATAATGACAATTCAACAGAGGAAAATGTATCTCGTGAAAATGGGCAGTAGTTATTCGAGCATATAGAATTCAAATACATCCAGGAGAGAAAATAATGCATAAATTGTTTTCAAATAGCTGTGGGTTGAAGCCGTTTAAAATAATTTTCTCTAAAATAATTCCCGAACATGAAGCAAATTGAAATTAATTTATTTTTAATATTCAGCTTAATAACAAAGCTAAAATAACATACCAAAAGCAAAAAGGAAAAACAAAAGAATAAACAACTAAAAACAAAAGAAAAACAACAGAGATAGAATATTTTAAAAACACATGAAATTTAATGTATTTTAAGAAGCCATTTAAATTGCTACAATTTGAAAATACTTTCTTGACACAATATACATACATATGTATCTTACAAAAATCCATTTAAAAAACCATAAGAAAACGAAAGCAATTGGATAATATTTAATGTGCGTTCTTTGCTCACTTCGCTGTAGCGTCAATTTAAATGAAATCCATTAAGCGTTTGGGTGCGTTAAGGGTGCTTTACTTGAGCAAAGTAAATACCTAAATAAGTGCGTCGTTGTTGCCGCATCAAGCATAAAAGTGTTGAGAGGCATTTTATAAGTGTGAATATCAATGCTAACAACACAAACAATGAGTTGGTTTTTTCTTCTAGTATTTTTCCTTGGCTATTCAAATTTTTTTCTTGTATCAGTGAGATATTTGATGTTAATACTTTTAAAAGAGTGTTACTTAATTGCGCGCTTCCTGTTTGACTAGGAATACGATTTCATACCATAGGTTGGGAAGTGTGAACGTTAAGTTTACTTTTAAATGATTTTTAAAATGCGTGCCTAAGTATACATACATTTTTTCTTTTTTATAGCTGCCAAACTAATTTTTATAAAAATTTTCAGCATCAACGCTTTTTTATAGAAATATTAGTAAATATTTTTTTCCCAAATCGACCCTAAGGCCCACTTGCTAGAAAGCAGGTTATCTATTTAACTCGTAGTTTACCGGTTTAATTGCTAAAATTGCTTGCACAGCAGAATGCTAGGCATCATCTCAAAGCCAAAAACATACAAATTTAACTTAGAAATTATTCAGAGTTAAATTTTTTAGTTTCAGACAATCTGCCATAAATAAATAAACAATAAATTTGTCAAGTAAATTTTTCTGAAATAAGCGAAAAAAATTTGAAACGAATCGCTTTTTTTGCCATCGAATGCGTAGGCTCCAACTCCTTTAACAGAGCTTTGGCAAAGCGAACCGATCTCTTCAACGAGATTAGAGACCAAGCACTTCATCCTTTTAGTAAAACCTGCCAACATTATTTTGATTTTAAATTTCAATAAGTTCATTAAATTAAAAGAAAATATCAAAAAAGAATTATACGTAGCCTGGGCTACTGGATTTATTTGATGCAAAATAATGCCTGGGTTGTGAAATTAAAAAAATAACTCTGAGTTACAATACTTACCTATTTATTTAGAAATTTAGTTCTGATTTTTTCGCAAGTGGGTCTAAGAGGATATTAAGCTTAAAAAATTAAGCGATTGAAATAAAAAAGCAAACAAAACCCACACAAAATTACAAATATATGTATGGATTTTTAAGTTCCTGCTTTTATTCCCGTTTTGTTTGTAAGTGTAAGGTGTAAGTTTTTCAATTTGCAATGCGTAAGTTATTTAATTAAATAACTATTAATTAAGAACTATCGCAGAAAAAAATTTTAAATAAAAAAATTTTAAATTTTTTTCAGTCCGTTTGACTAAGTATTGATACATTTATTTTAACGTGGGTTTTCTTGTGTAGAGCTCGCATTTATTTATTTTTGGAAAGATAAACCTTCAATGTATTTAATTTCAATATATTTTTAAAGTTATTTTTACAGAAATATGTTAAGTGCACTCATGGGTAGAATTCTACCCAAGTCAGGTATTTTTTTTTCCATAAAATTCTTTGTTTGATTAATACTACTAAAATCAAAGCTGCTTCTATATAAATGAATATTGAAATATTCATTATCACCTCGGCAAAAAAATCGCGGAAAAAATTATGCTTGTTTTTGATTTAAAAAACTTAATAACTAATAAAAATGGCCAGCTATAAATTTAAAAGGGTAAACTATATGTTCTTTTGCATTTCAGCTTGTCGTATTGTGACTTCATAAATCATATAAAAACAAAAATGCAAAATTAGAGATATTTGTATCGCATGTTAATATGAAAAGATAGAAAAACATTCTCAGTATTTTTATTAGTCATTTCTTTGTTTTACTAAGCAATTATGAAAAAAAAAAACTGCGATGAAATTTGCACGCCTTGCTTTCGTTTCCTTTCTACCTGCTTCACCCTCATATTCTCTCCAGACCTACTACCGGCTTATTTATTCGATTTCTTTTCATTCAATCAATTAAGTTTTTGGTCGACGGCGAAGGTGATACCCTAGAAAATAGTCAGCACTTAATTGCTACAGCTGGCCACACCTCATGTAGAATATGTTATTTTTATCGTATATTCTTAAAGTAATTAATGATATTAATATTGAAATGCAGGCCATGGAGGCCCATATTAACATTTTAATCTCGCGACTACTTACTTACTTACTTAATTGGCGCCATAACCACTTAAGTGATTTTGGCCCAACTTTTCCTATGCCAACTCCGAACGGCAAATTTTTTTTTTGTTAGAAGTTCTTTTTTCATGACAGAAATACACTCGGAGATTTACCATTGCCTGCTGAGGGCTGACCGCTATTAGGTTCTTTTCAATTGTCTATAATTTTTAATCAATAATTAAGTTTTGTAATTAGTTAGCAGACCACGCGCATATAGTAAATATATTTGAGCACTTGAGAAAATAAGTACATTTTTGTTTGATGTTTTGATTTTCTTTCCCTGCTTCACACCCACGCATTTTGACCACTTTCTCATCTGTGAATATCATGCATCTCCCTTTCGCTCAACGTCTGGGACTGCTCGCATACAGCTTATGTTTCGCACGAATGCAGTAAAGTCTCTTGGCAATGCTGCTTTTGTAATAGTTTCTCATCAATGTCATTCAAGAGCAGGTGTGAGGTTCAAGTGGCGACATTGATAGGGGTCGATTAAGTTTGCACGTTCTTTGATTGAAGCAGTTGCGGATCTTGTTCAAAACCATTGCCAATTCACACAAAGTGGTGTTGCCAGAACTGATTAATTTTTCCACTCAGTGCCTTTTATTTTAGTATTTTTGTCTGTCATTGTGCGTAAAATTTATTAGTGTAATTTTTGTTTTTTTATTGCTGCTCCCACCTTGTAGTGTTCTGAAGTCTCCAAATATGTCACAATCGATTGATTTATCAGCAAAAAAATGTAGACGCCGACGCACAATACGCTTCGTTTCAAAAATGATAGAATACCAGATTACGCTTACCCGAGATTTTTATTAGTTTTCCCTCGCTGGTTTTTTGATAAGGAGAAAGATCTTTCATCACAGTACATAAAAAACTGTTAACATTCAATTTTACTCAACATTACATTCAACGGAAGAAAATTTAATGCGATTTCGAGATAAAACCTTAAACCGAAGCGACATTGGTCAGTTGATTTTTACAATAGTTATAGAAAAAAATATTCTTAATAATAAAAAAATCTAAGTGGAACTAGGTTTAATTTTAAAAAATCAGGTAAATTATCTTTCGCTCAAACTTACTTCAAAAAGGAAGAAATTGAATAACCAATATATGAATAAAAAATGGCGGCCGCCGTAGACGCGTGCGTACGCGCTTCATTCGGTAAGTCCCGGGTTCAAACCCTGGCAAGTAACAACAAAAATTTTTGCAAAAGTTTTTCTATCTCCGAAAGAATTTCTGCCATGAAAAACCTTCTCACAAAAATCATTTGCCGTTCGGAGTCGGTGTAAAACTGTAGGCCCCTCAATTTGTGTTACAACATCAAGACGCACAACACAAATTGTAGGAGAAATTCGGTCACACATCAATTTACGGTGTAAGCGCAAAACTATTATTATTATTAAATGATATAAGATTATAAAAGTACTTACCTTTACGAAGAGCTTCAAAAGTGAGTTGCAGAGACAACAGAGGGCCTCTGACTCGCATTCACGGTGTAAATGAGTCACACGGAAACATTTTACCCAACAAAATTTTTGTTGCTACTTTTGGCCACCTTTTTGAGATTTTTTAACACTGTGCAGCGCGGTCAGCATACACGTCATAGATAAAAAAACACAACCAATGAGAAGAAAAGGTGGTTAGTATCGTTTGGTGCGAAGAAATCTGTTCTCGTGTTCTATAGTGTCATTGAGTCTGATATCTTTGGAGTGACGCTAGGTCTGAGTGAGATTAACCATTATATATCATTTTGTTTTAGGGTTTTTAAAATTCCTTATCTGTTAAGTTTAATATGTGGTATCGTTTTAATCTCCGGCTAGTTTGACTATTGTCTAAAAGATTTATAGCTAAAGTATTAGAGTGGCTATTTAGCCTATTGCTATATTTTATGCTAGCTTTGAATATATCTTCTTTAATATATGGCAATTTAGATCTTTATGAAGTTCATCATTTCTCACATACCATATACATGCTAAGAGCCTTAGAGTTTTAGAGTGATTACGTTGGAGTGTTCCAACATTTGAGCGACATAGTTCTGCAGCATAAGTCCAAATCGGTTTAAGAACTGATTTGTATATATCCACTTTATCTTCCAATCTCAGATGGGATATTTTTCTAAAAAGTCAATACAATTTCTTTGGTTTAGTTCCGTTGCATTAGCTTTTAAATGTGCTTTCCATGTCAGCCTTCTAACAAGATGTACACCAAGATATTTAACTGTCGTAATTTGGAGAAGTTGAGTGCCACTCAGATTAACTTGAGGGCATTTTCCTTTTCTAAGACTGAAAGTTGCATGATTTTTGAGGGCAAACTCTAATTTTCCATTTTTTTTAACCATTTCAAATATCATTATCAATAGATCCTTTATGAGCGAGCCTATCAAAATGTTCTAAAAGTTTTGCTCCACTAATAAATACTTTTTGCAAAAAAACGCTCACGCTTCTGTCGAATTTTATTATATTATTTCAATATATTTAATTCAGAATTCTCAAATTTAGATTTTAAAAAAATCTTTTATATCCTAAAAATTAAAAATCTAAAAATGATAAGTTGTAGTAGGGTTGTCTTGTTAGCCAACATTTCTTTGGTTTAGTTAGAGTAAAAATGCAATTTAAAAAAAAAATAATAATTAAAAAAAAATGTGTGCCAACACAAAAGTAAACTAATGACAGCATCGACATCGGTTTGTCTTTAAACCAAACTTGAGAAGCGATGACGGAAATTGGTGTCATTTGTAAATTTGTTTTGTAAAAATGATGTTTGTTTTTCTCACATATCCCAGAGTCAAACGACTTTTTCGGTCAGACAATTTAAATGTTCGACACATCCTCTTTGGCGTACTTTTCATTTGTTAGTGTTTGCATGAATGTTTGAGACAAATACGCTACTCAAATAAAAAGTTTATTTAAAAATGTCATTTAATTTTCTGCTTTCAAACGTATGGCTACACAAATATGAAAGTATGTGTTTAGCTATTTGTGTTTATTTATACATACATATACATGCTGTGTATACAACGAAGTTAAAGGACTGTCTGCATTCCTCCTTGCAAGAAAACGCGCGTCCTTATACTTTTTATACTTTTATGCGGGTTGTTGATATTCTTACAGTGAGTTCTCAGACAGAAGTTTGTCTTTCTTCCTACATACAGCCATATTTTTAATAGCACAATATCCATACATATTTTCTCATATGAAAATTTATTTGGTTCAATGTCAGACTCGGCAACAAGGTTTGTACTTTGTGCGTTGATTTTCAGGCTGTGGTTTTTTGGCATATGTTGAATTTAAAAAGTTATGTCGTTAATAACATTTTTAGAATAAACAGAAAGCCGCTAATAACTTTCTATCAACAAGTTTCCCCTAAAATAATGTAAACAATTTTTTTTCCATTGAAATTACTCATATTAAAGTCCGAAGATGCATATGAAATATTCAAAAGTCTTAAGTCGTTTATTTGCCACATATTCTCATATATGCAGATTGAGAGTACAAAAAATGTACGTATGTATATGAAAAACCGAACAGTCGTAAGTAAAAAATCGCAGACCCCCAGGATCTAAAGTAGCAAACTTTATGAAAGAAGATGTATACTTTTATCTGCATGCAAATCTTAAGACATATAGCCATTGTTGGACATCGAACATGTGTTTAGAATGCATTCTAAAAGGTCTTGCAATAACAAGTCGAAATTATTAAAATTTGCTACCGAAATTCGTAGTCAATGGTCTCAACTTTAAGAGCGCTACGTTCAATTTATGGTCGTCGTCATTTCTGGCTAATTGGCTTGGTCAATAAGCAAAATATGCGTTATTGGACAGGCAGCAATTCACACGTACTCCATGAGTTAACATTGCATCCCGAAAAAATTACGGTTTGGTGCGGTTTATGGGCCGGCGGCGTCATTGGGCCGTACTTCTTCCGTGATGATCAAGACCAGCACGTTACCGTGAATGGGAATCGCTACCGCTCAATGATAACCGAATATTTTTGGCCCGAATTGGATGATATGGACTTGGACAATATGTGGTTCTAACAGGACGGCGCCACAAGCCACACAGCGAATGTCACAATCGATTTATTGAAAACCAAGTTTGGTGAACGCCTCGGTCGTGCGATTTGACGCCGTTAGACTATTTCCTTTGGGGCTATGTCAAGTCTATGGTCTATGCCAACAAGCCAGCGACGATTGATGAACTTCGTACGAATATCGAACGTGAAATTGCAGCAGTATCGGCCGATTTATGCTTGAAAACCGTCGAAAATTGGGCTCAGCGTCGGGACTTCTGCAAGCGTGAACGTGGTGCCCATGCAAAAGAAATCGAGCTCCATGCATAATGGCATCGAATGTACTTTCACAGGAATAAAGAATTTAATTCATATCCCACACCGGTTTTGTTTTATTTAAAAAAACTTTAGTGCGTTCCTATTGCAAGACCCGATACATACGACCCGCATAAAATAGATAGAGATTTTTTGCGTGATATCGTTTTTATTATTAATATTTGAAAGGGTGGGAATTATATAAGATGTATTGTTTTTTTGTAGATCTCGTTATTAGATTTTTCGCTTTCTGGAAATATACAGGGAACGAATAAACTAGTACATGCGAAAATATAAATGCTTTAACGTTGAAATAGAATCTTGTTCAATTACAATGTACGTTTATTGATGTTTTGATTTAAACGTTAAAGTTTTTTTGGCGCAGCTCGCATTCCTCTTGCACTGGAATTCATATGTAGGTGTCTTTCTTATAGCAATTTTAATTTTTTTTTTTTCAAGTTTACCGCTTTTAAAATATAGTTAGCTTTTTATCCTTCTTAAAAACAATTTTGTAATGAATATTTTTTCTGGCATTTTTACACAAACTCATTACTCTTTCGATGAGATGTGAAAAATACGACACATTTTTCATATTTTTATTATTCGTTTAATTCAGAAGGTACGTCAGCGTTTACAGTTATTCTGAACACTTTTATCATTATTTTCAGACAACACATAAATCAAAGCATTAATATATATTTTAAAGTTGAAAACTGTGATTTTCATGTATGATTTTGTGATCTCTCGAAGTTTATATTAATTTACGTTATTTATTTTTTATTTAGAAGCGCGGTTTGATGAACATATATTCATTGTTTGTAAAAGAAACACACTTCAAAATTTAATTAATTTAGAGCTATAAGTTTTGTTGTGTAGCTATTTTTTAACAATAATCTATATTTTATTATATGACGCGTACTCTATGGGCTAAACTTGCGAACTGACATCTGAAATGCTAGTAGAGGACAGAAAACACTCTCAGCACCATTCAACTTATTTTATTAGTATTTGGGGAATCCCCAGTTCACACAAATCAAATGGACATATAATATGACTTATATGCAATTTGCGTGGAAAGTATTAGGAATTCCAAAAAACTAAATACAACAACTAAAGACACAAATATTTCTCTACATTTGTTGAATAGCTTGCAATAGTTTTTTTTCATTTACGAATAGTACACTTTCAAACAAAATAAAAGAAACTTAACGTATTGACCAGGTTTGCCAACATTATTCCATTTTTTTTTGTTTTGATGCAAATTCATAAATACACATTCTGTAACTAAAGCTATATTAATTTAAATTTCGCACTTTATTCAAAATAAAAAATAAATATAAGTGTCATCAAAATTTTACATATTTTAATCAGAACTTATTTATAGTCCACTTAATTTCGCTTTACACATTCTCTTCCATATATCCAAGGATTTAATACAAATGAATGTTACCTACATAGGTTATTCAACATATTTCTTGTTTTTTATGCGCCACTATGTTGAACGAAGGTACTGAAATATGACACTTTGGTATATTATGACATCCCGTGGATGAAACTTTTGTTATCGAGGAAAGTTGCGTATATATGTACATACATCGATGGTATATTTTATATGTACATATAAATATACATACTATATGTATCTACTGTGATTTACTGCGCATTTGGCAGCATGCAAATATAACCGATTGGTGCGTCTTTATCTTAGTCCACCCACAAAGCATAACGAACAAGTAATTCTCACCGCACATTACCAATTGTTGTGGATTATTCGAATTTATTTTCCGCATGATTTTCGATTTGTTTCAGTTATAATAACCATTATATATTATATAATTATTGACTTGGAATAAAGCTATAGATTTGAAATAACACTGCTTCCTTTCATTGGGAGACTTTGTTTCATTGGAAGACAAAATAAAATGTGTGTCATTCAAGGCACTCACAATCGTAATTAATTCTCTGATAATCTACATAATAAATAACTAACGCACATGCGTAGGCCTGTAAATAAGAGCATAAAATTCAAATAATTAAATTAGATTAAATTACACTGATAGTTAAACCAGGTGGAAAATTTTAATTATTGCGCTTAATTTTTAAACAAGAATACTTGTAAGGTTTAATGAGTAAGTATACGTATTTGATGACCAAATTTAACTGAAATAAAATTAAGGAGAAATATTATTTTATTTTAAATAAACTGCACTTGATGTATCAAATAAATCCAGTTAATCCAGAACAATCCAAAATAACCCAGTTAATAAAATTAAAAGAGGCTTTTATATACATATTTAAATATCAAACACAAAAATTATTACGCTTTGAACGTGCTCGCCCGTTTCCCAAAATCTACTATATTTTTACGCATTTCCAGCGAATGTACTGTCCGAATTAATAAAATATCGAATATCCTGTTTTAGATGTAGGTACTTATTTTTGCCGAATTCTATAATTTTCAAGATTGCGCTGACTGAATGGAAAAGTAAAATGGGTTCCAAATTTGATTGAGTTTTGATACAATAGTTTCGGAGATCTACCTATTTCCTCTAATCCCCCTTTTATTCCGTGTGTTTCCTTCTTCAGCCCTATTCTGTATGCCAAATTTGAACAAATTACGCTTAGTGAGCTAAACTGTGTAGCAAGTACCAAATTGGGAAGAGTTTAGTAAGGTAGTTTTTCGGATATACTATTTTCCTGAAAAAAAATAAATTACTCATGTATTTCTTTCTCCAACCCCACCGTGTACAAACAATCTGAGGAAATTTTCTTCTATAGTTATGGAAATATCGAATTCTTTCAAATTTCACAAAACATTCTAATGTTGGTCTGGTTACTATTAGATTTAGTGCTGAATACCATTGGTTTCGTTGAGATATCTCAACATTTGCACCAGTTATCCGATGCACGGCTGGATAGACAAGAATGATTATATCGATTTCTCTTTTCAATCCGAAAATTTGTTATACAAAGGGTGTTTTTTAGACTGATAGAACTTTAAATTGAAATAAAATACATACAAAATGAAGTATGATGCCAATTTTTTTTTTATTTGAAAGATATTTTCATGACCTTTAATATTTTAAAAACGAAGAATGGACAAATTCCAACTTGTTGAGCGCGGCGGCGAATAGAAAAATTCGGATCTTCTCCTACACTATCACTTACAGCACCAATATTATCTTCTGTATGTATAGTTCTTTGTCTTGTTGTTGGTTTTTCATCGAGTAGAGTAAATGTTGTTCGAAATTTATCAACAGTTCTACGAATAAGCCACTCTGATGCTCGATTATGTGGACCATAAAATTCTCAAATTCTCGAAGTGTGAACAGAATTTGTAAACGTTGTTGCGGCGTCATTCTGTCCATGATGATTTGTCAACTGAACAGAAATGTCAAAACGAAATGTCATTTAACAGCTGTCAAGTGACAGCTATCCCTATCGAAAGTTCTAACAGTCTCAAAAAAAAAACACCCGTTACATATTTCACTAGTGTGCTTAGATATAATTAAAAAAAAAAAAATACGTGCACAATACGTAATTTTTAAATATCACCTTAAGCGCGATGACTGTTAATGGCCGACCAACAGCCAGTGCCAAAAACGAAAAAAAAATTGCAATTTTTTCAAACAATTGGACTGAACCGTCAGGTTATATCGACTGAATTTTACTTCTAAAATTACCATGATGCTTTTGGTAGACCTCACATATGTATGTATATTAGGCATTCCAAAACAAAATGCTAAAATTTTAGACCAGTTCAATGTTCAGACAAAATTAAAAAACTCAGCTCTTTTTAACCGCAAAGTCCAGCCGATTTCTATCTAAGTGCAGCTAAGAATATACTTTATATTATATTTTTTGCAACATATTGCTAACCATTATTGTGCACCATACATTTTTTTATGCATTTTCAGCAAATATTTGTAATGCGTCTGGCACGTCAAATACAATATCACATACTCGTTTCTATTATTCTACGTATTATACTATTTTTCACATTTCACGATTGTATTAACTTAATAGGCCAATCGCCTATGCACTTGAACCATTCGTGTCCTCGCTCTCCATTAGTCAATCAATATTATGAGTATGCGCTCAAATGTGTTGAACTCATGCATGCTGCATTATCGTATTTAATGTATGAAAATTGTTCATACTACTCCCAATATGCCAATTTCGAAGGATCATAGAATAGTAAAAAGAAGAAAAAAAATATTTAGCCGCCACTTATTTAATCGACCTTAACATTTTTCCATCATGGCTATCAACGCAAAGTTCATCATATCATTGACATTTCGAATTCAGTGAGCCGCATAAAGATAAAACAAGAAGAGAAAGAGACAGAGAGAAATGTTTTGCTGTGCAAATGATAGCGCAATAATTGGCAAAGTATAGTAGAAGTAGTAACAAAAAATAAAATAATATCCACTAAAATAGACAAAGCGTTTCAGCTGCATACATCAATGCGAGTGTGTATGCATAAATTGCCTATATTGATTGCAATAAAAGCAGTATTAACCTTGCAACACCACAAGCATAAACTTGGCGACAATGCACTTTCAAGTGGCTATGCAATGGATGAATATGAAAGCCTGTCATAAAGTGTTAAGCATATAGCAGTTGACTGACAGGGAGCTGAACACATATATTTACATATTTATCGAAATTCCCGCTGTATATACAAAGTGGCGACGAATAACTGTTACACAATTTTTTGTTGCTTGGTAGTTAAGGATTTTGAAAAGAAAATATACATAGTATTCTTATTTTGTCACTCATTTTATCTTATTCTCAATCATTAATTTCGAATCTTTCATCTTTGTTCTTTTTTGTCAGCCCCAAGCGTTTCGTAAAGCAGCACAGGCGGCACGCAAGGATTCGTCCGGTATTTTATCCCATATCTTTTGTTAGCGTCCTTTAAATTGCTCCATCTTCAGGGTGCTTTTGTTCTTTATTTTGTCCAACATGTAGCCTTATATCTATTGGATTCGGATCCGGGGAGGAGGACGACCATTCATCTGTTGAAATAAAATCCGTTAATTGGCTTCTGTACCATCTCTGAACAATTCTAGCATTGTGAGCTGGAACAGAATCTTGCTAGAAATAAAATCGCGCTTTGCTAAATAAATTCTTGACCTATGACAGCATATGCTCCTTTAAAAACTTTTTCAAGTAATAATTTTTGTTGAATTTGACGTCTTTCTCAATAAAAATGAGAGAAGGCAGGCCTTTTTCTGGCATCGCTCCCCATACAATAACGGCTCATAGGTTTTGGTGCAGGCCAAAAACCCTTTCATGAGTAAAGCTATCAGCACACACGCTATGATTTTGCACATTGTGACTGCCCTCTAATAAAAATAGTTTTTCGGCCGAAAAAATTTATTTTCAGGTTATGTACCGACGAAGTACATAGCTGATCGCTTCTTGTTGTTCTCATTATCGCTTGACGGTCTGTAAGGCCACTAATTCGCTTTTTGAAGCACTCATCGTCAAATTTCTTTGATCAGTTTTTGTCTAGTTTATTTTTAGCACACACCCATATTCCTAGTGATCTTTCTTGCTGAAATAAAACTAATTCGACGAATTCGATCACGCACTTTCTTCACCATTTCTGAATATCTAACGGTAGGTTGTCGCCCGTTTTTTGCAATTTTCAAGCTGCCAGTGTTTTTGTTCTATGCACAAATATTCCGATAACCTTAAGGTTTTTCAAGGACTTACCAATTTCACTTGGCTTTTCACCTTTCTGATGAAGTTTTATCACCTGTTCTAGTTTGGCGTTCATCCACGTAAAATTGTTTACACCGAACAATTATTTTGATTAGTTGGTTTGTTGTTCACAGTATTGACATAAAAAAAATAAATAAACAGTAATATTAATACTACGTATACACAATTGGCTTTTGAAAAAATATAACAGTTATTCACCGCCACGGTTTATAATTATATAC
Source organism: Anomoia purmunda (assembly GCA_951828415.1). Taxonomy (NCBI): domain Eukaryota; kingdom Metazoa; phylum Arthropoda; class Insecta; order Diptera; family Tephritidae; genus Anomoia; species Anomoia purmunda. Next base: position 42,174,697 of record OX639996.1, read on the forward strand.
GTACCCTGTTGGAAATGATAAGCCAATTGAATTTACAAGTACAGCAATTGACTGCCTGCTATGAGATCACCATGTTAAATAAATCGGTTTATTGTAGGGAATGCCGTCAGCTTGGAAATAGTCTTTTATAGTGCCTCTCCACATGGATGGAAATTACAAAGCTTTCCGCAATTCCAAAATTTTTTGAAGTGTGAAAAACTGTTCAGATTTCTTCTTACACAATAAATCACTATACTCTGGATCTGGTGAATGTTTTTATTAACTTGGGAGTTACAACGGATTCGAAACTTGATTTTATTTATATATTAGCAGTTTTAGATCTCGACCCTTAACAAACTCTCTTCATTCCACGACTGGGCACACAACAACAAAAAAAAACACAAATGACCGTGCTTGATGCGGACTGCGCCTTTCGTGCCGGTAAAGAGGGAGGATGGTAATCGTTTTGTTTATTATTATTATTACTATGAGTTTTTGTTATTCTTTTATATTTTTGGGGAGAATTTGGGAAGAGATATTGGTGCATGAGAATCGATTTATCATAAACTTGTTATCTTACCTTCAGATGTGTACGCCGCTATTACCTCTCCCGGTCCGCAACTAGTTATGTCACTTTTCGTTATCGATGCCAAATCGGGTAAATATTGCACTTAGAAATGACCGGAGGTATCCAAGGGCTGAAGGTGGTTGGTTATTTTTGCTTTATTTTTTCTTTAACGAGGAGGGAACATCGATTTTCAAACACCCAAAAAGCTTCTGTATTGGACTTGAATCTGAATTAAATCTCCTACCGTCTAAACGCCAATCCCTCCAGAACAACCGTCCAGTTTGCTGTCTGGCTTAAATATTGTTGGTCCTTGGCTATCAACACTCCCCGACTTTGTTCTAAACATATCCAATGATCTTCACCTGGGCAGTGGCAATCGGACTACGCCATGCTAAAACACTCCAGAGGGACTTTATTTCTTTAACATCACTGTGTAGTAGCACGCTATTTGCTAGATAGTTATCTGACATTTTTTGGAGTTATTTCGAACCTGCGAGGATATTCCTCCTGCAAGTATTGAAGATATTGAGTCGGCGGAACACTTCTCGTGAATCTTCCTTGCATGTGAAAGGTTTAGGTATGAGACCTTGGCAGCAACGTGTTGACAAGAACACCTGAGCTCTTTGACAGCCAACAATCTGCTCCGCTTTATTCGTAAATTGTGTAGATTTAAAACAGATTCAAAATGTATAAGAAAACAATACAATGAACGGTATGAAATCTGAGTGATATTTTCTCCACTCGCGTTGTTTTGTGTTTAGTGCCGACAAAAAAGTCTTACCGCAAATTAATTAAAATACAGCTGTATGATGTTTTCACCATGTTAGGTGCACTAAGTTTATTAGGGTCTTGGTTGGAAGTGCCTTATGGAATTTTTATAGCTATTACTATTTAAAAATCGCATTTGCTTAGGAAAATCTCTGAATGGTTAAACAGTTATGCCGTACTCGAAGAAACTTGATTCTAGTTTTTGGTTATATTAAAAATGTTTAAATTCAAAACGAATTGTTTATTCATATGATTGTTTAAAGTTAAATATTGGTGTATTTTAAAGGTATAACAAATTATGTCAGTATGTAATTTATTAGTTGATGTATATTGGAGTAATTTGGCGTCCCTTGTCAAATGTGGTTTGGAAGCAAGCCGGTTTCGGCGTTGTGGTATCTTCAGCATCATTTTTCCTTATTTCGACAACGAGAACTTTTCATCCTGTCGAAAAAACAGAAATCATTTTTTTAGTTATTTGAGTATATTCGAAATCAACAGAAATATTATATACATTATAAACACATAGCATTTCATATATTTTGTTTTAATCTCTCATCAACACTGTTGATTCCATTGTATGACATAAATAAATAACTATTTGATTTAAAAAAAATCTGATAGTATCCACCAGTACCCATTTGCCAACATTGTTTTCCGCTCAGTGAAATGCTCATTGCTTCACGTCGAAACGCGTGGATGGATTTAGACATAATTGGCACATAAATAATTTTTAATCTTGATTAAATTACGTATAGGATATTTTTTAAAAGAGAGTCGTCTCCTGTTTAAAAAGTAAATCTTATTTATAAAAACCAATTTTTATGAAATTTTGCATATATATATATTTGGTAGGCATATTTATGCTTGGTAAAGGGTTGCCACCTTCTTTAAAAGTCAAATTTAATTAAAATATAAATAAATTTTATAAAATATTAAAATGTGGGTGTCAAGCGTTTCATGGCTAGCTGAGGGTTGCCAACTGTTTCGAAAGTCGAATTAAACTAAATTATACACACGTTATATGAAATATTAAAAAATTGGTGTCAAACGGTTCGTCTCGGCGATGAGAAGGTGCACTCATGTATTTTGAAGAGGGATGTCAAATTTTATTAAAGTATGCACAGGCATATTTAAAAAATATAAATCATAATGGTTCGTTCCCTTATGGAAAGGCTTATAGCTACCTATATTTCGAAGACTGTTGTCACCTGATTGAAAAGTCGAATTCAATTAAATTATACACAAGGACATAAAATATTCAAATTTGACCGTCAAACTGTTCGTATCGGCGAGCACACGATTCATACCTATATTTTTGATAGGGATGCCAGCTTTTACATGTCACAGAAGCCGAAATGCGCTTACTGAAAATGATTTAAGAAATCCTTATTTCGAAAACATTTTTGAATAAGTTTCCAACTTGTTTAAAAAGTTTAATTTACTTCAATAAATAAGCTAACTGTGAAATGTAAATAACCTGATAGGGGTTGCCACCAATTTTAAAGGAATAATTCAATTTAATTATTAAGTTAACTCAAATGCTATTATATCGGTGTCAAAAGAAATCGCCCGCTTTGAAAAGTGAGAAGTAAACTATTTTCGACATCTTCCTTATGCATAATGCCCATAATGCAATGTTGTTTTCACGCTTAGTGAAATCTCTTCAACCTAAAATATTTCTATTATAAATGGAGAGTGTACTGTTTAAAATTTTAAATTAGCTCACAAAATTAGCTGACTGTTTCTTACTGTACTTATTACCTGAAACAAAGTTTTAATTACCCTCCAATGTAAGAGTGAGTTTAGTTCAATTACTTTGGAGAACAAAGTTTTTCTTCAACTATTTTTGCTATTGAAAGTGCTATGGATTTTGCAAACAACTATTTAAAATGTTTCTTCAACCTATGTATGTCTCTCGTTGAGAAACCCTTATGAAAAAAAAATATATATATATACATACATATATGTGCAAACTCATTCAAACAGCACAAGAAAGAACATCTGCTTTCCAGCAAGCCACGCCTAGCTTAATTAAAACAAAATTTAATTGATTGACAGCATTTTAACGAGTATTTCTATTAGTAAGAGAATACATTAAGCGGAAACGCCAGCCAATCGATAGAACATTGTAAATAGGAAGCGTTGAAAGGTTTCTATCCAATTGAAGTTCATGCCACTTTTCTAGCCCCAATGTCGAAGATTTTCTATGGTACGAGTTTCTTGCTGCTGTTTCTCTCTCTGCGCTTGTTGTTGTATTGAATAGGTCCACATATAAGAGCTTATGAATATATGTACCTATGTATGTATGTATGTATGTATGTTGATAAAATGACTTGGAATAAGAAAAAAAATCGAAAGGAGTGTTTGAAAAACTCAAAGTGATAGAGCGTAGAAAATTGAAAATGTAAAGCGTAAATTGAATAGGCGCTGAGGATCTAAGCTGAATGGTAGCTATGAAAGTGCTAAAATATATGTACATACATACATACATACATATGTAAGTATATTTGGATTTGTATACAGAAATCTCTTTGTACATTGGTATTAAGCTTGATGGCGATAGATTTTATACATAAGTACATACATACCTACTCAGCTGGAAGCACTTCACATTTATGTTTTGTTCTAGGCGTTTTCTATTATTTTATAATTGAATTAAAACTAGCGAAGAGGAAATCAAGTTTATTTAAGATATTAAACAGCTAATACAATATGATATAATTAATGTGATTGTTTTTGAGAAGTTACTAAATATATATGTAAGCGTGCAATAGTTTATCATAATTTTGTAGATAAAACTAAAAATTGTGGATTAGTGATAATCTAAAATATATGTATTAAAATCAAAATTTAATTACGAAAACTTCATACTGAGAAGTAGAATGTTTGGAGGTTTAAAAAATGTTGTACAATATTACGCTGACTATTCCGAGGAATCTTGTTAAACTCAAAACTAAAATGCCCTATTTATTGTTAGCGTTAATTAACTGAAAACTCCAATTGCAGTATCATCGCAATCGTCTTCGAGAGAAAAAACAATGACAATGCTACTCAAGCTTTTATTTTCTTTATTTTAATAATATATAGATTTCTGGCTCTCAATACTAGCGAGTAGCCGAAATAGAGTTTGCGAAAAGCCATGAAGTCTAGAGACCTCTACACTTTGAAATTTGCGTCGACTATTATTTAAAAAAAATCTCAAAAAATAGTTGACATTTTTGATATTTGTGGAATCACGTCAATTTACCTTGACCTCTTCCAGTGACACTACAGGAATAAAAAATGTGCCTAAAAAGGCGTCATTTGTACAATTACGATATAAAATAATTTCCGGTCAAATTTTTATTTCAAGATTCCATGTCACGTTACAATTTATATTGTAGGTACAGGGATTTAGTAAAAAAAACCAATAAACAAACAATAAAAAAAATTGTCCCAAATGTGTTACAAGACAAGAATGCGCTCGAACGATTTTCAAACTGAGTCAAAGTAAAATATAATTGTGATTGGTCTAGTAACATGTATAAAATCTTATATATACAAATCTCGTGTCACGGTGTTTGTGATCGAACTCCTTGGAAACGGTTGGAATGACTTTTCTGAAATTTTGTACGTACATACATATATTGTACGTATATGCTTGGAAGAGGGTTACCATCGCTTTGAAAAGTAATCTATATATATAAAAGAAAGTCGTGTTAGTTACACCACTTATAACTCAAGAACGGCTGAACCGATTTGGCTGAAAATTGGTGGGGAGGTAGCTTAGAACCAGGGGCAGGTTATAGAATACTTTTTATCCAGTTACCGTGGGACTACAAAAAAACGGTAAATTTGATTTTTTTTCTTCGCCCTTCATATATGTATTTTGCTTTTGCTTTTTTGTATGAAAACTAAAATTTGCATGTACTCTGGCGGCGAAAGGTAATATCGATGTAAATTGTAGTGACATCTAGCGGAGAAGGGCAATATCCATGTAATTGGTGTGAATTGCCAATATTAACATGTATTTTGTTTACTTTTACGAATTTTGTTGGGTGAAAAATTGACAGTTAGAAATTTTGAAGTTTACCGGTTTTTGTGTTTGTTTCGAGTGTCTATAAATATTGTGCGGATATTATTATCATTAAAATGCCGCGTCCAAGACGATCAAATCTTCCCCGAAAAAGCCGTAATGCAACTAGGATGCAAAACGTTGCGAATGAAAGGACTGAAGAAGTACAAGAAATTGCACGTGAAGAGCGCCGCTTTAGTATGGCTCGACTTCGTGCTTCTCAATCACAAGAGCAAAGCGAGGCAGCCCGTGCAAAGGCTCGGTTGGCTATGAGAAATCATCGAGCAAACCTAAGAGATCAACATCTTGATAATTTTCGACGCACAAGGAGAAATTTATCAAGTACTGATTTGAATCGAGCAGCGTTTCGATATGATTGCAGCACTGATTACTGTTACATAGTAATAAAACTAAAAATATCGTCTATCACAAGGTGCTTCACTGAAGAGTGCAGCCTATGCACTAAAATACATGGCCAATAAAGAATCATTACAATAATTGATTTTTGGTACTTGCTTATATTTATTATCCTAATAAAAAATTTAAACTCATAAAATCAAGAATCTGCTCATTTATTGCTTCTAAGGCGGAGCAATGTTCGCCGGGTCAGCTAGTATTTAATTAAAATATACAAGTGATGTGAAATATTAAAATATGGTTATCAAATGGTTCGAAAAGGTAATAATGTTTATAGCTAATTTTTGTGAGAGTTGGCACCTGCTTGAAAAATTTATTTTAAATATGCACAAGTTATATGAAATATTTTCGCTGAGGAGAAGGTTTAAAACTTGCTATTTTAAAGAAGGTTACCATCTGATTGAAAACTGAAATTTAATTAAGTTATACGCAAGTTATATGAAACAGTAACTTACGGGTGGCAAACTAATTGTATCGCTAGGAGCAAATTTATGAGTATATTTCGAGTAGTGATGCCACCTTTTTTTAAGTTAAATTTAGTAAAATTGTACACAAGGATATTAAAAATTAAAATGTGAGGGTTAAACTGTTCGCCCCGGGGTAGACAAGATGCATACCTATATTTTTGAGTGGGTTGTCACCTGTTATATGTGATTTAAAACGAAATGCGTTTTCTTGCAATGGGTAAAATCTATTAATATAGGCAGGACACCGTCTGCCAGGGCCTGTTGGTAATATGTATAATATATAAACCTGCAACCCCGTTTAAAATCAACTCAGAACCAGTTGGATTTTTGCATGGCACATGTACGGTATTGACGCTTATCTAGTTTTTATCTTCTCTATTTGCAACTAATTATAATCGGTCTGACAGCCTAGATTTGATTTCCTAGTTTGTTAGTGCCCGTCTTAAATATTTAAGTTATCCATATAAGATACATGAGCGTATCTGAACGAAGCCAAATTGTTGATATTAAACATATATGGTGGATAGGAAACATGTTAATTAAGTAGTTTGTATATATTCTCAAAAACCTGGAAACCCTATACTCTCTATTCTTCTTCTAATATATCAAATACTAATAATAAATATATGTTCCCAATTGCGTTCTGAACTGCTTGACCGAGTCAGCATCTATTGGGCGCAGCGAAAGATTTTTGTATTTATACTTCAAAAAAAATCGTTAAACACGTAGTATATTTCATGGTATTTAACAAAACCATAACTCAACTAGCTAAACTGTAAACAAATTATAACGTGGTTTACTTCGTTTTGTACAATAAAGTTATGCGAAGAAATAGGGGCACATCATTTGAACGAATTTTGGCTATTCTTCTTATGTTTGTTATTTTCCAGATGCAGTTTTATAGCCCATTAAATTTTGGTATAATAAAGTGTAAGTACCAAGTAGCTAAAACTTCCGTTAATTTTTAATAATTCTTTTTACTGAAAGTGTCATGCATTTTATACCACACAAATATCGCTTGAAATGCGAAGCATCTTACCACTTGCACTTTATTACATTAAAATTTAATAAACTTTTAAACTGCATACTCAAAAAACCTCCAAAAACTTTGAGAAACAAATTGCAAACTTTTGCTTTTAACTTTTTCACACACTATGCAACTACTTATACTAATAACTCTAACATATGAAGTTTTTGTGCAAGAACGATTTGTTTTATTACGTGTTCGAAATTCTCTTGTCGATTTTTAATAAGTTTATGGTTTATGCATCGGTATTTTGCCTATTTAACTTGACACCAATATATGTGATAGCATTTAATAATAAATTTTTTTTTTAAAGAGATTGAGCGATAAATCGAGATACGGGCTTTCGAAGTTCAAATTGAACCTTTGATAAAATACTATTTTAATCATTCATCTAATTTAAATGGTATGGAACCCTTTATGCTCATACTTAAATAACAAGGTCAAATTGCATATTTTTGGAAAGAAAAATCTTATGCTTAAAATATTTTTAATTCGATGAAGATCTTATCGTTTTACCCCATATAACTCCTGTAATATAAACGTTCACAAAAAAGTTATATCCATTTAAATAAAAGTTAAAAGCAGGATCTTTGGTTACATGGTCGGAAAATTGGTTTCCCAAGACGAAACCTCCACCAACGGATTGAGACTGATCAAATTTGCTTCGTGGCTATCTGCAGAGAGAAGCAAAATCAATTACATCGAGAGGTCCGAACATAGACTGGGATCATTACCTCGTTGCAGCCAAAATGCGCATACGAAGAACGTGCGTCTGAATATCCGAAGAAATCTCGAAGTCAGAAAGTAGCAACCCCAAAATACAGCTACTAACTTTGCTACTTGGCTCTCACACCTGCTCACCAAGAGCACTTACTCAAACCAGAGTATTGGGAGCACATCGCTTCGGAAAGTAGAGCTGCTACCTAGAGAGCCACGCTGTGGTCGAGTGTAGTAGCGGAGAAAAAAAAAGCTAGCCGCCAGGAAAATTGGCGCAAATTTCATCAATTGCCAAGAGACAGAAGATCGATATCCTGAACCAAAAATCTCTGATGACGCCATTAAAATCCCGTCACCCGACCTCGATGAAGTTCGGAACAGCAAAGGCGCTGCTGCTAATGGATTACCAGCAGAGTTAGTCACACATGGAAGCAAAGGACATGCACCTGATCATTTCCAGAATATGGCCGGATGAATGCATGGTCGCCGATTGTAATTTAAGTGTGCTTCGCAATATCCGCAAGCAACCATGGGGTTAGCCTCCTTAACTTTTCAAATAACTAAGGTTCAATCAAACGCATCGTTAGAAAGATTGGATGATGGATTTCTATCGGGCGACTTTTTTAACATTATGTCAGAGAAGATAATTCGAGCTACAGAGTTAAACTGGTCAACTGCCATTTATTATAAGGGTGTTGAACTGATGATGTATGCTGAATGCAAGTGAATGGGCGTGCAGGTGAACAGGGGGATAACATTCCTGCCAACAAGTGCTACTTTGGGCTGAGTAGGCAAATGAGCAGTAAAGCCCTCCCTGGACGAACCAAAACCATATTCTATAGGTCACTCACCATGCCCGTGATCCGATGAGTTAACCCTCACGTGTTCGTGAGAAAGATATTGCGAAGCATTCTTTGGTTTTTATGCCTCTGCGAAGGCGAGTACCGCAGATCAGGGAACGATGAGTTGTATGAAGTATATGACGTGTGAACTAGTTCAGTGAATTAAAATCCAGTGGCTACGTTGGTAGGAAACACTCCGCTACATTGAAAATACCAAATAAAGAAGGACTTGGTTTTAGTTGGGATCTCTAGCTGACCCCCAGGTGATTAAAGCGCCAATAAAGAAGAAGCATAAAAACAGATCACGCCCACATTTTTACTTTCTTATTATATGATAATTAAATACATTTTTGGAAAAGAGTTCCAATTTCGAATTTCAAAGACCAACTTCGAAAGTCGAAGAAATTACCGTTTTACCTATGACTCAATCTCTTAAAAAAGTTGGTTCCTTCCACTACCCAGACGTGTACTGTATAGACGTGCTGTTTATTTTTTTTTTTTTTGGTTACCAGAAATTTTGTTGGAGTGTTACTAAATCTTATGGCGTAGATTGTTGCTTCACTCTTTGGTTGGTTTTTACAAAAGCAAAGTAGTCTGTTATTTATTTTGAAGTTTTTTATATCCATATGCTATAAACAACGCAACAAGACACTTTTGCCTTAAAAGTGGATAAACTTACGCGTATTGCGATGAATAATATTTCAGTTAAAATGGTAATTTAATAATAGTTTTTATACAAATTCTACTATAAAATGTTCTCCTGAATCCAAATGTGAAGTGAAATACAAAAAAGTAGAACAGTTTTTGAGATAGTGTTAAATTTATTGTAATTTATATAAAGCTAATACAGTTTTTTTTAAATTTCTTTACACAATATTTTCTTATCAGATATTTAATTTAGAAGCTATTCAAGGGTTTACGTGCCATTTTTAGTCAAATTTCCAAAAAAAAAGGTTTACTTTCCCTGTCATTACCAACATAGAGTTTACTTACAGTCTACTTTTTGTTGGGTATGAAACAACGATTGTCTCCAAGAACAAGATCATGCCTGTTAAAGTTGAAGCATGATTATAAAGATTGTAAGTAAGCATATTAGTAAAAACACACAAAATCACTTCTATAGAATTTTACGATTTCAAATTTCTATAACTACACACATAAAATCTCACATCTCTAACCTTTGCTAAACTAAATTTTTTATTTTTTTTTAATTGCAGCACATTTTTGCTACCGAAACGAACTGAAAAGTGGAACTTAATGCTATTATCCCATAAAACGACAGTGAAAATCCTAAATTGCATCTATTAGTTACCTTGTCATAGATAGCCAACTAAGTGGCATAATAATTTGAATCACAAAGGCCATTGAGTCAAAAAGGTACAAAAAGACTATAAAAGCAATAGAAATTTAGTAGCCTTAGTGCTTTAAATCAATAACCAGAAAATATAAAAATATAATAACAACTGAAAATCCATACACGCGCACGCGGTCACCGAGGTGAATTTATAAATGGCAAGTAATTTTTCAGTTGATTGTATTGTGACAGTTATGTTAGCCGCTGGGGTTGGTCAAAAATACCGGCAGCAAAATTTATATAAAAGACAAAGAGCAAACGGAATTGAAATGTAATTGAATAAAAATGGAAGTGAAACCATAAAAATAATGATTTAACTGAAGATTGGCATTTATTTTAAAAACGGTCGAAAGGCCAAGTGTAATGCTACTGGCGTTTATGTGGCAAAGTTCGTTGGGTGGTATATCGAGGATTAAAGTGCAAAAGAAAAAAAAAAACAAGTTAGATATTATTACCAGATAGACCAACGCACATGGCGTATGAGTAATGTTGGAAATTAATAAGCGGTATGCGCGTTGAATTCAGCTAAATCCCGACTTACAGAGCTAAAAAATAATAAACACATTTCATTGCTGTTAAATTCAGTTACAGTTTGCTAATATCCACAATCGCTCTAATAAGCTTTACGTAATCCCAATTGCGGTACGGGAAATTGCGAAACAACACCCGTTAATCGGCATGCTTGCAATTGGAGCGCATTGTTGGCAGTTAATTTACGTATAGCTGACGTAGCGCGCCAACAGTGTGTGAGGTGAAAAAAAAAACGAAAACAAAAACAAAAACAAAAACAAAAAACCGAACAAAAACAATTGCAACAAAGCATTGACGTGGGTGAACGCTGTGCGTGTAAAATCAGTCGTGTGAATTGAGCCTGATTGTTCGGTGGGATACTTGTGCATTTGTGGCGCCACAAAACATCCAACCCATACAACAGCAACAACAATAATGCATCGCTGCTGAGCGCTGCGAAATAGTTAAACTTTTACGCATTCGAACAGCCGACAGAGTCTGGCCAATTAAAGAGAACAGCCGACTAGCCAACCAACTAACCAGTCAGCGTTGCTGTGGCCTACTGCCGCAGCGCAACACTGCTGCTACGCAACATTAGCGCCCATTATTATTGAAATAAAAGGCTATCAACGCTCGGGTGTTAAGTAATTAAGTACCATAATTCCCGCAATGTAAATTGCCAATGTGCACGTTATATGGCGATTCGAAATTGTTTTGAGTGCGCGAAAATGTAGTATATGTCAAAAAGGCAAACAAATAAAAAAAGTGATGAAAAATGTAAAAAAAAAAAATGGGCGCTGAAAAGTTTTGGTTAACCTATTGAACCATAGATTCACATTTACGGAACTACACGCATACACACATCCAAGCGCGTCAAGAAATTTTGCAGCAGTGCAGAAAACGTAACAGCACCATCAAAAATACATACATACATACATAGCGAGAAAGTATAAAAATATAGAATAGATATATATGTTGCAAAAAAAAATTTGCCGCAAAAGTGTCGAGTGTGCAACAAATTGGGCAGCTATGATCAATAACAGCGAAAGTTGACATAAAATGAGGAATTGTGATAAAAAGTGAGCTGAATGCCCACACATGCATGCATTTGAAAAAGTATACGTAAAAAAATGTAGAGCGAAAAGTATGCAAATAAATTGCAAAATATGCAAAATTTGCATGATTGAAGCGCACTTGCAGTTCAAAATCTATGCCGAAAGTGAAGCATACAAACATTGAAATATAAAAATGTGGTGAAGAGCTGAAGCAAATAAAAAAAATATTTATTAAAAAATAAAAAATAAAATTGTAGAAAAACAAGTGCAACATAAAATTTCAAATGTGCAAAACTAACAAAAATTGAAATAATATATAAAAAAAAAATTATTTAAAAACCCAAAATTTTGTCATGTCATGTATAAGCGTAACCAAATTTTATGCAGACAAATTAAGACAATCCTAAAAATCATTGAATACGTGACAAAAGCAACACAAATTGAAAAAAAAAATCACGCGTTTGAGGAATAAGAAAATATTGCTAAAACTAAAATAATAAGAAATATTTGAAAACTAATAAAAACATTACGCAGTACATAGCTCAAAATAAAAAAAAACGAGCACGCGCGCGTGTATTCGAAAATAGTCCATTATTTGAGGCAGAAAAAAATCCACAACGTAAAGTTTGGCTTAACTCGCTGTCAAAAATCCGCGCGTTTATTAAGTCATGCATAGAATATATAGAAGCTGGCAATATTGAAAATATCAAACTTTGTGTTGGCAGAAAGCACTCAAAAACTTTTATTATAAAAAATAGGAAAATCTAAAGAGAAGTTTGTTTTAACACCACTTAGAAAATAACCGAGGGATACGCCTATTGATTTAAAAAATTTATTAAATACAATTTGTGTGTAATCTGAAAACTAGATACAATTAATTTGCAGACCGAAGCTAAAACATATAGAAACTAAATTTGAAAATATTGTTGAAATATGAATTCACTTTACTCAGAAATATAAACAAAAAATTTGGTATTAAATAAAAGTAAGACTTAAAAAGCCATACAAAAATAAAAAAAGAATATAACAAACAAAGCGAAAATAACAAACGTTATTTCTTTTATTGATGATACAACCAGCAGTATGCAAAAAGTTTAGTTCACTTAGGCCACTGGGCGCTAAAGTGGCTTCAAAAATAAATAAAAAAATAATAAACCATAAAAATCCGCTTCACTCAAGAGCCGACCATATTTTTTGAAGACTGCCAACAAAACGCGGTCACACAAATGCGCGCACCTCACTTACTCAAATACACGCGTCGAATTAGCGAGCATTTCCTGGTTGGCGTGCGAAAATTGGCAGTGAATTGAGGTGTCCCAACAAATACACATATAGTGCCACCGGCCGCCTGTCTGCCGGGCAAAATAAAACCTTACAAGTGAATGCAACGTTGGCTTGTAATCGCATATGTGTGTCTGTGTGTGCCTTTGTATGCGTCGACAACAACACACAAATATGAGCTAACGTCCGCCGCGCAATTGCAAAGCCGGAAACAGGAATCTGACGTGGTGATAACTAAATAAAGCTGGTAAACGCGGAAAAAATGAAATATTACAGCAAAAGAAATAGTACAATAAAAAAAATCAACACTGCTGACCGCTGTTAGTTTACAACGAAAAAGAAAAATTCCAAAAAAAAAAATGTTAATAAAACAGTTCATTCGTTCAACGGAAATTGCGAAATTTTTGTAACCACCAAAAAAAAAAACCATTGGGCGGCCCAAACAACTAACAGTAAATAAAAAGGCGAAGGCGAAGTTTTGCTCGTTCTGTTTGCATATGCAAATCTATTCAAACAAACGCATACACCAATACATATTTACATATATACATATGTATGCGTATGTTGGTGAAAATATGCGCATATTCCTGCCGTATTTTTTACATAGGTACATATCTAGATAAATAAATACATTTCCACTTGTCGCACTCAAATTTGGCCGTGTGAATTAGATTCTTGCGCTTCGTCGGTTATGAACATTGAATTGTGAGTGTGTAGAATTGTGAGTGTGTGTTTGTGTTTGTGTTCGCATAGAAAAAATTTATCTTTTTTTTCTGCGCTACATCATCGTCAGCTGGAATATTGCATATCAGCGGAAAGCACATCGTTTGTAACTACAAATTGTTGAAGGCAATTTAGTCGTTACTGCTGTGATTCAACTGAAGATTGTTCGGTCTTTTTTCAGCTGCTCATAACAGTTTTTATTGTGTCGCCGTTGCAGTTGTATCGAGCAATTAAGCTCACAGACTGCCTAACAAGATGATCGCCTTTCTAACGCTGTTCTTCTATATGACAAGTAAGTGAGATTTTTTTGTTGTTGTAAATTTTAATTACTTAAAAGCAGTTTCAGGTTTTACATTTGTAAATTGAAATCTGAAACTATTTTATGTATGTTATAAATTGCACTCTCATAATTATTTTTGGTAAAAGATATGCGTTGTAAATTCGCACAGAGGTTAGACGAAGAAAAGAGAGTATTCCTAAACTTGGAGTATAACTATTTCATACCTAGATCAATACGAGGGTTGCTAATCATATATCTAGCCTAATAATAGAAGCATTAACATATATTGCTGAACAATTTTTTATTGTTTTTTTTCAATATATTCTCTTTGATGATCCATACACTTTTAAATGTATTTAAATAATTTTCACACTTTTCTTACACCAATCGTGACGAGTCTCTCTTTCAACTTTTTTTAAATTTTGTTTGATTCAACGCGAACACAACTTTGTTTACCACGTTATATCTTAATGATGCTCGTCATACACACGGTATGTGACGTTAGAGCTTACTCAATCAATGTGCGAAGCACATCGTCAATATTTTCTAGCACAACAACTGGTTTTGGACGACCTTCACGGAATTCGTCGGCAAGCGAACAGCGACCACGAGAAAATTCATTGCGCCTGTTTGTTAGGGTGCTAACGGATTGGGAATATTTTTCATCGATCTATTCTTGTTTTATTAACTTACGTGGAAACCTGTGATATATAAAATATAAAATATACGAATCTTCTTTGAGCGCTTTTATGGTAAGCTGGTTGGTGCCCGCGACTTCATCTCTGTTGCTTGCTACTTTTACATATATGTGTACTTGCTGTCGATTTTAGAAACTAAAAATAAGGTTTCGATGAATTTAAGAACAATGACCCGTAGTCACTGGAAAAATAACATCGACCCTAAGGTCAGCAGAAGTTGTTTGACATAATTTCCAATCGAATATCCGTCAGAAATAGCTGCAACTAACTTGGTAGCTACCTACATCTCGACTACGTTTAAGAGACATTGGTTTTAACTGCACAATACCTAGTAGGTTTGAATAAGTCAAACTAAAGAACATCGATTTTCTGGAAACCTCGACTTCAGAGCCGTCTTATGGATTTCTATACGCAATACAAATAATTTTAACACATATACGGACGCGTAATAACCTTTACAGTGTCTATGCATGTTTTATTTATTTATTTATTTAAGTCTATGAATATCGATCCTTACAGACTATGAACAAAAGTAACTTAGTACAAGCTATTGATGTACATATTACATATTTTTCAATAAAGCTACATATAGAATTTAAAAGATTCAAAAAAGCGTTCCTTGAAAGTGAAAAGTCAAGATCAGCATTACTATTAAGGGAATTCAATTCACGTAAAGAGCGAGTAATGGGAGCATTACTGGCGTACTTAGTTTTAAAGTTATCCCCATGAAAAGGGTAAAAGTTCCGAAGAGATCGCTGGGGAACATTAAATCGAATCCGTTCCAACAAGTAAGGGCAATCAATGACTCCAGTTATAATACAATGAGTAAAGGACAGGCACAGTATAGACCTACGAGTTTCCAGGGACTTGAGATTTATAAGCATTAGACGAGCAGAATAGGATGGTATGGGATCTGTAAAATTCAGAGACCGAAGTGCAAACTTAAGAAAAATTTTTTGTACACGTTCTATTCTATTGATAGCTAGCTGGGTACTTGGTCTCCAAATAAAAGCAGCATATTCTAAGTGAGATCTAACAAATGATACATAGAGTAACTTGATGGTATAGGGATCAGTGAATTTAGAAGCATTCCGTCTTACGAACCCCAACATGGAGAAAGATTTGGAAGTGATATAATTTATATGGTTATTAAAAGAGAATTTACTATCAAAAACAACGCCAAGGTCCTTAATCTCCCTAACACGCAGAGGGTCACATTTCGCTATATTGTACTTAGCAGGTATAATGTTAGAGATTTTGGAGTAAGTTATTTGGAAGCACTTAGATAAGTTCAGTGAGAGACGTGATTTCTGGCACCACAAGTAAAGCCGGTCAATATCAGTTTGAAGCTTAATGGCATCATCTGGGGTCTTAATCGCTGAGAAAATCTTTAAGTCATCAGCATAAAGCAAAAATTTAGCAAATGAAAAACAACTTTTGATGTCGTTAATAAATAGTACAAATAGGAGTGGTCCCAAGATACTTCCTTGCGGGACTCCAGAAAAGGCAACAAAAGGGTTAGACGAAATACCATCAAATGTAACAATACAACGTCTATTGCACAAGTAAGAGTTTATCCATTGCAGAAAGGCAGAATGAAAGCCAAGGCAAGCTAATTTTTCAATTAGGACTTTATGTGAGACTTTATCGAAAGCTTTCGAAAAGTCAGTGTAAATACAGTCAACCTGTAAACCAGCCGAGAAAGACTCAATGCAGTATTCACTAAAAACAGCTAGATTCGATACTGTAGATTTATTGGAGACAAACCCATGCTGATTTCGGCATATTAAAGATTTAACCGCAAAACTCAACTTTGCATTGACTGCGTGTTCAAAAATTTTTGAGATAGTCGAGAGCTTTGAAATAGGCCTATAATTTCTAACGTCATTTTTATTGCCACTCTTAAAGATTGGCGTTATGGAGGTGAGCTTCCATGCGTCAATGAAACTCCCCGAGGATAAAGATTTATTGAAAATTACTTTCAGAGGATATGTATATAAATCCAACTATTTCCAATCGCACTTGAATACTGTTCTGATATCATCAATAACGGACCATGAATATCGGACCATTTAGCAAACATCGGGGTTTGCAATAGGAAATAATAGGAAATAAATTGGGATATGAATTAAATTCTTTATTCCTGTGAAAGTACATTCGATGCTATTATATATGGAACTCGATTTCTTTTGCATGAGCACCACGGGTACGCTTGCAGAAGTCCAAACGCTGAACCCAATTTTCGACGGTTTCCAAGCATAAATCGGTCGATACTGCTGCAATTTCATGATGAAATGGCAAACTTTACTGAAGAGAAATGTCAAAAGAGCGGGGAAAAATTTGGCGTCGTTTGCTGTCACTATCGGTCTACTTTTGTAGCGTCCTTATTGCAAGACCCTTTGCATTTTTCATGTAACTATTGCTCATCGAACCCCATTATACATTCTTGATGTCATCAAAATTGGATTATAAATGAAGATCCTCTGAATAACTCGCCTCTAGCGCCACCTAGCGGGAGCCATATTTTATAAATAAAGATATTGCAAATATCTCGACGCATGCGGCACTTAACGGATTAAAATACATCGTAAACGTGCCAGTTTAAATCAGTTTATCGGTTTTTAAGCCAAGTTGTAATAAAGAAAACATTTATATATAATTGCTTTATATATATATATAAATATACTAGCTACCAGGTCAAGATATAATAGATAAAGGATTATGTTAAAATATATTCGATGAAAGATATTTAAAATTTTTAAAATGTTTGCTGTTAAAGTGATATTTGATTCCGATGTAGAGGACAGAGTATTTAGAGGGTATGCGGTATTGAATGCTTTTGCGCGTGCGGCATGTAAGTATCGTATGCCCTAGTCCTAATCGAATAAAACAATCGGTTCATCCGCACTGCTGTGGTGGTTGGCGCTGATATTGCAGTGTAGGAGGAGTTGAGTTCTTTATATTCGCGTTGATACTCCTGCCACTTCAAAGCATCTTTGCTTTAAGAAACGTAACATTTTTTTTAATTGAAGCTGGTCCAAAGGGTAGCTATGTATGTAGGCAGGAGTTTGGAGCGAATTTTGCCGCTATGTCTGCTTTTGCGTTACCAAGTATTCCTGAATGACGAGGAATCCACATTAGCTTTGTGTTTGGTATCGATCCAAGTAATAAATATTTGCTGCAGGTAAGATACTCGTATGGGACTGTGTTATATTGATTGGTTCTTGCAGCGTTAAATACCGATAGACTGACACTGCATATGATTGTTTTTCTATTGAATTTGTTTGCTAGAAGTGAGGCCGAAATTACACCCAGCAGTTCAGCGTGGAAGATATTGGCGTAATGAGGTAGTAGGCCATGAGATAGGGTTAGACCAGCATCGTTTGTGATAGCAAATTAAACTCTGTTGTTTAGTTTGAAGTCATTAGTGAAGAATTTATTCCACACAAGATCTTTAAGGGGATTGGCTATGTTAAAAATAAGTTGAATCCCTGATGAAGCTGTCTTTGGTTATATGCCATGAAGGGAATTTACTTTGAGTGATTGCCATGGGTGGCATGTCTAGATTGAGGGCATAGGCGATGCTAGCAAAGTGCTGGTTTGTATGAGGGTTGCCTTTTTCTTTTTTTCAATAGCTGGAACTCTCTGTGGAGGATATGAATAGAATTGCAGTTTATTTTGTAAATAATTCGACTCCTTAGGTATTTTGCCCGATCCTTCTCTAGATTTAAGCCCACTTTCAATTAGTACATTTTTACAGGCGTTGTTCTGAATACAAGCAAACTTCGCCTTACCGCTGAGCCAAATGGAGCTTTGATTTTACCAAGTGCAGTTTTATTGTATTTCGCACATATTTGCAGATCATAATCAATTTTGCTCTGTATTATTAGTTTCAATCTGGTAACTAGTTAATTTCTTAGGCCAATACAGTGTTTTTTTAAAACTAAACTTATCATCAAAGGACAATATTAAATATTTTTCAGCAAACTCAAGATACCGCTTACTTCTTCGAAAGCTATTAAAAATAGTATTATGGAAAGAGCAGATCCTTGATGAATTCCGTTGAAATTGGGAAAGATAGGGTACAAGCAACCATTTACCTTACATCGGAATTTACGATTAGCAAGAAAGGAATCCACATAGTTAAAAATGTTTTTCCCTACTTTCCACTCAATGAGTTTGGTAAGAACTACTTGGCAACCAAGCTAGTCAAAAGCTTTAGCGAAATCAATAGCAAGGATAAAAGAGTGGTTTTTTTAGAGCAGCTCTTGGAAGGGTGGTGTCCTATGTAAATTAAGGCACCCAAGGTGCTGGTACCTACCGTGAAGCCAACCAGAGATGGGCAAGGGACGAGGAGAAACGCAAATATATTTATTTCATATAAATCATCTCCGATTTTATCATAACCTTTGAAGTTAAAGTACCAATTGAGAGAAGTAAATTTCATTTTTTACACCTGTTTTTTTGTGCAGACCTTTTCGATATCCATTATTAGAGAAAATATCTTTTTTATTTGGTGTTTGCAAAGCGAAAAATTTTTCTAGTGGATTAAAAGTTAAACATGCTTGCTAAATAAAAGCCTACAAATTCATTTGTAGTTGTAAAGTTTGTCACTCGGAAATTTAGGGACGATGGCGTCCCTGCCGATACCTGCTACTCCTAACTACCCTTTAACCAGCAAATACCTGCACTAAAAACTATATAATTCCGATATGGGACTCGAACACAAGGTCGCAGGAAGGTAATTCTCGCCACAGCAGAAACAATAAACCTTTTTCCAGTTTCACAATCACTACAGTCTATACCTGGCGAACATGTTGGCTATCCATGAGGCGGCTCTTGACACAGTCAAAAAACCCTAGAAGAAAGTACAGACCTTTATCTTCTCCGACAGTCAAGCGACATCACACAGCTCTAGACAACACAAAGCTTCTCACTGGAGACTACAATCTCTAGACGATATGACTCAGTATTATAGAAAAAGCTCGTACTCGAAACCTTGAAGGTAACTGTAAGCCTATCGAATTGGTTTCCATTCTCACTGGAGTTGGTTTGATCTCAGGTGAGTGCCACATTGTAGGGGAAAGTTAGTTGCATATGAACTCACAATGAACCTGACCTTGGCCAAAGTGTAGGGGGAGTAGCTCTCTCTAGCCATTCCAACCCTACCCAACCTTACAGCTTTAATTATTCAGCGCATTTTTGAAACGTGCTGGACTTCATTTACACAAAGTAACAAAAATGCCTATGGTACAATATTTACTTATGCAAAAAAAAAAAAAAAAATCGGATGGTATCAAGAAAATGACAAAAGCTAGCTCATAACTCATTCAACGTGTGCGTCAATATGTATGCCAATATTTCTGTTGGTATCACCTCAATCAATTATAAGCGAATATTTTCCATTGACTTGGGAAGTTTTCTTTTGAAAAATAATAGGCTCTCCTGCATTGTTATATAAAAAAAAAATGGCAATGCTTTGTTCTAGCTACACGAGCTTATGTCACATGTCAAAAGTTGCGCATTTTACAAAATAACTACATACATATGTATGTATGTATGTAGACCGATCATGACGCAACAAAATTATAACAAAGAAAGTATCACTAGCGATAATGATAGCATTATGTATAGAAAACAAAGAAACGGTTCACATAAAAGCAACACAACTGTGATATTACATCGTTATTTCTCTATGAATAGGAATATTGTCTAGGGATGTCAAAGTATTGTATTTGTATAACTTACTATATGCTTAGATATAACTGCCATCTTAACACAAAAAGGCAGAAAGTGAAGGCAATGCATCGACGAGCACAAAGTAAAATTAAATGAGGAAGTTTCAGTTGCTTTTGAAAGCGTACAGGTAGAATCCAACATACATATGTATGTATGTATATTGGTATGTATGGGAGTATGTAAGTTTGCAGACATGAGGAAAGGTAAAGTCTTATATGGGCAATATGTATCTCCATTTATACACAACATTCTAGTATGTCAGCATTCTAACAGGTAAATGCAAAAATTATGCTCAGAATCTACAAACAAAAATAGAAGAGACTGAGCCGAGCAACACAAATGCAAACAATAGCTTAGTCACATACATACATACATACATACATACATACCTGTAACTGAATGAGCGAATGAGCAAAGTCAAAAGGAAGGACTATGTAAATACTTACACGAGTCCATTGAAATTATGGGAAATTTACAAGAATCATGTCATATTGTGAAGTTGCTGCATATGAGACGAGACAATGACTAAAACAGCAGGAGCTGCATGATAAGTGGCATTAAAATGGATGCAAGTGAATCAGGGGCGCAGATAGTGGGAGGATCAAGGCGTGCGATCCCTCCATGAATGTCCTTTCAATGAATATAAATTACAATTTGTATCACAGCATTAGTTTACGCGACAAAAGTAAAACTGAACACGAAAATGAGTTTCATTCAAAGAAGCTTTTTCGAAAAATAGACGAAAACACTGTTTTCGAGAAATTTTCCCAGTTATTGCCAAATACCTCGAAAATAGCAAAGAAACCTAACCTTTTACAGGTATCGTTTAAATAGGAGTTATATGTATTTAGCAAAAAATAACTCGAAAAGTAGGTATGCAATTTTATCGATTTTTTAAACTTGTTGTGGCATAAAAATAGCTCTAGGTGTTTGAAAATCTGTACGAATTTAAATGTTTTAGATACGAAAATTTTCATTATTTTACGCTTAACTCCGATCAATTTTCAGATATGTGATTCGAAAAACAGTGTTGGGAAAAAATGGAGAGGAGCGCAACTTAATTTGCGAAAAACCTATAAAAATCTTTCACTACCCCGTATCTCAAAATCTAGATGTGATGGAAAAATTTGTGTGGCATTTTCAGAATCATCGAACACAAAGTCACATAAAATGTGATAGTATATCAAATGAACATTCTGGCTGTAGCAGAGATCATGTTTACGAAAGCATTCATAATTATTGGGTGCTTCTGTATTGAAACAAATAAATTTGAATAATACAGCTTGCTTTGATCTCCGCCCATGTCTACGCCACTGAAATGAATGTACATATTTGTACTCGTCGCAATTCCTGTATATTATATGGCATTCGCCTTTGCCAATGACACTGATGGCAAAATGATGATATGTCTAAATTGGTAGCATGCAAATGGAAATTTATTTATAGCGTCTATGTAGAAAAAGAGTTGATACTTCTTCTACTGCTCATTATACCCCTGATAATGCTTAGTCTTTAAGGAAGAAGGTTTATGCTTCACGTGGATTTAAACCAATATAATACCGCGTAAAAATAAAGATTGCCGTGGATTGGTACATAACACTTGTTGTGGGTATCTTTGACCAATAAAAAACTATATACCAAAAATGTTTAATACAGCATCGCCCAGTTTTCCAAGTCGTCCCTCAGGCATCCTAAGGGCACGGGAGCCCTCGCAAGCAAACACCTAAGCCTAGAGGACTCGTGGCAGCCCGTCTAGAGGACTCGTGGCAGACTATCATGTTCTCCGAGAAGCTTCTCCACGAATCCCGATTAGCTTTCCTAATCTCAGATTTATAAAGTCCCAACCCGATCCTATAGCCTGAAGGCTTCTTCAGCGGACACTAGATCTCGATCGATTTATTACGAGCTAAGGTGAACTTTTCCACCGAACTCCCCAAAAGTCTTTTTATTATACCATTGCTAATGCTATTTTGCTAATTTTTTTGATACCAATTCATATGGAACATTTTTGCATTTTCGGAAGCTTAAGTTAGTGTTAATAAAAGTTGGCCTAGTCGAAGGTTGCAACGAAGATTTTCAATTTTCGAAGATTTTAAATTTTCGTTAGACAATTATTCGATATCTTGAAAATAGATGCGTGGAAATTATTTACTTACTCATTTAATTGACGCTATAACTACTTCAGCGATTTTGGCCGAACTTCTCCTAAAATTTGTGGTGTGCGTCTTGATGTTGTAACACAAATTGAGGGTCCTACAGTTTTACGCCGATTCCGAACGGCGAATGTTTTTTTGTGAGAAGTTTTCTCATGGCAGAAATATACTCGGAGGTTTGTCATTGCCTGCCAAGGGGCGACCGGTATTAGAAAAACACTTTTCACCGCTTCTGCGGCCACCATGGAAATTATAGATCTTCTCGCAAAGTTCAAAATGGTTTTAAGGCAAAATGAGAATTGTATGATGATTCGCATGCAGTATTACGACGTTCGTTGAGCCTAAGTATGTCTCTGATGGAGAACGCCATAACGTAACCTAACCTAACCTTTAGCGAGATATCGTTAACCTGAACGATTGCCTTAGTTTTCTTTATAAATTAGATTAGAATATGCATGATAATTGGAGGAAGATTGTGAACACATTGCCAATCAAAAGAACTTAGAAGCCAATCGGATCTAATCAGATTCTAATATCAATCAGAAAACTTAAATTAATTATGGTATGGTGAAACAAGACAAGATTTTCTGTTACAGGACCGGTGGTAGTGATGCAACTTTTTTGTAATCGACTTTTGTTGCTCAATTGTGACGTAATGTAATTGATTAGTTATTAGTATCGCTTATTCACACGCATATCTTATTTCGCTTAGGCATACACTCTTACATTTCTCCACACAAATACTTGACCTATATATTTGCCTCCTTTTATGCACACTGCTTGAAATTACCTTAACAATTTTAAGCCACATGGATTTACTACAGCGCTTAAAAGCTTCCTCACACCAATAAAACATAATGGGTTGATAGCCAAACGTGTATGCGGTGACTAAAAGCAGCTCTAATAATACTAATAACTCGAACATTTGACCACCGATTTATCACCGTCACGCACTCAGAAAGCATTGCTTATCGCTCTGAGTGTTACAAACCTCGCGTTAATGGGTAAGCGGTTATGCTGATGGGTCATTGAGGTTTAACTGGGGCAAGTAGGGTGGAAAATGTGTTTGTTGTAGTGTTTGAGTAATATCCTATCTATATTGTTGCGATTCGCAATGTTGTATATTACATTGCCACCTTTAATAACGTATGGTCACTAATACAATATAATATTATAATTTATACCGTTTGCCGGTAGCGGCTACGCATTACCTGACCGATATCCTCCACATATGTATGTGTGTAAGTATTGTGTGTATGTGTGAACGCAAGGGTTTGAGGCAGTGGGCGCTGGCTGGTGGCTGACGGCCGGTGCTTTATTACGTAATGCATTGTGGTCAAATCAGCGGCACATTTGAGCGACTGCGCTTGGCTGCTTCGCACTTCGCAAGTGTGCGCTCCAATTCAAATTCTTCACACAGATCCCTGCGCTAACCTCTTTCCTAATTTACACACACAAACACACACACACACATACACTCACTTACACTCACATTGGCCCTAGCACTCGCTTCACAACAACACACTTTCACCTCAACTCAATTTGTTCTCTTATGTTGGCTTGGTTTTTGGCATTGCTGCACACCGTGTTGGAATTGTTGGCACATAAATCTGGTTTTGCACTTTGCGGTATGCAGCATACTACCCGAGTACAACAATAAAAGTACCTTTCGAATATTTGATATCAACGGGTTGCATGTTGTTGGATAGCCCACAGCAGTAGATATTGTAAGTGAAAGCGACAATGGTAATATATAGCACATGCAACAAAAGCAATAACCACATGTAACTTGGCGCGAATTTAAATGTCGCCTCAGGTTACAAGCAAGTGGCATGCGGTAACGCTGCATTGGTATTGTGTGTGAGCGTGTACTGAAATATAGACGTGTTTGAAAAAAAAACTGTGTACACCGTGCAATTGCAACAACATTATCTAACCCCCTTTGCAGCATCAACATGCAACCAACAATGCTGCCAACAACTTCGACAACTACATACATACAAAATATAACTTTTGGTTTTTCTCACCATACCACCAACCCACTTGGTGCACAATGCCATTGACGTGGTTGTTATTTCGAAAAATCTCTTCATTGCAATAATGGCGCCAGTTTTTGTTAGCCAGCCAAACTAAACCACAAAAGGAAAATAAACAAATAATTTTGTGCAAAAGTCGGCCGACAAAGAAGCAACGCATTAGAAGTCAAAACAAATGCAACTTTGTCACAAGCAGCAAACGGCAACAGCAATGGCAGTACTTGCAGTAGCACTATTGCCACCCAAACAACACCATCCGAGGAAAACAATACCAACAATGGCAATATCGATGCTGTTGTTGGTGGACAGCTTCAAATGCAGTACTGTGTCGAGTGCCCGAGAATGTCGCATAAATTAAAACTTTTATTGCGCAAGTTTGCCAGTGGGATGTACACATACAATGATTTGTGTAAGTGTGTATGTATGTACATACGTATGTATGCGTAACTAAGCTCCGAAGCAAACCTTTGTGCGTACGAAAAACAAGACGCGCATGCGGGTTACAGTGATTCACTATATTATTCACATTATCTCAGTAGAGTGAATAGAGAGAGAGGGCGAATCAACAGCAGGGACAGGTGCTTATGACAATTATAGCCAGCGACATATCCGTTTTAAGATAAGAGAATAAAAGTCAATTAATAATTATTGGAGCATGGTGGACATTTTGGTAAGCTATTATTTTGAGACAAGTCTGTTAATAAGAGTGAGGAGTGAACAAATTTTTTAAGTCAACGGTAACTATTTTCCCAAAAATTATGAGAGAGACAAATTTTTTAAGTCTTTACAGAGGTTTTAGCTTGAGACTTATAATAAAATTCATTACATAACAAAAAAAAAAAAACGAAAATATGTTGGAAGTATAGAAATAGGTAAGTTTGACGATATCATTTCGGGCTTGTTCGGAACCATTTCCGAACTATTCTGGAACTATTTCGGGAAAAGTTCGTGATTATTTTCGAACTTGTTTGTCATAATTTAGGAAACAGTCCCGACATGGTCACAAAATAGTTCCGTATTTCAGGACATAAACCACTTTTTCTCCCTCATATTTATGGAAGAATTTGCCGCTTATATCATAACTTGATGTTTTGACCGAACGTCTCCTACAATTTGTGGTGTGCGCCTTGATGTTGAGGGGCCTACTGCTTTACGCCGACTTCGAAAGGTGAATGTTTTTTTTTTTTTGTGAGAAGTTTCTGTCATATTAGAAATACACTCGGAAGTTTGCCATTGCCTTTCGAGAGGCGATTGCTATTAGAAGAAACTTCTCTATAATTTTTGATGTTTCTTGCCCAGACCAGAATTTGAACCCGGTCCCCATCGAAAGGAGCGCGCACACTCTACACATTCGGTTACGTGGCCGCCTATCATCCAATAGTAGTTATCAACATTTTGTTATAGTTCTTACGAAAATTTTGATGACCCTTTCAAAACGGCACTTATTATTTTTCTCCGATGCTCTCGATTAAAAATGGAATAGATGACGTTTAGCAAAATAATACATTTGACTGGCGATAATTTTACGAAGACTGATTGTGTCTCTTTTCCAGTAAAAATTTGCTTGGACTTTAAATGATTATCGAAATTATTTTTATGAAACAAACCGTCGGACTGATTATGGTAAAATTTTCGCTATCACCTGTATGAGATAGACCCCAGATTAAAAACTATATTATTCAAATATAGAAAATTTTTCTTTATCGGACTACTGGGGTTTTAGCGTAAAAATATTAAATTTTGAAGTGCATCTTTTTGCACCATAAAAAATAAAATGCAATAAAATTAAGAAGTTTCAAACCTTATATATATATATATATTACGGCATGGGCGTATCTCTTATTTTTACTGTAGCAATAAACATCAGACCAACGTTATAAAAGCATTTCATCTTCGAGAAAGGCATACAAAGTCAATATAATACTTATTTTTTTATGCTCAGTAGTGCGAATATTTTTAATTCATTTTATCGATACTTTTTTAAGCCACAACCTTAAAAATATTTCAAAAAATTATTTTTAAAGTAAAACTATGTATCTTCAACAAACTAAGAATATAGATATTATATTCTTAACTTATTGAAATAGTTGATTTTTCTTGTTCAAATTTTTATATCTTACATATTTATCTATATAAACTATAACTAGTTGCTTACATAGGTTCATACATAGTATATGTTTAATACACATTTTTAAGATAAGTGACAAACTTGTTTTAAAATTGTTGTATTCAATTATAATAATTATTGCACGACAAAATGTTTGTTTTTCCAAATAACAGAGTTCCAACAACGGATTCTGGTAGAGAAACCAAAAAAAAAAATCTTTGCACGCTAATCCGATTCTTTTTCCCAAGAATTTAGAAAAATTTTTGGTACGCAGTTTTATAGGCCAGTTCAATATTATTGCAATAAATGAAAAATCCAAGTAGCTCAAAATTCCCGTTAATTTTTGATATCTTTGTATGATCGCGTGGCGCATTGTCTTCAAAATACGTGGTTATTCTGCATGTTTTGGAAATTGTACGATTTTAAATCGGTAGATTTGGAAACTTTTTTTTAAATGTTTTATTAAATTTTTCTTAGTTTGGTAAAAAAATGTAAACTTTTTTTAAATGTTTTATTAAATTTTTCTTAGTTTGGTAAAAAAATGTATTTTTATTACAATCAGCCTTTTCCGCACCGATTTGAAATCGTACGATTTTCAGCACGTGTTTGATAGGCTGGGACTTATTGACATAAACCCACAGCTAGACTAGTAAAGCATTCCGTGGTCAAACTATCTCCCCATAATATTGTGAATTACTTAACTTCATGTGAAACATAAATGAAGTGGGGTCATTCGTGTCATTCCTCATTTGGTTTGACAGCTCGATAGCCACAGGGCTGCACAATAAAACATTTGATCAAAGAACAAAATGAAAGCGATTATGTACATTTTTATTATATTTAAAAGTTATTGTTAATAATTGGCCATACTATTAAAAATTCGTTTATATCATGCGTGAGCTATGTTGTCTCGGCCGAGATTTGAACTCGGGAAACTCCTTGTGAAGCAAACCGCCACAAAATTTTTAGCTCTCATGAATGAATTGAAAATTTAGCGCCAGCTTGCTCTTTGAGGCCAAAAAACGTTCCAATAATACGAAGGGAAAATATTACAAACAGATTTGGCGACAGCCTCTATAAATAATAGTTTAGGCGATTGTGATGAATTACGAATGTAATGTATAATATACGATTAAAACAAATATAAATAACTACATTCAATTGATAATAAGCGGATCATTGAACTCAACATTTACGAATGTAAAGAAAGAACTAAATAAAATATCCTTATTCTCATTATTGGTTTCGTCCATGCTACGAGGAGACAAGCTTTTGGTACTATTTTAGAGTAAGCTTTTAATGGGAAATCAATTCAATGCTTATGATAAAAATTAGTAATAATTTCAGTTTATGTCGGGTGCACTAAGAAGATAAACTACCCTTTGTGTTACTTGGTAAAGTTCTGATTGGGAAGTAAGGTATTATTTATATAATAGAGACGGCTTGCTGTGAGAACATGCTCTGTTTTTCTTAAAAACTCAATTACTCTAGAGCTTTTTTAGCATTGGGCTCATCCATGACAAACTCTAAGATGGTTAGGGACTATGAGCGGGCGTTGAGCTTGACGGCCGAGCCAATGAAAGCCTTTCTCGTCTGGGTTCCGAGAGTAACGAGAGGGCCGACGAATTGTCCATAAGGGTAATCAAGGGAAAAATTGACTTAAAGTTCTCACGAATGGCAGAAAGAATATGGAACAGATTAACCACTTGCAAAATCGCGAGGGAAATCAGGCCCATTTATAACAAATGAAAGTCGGTGGACCTGCTAAGTAGGTCAAGGAAAGATATATTCAGACTGACAGCCCTGATAACGTGACACTGGCCGTTTGCCGAACATGCGGCTAAGATGGGCATCCCATAAAAAACTTTTATTCATTACCTCTGCAAGTGTCCAGCCCTGGCGCATAATTTACAGCAGGCACTAGGGTGCTTCTTGGCGTGCGACCACAATAATGTCTTTAGCTGCACAATGAATAACATCAGTAGATTCATCTACAAGTCCAAATGGTTTGAGAAAAATTAGCATATCAAAATGGCGCTGCAAGTGCTAATTGCGACCTCGGGGTTTCTAAGCCACGCTACAACCAATCAACATCGCGCAGTTTTATTTCAGAGCCTAAGTACTTAATACGATTATTGTCCATTACAATTTGGGATTAAAGGAAAAATATAAGAAATAAAATTGAATCCTTATTTATGTGGGGAAAAAAAAATATACCGTATTTTCAGTGATTTCTAATACCAAGAAATCGACCACATATTGTTACCCAATATGAAACGTTCTAACACGATTTTTTTATCACACACATACATATACATATTCAGATGGAAAGCAGATTAACCACTTACTATTACTCATACAGATTGGATGATAAATCAAGCAAAGTATGAGTATCTTCGGAGAAAAGAAAAATAAAATTTATAATGGAAAGTGTAAAAATGTTCAATTTTTTCTGTTACTGATGGAGATTTACAATTTTTCTATATTTTAACTTTCCAAGAAATGATTGCTTTCATGTTACCAGAATTATAAATTTAAACCCACTTACAATACAGCTTCACAAAAAATCAATATTTACAACAACTAACTATGTATACCTACAAAAAGCCCAGTTGTTATACCTACATACTTTGTTTTCTCTAAAACCTTTGTGTTAGAAGTCACTGTAGTTGTGTATGCTATTCTGTCCTCTGTTTTTTTATGTTTTGTTTTGTTTTCTTTTTGCTTTCTTGTTTTTGAGGTTACATTTATGCGTGAGTACTTTAGCCAAAGGTGCACTCATAACTCAAAACAATGCTTTGTTTGCATTTCATTTAAGGATATTTTTTTTTGTTTAATGATTTTTTGGTGTTCTTCTAATACTTCATCGTTATTGTTTTCTTGTTTGTTGACATGAAATTAAAAGCTGTAGCTGTTTTATGAGTTGTTTTTATGTTGTAATAGGTCAGAGGTTCTAACCTGTGTAAAGATGTATTTTCGTAAATTGAAAGCACACGTGTAGAGTATCTGTTGATGTAATAAAAACTAAAACTTGAACGTTTTGAAAAAAGACATACTTCAGCAAGTACATGTAGAGTTTTAATTAAACTCTGTTTGCATTTAAGTAATTTATGAGGTAATTGCCACTTTTGCCACTTTTTTTTATTATGATTTGTATGCAGTGTCTAGTCATTATTAAATAATAAGTACAGTGTTTGCTTTCGCTTATTAACAGTAGAGTGGGGAGCTAAGAAAAATCGTATTGTATAGATTGCTGTACATAGGTGTGGAAAAAACGCAATTTAAATTTATGAACTTTTGATATTTTGATAACGTTTGTTTACCGCACTATTGATCGTTTTTCCAAACGTATACAGTTGATGGCACAACGAGAAGTGGTCGGCCTGTTCACGAACGCATTCGCCAAACCCCCTTAGCAAATAGAAAATTATGTCAAGGGAAATGAATATGTCGACCAGATCAATGTCAACTTATTCGAGATTATCTCCGCATGAAAGCCTACCGTCGCACATTGGGGTAAAATGTGTCGATTTTGGAGATTAATTAAAAAATCAAATTTCAAGGTACAAGTAAATTTTCGG
The DNA here is from genome assembly GCA_951828415.1 of Anomoia purmunda. Classification (NCBI taxonomy): domain Eukaryota; kingdom Metazoa; phylum Arthropoda; class Insecta; order Diptera; family Tephritidae; genus Anomoia; species Anomoia purmunda. The sequence continues at coordinate 42,205,053 of OX639996.1, forward strand.
TATCAAACGAAAGGTGATAAAACTCTCTATCACTAACTGAACAAATATTTGGCAAAAAAATTACAGTTTTCTTGTAATATTCTCTGAAAATTGCAAGTTTATTTCTTTTTGTGTGTGCACAGTGCTATACGTGATTTTTTCATTTTTCGAAATTGTTTTTTTTTTTTAACTGGGAAAATCTAGAGAAAATTGTAATGGAGCCTTCTTGTTCAGGTGATTTAGTAAATACAAAGTGTTTCCATTTGTGTTTTTACGTGTCCCTAAGTATTAACATTTTTTTTTTGCGCGAAAGTCTTAAAATATGGGGATTTCGACCTTATATGCAGACATATTTGTGAGTTAAGCGGGGTAAAGCTAATCTTGTTTTATTTCTATAATCTATGGCTACTGTAGTTTCTTTTTGTAAAAAAAAAAGTTGCGCCAATACTGCGCACTTTCTCAGTATATGCATTTCTTTATGCGAACTGCCAGGGCAAATATACACGAATTTCTCAAGCAGAAGAAAAAAAAATACAGCAATCCCAAAAACAAAAGGGTTGTTATTGCTTTTGTTGTTCAATGGATGCCTGTTTGCTTTGTTTACACCCTACGTTACGATAAGCGACAGTTTAAATGCATAACTAACATGGTAAAAGGGATACCGATATTGACTACATTTAAAGAGGTTAAAAATATTATTATCTTCCTTATAGGAACCAATTCTATTGTAATTTGGGCTACTCGTCAAAGTCTTTATGACATAATGAAAAACTCTGGCTGTGATAAATTTAATGAAAAATTTGTATTTTTAAAATAGCAATTTAAAGAGCGTATTGAGCCCTCTGATGAATTTATAAAACAGTTTGATGACAGGATAAAAACCTTTATTAGTAAATTTAAAATTCGTTGGAGCAGAGCCAATAGGCATGAAGAGCGTTTCCTTAGAGTAAACCAAAGTTGGCTGGATTCTTCGATAGGTTTCACCCATTCGCAAGGAATGAAACGTGGCCGTAAAGAACTTTTATTTGAAGAATCCAATGAGAAAACGAAGAAAAAAAAGTAAATTTTTAAGAGATAGTGTGCCTTTGCCTTTATTAGCTTATGCTGCACAAATGAGCTTTAGAGCTTCAGGGCAAGTGGAAGCGTCAAAGAGAGCGGAAAAATATCATAAGAGTATTGCCAAATCGTCACTATCAAAGCAAATGTCCAAAGAAAACGCTTTATTTGTTTTGGTGGAAGCAAAGTTATCTCGACAACAGTACAATGTTATAAGGCAATCTGCTCCAGATAGGTTTCCTTGCTATTCATATGTCCAATCAGCAAAAAAGGATTGTTATCCTAGACGTGAGAGCATGCATTTTTGCGAGACTTCAGCACAAGTAAGCTTGCAAGCCTTTTTAGATCATACCACTGAGCGTATAACTTTAGCCCAAAATAACGTAATTGAAACATTGAACGATGAGGAAATGACGAATTTATGCCTGTACACTAAGTGGGGCTTCGATGGAAGCTTTGGACACAGCTCATATAAGCAAGCATACCATAATCCAGATGCAAATGATTCATCAGTTTTCATCACCTGCATTGTTCCAACCAGGTTGATTTGTGGAAGCAAAATTATATGGCAAAATCCGCGCCCAGCTTCTACCTGGTTCTGCAGGCCTTTAAAAGTTGAATTTGTAAAAGAGTCCACAGCTGTTTCTAGAACTGAAAACGAAAGAGTTGGTATAGAAATACGAAATCTCGTTAATTCGGTTCTATCTTATGGAAATAAATATTTGGAAGTTAAACACACTTTAATTTTATCTATGGTTGATGGAAAAGTATGCAACGCATTAACAGAAACAATATCTACACTAAAATGTTATTTATGTGGAGCTAGCTCGAAAGATTTTAATAAAATTGATGAAATGGTGAAGAAAGTTGTAAAAACAGAAAATTTAAAATTTGGTCTTTCAATACTTCACGGGTCTGAATGTCTGCTTCACTTATCGTATAAATTGTCTATAAAAAAGTGACAAGCTCGAACAGAAAGCGAGAAACTATTAGTTTCGGAAAATAAAGCACGCATTCAAAAAGAGTTTAAAGATAAAATTGGTCTGATTGTTTACCAACCGAAACCTGGCTTTGGGAATTCTATCGATGGCAACACTGCTAGGCATTTCTTTCAAAATCCCGAGATGTCAGCAGCAATTACTAAAGTTGACATAAATTTGATTAAAAAAATGCATACAATTGTCGTAGTTGTGTCTAGTGGGCACGATATTGAGGTACAGAAGTTTCGTGACTACGCTTTAAATACAGGAAAATATTTCGTTGAATGTTATCCTTGGTATAACACTTTGCAAATATTTTATCCAAGGACCAGAGATAATATCCCACGCTCTATTGTCAATCGGACAATTATCAGAAGAAGCTCAGGAAGCTCGAAACAAAGATTTTAAGAGTTTTGGAAAACATTTTTCTCGCAAATGCAGCAGAAAACTAGTGGTAGAAATTACTAAAAAATAGTGGTAGAAATGTGTAAAAATGGCGGTAGAAATAAGTGAAAATAGTGGTAGAAATTAGTAAAACTAGTGGTGGAAATTTTTAAAAATAGTAGTAAAAAATAGTGGTAGAAATTAGTAAAAATAGTGGTAGAAATTAATAAAATTAGTGGTGGAACTTGTAAAAATAGTGGTAGAAATTAGTAGCAGCATTAGTGAAAGTAGTGGTAGAATTCGGTAAAAATGTAACAAAGTAGTAGTAGATATTAGTAGCAGCTGTACTAAAAATAGTGGTAGAAATTAGTAAAAATAGTGGTAGAAATTAGTAAAAATAGTGGTAGAAATTAGTAGTAGCATTAGTAAAAATAGTGGTAGAATTTAGTAAAAATAATGGTAGAAATGAGTAGTAGCGTTAGTAAAAATAGTGGTAGACATACATAAGTAAAAATAGTGGTAGAAATTAGTAAAACTAGTGGTGGAAATTATTAAAAATAGTAGTAAAAATTAGTAAAAAAGAGTGGTAGAAATTAGTAAAACTAATGGCAGAAATTAGTAAAAACGAGTAAAAACAGCGCTGTCTTCGGCTATGCCGAAGGCTTCATACCTTTCATGAATGGAAGAATAGTAAAAAACGTGTTATTGTATTACAATTTCGTATTACCTATAGTTAAAAGCGAAAATTTCCTTCAAATCAATAAAAATAATTCTAGTAAAGGCATTGTTATAAATTATTTAATGCTTTTCCTTATGTAATTAAAAAGAACTATGTTTTAAGAAGGGAATGGTTTTTGAATATTTTTAATATCGTATCGACGCTTGATATTCAACATTTAAAAAATACAAATAATTAAGTATTAATATGTAAGACCTACATATGTCGGTCTTTGAAAACAGTTATCAGATCCGTAAATAGTTCCCAAACGTTTAACGCTATGATTCATGTGATATTGCGCTGAGCTTATTACTTTTCGCAATAAATATTTGTCCTGAATTTATCTTGCCGATTTACACTGTGAACTCCGATCTTGATGAATACTAATATATAGCTAATAATGGTTGATGTTTGTGCAAAATTTCAAGCCTTTAGCTGTTTAAATGGAGGAGTTATGGTGCAAAATGCAATATCTGAACAATCGGTTGTATGGGAGCTATATGTTATATTTCTCCGATCTTCATGATTTTCAATACTGATACGTAGCTAATAATGGCTGATATTTCTGCAAAATTTCAAGCCTTTAGCTGCTTAAATGGAGGAGTTATGGCGCAAAATTCAATATCTGAATAATCGGTTGTATTATATGTTATAGTCACCCGATCTGGCCGATTCCGACAAATGTTCAATCATTTGTACAACGACACCTGCTCACCAAATTTCATCAAAATAGCTCTAAAATTGAGGGACTAGTTTGCGTTCAAACAGACGGACAGACGGACAGACGGACAGACGGACAGACGGACAGACAGACGGACATGGCTAAATCGACTCAGCTCATCGTCCTGATCATTTAGGTATACTTTTTGATGGGTCTATCTCTTCTCCTTCTGGCACTTACAAACATCGGACCAAACTTAATATACCATTTCATTCTCATGAAAGGTATAAAAAGCAAATGAAGACATGTTTAATAGACTTTTAATCAGTTCTGACCCCGTTATATCAACCACAAGAAAATTATCATGATCATGAATATGATTATAGTGGTGAAGAAACAGTTTATATATTTTAAATAAAATTTGAAGCTTAAATAAATAAAAAATTTAGAAAACCAATGTTCACCATATTTTGTTTTTTTATGATATAAAAAAAAAAACAATCAAAAAACTCGAAATGCATTATTTTTTTACTTCTTTATGATTAATTAACTAAAAAAAAAAACTTTTCCATAGCTAGAAGGCTTGTGGGAATTAATCTCCATTTTGAGCACCATTTACCCCACTGTGCGTCGGTCAACTGATCATCTTCTGACAACGCGATTGAAGCAAATTAGTCAAATGATGAAAGCGGCTTCTTCGGTGGCACGCGGTTAACGGCCAAGAAAGTATCATTTTTTACAGATGAGAAAATGTTCACTGTTTAAGAAGGTTTTTAATAAACAATACTACAAAATCTACGGAAAAACTTACAAAGACGCAAAAAATGTTATTTAAAGAGTTCAACGGGGTCAACAACCAGCTGACCTAATGGTTTAATGGGGAGTCTCCTGTAAAGACGTTCCACTTCTGTGAAAATGGGGTTAAAACTGGGGCAAAAGTGTACCAGCAGGATAATTTAGAAGGTGTGGTAAAATAGTTTAGCAATACTCTCTTCGTTGGAGAGCATTGGATCTTCCAGCAAGATTCTGCTCGAGCACTTAAGCCAAAAACCAACCAGCAGTGGATTAAATGCAATATTCCTGGTTTCATAGCTGCAGATGATTGTCCGTCAGGAAGTCCAGAGCTTAATCCATTTTTCTACAGTTTGCGGTTGGAGAGTCTCAAAAAATCCTTGGTTCGAGCAGCGTCGTCAATACCAATAGAAAGCAAAAATCATTTCAAAAAAAATTTTGTAAATCGCTTACTTAGCGATATACTGTCATATGCTATACAAACCTGACCTTATAATCAAGATTTGATCAAGTGTGTTACTCTGCGATATTTATTTTCTCGATCAAAAATAATCGCTATTCTTGAATTTTAATTTTTTCTATCAAGGTTGATCGTTTATTTTTTTTTTTTTTTGATGATTTTTTTTTCGATCAAGTTTAACCCTCATTTTTTAATTTTTTTTTGCGATCATACATATTTGATCAATATTTTGTGACAATTTTTTTTCAATGATATAACATAACACAAATTTAAATAAAAGAGTAATGATTATTTTTGATCCAAGAAATAAAAATCAAAAAATAACGATCACACTTGATCAAAAAAAAAAAAAATCCAAGATTAGCGATTATTTTTGATCGCAGAGTAACACACTTGACCCAAGAAGTAAAAATAAAAAATAATGACCCAACTTGATCGAAAGAGTAAAGATCCACGAATTACAATTATTTTCTATCGATTAAATCATAATTTTTTAAATAAAAATTATAAACGCTACGATCCCTGAGTATAAGAAACATTTAGTTTTATTAGTTAAATTAGTTCAGGTAGTTTAGTTAATTTTATTTTAAACACTTAGCGAATTACTTCCACGACCGGCTGATTTGAGTTGCTAGTGCGGCAAAACGCTTGCTTTCTCTCTTCTGCTGCGATCGCTTCCTTATGTATTTAGGTAGTTATATGTGTTTGCGAAACCGGTTGCCACTTGAATTTGCAGGCCTTTCCGTATATGTTACTATACTTCTTAGCATTACGTTTCCCTATTAGTAGTGCGACCAATTAACTTTAAACGATCCGACAATCGCAATTTTCGTAGACAATATTTTTCGTTTGCTTTAACGATTGTGCGATTCACTAGCTTACTCTAAACGACATTTACCACCTGGCGTATTGTATTTATTCAAAGTACTAAAGAGTCGTGAACCAATTGTTATAGATCACGTAATAAAACAACCGTGTATTTGTAATCGAATTTGAGAAGCAAGTTCATGACGTAGCACCTTTCAAAGCTTTCGTTTTGTGTACATTCCATTTTTTGTTTACCCATTCGCTTTTCAATTTGAAAACAACATTTCGGAAATACTTTTTGCCAATTTTCAATCAATTTTACTTAATGGAATAATCACAATTATTCACTGCATTCAATCAAAGCATTATTTCAAAGCTCTTATTGTGTTCTCCTCTTTATTACATTTCGCTTCAATTCTCAGCAAGCAAACACTGCGTCTAAAAGCGCTACGTCACTGTCATAAACTGTTAACTGTTCCTATCGCTTTCTATTGTCAGAACTGGTAAAGTTGATGCGTGCTAAAGAAACTAAAACAAACTAATTGCCAAAATGAGCGTAAACTTCAAAAAGGAATAGAAAAAAATGAATGCGAGCTGCCGTAAAAAATTTCAGCGCTTTTTTTTATGCTTATATTTGATTATAGTGAAATAAAGTACTAGTTTATTTCGAACTACAAATATTTATAATTGTTTCATATATTAATGCTCCCTTGTAGCGTAATTTCGGACTCTCCTCGGTTTGATTTGGTAGAGGGGTCATCTGCATATAGTTTTTGGAAAAGTTTTAAATTAAATAAATGAATTAATGAAACTTACCTAACAGAAATATGTCACGGTTTTCGTTTTCAAAATTCGCTCCATTACTCTTCGCACAGCGGAGTAGGCTCATATCTATAAATCGTGTTGAGATCCAGGGTATTAAGCGTTTCCTTTTACCATTTGCGGGAGCCATGGGAGTTGTCATTAGTTTCCATTATTGAAATATGAGCAAAATCGATAGTACCTATGGTGAACGCCGAAGCTCCACTTGGGTCATGGGGCATTTCTATCTTACGCTGATGGATATTGCCCAATGTTCACCCAGGGGGTGGTCGTTAATTGCAACCAGAATCTCAAAGCAACTATAATCTAGAAAAATGAAATTAGAATTTAGCAATTTGAAATTAGATTACAAGATTACATGAGGTACCTACATCCCGGAGCAAACGACAATTCTCTGTTGTATGGGCGTACTTCCTTCTCGCTTCTTGATAAACCATGCGAATGTCAAATATTCGAAACACTGTCGAGTTTTCTATTTTCAATTGCATGTAAAAAAAATCACGAATTTTTCTTTTATCGATTGAGTAAACGACATCATATTTTTTGTCATTTAGTTCTAGCTAGCGACATCAGCTGATCCGTCGATAATGAAAATCGTTCAAAAATGGTTGATGGGCAGTAAAATCGTTAAAATAGTCGTTAAGATGTGTTAACTATGCAAATATCGTTAAAATAAATTAGTGAATCGCACTTTAGAGCTTCGCTTAGAAGGTTTATTGCTATGCAGTACATAGGAGGGCCTGTTCTCCGTCTCTTATAAAAGGTAATTTGTCGCATGAGGGTATTGATAGAAATACATACCTGACCCAAATATTATAGATTTCTCCGGCAAATCTATAATTCCACATACGTTTAGTATAGAAATATATCTACAAATATTTAAAACACAAGTTGACACGTGTCCATAAACTTTTGCGTGGGTTGTTTTGCATTTGTAAGTATCCATGTGTGTGCTTGCATGTAATTTGAATGATGAGGTGAAGTTTTATCGGTGCTTGCTTTCGTTTTCAGACCATCCTGCGTGTTGATTTCTTTCACAGTTTTAGCATTTTCTTTGTCCAGAATATTCTATGCTAAAGCAAAATCTAATTCTGCGATTCTGGTGCTGTTTCGCTACAAATGTACCTACAGGTGATGAGTGAAGAAATGCTGGTTGACACAAATCCTTAAGTACAAATAGGAATACATATATGTTAATACATACATACATAAATATGTATTGGCTTGTGCAAAAAGTGATAGAAAAAAATTGGGAAGTGCGAATTTCTGTCAGTCAAATCCGTGACACTTGACACGTCTTCGTTACGAAATTTGCGCTTTGTATTTATTTTATTTTTTTTCCAATTTTTGTTTCGTTTTTCTTAGGCTATCCTTGGATGTTAACGAAGCACCTTCTTAGTCCGCCTGTTGCTGCAAAACCTCAAACAGGGGTAAATTGTACCGTGATGTGTTGTTTCCGGCTTCTTATATTGCGGGTAATGTTATGCAAGCGGATACCGTGTTTTGTGTATGTAGGTAGTAGAAAGACAAATGTGTATTTTCACACCTAACTATACATATGTACATATATAGCAGATATGTATCACCATTATTACATTATGTTCGTGGTTATTTTTTGCCAACCTCTAAGAAGACTTTTGTTGCTTGCGCGGGCAATCAAACGTATCTAATTGTATTGAAATTGATTACAACGTGTGACAAAAATAAATACAGTGTTATGATCATAAGGATATCTACGTGTAATATATGTATATATATACTTATACAATAGTTCCTAAAATAATTACGTTATGTACACACACGACTACATCAGCGTATCAGCGGGAGAGAAATGAGCAATTTTTGTATACATATTGGAGTGAATGCACATACCATTTATACACATATTTTCTTAGTGTCATACAATACACCGTAATTAGGTAGAATAACTCTAATCAGAATGATTCTAACTGTAAGCTATGGGATAACGTAAATCTGAGTCGGGCTGGCTTTGGCAAATTTTGCAGAGTTAATAATTCCCAAATAATGAATACAACAGATAAAAAAGACTTCATTATAATGGAGATCTTTGAGAGAAGTGCTGTAACTCATCAGTTATTTAGTCTTACTATATAATTCGTTTTGATGAAATATCCATAAAAGAAAAAAAATCTGTATTGAAAAAACAGCTATCAAAAAAAAGGAAATGTTAATAAAATGTTTGCAACCTAACGCAAAATCACGCTGAAAATAACACAATGGCACTGTAAATGGCACAACGCCGAAACCGGTTTGTCTCCAAACCAAACTTGGCAAGGGATGACGGAATTGTTCCAATACACATCATCTTTCACCGGGAAAAGCAGAAGATTAAAAAGAGTCAAAAGTTTAGCCCTATAGACAGAAAACTAGGGAAGCTATCAAAAGGATTTAAATGCATAATTTCTACAAATGTATTTTTTTATTTTAACAAGAATTCCATGTTCATTTCTTTGAGTAGCCCTGTTACTAATTTAATAAAACCTTAAAGTAAATGAAAAAGTTCACATCTTATTCGTGCACTACTCTCAGTTTTAGAAAGAAATTCTTCTGTAAAATTGTTTAGTATTTTATATGGTCTTTTTCTGTTTAATTACATCCCCAATGGTATTTTCCATTGAGGCAACAAATTTTTGAGTAGTTCGGCGATTACGATTCCTCGACAACAATAGATTTTAGAGCGTTCAGATTACTAATCTGCCTCATCCATTTCACCCACATATTTGCACTATCGCCAGTTTGTGTTTCGAAGACAATGCGTAATACCTCGAAACGATCGCGTACACACAAACACAAAGCTTTGGCGCTCTGGACCAGTTTTCTTTCGGTTCATTGTGCGATCAATAAAAACATTGTTGCCAACTCCAGGAGCAACCATGCATGTCCAAACCATTACATTTCCACCACCGTTGCCACACGTAATTCATGCCTCTGAATTAAATATATAGAACTTTGACTCGTCAGCGAAAATGACTTCTTCCCAGAATGAAATCGGCTTTGAAAGATGGTCTTGAAATAATTTAAGCCGACTTGGTATATTTTTTTCGATATAAACTGTAACTGAAGTAATATTAAAAAAAACGCACGAAATAAGTTCTGAATCAAAGCGAATTCATATGAGGAGGTGTTAGACGTACAAGAACAAAAACTTACACCAACAAAATATATGCACACCTACCTATATACCTATACCTATACCTCAGACGGATAACAGACTTGTACCGCTACGTCCAAGGCGATTTCATATAAGTTGAAGTTGATCAAGCAGCTGATTAAATTTGCTTGGGGAACGTTAAGTCAAAATGATGTGCTCTTGTAAATCATGCTTTTTAAAGTGTAAATTTTTGTTTTTGTACTTATAACACCACCTGATAGTATTTTTTGAGATGCAGGCACTTAAATGCAAAGAGTATGGATATTTTTTAGCTTTTTTTCAAAAATTGTTAGTATATATTCATTATATTTAAAATTGTTAAATAGTCTAAATGAAAAATAATTTTATTACGGCAATGAGTTGCAAATTAAATGAAAGCTGTAATTTGTAATTATATTGCACCAAAATCCACTTGGGAAATTAAAATCGACTTAAACATTTCCTTGTCTAATAATATGACCGCATTTTACATGGCCTTAAATAGGGATGAACTGCGGATATCCAGCTTTTTTCACATATGCTTCAAAGCAGAAATAACTTGAAATATCAATATTTTTCATAAAATAAAAAAAGCAAAAATCAAAATCAATTTGGAATACAGCATTTGTGTCATCATACACATGTACAGTGACTGAAGCAATTGGCCGTGTGGTGATTTTTTTAAATTTTTTACAATATTTTTCACGCGAAGTTTTTTTTGTTAATAACTATTTAATTATAATTTCTGGGAAAATTTTGCGAATACAGTTTTGTATGTATTTTGGTTTAAAATGATAGTTTGGAAGTGTCATCTCTCAATTATCGGTGAATTTTTGAAATTTTGGACGTACGCACTTTTTTCAATATTATGGACGTAGTTTATTTACATTCTCATTGATTTTTAATATTTTTCTTGCAGGCTATTAACTGTAATAAATGAAAAAAATTTAAAAAAGAAAAATTTCAAAAAGCTTTCGGGTATTTTTAGCCATCTTCAATACTAAATCATGTTCAGCTCCTCTGGATCCCTGGCCGTCAAGGTATAGAAGGTAGCGAGGAAGCTGATAGATTAGAAAGGGAGGCGGCTCAAAAAACGCCTATAGGACCTGAGCCTTTCCTAGCGATAGGACAACACACTATCAAGGAAGAGCTTAGGATAGAAGAAAACAACCTGAAGGAGGATCACTGGCAGTTTGAGCCGGGGTTGCGTCAGGCGAAGTGTCTCCTGGGAGGTTACAACCATAAACGCTTCAAGCAGTTTATGCACCTCTCGAAGGATAGTCTGAGGATACTCACACGCTTTCTTACAGGACACTGCAGGCTGAGAGGTCATCTGCAGAGGCTCGGAATATGGTCGAACGAGTCCTGTCGCTTTTGCGACTTAGCTCCGGAACCCCGATGCACCTGTTGCTTGAGTGTGACGCTATCTCGAGAAGACGACAAAGCTACCTGGGTACACATAGCCCAGCTGAGGAGCATGTACGCTCGTTGCCACCAACTATTATATTAGACTTTATAAAGGAGTTGGGTTTAGACGAGGTACTGTGAAGAGCAGAGGGCACAATGGATCTTTAAGGTCGAAGTGCAATCCTCTAATATATATCTATCTATCTATCTAGCCATCTTCTTGTCTGTAAATTCAAAAAAAGATACTATCACAATGAAATCTAGACATTTTAAAAATGTACACAATCCCTAACATTTTTTCTCTTGATCAAAGGGCCATGCAACTCTGGCTCTTGATGGCTCTTCGAAGGGTTTAATATGTGAAGTACACTTTTAAAGCAATTTAAGCAAATATCATCCTTTATGTCGAGTTCATCTTTCTCCGCCATATTATATGTACCTAGCATAGCGACCCTACTAACTATGCATGTTTGTAGGTATTATTACATTTTTGGACGAACATATGTATATAATAACTATATGCGAATATTGAAAAAGTAAAGAAGTTTTCGTTTTGAAAATAATGCGTTACACTTATAATATCCGGATTTTTAAATACACACATAAATAAAGGGTGGTTAAATTTTAAGGGCCGATGTTGAATGTGAACTACACCTAAACGTTAAGTTTTTTTCTGCATTTCATTTGACATTTCTCAATTTCAGACTAACTCAATTTGAACATGGAAAGATACACAATCGAGCAACGTGTTAAAGTTATTCAGGCTTATTATGAAAATGGGCGTTCAAATCAAAATGCATATCGTGCATATCATCTTCAGTTATGAGGCACATTTTCACCTCAGTGGATTCGTCAATAAGCAGAATTGCCGCATTTGGGTGAATGATAATCCAAGAGTGATTGTCGAAAAATCAATGCACTCAATGCACACAAAGAGTGACTGTTTGGTGCGGTTTATGGGCTGGCGGCATCATCGGGCCGTATTTTTTTCCAAAATGAGGCCGGTCAGGCAGTTACTGTGAATGGTGTTCGCTATCGTGAGATGATAACGAACTTTTTATGGCCCGAATTGGAACATATGGATATGAACGATATGTGGTTCCAACAGGATGGTGCCACTTGCCACACAGCCAACGAAACAATGGCTCTTTTGCGCGACAAATTCAATGGCCGTGTTATCTCACGTGGTGTCGATGTCAATTGGCCACCAAAATCATGTGATTTGACACCGTTGGACTACTTTCTTTGGGGTTATTTGAAAGAAAGGTGTACGTCGATAAGCCAGCAACAATTCAAGAGCTAAAGGAGGAGATAATTCGGCACATTAACGGCATAGAACCTCAATTGTGCCTCAGCGTCGTCGAAAATTTGTACCATCGGATGGAGGTGTGCCGCCGAGGTCGCGGTGGACATTTGGCCGATATTTTGTTCCATACTTAATTGAACCACACCATATTATCAGAATAAAAGGGAATTACAATAAATTCCGAAATAATTTGTGTTTTATTCAAAATCAACATTGGCCCTTAAAATTTAACCACCCTTTAGATATGTACGTTGAATAATTCAATAAACATTTTCTAATCATTAGGTGTCTAAATTCGCATATTCACAATCGAATAGAGTAATTTTCTCGAGTGCCTATTAATGTGGATTTGATAAATTCGATTTCATTTTCTCAATATCCAGTTAAATTTTTATTTAATTCTAGTGAATAGTTGGCAGCGCTGCAGAAAATAATACAAGACAAATTTAGGATCAGCTGTTCAAATATAAATAAATCCAAGAAATTTTTTTTGTGTTGCATATAATTTCAAATAAAAACAAAGCATATACATATACAACAAAATATTCGGGTCATTTCATACCAAATGGTCCAGGCAGTTAGGGTCAGGTATTTTTTTGCTTGCAATTTTTTTATAATTTCTACATTTTAATTTTTTTGTTTTGAACTCTTTTGTAGTGTAGAATTTTGGAAAATTTGTTCAAAAACTTGATTTTTTCGAAAATGCGATAACTGTGGGAAAAGATTACCGATCTTAAATTTTTTTTCTGGTTTTGCGTAAAAGATCCCTCTAACAGAAAAAAAAATATGAAAGATGGTATTTTTGGGAGAAAAAATTTATATCTTCATTGAAAAAATCTAAAAATTTCAAATTGCATCATTTGTTCCTTCCTATTTTTTTTTTCTTTCAGGTAAAAGTTCATTCTAGAATACAAAATTATAAAGTCTAGTAAATTTTCGGAATTTTTTTCATAAGCGTCTTTCAAATGTGCTAAAAATCATGTGAATTTCAGCCCACATATTTTGAGATTCGCAAATGCCCAGTAAATATCATGGTACACCGGTACCAGCGATGATGAAGGGCTCCTGAAGACGTCCTGGGGAGCTTTTACCTTACCATTTACAAAAATACGTCACGACATAAGACCTCAAAACCAAGTAAAAACGTATTTCGTCAATTTCGAAGTAGAAATTATAAACAAAAATTGCATGCAAAAAAGACCTGACCCTAACTGTCTGGACGATTTGGGATGGGTATGACTCATTCGTTAAAAGTGGACGTCCAAAAGAATGCACTAAATATAACTAATTACCTCGAAAGAGAAAATGTAAACAAGTCAACCAGCTGTTATATGTTTACTAATAAAACTGATGAATTTGTCGAAGGGATTAATGTTAACCGCGCAATTTAATGCCTGTTAAGTTTGTCGACGATATAATCATAGCAGGCACTTGTTAAAACGAAAATGCGTTTAAAAAGAACATATGTATATAAGAAAATCAAGATAAAAAAAACAAAAATATTAAAATAATGAACATAATGAAAACTTAGAAGCAAAACAAGAAAATTTTGCATTTGAGAATTAGTAGCTAGTTTCTAAATAATTTTTTAATCTTTATTTTTTTATATATTATATTTGTTTTCTACTTTCACTGACTGGTAGCTCGTGAAGAATTTCCGCATAGTAATTTATTTTTCCATTAAAAAACTGTAGTCAGCTGTTATCAATAGACTTACAAGCTGAAAGGAAATTGACTGTAACTACTCGCAGCGAATGGGATTCGAACAATTTTTCCGCAACTAGTTACTATCGAACATGACACATCCAAGTGGAAACCAGTGCACGTAAATACACACAAACAATGTTAATGTCAACTCGTGACAACGTTAAATAAGCATACACGCAATTTATTCAAATCGAAAGTACCGTTTATTTGGTGACAGACAGCGCAAAGCAATTAACATAAATGTCACGCATAAATCGCCGTGCTAAATGTCAAACGAAAATTTTGTAACCTTTATTTTTCATTGAAGGTACTACCGGAAAATGTGCTACCTACTTATACTATGTATTAGTAAATAAAGAAAGTTCACTCATAACATGCTATTGAATTTGCCCACCTTCTTATACCAGAGATTAAATACCATGTTATTAATTGTTAGTTTTGCCAAGGTTTATTTGTGTTGACTAATCAGGTAATCAAATAACCAACAGCCATTTAGAACATAGTTTTTGATTTGTTTGACTTATGAACAATTTATATATGTACATATGTATATATGTATAGGCGTGACGCAATAAGTATACATTTAATTGATTTTACTTACGGCTTCGCTCACTTGGAGTTCGGTTGAACGTTATGAATTTGCATGTAACAAAAAAAGGAAGCACTAAATAATTTCCGCAAAGGTTATTACTGTTAATGCTAATTAATTTTTCAGTTTGGTTTTTAATTTTTTATTATTTGAAAAAATCTACCCTTACTTCATATTTTCCGATGGCAAAGTCTGCCATTCGATTTAGCGCAACCCAAACGATACTGCCATTTAGAAGTCTCATTATCGCTATCTAGTGTTGAAATGCTGAACCAAAATATGGTATACAGAATGGTATAGGTATTTGTTGATCATCCTAACTAAAACGCTTATTCAGATGGCTATATATCAAGGTGATCTTTCAGTCTTAATAGAGTCTCAACAATTATTATTCAGTGCTAGTGCTATGTGCATATAAATATAAAATATGAATAAATATGGTAGGTACGAGTAATTCTTTTTCAAAATGCATTTTGATAACTCAAACTGTTTCTTATAACAATTCATTGTTATTTAATTTAACTTAAACAAAAGTTTCTTTAATTTTGCTAAAGCGGCAACTCGCACTTTGCATTTAATTTATAAAAAGGTACCAACCCCTCACACGGCCTAGCCGGCAATCGCGCTTAATTTTTTTTTTGCCCTGTATTCGAATCCACGCCGCGGGAAAGTATTTTTTCTAATTACTGTCGCCAGACAATGGTAAACCTCTTAGTGTATTTCTGTCATCAAAAAATCTTTCCCACAAAAATCATCACAGCAACAAAACACAAACCACAAATTGTTGGGGAAGTTTGTCGAAACATCAAGCGTATGATATAAGTGCCAGATTATTACTATATTAATATTGCTATTATGTTTTCCAAAATTTCTGACAGTTCCCGCTGCGAAGTGACAGATCTCGTCATTAGTAAATAAGAATAAGGGAGACAGAAAAACGAATAACTTCCAATAATTCCGCAAGAAACGTATTTCAATTTTAAAAATATGATTTATACATAGAGATTTAATTAATAAATCATTGCACTCATTCGTGAAAAAAAAAACTTTGTCTATTTGCAGTTGAGAATACGAGGTGTATACAATTGACTCGTTTTTGTTTAGTTTGGAACATTTTATACTGACTTTAGGCACAATTTCGAAGAGTTAATTTATCATCCCTGCTACGGATGTGTGTGAACTGACACGGCACTGACGTGTGCAGTTTTCTCCAAAACCAAATACTTTGCCTTTCCAGTTCAGGAAATCACCACAGACTTATTTCTTTGTGACTTTTAAAAAGAAAAAAAAAATGAACTGTGTAAAGTGAAGTTCGTCTGATATAATAAATAATGATGTAGGTCTTGAATTCGGTGCGCAGCAAAAAAGTAATATAGACCCTATAACTTTTTTATATTTGTATGTTCATGTGTTAACGTTTTACAAAAGTGATTTGCAATTTCTACATCTATTTTGTTTTATTTTACTCATTTAAACTTTTGTTGCTTTCATATAATTAATAAAATTTATTTGAATTCGGACATTAAATATCACAACACATCCATCTACACACGACATAGCAGAAGGGCCTTCGGGCAGTATCGTTAAAGGCAGTTAAATACTGTAAGCCTCTGACTTTCACTCGAGTTTATTTATTTCAATTTATCTGAATTACAACCATACATACTTAATAAAAACATACAATTAAGTGTGAGGAGTCAGTATAATGAATGTGTTGGAATGGTGTGAGCTATTCAACAAAAATATATGTATGTACTGTATGTACATACATTAAGAGCAGCGAAAATGGGAAATCAGAAAACTAAAAAGTTTACGAACCGATAAATCTCGTAAAATTTAGTTTGCTGGGAAACAGTAAAATTAAATACATACATATGGAACGTTACATATTTGTGCATGCATATGTGTAAAATACATAACGAAACTTTTGGCAGAATATTTTCTTTTTCTTAATTTTTCAAACTGCTATTATAAACGCAATGTCTTCAAACGATCTGTTGAACGCTTCGACAAAATATTGCCTAATAGCCTTTAAATGCCCACACATAAATGTAAGGCTATAAACTTACATGTTGTCAGTTCATTAAAATTTCATTTACCCAATGTTCGAACCACATTATGACCCCATAACGCCGCGAACGTCCACCATTGGTTTAGAGTCTAGACAAAGGGCAGTCATAAAATAATATTAATGATGGCAATTCTCTGTTTTCTATTTAGTCACGCAACAGAGGGTAGTAAAGAAATAGCAACTGCATAAAATAGATGTAAAACATAATGAGGATGTATGCATGCACAGTAGGACGAAAAATAAAAATAAAGTAAAAATTGTATTGCTAACACACCCTAGTATTCCTTTATAATGAGAAAAACAGTACTATATATACATATATATTTTTTTATCAAAAAATACATAAGTAGTAGTGGTTGCTGAAAGCACTCAAAGTTTCCATATATTTCATATGGAGAAAAAACAACTTTTCTTAAAAATAGTTTAGTATCCTCAATAATAGATATAGAATTACAGAGTATTTCCTAATTTACCTTAACAGCTCTGGTGTGCAATGTGTGGCTAGGTTGGTTAGTGTGTTAGTCAAATGTGAGAATTTGTGTGCATTTTTTTAATTTAAATTTTATTGTGATGTTTTTTATTTTTTATTTGTGAACACGAAAGAAAGCTTCTACAAATCCAAGCACAGTTGACTCAAATGTTAATACTGGGTATGTGTTAATATCGATAAAATTTAAAGCCAACAATGTTTTTTTTTTGATTTACGATAAAAAACCGCAATTCTTCCCAATTCTTTTCCAGTTCGTATTTGACAAAAATAACTTAATTTAAGCACAATTTGCTGTTGAATGAAGACAGAGCACTTAATTTGGATAGTGTGTTAATATTATTTCTTATAGGTCCATTTTTGAATTTATATAAAATCCCAAAGGGTTTTGGGTTTTATTTTTTGCAGTTTATTATATGGCTAATTAACTAACCTAACAATTTTGTAATATATGTTTACACAATTAAAAATAAAGCAAATGATTTAACATATGTATTATTATTTGGAACTTCAAAATTCTTTGCAGGAATTTTTATTAATCTTTCGGTAATACAGTTTTGTAGTACCTTTAATTTTAGCAAAACAAAATACAAGCTTTCGCATTTTCTTCCCTGAAACACATACACGATTTATTTTATTATAATGCAATAATTTTTAACGAGGGCTCTAAAAACAGCGGACTAACTACGTTTACTGTGGTGCCACATGGCTTTCCCATCACCTCCGGTTATTCCATTTTTTCCATACTGCTCGGTACCGAAGTACTTACCCTCAAACTTGTAACAGATCTCGCCAAAAACGAACGAAAGGGACATTTTTTATATGCAAGAACATCAGATTAATTATTGATACCGTACAAAATAAATAACTACATCCAGCTTAAAACAGCAACCAGAGTCTCTGCAACCGCCATAGTGTGGCACTGTCCCGCCACCCACCTAAAGGCAAGCTTATTCCACTTTCCGATTCAGGTCAGCCTCAATTTAGTTTCTTGGGTAATTTTTGAAGAGGTGCGAGCAGTACCGAAGACCGTTGTGTTTGTTTTTTTTTTTTTTTGGGTCCAAGCACAAAGCGTATCGCAGAAACCTTAGATTTTACTATGAATCTACGCCATCAAACTAAAGCATAATACGTGATGATTGATCTGATTAGGGCTGTGAATACCCAAAGTACCACTTATGGCCTCAGACCTAAGGACTTACTGAAGGTTCTCCGACACTCTTCAAAAACTTTCAAAATTCGATTTACCTTCTCTATGAGGGCTTACACCCAGATATTTCACTTTTCCGGAAAATCTTTTGTTTACGCCAGCAAGCACTGGAAGATTGAGGCATCCAATTTTTTTTTTTTTTTTGACGAATGTGCCTTTTTCGCATGGTAGTATATGTATATCGCTTCTCCAGTGCCACCAGTGTCCGACTGGAAGGGCCTCTAACAGCCTCGAAGCTTTTGCAACCGTGGTCGTGTCAGCTTGCTTGGATGCCAGTTCGTTCTCCTTCGCACTCAAGAGTAAGCTCTCCGTTAACAGAGTCAATGTGTCATCACCTGCCAGTAATTTGCTTCCACTGAGACCTGGGTGCCATTCTCAGACAGAGAGGACGGTGAGATTTGGGCTACTTCACCTTTAAAAGCTAACAACGAATATTTAAAGTCTATAGTAGCTTTTTTTAGTCGAAATTAAACTTTAAAACGCAATATATGCGAACGTATAAATTAATGTATATTCATAATCAGGACGTTCCAAAACTGCACACTTAATTTTCGAGTGCAGAGAATGAGCAGAATTTTGAGCGAAAGTTCAAGTTAAATTTTTCGGGAACTTATTGAACTATTCGAGTTTAAAATTCGTTAATCCCAATGCTTGTATATCTACACTAGCTAAAAGCTTTCAGATAAAACAAAATAAAAATACAAATGCTTGAAAACAGCTATTTTGGGCATAACTAACGAAGTAGGGACACCAATGCTATTACTGGTCAATGCTAATCTTTACATAAGTTGGCATTCCAAATTTCGTTCTCCTTTGATTCTTAAAAATAAGGTACGCAGTTGTGCGACACCTTGTATATATGTACATATATATGGTTATATTTAAGTAAGTACGCATTCAGGTTAAAAATTTTTAGCAATTTTTGCATATTTCATTATTAAATTTAATGTTTAATAAATGCTTGTGGTTCCCCCCCATCCTTTCTATTTTCGTCTGTTAGTATTGCCATAGTTTTCGCTATATTAAAATTGTCTACTTTGCATTTATTTAACTTATATATTACATTAAATTCATGTGTCGGTTTTTTACTTGAATTGTAAAATATTTTAATTAGTAACATAATTTATTTATTCAACATTTCAGCCTGATTGCGGGCAATGAATTTATGTGGCGTTGTCATAAATATAAATTCCAATTAATGCGGCACATTCTTGTTTTCATCCGAAACGAAAACTTTGTATCACGGCATATGCTTGTTAGTTGAAAATTACAAAATTATTTTCGATATGTGCGAAAAGAAGGAGACGATCCAATATTTCATTTTGTTTTTTTTTTACTTAATTTTTTGTGACGCATAGCGAAAATATTTATTTTCCTTTATTACTTGTTTACCTATAAAATTAGATTTTTTATATTTGTGTAAAAAACCAAAGAACGTAATCTACGTTGAGAAGTTGCATGGCTTTTCGTTTCCTGTGGCAAGAAATGTTGTCTTATTTCATCACAGCGGAAACCAATTAAATCTAATATTAATCAGCAAAAGTCAAATTAGTTCTGGTATAGTGAAATAAGACCACTTTTTCTGTGTGATGCAACTTGTTTGTTTCCTACCAATATATTAAAACTGCAGTACTATCTTGAAACTAATTTAAAAAATATTAACGAAATTTGAATAAATTTAATCAGATAAATTTCAATTTTTATAATTAAAAAAATTAATAATAATTTTTGTAAAGGAATAGGCAAATGTTGTTGCGTTATAACGTTATAACGTCAACTGAAATTTTTTTTTTGTGTTTTCCGAAAACTTAAACGAAATGGATGTAATTTGTGTTCAATTGTTACCACCTTTGTTTTGAATTCACTTTGGTTCAGATACACATAAGTAGATTCCTATTTGCAGGATTAAACATTGAATATTTAGCTTTAAAAATGAACGGATAATGCGCATTCCTAATTCGTTTTCTCCAAAGCCAGAAGCTGCTTGCAGATAATATGTACATTACGTGCGAACATTTAATTGCTTGCAGAGTGATCGGTACTACCTCTTTAAGTGAATCTTTTCGGCAGACACCTTGTTTATCAATACCTTTATGTCACGGAGCCAAAGTCGCTATTACGAAGTCTATATCATAACAAAATTTCGTCATCAATACAAGTGAATAGTGCAGATTTTATTCTCGTTCGAACAGTAATTAAATAAATTATAACTGGGAAATGACTAAACTTCGGCATAATCTTTGAGAAGTGATAATTTTTGCCAACGATTGGGAGAAAAATTCCTACCTATTATCTTATTATTTATGTTTATTTTTAAATTTTTCAAAATTTAAGCTTCAAAGTTTTTGAAGACGTGCTTTGTTTGCTCCCATAGTGTTAACTTAATAAAAGACGTGAAATAAAAGATGTGAAATATTAGCTGACTCGTTTTCTTGACTTCAATCAATTCTGTGATACGGAATTGGAGTGATCCTGCTACTTGTAAGACTTGATCTCTTCTTGTGGACAGTAAACCGCAGCAACAACTCCATTTTTAGGACCATGCATAAATTATGTTGTGCTTCTACCATATTATCACCCCATTTTTACCTCTACCGCAGCTTTTTAAATAACAATGACGATGAAGATCTCATGCGAAAGCGATGGGCGAAGACCCATGTATAACCAAAAATCTATCTGTATGTATTTATGACCGGCTTCTCTCTCTTTCACGTATATTGTATTTTCTAGTGAATAGGCTTTTCGGCGCTAATACTCAATTCCACTATCCTTGCCTAGTTATTGATGACCCTGAGCATTTTTTCATCAGGAACTTTTAGATTTGCATTTACCGCTCATGATGATCGTCGCTCTTCCCTTTTCAACGGCACCAAGCGGTGGCCAATTGACATCACCGAAAAAGGTCGATTGTGGTTATTTGGTGAGCCATCCTGCTAAAAGGAAAAGTCACCCAAGTTCATGCCTCCACTTTTTTTTCAAAAAAATATCATTCCTTGCATAGATGAAATACAAAATAAAAGGCAGGATGTCACACGAAATGCAAAATATTTGAGAAGACTTTTGGATAGCAATTTTCTGTATATAAAAGTTTAAATGAGTGTAGGGGTTGTATAAGTCATGCAAAGTTAGTTTTTTTATCTAAATATATATCCCATTTCTTTGTTATAACTTGGCACATAAACCGATGCACGAATTTCAAATAAGTTTGGGCAGTGTATTCCTTAGACCTGTGCCACGGCCATACGCTATATCTTACTCAGTTACGTGGTGCAAGAGTCGAGATATTCAGAAAATACCAGCTTATGGTTTGATATGATATTGAAAAGGTATAAAGGGAATTCAACTTTAAATATTTACTTTTATCAAAAATAAATGCGATAGGTGGCGCTAGGAACGACTTATTCAGAAAATCTATATTTTTGATCCAATCCTGATGAAATTAAAAATTATAATACGGGAGGGACGAAAAATAATTTTATGGCTATGTTAGGTGGCATAAGAATTGGATTATTCGGAAAATCCATATTTATTATCCTATACTGATGTTAGGAAGGTACGGTACTGGTGCAATAAAAAAATACTTTTATGAAAGATAAATGTAAATGGGCGCTAGAGGCGAGTTATTCAGCAAGTCTCTAGTTTTTGTCGGATTTTGGTGAAATTAGAAATGTAGATATAATGAGGGCGTGACGAGGAGAACGTATACACAAAATATATCTGCTAGATGGCGCTAGAGTATACAATCCGTATTTATGGTTCGATATTGATGATACTAGAAAAGTATGATGTAGGTGTGATTAGAAGTGCTTGCATAATCCGACTTACATATATGTCATTGAGGACATACAAAAGTATGTATGCTGTACATGTATACCATATTCGCAAAAAAACTACACATAAAAATCCATTAGATGACTCCATAGTCAAGATTTTCCCACATTTTCTTTGTGTATTTAAAATAATTTCTCCTTAGTCGTTGTCAAGACAAAGTTGGCCTTAAGTGAGTGAATTTATGAAATTATTTTATAATCTAACAACTATGGAAAATGTAAAATTTTATTTAAAGATCGATTTAAAGATCGATCTAATCGACAAATATTAAAAATAATTATAACGTTAGTTGCCTTTTATTGCAGTATTTGATTTGAAACTGAAAGCGAAAAGCGTGTGCAAAGAAGTAAGGTAATTAAATTAAACAACAATTTAATTAACATATAAATGAATATTCGGCTTTCGAAGCAATGGGAGAGCACTTTTACACAAATTTATCTAAAAAAGTTCTGAAAGTTCATTTGTGTAAAGGCAATATATGCAATGTATGCTTACTTCTGCCATTGAACACTCTCTTATATAATTAAGAGAGGTTACTTTTTACATTTTTTATTTTGTGAAATTCGACAGCCAGTAGAAAAGAGCATAGAAACCAAGGTGATATCATTTTATTTAAACGGTTCACATCCAGTCCAATCTATTTTCAACGTCATCTCTCGCAACACAAGAAAATTTACGCAAACATCAATTTAAATTGTAGATGTAAGTTATATTATGGTTTATGTTTTTGGTTGCTTGGATAATTTACAAAAAAAACTTTTTAGTAGCATAATTAATTCAGTTTCGAAGTGGCATTTAAAAATGTTGTTTTTCCATCATTGATTTTCATTTTTTGTTATCCTTCTTTCATTAGTCAAATATTGTAATTTGTTATTAGCAGTAAAGGAACTAAGCCCCAGAAAGCCGTCAATGTGTGTTCGAGAGTAAAAACTTCTACAAGCAGTTAAGGTGATAATTCAGTTTCAATGCTGTGTATTGTACGTTTTCCATTAGTTTTGTATATGTGATATGCTCGATTGAATCAAATTCATTGTGCTTGACAGCTGGAGGCAGCCGTGAATTCTCCAATAACGAGCATTCCCTTGCTTCTCTGGGGGAAATTCTCTTTAAACTAACAAATAAATCTAATAATAAACTTTATATTTCCCATCAAAAGTTGTACTTAATAAATAAATATAATGCATAAAAACAAAGTAAAATAAACTGGTACAAAAAATTAAATGTTCCATTAGCATTCATAGATCTTATGGAATAAAAACCTTTCGCTATAAAATGGAATTTAATGAAAATTTTCCATCAGCGGGTATAAGAAGCAGTTTGT